>OY292458.1:12967500-15367500 GCA_958496255.1 Camptogramma bilineatum | reverse complement strand
CTTCTAACTTTTCGGACATGCACATTTTTAAGTCATTTTTCGTTTTTTCTTTTTCAATTTAGGATAGGTTAGCTCTTGACTTCGCTCCTTGCCTAGGCATGGATGAAGTCGACGAAGGAGCGAGCTTCCCTAGAAAATGCCTATTAAGGGAGTTGACACATTATCCAGTCTCTACCCCGTCGCATAGCATGACCGTAGCAACACCGGCCCGGCAAAAATGATATTCTTTGTATTGAAATGTATGCGACGCCCCACACCACACCGTTCCTACACCGTCGCGTGCCCTGCCCGTGCCATGGCCGTCTTGTCAATCTCCGGCCGCCATGATTATTTTGCTGACAATCAATGACAAGCCCCACCCATCTGTCAATCCATGTAACCATTATATTAGTAGCGTAGCCAGGTCAGCCCCTAGGGGCAGCTTTTCAGCCTTTTTCTATAAATAAATAATGCTGGATATTTCACAGCATCATCTAGCTCCAAGGTAAATAGACCTTGTATGGAAACTATATGACTGATGAACTACTTGTAGGTACCTATCCTTTTTTTTTGTAAATACATAATATTACATAGAAAAACACCCAGACCCGATACATATATTTGCAGATCATACAAACACTTGCGTCGCAGTGGGAATCGAACCCGCAACTTTCTGTGTTTTAGCTGGACCTTCGCATACTGCGCCACCGAGTTGGTTCGTTTTGTTGGTACTGGATGTTGATTTATGTACACGGGATTTTATCGCGTAATTTACCTTATTTATCACGACGCGACGTTTTGGCTGTTACAATAGCCGTGGTTGCGGGCAGTCTGCCCGTGATTATGTCAAAATGACAGATCATGTCAAAATGACAGATTACGTCAAAAAGACAGATTAGGTGTATATTAAAATGACAGATGGGCCATATCTCGTAAACCACTTATCCCAGACTCTCCGTTCTCTTCAAGTGAAAGCTATTGAAGAGATCTACATTTAAAGTGACAGCTGTCAAACTTTAAACGGCCACATCTCGGAAACTACTCGTCCTAGACTCCTCATTCTCAGTTCAAATGAAAGCTATGACCAAGATCTACATTTAAAGTGACAGCTGTCAAACTTTAAAAGGTTATATCTCGGAAACTACTTGTCCTAGACTCTCCGTTCTTAGTTCAAATGAAAGCTATGACCAAGATCTACATTTAAAGTGACAGCTGTCAAACTTTAAACGGCCATATCTCGGAAACTACTCGTCCTAGACTCCTCATTCTCAGTTCAAATGAAAGCTATGACCAAGATCTACATTTAAAGTGACAGCTGTCAAACTTTAAACGGCCACATCTCGGAAACTACTCGTCCTAGACTCCTCATTCTCAGTTCAAATGAAAGCTATGACCAAGATCTACATTTAAAGTGACAGCTGTCAAACTTTAAAAGGCCATATCTCGGAAACTACTCGTCCTAGACTCTCCGTTCTTAGTTTAAATGAAAGCTATGACTAAAATCTACATTTCAGATGACAGATGTCATTTTGACAGCTGTCACTTTAAATGTAGATCTTGGTCATAGCTTTCCTTTGAACTGAGAATGAGGAGTCTAGGACGAGTAGTTTCCGAGATATGGCCGTTCAAAGTTTGACAGCTGTCACTTTAAATGTAGATCTTGGTCATAGCTTTCATTTGAACTGAGAATGAGGAGTCTAGGACGAGTAGTTTCCGAGATAATGGCTGTTTAAAGTTTGACAACTGTCACTTTAAATGTAGATCTCTTCAATAGCTTTCACTTAAACTGAGGACGGAGAGTCTGAGATAAGTGGTTTTCGAGATATGGCCAACCTGTCAATTTAATCTGTCCTAATCTGTCATTTTGACATAATCTGTCAATTTAACATCTGATATTATTCATCAGTAAACTTTATACACTATATTGGTACATTTGGTGACAGCTGTCACTTTAAATCACTTGATCACTTGATCTTAGCATAAGTATTTATTTATAACAATAACGATTTTATTTTTTGTTGATGATGAAGATTTATCTTGTTTTGAAGTTTATCAAAATACGGCTTCGCGGCTGTGCCCCTATTTGATAGTTTTATTTCGGGGTATTGTACCTTGAATGTCCATCCACAGTAGGAGCACTAGGATATGCTTATCCTTATGTTCCTACTGGTAGGAGCATAAGGATGTATTGGTCCTCGTGCAGGAGCAGTAGGAGAATCGAGTAGGAGCAAGAGGAAACGCTCCAATATTGGTTATATAATAATTCAGTTATTTTTCTCACTTCACAAAGTCTTTCAAGTACCCCCATTTATACACATGTACATGTACACATTCTAAAAACCTATCAGTATCACCCCTAAATATCAAGTAGGTATACCTATAATTTATAATTTTTACCTACGAAAATTCCCTAAAAGGATTTCCTCCTGAGTCGATAAATACCCCAAATTTGAATTAAAAACCCCCCATCTAGCATTACTGAATGCGTTCCGCACGTTATGTGACATTTATCAAACGTCAAAATCCCATACTGCCCTCCGAAATCAAAGTGTAGTAACAGCAAAAACACGATTTCGAAAAAAAAGATAAGCTTACAAATTAAAAAATATCCAGAAGAGGTTATTCATAAAACCTTGAATGTAGAGTGAAAGTACACTTAATCTATACCAACCAGTAATAAAGCGGAAAAGTTTGTTTGTTAATTTGTTTGAACACGCTAATCTCAGGAAATTTGAGGAAGGATATAAG
Source organism: Camptogramma bilineatum (assembly GCA_958496255.1). NCBI lineage: Eukaryota > Metazoa > Arthropoda > Insecta > Lepidoptera > Geometridae > Camptogramma > Camptogramma bilineatum. Next base: position 15,364,773 of record OY292458.1, on the reverse strand, counting down.
CTAATTTTCATCATCATCATCATGATCGCAATAATAATTATGCCATCACTATGGATTATAATTGGGTTTCTAAAAGGGTTTCTTAAAAGTCTGTTTTTTTAAACCTTGTAGATAAAACTCCCATTTAAAGTTACACAAAATATGATGAAATATTGCACTTTGCTAGTAAACCCGACAAAATGTGTGCAATATGTATTTTAGTGTGGTTTAGCTTGTAAACGCTTTATATTTACTAAAGTATTTTACAAAAAAAATTGAGTGATAAGTTTTAAAATGGGCTTTCAGAATAATTGTGTATTTAGCATAAAACCAACAAAATGTCTATTACTGTGGTATAGGCTCGGGATTACGCTTCGCAAAACGGTTATGAGACGGTCCTAGTTTGATACGGTCTTAGTGTGTAAGGTGCTATTTTCGTGACGGGCTCGGTTATGGCTCGGCCCGCTTATGATACTGCGCAGTGAGCCCAGACCTTAACTCTCCTTTTAAAGGTGTTCGGGTTATATGTAGATGGAAACACAGGCAAAGGCAGTTTATTCCATTCGACAGCAGCACGCATTATAAAAGATAAGATAAGGGGGTCAATCTTCAGAATCAGCGTGTTTGGTTGATCGCTATGGTGCTTTTTAAATATCGATATTATTGCTTTTCTGTAGTACTTTTATTTCGAGAAGGTGTCTAAATAAGCATATTTTCATATTGGCCCCTGAAGGGGCAGAAAAGCAATAATATCGATATTAAGGGGCGCCATAGCGATCAACCAGGTACGCTGATTCTGAAGATTGACCCAAGGGAAGATAAGATTTTTAGAAGGACAAGAATTCTGCACATTTTAGCGTCTCAAAACGGAGGTATTTTTCCTTTGGAAAACCCATGTTCCCAGCCTCATGAGTGACACGTCATTTTATATTCTACTCTGCAGGTACCTACTCACATTGTTGTTAGATAACCATCTCAAATTGTCCAGTCATTTGCGTTTAATGACCATAATAAATAGGTATGTATATACTATATTATACTAAATACAAAGCATGGTTAGACTGTGTTTTATGTATTTAAAAGAGACACTACTGAGATTTTATTCCTACTTAAAATACCTACCTAAACTTTTGATCAGATTGTGATGAAACTTTGGAAGGGTGTTCTGAGGAAGCTCGCGAGAGTTGATGCCCCAAAAAATTTAAAAGGTAATAAAAATTTTAACCAAATACTTTTTTTTTTACACACCATTGCAACGCATGCCTGGTACAACTAGTAGTACTTATTTTACTAAAGTGCCCGCGAACGAACCCCTATTTTAAGGGTATATTAAAAGTAAACGGATTCTTAAGATATTTTTATAGAAAACTGATGACTGTAACTGAAACTGAAAAGCATAATTTTCTGGCGCCACAATATCTCTTGATCTTGATTAATCAGTAGCATAGTGCTTCCATAACAACTCAATTTGTTAAAAGGTTGGTAATAAATAATTTCGATTTTCTATTCTTTTGTGATTTGATCTTTAACCGACTTCAAAAGAAGGAGGTTTTCAATTCGTCGGAACCTTTTTTTTTTTGTTTTTTTATGTACCTACCTATGTTCACCGATTACTCGGAGACGACTTGACCGATTTCAAAAATTCTTTTTTTGTATGATTATATGGAAGTACCTACTTTCCGATCGGTGCCACAAAAATTTGGTGAGGATTGAGAATCTTCGGAGTTATAAGCAGAAACGCACCTCAAGATTTCAGAATATTGCTTATCTTATAATTGAAGTGAGCTTTTTAATTATTTTTATTCATTTAGCTTGTTTGTTTCTTAAAATGTGTATGTAAACTTACCGCTGCATGCTGAGTAGCATCATTGACGTCAGTTTCAAAATTCCACTGGGCAGCCACATTATTAGTGCACTCCTTAGATGACTGTTCCTCTGCCTGATGCAAGAAATCTCTTATCTGCTGCACATTCACTTGATTAAACCGATTATCGATATTATTGTTATCCACACCCCGGTTGAAATCATACGGATTTGAACCTACGTAGTTCGGATCGTTACGAATGAAGTTAGGATCGTTTCTTCTAAAATTCGGGTCATTGTTGATATCAATTCTGTCATCCCGGTTGTCGTACGGTCTTGATGTAGAGCTTGGGTTTCGTCCATTCCCGTAATCTAAACTTGGATATCCATTATTGTTTATATCAGGGTTGATTCGACTGAACGTTGTAGAGGGATAGATTGGATTCGGGCTGGTGTTTGGACGCGCGGAACTAAATTGGTTGTTATAGTTTGGTCTAGCGCTACTGAACTGATTCACGTCATATTGATTCCCGGGTGAGTTTATTGGGGTTTGCGTACTGGATGCATAGCCGAACCCATTCCTTTGAGTACTGGATATGGGGGGTAGGTCGAGTTGGGGGGACGCTTTGACCGCGAGCACCAGGATAAGTTGGAACTTGATTATCGTAGTAACTCTTCCTACGGGAGAGGCCATGATAATTTGGCCGTTTAGTGAATTGTTTTCGCCAACTAGTGAAGCGTGGTGCTGGTAAGGTATCGCGCTGACGACTGCTTGTTACCTATGAACTCGGGCCGTGTGAAGCGGCTTTGTCTTGTGAGTACGTACCAGGGTCACTTGGATGGTAGGTATCAAGTTCAGAGTTTCAGACTGAAGCGTGCTTTGAATTTAGTGTTATCAATGGCACGCCAAAAAAAAGAATTTTATTACTTTTAAAATAGAAGGGGGAACAAGGTCTTCGCTCTATAGTGAGTAGATTGAAAATGGTTATAATTAAAAATTACTATTCAAATTGTTATAAATATCTAAAAATGTTTAGGAAATAGTCAAGCGCAAATAATCTTTAGCAGGTTTTTGGTTGCAGTTTTGGTCGAAATTTAAAATATCCTCCTAACTCTTCACTGTTTTTTATATAATGTTCCATATTATTATCTATACTTAAACATTTCGAAATTAACTCGTGAAAGTAATTATTTTTTTCGTTGGTGACTCTACCTTTTTAATTAAAGTTTTTTCAACCCCATTCAGACGGAGATGGCGGGAAGAGCTAGATGCTTATAATCAAGATTAGCCCAATGCGGCCAAGGCAGAAAAAGCTGGAAAGAGGGGCCTTTACCCTACAGTGAGACAAAATAGGCTAAAATAATAATAATAATAATTTTCCCTTCTATACTATTTACCTACTCCAAAGTATTTCCTTATTACCAGGAAGACTTGAAAAATGCATATTGTTTTAGTACTTATATGAAAATCTTAGATTTCCGCTAGGTCATGCATGATCTATTAATTTTATGCGTAGTTTTAAATTTTTCTACAAAAATTAAAATAGGAGTAGTAGGTACTTACCGATATCTTGTGTGACTTTATTTCTTCTTATTTTTTAATCTATTTCAGCTTTCATCTTTCAACTACATTGCTATGACTTTGATTTCGTTGAATATTTCAATCTTTAGATACCTTTTATCGAAGGAATTAATTTTGCAAAAAATATATGAAACCGATATTTTATCCTTAATTTAATCAGCTTGAAATAATTTTAATTTAGTGAATGACAGTATTTTGAGAAGCAGTTGTTTCATTTGTTTCGATGCCGAATTTTAAGTTACAAATTGTCAATTGTGTAACATCCTGTATTTTACTAGGAGTACATCATTTAACAATTAGCTCAAGTTAGTTAAGTTGTAACAGGTATATCTGTCACAGCGCCGCCTTGTAGCTCAGGATCGTACTAACTTTCAAAATTTAATAAGACGGAAAGTCATCGGTTGATCACAGGTTCTAATATCCTGTGATTTAGTGTCAGTATTTAGGTCTAGATGGCGTTCTCCGTTAGTTGTTTGGCAAATTCGTGATTTTGTTCGAAAACATTGATCAAAATATATTTAAATTATTTTATTTCAACTCGATAGTATTTTCTTGTATTTTTTTGGATTTAATTTAACATTAAGATCGTAATTATTTAAAAAGAAAAAGTAAATGCACGTAGATTTTTTTTAATTGTTTGGTCTTCAACTTTTCAATCTGTCAATGTCAGATTTGTCAAGGTAAGTGTCATCTCAGCGGTCATTCACATCGAATGGGGTGAAGTGAGGTTAGAATTCGAAAAGACATTTCCTGTCGGCTGTGTTCCTCCTTTTTGAAGCAGGTGCTGTCATGGCTGGCAATGCCCAGGCGCATTCCCTGATATAGGGCTTTGTTTTGAAATGGTCTGGTGGTTAGACCTTCCGAGAGGAAAATGTTAAAGTGGTGATCGTAGATTTTGTGAAGAAATAATGGTGAGTGTCCGAGAGGAATCTCCGTTGTAAATGTGTCTTGCAGTCTTGAGACAGGACGCCATGTTCACACGTTTTCTGATTATTGTTTTTGATTTGTTTCAGGAGATTTATTGGAACATTTAAGTAGTTGTTTTAGAAATCCAATTTTGGTTGAGCTGATGGATGGCATCAGAGCATGTTTGAGGATGAAATATTCCAACTTTTGGTAATCCGGGTAAGTTAGTCACATGTCAATAATCTGAATTTATCCATGTAATCTTATTTTATTTTGCATTGTTGATGGTGTGCTATTGTAAAAGGCACGTGAGGTCATGAGTTCATTTGTTAATTTGGGACATGACATTTCAGGTTTTCTCGGTCCTTGGGGTGGGCCGATTTACTGCGGCCAGGATGTGACGGTCTGCAAGGGGGTGGCCTAGAGGCCCCGTTCCATCCAACTCATTGTGGTGACGGCCTCGATCTTAGAACTCCACCCATGTATCTCAGGTGACCCGTTCCTACATTCTGGCTGTGTTTTTTCTAGTGCGGCTCCACTATTAGTTTTGTTTTGTTTTGAATATCAGTATTAAAATATGAGAGAGAGATGAGTACAGAGGCAAAGGTTTCCCTAAGTTTTAGATTATATTTGGTCTGAATTTTTGGTTTAGTATAGTATTCCCTATCGAGTGAGGGACACATACATATTTGATATGAGTTTGTTTGTATTTGGAAATTTTTGTTATGATAATGGGTACTTGTAATATCATCAACATGTTAGTACTTGATGTGTCCATTGTTTCTTCACACATTTTGTTATAGCATTAGTCGTTAGCTGTAGTCCTCCTCTGGGGCTACGGTTGTGGTTGTTTTAGGTGATCTTTCACCTTAGATTGTTAAATGTTACATTAAATTATTGTTAGATTGTTTTATTAACTCACATACATTGTTTTCTAAATTTTGGAACTCTTGCAACTTGATAACTAGTCATTTTATAGATTACTTTTGGATTTTAGAACATGTTAGTAGAAATTCTAGTATTTATTTTTGAATAAATTGTTTCAATTGTATCAAATCTAATGTTTAATTTATAGCTTCTTTCTTTAGTCAGGACATTCGAGCTTTTGTCCTTTAGGTAGGTAACAAAGTTTAAAGCTCGTGGCGCCCCCCTAAATTTTCCTGAAGCCCTAGCATATAGTAAGAACCCAGACTAGCCAGGCATACCACCTTCCATTAGAAAAACCCGAAAGCTCACTTTATAGGTTACAATTGGCTCCCAACGGGCGGGGCTCTGGAAAATTTGGTAAATTAGTATTTGTCATTGTTTGGTTAGCTTGTTTTTTTTTGAAACCTTATTTGGTAACCTTGTTGTGGAACCTTGTCTCTGTACTACTCTCATTTAGTATTTGCCGCTAGTATTATGTAGAATACATTTTAGTAAACTGTTGGTACTTATTGTAATTAGTAGTATTTAACTTAGCCGTTGTGTACACTGTCAAAGTTCTAAGATATTGTTAGAAAATTGTTATTTATAGTTAATATGTGATTTAGCCGTGGATAGTACATGCGGATTTTAGTAGGTATATGTTTGGAAATTGTAGCTTTGAAATATTTGATCTTAGCCTTATAGTGTACACTGAAAATGTTATTGAAACGGAATTGTAACTCTGTTAAGTATGCACTGTGCTCTCCTCTCTCTACATTATGGTCTTAAAAATTAATTGGTATTAGTTTGGATTAATTTTAAAAAATAACTTAGCTTCAATTTGAATTTATTTTGGAATCTTAGGTAACCTAGCTTTGAAATTTAATTTTTTTTTTTTTTTTAATTAAGTGCCATGATATTGGATGTGGCAGAACAATTTTTAGATTGATGGTTTTGAGTTGGTTTGTTGTTGGTTTGTTAGTTTTGTTTTTTGTATTGATGTACAATTTTTTTTGGTTGTTCAGTTCGGACACTCTAGGTTCTGCGCATGGTATTGGAAAGCCGTGTATGTTAGTTTGAGCTTAGTTTGTTTTGGTATTGTGTGGTTTTGTACACAGTATTGTCAAAGCTGTGTACACACACATAAAAGGTTGTCGGGTTCTCAGTCTTCGGTCCTTTGTGAGCTCTAATGCTTGTGAATCACATATTGTCAAAGTGTGATTCTGCACAGAAGGAGAAGAGGCAGAGGATCAACGCCGTCGTTTGATGGTGTTGGAAATGACACCTTGCAGATTTTATTTGTTAGTCTTTGTTTGTTTGTTCTTTTTTTTGTTTTGGTTGGTAGGTACTTCTAACAAAGGAGCGGTGGAAGTAACTCCTTCAAATAAATAAGCCTATGCTAGGGCGGTTGTTGGAAACCCTTATAAAAGCCTTATTCCAAAATGTCTTTCTAAATTTAGCCTTTTATTTGTTGTTTGGTATGTAGGTACATTATACAAAGGAGCGGTGGAAGTAACTCCTTCAAATAAATAAGCCTATGCTAGGGCGGTTGTTGGAAACCCTTAAACAAAGCCTCATTCCAAAACTCTAATCTAAATTTTATTTGTTTTGTGTAAGTAATTATTTGTTTCAGGGTTCGTTGGTTTGTTTCTGTTGGAAAGTGATATTGTGGGCTGACACCTCCTAGACAAAATCTTAATAGCTAAATCCATAATTATGTAAAACTCTTTTCTTTTTTTTTTAATAGATTTTTTTTCTTTGTCTAAGCAAAGAGGTAATGTAACAGGTATATCTGTCACAGCGCCGCCTTGTAGCTCAGGATCGTACTAACTTTCAAAATTTAATAAGACGGAAAGTCATCGGTTGATCACAGGTTCTAATATCCTGTGATTTAGTGTCAGTATTTAGGTCTAGATGGCGTTCTCCGTTAGTTGTTTGGCAAATTCGTGATTTTGTTCGAAAACATTGATCAAAATATATTTAAATTATTTTATTTCAACTCGATAGTATTTTCTTGTATTTTTTTGGATTTAATTTAACATTAAGATCGTAATTATTTAAAAAGAAAAAGTAAATGCACGTAGATTTTTTTTAATTGTTTGGTCTTCAACTTTTCAATCTGTCAATGTCAGATTTGTCAAGGTAAGTGTCATCTCAGCGGTCATTCACATCGAATGGGGTGAAGTGAGGTTAGAATTCGAAAAGACATTTCCTGTCGGCTGTGTTCCTCCTTTTTGAAGCAGGTGCTGTCATGGCTGGCAATGCCCAGGCGCATTCCCTGATATAGGGCTTTGTTTTGAAATGGTCTGGTGGTTAGACCTTCCGAGAGGAAAATGTTAAAGTGGTGATCGTAGATTTTGTGAAGAAATAATGGTGAGTGTCCGAGAGGAATCTCCGTTGTAAATGTGTCTTGCAGTCTTGAGACAGGACGCCATGTTCACACGTTTTCTGATTATTGTTTTTGATTTGTTTCAGGAGATTTATTGGAACATTTAAGTAGTTGTTTTAGAAATCCAATTTTGGTTGAGCTGATGGATGGCATCAGAGCATGTTTGAGGATGAAATATTCCAACTTTTGGTAATCCGGGTAAGTTAGTCACATGTCAATAATCTGAATTTATCCATGTAATCTTATTTTATTTTGCATTGTTGATGGTGTGCTATTGTAAAAGGCACGTGAGGTCATGAGTTCATTTGTTAATTTGGGACATGACATTTCAGGTTTTCTCGGTCCTTGGGGTGGGCCGATTTACTGCGGCCAGGATGTGACGGTCTGCAAGGGGGTGGCCTAGAGGCCCCGTTCCATCCAACTCATTGTGGTGACGGCCTCGATCTTAGAACTCCACCCATGTATCTCAGGTGACCCGTTCCTACATTCTGGCTGTGTTTTTTCTAGTGCGGCTCCACTATTAGTTTTGTTTTGTTTTGAATATCAGTATTAAAATATGAGAGAGAGATGAGTACAGAGGCAAAGGTTTCCCTAAGTTTTAGATTATATTTGGTCTGAATTTTTGGTTTAGTATAGTATTCCCTATCGAGTGAGGGACACATACATATTTGATATGAGTTTGTTTGTATTTGGAAATTTTTGTTATGATAATGGGTACTTGTAATATCATCAACATGTTAGTACTTGATGTGTCCATTGTTTCTTCACACATTTTGTTATAGCATTAGTCGTTAGCTGTAGTCCTCCTCTGGGGCTACGGTTGTGGTTGTTTTAGGTGATCTTTCACCTTAGATTGTTAAATGTTACATTAAATTATTGTTAGATTGTTTTATTAACTCACATACATTGTTTTCTAAATTTTGGAACTCTTGCAACTTGATAACTAGTCATTTTATAGATTACTTTTGGATTTTAGAACATGTTAGTAGAAATTCTAGTATTTATTTTTGAATAAATTGTTTCAATTGTATCAAATCTAATGTTTAATTTATAGCTTCTTTCTTTAGTCAGGACATTCGAGCTTTTGTCCTTTAGGTAGGTAACAAAGTTTAAAGCTCGTGGCGCCCCCCTAAATTTTCCTGAAGCCCTAGCATATAGTAAGAACCCAGACTAGCCAGGCATACCACCTTCCATTAGAAAAACCCGAAAGCTCACTTTATAGGTTACAAAGTACAGAAATATCTTCACGTCTTCTTAAAGTTTCATCAACTAAAGCAAATCGTACCAGTAGCACAGAACCAACGGAACATTAATAATACTACGCCTGAAGGTATTTAGTTACTCTATAGGTAGGTACTATTCTTTCACTTATAGAAAGCTACATTGTGCCTGAATGATAGGTTATCACACTATCACACTAATCATCACACTATCACACTAATCACATCACACTATCACACTATCACACTAATATTATAAATGCGAAAGTTTGGATGTTTGGATGGATGTTTGGATGTGTATTTGTTCCTCTATAACTCGACAACCACTGAACCGATTTGCCTGAAATTTGAAATATAGATAGATAATGACCGGCAATAGGACATAGGTTACTTTTTATCCCAAAAATGCACGATTCCCGTGGGATAAACAAAATAGTAGTCCACGTGGGCGAAGCCGCGGGTGTCAGCAAGTGTTGAATAAAAACAGAAAACACATTTTTTAGTTCATTGTACTTCTTTAGTAGAAAGTACAGTTGGGAATAAAAGTTTGTAATTTCAACCAATGTATGAAAGTACACGACTTTTTCTATTACGGAGAAGTTTTCTAGTGTCAGACTGTATTTATGAATTATTCTTATTATCTGTTCGTTTTATTTCCATTTAGTGTTGCGTGACGAAGTGGAAATGAAAACAAAAATACTTGAGATTTCTAACGTTTTTAATTAATTCGTTTTGTACTTCACTAGCACTTTGTAATTACTAAAATATAGAGTTCCACAAAAGGTGTGAAAGAAAGCGATAACAAAGGGAAAGCGAGATAACACGTAACCGAGGCTTGCCTCAGGAAGTGGTGACCTGCTATTGTGTTATGGTCTCCTGGTAGTCTCTGATTATGCGCAGGTTACACAGATTATGTAATTCTAGGCGACTATGGGTACTTAACATACCTACCTCATTTTTAACCAAACTTCAAAAAAAAAAAGGAGGAGGTTCTCAATTCATCGGAATCTTTTTTTTTATTTTAACTCGCTTTCTGCCCCGTCTCTGCGATGCTCTCGGATGGAGAGGCTAGCAGGACGCCTGCAGCCACATGTGCGTCATGGGCACTAAACGCGATTAGTAAGTTGATGTGCTACTGGCTAAATCTGGCGACTGGAGTTTTGAGCAGCTCGAAGGTCTTCGTCATGGCTTAACAAATTTATAGCTGGGACCGAATGAAAAAGCTCGGTTCATGCTACAACTGTTTATTTATTTTTATTATTTATTTTGTGATACAGAACAAGGTTGCTTACTTTTTAACCGACTTCAAAAAAGGAGGAGGTTCTCAATTCATCGGATTTTTTTGTGCTTTTTTATATATGTTCACCGATTACTCGAAGATGCCTGGACCGATTTAGAAAATTCTGTGTCTGTTTGAAAGGGCATACTTTTTGATAGATGCCACAAAAATTTGGTGAGCATTTGTCAAGGATTTTCGGAGTTATGAACAGAAATGCACCTCGGAAGTGCAGAAAATTGTTCAGCTCGAACATTGAAGTCGGTTTTTTTTTTAATTTTTTAATTTAGCTACTTGTATGATCTATCGAGAAGCACACGCAAGCGCTACTATTCTTAGAAAACAATTCAGAGCAATCTTACTTCCTAACTCCGCTGGCTCAGTGACCCGAAGTGGGTCTTGGCCTCCTACAAAAGAAGACGCCATCTACTCCTATCTTGAGCTAGTACGCGCCAATCCCCATTGTACTTGAACTTGTAGGTCCCTCTCTACCAAGTCCCTCCAGCGATATCGGGGACGTCCAACGGGGCGGCGCCCTATAGGACAGCCAAAATATGCTCTCTGCACCATGCGATCTTCCCCCATCCTTTCCAGATGGCCAAGACAGTGAAGTCGGTGAGCTTTAGTCTCACCAAGGATGTAGTGTTCAAAGCAATCTTGGTGCAATCAAATTACTTATTTTTTCATTAGTTCATCCGGATAAAGATTTATCTAAGTTTTTATGTTCTTGGTTTAGTAATAGTTACACAGAGGAATTGCTTTTGAAGCTATTCGGACTAAGAATTGTTAAGATTAGCTAAAAATGCCAGTTATTCATCGGAAAAACCCGAGTATCTACACAGAGCTACTCGTCGTAAACTTACTTACAACTTAACTACATGAGTACGTTGATAATTATCAAAGCACTTGCTGCAGTTGTGTTTTTTAAAAGATTTACGAAATCAAGTGACTTTTCTCATGTCCATAAGAGCGTTTCCACATTATCCGATCCGATATCGGTATCGGACGCCGACACGATATCGGGGCAAATAAAATGTATGAAAGATGTCCGCTCCGATATCCGATATCGGGTCGGACAATGTGAAAGGCAGGTACATATTTCATACATTTTATTTGCCCCGATATCGTGTCGGCGTCCGATACCGATATCGGATCGGATAATGTGAAAACGCTCTTACTTAACGCGATCAGCGCCCGCGATACATATGCCGTTCCCTTATACCATTTTAAGTCTTCTTCTTCGTGTCAATGATACAAATAATAGGTGTTATTAACGTGCTCCCAATATTTGACCACTTACTGCGTCCTCAGTGGCAGCGTAAAGGTCGCTCAAAGTGCAGGAATTAGAGCACAATTAGCAAGACAGCAGATGTAGCATGCTTTGCGGATCGACGCCACATCCACACCGCGTCGCCGTCTCTGAGATAAAGCCCCATTTACTCATCTTGAGCTTGCATCGACCCACTTGGGTTCGAGGGCGGTTTAGTGATTTCCAAGTGGGCCAGGGGAGATTATGACCATTTTAAGTAGGAACAAACGAACCTAAAAATGGTCAAAGGTTGTCAGCAGGTTGTCTTGAGGCCTTTTTTCGGAATTACTTGGCAGTAAACGCTTTTTTGACTTTTTTGTTTATTCGTTTTTGGCATCTATGTATACATAGCTTTCTGATAGGCGGCCACGGACTTGCATCCTATCTTGTGCTATTGTGCTATGGAATACTGTAGTTAGCACGAAGTTCTGTAAAATATGGGCATATAAGTACCAAATTGTTTTTGGACGGGCCTGCTACTTCTTCTGCATTTCATTTCAGATCAAAGAATCTGCAGCATTTCAGATCCTTTGATCTGAAATGAAATGCATTAATATAATTAAAATATGTATATGCATTAATATATCTACCACGCCTTGGAGTCACAATATCGTACGTCATCAGTTTCGTTTTTTTCTCTTTCATAATCCCATAAGTCGTCCCCCGACAAGGATCGACGACATAGAAAATTCCGCAGATCATACATGGGTAAAATTGGCGTAGGATAGCAATCGTAAAAGCGAAGAGAAGCCTATGCCCAGCTGTGGGATTTGAAGGGCTGATGATGATGATAAATCTCATAAAGCATGAGGTATTAACATCTCCAGTCACATACCATAGATACGCAATTTTCCTATTGTGCCAGTTTTACCGTGGGAATTAGCGGGGACTTACCTAGCTATACTTATTTAACATATTACTAAACTGCACGGCGCTTTGCATTTTAAGTGTTTATTTGCATAATGCGATAGAGGAAAATTGTGTTTAGATGCTCTTATTCATTTTGTGTATTTTTACACAATTTTCTATACACAAGGTAAAATAATCGTGGAATGCTAAATACTTGTAAAATGTATCAAATGTGTGTAGAAACAGAGATTGTTGGAATTGTTGGTACAGTTGTTCTATCTCATGAAGTCCGTTTGGTCTTAATTGTGTGTGTAGATGCACATGTACGTTGTTTCTGTGTGCTTGGGCCGATTCTGCCCCTCTAGCCATATTACACTATCTATCGTCGCTGTAGAATAGAAACACTTCAAAATGTATAGGATTTGACGTTTCAAGTAGATGAGTCACGTGGTCAGAACGTCAATTCCTATACATTTTGAAGTGTTCTATTCTACAGCGACGATAGATCGTTGTACAGCGACGATAGATCGTGTAATATGGCTAGGGCCCCTGAGCGCTCCCGAGCTTACGCACACAGAAACAACGTGCATGTGAACAATTAAGACCAAACGGACTTCGTGAGATAGAACAACTGTAGTTATCTAAATCGATGATATTTTACCATTACCGTTTTTAATAAGTCATTTTCTTGTTTGCCTGTAAATCGATGATATTTTACCATTACCGTTTTTAATAAGTCATTTTCTTGTTTGCCTGCCTGTCGTGCCGGGTCAAACCTTGCAACTCAAACTTTGAGCACTTCCCGATTAGCTCTGAAACTTTCAGGGTAGCTCACAACTCAATTAAGTACAATGCATTCTAAAAAAAAGTTAAAGAAAACGTGGTTTTTAGTTTTTTTTAATACATTTCACTTGTTTGCGTAAGTAATTCTGGTGTATATTGATACCTACTAACACTGATATCTATAAGAAGCCTACATATCTATGTAGATCTGCGTAGATGTTTACCACAATTAATAGGAGGGTACAGTAGTGACCTTGTTTATCAATAAATAAACATTTAACATAACAAAGTTTTTAATATATGGGTCTATGAAAAACTATGAATCAGAAAAAATATCGTAAAGAACTTGTAATGCATCAAATACATCGACGACCTTGTACCGACCGTGGTCAACTCGCGCGCATTCGTGCGCGTAATGTACCGAACAATTTCATTATTATCATAATCATTTTACTCTTGTCATTTTACGCCAATCCAAAACACGATTGGAAGTTCAAGTGCGTAATTGAGATGATAATTAGGTTTTAATAAGGTGTGCCGTTTTGGATGAGTGGGACTTTAGATCCCGGGCATCAATGGATTAGTTTCGCAAAATGTGTTAGGGAAGAGAAAAAGCCATCAAAGATATCAAATATTTGAATAGGTGGTACATACAGAATGATCAAAAATTTAATGTAAAAACAGCGACAATTACCTTCATAAATTAAAAAAGGGCAAGGTGGCAATTCTACTAGATGACAACGTCAATCATTCCGCTGCGTTTTGGTTCGATCTCTTAAATGTCAGCCATTTGGTGAATAGTAGAATGGCTTTTTAAAAATTTGTTCTGCCAAAGTCCAAAGGAGTCACTGAACAATAAATCTTCACCGGCCTAAAAAAATCCGTAAGAGTAGGTCATACTCCAAGCATAGCTTGTCGCACTTATTAGAACATTTTTGTAACCTTCTCGTACTAACCTTGACCGAATCTAGTCTGCTTATTCTTAGCCCTATAGGTATTGTATTATCTAATTATACTCAAGGCTTCGCCGTTTTAGCAACTAAAGTCAAGAACCATGTTGGCCAAGTAGGATAGTACCTCGATTTTGAACTCAATGTGAGTTGTGCATCAAAGGATTTTTTTTTTCTTAAATATTAGTACCTACATATATTGAAGTCAGTTTCAATATTCTGTGGTTTGCTTACAGTGGTAAGGTATTTGATATTTTTTGTCTAAAGCAGTGATTCCCAAAGTGGTCCAGGTGGACCCCCAGGGGTCCACGGGAGACTCGAAAGGGGTCCACGTCGGCGAGAAATTTTGGGAATATGGTAGAAATGTAGCAGTAGGGGGTCCACCGAAACCAGTAAAAGAAAGGGGTCCATAAGAAAAAAAGTTTGGGAACCACTGGTCTAAAGGTACAATTTCTTAGCCGACTGCAGTAGCTGCAGTCGCCTACGAACTTGTACCAGCGGGTTCAAAAAGGTCGCTATGGCAGATTCATAATATGATTCACAGCGAGATTCTCGTATTAGAAATCACAAAACTGACAATTCGTATACATTTCCTGGATTTGTACCGGCAATTCATCTTTTTGACAGATTTAATTTGTCATTGTGTTTGTCATTCACGAGTTACTCGAGCGTGAGAAATACAATTCAGCTAACATTTGACGAAATTAAATAGGAATTGCTTTAGCCTAATCACAATACGAATCTCGCTGTGAATCATATTGTGAATCTGCTATAGCGAACTTTTTAGACCCGCAGAAATCTAACCACAGAAAGCAAAACCAAACCACACCGTAAGTCACGTATAGAATGTTTTGCAAAATGTGTGCTTGAAAACGTTGCAAGACATTTTCAGTCTTGCAAAGTTATCTAGAGCAGTCAGAGGCACGTCCAAATTTACTGTAGATGAGTAACATTTGTTCTGACCATTTGCATTTTGAATTCAAAGATAATTTAACTGGACAAAAACTTCAAATGGATGACAATACACACGTTAGCGTAATTTTTTGTGTCCCTACAATTTTTTTGTGTTCTATATTTTCCGGTTCAACAGCCAGGCGTGCCAGATCATTACTTAAGTTTGATTTCTGTCTAAGCATATTTATTACTTGGTTAAACATTTTGACTGTGGCCTCCTTCAGAGTACGGCGTAGACAGTGGCAGAGAATGCGTTAAATCAAGTGCTTCACTGTGTCTGCTCTTTTTTATGACTTTAATCATTGACGGACTTATTATTCGATTGGACTGACCGGGCTAATAAGCAGATAGATTTCCAAGAACAATTTAATAAATAATATTAAGCATTAACATTTTTACATAATACCAAAAACAATACTTTGTTCCATTTCATTGACCATTGATTTTTTGAAGTTTCCTGTTGAAACCCGTGGCTTCCATCTCGTATCTTTGCTCCAAGGAACAATACGCTGAAAATAAACAAAAAATGCATGATCATGACTAGTAAAGAATTAAATTGTCTTCTAAAGAAGTAGATAGGTATTAGGTATTGGACCCAACATCTCTACAAATTTAATCTAAGCTACGAAATATAAATGCAACTGAGCACAAACCGGTAATGAATAAATCGATAGCTTTTTACCAACATGGATTCAGAATCAGAATCATTTATTGCAATACTGTTGTACTTACAAGGGTCTTAGTTATATAGGTACAAGTTTGTACAGTCCATTTCCATCCATTTCGGATGTGCAATATTTAACAATAAATTGGTTATTAATAACCTAGACGTAAAGTAGGTACTATACATTTCAATGTTAGAGACTTGATATTTAGAGAATTGATAGCATGGATAGCATAGCTGCCTTCGTTTGTTTTGGGCGGTCCTTAGTAACTTACGTATAGCACTAGCTTCCCATCCAATGTACTCCCCAGTCCTGGCATTCTCCTTCTTCAGCCATTCGTAGAGAGGCTCGAAGTACTCCAGAAGACCAGACGCGTCCATATTTCGCTGGCCAGTCAACGCCTCCATCGCATCAGGCCATGGCTTCATGGAGCCCATTTGGAGCATTTTACTGAGAATATTTTGAAAAAAATATTTAAATGTCCATCAAGAAAAATAAAATAGGTTTTGAGAGCAAAGTAGTAAAAGTGCAAGAACTTCTGTTCTGTGCTAGAACAAACACTAGTCAATTATGTTTGTGGGAGCAGTGTTGGCCGAATGGCATATTACAAAATTCATGATAGGTACTTTCGATTCATACAAATACAAAAAAATAGAAAAACAAAAAACAAAACTAGCGTAAACTAGTGATAGTGTCAAGACAAACCTTGGTGGTTTTTAGATACTATATATTATTTTAAGATTTATTTTTTGTTAGAACGGTAAATAAATGAAAATAAAAATTGTTTCAGAAGGTACTTTGTTTTCGTAACATAATTTAACAGTTTATACAAGTCAGGTAGATATAAGCTAAGGTTAATAGTATTTTAAATCATGTGGGTACAGTCACTAGCCCCCATACCTTGACACTATCTCTGACTACCACCTTAGACATTTTCAAACGATCTTAAATGCCAAAAGATCTAAGAGAATCTCTACCGCGCCTTGAGAATTACAGTCCCCTAGTCGTGACCATTTTCATTTTTCCCTCGGCCATCACGGCTCTTCTAAAGAAGAACATAGACTTACCCCAAAGCTTGTCCAGCTTCCTTGCTTTTGTAGATGTCACAGTTGGACAGCAGTTTGCTGTCGTCTCCTGGAACGTATTCACCAGCGAGCTGACACAGCGACCGGTGGAATTGAAACTGGACTATGTAGGAGACGTAGTATCTGCAAGAATCATTTCAAGATAGGATTTTTTAAAGAACTGGGGCCATACCATGAACTCTTAGAGCAATGTTAAAACAAGCTTAAAACAGTCCTACTGGTTTAAATGACACTCGTTGTCATGTTTCAAGCTAGTTTTAACATTGCTCTAAGAGTTCATGGTACGGCTACTGGTTAATCTTTCAAAATAATTTGCATAAAATTCTGTCGATAACGTAAAAGTATTATCCAAAACCTAAATTTAAGTACTTATATAGAGATACCAATTGTGACCTGAAATATTCGCAGCTTGTCTATGTTTTTTTTTTTCAGGAACGCAGACAACCAGTTGGCGATTAGTATTTACTTGCATAACCCAATGGGAGACATCATACAAAGCCTACCTCATATACTCCACATCAGCAGCGATGTGATACTTCGCAGCTGGATCGAAGTCCTCTTCACTCCTCGGTACTGGAGGCTCCACACCCTGGAGGCTCTCTCGAAGCTGCCAGAAGTGGCAGTTGTAGTCTTGAGGAGTGGTGGTGCCTCGGAAGACTCCGTACCGATATATATCGAGGAGGTAACCGAATGGTAAGAATACTATCTTGTCGAGACTCTGAAAGAATAATGAAAATACATAAAACGGTTGGTCTAAAATCTATGAGGAATATTTTCTGAAAATGTAGGAATATAACTACTAGTTAGTAGCTAGTTAGTAGCTACTAACTAGTTACTGATGCTTTACCATTTTAAAAAGCTGGTTAATATTGGATTCCATATCTTCAGGCCCATCTTCTAGAAGACCCATAACCCTTAAATGTTTAGGTGTTGACACTGACAGGGCAATGACGTCACCAACTGCCTCGTGGAAACCTGAAAAGCAATAGTGTGATTGATAAAACTGTTTACTTGACCACCTCAGACACTAAGCTGCCATTTATACCGATTTTTTAACAACTAAAGAAATCAGCAGCCTGATTGTCTAATTTGTCTCAAAACTCAAATTGGTCTCAAACTGTCAAAACGATCGCGTAAGTATCTTTTGTCGCGTTCGGTCTCATTGAGATAAGAGTGACAGAACTACTTGCGTGGTCACTGAACTGTCACCGATTTGGGTCGTTATCAAAGATAGACAATCAGGGGATCTAGTATTATGTTCTCTTTGAGTATAACAAAAATACTCCAGTTCAACATGGTCAAGAGAGGTGTAAATAATGAGAACGGTGTGAAAGAGACACATGTATATTGCTGACCACACATAAGGTGGGATGATTTAATGATGCCTATTGATCACAGAGCAGTTATTACCTGGGTTAGCTCCTTCTCTGTATATGACTGGTAGATCTTTGTACTGCAGGTAATATTGAATGTGTCCCATTTCGTGGTGCGTGGTCTTGAAGAACTCGCCAGTTATTGAAGTGCATTGTCTTATTCTGTCAAAGTAAATTGATATAATCATACATAAAAAGAAACAATCTAATCCACTAATGTTTTAACCATTGTAGACACCCAAGAAATTGTAGACATCCGATTAGACATTCATCAAAATCTTTTGAAGCTGATGGAGGAAAAGTCAAAGGCAATTAACATATGGAATTGCCTTCTTTTTACAAGATGTTCAATTTTAAACATCGCAGAAAAATAAAAATGCATTCCAACGCTTGGCTTACTGAATCTCTTAGCTAATGCTAAAGCTATGATTTGTAAAGATATCCGAAGATACTATGTAGTAGAATACTGGCGATGTGCAGTAACATTTTTTGTTTAGTATGATTTCCATATTTTTCTTGTGTGTCAATTATTTGTAGTGGTTGTATAAACGTGTTCTATGCTTCAATATACCTAAAGTCTTCTCCATCAAAGAAGTCCCAAGCAGAAGCATGGCAGACCATGTCACGTCCATCGTCAGGCTTCTCAAAGATGGATCTCTCCCAGAACGTATCCGGCATGCCCGATAGAGTGAGTGACTGGAAGAACTCTTCGGCAGTTTGGAACATTTTTAATGCTGTGTAGTTCTGAAAAAATTCGATCATGTTTTAGGAAATATACTTAACCTTACCGCGCCTACAAAAATGTATCAGCAACAAATCAATACGTAGGTGTAATGTTGCCGTATCATTCCTGCACCTATACAAAAACGCTAAGGAATGTTTATCCCTCGGATTCTCTCAGTTTTAAAGCATTCAAGATACTTTGAACCTGCCTAAGAGTGTAAGGAACACGCACAGACTTAAGATTTCCTCGACGAGTACACGTTTAACACGTTTGGCATAAGCTCACATTTTGACGACAGGTAGCAGACCCTTCATCTTTTGAAATTTTAGCTGGTTTTTTCAAGATGATTTCCTTGACCGTTCGTGCTAATACGCAAAAGTTGACGATACATCTGATTATTTTAATAAAAGTGACTTCATCTTAAACGGCAGGTTAAATCAGTGGCCATCTTTGAACTCATTATTAGAGGTAGGTATATTGTAAAATTTACCTGTGCAATCAAAGCCGCTGTGATGTCAATATCTGGCTTATCAGGGTAGGGTCTTGTGAACTTCTCCACATTATTCCAGGTTTGCGCCCAAATGTTACCTGAAAATATAGACATACTTAAAAACATTATTGAAAGGAAAACCAAAAGAAAGTCCTCACTGATATCAAACATCTCGTATTTTTGTTTATTGAAATTTCCTGTGGGTTTACTTTATATATGTGTAAGTCAACGTTCAAAATGGGTCTTGGTCGTAAATCTTTCCAAGAAAACAAATGAGAAAATAACCAAACAGTCCGATGTAATCGTATGAAAACAGTATTCAATTAGATTCAAGATCCAATTGTACTAGTTTTTACGTGTAAAAATAACAAAATATGGATCCAACTGTGACTGAAAAGCACAGAGTGAAAAATTATGTTCTGATAAAACAAGTGGTGCCTTACCAAGCAAATGAGCTGGGATGGGTCCCCTAGAAGAAACCACATCCTCCCCGTATCTCTCACGAAGATGTCTCCGCACGTATGCATGCACCTGCTCATACAACGGCTTAATCTGCTGCCAGAGAGCGGCGAATTGCTCCTCGCTGTCTATTGCCTCGTAGTAGCTCAACCACCATTCAGCAACGGTGTCGTAACCTGGATAATGTAAGTTGTTTCATAGTAACATGGAATTCTACCCCAGGCACGGGAATGTCTACTCAAATCTCATACACATTCACATTAATTTAATATAATTTGATTTGTCTAGGGATAGTCAGAAGAACAGACACAATATGTAATAAAGTAACACAAGTACTTAATAATTTTGCAATAAAATATTTTTGATTCTGATTCATGTTTTATTAAAAAAAACCTTTCCAATTCAGGAACCACGTAGGCTCCGTTTCATGACGAGGCTCCGTTTTATGGTGAAAATGTGAGTTCTAGACTGCGTTTGAGCAAAAATTGTGTTCACAATAACATCAAAATATAAATTACCATTCAATTTCGCAGCTTCGTTTTCCATCGCCACGTACTCAGTGAAGTTTCCTTTCGAAGGTCTTCCAGCTGCTTTGTGCCACTCCAGCCAGGCGTACTTCAACTCCTCATGATCAGTGCTCTTGGCGAAGATATCTGTTACTTCTGAAAGGCAAGAATTCCAATTTCTTCAATTTAGCCAGTCAATTGCATCATCATCATCATCATCTCCCTTATCCCACTAGGTGGGTTCGGCACAACATGCTTCCTTCTTCCATTTCATTCTATCACTCGTCACATATTGACGAATTACATTAAGTTAGATACATTCTATTGAGATTGACATTAGTAATGGGAGAATAACATAATTGTGAAAAAATATTAAATTGTCTTCACCTATTATAGGGTAACCTAATTTTGATTGAGAAAGAGCGTTTCATACATTCATACAAATGCATGAACCTGAAAGTTTTAGTATGATATTTGCTAATGCCCAAGCAAAGTTATTTCTACACAAAATGAAAAACATTTGTGTTAATTTTAAAGGTATTCGCGTGTGAACTGGTTAAGCTACCTGGCTCCACATGAAGGTCACATTTGCTCCTTTCCTTGTAGTCACAGATTGTGGCTTTGGCGTACGTCGACTGCATATTAGTGATGGCCATTATTAGCCTCTCGTTCAGATCCTCTGGCAGAGCTGAAGTGCCTAGCTGTAGACAGAGGACAGAGACTTTTATACATTTACGATCATGATTTAAAGCTTAACACCCAGACTTGAAATAAGTAATTGCAGGACATGCAAATATTTAAACCACTGATAGAATTGAACTCGTACACCTTGCATAAGTTCGTATACATTTATACAGTATCGAGATACTAACATCTTCTCCCTTCTAAGATTAATTTATTTGAACCGAAATGCGTTACATACCTGTGCGTACTTCTGGAACATTCTCTTCAAGTCTCCATCTTCGTATTCATGCCAGAAATAGCTCATGGTCTCCTTCCAGTATTCTTTCTCTTCCTCAGCAACTTCTAAGGCCGTTTGCAACTGAAACACAATTTTGAACATAAACCTTTGTAGGCATAGGTACTTGATATACCATAGCGACATATCAAGAATACATAAATAAATAAATGTTGCTGGACATTTCACACAGCGCCATCTAGCCCCAAACTAAGCAAAGCTTGTACTATGGGAACCAGATAACTGATAGAATACTTAAATATTTTGTAAACACATACTTATAATACTTTATAACACCCAGACACACAACAAGCAGCTATGTTCATCACACAAATGTTTGTCCGTGGTGGGAACCGAAACCACGACCACGACCAGCGCAGAAGGTAGAGCTACTACCAACAGAGCTAAGAGGCCAGTCAACTGCAGAATGACTCAGCTAGCTACAAAAAAATGTCTTATAACTCTGAAATTAAACAGAATCAATACCATCTTCTCCTCAGTATGCTGCGTAATATTAGTCACGTAGTTCCAAGTCGCAATTGTGTTTTTGTTCTTGGTCTTCGACATACGTTTATCGAGTTCCCTCATGTAGTTTGCTCCAGAGGCCTCTTCGGCAGCCCTTTCTGCCGCTCTGCCTTTGGCAGCGACAATGAATACCGAAGCTATGGCTAACACCAGGCATAGTTCGCCGAGGATCTTCATGACCATCTGGAAATGAAGAGGAAAGATGAGGAAATAACCCAGACATAAATAAATAAATATAACTAACCTATAAACCTTTGGGGAACAGGGTGGAATCGTTCCCCAAAGGCAGAGTGGATGGTTCCTCTGCAACGGGTCGGCCCATCTGGCCCACTTACCCGTGGTCTTTCGACCAACAGTTGATATCGGATAGCTGTATACAAGCTTCAACTCGGTAGAAACTCCGCTTGCGAGATCTAGGGAATTCCGATGTTATTCCGATGTTGCGTGTGATTCCGTTGCTCCTTTAGCCTGCAATCTGGTCTGAGGTCTGATACTGTCCAGCGTGTTCTTCTTTTTGCAGTAGAAGTTGCTTTGGAGTAGCTTGGAAGTTCGTTATCCTTAAGAAACTCAGAAACGAGTCGTTGATGTCGAGCGTGGCGCCATCTGTAGTGCGTAGCATGTTTTCTGTAGTTCATCTAGTGACAGGTAGATGTCGCTACATCACTCCCTTTCCAGACCGAAGGTCGATATGATCTTGTCACCAGCATTGTACGTGTCCACGGTGAGTCGGGACGAAGCGGTGCATCGGTGCGTCTACGGTGAGTCGAGACGTGTCCACGGTGAGTCGGGACGAAGCGATGCGTCGGATGCGTCTGCGGTGAGTCGAGACGATGTCTGTCCACGGTGAGTCGGGACGGAGAGGTGCGTCGGGTGCGTCTACGGTGAGTCGAGACGTGTCCACAGTGAGTCGGGACGACGCGGTGCGCCGAGTGCGTCTACGGTGAGTCGAGACGTGTCCACGGTGAGTCGGGACGATTCGGCGTGCGGTGCAGTGCTCTGGGTGATGTCCACGGTGAGTCGGGATGAGATACCCAGACGATGCTGCGGTTGAAGTAACTCCACGAAGCGTTATCGAGGAGCGGAGAGCCTGCAGAACCAGGAAGTCGGGGCGGCTTGCGATGGAACTGCGGAGGCTGGAGGCTGAAGATTGCTGGTGTGGTGTGAAGCTGCTGGTCCGGAAGGTAAGCTGAGAACAAACCATTACTAACACTGACACAAGAGAACTTGAGCACAACAGCAAACTTAACGAAGTAATAAACAAGTACGGTGTAACAAAGATCGTCAAGAAAAACCTATATAAAACCTGGTGTCAAGGAGATACGAGTACGACCGTCTCGCTCCAAATAATCTAAATATTAATTCTAAAGATCCACGGGTTCTGTATGTCTAACCTTATCTATTGTTACTGAATTCAGGTAGATTAAATACAGCATCAATTGTTACTGTTTTCAGTACGTCTCCAACAACTTGCTGAGCACCTGCCTTATCAGTTTTTGTAGTCGATACAACAGCATGAGGAAGCATTTTCTTGAACCACTCAAGATGTTTTACTTAAGATAAGTTTTAAAAGCTTTTATTTTGAATAATAAACCTATTGTCTCTGTGTATAAATTAAGGTGACCTAAAAACTCTGTCACCAGAGTTAGCTCATACGAACATACATACACTAGTATAATTTATTAACTATCTGACCCGAAAGACGTGTTATCCTAGTTTCAGTTCATACATACACACATAAAATCACGCCTCTGTCCCACAGGGGTAGGCAGAGACCACGGTTTTCCACTTGCTACGATCCTGACACACCACTTTTGCCTCATTCACTCACACATTCAGTTCATACGTTCATTTATTTCATTTCTCAAACACAATAAAAACTTCATGGACTTTGACTATGATATATTCGGTCTTACTGAAGTTATGCGTTTATCAACGAACATCATTCAATTTCAAACCATATAGATTTACTCTTGGAGACTCGTGGAGACGGCAGATGGACCAAATTCATCATGGAGTGGAGACCACGGCTCGGAAAGAGGAGCGTTGGCACACAATCCGCCCGATGGTCCGACGGCATAAAAGCATATGCCGGGGCAGACTGGACCAGGAAGGCCAGTGATAGAGCAGTGTGGAAGAATATTGGAGAGGCATATGCCCTGCAGTGGGCGAATATATGCTGAAGAAGAACAAGAAATTTACTCACATAAAGAGACCTCTTTGCCGTTTGACTGCAATATCCACAGGGCATTTTTAAAATTGAACAAAACTTAACAAAATCAAAATACAGTTGACGTCCTCACGGTAAGTCGAAAAACAATCTAAGAGCAGAGACAATTATCATGTAAATGAATTAGTTTGTTGGTCTGTCTGTCATGGATGAAATTGAAGCCTTTTGTGTACAAGTTTGTACCCGAAACAAATGTGAATCTGCCACATTTGTTTGTGATGGTGTCATGCAATATTACCCAGAAAGAAGAACGAACATTTTGGCATACTTACTCTTCCGCCATTTTGAAAAAACCTCGATCTTGCAGCAGGTGATGAAACATGTGTCAATCGATAGAAGAAGTGATTACAAACAAAATATATTCAGTAATAAAATCTCGTAATCTTTATACTTTCAGAGATATTTGAGTTTGAAAATGTAAAAATTAAAACTTGAAAATGCAAATTATGCTGCCAATAATAACCGGTAGGTATTTGAATATGTCTACTGTGACTTGGGATAAAATAGTGAGCCAATTTCGTTTAATTTTTAGGTAAAAAAAATATTTTTTTTATTTGAAATTATATTTTTTGAACACAGTTTATTTCGTCATTTTGTGCTGAATAGTAGGTAGGTACTTATTACTATTTTTATAATAGGTAACTATAGGTAGGTGAATCTACTAGGTAGGTAGGTAGGTACCAGGGTTGGCATGATTAAAACAAGTAGTTTTAAAACATTTGTTTACTACAAGTTTTAAAACAGTCTCAAATAAAACTTTGATTTTTATTCATTGTTTAAAAACACAGTTTAAAACAAGTTTCAAACAATGTTGAAAACATTGAATAAAAACACGGGTTAAAACTACTAGAATCGATTATCAAATGAAATATTATAAAGAAAGTATTATACTCGTATTTATATAAGTCATACATCGGTAATTTCCCCCAGTAAAATCCCGCTACAGAATGAGGACAGAAGTCCCTATGTAGACCGTCGAAAGAAAGTAATTCACTGGATTCATGTCATGGGTATTCCCCTAATTTTAAAGGTTATCGCCGGTAAAGTAACGCAACAAAACTCCCTATGCCAACCGTCGATAGAAAGTAGGTACCTAATTCACTGGATTTATGGGTATTCCCCTAATTTTAATATACGGTACCTAATTTTAATAACGGGTTCCCCCTATTAAGAATAAACATCAAAACATACCTACCATACCATGTATGTAAAGCGTTCTATACGTGTATTGATTCTCATTTTCTTTAAAGATGTTACAAAAAATCAATGTATCTAGTAAGTAACAATTGATTAGGTCTAATACAATTTAAGTTATTAGCAAAAGTAAAAAAAAAAAACAAAAAAACAGTTGTTTAAAACATTTTGAACTGTTTGTTTTATGAGATTTAAAATAAACTGTTTTTTTTCAAACCTGATAGGTACATAGCCTGCATGTTCTAAGCGAATAATGATAGGAAAACAAAAAGTTAAAATTCTTTACCTATTCACTTCGTTTTCAACATCATGTCTGACAATCACCTGAATCTATAAATGCCGCTGGTGATAAAGGCAATGTTTCCGGGGTGTTGAGCCCATGCCAAGAATTTAAGACACACATTATGTGGGAACAACAGCCAGGGTTCTTTTTCCCACTACGCATGAGCAGTACCACTCCGTGATTTTATCCCTACCCTACATACGGTTTTATTTGTTATACTGTTAATCCATACTTTAAAACTCCATACGGTTATTTATTAAAAAAAAATTTTTTTTTTCTTGAAATACCCACATCCCTAAAAATTAAACGAAATTGGCTCACGATTTTATCCCCGGTCACAGTAGACATATTCAAATACCTACCGGTTATTATTGGCAGCATAATTTGCATTTTCAAGATTTAATTTTTACATTTTCAAACTCAAATATCTCAGAAAGTATAAAGATTACGAGATTTTATTACGTAATATATTTTGTTTGTAATCACTTCCCCTATCGATTGACACATGTTTCATTACCTGCTACAAAATCGAGGTTTTTTCAAAATGGCCGACAGTAGGTATGCCAGGCTCCATACAAAAATGTTCGTTCGTACCCTTTTTAAGCTGAAAAAATCTCATTTAGGGACCAAAGGATGATGAGGAACTTAGACAACCAACATAGGTCAGCAAAAGTGTCAACGGTATTTGAATATAGTACATTTAAAGAGGTTTTGGAAGTGCAAATTACAAAGAAAGATAGCTAAATATCCATCTCACAAAATTAAGTTAGGAGAGCAAACTTAAAGTTTTAAGAAAATAAGGTTTGAATATTATTGCATAAACCTATCCCTAATATCTTCCATACAGACGGTAGATATACAAGTACACATTTATTTAGCTAATTTAAAACCGTGACATAACATTGAAACAAAATCATGAATGGCAGCTTCATTGAGCTGATAATAATAAGGATTCGAGTGCAATCATCTTTAGTAAAGGTTTATCGGAATTATGCATCCTATGCCTAGGACAATGTCTCAGTGCCTCCCCTCTCCACAAAACTGTGGTGACTGTTACGGCTATGATACGGTATTATAAATAAGTATATATATCTACACTAATCTGTTATTTGATTATAGCAACGTTTAAAGGACAGATAATAATGTACATTTACAAATCCTTAAGGGACCGGCGAACGTACCTACGTACCTAGAAACGTAATACCAAAATAATTTAACATTTTAGCATGTTTTTATCACTTTATGTTATTATTTTCATAAAGGCAGTATTTATCTAGGTTCCTGTTACACTTTTGGTCCAAAAAACTTACTATAGAACAAATGACAAGAAAAAATGCCATTTTTGGTGTACCTACAAAGATTTCAATTCAATTTGCTTACATTTCTTTTTAGGTAAGTTTTTCGGAACAAAAGTTTAACAGGAACCTAGATAAATACCTACGCTCTTAATCTAACAACATAAACTGGTAAAAATAGACTTAAATTTCAAATGATTTCGGTATTACGTTTTTATGGAAATTCGCCGGTCGCAGGCCTCTTAACGGGTAGCTTGGTTAAATTCAAGGCCTTCACTGTTAAATAGTAAAAATGGGGGAAGCTACCTTTTTTTTCGTAGTTAAAAAGTTTTGTTCTGATGAAACTATCGGTTAATTTTGAAGAAAAAAGGTATCATTGCATTTTTAGATATTTGAAAAAAAGCCCAGTTAGCCTAAAAAACAACTTTTGTCCAAAAAACAAGTTGATCTTAATTGACTCTATTTCCCACTAGCAGCGTTGCGATTCAGACTTCCGAAATTGCATCCGATGGTCTTCGGAAAGTTGACGTTTTTCCGATTCAGAATTCATACCGAGGTCTAATTGCACTGCAGGAACACTTTTTTCGAAATATCTTACTTTCTTGCACATACCTACCATTTTAAGTTTAATATAAGTAGATATGAATGATATTTTGCACTCACCAACTGGATGTGTCTCTTGCCGCTCAAGATACAAGTCTACTCAACATTACTCAACAAAGATGAGATCTCACGTTATCCAACTTTCCTGATAACGTCGTAGATAGGTTTGGCCCACTATCATCACCTAATCGTATCATCGTCAAGA
This sequence comes from Camptogramma bilineatum, assembly GCA_958496255.1. NCBI lineage: Eukaryota > Metazoa > Arthropoda > Insecta > Lepidoptera > Geometridae > Camptogramma > Camptogramma bilineatum. The sequence continues at coordinate 15,337,275 of OY292458.1, read as the reverse complement.
TATCGTATCCAACTTAATCCAGCACTTGAAATTGAACGAGTCTACTTATATTTGCAAGTTGTATAACCAAACTACCTAGGTACTCATATAATAGGTTTACAGTTTACAATAATGCAGTGAAGGTAAACCTCTGCTTGTGAGGCGACAGAAGTAAAAACCAAAACCAATATAGTAATAGCTATATTTAGAGATATTTTGTACCTACTCGTACAGTTTGCAAAAAGTCGGTCTGAATTGTCTGAACTCCCAACTGCGAGGCTAAAAAAGCAGAATCATAATCTGAATTGCACCATATGCCGTCGTTTTTCATTGACATGAGAGCGACAAGGACAAAAACATAACACGAATCATTTATGATTCTGCTATAACGGCTCAGCCCCGCAGGTCAATTATACTCGTAGTAACAATTTCGAATAAGAATTTAGCAGAAAGATGAGCGATTGTTGCCTTCAGAATTTTGGATTAAAAATATTTTGTACCAAGAAAAAAGCCAAATATATCTAAAAATATTTATTACGAATACTGTTTGCCTATCATAAATTAAACTATAGTAAGTACATGACGTCACGCTTCGACAGGCGCCTGTGACTCTGCCTTCGGTGATTCCTTTGAGTTGAGTGCAGCGATTTGTTCGGCTGTGCAGTAATCTGCAAAGGACAAGAGAACTTATTTATATGAAGTTAAAGTCTATGGTAAAGTTATTTCTTTCACTGACCAAGGAAGAACAGATTTAATGAACAGACAAGTCACATTGGAAACACAAAATGTAACGGCCAAAGCCTGTTGTAAATTACAAGCAACAGACGCAATATTGCTATGAAAAAATTTCAAGGTGTTTAAAGGTGATTATGTCACTTGAAATATGCTTTCAAAGCACTGTTCTTTGTTCAACAGAGTATGTCCACTTATTTTCCTCCTTAGGCTGAGCGCATACCAATCCGCTCCGAATTCTCGAAGTACTGTCAGATTGTGTCGAATCGGATTATTTGACGCGGGCAGGTGTGCGAGGTTGCATACGATTTCATAAAAAGAATAAGAATTGTAAAATTCGTTTCGGTCGATTCGTTCGGCGCGAATAGGTGTGGGCCACCTTTAGCCTTAAACCGCATTAGATGCAGAGTTGGAACTAATTTGTAGTGAGTGCACTTCAAATTTCATTAATTTGCCACGTGTTATAGACGTCATTATCGTATAAAGTCACATGACGCTTCGTCTCTGCGCCTCCAACTTCGACCTTCACACAGATTAACTTGGGTAGAATCCGTACCCATATTAAGTATAAATGTGAGTGTGTTTATTTGTTTGTTTATTTGTCCTGCTTTCACGTAAAACAGGGCAACGGATTGACGTGATTTTTTGTGTGGAGATAGTTGAAGGACTGGAGAGTAACATATGCTACTTTTTATCTGGGTACCACGCGAGTGAAGCCGCAGGCAGCAGCTAGTATACAATAAGCATCAAAGAGCTACTAACGTGTGGAGCTGGCTTCCCAGCCGATGTACTCTCCCGTGCGCTGGTTCTCAGCGGTAAGCCAGTCCATCAGCGGCTTGAAGTACTCCAGTAGACCATCAGCTCTCATCTCCCGCTGGCCGGTAAGCGCCTCCATCGCGTCGGGCCAGGGCCGGGATGAACCCATTTTGAGCATGTTACTGTAAAATAAAAACCGGTCAAGTGCGAGTCGAACTCGTACGCCGAGGGTTCCGTACCTAGCCATGGTGCCAATTAAGCTAGTCCGCTTAATTGTATGAGCGCCCATACAACTCGGAGGACAATTTTAATTGGCGTCAACTATGTATGTATGGGAACACCCTTTAATTTTCACCTTTTTTAACTTTTTGGAATTTTTCCTTTATTTGTGCTATAAGACCTTGCTTTTTGCCAAATTTCGTTATTCTAGGTCAACGGGAACTACCATTTAGGTTTTTGACCCATAACCTCTAGGGTACTTCCGGCTGACCTAGAATTGTCAATTTTGGTTACAAGCAAGGTCTTACAGCACAAGTAAAGGAAAAATTCCGAAAAATAAAAAAAGTTGATAAGTAAGGTAAGTTTTGGTACTCACAAGTTTTCACGAAAACCTAAATTTGCCTATATCTTTTTATAGTGTTGACTCAGGACCTTGATTTTTATACTCACAATAGGGACTATAGACCTTAGTATATGGTATAAATTTCAACTTGCTAGCTCTACCCGTTCCTGAGATAATCGATGGTGACACACGGACAGACGGACAGACAGACAGACAGACAGACAGACAGACAGACAGACAGACAGACAGACAGACAGACGGACAAGAAAGTGATCTTATAAGGGTTCCTTTTTTTACCTTTTAAGGTACGGAACCCTAAAAACACAAAATACTCAATATCATAGCAGGTAACATAAGTAGATACTATTTCACTTTCAAAATCGACCTTACTTTTTTAGATTTCGGTATCTAAATCGACGATATTTTTACGTGATAACTCCCGTGTGTTAAATAATATAAATAGATACCTATAGTTAGAATAATTCATTGTGTTCATAATTTTACTGAGAGAGAACTACACTACTTTTCATCATTCAACAAGTAAATTCCCCCAATGATCAGCCCCCTGTTTGTTTATCTTTGATAGCGACCAAAATCGGTCTCAAACTGTCAAATATGACAGTTCAGTGACCACGCACGTAGCTCTGTCAATTTCATTTCAATGAGACCGAACGCGACAAAAACCTACGCGATCTTTACAGTTTCGAGACCAATTGAGACAAGTTAGACAATCAGCCTACTGTTCCTCGACTCCCTTGAGGTAACTATTGTCCAATAATGAATAGTGTTAATCACTCTTTTTAGAAATTTGTTAAGTCAAGGAGGCGGCGTTGAGACTGCTACACAGTCTTTAGTACTTTTGCAGTTCTCATCGTTCCAATGTAATTAGTTCTCGTGTACTTTGTTCTGAATGAATAATTTTTAATTTTTTTTTAATTTTTTAAATAAAAAATGCATCATACCTAAGCGCGTTGCCAGCGGCCACGCTCTGGTAGATGTCACAGTCTACCAGCTTCTTGGTGAGATCATCGGGAGAGTACTCGCCAGCCAGCTGACACAGCGCTCGGTGGAATTGGAACTGGATTATGAACGATACGTAGTATCTGGAATTAGAAACATATTTGTGAACTATTTCAAAATTCTCATATACTCTTATTTCTTTAAAATAAATAGGCTAAACCTCAGAAATACGTTGGCAGGAAAATATCGATGAGTGTGAAGAATAATGAGAAATCGCCAAAGCAATAAGTCAATAATTTCAGAGATGAACTTTTCCTAATAGAGATTTTTCTTATTCAGCAAATCTCATCTGTCACAGCACAGCCAGTCAGTAGCCAGTCAAAAGTTTCTCAACCAAGTGAGAGGTTGAGAGACTTCTACCATAAGAACCTCTTTCGAATGCAATGACCACTATGTCAATGTAGAGAAGATCTCACCTAGCATATTCCACATTAGCCGAAACATGGTACTTCGCAGCCGCATCAAAGTCCTCTTCAGTCCTGTTGACTGGCGGCTCCAGACCCTGCAACTGCTCCCTCAATCTCCAGTAATGGCAGTTGTAGTCCTCGGGTGTTGTATCTTTCCTGAACACTCCGTAGCGGAACAGGTCGAGGGTGTAGGCGAATGGAAGGAACACCACTTTATCCAGAGCCTGCAAAGGAGAACATTTTGAACTTTAAATTAGACGTGATACGGGCAGTAAATATATATATTTGTATTGTTTACTGAAGATAATTATAGCAATATTCGCCATGCCTGTACTTTACATGGCTATTTTAGAGATATTGGTATCCAAAATTTAAATTGTATATATGGGTCAGACAATACAGAGAGGATGCATCTAAACTGGCAACAACCTCAGACGATCCGATGCTGTAGATGGAAAGATACATTAGAAGCCAACATAAAAATTGGTCCACAGGTGGCATAAAGACTTCCGGAGAGATGAAAGGGTGGCTCTTAACTCTTTCAGCGCCCGCAACCCACAAACTGCACCTGATCTTACTTGACTAACGCGTACATAATAATAGATCCTACGATATACGATAAAGATAAATAAAGAGAAGAATTATTCACCATTTTGTAGAGCTGGTTGATCTCTGTCTGTTCATCCTCTGCATCGCCTTGCACCAGGCCGACTCGTCTCAGGTGCTTTGGAGATGACACTGACAGGGCTATTGTGTCACCAACTGCTTCGTGGAACCCTGAAACATCGAAAGGTAAAAGTGCTGAAGTTCAGAATAATTTGTCACCCGGCTTACGACCCAATACAAAATAGTTTTAGTTCCATAAAGTTAATATTGTAAGATGCTAACACCGGTATTCACAAACAAAACTTGCCACTACTATTAGCTATGCGAACGCACTGCATTGAATAGAGCTCTCTGATTGGTTCGTTTGTGTTTCGTACTTCACTTCGATAGGTCGTTGGGACCCTGTGCGTCCACGCGCATTATGAGACATAGTAATGTTTGTGAATACCGGTGTAAGAGACAAAGAACATGGTAAATCCCTTTTTAGGTATAATAGATGTACTGAAAGTGATGTAAGACAACAAGAAGACACAGTGGCATAACAGATATTTTATTAAATTCAATTTATTTTATGTAATTTTGCATGCCGATGTTTTTTGGTGAAGTATGTGACACTTTATATAGTATTAAGATCTTGTTATGACCATATTTCTTGCAATAAATGAATGATTATGATTATGATATAAATCGAGTAGAGGATGATCCAGGTGCTACAAATATTCATTTCGAAAATAAGAAAATTTCTTAGAGTAAAGAACATTTAATGTTCTTTACTCTACTGGTATACTGGTATATTGGTATATTGGTATACTGGGTGGTGTGGTGCGTGACTCTAGTGGTATTTTAACAGTTATCGATAGAAATGAATTTGCCCTTATCATACTATGCGGGGTCGGAATACCATTTACTAATCTTCCACTTCCCTGTATCATTAACACTCTCTCCTTTTCATCTCATGTCAACTTTCACACAATTCAACCATCTTCCCTTTAGTCTACCTCTGCATTGAAATCCACATATTAAACGCGTTCCTATTCTTATAACATTCTTCAATCTCCTAACATACCATGCCAACCTATTTTGCTCCCTAACCTTTTTATTCACAGGAGCCATTTTCATATTTTTTTTATATACGTGATTATTAGGATATCGAATGATGTTAATACTGTCCATTCACACTCTATACATCCATTCAAAAAATTCGCATCCTTATCGCATATCCTCAAAAAAGTTAGTATTGTCCCAAAAACATCGAACACAACAAGAAAAACATGGTATTGTTACAAATGACATTCCCGCATAAACTAAACCCACTACTGAAGAGAAAACTTGTGTTTATACCCAGAACAATTCAAAATTCACCTGGATTAGCCCCACTGCGGAATTCATTGGGCTGTCCCTTGTATTGCAAATAATACTGCACATGCCCCATCTCATGATGCACTGTCCTCAAATGCTCACTGTTCACAACAGTACACATTTTGATCCTGTATAGAAACGAACATTATATCCTCTTACCTGAATTAGCTCCGTCACGGAAGATGAAAGGCTGGTCTTTATACTGTAGGAAGTACTGAATGTGGCCCATTTCGTGGTGTGTCGTTTGAAAGTATTCATAATCGACCGTGGTGCACTGTTTGATCCTAAATTGAGCCAAGTGGGTTAGCAAACGAATTTTGAAAAACTTTACCATCACCAGGTCAGCTAGCAAAAACTAAGAAACTAAATAAGGTACTTAAAATCTTTGAACGTAATTTGAATAAGTACTCCCAACATACAATTTAAAACGTTTTTATCGTTGGTAATTTTATGCATTAGAGCAATTTTCTACGTCAAGCGAAGCGTTACTGAAATAATTCAAATCGATAACTCGAACAATGACTTCTCGAAAGGCATTGATTAAAAGGCTATCCTTTAGAATCTAACCCCTCTTTTCAAGTTCAGAACCATCCATGATAGCTTCCAATAGCTCTTAGTTTACCTGAAGTCTTCCCCGTCAAAGAAGTCCCATGCTGACGCATGACACACTATATCTCTGTCACTTGGCTTCACTATAATCGAGTTCTTCCAGAACTTCTCAGGCATCGCAGTCAGGTTCAATGACCTGAAGAACTCATCTGACATTTGGAACATCTTGAGGGGTGTGTAGCTCTGGTCCTTCATCGCTTGCGTCGCGTCGAAGTCCTTCTTGTCGGGGTAAGGGCGTGTGAAGGATTCTATGTTATTCCAAGTTTGGGCCCACATATTTCCTGGAAAATGTTACAAGAGGAAAATGTTAATCGATAAATGATCATATCAAGATTTACAACCTGACAATTTTTTTTTTTTTACGAAAATAGATTCGCGTTTGACCACACCCTGCCTGATGTAAAGCAACAGTGTGGTCTAAGATGGAGTACGCTTACCTAGAAGGAAGCTATTGACTCTCGATTTGAAGACACCCAAATTATATGAAAATATGGATTCCGTGGCCGAGTTGGTAAAGGCACTCCGGCTTAAGAAGGATCGCTTTTATCATTGCGGGTTCGAATCCCGTCGGAATTGAAAATGCTGATTAGATTTTTAATTTCAAATGTAATAAAACCTAAGTATGGTTTAACACAATAAACATTAAAATTATAATGTTACAAGCATCAAAATTAATCACAAAATCTTAATTAGTCGTAATCATAATGTCGATCGGCGGGATTTGGGCGGGGGAAGCCAGATTCTAATTGAACCAATTAAACTTTATGTGCGTCATTATAAAATAATGAAAGGCTATCTTGGCCTTTTTGGCTTTGTATCAAGTCTCGATGGCCAGTTGACCAATACTTCAACGAACTTTGTTTATGGAAATAATTTTTGTTTGACAGTAGTTATTATGTCCACAAAACAGCAAAGTCGTACATGATTTTTGAATTACTGATTGTCTTTAAGTAAACTCATTACTTTTATACGGTTAAGTTTAATTATTCATCAGAAATGTTGGTCGTCCGGCGGCAAGATCGGCAGACGGCATCGACAAAGTCGCGGGCAAAAGATCGATTGGACTGGCGCAGGATCGTGACGAATGGCACAAACTAAGGGAGGCCTATACCCAGCAGTTGGTGAAGTCGAGCTGTGAATGATGCTAATGATGATGATGATTCACCGGTATTTCAAATCTTACCTAGCAAATGCGCTGGTATAGGCCCATTCTGCGACACCACTTGGTCTCCATATTTGTCCCGAAGTCTCTTTCTGACGTACGCGTGAAGCTGCTGGTATAGAGGCTTCACATCAGCCCAGAGCTTAGCCAACTGCTCCTCAAAGTCAGGCACTTCATATCCTGACTGCCACCAGTCTGCTACATCCTTGTATCCTGGAATTATTTAATTTTATTTTGTTTATTTGATTAAAAAAACATTACAAGTTATGATCGTATCGATAGATGAGAGTAATAAATGTGAAATACAAACCGTTTACCACGGTTTACTTAAATATCTTACTTATACTTAGGAATAGCTAAAGATAGGTAGATAGTGCTTGATCTATTATTTTTCTAAAGGTAGTAGTCTAGTATTATAAGTGTCAACAAGCCGGAAAAGCGGGGATCGCGTACCGGCATTGGTACGGCAACGAGTAGTGTATTAGGAGGAATTAGGTACATGAAATGACACCTCTTTCTCAAAGGAGTAAGTATGGATCACTTTTATCCACGACCCTGAAACACATCTTTTGCCTATCTTGTTCAAGTTCACAATTATAAAATTGTTGTCAAAACGTTAGTGGTAGGTATAGTTTATCTTTTTTTGCTGAATCAACAAGCGCTCTATTGTTAATATTACCATGGACGAATAAACTAGCCCATGATATCACTATGGAGAATGAAGCACTAAACCGCAAAGCCGCAAGGCTTAAAACTTCATTATCAAAGTTGACAAGTAGCTCATTTGAACAACACCATTTTAAACATCATCCACCGTGCATCGTTTTGGTTATTCTTCATCTTCTATCATTGCAAATCACAAACAACTACTTAGTAAAGAATGCAGCATAAAACTCGAATTAATTTCACATCGCTGAAAGATTATAAAGCTTCTCATAAAAACAACAAGAAAGGGTATTCTTAATACGTACCTAAGGCTTAGAGTTATTTATCTTACTTGTGGTGTATTGTAAATCTGGTGTGAAATTATGTATTGTATTACTATTATTTCAAAACGAAATAAGTGCAAATTAACGGAAAAAACAATTTGTATCGGTTATTCAAAATTAATAAGTTGTTCTTAGTAGGTATGTACTCGTATTGTATTGTGTTCAATTGATTTTCGCTGGTTGATATAGTACCTATACCTACTAGTTTATTTCTAGGTCTCGTTTTATGATAATGCAAATATCTGCTCAAAAGACCTAGGTATCTGCTGGTTCGCAATTCCTTCAAAACGATTTTATACGGAAGTGTCCAAAAGTGTCAATATACAGAAGTTTATAGTGTGAATCATCTTGATTCACGAATACACTAAGGCTGAGACTCCACCAAAGCGGAGATGTGTGAGATGTGTTTTAAACAACCAATAGAATTTCAAAAGACGAGATGACATGTTTGAATAACGAAATTCTATTGGTTGTTTAAAACACATCTCACACATCTCCGCTTTGGTGGAGTCTCAGCCTAAATATTAGGTCTGCTGTGTCGGGATGCTGAACATATTTTTTATTTAAAACTGACATCTGTAGGTACTTGACCACATTTTGAGCAATAAATTTCATTTTTTCTCGTCGATAAGAACTGGCAATGTTTCGATTCTTTCGGAAAATCAAATAGGTAAGATTAGTCACTCGCTGCGGTCACGTCGTACTATTTAATTTTAAGCTCTGCTTAGCTTGGGACTACATGATGCTGTGTGAAATGTCCAGCAATATTTATTATTATTATTATTATTATTTATTTAGAAGTATAAAAATGGACATGGTAGCAGCCACAAAGAACGCAAAAATATCCTTGCCCATTAGGCTGTCCCGTCCTTGTATGGGAAAAAAAAAATATGGAGCTATACTATCGCAATAGGTATCAAAACTTGCGTAATTTTACACAGATTACGGAAAAGATAAAAAAAATAGAATTGTGTATCATCTTGAGGGCTCTACCACGCTTTGAAGTTTTGTAAATTTTATGTTTTTACAGACCTAAGCCGTATGACTAAAATAATACAAAAACCAAGTTTAAAAGATATTTCATTGTTGAAATTAATTAAACAAAGCACTCTAAATCAAAATAAACAAAATAGAGTTTATAATAAAAGATAGAAACTTAGAATTAAAACTTATTTTTGGGTCCAAAACTTAGCAGTTTAGCTCGAGATTGCAACCTGGTTCTGATCAAGCCATCTCTAGAAGTAGCGTTAGTTACACTTTGTGGGGCTTCTGTTTACAGTTTAACACATCTTTCTACACATTGTGTGATAAGAAAAGTCAATATTTTCCAAGCTCTTATAATTTTTTATGATTTGAAGGACCTTAACTCTACCAATTTACAAAGCGGAAGAGTTGGTTTGTTTGAATGCGTTAATCTCAGGAACTAACAGTCAAATTTGAAAAATTCTTTCTGCATAATTATGATAGCTTAATTCTAGAGAAAGGTTATAAACTACTTTTCATCAACATTATCATCACGATATACCATCAGTACGGGGGCAACACCTCGAGGGCGCTACTAGTTATTAATATGCCGAAGAACCGTCGGTGTTGTAACCTGACACCCAACCCTGGCAATCATTTTGGTGTAACCTCTATTAATTTTTGGTGGCTTAAATATCCTGCGTTTAATGCTACTTTTAGTTTCTCTAGCTTTTATTATTCTTCGCAATGTCAGGTCCCGAAAGTGGTCTCTATCATCAAACATTAAACTGACACTGTAGATGTTCTGGGTGCGCGAAAAAAGCATTTCTTTCGATGATAGAATCCACAACAGATTTCGGCTTTTTGTTTATAAATCGGGAGTACAAAATGAATTCAAAAAAATGTATGGATCCGTCCTTAAAAGACGTATTATGCTTTATTAGGAACCAAATCGGCGCGTTTACTTTAACCACGTAGATGCCAAGAAATTGCAATTTTACTGAAGGATTTAGTAATGTTTGAGCTTAAAATTAGTAGAAGTAAGCAATCTCAAGTGTTTTCCAGGGTGACTGAGTTACCCAGCTATGAATTACAGGAAACAATTGACACAGCTTGACAAATCTCATTGAGATATTTTTGATCCTAAGGTTCTTAGTTTATTGACCACATTTTTCGGTAAGTCAGCTGATATCTTCATAAACAATCGCATAAATATCTGAATTGGATAGAGCCTTTCCATTATACTTCAATTTGAGTTCGGTCTTAAGAAAATAAAATGTATTTAATGAAGACCTTTATAATTGGCGGCTGCCGATAGTAAAGTTCTTTGTATGGTCCCAATAAAGCACAAGTATGCCTAAAACTTATCATTTTAAAATCACAATATCCGCTTTTAACTCTATAACAATCGCAACTTTACTTATAAAGCATTGAAATTGCTTTGGCTACGAAGAAAACACTCGCGAGTCAAGTTAACAAAGTCCTCAAAACAAGATGAAACTCTGTGGTATTTGCAGGTTGAAACCTATAAAATCCAAAGTCGCTGGTAACGTGTTATTGCATACAAATCAAAAAATCGTGTATGTATTCCACATATATAGAAGAAAAAATTAAAATTTTTGTACAGTTAGTTCACGAGCTGATATTATCGATAGCGAAATATTTCCAAAAAAATGTCAATTTTTCAAAACTTTGAAGATGGGTAGAGCCCTAAAGATATAGTTTTATCTGGTTTTAAAAATTATTTTGTGAATCTACGATCAATTACGCAAATTCTGAGAGGTATTGCGTTACGAAAATCCAAAAAAAGTTTTTTCGGGACACGCTATTGCCCATGTGTGTGATGATCTTCTTACTAAATCGACAAAACCTACGTGAATTGGTATGTTATAATGTTGATGATGATAATCACCGTTCAGTTTAGCAGCCTCGTTGTACAGAGTGACGTAGTCCGTGAAGTTGTGCTTGGCCCTGGCTCCGGCGATGGCGTGCCACTCCAGCCACAGCTGTTTCAGCTCCTCAGGGTCTTGACTCTTGGCGAAGATCTCCGTTATATCTGGAACAAACATACCACTTTCAAACTGCTTGCTTTGACCAACCCAATACTTACATCTTCAAAGAGTCTTATATGCCTGATTTAAGTAGAAGTCTGCAGTAGTCGTCAAAGACTTCAAATTGTGAGGAACTGTAGTTGCAGAATTCATTTTTATGAGGAGTAGACTTGCAATCTACAAGTTACAAAGTTCTATAAAAGTGTGGATTCAGCCCAGTATCAATATCATCCTCTAAGATAAGTTGGCATTTGGCGCGAAGCCGACAAGTCACGGGTTTCCTGATAAATTACTCTTGCCTTTTTAATATGAAATTTATGATGACCTTCCAGAATGGTAAATATTCCTCCTGCCGCGGTTTTCCCCAGTGACTACAGTATGGGGTTCTTCAAAAAGGGCGTTTTGAAATTTTTAAAAGGGTCAGCAGCGCGAGTGTGACTCCTCTGGTGTCACAGGCGTCCATAGGCTACGGTAACCGCTTACCATCAGGTGGGCCGTATGCTTGTCTGCTACCTTAGTAGTATAAAAAAAAAATTCTTTAATTATCTCACCAGGCTCCAAAGATAGGTCGCATTTAGTTGGGTCTTTATACGAGCAAACTTTAGCTGTTGCGTAATTGGACTCCATACTTGATACAGCTTGCATCAGGATCTAAAACATAAAAAAATATATGTAATTCAACTATATCAGTAGCATTGATTTCAGTGACTTTATAAACCATAAAACCAAATAAAACGCAAAAAAAGCACATTTATTACCGAAAATACAATAGTCGTAATAGGGTCCCCGTGTTAAGGCAAGCTTGAAGGTCAAAGAACAAATAAACGGTTTCCACCAACCTTGTATTTGTCTTCGGGCAGAGCAGAGATACCAAGTTCGCTGTACTTCTTGAACATCCTCCTCAGGCCGAAGTCCTGGTAGTCTTGCCATTGGAACATCTTCGTCTCCTCCCAGGCTCGCTTCTCTTGCTCAGACAGCTCCAGTCGGACTTTGAACTAAAAACAAAATGAAAGAAATGATGGAACGCATGACTGTGGCACACCACTTTTACGTAAAACATGGTGTTTTTTTTTTTCTTTTTGCTAATGACTAACAGGTTTAGTACCACTCCTCGATCAATTAAAAATTTTTGTGAGGTTATCACTACAGTTGAAAACAGCAGACTCATCATCATCATCATCATCATCTCAGCCGTTGGACGTCCACTCTTGGACATAGGCCTCCCTTAAAAATTTCCATGTGTTGCGGTTGGAAGCGGCCTGCATCCACCGCCAATCTGCAGTTTTTACAAGCAGACTCATAAACTCACCAATGCATCTTCATTCTCCTTAGTAATGTTAGAAGCATACGCCCATTCAGCCAGCGTCGCGCGGTTTCTCCTGACTCCAGTCGCTCGGTCCAGCTGTAGGATGTACTCCCGACCCTCGTGTTCCAGCGCCTCCAGGTCTGGATCCCGGCCTTGCGTGGCGATGACGAAGACGGCGACGATCGCCGCGATCAGCACGCCGCCACCGCCTATTTTCAGCATTGTCTGAAAAGGAAGACCAATAGATGTTTGTATAAAGAGAATGACCGGGGAAAAGTTGTCCAGAACCACGATTCTATTCCCTCATTTCAAAGCAAAATCTCTCTATAACGCATTTGGCGTAAGCTGTGATACTTCTGTGATGTGTGTACGTACCTACTCAAACAAAATTTCACCTGTTATGTCAATTGCCTAGTAGCTTAATTGGACTAGACTAGAGCATGTTCACGGTTAAACCAGGCCGCGGTTTCAAATCGCGTTTAGGTGACATTTTTGAGATGCAATTATAAAAATCTTAAAGATCCTCTTTGATTACCATGATCAAAGAAGATGTGACCACCAAGTGTGAGGTTTAAACATTATAAAATATCAACTTTTGGGATTATATGCACTTTTGCATTGGGTTTGAATTCTACGGTTAAAAATGAAATCCTCACCAATAAATCTTCACTTTTATATAAAACAGGAATCTAAAGGCATCAAAACATAAAACAATGTGCGCCATAAACACCTAATGACACTAATCGTCAAAAAATGATACAATGTTGTCAATGTCACCGTAACGACACAAAAAATAGTGAAGCATGAAATCATAATATCGCAAAAAGGTTTCATTACCATTGTAATCAAAGTCTTTGATTGTACTTGATTCTAGGACAAAGTATTGGTGTCATGGAATATATTTTATGCATTCATGAGGAATATGTAACAGGACTATAAAAAAATCAAAGCTTTTCAAATTTTGAATGATTTTTTGCATTTTTTTTTTGGTGCAGTCGTTTCGAATCGATCTGCAAAATGTATTTGTCTCTTGTCTGGGTGTTTTCTTATATAAAGAATATTATTAAGTTTTTGATATCTTGATAAATAAGAGGGTTATTTTAAGTCTTGCTAATTGTATTATCAATTTGTAAACAATTTTTCGTCAGTCATAACAATCTACAGAATGTCAACTCTATTTTATAACGAAGCGATTAGATTTTTTCTATTTAAATACTTGTGGGTAAGCCGTGAAGAGTCCTTGGCTGTCATGGTCTGATGCACGTCGCTGCTTTGAGACAAGACAAAGGGATTGTCGTTAGAAACCGTATTATCTCTAATCTGGTTCTTAATACACTTGTTACCTTCATACAGTACCTAGGTACTTCAAGCTTTATAACATACATAAAATCACGCCTCTTTCCCACAGTGGTAGGCAGAGACCACGGATTTCCACTTGCTACGATTCTGACACACCTCTTTCGCATCATACCTACACTCTCATCACATTTTTCATACATGCTCGCCGGTTTAGGGTACTTTTGACCTAGCCTTTCTCTAAAACATCACGAATCTGATCCAGCTATGTTCGCCGAGGTCTTCCCCTTCCAGTTTTATAATAGACATCAGTTATTATCGTGTTTTACGAAATGTCCAACAGCACTGACAGCAGTGATGATTCCATAAAACAGAATGCGACAGATATGCACGTCGTTATCAGCGCAGCTCGCACGGCTTGCAACAAATTTGCTTTTCTTAAAAATGACATTGATATTTATTTTTTGCGATAAAGTTGAAATTATGAGTAGGTAATTATTATTTCGACTTTTCGTCAATCGTTTTTGTAATTTTATGCGATTGTTTCCGATGTTTCCCTATACGCATTCTTTTTCTGGTTTTACTGTAAACGACTTGAAGTAAGTTTTACAGATATAGAAGGTCATTCAGGATTCATGCATGGTTGGACCCAAAGTGCCAGCCAGCAATTAATAATTATATGGGCACGTTTGGTGTATGAGATCGAAAAAAAAGTATGTAAGTAGTATATCAGTCATGTGGTTCCCATAACACAAGCTCTGCGTACTTTGAGGCTACATGATGCTGTGTGAAATGTACAGCAATATTTATTTTATTTAAGTATTTGTATGAGTGTCTAATACCTGAACAACTCTGCCATTTTTGGGATAAGTAAGATCTTATGCGCTAGTAGCTATCTCTGCTGACGAAGTTTTTAGGCCGCCGTCATGGCTTTACGCCTTCTAAGCCCGGACCGACAATTTAACGTGCCCTCCGAAGCACGGAAGCGCTGAGATTTTAATGGCACTAGCGGTCACCCATCCAAATTGTGACCGTTCAGAACTTCAACTTCAATGATCAAGAAAGTGTTAGCAGGCAAGTCGTGAATTATTTGAACAGTTTGATATAAGAATTATACTCAATCTACTAGTGGAAAGTCCGGTTCTTATCACATTAAATTAACCTGATGATAACCTATAGAAAACATCGCAGTTTCAGAAAACAAACTAATTTGCATTCTGTGATCGTAGCATTGATATAAAAATAAATTATGTTTCTAGTTTCAAAATGAAGACTCAGAAACGTCCCAATAGGGACGTCTTGTCTTTAGTCCGCACGTACATTTGGTACATTCCCACATTTTGCAGAAGTTAACATTCCGTACGTAACAGGTTACAAGTCCATCGACGCTATTAGAAAGCTAACTGGTTTCCACACGATGTTTTCCTTCACCGTTTGGAGTTAAAGCGCATATATATTTTTTTTTTTTTGAAACGAAAAATTCATTGATCCACGGCCGGGTACGAACCTACGACCTTCGGGTTGAAAGTCGAGAAACACACTCGGCCAACACTGCTCTAATAATTATAACAGAGAGAAGAGTCTATCAAGAGAGACCTATTATTGGCTGTTTCTATCATAATTGTTTCCTTAAGTTAACTGTTTTATTATTGTAGCTGTTAGTTTCTTCAATAAAGAAAAATAAAAATAAAATAAATCGAAATAAAATCAAAAGCAAGAATGTAACATAGTCTAGGAATAACATCTTTAGTCTCTTCGTTCTACAGTTTAATGAACTGCAAAAGGTCAATGCCACATTCCTTGCGAATTGGAACTGGATATGATGATGCAGTCAATGCCCCGAAGACAGGAGCTTCGTTTTTGATCAAGATTATCTCAAAAAGATCACGGAAACATTTTGATGTAGAAACAAATTACATAATTATATCTATCTATCTATACCAATTTATAAAGCAAAAGAGTTTGTTTGTTTGTTTGAACGCGCAGGAACTACCAATCAGATTCGGCCGTTCCTTTGGTGATCTGATGGCTATTTATGAATGACGATTGCCAACCCACTTTTGTTTTAAAAAGTAACTTTGAACTTAGTTTCTGTAACTAATTCTGTGACGTAGGTGAAGGCCAGCCTGAAACAGGCTGTGGGTTCGATTCCCGCCGCGAGAAAAATGTTTGTAGTAGGTATGTGCAAATATTCGTCTCAGATCTGGGTGTTTTTCTGTATGTAATAATGTAAGTACAGTACGATGGATCTAGGCATTCGTGAAGTTAGCCGTTTCGATGCGCAGTGTAGCTTTTTCATACAAAATTTTCTACTGCGTAGTGAAAGGGCTAACTTCACGAATGCCTAGATTCTTCGTGCGCACTGAGTCTATGTATTTACAAAAAAAAATTATGTTCGTTCCTTTGACACAAGCTCTGCTTACTATGGGGCTAGATGATGCTGTGTGAAATGATCAGCATAAAAAAGTCATCACTGGTTACTATCATAAATGCCTCATGGTTTTTCTATGGTTTTATCAGAGGCAACGAGTAACTTTACTCGCAGCAGTTAATCAGTCAAACACGTAGTGTAATAATGATTCATTTATTAAAACTACATACCAAATAGGGTAGGTAGGGGAGGTGGGGGCATAACCACATATGGGGGCACAACCGTTTTCTATCATTTCGGGTGTTTTTTTGTTGAATAGCAAATTTCTTTTCGTAATGGTCACACCCTATCAATGGCCGCTCTCTTCTATGTTTGTGTCAGTGTCGCTGGTTGTGAGAAGAAAAAGTTATGTGCATTTTTGTTAAATTTGGTGAGTTTTTTATAATTACGTTACAATTTTAAAAATGTGATAGGTACACGGATTATTAGTTTTATGATTGAGTAATTTACTAAACTTGCGAGCTCTTAATTTGTGCTTTATTAACATGGTTTGTTCGTTACCTACCCTCAAAATACCAGACACAGCGAATGTCAATTTACAAAATCAGTACCTGGGGCAAAACCACATAGGGGCACAACCGCATAGGGTTCGGGTATGAAAAAATTAAAGTGGAAGAAAACACAAGCAGTGAATAAATCGATCAAGAAAGCTACACGCAACAGTGAAGATGAAGATACAGATGATGCAGATAAAGATAATGAATGCATATTTTGCTCGGAGATATACTCTAAATCTAAGTCAATAGTAGGATTAAATATACGAAGTGTCCTAGTTGGGCTCATGATGCTTGTGCAGGCATAGATGAAGAAGATGATCTCGATGATGTTTGTGATTTTTGCCAATAACGGCTACAATCGGTTGTTCCCCCATTGGAAATTGCTGGGTCGGTTGTGCCCCACTGTAGGGGCAAAACCGTTTTTTTATATTAATGCAATTTTTAGGGTATTACCACTTTTTATGATGACTTTGTGCGTGAAAAGTAATTCAAATGTGTGAAGTAATAGTACTATTACTTAATAAAGCCGTGAAAATTGCTAAATTGCTTTAATTTCTTTATATTTTAATTGACTGATTGTTATTGGGGCGGTTTTGCCCCCATCTCCCATAACGCAACTAATAAATACGTATTATTGATTAAGATACAATATCAAATTAATGAAAAATGAATAAACTTCAATGAGTAATGAATGGAATTATTCAAACAAACATTGATTAAACAGCTGTACATTTATAAAACTACAGTGTAATCGACGGTAGTAACTGGATAAAAGTAGTTTTTCTAATGATAGTCGTAGTATTTATAGATCTTATAGTAGTATTTGCAAAATCTATATTGTATAGAGTATGCCATAGATTTACAGATCAGGCTATCCAATCACCTAAGCCAAAATAAAATAAAAAATTAATGCAAGACATTTCACACATCTCCGGAGTAAGCTTGTATGGAAACTACATGACTGATATCATACAATAAGATTTAGAATACTAAGATTATTAAAATTTTTAGATGATAATTCAGTTGTGAAGTTAGCAGATAAACGTCGCACATAATTCATAGGCATTATTACTTCACCATTTATAAATGGCGATAAGATTTATATGGCTTTTAACAACAGAAATCCGACAGCAGCTTAAAATGTGTAGGAATGCTTTATTGCTTGATTGTTGTTTCTCTTTTTGTCTATTAGTTTATGAGATAAGGAAAGATCAAGATTTTGTGCAAATTCTTAAGTTTATCCTGTTTTCGGTAACGTATATTTTATTTATGCATTTTCCTGTTAGATTTAAAACCGTAAAAATAATATTTCTTACATAATCTTACAAAATGTACCAATTTACATCATACTATAGTATTATTTTATATTTATAGATAAATATATTTTTATAAAAACAATTAGAAATATAAGATATACCTACATACTTTGATATAACATTTGCTATTCCATTTACGAATGTATATTCTTGAGTATAAATATATCTTTTTGATAGTAATCCATATTGTTGCAAAGATAAAATTACCCAACTCAAACATTACCACATACCTGGTATTGCCTCAGTCAAGAAAGTCCGTAAACGTATAGTCAACCACTCGCGTATTCGCACGACCGGCAGTCGGCTCGGACGGTGACTGAGCTGCGCGGGCGCATACAACCGAGCGCGATTCGATTCGCTCATAGATTGCTTGTCAAAGCAGATGCGTGCTTTATGACCTGATTCTGTAGTCAGCAAATTATTTTCTTTATAGGAAATACAGTTTACTTATAACGTACTTACCTATTTCTTTATTCATTATTTTCTACTTCACTATTTGTTATTTTTTCTCATTCAGTTTTTAGACATTTTGAAGATATATTTCAATTAAAGGCATCTTCTTCAATTTCGTTTCGTTCGTTTTTCTACAGTTTAATTTTCTTTTTTAACAGATTTCAAAAAAGGAGGAGGTTCTATATTCGGCTGTACCTATGTATGTTTATTTTTAGTTTTTAGGACCTTTACTGTTCTTTAAATTTTATTCAACAATGTTATCGAAACAATTTCATTAACGTTATTTTAATTGTAGTTATTCAAACCTACAGTTTAATTTATATAAATCTACTACATCTTATACATTTTTATCTGAAGAAATTTTTAATCTGAATAAATATGAAGTTTGTTTGTTTTTTTATTTGAACGCGCTTGTCTCAGGAACTACCAGTCCGATTTGAAAAATTATTTCAACATTTGATAGCTAAACTTTTGAGGAAGGTTATAGGCTTTCATCATCATCATTATCACCATACCAGCACTACGGGGGCAACGCTGCGAGGGCGCTGCTAATATTCTTAGCGTCTAAGTCATCATCTTTAACTCTAGGAAATCAATATCAAGGTATTCTATTATTAAATGAGCATCTCTTAACAAACAATTCATTCAATAACACAATGTATGTGCAAGGTGATACAAGTTCTGGCAACATTCCAACATTTACTCTTTGCCTTGGAGTTACTTTGTGCGTTTACAGCTTAAAAGCTTTGAAGCCATTACTGGTAGGTATACTCACAAGCACAACTATCGATACGAAATATCGCTTTTACTTTTCTGCCGTCCGCTGTGACAAAACCATTTTTTTTTATATCGATAAAAAACGCGCCGCTTCTTTACTATCTTGCTTCGCGCTTGCCGCTTTCATACTATCTCTAATTCAAAAACTATAAACGATAGGAACCCAGTTCCAAGACCGCGGCTTAGTCAGCCCCACACGTATTGACCATGTCTTTCCTGTGGATATGGCCGGTTAAGCTGAGAGGATAAGGTAAGTGCTGGGCAAGCCTACTCCATCTCAACAATGTCCCAGGCACTACAGTGTCCCGATAAGTGTAGGCAAGGATTGAAATCAAAAATCAAAATCAAAATCAAATATCATTTATTCAGTAGGACCGTTATGACCACTTTGAATCGTCTTAAGAGCTAGGTGATTCTACTCCTGTTCTTTCGCGACCAACACCGTGAAGAATCAGGGCAACAAACACGGTATGGGGCCTAGCTTTCTTTTCGGTGATCCATCCGCTTAAAATCTAAATAGTCAAGTTCCAGTGTGGAGCCAGTCAAACAATGTGAGTCTCGTCAAAGTCGTCAAAAGAAAAAAAAGGAGGATTAATACATCAACAAAAATTCGCCTGGCATCATTGCCTCCTGACACTATAAATCATCTAGTAAAGATGTAAAGGCCTAAGTAGGTACCTATGTAATGGTGCCTCTCCGACTAGCGAAGGTTGGCTTGACAGTCAATATGGCATTTTGATTCCATCGTTCATATATAAAATAATATATTCTCTCTAGACGGAATTCATTAATTCACGTAAAATTTATAGAAAGTTCGTATTTGTAACGGTTTTGAATCTCAACTGTTTATGCAGATTCATACAAACTTGTTTTCTTACTCCAGATTAATCTGGTTTGAGAAAACTAAAGGTCAGATGAGTCAGACCCGAGACTGCGAGTCCTCTTTCAAAGGTCAAGAACATTATTTCTTCCATTAATGACCTTCGGTGAAACAAGTGGCTAAATTAAAAATTAAAAAAAACTGACTTTAATGTTGTTCTGTTCATAACTCCAAAGATCCTCAACAGGACCTCACCAAATTTTTGTGGCATTCGAAAAGTATATCCTTTTAAACAAAAGAGATTTTTTCAAATCGGTCCAGGCGTCTTCCAGTAATCAGTGAACGAACATACATAATAAAAACACAAAAAGAAAGATTCCAATGAATTGAGAACCTTGTCCTTTTTTTGAAGTCGGTTAAAAAAAACAAAAATGTATTGGTGTTTGTTTCTTCCTACTAAATTATGTGAAGACGAACCGATAGTGCTTACGCGTGAAATCACGGGGTGCATTATTTACTATTTTTATTTCATCATCATTCATTTCTCAATTTTGTATGAAAAAGAATTCCCTAAAAACCTTCCCTTTTTTGTGCCATCACTGTGCTTTGCTAGACTTGTCCACCTTTGGCTGCCTATCATCTAAATGTCCTAATGATTCTGTATCTGTCCCCCTCTTAGCAAGCATGTTGTAGATCATTTTGACTATCATATTTTAGTATTAATCATTATTACTTCTACTCTTATTTGAACAGAATAGGTACAAAGATAATAATACTTAACAGTAACAACTGTATTCAAATTCTTTTGTATTGGTATGTCTAATGGCCATTATGAATATTCTATCTATCTATGATTGCTTACTGTGGTGTTTGAAGTTATGTAAAAAATCTGAGAATAAAATATTGAAAATTTTAGAGTATAAAATCATGAGCTCAAATGTACTTATATGCGCCGCACATGCCACTTATAGTCTGTGAAGTAAGCAAGGTACCTAGTAAGCAGTATCTTGCAACAACCTCATGAACCAATTTATTCATAGAATTGCTAATATATGAGGGAAACCCCAGTACAAGTCAATTAAAACTCAACACACTACAAAACATAAACGGTCTTACTTATGAAAGATGTTTAAAGTTGAACACTGGTTAAACAACGTCCTGTCTTTATTTGTGGATAGTGACAAACAGAGACATGACGTTGTTTAACCAGTGAACTTTAAACATCTTTCATAAGTATGGGGGAAAGCGCTCGTGGCATAGTTTGCCTGGACGTCTTAATAGATCGTTGAAGTTAGGGCTATCTATACTTCTATACTAATTACATATATAAAGCGGAAGAGTTAGTTAGTTTGAACGATCTCAGGAACTACCTGTCGGATTTGAAAAAATATTTCTGCATTTGATAGCTAAACTCTTGAGGAAGGTTATAGGCTACTTTTCATCATCATCATCATCACCATAAACCATCAATACGGAGGCAACGCCGCGAGGGCGCTGCTAGTAGCTGATATGCTGCTTTTAGCATCTACGACCGGCAATTTTGCGACATACAACAAAACATGAAGTACTTATAAGCAGAACTGTACGTTTTCAAAGCACGTTTGGCGCTTCGTTGAGTCACTCGCTTATTACACAGCAACGGTACTTCGGAGTCATAAACAGCTGTAAGACTGACTCAGACACCTGTCGAATTGCAATTTCAAACACTCGACACGTACTCAAAAATTATCTATACTTATAGTAAAGCGAAAGAGTTTGTTTAGTTGTTTCTACTTTTCATCATCATTATCATCACCATAAACCATCACTACGGGAGCAACGCTGCGAGGGCGCTGCTAGTCTAAAACTATACCTCTGGGCAATCCTCTGGATATACTTAGTTCACGTCGTGTAAAAAGAACGCTGGAAGAAAGTGGAGAGGGTGTGTTTTGTTTCGTAAGCATTTGCGCATGGGCACAGCATGGGTTACCTCGTCATACTTTCCGTCATTTAAAAATATTGTGTTGTTTGTTACTGAGATTATTTAACTTACTAATGTTGTCCTCTATTCAATGAAAGGAATGCTCTGTTTCAGTTTTTGGAAGTTGTCCTCTCACATTTAAGTAAAACTATTGACCCTGTAAGTTGTTTGTAGCCTTCGAAATATTTTTATCCAACTTTATTGTTCATACTTTCAGAACACAGTGCAAATTACTATTCCGAGGCAATTGCACATTCACATAGAAACAGCTCGGTTGGCCATTGACGGTCATATTTACGAACGGTAAGGACCTTACTTTGACCATAACTTGGCTTTTTATTTGTTAATAACTAGCTTACGCCCACGGCTTCCCTTAAACGTTAGGTACTTCTTATTAAATAAAAATGCATATTTGTATGATTCTCCTTTAGGCGTTCCTAAACCATTGATCCGAGAGTGAGAGAGAGGAACATCCGAGAGTGGACAAACATCGCCAGCGTCGAAGACCTCTTTCGCTTGGCGCAAGATCGGGAAAGGTTCAATGAGCTGACGGCTAACCTCCAGTAGTGGAGAGCCACCGCAAGAAGAAGAAGAAGAAGAAAAAACCATTGATCTTGTAACAAACATCTATAAACTCATCACTTATAATGTTTGTCCTTCCTGGAATCGAACCCCTGTCAAATGGTGACATAATTTTGGCGAACGGTTTCGGACTCCCGTATTGGTTTTGGTGATGATGATGATGACGAAAAACCTTGCTCAAGAGTTTAGCTATCAAATGCAGAAATATTTTTTCAAATCCGACGGTTAGTTCCTGATGTTAGCGCGTTCAAACAAACAAACAAACTCTTCCTTTATAATACTGGTATAGTATAGATAGAAGGAATTCATAATGGTAAGCAATGAACTGCGGGCTTAAAAAGGTCGCTATTGCAGAATCGCAATAGGAATTGAACTATATGCCATCTCTCTTCATTGACTGAGAGTGAAAAGAGACGGCATTATAGTTCATTTTATATTGCGATTCTGCAATAGCGACCTTTTTAAGCCCGCAGTTTGATTCATCGTAACCATAAATCACATGAGTTGACACTTAAAATAGATTTAAAACTTACCAATATTTAAGTCACTTCCAACCCCAACAATTTACTAAAAACGTATCCAATCAGCTATCTCTCTATCATCATCACAATAACTTTGAAAATAATTAGAATTGCCACAGTATTTTGATAAATATTCTTTATAACCGTACACGAGTAGTTTTGAGTACAAAAAGAACAACACTGGAGGTCTGATGGGTTAACTTGAGGAAGTGACCGGTTGATTTTACGGTCGATAACAGTGCAACAAATCATAAATGTTTTAAAATATAAAAAAAAAAACTAGAATCAGACTTCATTCCTCTGTTTGACAAAAGGGAACATGCACAATTTTTTTAATGTTTTTATACGACAGGTTATATCATTATATCACCGTAAAAAAAAATCCAGCGCCAAAAACTAAAATTTTATAACAAAAACATTTTTTTTAATTTACCAACAACTTCAGGCTCTTAAAAGCTCGTGACGTCACAATGCACAGCAACTACACGCGCTTA
Source organism: Camptogramma bilineatum (assembly GCA_958496255.1). NCBI lineage: Eukaryota > Metazoa > Arthropoda > Insecta > Lepidoptera > Geometridae > Camptogramma > Camptogramma bilineatum. The sequence continues at coordinate 15,313,627 of OY292458.1, read as the reverse complement.
TAGGTACTTTCAGTCATTTATACACACACACATACACACACACACACACACACACACACACACACTCATGTAACTGGCGTACCTTTACGTAAATGTTTTTCATTTCCTACCTACCTAGCGACTACTTTAGTAATTTCTTTTTAAAAAGTAAGAATCTGTTATTGGCAGTAAGTTAAGTCTAATTGTTTATTTTAGAAAGTTTAAGTGCTGTTGATTCTATGACAAATAAAAAAATAAAAAAATTATCATAGAGTTTGAAGGAGTTTGACGTCACACAATCTATCTGACAAATAGCATTGCGTTTCAAGTCTTGTGAAATTCCCACTACTTTTTGCACTTTTCAATTATTATTTTCTTAACGAAAAAGAAATAATATTAAAAAATGCTTACATCGACATAATTCTAATGCAATAATGTTCATTAAAAAAATATATTTAACCCTTTATTGAATCAGACGCATGTTCCCTATTATGGGAAGGTCAGCTGAAGGTCAGCAGGTAGTAGAAATACCTAAACAAAAATATCACGGAGAACTTGTTGTGGATAAAGCACTATCCGATTTAGTAAACCGACCTCTTGAATCATTGCTCTGAAGTTAACAACAGCTAGGATAATTAAAGTAGGATGCGCAATCCGTAATTCGTAGGCCAAAGAGCGAGACATAGCAATGATTTCTAGAGATCAGCGGACTTAAAAAGGTCGTTAAAGCTGAACAATATGAAATCCGTACCCAAACCCATATTGTGGAGTCTGTTAAGGGCTGGGAAGATTTCGAAGGACCTAAGTATGTAAAGATATAAATGTGAAAGTGTGTTTATTTGTCCTGCTTTCACGTCAAAACAGAGCGATGAATTGACGTGATTTTTTTGTCTGGAGATAGTTGGAGGGCTGGAGAGTAACATCTAGGCTACTTTTTATTTGGGTACCATGCGAGCGAAGCTGCGGGCAGCAGCTAGTGAACTATAATGCCGTCTTTTTTTATTCTCAGTCAATGAAAAGAGATGGCAATATTTCAATTCCTTTATTGCGATTCTGCAATAGCGACCTTTTTAAGCCCGCAGTTTCCCAAATCTTGCCCAAATCGGAAAGTGTAATAATAATCACTTTAAACATAGGTACATTAAAAACCAACCCATACCAAAAAAATATCTTCAAAATGTCTAAAATATCTAATAATCTGAGATAGACATTCTACCACCCCCTACAGTCATGATCTTATCTATTTCAAATATATGGTAAAATTAAATTCCATAATAAATAATGATGTCGCACCTACACAATGCGCATGCGCATCTCATTTACCGTCGCGTTTCCCACGCGCTATGAGCCCGGCTTACCGGTACTTGTGTTACCGTTTTTGTACAAATGTGGGTATCAAGTTATCAATTTTAATTAAAAAACAGTTTAATATTTTAAAACATTTAGGTAGTTACTAGAATTATCACGAAGAGAGTAGTTTAATGACTGGATTTATTAGCACAGTAGACATTTAATACTTGTAATAGTCTTGATGGAGGCTTTTATTAGATTTTTCATATTTTTTTTAAAGGTGGCCGCACACCTATCCACGCCGAACGCGCCGCACGAATCGAATTTTAGAATTCTTTATGAAATCGTATGAAACCTCGCACACCTGTCGAATTGGAATTCGACCGTATCTGGCAATACTTCGAGAATTTGGCGCGGATAAGTGTGCACTCAGCCTCAATGTTTTAAGTTGGTACAAAGATCTTTGACCGAAGTTAATTTAAAGTTGGAGCCTAGATCATACAAACTTACAATTATTTCAATAAGCTTCAGGCATTAACGATTTTTTAAAGAAGGGTAGTTACAAGCATGTCTAATTTAGCAACACTGACTATTAAGTTAGAATTCGATGTAAAGGAGCGCATATCTATCCGAGCCAAATATGCCGAACGAATCGACCGAAACGAATTTTAGCATTATTTATATAAAAACACATGAAACCTCGCGCACCTGCCCGCGTCGAATCGACCGAATCTGGCGGTACCCCGAATTCGGCACGGATAGGTGTGCGCTCACCGTAACTGGCTGTTCTATCTCCATTTTGAAATCAAACTAGTTCACCTACCATGATTAATTTAACTTGTGTTGAGTTTTGGTGCAACATTTTCTGATACCTATCAAAATTTTTTTTTTTTTTTAGGTTACGAACGAGGAAATGCTGAAAAGAGTTGAGGAGAAAAGGCTTTTCATGAACACCATACAGAACAGAAGAGGGAAAATGATTGGACATCTTATACGACATGACAGCTTCATAAGGAACATCATAGATCATAGAAGGAAAAGTAGAAGGAAGACGAGGAAAGGGAAGACCAAGAATGAATTACATGAGTCAGATTAAGAAGGTCGCTGTCATGTCTTATAAAGAAGTAAAAGAAATCGCATTGGAAAGAGATGGAGAGAATTGCATCTTTACACAAGAGCTGAGCTCTTAAATTTATTTAAATACTAGCTTCCGCCCGCGGCTTCGCCCGCGTGGTACCCGGATAAAAAGTAGCCTATGTCACTCTCCAGCCCTCCAACTATCTCCACACAAGAATTACGTCAATAGCAGCATTTACACGCAGAGATCGGCCTGCGGATTTTCCCGCGGATCGATCTCTGCCATTCCAACCTTTGACAGTTTTATCCGCGGATATCCGTAAAGATATCTTTACAGATATCTGTACAGTCCAGATCCGTGCTAAAAACTCTACCGTTTAAAGGCCGCTAGTTTTATCCGCGGATATCTTTACAGATATCTGTACAGTCCACACAACGATCTATTATCATTTAATCTTGGTTATAAGGATTGTTGGTCTTGTTGAGAGGCTTTCTTGGTAGCTTTGTCTCTTTCACACTCGTTGTTGGATTAGTAGTGTGCCCATGTCATTTAAATTTCAGGATATTTTTACTTTATCGCGCTCGACAAAATCAGCGCTTGATTTCGATCCATGCTTTCGATCCTTGAATTCGATCCTTGATTTTGATCCTTGATTTTGATTTCGATCCTTGATTTTGATCCTTGCTTTCGATCTTGGATTTCGATCCTGGATTTCGATCCTTAATTCTTGAATTTTGAACCTTGAATCTGAAATTTTGAATCTTGAATCTTTGAAGTGACAGCTGTCAAACTTCAAATGACCATATCTCGGGAACTACTCGTCCTAGACTCCCCGTTCTCAGTTCAAATGAAAGCTATGACCAAGATCTTCATTTGAAGTGACAGCTGTCAAACTTCAAATGGCCATATCTCGGGAACTACTCGTCCTACACTCCCCGTTCTCAGTTCAAATGAAAGCTATGACCAAGATCTTCATTTGAAGTGACAGCTGTCAAACTTCAAATGGCCATATCTCGGAAACTACTCGTCCTAGACTCCCCGTTCCCAGTTCAAATGAAAGCTATGACCAAGATCTTCATTTGAAGTGACAGCTGTCAAACTTCAAATGGCCATATCTCGGGAACTACTCGTCCTAGACTCCCCGTTCTCAGTTCAAATGAAAGCTATGACCAAGATCTACATTTCAGATGACAGATGTCATTTTGACAGCTGTTATTGAAAATGTAGATCTAGGTCATAGCTTTCATTTGAACTGAGAACGGGGAGTCTAGGACGAGTAGTTCCCGAGATATGGCGGTTTGAAGTTTGACAGCTGTCACTTCAAATAAAGATCTTGGTCATAGCTTTCATTTGAACTGGGAACGGGGAGTCTAGGACGAGTAGTTCCCGAGATATGGCCATTTGAAGTTTGACAGCTGTCACTTCAAATGAAGATCTTGGTCATAGCTTTCATTTGAACTGGGAACGGGGAGTCTAGGACGAGTAGTTTCCGAGATATGGCCATTTGAAGTTTGACAGCTGTCACTTCAAATGAAGATCTTGGTCATAGCTTTCATTTGAACTGGGAACGGGGAGTCTAGGACGAGTAGTTTCCGAGATATGGCCATTTGAAGTTTGACAGCTGTCACTTCAAATGAAGATCTTGGTCATAGCTTTCATTTGAACTGGGAACGGGGAGTCTAGGACGAGTAGTTTCCGAGATATGGCCATTTGAAGTTTGACAGCTGTCACTTCAAAGATTCAAGATTCAAAATTTCAGATTCAAGGTTCAAAATTCAAGAATCAAGAAAAAACTTTGTAAATTTATACCGTTCCACGCGCCAGTCCAAAATCTGCGGTTATCTGTACAGATATCTTTAAAGATATCTTTACAGATATCTTTACAGTCCGGATCCGTGGGAAAATCTTTAGCATTTAAAGGCCGCTAGTTTTAACCGCAGTTATCTTTAAAGATATCTTTACAGATATCTTTACAGATATCTTTACAGTCCGGATCCGTGGGATAATCTCTATCGTGTAAATGCCGCTAATCCGTCGCTTTGTTTTAACGTGAAAGCAGGACAAACAAACAAGCAAATAAACACACTTTCACATTTATCAATGGGTATGGATTCAAAACTATCAATCACAAATGAAACTTAAGAAACTCACAAGACAGCACGGCCAGTAGGTACCTACTCTTGATGCCTACTATGCAACATTTTTTTTAATTTTTTGTATAGGTAGTTTCAATTGAAAACTTTAATTGCCCGGATACTCCACGTTCTAAATAAAAAGCTTAAAGAAGTCTAGACTTGTTTCGCTACGCGTAAAACCTAGGACTAGTAGGACCACATTTTTGTCTGGCTTTAACCTAGGGTCTCTGTAATACAGTCACCGCTACAAGAATTTCCACAATGATTCTAAAAAAACGGAGACCGCTATTTCGTCTATTTTTTTTATTGGTGGCCAAATTATTTTGAAAATTCCAAAATATCTAGTAAAGTTCTCTACAATGGGGATTGGCGCGAACTAGCTCAAGATAGGAGTAAATGGCGTCGTCTTTTGTCGGAGGCCAAGACCCACTTCGGGTCACTGAGCCAGCGGAGTAAGTAAGTGAGTAAGTAAAATATCTAGTACTCCTCCGCTAATCTAAACCAATAAAGTTTCGTCAAAATTTTCACGATAAAGCCATCCAACCACCCACTTTCCACAGCCTAGCCTTACTATGCCAGGCTAGTCAGGGCAAATCCGGGAGCAGCACCAGCGCGAAAACAAACACTTGATGGTCTTCGACACGTGTTTCACCCCTCCACGGGGCATCCTCAGGAAATAATTGACTCCCTCGGTCTGAGTGTCAATTCTAGTACCTACCAAACTTCTTATCAACCTCAAGCAAAACCCCAGATTTTCGACTGTTTCCTATTCTATTAATGACAAACGACTCAGTTGTGGTGAGGTTTTAGCTAAGGTTTGAACTTTGGCAGAACAAATTTTTGAAAAGCTATTCTACTATTCACCAAATGGCTGACATTTATAAGATCGAACCAAAACACAGCGGAATGATTGACGTTGTCATCTAGTAGAATTGGGGGGCTGGTGACCAAAGTCAAGCGTTTAGAAATTTAGTTACGGTGACTAATCAAGAGCATGGGTGTTCAAAACGTAATTTTAATTCTTTGATAGATAGCGATGTTACCTAATATCTGGGCGACCGAGCTATGCTCAGGTGCAAATAAAGAAAACTTAAGTAAAAAGAAAAAAAAATACTGGCTGAGATTCGAACTCGAAGCCTTCGGCTGAAAGGCGAACACCCACTCCATGCGGCCACTTTGGTCCTAACAAATATTGTGAAATTACGAAACACATTGTACTGGTAAATCTTTTTGCGTGAAAATGCCGAGAAAACGGCTTTTCCCAGTTATGAGACCTAGCTAGATTTTTCGCCCCCGTAAACACCCGTACAGCAAATTTCATCGAAATCGTTAGAGCCTAAATATTGTTATCAACGGGATAATTACCATGATTATTGAGTTTTTTGATTGATAACAATATTTATGTTCGTAACCATGATAGTTTCAAAAGTTATATCGTTAGAGCCGTTTTCGAGAACGTCAGTATCAGTACAAACAAACATCGAACAAACAAATATTGCTCGTTTAATAGAATAGGATGATAGGTCTGAATTTGGATGGGTGACCGTAAATAGTAATAACAGCTTTGAAGATTACACATACATACGTTATCGTGATTACTTTTTTCGTTTAATTTGTAATCTGAATTATTTATGTGATCATACTACGTGCGGCCCCGACTTTGTGCGTGCTAACAAAATAATGCAAATAGATCGAGGTCATAATGCATTGTAACGGATTCTTGCTACATTGAAGTCATTCATTTTGAATTTTAAATTAGTTATTTATTACTTAGTCTAAGATTTATATCACAATTCTACAGTGTTAGGTAGGTACTTACCTACTACCGTTATTTCTGATTATTAATAACTTATTTCACAAAAACATTGTAACTAACATAGATACTTACCTAATTATTGAAATACCTACCTAAGTATTGATTTTATTAAGGTAAATAAAGATTTTTATACTTACTTAATTAATAAAAAAGACTTTTCCTAAAGAAAATTAAATAAAAAAAATACTTTGGTACCTACCTACCTAAACCTTTTTTTTTTGTTACCATAGGCCTTATTATTAGTGCCTAGGGTCTATGACCGTGGGCGGGTCAATGTATCATCAATGTGAACACACCGTCGATTATACATAGGTCATTTAATGAACTTGCCATGAAAAATAATAGAGTTCTAAAAACAGAGATTTTTTTCTCTTTCTCTATCATTGTCCATTGACAAACAAGCTCAAATATTAAGCAGCTGTTAAGTTAGTACCTAATACTTATAAACATAAGTTCAAAATACGTGAGGTAAAAAATAATCGTCTCACATTTTTACCTTTCTAATACTACTGACATCTGTTTTTTATTGAAGAATACTATGTTTACTCAGCTTCAAGACAGATGGCGCTGTTCCTATTATTAGAATTTTAGCTGATAATGTTTATGATCATTACCGAATTGTATTTAATTCATGAAAATTCAATTTAATAAAATAATTTGATTATTTAAGTACCTACTCGTAAATTAAGTTACATTTTTTTACTCGTCCATAACGGCAAACTTATAAAATCACAAATTTCGCTCGTTTTGCTACTCGACGCTAGATGGCGTTTACGCGAAAAACAGGTAGAGCCTAATTTATGTTAAAACTTTATAGGAAATGACCTTACTTTTACAAGTTTATTTTACAGTATTTTGTAAAAGTTAATTTACTTTGTTTTGGTAAGTAGGTACTTTATAAATTTTAGAGCATACTAACGTAATTAAGTATCTACTACATAAACTACGTAGGTACCTTCCTAGCATTTGTTATTTTTTTTATAAGTATATTTTTTAGTGTTTTTTTTCACTCTTTGTTAAACGACAAAATCTGAGACTACCATGCATATGTGAGCCTGAGCATGTACTACGTAGGTATAAACACACTTTTATGATTATACAATTTTAGTCACGAAACCCCACACATTCAGTAATGTAAGTATCATTGAGTCACGATTGTTTCTGTAGCGCATAACATAATAGATGAATTACATTACTAAAGTACTGAGTTAGTGGTCAACTCTGCTGGCAGTTTTTAGGCCGCCCGAAGGCCTCCCTCAGGGCTTAATGATTTTACAACCCGGTACCAGCAAGTTAGCGTGCTCTCCGAAGCACGTATAATGAGAAAGACTCACGATTTTTGTTGAGTATGCAGATTTGTAGATACAAAAAAAACAAAAAATACTGTGTTTTTGGTTTTTTAATCGGATCAAAAATGACCGAGTTACAGAGATTTTAGTGCACCAATCTAAAAAACGCTCGCGAGAAGACCGCGACTGGCTGTGACGTCACCAGGCGCCCGCGGCTCGCTCCATTAGTACAAAATCCCTAGTTATTTTCAAACTAATTTCCGCCCGCGGCATCGCTCGCGTGTCACCTGGATAAAAAGTAGCCTATGTCCTATTCCCGCTCATTACCTATCTATATTTTAAATTTCAGCCAAATCGGTTCAGTAGTTGTCGAGTTATAGAGGAACAAACATACATCCAAACATCCAAACTTTCGAGGTCATTCACGTTTTTTGTTAAGTAAGTACTTATGCAGATTTGTAGATTTAAAAAAATTATAAATGATTTCATTTTTATTTTTAAATATGATTACGACAGTATTCCCAAGGCGCAGTAGACATATTCTATCAGATCTTTTAGGAATTTTTAGATCCGTTGAAAAAGTCTAAGCGGGTAGTCAGAGGTAGAGAAGCAGTGTTGGCCGAGTGCGCTTGTGCCTCGACTTTCAATCCGAAGGTTGTGGGTTGGAACCCGGCCGTGCATCAATGGATTTTTCGTTTCGAAAAATGTATAAGTAGGTACCTAAGTAGGTATGCGCTTTAACACGAGCTCTAAACGGTGAAGGAAAATATTGTGAGAAAACCAGTTAGCTTTCTAATAGCGTTGATGGGCTTGCAACCTGTCACGTATGGAATGTTGTCTGCTGCAAAATGTGGGAATGTATCGAATGTGTTTGGAAATACCTCGGACTACCCCTTACATATAAAAAAACAATAAATACCTACTTACTGTGTTTTTGTTTTTTTAATCGGATCAAAAATGACCGAGTTTTATTACAGACAGAGATTTTAGTGCACCAATCTAAAAAACTCTCGCGAGAAGATCGCGACTAGATGTGACGTCATACCATACATCCATCCATCCAAACATCCATGCAAACATCCAAACTTTCGCATTTTAATATTAGTGTGATTCGACTCCTGATTGTTAGTTTTGTTTGTAATTGTTTTCGGTAAGTACCTACCGGTACCTCCCTAAAATACCTGTTCAGTAAAAAGTTTAGAGGCAAAAATTATTTTTAAGTAGGTACCTACCTACCTACTTGCTACTTACCTAGGTAGGTACCTACCTACTTAAAAATAATTTTCGACATTAAACTTTTTACTGAATAGGTATTTAACAATAACAAACAAAACTAACAATCAGGAGTCGAATCACACAAATATTAACTTTACCTACCCAAATTATTTACCTACCTACTTAAATTATTACCTACTTAAATTATTTTTAAGTAGGTACCTACCTACTTACTACTTACCTAGGTAGGTACCTACTTAAAAATAATTTTCGCCTTTAAACTTTTTAGTGAATAGGTATTTTTTTATACATACCTACTTTTAATCGTAATACCTAATTAATAATTTGTATGTACGAGTCAAAATAATCACATACCTACCTACCTAAACTTGGTTTTCAAATCACACTATCACACTTTCACATCACACTAATCATACTATCACACTAATATTATAAATGCGAAAGTTTGGATGTTTGGATGGATGATGTTTGTTCCTCTATAACTCAACAACCACTAAACCAATTTGGTTGATAAATATAGATAGATAATGACCAGGAATAGGACATAGGCTACTTTTTATCTGGGTACCACGCGAACAAAGCCGCGGGCGGAAGCTAGTTAATATTAAAAATGCAAAAGTTTGGATATTTGTATTTATGTTTGTTCCTCTATAACTCGACAACCACTGAACTGATTTGGCTGTAATTTAAAACTTAGATAGTTCTTGACCTGAAATAGGACATAGGCAACTTTTTATCCAGGTGCCGCGCGAGCGAAGCCGCGGGCGGAAGCTAGTTTGAAATTAACTAGCGATTTTGTACTAGTAGACCGAGCCGCGGGCGCCTGGTGACGTCAGACGCAGCGCGAAGCTCCGAGCGCGCGTTTTGAAATGGCCGAAAAGAAAACTTGAATAACTTCGTCATTTATTGATGGATTTTAATTATTTAAAAAACAGAATGCTCAGAATGCTAAAGAGTATACGCCCTCATACTTAGAAACCCAATATTTCGTTTAGTGATTGATTCTCATTGCTCAATTGTAAATCAACTAGCAGTTGCCCATGAAAAGGTAATCGTGGCACCCAATGATTTACTATAGGACCTCGTTGGTGGCACCTATAGCATAGAATAGATATAGTATAAGTCAACACTTGGTTCAGAGCGTTTCATAAAAGCAAAGTCACTAAATAGTAAGCTACTGATTCCATGTCTACCATAAAGACTATTCTTATACTTAAATAACTATCAGACGTAGTACTACTATTCTGTGCTATCGGCTACGAAGTCTACATCTCGTAGCAATCCAATTATATCGTCGTCGGTCCAATGCACAAGTCGCCAAACTAGCATTTTGGCGTTTTTCATTTTTTGATGGGCATAGTATTGGTTAGGCCAAGAGCACAATGTGGCAAAGTTTCACAGCTGTATATTAATCAATAATTTTTAATTTTATGAGTATTCCTAAAACTATGGTAAGTAACTCTATTTAATGATATAGAAAAATACACCTACTTATCACTATGAAAACAAAAATGTGTATAATTCTGTAGCTTTTATTTTTTATTGCAATGTGTAGGTAAGTACATCCGTTTGTAACAAACAATTTTCTATCATTTGACATAAATTGCACATTTGTACTTTGTAGGTACTTTCCCAGATGCGCAGACGAAGACCTACAATTATAATATACCCAGCTCATAATATATAGCAACATAATAAATAATATAGCTAGGTATTAAGTACGTACCTAGTCATTTATCTAGGTACTATTGAGAACGTGTAATCGAGGCATTGTGGAGCCTAATAGCGCGACTATAAGTGGTTACTACCGTAAGAGCGCGTGCGCACGAGACGATTTTTCGCCGGAGCTAAGCCCGGCGTCAAACCGGATCGTCACCAGTAATGTATGAGACACTATGGAGCCAAGCACACGACCGGTGCCGACGCCGCCACCCGCGCCGGCTCCCCGGCAATCCGGCACGGCGCTCGCCCTCGCAAAAAACCGGGCCGTGTTAAAACCGTCTCGTGGGCACGCGCCCTTAAAGGGGAACTCACTAAACCTTTTTAAGCGCTCGTGACGTAGCTTGCTTAGACGTTCTTGATTGATCGTTGAAGTAAAGCAGCGTTGTGCGCGGTTAAAATTTGGATGGCAAGTGGTATTACGAGCTGAGCGCTTCCGTGCTTCGGATAGCACGTTAAATTATCAGTCCCGGCTTTTAGGTCGTTAAGCCACGGCGGATGCCTTTAGGCGGCCTAAAAACTAAGTCACCAGAGTTGACCACTTGCTCATACGAACTTACATTTTAACGTAGTGCTTCTATTTAAGTAAAAATTATATTGGAGGTCAGCGTTTCGGGCTAGTTAGGGGATTGTCCGTTTGTGTGGGTTTTTCATACCACTATCAAGTTTCGTTTTATGTGATTTTTATTACATTTTAAGTACTGACTTAAACTAAATGCAAAACCTGATTTTTCAATTGTGGAATTTCTTTAATATTGAAGAATTAATTTTAAGCACAGTTATTTGATAGAAATTAATATTGACATATTCCCTGGCTGGGCAGAGAACGTCTTAAAACAGGGTCTACACAACTGCTTAGAAAGCTACATACCTTCCTCGACTGAATAAAAAGTACACTTCTACAGAAACGTACGTGTACGTGTACACTTTAGTTGACATGTGCCTTAACAGTTACTCTATGTACATGTGCACCATAATAGCCCGCATTGTGTGGTGTCAACCCATCCAATACTAACTGCAACCAAATACAAATAAAAACTACATCGACTCAGCTACCGCTTTGTGGGATTTCTTTGGACCTTTGCTTGGCTGTTAAGTTATTGTAAGCGTTTGAGACTTTCAGGGGGCAGTAGAAGACTCAGAAAAAATTAGAGAGCATTGAGATGGCGCATTAAGATATCGCCGTCCCCGGGGAACAAAATGATAACTGCCATTATCTTAGTTTTAGTGTTATGCCATATTTGTAATCTTTGGGTGCTAATACATCTGCTCAATTTTTTCGTAACTTTCATACAGTTATTCGCGAAGTTACAAAATATTACAATATTATTCCACGATTCGACCCATGCCTGAAGTTACAAGAATAAAGTTGTACTATAATCTTATCAAATTGTATTTACACCTGTTAATATGACAAACAATCATTATCATTATGTTCTCGTGAATAATATTCGTCTAGATAATGATAACCGCATGTTATCATTTTATTCTCGTCAAATTGCATTTCGTATAATATACTATTATCATAATCGCTTCCACCCTGGTAAAGCGTCGAATAACATGATAGAATCTTCCTAGTCGGGCACTTTTGGCAGAGTGGTCGTGGTTGAATTGATGTCGCACAACTCCTCGCCTTTTTCCAGGGCTGCCGCTCTTCTCGCGATACATCTCCATTTCTGGCGGTTAGTTGCAAAGCGAGCACACTGTACTAAAGTGGACTGGGTTGTTTTTTTGATTAGGTCGGTCCAGCGAGTTGGTGACCGACCAGGGCTTCGTTTGCCTTGTACTTGTCCTTGTACAACAAGCCGCTCCATCGAATGCTCATTTCTGGAGATATGTCCAAAGAACTTCAAGACTCGTAATTGTACAATCGACGATAATCTATCTCGTATTTGAAGTTCTTTAAGGATAGAATTATTGGTGCGGAATGCTGTCCAGGGTATTTTCAACAGTCTCCTCCAACACCACATTTCCAGCGCATCGATTTTGCGGCAATCCTGCAGCTTCAGAGACCAAGTTTCGGCCCCATAGAGAAAGATTGTAGAGTGGAGAAACATGATAGAATAGTGGTACAATATTAGGTTTTGCCTAAAAAATACGAGGAATAAAATGATAATCGACATTATAGAACTGTGATTGATTTTGACTAACTTCTTATTTTTTAAATATCTCTATTTTGGCATTTCTTACGCGTGTGTCATTAAAACATTCCGAATGCAAAAAAAATCAGCATTGCTTAAAGCTAATAATCATCTCGACGGCCCCACCGAATAAACGTGCAAAGTCAAAACAGTAACTTTACAGGAGAGCCTAAAAACGAATAACTCATTAATGGTTAGATTTACGTCAATATAATGTTCTACCAAATTAAAGACAAAAAAACAACCTTTATTTCTTCCAAAAATAAATTACAAAAATATTGATAGTTTACGAGAAATTAATAAAAAACCCCTTTTACACGTTTATTCTGGTAACAAAACTGTGCCGGCTGTTCGTATTCAATGTTTGCACGTTTATTCGTGGGAAAATATGTAATGACCTAAAAGTGTATCTTGTTATTGCCCTGTTTTACTGTGGACATTAGGATTTGGCAATGTTTATTATTAAATAGTTGCACGGTTATTCTTGTAATTAACGATGCATATTAAAAGTGCAAAATTGTTTTAAAAATTTTAATTTCCGACGCATAGTATTCCAAAGTAAGTTTGCATGAAATGTATGAGAGTTGACGGTGTGCCAATCACATTATTGCAATATTCGTGTGAGTTTGGTGTTCTTATTTTCCGTAGAATAAAAATTGGGAATACAATAAATTCAATATTAATTGGTAGAAAAATCTAAAAAAATTGAGAAGGTGTATTTTAAGCCGATAAATCCAAAAATTGAAAAAAAAAAATATTACGGCAAGAGCCTTTGCACGTTTATTCGGTGGGGCCGTCGATCTGTCTACGTCCAGTATTTGTGAAGTTATTAACGAAAACATGTTTTTTGCTCCTCCTGAAAAGTTACGTTTTTGTAGTTATCATTTTGTTCTCCGGGGACGGCGATATATATAGGTATACATAGATATACTTACATAGGGGGGCTCTTGAAAAAAATATGTTCTCAAAGTGGGCGGTGGGCAAAATAAGGTTGAGAAACTATGGTATAGTGTATGTAACACATTCCTTACCCAGCCACTACGGTGCTCTTGAAGTGTTTAATGCCACGTTCTGCAAGGTCTGCTGAAGGAGGGGGCTGCAGCAGGGCCTTAAAAAAACGTAACATCAATATGATCGTCGGTGGATCTCAAAGTGCCATAACTAGCCTTTTTTGCGCCCTGTTACAAACCTGCATCTGCCTATACACACACACACACACTCACACACACACACATACACACACTCACACACACACACATACACACACTCACACACACAAGCACACGAGTGTGCTGAAATGAAGTTTTGACACACACTGAAAATTGACGTCAATCCATTTCAGTAATTTTATTATTCAGGTAATTTGCCCCAATCAGTTCTTGGAATTTTACTCTGTCTGCCTGTGGCTATGGACTAGTGCGATTTAGACTTCCGAATATGAAACCGATTGGATCCATTTTCTTCGAAAAGTTACAGCGTAGAAACGTCACTCTCCGAATTCGGAATCCATTCCGAAAAGGTTTGAAATGCGCTCACATCAGAGCTGAATATCCCTGAAAAGAAGTCCCGCGGGCGATTCCATTAAAACCCGCTGATTCAACGAGGATTCAAAACCCTAATTCAATTTATAAGTTTCTTATACGACATGACAGTTTCATTAAGAACATCATTGAGGGAAAAGTGGAAGGAAGGAGAGGAAGAGAAAGACCGAGGATAGACTACATGAGCCAAGTGAAGCCAAGGTTGCTGTCATGTCGTATAAGGAGGTCAAGGAAGCTGCCCTGGAAAGAACTTCGTGTTGAGGGACGCATCAGTTATGCCGACAAGGGACAGTCCCTTAAATTGCAGAAGAAGAAGGTTGTAAGATTCATAGAGACGATAATATTTTTTGAAATAAGTCCGAGCGAGGCCCAATTTAACAGCCCGTTGCGAGCGCCCCAGTAAATTGGAAAATGACCCAAAACTAGGTGATGATCTAGCCAATGGTGAAACGGTCTGAGATTGATTTCATCACAAGGAACAACTAACCATCATATCTGCGGACTTAAAAAGCTGCTTAAAGCTGAATCACAATTTGAAATGAACCATAATCGTCTCTTTTCACTCTCAGTCAATGAAAAGAGATGGCAATGCAATAGTGAACTTTTTAAGCCCGCTGTATCTTACCTTAGGTGTAAATATAACATGAAGTGGTATAATATAGTTCTTTGTTGATCGTTGAAGTTAGGCAGCGTTGTGCGCGGTCACAATTTGGATGGTTGACCGCAAGTGGCATTACAAGCAGAGCGCTTCTGTGCTACGGAGGGCATGTTAAATTGTCGGTCCCGGCTTTAAAGTCGTTAAGCCATGACGGAGGCCTTTAGATGGCCTAAAACGCCGTCAGTTGGCCACTTGCTCTTACGTACTTATTTTAGAAGGAAGTAAAACAAAAGTCTTGCCATCTCAGGTACCAAAAAACAAATTGCAGCAAACCTAGTGGATACAAGCCTTTAGAGGTGTGGTTGTGACGTCAAAATGTAAAGCTGAATGAAGTAATTTCAATCAGCAACTCATTGAGTAACTCGGTTAGCGTACTTTAGTAACAGTATACCTACCAGTACACACGCTTATAGTTCATCGACTATAATAAAATAATAAATAATTATAAATAACTATAACCTAGTAAAAATAATTATAATGCTTTATAACAACAGACACTGTACAAACATCTTATTCATCACATCAATATTTCACTTTCAAAACTTTCGTGAGTTGTCCTAGACATTATTTTAACACTCGGGAATTACTCACGTGAAAATATCGTCGATTTAGATACCGACAATGTTTCGATTCATCCGGAGAATCTTCATCTGGGTAAGGAGGGAGTTGCGGCAAGGTTACTCCTCGCGCGAGCGTCTCACACTGCACAGTGTTAATTCCCGGGTGTTAAAATAACATCAATGTTTGTCTAAAGAATCGAACCCACGACGAATTTCAATGTCAAAAGTTTCTAATCCGACGCTATGCTGATGCATCGCAAAAACTCCATTCAATTCAAAGAAACGTTTCGAAGAAGATCTGCGAATGCGCAGTCGAATAGAGTATGAACTACTCTGCAGGATTCGAGCCCACGTCTTTCCGATCAAGTATTGGACACTATCCCAATTATTGGCCATCACAGCTCGCGCTACCGACTAGAACTCACACTAGTAGGGTTTCCATCCGTCCAGGTTTCCCCGGATTTGTCCTAGTTTAGGCATCCGGGGAGCGTCCGGGCGGGTTTCATTTGTAGTCCGGGTTTAAAAAAATGTAAGTCTTGGGCCGCCCGCGACACACGCTTTTGTTACACTGACTATTTTGACGACGTCTGTGGCGCAGTGGGTGAAGCAGGTGCCTGTGACGCAGGAGGTTGCGGGTTCGATCCTCGCCGCGGGACAAATGTTTGTATGATGTGCAAATATTTGTCTCGGGTCTGGGTGTTTTCTATGTATATTATGTAAGTATGTATTTACAAAAAAAAAGTATTTAAGTAGTATATCAATCATGTGGTTCCCATAACACAAGCTCTGCTTAGCTTGGAGCTACATGATGCTGTGTGAAATGTCCAGCATTATTTATTTATTTATTTTTATTACACTGACTACTTATATTTAAAAAAACCTGTTGACATGTCCGGGTTTTGGGCTCTAAAATCCGGGGTTTTCACGCGTCTTGTCCTGGTTGCTAAATTTTAGAGATGGCAACCCTACACACTAGTCACCCAGACGTAAGCATCACGTTATTCAATAAAACTCAATCAGTATCATAAGCGGTGCGTGAATCGATCTCGCTTCCTCAATAAACTGTAATTTATACTTTCAAGAAAGTAATTTCGTCAAGGAAGGACAATCTAATGTACTCTACGTTGTAAGTAAGTATTGTGGTTTACGAAGTAAGTACCTACCTAAGTAAGATTGTCTTTCAAAGTTACTTAACGGTTTTTTTTTTTTTTATGTTTTTCAAATAGATAGATAGATATTTTATTCATCAACACAATACATTTGTATGTTAAATAGTGCCTTAAAGCCTATGTTAGGTTTGACTAGACACTAGGGTTCTCATAATCTGGATTGTAGGAATAGTTGAACCAACCAAAAGAAGATCTCTAGCTAGAGCAGTGTTCCGCAAACTTTTTGTGTTCAAGGTACATCTAGGAAATCGGAATATTTTGGAGGTAGGTACTTACACCATAAATGAAAAATCAATTTTTTTGACATGGCAAACATGAGCTTGTTTAGTTTAGCATTTGCGTTTTTGGAGTAGTGTGCCGCGGCACTCCCTTTGCGGAACACTCCACTAGAGAATCAAGATAATTCTAAAGCTGTCTAAGAAAGTAGTCATGGGCATAGACACATGCCCACATTTGATGATGGTGAATCGCAATAATTAAGCTATCAAAAGCAGAAATATTTTTTCAAATGGGCATCAGCATTCAAACAAACAAAATCATACAAACTCTACCGTTTTATTATTCATTTTAACCACACCCCGGACACTCGACGAAATCTCTATGCAGAAGCGGCGTCTAAAGCTGGGAACAAATTATCGGACGCGGCTGACGGACGCGGCTGACAGCCGCGACTGATAAGTGTGTACACCGTCCGAACATCCAGCGGGCCAGATTGCCTTCGGACGTCTGAAGGTCCAAGGACGCGTCCGCGACTTTCGTCAGATAATGTGCACAGTTCTATGTTCGTTC
The DNA here is from genome assembly GCA_958496255.1 of Camptogramma bilineatum. Lineage (NCBI taxonomy): Eukaryota > Metazoa > Arthropoda > Insecta > Lepidoptera > Geometridae > Camptogramma > Camptogramma bilineatum. The sequence continues at coordinate 15,296,227 of OY292458.1, read as the reverse complement.
CATATCCAGATACCTATTCAGTCGCGGCTGTCTGCCGCGTCCGTAAGCCGCGTCCGATAGTTTGTTTCCAGCTTAACTATCTATATTACACTACACAATGTCAGTTTTGTACCACCGTATGAATAACGTACACTGTGGTCTCGGACTCGTCTATGCGTCTGCTCGGGTGGTGCGTTCCGTCATAGAATAGATAAGTTCCGTGCTCAAAGTCAGCTCCTCGCCAGCTCAAACTCATAGTGTCCATTCTATACGTAGTATTATTATCTGTTCTGTGATTTTAACTAAGTACCTACCTAATGAAGAATTGATTCGCAGCACGTGTTACAAATGGAACGGGAGAGCATTAGATAAATTCCATGATACAAGATGCGCTCGCTGAATTCTTGAAGAACAGAGGCACAATTTTCTTTGAATTCATTTGACCATATATTTTTTTTGTACCAGTGTTTTGTATCAGTGTTCCGAAAACTTTTTGTGTGGCACACCAATTAATGACCACGGTACCTACACCAGTGTGCCGCGGCACACCCTTTGCGGAACACTGTCATAGATATATCTCATATTGTATCTGTACACAATATTGAACACAAATCTGATGAAATTCATAACAATGTAATCAAGAAAGTGAAATTAAAACGAATGAGATATTTTCCGATATTGTGTCACACAATCAACCTTGCGACATTTCAATCTGATTTCTCCCGTTTATGATGCCTTTGTGTGTTTGAAATTATTGATTGTACAATTTTGTACGTGGATAATGTTTCGACACTGCGACCTCGTGGTGACAACCAGTGACGTAACCAGACACGTGTGTACATTTTTCATACGACTCCTTGCCAGGGTCCTTATTTCCAGAAAAGTATCAAATTTGTATGCACCTATTGGTGTCTTCAAATCGAGAGTCAACCATAGGTTCTTTCTAAGTGAACGCAACCTGCATTTCAATTAAAAAAATGATTGTTCAAATAAGATATTTCCACAATAGTATTTAAAAAATGTGAGTTTCACCGCTCCTACTAGTCGCCCGAGACCGAGACAGGAGAACGAGACCAGAGACAGGCTTTGTAGGGGCGCACGAAAGTGACACGAGACAGAGAACAGTCAGTTTATATGACAACGTTTTCCTGCCTTGACCAAGAAGTTTTCCTGTGTCGGTCTTGGACACGAACGGCTACCTGTGGTTCAACTGTAAAGGCCTGAGAACCATGAACAGAAACTTAAAACAAAAAAAAATCAAGAAGAACCTTTTTATCAGTACCTATTATGTCTTTTAACCGTCGGTTAAAGTACAAGTACAGTTCAGCCTTCCGATCTATTTGCAAATGTGCTGCTTCCCACGGTACGACAATGGCGCTAAAATGCTACCCTAACACAATTTGCTTTGCAAATGATATCAAAACAGGTTATAATCCTAACTCGATACCTAATGACTTGTTTGTCTTATTATGTAGGTACTATTTTTTTAAAAATAAGAAATGTCTTGACGGCTTTGGTCGCCGATCAAAAACTTGAAATTAGAAAACGTGTTTTTCGAGTGAATTGAAACAATCACATACAAAATAGGATAATTGATACCCTGTTTTAGCACAGAATACTTAGTAGGTATGTGTTGTAGTATTTTTAACCCCCTACAAAAAAGAGAGGTGTTGAGTTTGTAGTGTGTATTTGTCTGTGGCATCATAGCTCCGGATGAACCGATTTTGATGCTGTTTTTTTTTGTTTGAAAACCGGCGTGTTTTAAGATGGTTCTTTGGTTCTTATCTATCGTGCCGCGCTCTCGCTTGCACTCTCGGCTCAGGCGGAACGTGAAACTTTCTAGCCCTACACGATGGTCCGACCAGATTTGGAAGTCTCTCTTCATCCAGATCCACGATGCCATTTCTCTTCATCCAGAAGCCGCAAGAGATCGGAGTGACTGGAGAACAATCATTCGCGAAAATGTGATCCGTGGAAGAGCACTGAAAAACGATGCAAGTAGGAGGAGGAACACATAAAAAAATATTTTTTGATATTCAGTGCACATAACATAACTGTGTGAAATGTCCAGCATTATTTATTTATTATTTTATGAGTGCGGTTGAATGGCACCTGAGCACATTATGCAAAAAATGATCACGCTGAACATTTCTGGGTCCAGGCGTAGAGGAAGACCAAAAAAGAAATGGACAGACGTGATCAAAAAAGATCTACAGAGGTTTCCCAGGACGACGCGTTATGGTAAGCGTCCACAGGCCCGCATCGCACGCAGCGGACGGATCGCATCAAGCGGATTATCTGTGTAATGCGATGCGTACGATGCGGACAGGTGGACGCACTTATATGAGTTTACTTCTACTAATACTACGATCCGTTGCGTGCGATGCGTCCGAAGCGTACGATACCGACATGTGGACGCTTACCTTAAGACAGAGCGAAGTGAAAGATGACGACGATGACAAGGAAAGTAGATCCCACCATCAGATGGGAATAATGCTTAGGAGAGAGAGAGAGAGCCACCTGCCATTCAACCTGAATGGCAGGTTCAGAGCACAAATCAATCGGTTATATAAATGAGATGACGCAGGATGCGAGTCGAATGCACCGGGTGCGGGTGACACGCCGGATTGAATTAGTTCCAATTACAGCCAGCACGCGAGCCGACCAGCTCCGTTGGAGTAATCTCACTAATATTAATACACTAGCAGCGCCTTCGCGGCGTTGCCTCTGTAGTGATGGTATATATGATGATGATGATGAAAAGAAGCATATAGCCTTCCTCAAGAGCATTTTTCAAATCGGACTGGTAGTTCCTGAGATTAGTGCGTTCAAACAAACAAACAAACTTTCGTCGTACGTGAGTAGGTAATTCCCATATTTTATTTAATGTCAAGCACGAAATTTATAAAAGTAAAATTGAGAATAATTTTAAGGGAGCATCGACTTACATAATAGAGTATGAAAAGGAATCTTCGGTCATAGACATTCAGAGTACAGAAATCTAGACAATCATCGTCAATTTGCTAGCCGGAAACGTAGGGACTAAACAGGGAGCCGACCCCTTGTGGTCCTTTGCCCAGCCCAATACTAGAACAAATGAGGTGAGTGACCCTTAAACGATCCTACATAACACCTATGTGGATGAGCCTAAATTGGGACATACATACATCTTTACTAGATAGTTTACAAGTGGCAATCATCGCCTACACTTATCGGAACATTGTAGTGCCTGGGACTGGGACATTGTTTGAGGCTTGCCAAGCACCTAAACCATTCGGCAATATATCCACAGGAAAGACATGGTCAATACCTGTGGGGCTGACTAAGCCGCGGGTTTCCTCACGATGTTTTCCTTCACTGTTTAGAGCTCGTGTTATTGCGCATATAAATTTTTAGAAACGAAAAACTGCTGCAAAACGAACCCAGTGGCACCACAGAAAACCAGCACTACAGATTCAGAAGCTCTATGCTATTGTAGCCCACGCTGAGTGGTGTGGTGGTGACCAATTTTGTGTGTTTTAAGTTACATAAATTGGGACTAAACCTCATAGCAGTCATTATAATAAAAAATTGAAGCGCACACCAATGTGCGCGTTTTGGTACCCACAAGCGCACTGATCGGAACGGTCAGTGTCACTAATTTGCACTGTATGTTATTTATCTTCGTATGAGCTAGTGTTCAACTCTAGTTACGGAGTTTCTAGGGCGCCTGATGGCCTCCGTCATGGCTAAACTAAAAGCCGAGACCAATCTGCCCTCCGTAGCTTGAAAGCGCTCAGCGTTTAATTCCACTTGCGGTCTCCCATCCAAATTGTGAGCGCTTAGATTCTAAGCGGTCAGAAGAAGAAGCGATTCGCTTCTTCTTTTGACCGACCTACGTTCTAACTTAGAACGTAACTTCAACGATCTAGGTACCAAGAACATAACTAAGCTACGCCACGAGCGCTTTACGATCAGTTCGAAAATAGTTCTTATTTCCTGGGAATTCCTGGTAAGCCCTGCCATAGCGGCTCAGTTTGCTTTAGGTATTTTTTTTATACTACTAAGGTCAAACAAGCTTACGGCCCACCTGATGGTAAGCGGTTACTGTAGCCTATGGACGCCTGTGACACCAGAGGAGTCACATTCGCGCTGCTGACCATTTAAAAGAGGAATCACAGCGCCGACAACACAATGGACAAGACTGACTTTACAGGAACACAACACCATTCGAGAAAAAATTTCTAGTGATGTGAGATTATGACGTAAGTAGGTAAGTAGTGTTCGATCATTTTCGATACATTTTTTCTTCCAAGGCTATCGCTGTTATTAAATCGATCTCAATATTTGAGGCACTAAATATCTATTACAAATTCATTAATTAGATTAATATTCTACATTAGAATTAGTCATTGTTGAGTATTGATTGAGTCTAGTTAATTCCTTCTATAGTATTATATTATCTGTGACTGTACTAACCCAGAAAAGGAACATATATACCTACATACATGCATAAAATCACGCCTCTTTCCCATAGGGGTAGGCAGAGACCACGGATTTCAACTTGCTACGATTCTAACACACTCTTTCGCCTCATTTACTCTCATCAAATTTCTCATACAAGCTCGCCGGTTTAGGGTACTTTTGACCTGGCCTTTCACCAAAATATCACCAAATTGATCCAGGTCTTCCCCTTCCAGCTGTTCCATTCACACTCACTTTGTTTGGTTAAACGATTTTCATTCATCCTCTACATGCCCAAACCATCTTAACATGCCTTTCTCAATTCTTATCACTATCTTCTTTCACTCCACACCGTTCCCTTATCACGAAAAAGAACAATCAAATAAAATTAAAGCTTATATTATCAAGGTTAAGAAATATTTCAGGGTATCCAACGGATGGTAGCAAGACTCTCGGTAATAATAAATAAATTAGTTACATCCCGACTGTTTTATTAAGGAGATCAGTATCACTGTACATTCGGTCTTAGTCCACTCCAAAACGAGTGGTCTAGACTAGACTAGAATATGTACAGTCACAGAACAGATAATAATACTACATATAGAATGGACGCTGAGTTTGAGCTGGCGAGGAGCTGACTTTGAGCACGGAACGCGCCACACGCGCAGACGCATAGACGAGACCGAGACCACAGTGTACATTATTCATACGGTGACAACCTTACTTTGTAAAAAACTGACATTGTGTAGTGTAAATATAGGTAGTTAGACGCCGCTTTTGCATAGAGATTTCGTCGAGTGTCCGCGGTGTGGTACAGTACACTACTGCCTCATCGTACCACCGACGATACCCCCAGTGGTACGGTGGGTAATTATTTTTCCCACGGTACCACCATAGTGCTGAGACACTGATTACCACCGACCATACCCCCAGTGGTATTATTTTTCCCACGATACCACCATAGTGCAAGCACGGTCACGACGAGATCCCCAAAGGCAGAGACATCTTCAGACTTTTGAAAATTGAAATGAAAATGAAATTTGATCATGACTGTATCCCCAAGGCGCGGTAGACATTCTCTCTAATCTTTTTAGGCATCTTTAAGATTCTTTGAAGATGTCTATGGAGGCAGTCAGAGGTATGTCCAAATAGGTACATATTTGGTACATGCCCACGTTTTGCAGAAGTTATCATTCCATACGTGACAGGTTGCAATGCAAGCCCATCGACGCTATTAGAAAGCTAACTGGTTTCCTCACGATGTTTTCCTTTGCCGTTTAGAGTGCACCTAATTTTTTCGAAACGAAAAATCCATTGATGCACGCCCGGGTTCAAACCTGCGACCTTCGGATCGAAAGTCGTGGCACTATCCTACTCGGCCAACACTCTCTTTTTGAACATTGGTTTTGAAAAGTGCGAGTATCAACTTCGATATTTTGTTTAGTACTTAACTGTTTACCTCACGATGCTTTTCTTCACCATTTAGAGCACATTTCCCGAAACAAAATCATTTGAGGTGCCGATTCAAACCTCCGACTTTCGGATAGAAAATCGAAGTTTAGCGATAGAGTCATGGGCATAGCTTAGCTTTGTTGTGGGGGGGCTCCAAGAGTTCCAAAATTGACCAGGTTTCCTCCGAACTTAATGGGCTAAGGAGGGGGAGGACTGGACCCCCTAACTTTTACCGGACCGGACCCCCTAATTATTTTTTGTTAATTTTGTTTTTTAATTTTTCTCTATTAGCACCCGAGCAGAGTTGGGTCGCCCAGATATTATGATCTATACGAGTACATGTTTGACATTTTGACTTTTCGATTTGCTTTCGCTGTTTAGAACTAAACAAAAATGCTATCCAATTTACGCTCTCTTTGTAAGCTGAAACCTCAATCATTCCATTACAGGCCGCAGATTAATTACCAGTTCCAATACCACAGATTACAAAGTTAGTATGGGAACTCTAAGCCGAAAAAGAGAAAAATGCTGAGCTAAATTAATGTTTTAATTGATCAATCAACGTGGAGATGTGGAGCGTGTGGCTCTGTCAACATTTCGGTGTGAAGATGTAGTTTGTTTAGCGATTTTTGTCGGTTTCTGTAATGGTTATGAGTTGAATCAGATTGATTGATTGATAAGTTTCGTCCGAGATTGATAGAGATTGACAAGTAGGTACCTACTTATCTCTTTTCGAAAGAAAACTTTTTGGGTTTTATGCTAGAGACCGGAGACCGAGACAGGAGACCATTATCATATAAACTGACGGTTCTCTATCTCGTGTCACTTTCGCATCATCATCATCATCATCATCCGCAACCTGACTTCACCCACTGCTGGGTATAGGCCTCCGCTTTTCTATGCCACTCCTCATTGGATGAGGCTAGCACAGGACCGTGAGGAGTGGCACTTTTGCATGCGCCCCTACAAAGCCTGTCTCTCGCCAATAAAGAACGGCCCTCAGTCCCCGGCGGCAGCCCCGCTACTCCAAGTTCTGGCAGCGGCTTTGATTCCAGTGGGGCAGAGGGTGCGAAGAATCACCGGAAGAGACGAACGAAGAGAGAACGAGGCTGGACAGCAACGGATGAGGCTGGCAAGGGACCGGAGAGAATGGAGGAGTAGAGAGGAGGCCAATACCCAGCAGTGGGTGCATACAGGCTGAATAGATAGTAAGAAAATAACCATCCTCATCATCACCATCAGCATCTGCAGCCCGACTTCACATACTGCTGAGTTTAGGCCTCCCTTTGCGTGTCCCAATCTCCACGGCCTGATGCTCGCCTCATCCAAGACCGGCCCGCAATGATGCTATGTCATTGAAAATGAAAAAACTTTTCAAAACGGGATTCGAATCCTCACTTATACAAACGGCCGGAGTGCCTTTACCGACTCGCCCACGGAATCCATATTCATCATCATCATCATCTTCCTGCCCTTTTCCCACTTACGTGGGGTCGGCACAACATGTATTCTTCTTCCATTTCCCTCTACCACGGAATCCATATTCGTCGGGACGAAAATCTTGTTATGCTCAAATTCATGAAGATGCTATGTCGACCGACACCCATCGCACTGCTGGTGGACCGACGCTTCTGTACCCCGTTCTTGGACGCCATTCAGTTTTCGCCTTACTCCACCTGTCGTCACCTCGCCTTGATCACAAGGTCAAAATATATAACACTTCCCACTACGTAGGAACCTTGATTATTTCACTATTTTGCGAAACACGACCGTGTATAATTCAAAATTCACTGAATAAAGTTACTTTAGGTCTGATACAGTCTGTCGGGCAAAGGATAAATTTGAGTATAGGTGCAGTACAGGTAGGCTACCTTTATATTTTGCCCTTTTGAATTTGAGTAGGCAAGGCTACCTGAGGTAGGTACCTCAAATTCTAAGGTCTGGGACCTACCTTATGCAGACTGACAAAACAATGAAGTGTATTTAGAATTTTAGATTAAAAAAAAGATTCAAGCCGTGTATCTTTCTGGGGTTTACTCTCGTCTTTTGGATCTGCGGGGCTAAAAAGGCCGTTAAAGCAGAATCATAGAAAATACTCATATTCACATAGAAAAACACACCAAAGACAAATATTTGTAGATCATATAAAGATTTGTTTGACCCGCGGCGGGCATCGAATCCGCAACCTCCTGCGGTTCAGACTGGCCTTCACCCACTGCGCCACAGAGGTCATCAAATATTTGTAAATTTATAAACGTGTCTATACAAAAATGCAAATTTAGAGTTTAAGCTGTGTAAGAGCGTTCAAATGAATATATTTGAATACATTTAAGCGCTAGCAATCATAACAGACAGAATAAAAAGGTACCTAGTATATGTTCGTATGAGCAAGTGGCCAACTCAGGTCACGGAGTTTTTAGGCCTCCTGAAGGCCTCCGTCATGGCTTAACGGCTTAAAAGCCGGGACCGACAATTGAACGTGACATCCGAATCACGAAAGCGCTCAGCTGTGAATGCCACTAGCCGTCACCCATACAATTGGTGGCCGTTCAGAACGTCGCTCGCAAGCTACAAGAGCTTCAACCACAAGTAGCTAAAAATTTTTTTTTAAATCTACTTAAAGGCAGAGCAATTTCTGCACTCTCGAGGTGAGGTTCATAACTCCGAAGATCCTCAACAGATCCTTACCAAATTTTTGTGGTACCACGATTAGTGCATGTAAGTAAACGATTGGATTGGATTGTACGATTGGAAAGTATACCCTTTCAATACCCTTTCAAACAAAAAGAGAATTTTCCAAATCAGTCCAGACGTCTTCGAGTAATCAGTGAAAAAAATGTGTAAAAAAAGTGTTTAAAAAAAGCACAAAATAAAAAAAGATTCCGACGAATTGAGAACCTCCTCCTTTTTTGAAGTCGGTTAAAAAAGGTAGTCTGTTTAAAAAACATAATTTACATAATTAGGATTGTATGTTTACTTCGACTTGAGGAAAATGTTATATCCAAGTAGGTAGGTACTTAAGTACTATTTTTGTTCAAGATTTCCTCTGTGACTAGATAATTCTTACAATCAGAGAAATATATAAATAATAATGCCTGGAATACACATAGGCACACATGCTACGTAGTAGCACATAAGCACCTACTATGTGACATGACACGGCTTGGATTAGTATTTTACATCCCAGGAAAGTAGCCCATGCAGTGGCGGCGTAGCATGGGTTGGCACCCGGGGCGGTATTCTATTGAGCACCCCCCCCCCCCCCCTCCAAGAGCGAAGCGAGCTGAATTTTTAAAGAAAAATGTAACATGTGATACTTGAGTTTGCTTATGGTGCTTAAAGAAAAGGCTGCTGCTTAAGTGCGAGCGAAGCGAGTCGAATTTTCAAAGACAAATGCTACATAATGAGATGACACTTGATTTTGCTTACGGTGCTCAAAGAAAAGGCGGGCTGCTTGTCGGTTTCTATGACTAAAATAGACATGAAGCTAAATTCGAGCGAAGCGAGCTGATTTTTTAAGACACATGACACGTTGTATGATGGAATGACAAGGGGCCGCAAGCCTCGCGAGGCCGGCCGATTGCCCTGTTCGCCTCCCCCTAAGGCCGCCACTGCATGGCATTATACTCACTTTGGTTGCAAAATACTCAGTAAAGCTAATATGCGAGCATTAAAACGAAGCGAGCGTCCTACTTTTTGAGCCGATTTTTTTTTTAAGACAACATGTGACAACACTTGACTGTGCTCAAAAAAAATGCTGGCTGCTTGTCGGTTTCCATTCTGTGGTCAGACATAACTCATTTTGCTCGCAAAATAGTTATCTACTCATAAAGATATATGCGAGATCCACGAGCAAAGAGAGCCGAATTTTCTTAAGACAAATGCGTGATGATACTTCTTTCATTCAAATACCCATTTACATCCCCTTATGGGTAATACCAATTTGAACACCCTCTGGCACTCCCTTTGAAAGGTAGATTTTACAAAAAAGTACGGTTTTTTTTTTCACCGTGGTCCACGGTGACACCCCCCTGGTGCGTGGCGCCAGGGGCGGACCGCCCCGTCCGCCCCCCCTTACGCCGCCACTGAGCCCATGTGCTACTTTTGGGGGGTCCGGACCCCCCAAACTCCTCCCCCCTCCTTATACTATACGCCCATGATTAGCTGATCCTTCGAACCTCGTACCTACTGCCCTAATTTTTATAATTTACTAATTAGATTTTAGGACAAATAGATTTTTTTTTCTCAGTTCCTACCTACTAAAATTTCATCAGAATCTTATCAATGGTTTAGGAAAGCATAGAAGACAAACATACAAACACTAGTAGCTCCCTCGTAGTGTAGTGATGGTATAATGGTAATGATGATGATGACGAAAAGTAGCCTATAACCTTCCTCAAGAGCTGGCTGGCTATCAATTGCTGAAAGATTTTTTTTAAATCGGACTGGTAGTTCCTGAGAGAAGCGTGTTCAAACAAACTTTTCCGCTATATTATATTAGTACTTCTATTCCTTTTCTATACTAATACTTATAAATAAGTAAGAGTTTGTTTGTATGTATGAGGTAATCTTCGAAACTACATTTCTTCCAACGGATCTTGGCATTCATGAAAGCCGTTTCGATGCGCAGTGCAATTTTTTCATACAAAATTTCCTACTGCGCAGCGAAAAGCCTAACTTCACGAATGCCTAGTAGAGATAGATCCATTGTGACAACTGTACTCATCCGATTTCAAAAATTCTTTCACCGGTATTTAGAATGAACTTTCAGGATGAAAGACTATGTTATGTAGGTACCTTGCGGGCAACGCGCAACGCCGCGGGCGGAAGCTAGTTATTTATGTAGAGCTGATAAGAACATAGTTTGTTTATTTCCATATTATCCTGGAAGGAGACATTTCTGTCTCATTTTGTAGGTAACTATAATTTTCTGTTTCGCGTTTAGAATATTGCATAAGTAGGTATATTCTTCTCAGAATGTTAAATCATCAAACGTTTTGTCTACCCAAATTGACAAATCTGTCTCAATTTCCTACCAAAAGATTCATTCATCAATAAAAACAGAAAAAAAACTTTAATAACAACAAATTACCTTGAATGTAGACATAGCTGGCACATGGACACTTCACAATACACAAATAGTCACTGTATTGTTCCGAAAATGGTCTTGAACTACACTGACATGCTCTCACAACGACGGACAAACGAATACTGACTATATGCTTAGATAGACAGAGAATCATTGTAATTTGAAGGCAAATAAATATAAATGTGGCAAAATCGCTATATAAACACTGTTCTGTACATAATGGCTTTAATAAATGACTGAAGCGATGATAGCTGAAGGAATTTACATAATAATAAATAAAAAACAAACATGAAACATAATCGTATCCGGTAACGTAATAGGTAAGTGACAGTAGGCATCTAGACATTCTCTCACATCCTGCGTTCAAGATCCTTTGAAGAAGTCTAAGGGGTAGTCAGAGGAATGTCCAAAACATATTTGGTATAACATTATCAAATGCATTAAATAAAGTTAGTATTCCATTTGCATTGTAAGCCTATCGACTCTTTTTTAATGTTAACTGCGGAGCTAAAAATGCCTATGGTAGAATCCTAATATGATTAGTTTTATGTTTTTGTTTTTGTCACTCTCGTGCCTATATATTTTGTTTTTTTTTTCTCAATTGTCTATGAAAAGAGACGACGTTAGTCCAAAATTCAGATTATGATTCTGCTTTAACAGCCTTTTTAGCCCCGCCGTTAACTTCATAAAAGCGTCGGCGTCGATAGGCTTATACTGCAAATAGAATGCTCGTGATTGTTTTTATAATTTACTAGCTTCCGCCCGCAGCTTCGCTCGCGTGGTACTCGGATAAAACAAGCCTATGTCCTATTCCGGGTCATTATCTATCTATATTTTAAATTCCAGCCAAATCGATTCGGTGGTTGTCAAGTTATAGAGGAACAAACATCCATTCAAACATCCAAACTTTCTCATTTAAGTATAATATTAGTGTGATATAAGTGTGATAGTGTGATGTGTTTTTCCGATAATTATCACATAAATCGAACCTATTATCGATACCTCTTTACCACCCTTACAGAGCGTACAGGGTTTTTTGTTACACACTGTATGTATAATTCAGGGGAAAATTCCACCCTTTCCTCATCCACACAAGTAAGGAAACCTTCATCAACAACAAACGTCTCCTATTATCTTAGGATGTTTAATTAACTCATGTAATTGCTAACATTCCAACAGGTAAACAACTTTCTCAGTGAAAGGGCGTTTCAGTGCGATTCAGAATTTCAGACCTCTGAAAATGTATCCGATTCGATGATTTCTTCGGAAAGTTGAGGTTTTTACAGCAAAGAAACGTTCGGAAAGAATTCGGAATATATTCCGAGAAGGTCCGAATCGCACCGTAGTTAGTTTTAAAATTAGTTTAAAATTATATTTTTATTTATTTGGGATTTGGGGGAGACCTTTGCCCAGCAGTGGGACGACATAGGTTAAATAAAAAATAAAAAATTATTTACGATATTAAATATAACGACTTAAAAGCCGGGACCGACAATTTAACGTGCCGTCCGACCTCCGAAGCACGGAAGCGCTTTACTCATATGCCTAAAACCGTAGGTAGATGTTTTAATAACTGAAAAAAAATAAAAATATACTTACTACCTACATACCCCATACCTATATAAGGGGGAGGGAGGGGTTTAGGGGGTCCCGGCAAATTTTATTTTAGTAACTTTAACTTTACTTGCATGTTATATTCTAAAAGTTACATTTTTACAGGGTTCGCCGATATATATCAACGGATATATATCATGATATATATCACGATATATATCAATTGATTTTTATCTTGATATATTTCAATGGATTTTTTCCTGTCTTCTGAACTAAAAATTTTGGAGATTAATGTTAACCCTGGCAACACGTAGCGAAAAACTACAATTCCGAATAATTTAGATTGTTTTTTAAGTGTTCATTAAAAAAATATTTTGAAAATGAAAAATCTTATCAAAATTTTCAATTCCGACGGGATTCGAACCCGCAATGATACATAAATGTAAATACCTAAGTGTGGTGTAACACTATAACAAATAAAAAAATATAAAAAATTCTTTCTCAAATAAACACTTTTGATACTTACCTTTATTAAGTTTTTTTAATAAAAAATGTGGTAATTTGACACTTATCATCAGTGATCGGAATGAGGCGGGCTAAAATACCTAAAGTTTGAAAAATAACAGAGACAAATGGAGACGCCTTAGGACAAAATATTTTTCAACCCAATTATTTCCGTTTCCGGGACATTAATAAAGAACATCTAACATTAAGGTGAATCAATTTTTTACCTGAGTTAATAACAAAAACTAAAATGTAAGTTATAAGGATAAAAAACTTTTTTCCGTCGGTCAAATAGAAAAATTATTTTAATTAGTTCACAATATTATTAACATTAATTTTAAATGTACTTACTCACTGTGAAAATTGTGCCAACTTTCAATAAAATTCTTACTACAAGAATAAAATTCCTGTAGTAAGGAAGTCTCCCCTTTTTTCCTCTGTTCTTTGAACTTTAGGTATTTAAGCCCGCCTAATTCCGATCACTGCTTATCATATTTTACAAATTACCTACTTTCACATTTTAATCCCCTTACAGAATGAAATTTGCTTCTTTTTCTTAGCCTTGATATATATCCGATATATATCGGATAAATATCAAAAAATCGGATTTTTGATATTTATTATAAAAATCGGATTTTTTCGAACCCTGCATTTTTATAACGTGGTGAGGTTCATAACTACAAAAAACAAATGTCCATGGCGAGTCAAGGTCACGCGCCGCTATTCGATTTCAAAATCGCGCGTTCAACATAAAAGTAAATAAACACGTGAATTGAATACCGGATATTTCGTGTTTTTTTGCCGAACCCCCCTTCGAGCCTCAAGGCGCAATAGACATTCTGAGACATTCTCTCAGACCTTTATCTTTTGAAAATGTCTAAGGGGGTAGTCAGAGGATGCTATAATAACTATTGAATCATAATTTGAATAATCCGAAGCAAGTCCAGTTTGTGAGTTTGGCTACAAGAAAGCTTCATCATTATCTCTGACTTTTTTATCCATTTTTGAAACTGGTAGAGTAGGTACTTACTTGTAACTGGTAGAGGTGGATGCTAGTTGACTTGACTCTACCTCTGCCGTTTCCTCTACCCGTTTACCCCATAGGGATGATTGAGTGGTAAAGTCCATACATACCGATATTGAAATACTAACTTACCCAAGTAGGTAACTACCTACCTACTTATTTATCAAAACTTTAGGTAGGTACCTACCTGAGTACCTACATACCTATATTTCCTTTTCCATCCTCCGCTCCTAGACTACTTACCTAGGCCTAAATGCTCACTGGAATACGCAATGCAGTTATAATGACCGTGAGATCATAATTTTGTTTGATTTGCCAGATAAGTGTGAGTTCATTGCTGGTAGAGTCCAATATAATTTACTTACCTTATCTAATACCTACACATTACGCAATAAATAGATACATAAGTAGGTAATATACCTACCTAGATGAAAAAGGTTTACTTTTCTTCAAAAACATTGCACAGTATAAGGGTACTTACACTTTTGTGTACACAATTGGTCAAGCAAGTCCACTAGCAAAAACATAGTTTTGATCCTAATCTCTACATTTTGAACAAAAATAAAGTTATTCTGCCATCTGTTGCTACACGAAAGAACTACGTTCCTTTACGCCAGCCAACCAAATGACGACTGCCTGCCACTCTCCGATAGATGGTGCTATTCACAATTCACTCGATCTCCCTTTCGAAACGAACACGGCGAAACGGGAACGAAACGAACGAAATGAACGAGAAAAGAACGCTACGCAGTGATGCCAACTTAGCTAGTTTATAGCTAGATCTGGCCATTTTTAGGCTACCGTCAGCTACAAAATTGAAAAAATTGTAGCTAAAAAACTAGCTAGGTACTTTTTCTAGCACCTTTTTAACATAGTGACACAGTGTTGTTTTTAAGTGGTTTTATTTTTAATGTTATGTGGCATATCAGTTTAAGAGGGGTGTAGACTGTAGAGCTGACTTGAAAAGTGTACTTGCACAAGCATGACCATAGACATGGAATACTGTTTCTCATTGGTGATAGGCACTTTATGACGAGGGTTCCACCTTTGACGGCCTATCCAATTTTAAATTAGAGCGATAATTTAATTTTTCAAATTGTGGTTTATCAAAAACCACCAGTGGCACCAGTGATCAACCAGCACCAGCGTTCGACACTTTTTTTTATTGACTCTATCAACACAAAACCGTAGATTATGTTGTTTTTTTTTCCTTAGCTACATCTACTTTTTGAGGTAAGAAAAACTGGATATCTAGCAACTTTTTGGGGCATATTTAGCTACAGATTTGATGGTAGGGTTGGCAACACTGACGCTACGCTACGCTAGGGCTAGCCCAGTTCGGTAATGGCCGCCGCCGGGGTGGTTGACTCGCGTCGCGTGTGTTATTAAATCTTGTTTACTTTATTTACATCACAATCATAACCCACACAAGTGTTTTATTGCTTCTGTTTATCAACACGCAGTGATTTGAGAGTGAGAATGCAGTGTTGTGTTGTGTTTTGATAACAATGTTGGGCTATCGGGGAACCATGTGTACGCGGCAGCATTCCCAGGCTTGCCTCAACACCTCTCTGTCGATACGGCAGGAGATTCAAAGATTCGAGAGCGTCCATCCGTCTATCTACGCGCTCTACGACCTGGTAGAGATGGTACCTGATCCATTGCTGGCCCAGCAGATAAGGGACCATGTCGTAGCGATTGAAGGTCAGTGAAGTGCACGCTGTGTTTGGATCGTGTTTACATTGCGGACGTGCTCGTTTCTAGGGATACTGTTTATCGGATAAATCACGTTGGATAACCTTATTTATGTTGCATATTTCAAGTCCTACCTACCTACTTTGGTAGGTACTTACCTATAAGCATAGGTATTTTTAATAATACTACGGTTAAACACTACCAGTTATGTATAGTAGAGACAGGAGGAAGGTTAGGTAGGTACCTACCTAACTTATGCCTACAAATAACAGAACGCTGTAGGTACCGTACCTAGGTATGTAACGCCTGGTGCTAGGTATGTATGTATGTATAAGTGGAGTAGATACTTATAGATACTTACTTAGGTACTATTTAAATACCAAGTCTGCTACGTCTACTAGTTGTGTACCTGCGTAGGTAACTACTACTTATTCTAGGTGAGGTGAGAAGCAGCGTTGTGCGCGGTCACAACTCGGATGGGTGACCGCAAGTGGTATTACGAGCTGAGCGCTTCCGTGCTTCGGAGGGCACGTTAAATTGTCGGTCCCGGCTTTTAAGTCGTTAAGCCATGACGGAGGCCTTTAGGCGGCCTAAAAACTCCGTCACCAGAGTTGGCCACTTGCTCATACGAGCTCACTCACTCTAGGTGAGGGTGCTGCTAGTCTATGTACCTACCTACCTAGGTAAGTATAATAATGTACAAAGTTCCAATAATGCGCCAGTGTAGTAAGAGCAGGTAGAGGTAAAATAGAACACGCTCTACAATTAAAACTGAGGCATTTACCTACATCTTAGGACGATTTTTATGACGCTGCAGTACCTACTTACCTGGGACTGTGCCCAGAACCCACCTTAATCTTAATCGGCATCATCAACCGAATGCCATTGTCATAAAGTTCACCGTTCAAAACCCAGTTAAAACTATCAAAGGGCCTAACATAATACATTTTCCGAAACGAAATTTCAGTCATCATAGGTCCTACCTACCTAGGTAATACTGTAAAGCCGCCTATACATGTTTAGCGGGCCTAGGCCAACGCGAGCGAATGCGATCGTGTAGACAGCATATTTGGCATCGCTCGCTCGCATGGTTTGCAGAGACTTGCTAAACGTCTGGAACGCCTTGCATTAATTTGCCAGAGCTCGCGTTGGCCTAGGCTCGCCCAACATGTACATAAGCATAAGTACACGCAGGTATTCGATTGAACGACCCGTAGTTGGATCGAAAGGTATAGGTACCATCCCACTCAGCCAGCAGCAGGCCTCAACTCCACACAAAACAAACTATATAATAAACACCATGGCCTCTATTAATAAACTCCGCTCATAGGTTGCATGCACCACGGATTTAACTATTGCCATCCTTATTTATCACTGTCTAACAAAAAAGGTATGTCTAAGTCGCACCATGGAATACTTTGGCCACATCGCGAGGCGGAACCCGGATAGCATGGAGAGACTGACCATCACTGGAAAGATAGAAGGACGAAGGCCGAGAGGTCGCAGTCCCATGCGCTGGACCGACCAAATCCGCACCATCCTCGACACTCAGCTCCAACTCCACGACGCCATCCATGTCGCATCGGATAGGACGAGATGGAAAAATCTAGTGTCGGAGAAAATCTTAATGAGAGGTCACGACCCTCAGAAATGAGGAAACGAGGAATAGAGAGAGAGAGAGAGAACAAAAAAGGATGGCAATAGTTAAATCCGTGGTGCAACTTTGACAGAAGTTGAGCGGAGTTTATTAATACAGGCCCATGACTCCATCCATGACCAATGCCTGCCCATATTTAACTGAACTTATACCTAGCTAGAGTACCTCTACCTACTACCAACGATTGTAGGTGTAGGTGTACACTCTACTAGGAAACAATTGAATTTAAACAAAACAAATGAGGATTATTACTACAAGTGATTCATGGAATAATGAAATCATTCTTTGCCATAGGTTTAATTTTCCTTTCTAAGGTGAAACTAGGTAGGTTAATAGGAAACTACCAAACTGGGCATTTTCAATCCATTGAGACATTTTTCGTTTCGGTTTTACATCAAATCTAACAGTGAAGGAAACATCGTGAAAAATGTTTTGGCGTAGCACGCTTCAAAAACGCTCAAAGACACCATTCAAACAAAAAAAACCGCATCAAATCGGTCCATCCGTTCAGCAGAAGCTATGACGCCTCAGACACAGAAGCACAGCTTATAGCACCCGTTAAAATATAATGTAAAAATGGGATGGACAATGGACATGTCATGAGAAGAGAAGAATGGCATGTAACTAGAAGAGTGCTTGATATTGATATGCATGTTGATAGATGGATTGTGTAGGTAGAGACTAGAGGTAGACCAAAGAAGAGGGATGGATTGTGTGGAAGATGACATGAATAAGAAAAGGGCGAATGCTGATGACGGCAGAGGAAAAGGAAAGAAGAATTTGTATCGATCCTACGTAAGTGGGAAAACGACAGCAAAATGATGATGATGATGAATGTATAAAATACAAACTACTTCTACCTATAAAGGTCATAGCTGACCATTCGCCTCCGCTCCTGAACCTCACCGCATCGCCTCGGTATTCTTTGTATGGAATTCTATGGACCAACGCTCACTACATCAACTTCGGAACGTCTTAAATTCTTAAATTCTTTATTGTACACAAAACAATAACATATACAGAGACAATTAAATTAAAGGTAATGTACAAAGGCGAGCTTAACCCTGAAAGAGTTTTCTTACAGCAAACCTAGGGATAAAGAGAGAGGTTATTATAAAGTTATGGATAGAAATGTGTACATACATGAGAGAGAAGAGATTAACAATAATTTACAGAAAGGCAACTTTTACTAAACCTAACAATAATAATACTAAACTAATATCTATATACAAATATACTTACACCTACTTAAAATATGTAAAAACAAATAAAAAATAACTACTTACATACATAAAACATAATTATATACTTACTTACATTAAATACAAATATATATATATGTATATATATAAAATATCATGGCACAATTAAAGTTACATGGAGAGATAGTGCTCTTTCAACTTCGTCTTGAAAATGTTAAGCGAAGGACTGGCTTGAATTGAGTGCGGCAGTGAGTTCCATAACATGGCTGCGCTAATCGTGAAAGAGTCAGTATAGCGTCTAGAGGTGTGTGAGTGAGTTTTTAGAAGAAGGGATTTAATAGATCTACAAGGAACACCACGAGGGACCAAAAATTCAAAGCGGTCACGAAGATAGGAAGGAGAGAGAGGGTTAAAGAGAACATAATAAAGAAAAGACAAGACATGCAATTCACGACGGCGACGTATAGGAAGCCACTTTAGCCTGGAACGAAACTCAGAGACGTGATCGAACTTGCGCAGTCCGAAAATGAAACGAACGCACAAGTTCTGAAGACGCTCCAGCTTGTTAAGCAGCTCCTCAGTGGCGTCAAGGAACACAACATCGGCATAGTCAAGAAACGGTAAGAGCAGAGATTGGGCAAGAATAATTTTTGTTTCGAATGGTAAGAACTTTTGAAGGTGCTTTAAAGACTGGAAAGTGAAATTGACTTTTCTGCTAATCTCGTTAATGTGATAAAACCAAGATAACCGACTATGCATGATACCGGTGCAGAAAGACCGAAGTTTGACGAATGCCGTACATAAAAAGTTTACTGACTACCTCAAATAAGCAGCCCTACGCAGGTTATACGGCCAAATATGGAGAAGCAGATAACAGATGAGCCCGAAGCCGAAGGTGTTTACTTCCCCGTACGCTTCACTCTAGATTCCCGGATAGCTTTCGTCTCCGGGGCCTTCTTCGGTTTCACGGCTTGCCCTGCAGCCGCGGCATTACCCTGGACGGGCTGACGCTGGGACGCGGGGGCGCTGGACGGAGACGCTGCCGGATATTCGGTCAAAAGCGGCTTCAGCTCGGACATGGATTCTATCTTGCGGCGCTTGTTATCAGGCAGCAACAAAACAATCTTGCCTTCAGTTGTCCAACAGCGACGAATCCCAAAATGTTTTCGAGCCGCCATGAAAGTATCATGCCTAGACTTAGTCAGAAACTCTGTCATAGTGATATTGGTTCCTTTTAGTGAAGTTTTTGCATTCCATATCCGCGAACGCAGCTGGAAGTCAGCGAATCTGACCATAATAGGCCTAGGCTTACTAGAATTGACACCAAGTCTGTGGCAAGATGATATATGAGCCGGCAAGATATCTGTCATCTGAAATTGGTCGGCTAACAGTTTCAAAATGGTGTCTACAGCCGCAGACTCATTTGCTTCGGGAATACCATGAATCAAGAGGATTTTGCGACGTGCTGTGGTCTCCTGGCGGTCAAGTCCCAGTAAAAGGAGCTCAAGTTGTGACCGCATGGTGCTCATGGTTTTCCAAATGAAAGTTTTAAAATCATTGAACTCACGGGACAATGTTTCCAAATCCTTATGTGGCTGTGGCTGTGTTGATGTAGATGGTGAACTAGTGGGTGTTGAAGCTAGATTCCTGATTTGCCCATCTACTTGGAGCATCCGGGTCTTGAAAGTTTCAGCCAAGTCGTCCATATTAGCTGTGAGCTTCGCATACAGATCCATGGTAGTTCTTGAGATGTTCAGCAAGGTGAGTGGAAAGGAGAAATTTATATCACCAGCGAGTGTGATAGGAAGTAGGACTAATAAATAATAACTATTTGCATTAAATTAACAGTGGAAATAATTTTAAATATAAATAAATAAAGGAGCAAAGTTATTTATGTGTGTACACTTTGACTACCCACAACCAAAAAACAACGTCACCCCGGATCGCCGCATCGTAATCCAAAAGGAACAAGTGAACCTTAAGAATGCCTACCTCTTGGACTCTAATTTTACCTCATTACATGATTGTTTTGATCTCATCACGACACTGATGTAACTACAATTACGAGCATGGAAGAATGTTAATCAAATTAGCTGTCACGCAGCAAAAAACTTGTTAGCCCGCCAACTTCAACACAGCAGCAACATTTTACAATGCCATTTAAAGTGGCGCTTGTACACCGGCAACTTAAATATATTGTATAAAAGACACGCACTTCTCAATCGCTACTGAATCGCCTCTGTCGCACGTTACACTAAACTTGTAAGTTAAAGTAAAAAATCATTGATTCAATCGTCTGGGATCACGTTGAAACGTCGTAACCGTAAGAGCTAGGTGATACTTGTAATTCACTGGCAACTTTCATAAGGCCGGATGATGACCTGGGACAGCTGAGAGGTCATCTTTGATACCAGTAACAGTTTTTTAGCTTCTTTCTTTGCCCAAAATCTCTACATGTTCCTGTTTTAAATTTCTTTCCCTCTGATCTTGAAAGTAAAACACGTTTCATTGCGCCAAAATTCATGGTCTAACTAACTCATAAGTTTAGACATACCTACTTAAGATAAATTTTCTATTTTCATGATTATTGCACGATGTGTCGATAATGTAGAGCAAAGTCCCTGTTTTATTGATCCTGTTCCTGATCCAGTGCTTTTATAAAAAAGTATCTCCACTTTTTGTTAAAAAATCGTAACTCTAGAATACTAGTGTACTACGTCTCTTATCTACAACATTGCCGACGTAAATCACCGAAAGTTGCTCAATTTTATTGCCCGTTTGTGCAAATTAAAGCCAGCATTTTTAACGACAGCATTACCATTACAATTTGATGGACGAGGAATGTTCGGCCAAAGTCACGCGAATGTCGATTTGAATCGCTTTGCGTTCTTGACATTTTAGTGCCCTTAAATGTTACTAAGTAGACTTCTGCAGAGTGGAAAAAAAGAACTTTAATAAAACACTGTTAAGGTGGAGGTTCGCGCCGAGACCGAGACAGGAGACCGAGACCAGAGACAGGCTTTGTAGGGGCGCGCGAAAGTGACACGAGATAGAGAACCGTCAGTTTATATGACAAGGGTCTCCTGTGTCGGTCGCGCGAACCACTTAGTCTTCTTGAACCTTGCGATTCTGCCGCCCATCGTCTAAGGTCGTAAAGAATACTTACATCTGTTCAACAACGAGCAATTTTGTGGAAAGTAACATATTGAAAGCTGTTTGCCGTTTGTTGAATGAGTCTTGTAACAAAGCTTCTTGGGAAGAACTGTCGACGATCTGTTGCAAGATTAATTCAACTAGTTGCTTTCCACAAAATTGCCCGTTGTTGAACAGATGTTAATGCACCTTACGGCCATTACATCTTCACTCACTTCATTCGATGATTTAAGGCTTAAATTTTAAGCAATGTAAATGTCTACGCTTAACGGGACGCTCTGTAGTGCCTGGGACGTTGTTTAAGATGGAGTATACTTGCCCAGCACCTAAAACTATCCTCTCGTCAAGAAAGACATGGTCAATACGTGTAGAGTAGTGGGTTTCACTGCGAAGTTTTCCTTCACTGTTAAAGTTTCTTGAATTATAAGGTTATGTTAAATAGGAGAAGGGCCAGGTCAAAAGTACCTAGGTATCTGAAACCAGCGTGTTTGTAAGAAGAATGTGATTAGAGTGAATGAGGCGAAAAAGACCGGTCATGATCGTGGAAATCTAGCTCTCTCTAGCCAACTTTTCAGCTCTCGTGCATACCCTAACCACAAAACAGATATTAATACTACGTATAGAATGGACACTGAGTTTGAGCAGGCGAGGAGCTGACTTTGAGCACGGAACGCACCACACGCGCAGACGCGACGACGAGACCGAGACCACATTGTACATTATTCATACGGTGACAACCTTACTGTGTACAAAACTGACATTGTGTAGTGTAAATATAGGTAGTAAGACTTTTGCATAGAGATTTCGTCGAGTGTCCGGGGTGTGCCCTAACCCGGTACGATCAAATAAAAGAAAACAGAAGTATAAAACCATAGTTTCTGTTTTAACGCACTTGACCGGTTTATTTTACACAAAAACGTCGGCAACAAAGCACCGCATAAAAACAGCTATTCTTACCTTAAGAATCTGTGGCCGTCATAATAACGAAAAGGCCTTACTTAAAAACTTGAACACTGGTTAAATAATGCTCAACCTCCCCCCAAAATCAAAGTCTGCGACCGCCAGTGTTATTAAGGCCGCTAAAATACGGTCGGCATTTAAAGAAATCAGGGTATCGTACACCCCGCGTCTGTAATCTCTCCAAGCGATTGTTGCAGAATCATCCAGTTTTTCTTACTTCCTGATCGTAGCTACTCAATCGTAAAGTAATTTGAAACTGTGGAACAACTTTTGATTGTGTGAATCCAATAGTTATTACCAAATTGCTTTTTATTTGTTTTAGGTAGTGGGTAACTTTTTTAAACCCCCTGGGTTGGCTTGGCTTATTATAACTTTAGAACGGTTTATGAGTATTTAATCAATCTGTTAAAAAAAAAAAAAACTAGTAGCACTTAACTTTGGTCATGGGAATAGTAGTGGTAGAGATAAGGTTTTTTTTTAAAGATTTACTTTCCCCTCTACTTATAAAATTCTGTAAAAATTGAAACACCTTTTAAACAATGCCACCCTTTTCAGTTAGATAGTGTCGAATAGAGACAGGGCGAATCTTGAGCATTATTTAACCAGTGTTCAGGTAAACCTGGACTATAATTGGTCTTAGTTCTTTTAAACACCGTAAAGAATCAGGGCAATAAAGTTAACAACTAACATAACATAATGTGATTATTGGTGATTATGTATACGGCGTATACATAATCGTAAATGGCGTAATGAAATCAATTTATTTATTCAAGTAGCGAAAGTTTCTCGTCGTCAAAGGATCGTAAATATTTACAGAAAATATTAGATGTTTTTCTTGTCCTGGAATGTACTTAGTTCTTTTTACGTTGTTTTTGTAATTGCAATCCATGGGTATGTACCTCTGTATGTTTTCTCAGTCAATAAAATATCTTCCCACGCTTTAATTATCGACTCATCCACGATAACTATACAGACAAACACACGGACTCACGTGATCAAACGACGTGATCCAATGTTAAAACCCATTCCCCCTGACTTATAAAAGATGTTTAAAGTTGAACACTGGTTAAACCAGGGATATTCCGGTTAAGGTTAAAAACCGTAATTCTTCTTCTTCTTTCGTATGAGCAAGTGGCCAACTCTGGTAAAAAAACCGTAATGAATCGGTTGTTTAACAGTTTGAATACCGGTTAACCGAAACAATGGGTTACCGAAACGTTTCTGTTAATAACAACCGAAACGATATGGGTTTTTTTCTTAAGGTTTAAATTGGCGCATTTTCGGCGTGTGCTGCGAGTAGCGTAATGTGAGTGCGACGGAAAATAATGTCTCACTCATCTTCTGTCGCGTTAAATATTCTTGTTTGCTTGAATTTCTGTCGTTGCGTATTTATGTAGTTTGCGTGCGAGTATCGCCGTGATTATTTTGTTTATGCACTACCTACCACAGAATTGAGTAAGCGAGCGTTTCTGTGTTCTGTGCTACCTACCGTACCTATCCGCTTTTTGGCAGATTATTTCTTGCCAAAGCTGTAGCGAACGAATGTATTATTTAGTTATTGTGAGTACCGAATTAGTAGAGAGTTGTTGAATAAGTACTACAAATAATTTACTTTAAACTATTAAAAATTGATAATTATTATTACGGGATTTTATCGCGTACCTTTTATTTATTTTGTTTCCCGACGTTTCGAACACGTTGCAGCGTTCGTGGTCACGGGATGACTGAAGTACTAAAAAAAATCGCGAAAGTTTAACAAGTTATATTAAAAATTGGTATTTTTTCATTTAAATGCCTCGCAAACAGTCTAACGCCGTTCACAGACATTTTGAATATAACAAAAGGACTGGTTGCAGTTTATGTATGCTTTGTGGAAAGCAGTTAAAGGTAAGTAGGTATTATTTTAGTTATTAGAATCAGACAAAATAAATAGGTACTTACTTATTTAAGTAGATTAATATCTACTATCACCTAAGTGGAAAACTATTCAATGTTGTTTTAGTTCGATTGTTGTTAGTAGGTACAGTGTTGTTAGTATATATTCATTTACTTACTTATTGTTATGCCGTTATATCAAGAATAATAGGTAGGTAGGTCAGGAGGACCTTACCTACACCTACTACTGAGTTGTCATGTATGTACTTACCCATGTCCTTTATATTTTGTTAACTTATAGGTTATACCAATTATTATTACTAATTATACCATACTAATTATTTACCTACCTACCTAGTTAAATAGAAAAGTCACGAAAACAAGATAAATTGGCTAATGTGTAAAATATAAAATAGGGTAAAATATCCAACAACTAGCCG
Organism: Camptogramma bilineatum; assembly: GCA_958496255.1. Lineage (NCBI taxonomy): Eukaryota > Metazoa > Arthropoda > Insecta > Lepidoptera > Geometridae > Camptogramma > Camptogramma bilineatum. Next base: position 15,271,200 of record OY292458.1, on the reverse strand, counting down.
GGACCAGTAACGGGACACGGGGTCTAAAGTGGCCACTTTTGATGAAAAATCAGATGCTTCATAAATGCTTCATATAATGCTTCATAATATGAAGCATCGATGCTTCATCAATGCTTCATCGATGCTTCATAGATGCTTCATATATGAAGCATCTATGAAACATCTATGAAACATCTATGAAGTATTTCACAAAACATCTTTTTTGACAGATCTATGTGCGAGGTTAAATTTATTTTTAGAAAGTAATTATGTTGGTACCTACTTAGTTTTTTTATAGAAATGATTGCACTGCGCCACCCTGATGGACGAAATATTTTTGAGGCACACGAATAAATAAAAGAGGTGAATTGTCGCGGGAGCGGGTCTGAGGTTTTTTTTTCTTAAATTTGGCTTTGCACGGGTTTTGCATTCCATCCGTTTTTCATTCAACCTATTTACTTTCTAAAAATAAATTTAACCTCGCACATAGATCTGTCAAAAAAGATGTTCTGTGAAATGCTTCATAGATGTTTCATAGATGCTTCATCGATGCTTCATAATATGAAGCATATATGAAGCATTTGATGTTTCATCAGATGTTTCATAGATGAAGCATCTATGAAACATCTGATTTTTCATCAAAAGTGGCCACTTTAGACCGCCTGTATTCAAAATTATTAGAAATATTTAAAAAAACGTATTATTAACAGTAACTTCTAATAAGATACGAAGTTGCGAAGTTACAAAGTTACGAAGATACGAAGTTGCGAAGTTGCGAAGATACGAAGATACGAAGTTGCGAAGTTGCGAAGTTACGAAGATACGAAGTTGCGAAGTTGCGAAGTTACGAAGATACGAAGTTGCGAAGTTACGAAGATGCAAAGATGCGAAGATGCGAAGTTACGAAGATATGAAGATATGAAGTTGCGAAGTTACGAAGTTATGAAGATGCGAAGTTGCGAAGTTACGAAGATACGAAGTTGCGAAGATGCGAAGATACGAAGATACGAAGTTACGAAGTTACGAAGTTACGAAGATGCGAAGTTACGAAGTTACGAAGATGCGATGATGCGAAGTTGCAAAGATATGAAGATACGAAGTTATGAAGTTGCGAAGTTACGAAGATGTGAAGATAGGTAAGAACGGCGAAATGTAGGCAGGTAATAGGTACCTACCTAATTCTTGTTCTGACCCTGGATAAAATGCATTTTTCGCATGCGAACATCAACAGGCAAAGATTATGTACCTACATACCTACCTTACTTTATATGTTGAAATTACAGAAGCAAATCACTAACCATTATTTTAAAAATATCAATAGCTCACACTCACACTACCTAAAATTAAAATAAGTTAAATACGCCTATCTAGAAAAATACAGTCGCCGTGGCCGAAATCGGCTAGGAAGTCATCATCACATTAAATAAAACATTTTCTGTGAATTATGCGCAAACTGCTTTAGGTAATCCTGTCGACAAATAAGTCAAAAACACGAAATACTTACATTCGCTGGCAACAAGCTGGCAACGTCGCACTCAATGCATCGCTCTCTTTCTACGAAATATTTACGTAATAATGCGACAAAAATACAGTTATAAAAAACCCAATCATTTCGGTATACCGTTTCATTCGGTTACCCTTTCTATCGGTAAGCGTTTGAAGCGGTTACCGTTATGAATGGGTTATCCGATCCCTGGGTTAAACAACGTCCTGTCTTTATTTGTGGATAGTGACAAATAGAGACAGGACGTTGTTTAACCAGTGTTCAACATTAAACATCTTTCATAAGTAAGACCCATTGATATTATCGTTGACCGACGCGATGTCATCAGGGAAGAGTGAGTTCACTCGTCAGACATCAGAGATGTCTCAGAATCTGAAACGCCTAAAAGAGAAAGTAATGTTGCAATGCGGGAGAAAACGAGGTTTTAGGCACCATGGCGTATCTAATGCCTAGGTAATAGAGCCAAGCTTCTAACTCTACAAGCCCTCTTCACAAATATGTGGCTTGGCCGTTTCGCTACCGTCACATGGGTGGGCGTAAGGTGAAACATTAAGTCACTGTTGGACAAATTTTGTTTATTTGTATTCACGTTCTCGAAAACGGCTCTAACGATTGAGATAAAACTTATATTGATGGAGTTTACGGGGGCGAAAAATCGATCTAGCTAGGAAATCGGGGAAAATTCGAGCAGAGCCCGGTCGCCCAGATATTATAAAGTTATGCATAGAAGATTCCTAGTCCTCCGAAGGTGTCCAAAGTTAATTCTGGTTTGGCTGCCGTCCAGGAATAGATGCAACGTAAATTGCAAACATTGAATATGCTGCAAGTTCGGATTATGCTTTCATCTTTATGGCTTATTCGAGTAACTTTGTCTTGAGTTTGAAAGGAAAACCGCATCTGGTTTCAAACTGCGTCTGTGTGAGTTATCTTTACTTATATGAGTTTCACGTACATATGTAAGAGAATTCGTTTTTAACGAAAAAAAGTGTTAAAAACAACAATCGGATTTGAACGCTTAAAAAATTTACATTTTAGTAAGGTAGGTACTTGCATACAAAACTTTTATGATTTAGAAAATTATTTTTAAAAAGTTTTGACGCATTGGAGTCAAGATCGTGTATAAAAATATTTGACTTGTTTTGTAATCACATATAATAGGCTATTATGATATAATGTGATGAAGATATTATTATCTTTCCCTTTTGAAGTCATAATAATCATAGAAAACAAAACGTAAGTCACATAAAATTGTTCTATACCCATTTTAGAAGCCCCTTTCAATAATCTGGTTTAAATGAAGCCAGCTTTAGTTTTTAGATTAAAATTCCCGTAACTATAGAACAATGCAAACTGCATTCGCTACAAAAAGTGATTAGCGTACAAAAACGTTGCTAAATAATTCATTGCGTTCGTTATGCTGTTCACCAGCTCCATAAATAATTGACTTATCGTCGGATGAGTTACGAGTATGTTATGCTAGTGTTTAACAGACTTGGAGAAAGGAGACGATGCATTTTCTCTAAACATTTTCCCCTCTACTTTTTAAACAATTGCCATCCTTTTTTGTTAGATAGTGTCAAAAAGAGACAGGGCGAATCTTTAGCATACTTTAACCAGTGTTCAAGTATATAAGTAAAAACGCTTCTCAACTTGAACATTAGTTAATCAATGCTCAAAATTCGCCCACTATAAAAAAAGGGTCTTTCCTATGAAAGATGTTTAAAGTTGAACACTGGTTCAACAACGTCCTGTCTTTATTTGTGATATATATATGGGATAGTGACGAATAGAGACAGGACGTTCACGTTGTTTAACAAGTGTTCAACTTTAAACATCTTTCATAAGGGGGAAAAGAATGGCAATAGTTTAAACGGTGTTTCAATTTTGACAGTAGTTGAGTGGATTTTATAAGAAGAACGGTAAGTCTAATGCTACCGACCACTCAGTTCTGCATTCTAAGCCTGGCCACCCATTTCGTTTACCACTTGGCTTTTCATGACAGCATTCTTTAGGCAACCAATATGAACAATGACACAGTGAAGAGAAACAAGAACCCATTTCCTGTTTTAATTCAAAAGTGCGAATGTGCCCATTCTCTCTTTTGACACATCGATGTGACGAACTGCCGTGAACCGGTTTGAGGCGGTTCCAAACAATGCAGAGTTGAAACACCATGGCCAAGGCCACGCCACGGTCAAGTACATGGCGATATGGAGCGTTTTGATTAAAGTTTTATCTTTGCTTAATCCAACAGTCTGCCATGCCGCTTTTGGCATCGGCGATTTTGCGACAGCATCGATGCTGCATCGCGTTTTGGCGACTCTGGCGTTCGATCGTAGTATCAAAATCGCGCGTTTTCGATACTGCATCGACTTCCTGCGTCCGGATTCAGACGCGGTATCGGAATCGTGCGTTTTAGCGACTGCTGCGATCACCGATCGTCGCGTTTGGCGTTTTTATGTGTGCGGTGGGTGAGGGAGGAAAGTTGGTCGCTGCATTTTGCTTCTGAAAAGCGACTAAATCGCCGATCGCCGATGCTAAAAGTAGCATGTCTGCTAGAGCACTTAATAAATATCTTTATATGGTTTGATTTGAATATTTCAAATATCGTAATTAGTTCTCATGGCTAAGCTACCTTACTTAGCCTTTTTTGGTTGGTCACAAAGACCACTAAAAATGTTAGTCTCAGAACTACCTACGAAAAAATAGGAACATTTCTATCTTTTCCACCTGAACAGGTAGCTGGTACTTTACTTTAAAATAAACACAAGCTACTCGCTCCGTCACAGTAATAAAAAACTCTTTGTATTGTTTCGTCTGGAAAGTTACCCGACGAAAAAACCTTTTAAAAATTCATCCAAAGCATTCAAATCGTGCATTTGTACGGACGTGGACAAGTGGGGTTAAACGTCAAACAGAAAGAGATAGCGCTAATCGTAAACATTGAATGTAGAAAGTGACAGGTATAGAAAGCTCATGTTGGAAATTGATTGATAAGTCAAGTGAAAATGTATTTTTACGTACAATCACTTGATAGTTTAGAAATTATAATCACTATCACTATCCTACTATCCTACTAATATTATAAAGGCGAAAGTCTGTGTGTGTGTGTGAATGTTTGTTGCCACGTATCTCCATAACTACTAAACCGATTTTAATGAAATTTGGAATGCAGATAGATAATAACCGGGAATAGGACATAGGCTGCTTTTTATCCCGAAAAATTGCACGGTTCCCGTGGCATAAAAAAAATAGTACCTAGTCCACGCGGGCGTCCGCTAGTATAGTATAAAACCTAGTAAGTATCTAGAATATCTGAAGAATTTTAAGCCTACTGGGTTAAAATTCGTAATCCTGTTTACGTGTTCACTGTATTCTGTAAAACTGTGCTTGAAAAAGCATTATTAATTTATTGAGTCGTACCTCGTACACCTGTGACTTCACTGTACGAACGTAGTTGATGAGTTTTTATTGCAGCTCGGGGTTTTCTGATCTCTTGCAACTGTCTTTTGACGACCGTTTTGGACAAATTTTGCTTTCAAAGTCAGTTTTAACTACGCAGTAACGTGTGTGTCAATGTAGAGTTTTCTTTTGGTCGTTTCCTAAAACCCTAATGGAATAAAAAAATTACTACTAGTACGTTCAATGGCCGTAACGCACGTCGTCCGGGAGCAAGCTGCAAGCTCCGGGAGCCCTTGAGAGTGTCGTAGCCGAAAGACTGGGCTGGGCTGTGAACACGTTAAAAAGGTACGTCGGCGACGTGTATTAATTGTATCAATCATTTAATTTTTGTACATTGATCTTTCCAAAGTGCTTTGTGTTACATTATTTGTAAAACTTACAAATCCGATGGCTTCGAAACTAAAAACTTAGTTTGTATCGTCAACGACTGTAGCCTCCAGACCTCCAGAGAGCACCGCAGAATGTATCATCATGGGACAGTTATAGGCGGTTCTCACACTGCAACGCATCCCGCTGCGTTGTGCGTCGGTCGCTGCAGATTTTAACATTCTATGCAAGTATCTCAATTTGTATAGAAAACTCGTATAGTACAACACACTGACAACGCTTCGACGTACGTGATTTACTATGTTAAATCTGCAAATCTGCACAACGCAGCGGGGTGCTTTGCCAATATGAGAACCGCCATAGATCGACACGACGCAAAAGAAGTGACGACTGCTGGCTGACGTGACGGTGCCGGGGCCTAAACATTTTTACTGCCATTATTTAGCGGTGGCCGCTTCTCGCGAAAAGTCACGAAGTACCAGCCACAGTAGATGAGTTTTTATTGCAACCCGATAACAGAAGTTATGATTCGCGTCGCGCAGTTTACGCGTTGACGCTTTTTGCGAACACTCAATGAAAATGAAACACCGTTTTTACAGATTATAAAACAATGTTCTTACTGATAATGAAACAATGTTTTCATAAAATATGAAACAGTTTTTACTGATTGTTTTGATTGATTATTTTCCTGTTTTCTTTGTGAGCGGCGGTTTTTTTACATCACCTATTTTTTCCCATTACTCGGCCAACTGGTGAACCATGTTTTATGTGTCATGGTGGAGTTGTGCGTGGTCACAATTTGTATGGGTAACCGCAAGTGGCATAGCAGCTGAGCGCTTCCGTGCTTCGGAGGGCACGTTGAATTGTCGGACCTGACTTTAAGTCATGCCGACCTATAAACTCCGTCGTCAGAGTTAGCCACACACAACATATAACACATCAAAAAAATCCAATAGCGTTTATTTTAGCGACTGCACAAAATATCGCCAAGAACGACAAAGCAAGCTACAAAGTGCTTCAAAGCTCTAGACATTGAATTATAAAGCAAGCTCAAACTCGACGTCATAGCAGGGACTTACCCAATCTTAGCAACTGAAACTCACGTCAAGTCTGATTTAATATTGGACATTCCTTTGCATCATTAATCTGAAGTCATGGAGTAATTAATGCGGAAGCTCAAACAGAATCGACTTATACAAACATTCTGGATTGGGAGACGTCTCGGGAATAACAATGTGGTTTGCAATTACTTTGAATACCGTCATTATTACACTTTGTGAATGCGTCAACGTATAGGTGTAATATAGACCGCTCTACATATAAACTCCTCTCAACTTCTGTCAAAATTGAAACACCGTTTAAACTATTGTCATCCTTTTTTAATAGATAGTGACAAAGGGTCTTACTTATGAAATATGTTTAAAGTTGAACACTGGTTTAACAACGTCCTGTCTTTATTTGTGAATAGTGACGAATAGAGACAGGACGTTGTTTAACCAGTGTTCAACTTTAAACATCTTTCATAAGTAGGGGGAACGTGTCTAAGAAGTAATATAAACCGCTCTACATATAAACTCCTCTAAACGTCTGTCATAATTGAAACACCGTTTAAACTATTGCCATCTTTTTTTTATACATAGGGACAGATAGTGACAGGGCTAATCTGGAGCATTGTTTAACCAGTGCTCATTCGGTTGGATTTTATAATTTTTATTATTACTTTCTTACATTTTTTTTTAACGCACGTTCTTCCATTAATATCAATTGTTATTTTATTACTTCTTTGTTTCTTACTCGTATCACTTTAAAACAAACCATTTTTTCTTTAGGCTCTGCTTACATATCCATCCACATGATTGCCATACTCCATACTGTCTGATGAGGTCCCGCACCGTCTATAAAGCTTTCTTCGCCCAAAAACAAGGAACCCGTGTGCTTTCGTTAACCGGTTTGAAGCAGAAATACCAGTTCAACAAAGGGATGCCCATTACAAAATACAGTGCTCACCAAGTACCAGGTAGAGGAGCAACTTATGACTTCCTAAGTCGTGTTTCGGTTCACTTTTGGTTATCTGCGTTGAATCACTAGTGTTGAGGCTTTGTAACCGATTATGGAAATAAAAAAAATAAAAAAATAATTAAAGTACCTACCTACTTTCACCTAGGTACCTACCTAACCTAGGTATTTTTGCAACAAATTTTGTTTTTAGTTTTGTGTTAAATCTGTCAGCAATGATGACGAGCACTTAAGCTCCATCAACTATTATCTACGGGCTGATTGTCTAACTTGTCGCGTAGGTATCTTCTGTCGCGTTCGGTCTCGTTGAGATGAGAGTGACAGAGCTACTTGCGTGGTTACTGAACAGTACAGAACTGATATTTGACAGTTTGAGACCAATTTTGGTCGCTATCAAAGATAGTAGCGCTACAGAAAACCAACTCTTCAACAGCCATGGTGATGCTGGATCAATGTTGAGGCCTTATTTTCTCGTCACTTTTGCGTTTTGTTTGTAATGTTTATTCTCAATTCTGTGGTAATTGGTGTCTAAAACCACCGAGTAACCAGAGAGACAAACTCAAACAACGCGCTATAATAGGTACTTCACTACATGCGCAGCGTTGTGTGCGTGCGCGTTCACCGACAGGCTCACTTACGAGCGGCGGGCGGCCGCTTCGTGAGCTCTCGGCCAGTCTCGGCAAACTCCGGCGGCCGACCGGCGGCTATGCGGTAAGGGACGCTCGGAGGCCGCGAATGCTACGAGTATGCGGCGGCCGCGCGGGTTACGTAGTAACTATTAATGAATCTGTGGCGCGGTCTTTTTCGAGTTCATTTTCATTCAGCCAGTAGGTAAGGTGAGTAGGTACTTACATCTAGCTAGGCAAAGTCATGCAGAGAAAAATAAAAAGTTATCATTTTTCACATACCTACCTACCTACTTACCTACTTAAAAAAACGTGACCGGTAAGTTTACGTATCTACCTACTACCATTTTATTGAAATATTATTGAAGTAGGTAATTTTCTGTAAGTACCTACCTAATAAGTAGGTACATAATGGTACCTATTTACTAATATTTAAAGTAAGTCTAGGTAAGTACTTTTCATTGTCGTATCGATTTGAAAATTTAGACATTTGTATGTAATTCGGATACCTAAACTTATAATAATTTGGTGTTTTCGAGCTGATCATGAACTCCTCATTAGATAAACCGATGGAGTTAAAACTCGACATGTCTGTCAAGTCCCGACTACACTGTAATTAGGTAGTAGGTACCTACATGGTGACAACGAGCTGGTTTGATGATGGAGTCAGGAGCTGTTCAAAATAACTCCTCCGTAAATTAGCCGATTGAATTGAAATTCGACATGTCTGTCAGAGTACCTACGGAGCAAATACCATCCGTCCGTCAGCAGTACCAGCTGTCCGTTTATTATTTTAACACTACGCGCGCGAGTGACACCGCGCGGCGCAGTTAGTTTTTTTCCATAAGTGACAGCCCTACAAGAATAGGCTATTATAAAAGTCAATGTTAGACCGCTGTTTCTCTGTTCATTTCTCTGTGCTAAAACAAAACTTCATTTCATTGTAGAAATGGAGCTAGTTTATCAGATTTCTGAAATAACACTAACACAATAACCTTCAAGGGGTAGGTACCGATTTATTCACGATCCTATTGAAAATCGAAATCAACATGAAGTTAGCTCAATTACGTTTTGAAAGCCATTTCAGTGAACTCACTGAGCTTCTGTCGGACAACTACAATCGCAGACTTGTTGTTGACTTAGCAATTTCCGAACAGACAGACGCGTCAATGTTTATTTTGGTAAAACACACAAACAGTGGGCTTAAGTGTTGACACAAATAAACTATGCAGGCAAGCCGCAAATATCACAAGACCGCACTTATTAAAGTTGCCAGTTTGCAATTTCAACATGCAGTGCCAAATATTTGTTCTGTGGAAGCAGGATCAGAACTACCGCTTAAACATTGAACTTAGGTTTGTTTGGGTACCTGAGGTTTTCAGATATGCTATGTTATTGTTAGGAAATGTTGGGTTAACAACAAAGTAGGAACAGAGGTACAGTTTTAGAGGAAGTTTGCTGTTTGATTAAAAACTCTCCAGAGTTAGCTATCCGTCCGTACCCATAAGTAACATGATCTATAATAAAAATGTTTCTTTACAGTATAGTCCATACCAACTAGTTATCACATTGTCTAAACAAAAAACATAAGCCTTTACATCTTTACTAGATGATTTATAGAGTCAGGAGGCAATCTTTGCCTACACTTATCGGGACACTGTGGTGCCTGGGACATTGTTGAGATGGAGTAGACTTGCCCAGCACCTAAACCATCCTCTCAGCTTAACCGACCATATCCACAGGAAAGACATGGTCAATACGTATGAGGCTGACTAAGCCGCGGGTTTCCTCACGATGTTTCCCTTCACCGTTTAGAGCTCGAATTAATGCGCATATAAATTTTTCGTTTCGAAAAATTGGATCGATAGTCGAGGTACTAAACCCCTCGGCCAACACGGCTCTATGAACTGGCTAAACAACGAATATAAAAATAAAACTCAAACTTAATAAGAGAAGAAACATTTAGCTAGTTCTCATGGAGATTCTAATCGTTTTGAGACTTGTTAACGTGACACTGGACCACTTGCGCTCTCTAAAATGTAATGTGGTCTAAACATCGTGAGGAAACTCGCAGATTAGTCAGCTCCACATAAACCATGTTTTGTCTGTGAATAATGCCGATTAAGATGGTTTAGCTCATAGGTTCTCAACGTGGGCGATAACGCCCCGCTGTGGGCGTTTGAGACTTTCAGGGGGGCAGTAGGAGACCCAGAGAAAATTAGGGGGCATTGAGATGGCGCATTAAGATATGGAGTGGGAAGCTCTTGAAAAAAATATATTCTCTTAGTGGGCGTTGGGCAAAATAAGGTTGAGAAACTTTGGTTTAGCTGTCGGGCGAGTTTACTCCATCTAATCAATGTCCCAGGCACTAACGCCCTAATGACATGCAATATTGTACCGGAAGTTAGTATTAGCACAGAATAAATAGGTACAGAAGCCTTTATTGAATAGCAACTCTTACTGCAACGCAACAAAATGCAATTCAGCTCGCTTAAGCGCATATTGCCTATCGCTATATTCACCAAAATATAGCGGCCTCTTTCTAAACGCATAACTCTGCCACCGTCAGGCGCGGAGTGACGCGGAAGGGTTGTCGACTTGTCGTGTTAAAACGTCTCAAATAGATAAGTACGTCTCAATTATTTAAGTAGCATTTCAGTATTCGGGCATAAGTGTGTCATTTTAAGCACTTTGCAATTGAGCACGGATATAATGAGGTGCTCTCCCAACAAGGGCTTCGTTGGATAGCGAAAACTAACTTTATTGTTTAACAATAAAGATCAATTTTATTCGTCTTGTTAGAAACTAATGGATTCGCGAAGGGTGAATGAGTTCACGATTGTTTTTCCGTAGCTGTATTGAAGATCACTTGAGGATGCTAATATTATTATATTAAATTAACCAATTTGCTATTCAGGTAATGCAAGCTTGGTGACTTGAATCAATCGAGCTATCTATAGATCGTTTACAACGACCATTAGTTAGCTCAACTGGTACAATGTATTCTGTAAATTATGTTTTAAGTACCTATATCATCATCTCAGTCGTTAGACGTCCACTGTTGGACATAGGCCTCCTTCAAAAATTTCCATGTGTAGAGGTTGGAAGCGACCTGCATCCACCACCGACCTGCAGTTTTTACAAGGTCGACTGTCCATCTTGTTGTCGGTGGACGTCCAACACTGTTGTAAGTATATATACTTACCTACTATATTCGTCTCTGTAATACTTATTATGAAAATCGGCATTTTGTACAGTCAGCGACAAATATCTATGAACATTTTAAGTAAGTACACAATACTCTTGAATACAAACGATACCTACATCGATTGATCTTACATACTGATAAGAATTTAATGTGTTGTACTTGAATGTAATGAACAAAGATAATGATTAAGATAAGCGTATTAATCAAATAAAGACTAAACAACACGCATGACTTGTTCATTTGCTTCATGCAGAAAACATTTAAGTTAATCGGTAGTGAATAACATTTGCATGTCTCATGCACAACAGAAATCTAACTGACTACTTCCGATCGTATATCAGGCCGTGGCCGCATTGCAGAAGCCTGATAAATTGACACAAAGTAGGCCCTTTAAAACACAATCGATACATCGTTATAATTATTGACCGAGCGAGCGAAGCGTCTCTGCTTCAGCTTGGACAAAAATGCTTTCGTTTGTCCGCCGGATGTCTGTCTGTATGTTCTTCTTTCCTCCTCCTTATCACCTTTTAAGACCATCCTATGTGATCCCAGTTTTTTTTTTCTTAACCTGTTTCGTCTCACTGCTGGGCCTTCGCCGAGTCTCACCATCCATCGTCGAAGGTGAAAAGATAGTCCCACCAACGTTTTCTCGGCAGACCTCGACGCCACCTTCCGTCGATTGGAACCCAAGAGGTTATGGGCCCACCTATCTGTCTAGCCCAATTCCACTTCAACCTGTGCCTGGGCACTGATCACTGGTGATCTAACTGAATAAAATACTAATGATGATGATGATGATGAATGTAAAGTTTAGTAAACAACTCATGTCCCGCACCCGCTGAATATCTAATTATGACAAACTCGCACATGCCTCATCTGCATCATGGCCGTATACGTGGCTAATTCAATTAGCTTGCATTGTTATTATTTGTTTTCTGTGTAGACTAGTTTTTAGTCGTAAATAATAATGATAAAGAGATTAGATTAGAACTGTTTATGGTTGGCGAGTCTGTAAACTTAATTAAATTATCGTAAAATTACATTTTTTGCATTAATTCTGTATGGTCCGTTTATGCTAAGATCAAGGTAGGTACCTAACTATAAATTAACACTTTATTGTACACCACATGAACATTGAAACAAATTACTTACAGACACAGGAGCGAAGTACAATGAATGAAAAAAAAAAAATGAATGAATGAAGTAAGCATCATAGTTTTTTTTTTACTTTTAACCCCCCTTACCTTACTTATGAAAGATGTTTAAAGTTGAACACTGGTTAAACAACGTCTTGTCTCTATTCGTCACTATCCTAAAATAAAGACAAGACGTTGTTTAACCAGTGTTCAACTTTAAACATCTTTCATAAGTAAGACCCTAAAACGCTTTGAATTCGTAAAAGAGTAGCAGGTATGTAAATGAAAACAAAACATAACTTATCAGAAACTATACCATACCAACAGACATGAGACAGCGAAAAAAAAGGGAAAAAATCATAACAATAATTTGTCAAAAGTTGAAACGAATTGCAACTAACCAAGCCAGACATACTGACATAGCTAGCGATAAAAATAATACGTAGCTACAACTCATAAAAAAACTAACAAGTCGCTATATTTCATCGAAATCACCCTGACACGTGGGTGGACCATTTTTAACTCGGACGGCGATAAACCAGAAATATACGACGATTTTGAACTCTATTCCTTTTGAATATCAACTGATGCTTCTTGCCAATACGCAAAGGCGGACTAATTTACGCAGTTGTAGCTAAGGACACAAATTCCGGTCCTTCCCACGTGTTTAAGGTACAGACCACACATATCTATACAAACAATCTTAAACCTTATCTCTGTTGTTATAAAGATTAATCTCAAGTCACGGTTCAAAAGGATATTTACCTCTTCGAACATGTTTTGGTTTGATGCAAAGGAAATTGCGATGTTGTAATTGCAGATCAAAAACCCTTTAACATTTGGTGATGTCAGTACGGCATTGTTTTGTTATTCTGTCTATTCTCGAATTCTTGTAATCACATCACCTTCATTATCATTATATTTACTTTACTTACACTCTATTTCTCAACTACCATTTTGAAGATCTAACCATATTGAAGCAAGTTATGAATTTTTTTTACGTGTGTAGCGTTGAAGGGACGGTCTCGACGCTTTTGAGAGGACTTGGTGGGAAATGTCGAAGAACAGAGGTATTGGAGAGATATGTGGAAGACCTGTGACCAGCTGTGAGACAACATAAACTTAGGCCTTTACATCTTTTACTAGATGATTTATATATACAGTGTCAGAACGAGACACTGCAGTGCCTGAGACATTGTTGAGATGAAAAATCCTCTCAGCTTAACCGGCCATTTCCACAGGAAAGACATGGTCAATACGTGTGGGGCTGAGTAAGCCGCTGGTTTCCTCACGATGTTTTTCTTTCTTCATGAGGAAACCCGCGAGCGAAGAGCTCGTTTTCGTGTGCATATAATTTTTTCGAAACAAAAATTCCATTGATGCACAGCCAGGATTCGAACCCACGACCTTTGGATCGAAAGTCTACCTCGACTAATCCCCTCTGCCAACACGGCTCTTGGGGACGACCGACATCCAAAAAACACGACCTTAGTTGATCACTGCATGTTACCGCTAGACTCTCAGAGTAAGTATGTTTTTTTCTTACGTTTTAAAGTTTGTATTCTGAGGTTTTAAATTAAGGAATACCACACATACCGCTTTCACCATCATGAGTTGGGGCAAATCAGCACATACTAACTGTTATTGGTTTCAATTACTTTCCATAATGTTATTTAACTAAAAACTTTATTCAGAGATAAAACGTAATGGAAACCACAATTCACTTCACCTTAAGCGCCTTGACAGATTAAGATACCCTACAAATGCTGAGCTTCTTTTAAAAACTTAGAAGTGACCTAGAAGCCAAGGTTCGAAGAATCAATAGGATAATAATAAAATAGAACAATAGACGAAGATAAAAGAAATGGCGTTACAGACAATGGCGGTTTTAAACTCGATAAATCTTTGAAAAGCATTGATAGTTCGTGATGATGCCATTAAATATCTATGGAACAGATCATTGGATAGTTATCGGCTATCGCTTTGGCACTTGGTCAGAACGGACTTTCTAAATTCTGTAAATTTATTTGTTCTAAATTTCGCGCAGCAATATAGAATTACATACTTCAGTAAAAAATACATATACTTAGCGCTTGTTTTACAACTGACAGCTAGCAGAACTAGTTAGACCATAAGTAAGGTCTAACTAGTTATGTTACTCGTAGCTGTCAGTTAAAGTAAGGTGTTCGCGTTCGTTTTCACCAAGTCTGAGTAGCGCCAACCATGGTGTCATTTATACTTTTACTTGTTTATTAACTTTTTAAATATATAAAGTTAATAAACTAGAAACATCACTTAGTGTGCCGAGTAACTTTTATAATACGAACTAATAAAAACATCACTTGCTTGCTGAACAAAACACTTGAACCGACCGATAAGCGTGATGAGGAACCGCAGCCAACGTCCTAAACTATAAAATAAGAACCTAAAGCTGAAAGAGCGGAAAAAATAAAGCAAGCGTAAAAGTGGTAAAAGTCACTTGACGTATCCGATCGCGGAAGCGTCCTTACCGTCGACAAGCCACAACAAAAGCCGGGAACTGTATAGAATGGTTAGATGGTTATTTTATCGACACTTTACTGATTGGGGCTGATGCTTATTTTATGATGCTCGTATCGAATACCTATTTTGTTTGATTATGATTGAATTTTTATGAGGACTCTCTCCATAATATTTTTACCTTTGAATTATTTATTGGGTGGCTCGGCTACCGCATTGTGCGAGGGAATAATTTCAAATGTTTATCCAACTATAAAAGTCTACATGTTGTGTTTTATAAACACAACATGTAACATCCTTGCTACAATACAACTACATTGTGCAATAAAATCCTTGTCCGACCCGAGACGGTGTCATTGACTTTATCGAGATTAGATTCGATTATGTTATCATTTTCTAGTTCTAATAAGTTAAAAAAATATACAAAGTTAGGAAAAATGAGAAATACACCTTTCGCCATTCATGCGGGCTGATTGCCTAACTTGTCTAAAACCTCAAATTGATCTCAAACTGTCAAAACGATCCCGTAGGTATCTTTTGTCGCGTTCGGTCTCGTTGAGATGAGTGACAGATTTACTTGCGGGGTCACTGAACTGTTATATTTGACCGTTTGTGACTGATTTTGGTCGCTATCTAGACAATCAGGGGCCTGGTCAAAGTAAACTGGTCTCAAACTTGACAGACTTATCACATCATGAATCACATCAAAATGTTTAGAGTTCAGTTTCCACCAGTAGAAGCGAAACCACGATAATTTTCCGATATACTGATTGTCCATTTGTAGAGATTTTGTTTGATTCGATTCCAGTTTCAGAATGTATTTAATTTGTCAACCAATGATTCTTGTAATGGGCACATCATACTGTTAAAAGAGGGGCAGGACCAATCTTAACTCTGAGTACGTCTTGTCACAAAGTAAAACTAAAACTGAAAAAAATCTCAAATGCAAAGAAGAGCTCTCTCATCGATCGAGCGAGCGAAGCGAGCGAAGATCTTAGTGGTAAGTTGGGCGATTTTGCTTTGTATGTTTGTATGTTTGTATGTTTGTATGTTTGTATGTTTGTATGTTTGTATGTTTCACGAATTGTTGTTCGAGCATAACTGTCGAACCGTTCATCCAATCTGCATGAAACTTGGTAGGTCAATAGGTTGTGGTAAGGAAATTTACGGCGAAGCATATGAGCTTAATCGATGAAGGGGTTGTGAAGATATTGGGTTCCCAAGGGGGTAAAAAATTATGAAAGTTACACAAATATATTGAGTGGGGTGTCATACGAAAGGGCTTATTTTGTACATTCCAAAATGGTTTTTATTTTTAATCTAGGATGTATAGTTTTTGAAATACGACCAAAGACCAAAAACTACAAAACCAGAGCTGCAAGAGCTCCCGTTTCATAGAGTTTCGATGTCTTCGTAGCTCATTGACTGGTCGGTCTTAAAAAGAGAGTGGCATCGTTGCGGTTTGGTTTGCAATGATTTTAGATGCTACTTGATTTATTTTCATGATAAAAAAAATTTTGATAAAAAATGAAAATAATTGGGGTAAAAAAAGTTAAGTAAACAAATATATTGAGTGCGGTGTCAAATGAAAGGTCTTTATTTGTACATTCTAAAATAGTTATTATTTTTATTCTAGGACGTATACTTTTAAAAATACGACGAGAATTCATAAATATGAAATAAATGAAAAATTAGAAACGACATTATGTATTGCATGCATGCTAGTATTTTTTACCATGAAGAGCTAGCGCAATAGGCATACCCGGCAGTAGTAGCACTTGAAATTATAGGGGTAGTCAGAAGAAAGTCCAAATGTTGGCCATCTACGGTGCGCGAGATCTCAGTTCGGGGCGAACTACTAGTATTATTATGCATTTTCTTCGTAAGATCCTCAAGGTCGATAACAATATCGTCGATCTGAACTCATCCAATCCATTATCTGAATTGCCTCATGAGGAAAAACGATACAATTCACTCTCACGTCCATAATAGTGTAATAAATGGATTAGTGTCAAGACTTCTCTGATTTATTTATGAAGATAAAATCGGCGCAATGATTCAATCTCGGTTTTTCTTGACTGCTAGAGCAAGAACTTTAATGAGCTTGCAAGGTGAAATGGACTTTATTGTGTTTGTTCAAAATGTAAATGAATATGTAGGTTGTACCATTTTCTATACTGGATTCTTCTGGATTAGGTTATGTGGCCATCTAATGTCTGAATTTCCTAAAGATCAGCAGACTGATTGTCTAACTTGTCTCAATCCTCATATTGGTCTCAAACTGTCAAAACGATCGCGTAGACATCTTTTTTCGCGTTCGGTCTCGTTGAGATGAGAGTGGCAGATCTACTTGCGTGGTCACTGAACTTTCATGTTTGATGGTTTGAGACCGATTTTGGTCGCTATCAAAGATAGACAATCAGGGGGCTGAGTAAATGTCTACAGTTGAGATTCTGTTTCGTTTCGTTAATAACAGCAATAACAAGAGAGCAACATCATTTATTGAGCATGTTAGCTGTCAATGTCCTTACAGAGAGTTACCTATACATGAAAAAAGTTTTCCTACTCACTAATATCCAGCCCCCCTAGCCATATTACACTATCTATCGTCGCTGTAGAATAGAAACACTTCAAAATGTATAGGATTTGACGTTTTAAGTAGATGAGTCACGTGGTCAGAACGTCAATTCCTATACATTTTGAAGTGTTCTATTCTACAGCGACGATAGATAGTGTAATATGGCTAGGGGGGCTGTACCATTCATTATTCTACCAAAGGCAGTGAGTCAAGTAATAAATTAAACCTGTGTATCGCAAAAAACTACCACACGCACAGAAACACCAAAGATATACCTGAGTTTATCAGATGTCATGCCACCGTTACGGAGATGCAACGGTACGCCCATTTCACACTTGGGAGCTCCTCGATAGCTGTGCGATTGTGTGCCCATCATTCATGGCAGACAGACAATACCGTTAGTTGTTATGGGTAGTGGAGACTTCGGTTTTTTCGTTTCTGGATACCCGTCAAATAGACTTTTCTAAAACTCAGTATGCGTGAATTGTACGTTTCTCAGGCTGATGTATGAATTTGTGTTTGGTCCATTTTATTTGACTTGCTCTGAAGTCTGAAGTGAACATAAAATGATGGATTTTAACATGTGAGATGTCGGTTGATTCTACGCGATTGTGGAAGTGACATGCTATCAAGCTTTATTCAAAAAAGCGTGGTCCTGAGATTTAGTAGTTCACTTGGTCAGATTCTAAAATCGAACCAAATGTAAAAAGAAATAAATAAAATAAAATAAATAAATAATAATAATAAAGAAGTTCACATAGGTAGTCCAATTGATCGAACTGTGCGGTCGAACCACGTGGCCACAGCCTTATTTAAGCATAAATTTTTGGGTAGTTTGAAAATTGGACTCCGGGGGGTATAAGTCCAAAGGTGTTAAAATGTCCAGCAAAGAACCGCACCTTGGAACTACAGACGTGATCGATTTTAATTTTTTAAGGGTTTAATTTTAGTAACTTGAAAATGTGGCCATGTTTCGAAATGTGTATTAAAACCTGAATAATGTCCACCTTAATAGACGTCTTCAAAAGATCTTGAATAGGCACTTGAAGTTTGAAAAGATTGCTACCGTGCATACGGATACAGTCGTGACCCTTTTGTTTTGTTTAAAATATATTTTTCTTCATAACCGGTATGAAGATATCGAATTGAATATCCAGTAAACCAAGGTGCAGAGTAGTACCAGCGTTGAGAGAGATGTAATAGCTCCGTCCGCTAGATAGATCAACGACAGCGTGAAATTGCAGGTCGTACACGGGTCATATTGGCGCGTGATTGGAAGGATTGCCAGGAAGGAGTACCTATCCTATGTCCAGGAGGTGGTAGGTCTCAGCAAACTGCCTTACTTAGATATTCTAAAAAGCGTAAAAGGGCTTTTGTATTAGGTTTGTTGCAGGTTTTTGTTTTTTAGTTGTGGCCAAAAATTGGGCATAGAAATCGAGGCCATCTAACTGCGCGATCGACGACATCAAAAAAGACCATAAATTTTGGATGCGTGAGGCATAGGACTGAATGGTGTAAATAAAGGGAGGCCTACAGTGACATCCAACAAAGGGATATTGTTAATGGCTTTGGATGATGATGACATTCAATAATATCGTCATCAAGACGATGATGAATTGTTTTTCAAAGTACATATTACGCTTTCAACGACGTTCTCTGGGGTTACAAAAGTTGACAGCTTAACAGTAGAGCGTATCTGGATCTGGATTCGGAGGCAACTCTGTTGGTCAAGTTATCGACCTGGCTACTCCAATCAATCACACATACATAAAGTGACAAAAACAAGCTGAAGTACAAGTATACTATACTCGTAAATAATGGCAACAAACTCCTAAGTAAGCTGTACAGCTGTAACACTTTTCCTTCTAACTATACCAGAATTCAGATTTTTTTTGATCATTGCGAGTGGTCCCAGTCGCCTGATGAAAAACAATAAAATAAATTGATCAGGATCAGTTTCGGAGCGGTCCCAGTTGCCTGAGTGCTCACAAAAAAGCAGCCAGTTATTTTGTTCTAAAAGCAAACACTGCTTTCCAGCAATTCCAGCTATCGCCATATAATAGGCAATTTTATTCCCATTTTCAATGGCGATTCGTACTATTTGCTCTCCTTTCATCGGTCTTTGTGCGCGTTCGCCTTTCAAAGACTAATTACAGAGCGTCCACGGCTTGTCTTGAGTAATTTGATAAAAACTGAAAATAAATACGAGCGAATGTTTTTCTTTCAATCACTGGTGAACCGTTCAATTCTAAGCAAAGTTTTTATCTTACAGGAGCTTTTAAGGCGTCCTGATTTTGGTTTTTAAGTCGATTATCTAAGCTACTGAACTCTACTCGGAAGCAATAGAGAATTTACCCAAAAAATAACAAAAAAAAAACTATCACTGGCTGAGATTCGAACTCGCAGCCTTCGGCGTTGAAGGTTGATACCCTAACCACTTAGACAATCTGACCACAACAACTCTCGCGAAATTACGAACCACATTGCACGGGTAAATGTTTTTGTATGAAAATGCTGAGAAAACGAATTTTCCCAGATATGAGACCTAGCTATTTATGAAGTAGACCTAGCTTTTAGATCGATTCTTCGCCCCCGTAAACTCTCATACCGCAAATTTCGTCGAAATCGTGATAGAGCCGTTTTCGAGAACGTGAAGACAAATAAATAAATAGGATAGGTATAGGATGTCTAAATTAAATTAAATAAAAGGTTAATATAGTCTGATTACAAAATTAGTATAACTTTCCCTGATTTAGTTGTGTGGTGACCGAGTGTTGTAACTTTTCTCAAACTTTTCCTTTCCAACACTTTTACTAGCCTTGTGACTTTCGTTATCTTAACCCTACCGGCTACTAAAGCATCACTAAAATAAAGTCAGATCCTTTCTGATTGTTTCATTTTTGGTGTCCTTTACTTATTTTTGCTTCAATTGTTTCTTACTGTGTTTGTGAAGGTACGAGAAAGCTCTATCTTTTGTGATTCCCTACTATTACAAAACCACCATCATTATTTGTTTTCATAGAGGTGGCGATAGGGTTGCAACATTTGCAACCTGTTACGTATGGAATGCTAACTTCTCTAAATGTAGTATGCATGCAGTATGTTTGGTCTTCAAATCGTACAAATGAAAAGGGTTTTGAATGCATAAAGATCTGAAAAAAAGTCTCGCCTTCAGGAAACAGTCGTGTTATTGCTTTGTAGTATAAAGAAAAGATGCTATGTTGTACATTCTCCTTTACCTTTCGTCACGTTTCAACCTTGTTTTTGAGTCACCTTGAGTTTTCTTTTCGTGGGAATCCTGATTTTATCAGTTATTGTTTCAATATAATTAATGCAATTCTGCATGCGTTCACGATGTTTATGTTCACAAATTATGATAGAGATGCGAGATTTCATTATTACCCTTCAGTGTTGGGTGAGAAAGTTATTAATACCATATCATTATCATTCAAAGAAAACGTTTTTAAGTTAGCTTGTCTACGGAGGTAGTCAGAGGCAAAAGCCATAATATTATCTTGCAAGTAACACGAAGCAAACACATAATGTTTTCCTTCTTGGTTTGTATTACTCTTATCGACCTCTTCATAATCCAACACTTACGAAAGCTTATCATTACCAACAGATAACAATTGATTTACAACAAGTTAAACAGCAGTTCATTGAACTATCTTATCTCATACCTATCTACTACAAGATTATGTACAACATAATCATGTTCTTTTATCAATAATCCTTTGATGCAATCCTTTGATTCTTGTAAGAGTTTAAATCAACATCATCATCTTCCCGCTCTTGACCCACATTACGTGGGGTTGGCACAACATGTATTCTTCTTCCATTTCCCTCTATCAGCCGTCATCTCCTTTCTTACTCATATCATCTTTCACACAATCCTTCTATCTTTCTTTATTAAATCAACATAGTTATCATGAATCTAATAATTCCAGACTGCGGAGCTAAAAAGGCCTCTATAGCAGAATCATAATAGGAATTGCAATATAATGCCGTTTTTGTCACTCTCGGTCAATGAAAAGAGACGAGATAGTTCAATTCCTTTTGTGATACTGCTCTATCAGCAATTTTAGCTCCGCAGCTCACGTCAGTAATGAATGGATCCAAGGGCTGTTGTTTTTCAATTCTAAATGCCAAATAATTTCACAAAATATTTGTTTTTTGTCAAAATCAAACCTAAAACCGTCAAAATGAGTCAACTGTTAGCTAATTTTCGCCAGACCTTGACTAGATTCTCCTCATTGTCTTAAATATATGACTGGATGTCCCGAAATAGCGTCTCCATTCCCGGCATGTTCCATGACATCATTAAATTAACCTCAAATTGTCAGGATAAGACAAAGCATTGTTGGACGTTGAGTCAGCTAGAAAATGGGACTGTAATGTGGAATTTTACTTTGTAACTAGCTCATGGAATTTTATTATTTTAAGCTGGTTGTAAGTTAAGAGTACTTCAAACACTGTAAAATCAAATGAGGTAACTGTAAGTATTAGTTTAGCCAAACGGACTTCGAATTATATAGATTAACTGAACAGCAGGACTAAAATGGCCGCTGTAGCAGAGTCACAACAGGAATTGAACTATATGCCGTCTCTTCATAGACTGAGAGTGACAAGAACGGCATGATATTGCAATTCCTATTGAGATTCTGCTATAACGGGCTTTTTACGCCAGCAGTACTCGTCTTGTGTGTGACGTCACATCACTTGACAGAATTCAAAATATGTTTTCAATAAAACAAAGTAGGTAGCAAGAATGATGGCTCGATGTGTCACCCAGTAATGGATGGAGTGTTCCGGGGATTATTCGGGAGAATAGATGGATGACTCCTAAACATTTATTCCTTTCGGTAAATTCGAATGTGCGAAATTTCTCTTTGCATGTTGTGAATTCTAAAGAGATTAAGCTGTCTAGGGAGTACTCTGTGTAAATTTTGCTGCTAGTGTAATGCTGTTCTTCAGCAATTTACTTTAAAGTCTTGTTTGAGTCGCACATTTACGACGAATTCAACTGTATTTTTTTTAAATAGTTGAAGAATAGATTATTGTTAATTTCGTTCATTTGTGTAAGTTCTTTATATTTTTAAATTATAAACGGGACTTAATCGCGTAATGAAAACATTTTATTTACCTCAACGTTTCGGCGACATTACAGTCGCCGTGTCGTGTTGTACCAATATCAATCAGAAACTCGGAGAGTATGTATTCAGGATAAGTTTATTCCTACTAATGCTATAAAATTAAAAAACTTCGCTGCAAGTAATTGCATTAAAAACACTTAAAAGACTAATGGGACGGTTCAAACTGATAAAAGTACACGGAACGAATTAACAGCTCAAGCAAGCTATTTTAAACTCGGATATAAAGTTTAACCGTCTCGCGAAGTTGGACACGTTAAATCCGAGCCCCTAGATCGTGCCGAGCGCCTGTTTCTCTTCTAGGGATCATCATCCACTCCGTTCATATCTGGTTTAGCTCACTGCTGGTTTTGTTAAATGATTAAGTTTACTGCTGGTTGGTTCTGTATTGCTCTAGAGTTTAGATCATAAGATGCAAGAAACTAATAGAAACAAACCTCATTATTCATATCAACTGTCAAAATAGCAAGGCTTTATAGAACGTTTTTTCTTGTCACTCTTCATCATCATCATTTCCTTGCCCTTTTCTCAGTAGGTGGGGTCGTCACAACATGTTCTCCACTTCCATTCCCTCCTATCAACTCAGTAGTCACTCCTTTCACACGCATGCCCATATCACGCTAACCTATTACTCCTCATTTTTTCTGTCGCTACTTTCAAACTTCCTCTGATGTACTCATTCCTAAGCTTATCCATTCTTGTCACTCCACACATCCACCTCAACATTCGCATCTCCGTCGATTATGTCAATCAAAAGAGATAGCAACAGATTTAACAGCTTGAGCTCTAAAAGCTTATGAGTCCATAATGAATAACGGGGTAGAAATCGGTCACGCAGCTTAGCAGTAGAATTACTGAGACTGCGTACGGAAATCCTGCTAATTGTAAATCTTCTTGTGAATTTGTTTACATTTCAATCAAAATACTCACACATGAAATACTTACATTCCTCTCCCTTACTGTCGTTGATTTGTTATTTCCTTCTCTTTGACTGAAGTGAAATAGGGCTAGTTGTTGAAACATCTGTGGAATATAAATCCGATTAGATCTTTTATGGGATTTTGATTTGGAGACATTAGTACTGATGAATTTACGAGTCTTTAACCGTCAGTTTATAGCTTTTATCTCTTTATAATCACTAGCTAGTGTTAGTTTTAATGACATTTTATTAATAGCGTTAATTTACCCACTGGTTTCGCTATTAAGTATGGTGCCAAGTAATATAGCTGTCAGTTAAAGTGCCCGGCTTTCACCATCGCTGATAAGCATTAACCAGCCTCGTGGCGTAGCTTGCTTAGACATTCTTGATAGATCGAAGTTATGCAACGTTCAGAATGATCACAATTTGGATGGGTGAAGCAAGTGGCATTAACAGCTGAGCGGCACATTAAATCGGTCCCGGCTTTTAGATCGTTAAGCCATGATGGAGGCCTTTAGACTTAAAACTCCGTCACGAAGCTATAAGCTAGCCACTAGATACGAACATAATCGATCGAGCGAGCGAAGCGAGCGAAGATCTTAGTGGTAAGTTGGGCGATTTTGCTTTGTATGTTTGTATGTATGTTTCACGAATTGTTGTTCGCGCATAACTGTCGAACCGTTCATCCAATCTGCATGAAACTTGGTAGGTCAATAGGTTGTAGTAAGGAAATTTACGGTGGAGCATATGAGCTTAGTCGATGAAGGGGTTGTGAAGATATTAGGTTCCCAAGGGGGTAATTTTTTTTTAAAGTTACACAAATATATTGAGTGGGGTGTCATATGAAAGGGCTTGTTTTGTACATTCCAAAATGGTTTTTATTTTTACTCTAGGATGTATAGTTTTTGAAATACGACCAAAGAACAAAAACTACGAAACCAGAGCTGCAAGAGCTCCCGTTTCATAGAGTTTCGATGTCTTCGTAGCTCATTGACTGGTCGGTCTTAGAAAGAGAGTGGCATCATTGCGGTTTGGTTTGCAATGATTTTAGTTGCTACTTGATTTATTTTCTTAAAAAAAAAAAAATCTTGGTAATGAATGAAAATAATTGTCCGGGAACCTGAAAATAAATTACGTACGTAGGTTACGTTAGGTAAGTTAAACTTGGTAGGTCAATAGGTTGTGCTATGAAAATTTAAGGTGGAGCATAATGAGCTTAATCAATAAAGGGGTTGTCAAGATATTGGGTTCCGAAGGGGTAAAAAAAAATTTAAACAAATATATTGAGTGGGGTGTCAAATGAAAGGTCTTTAGTTGTACATTCCAAAATAGTTATTATTTTTATTCTAGGACGTATAGGTACCTAGGTACTTTTTGAAATACGACGAGAATTCATATATTAAATGAATGAAAAATTAGACACGACATTATGTATGGCATGCATGTCAGTATTTTTTACCATGACGAGCTAGCGCAATAGGCATACTGGGCAGTAATAGCACTTGAAAGTATAGGGGTAGTCAGAAGAAAGTCCAAATGTAAGCCATCTACGGTGCGCGAGATCTCAGTTCGAAGCGAACTACTAGTATATTAATATATCAATAGCATTAACAAGCCTAATTTGTAGAAGTTATTGGTTACTTTTTACTTGCAGAGTAATGTTAAAGGAAGTAATCAAAACTTTACTTGAAGATGTTGAAACAAACCCTAACAGCGATGGATTTATTCCTTTGATATCGTGACGTCAGAATCGCCAACTTGTATGAAACCAACAAAGGATCTTCTAAACCCCAAGGATTAGAACACAACCTGTCCAAAACAAAGCCATTTCAATTCAAACAGTTTCATCGAAAACAACAGAACCGAAGCTTCATTAGATACACCTTTATTATCTCTTCCATTCTCTGGCAAAGTAACCCATTATTTCGAATCCATCCGAAAATTTACCTTACGGTGAGGTAAAACAGCTGCAATTGCGACAAGAATATCTCTGTCGTACATGGCTCACCTAAGCAAATAGAGCACAAAAGACACCATACCTTGAGGGGCAAAGGCAACCACAGCTCCATTGGTAACAACTGGGCTACTCTTTGTGCAGACACGTTGTGGTTTGTTACGGTCGTTCACCGGATTTGACTAGCTTACGATTTAATGTGCTTACAGCCGTCTGTGTCTGCTTTCAAATGCCACGAGCAAAACACATTAAATCTTTACAAAGCTGTGAAATAGAGTCAGCATTAACGAATTTAATTTCACCAAAACTTATTGCGACAGCTGACTCGTACATTTCAAAACATGAAATGGTCTTTTGTATCAAAATCTGTTAGTATCTCTGGATTTATATGCAGTTCTAACTTCTAAGTGCAGTTTCATTTTAAATAGCTTAAAAATTTGACGGAAAATGAATTTAATTTCACGAAACTTATTGCGACAGCTTACATTTCAAAATAGTATCTCTGGATTTATATTATGCAGTTCTAAGCAGCAGTTTCATTTTAAATAGCTTTAAAAATAAGACGGTAATTGTTGGGAGAGACCTTTGCCCTGAAGTGACAAGAGATTAACAAAAAAAAAACAAATATTTCCCCAAAACATGTCACTTATAATAAGACAGCGTAAAACGAAAAAAGTTTGTAAACGTTGACAATTGGCAATATGCATCAATTTTTTTTATGGTTTTAAACGATAGGTTATATCGTTAAATAACCGTAACAAAAATTCCAGCGCCGAAAAACTAAAATTTTATAACAAAAATAATTTTTAAAATTTATCAACATTTTCATGCACTTGAAACGGACGTGACGTCACAAGTCACCAAAATTACACGCGCTTGTAGGTAGAAAAAAAAACTTTCTGTCGAGTTTGAAGGAGTGTGACGTCACAGCATACGTGACAAATAGCGTTGCGTTTCAAGTCTTATGAAGTTCCCACTATATTTTTGCACTTTTTAATTATTAATTTCTAAGCGAAAATGAAATAATATTAAAAAATAATTACACACACATAATTCTAAAGCCATAATGTTCATAGAAAAATACGTTTAACCCGCTTTTGAATCAGACGCATGTTCCCAATTACTGCTTCCTATGATCGAGTATTAGAAGTGTGTCAAAGCATTCGGTTTGAACACTTACCCCTCTACTTACAAAATTGTGTTAAAATTGAAAAACCCTTTATACAATTGCCATACTTTTTTGTTAGAGTGTCAAATAGAGGCAGTGCGAATCTTGAGCATTGTTTAAAGTTGAGAGGCGTTTAGAGGTAAGGCCCATAATACATACGAAGTTGACTAGGTGTTATTCATACCACCTGTGACCCAGCCCCCCAAATTTAGAGGCAGATTAATTAAATACCTTAGTCGAGTTGTTCCAAAGGTTTGAAGTTTTGAACACGGGTTTAGGTGTGAGGCTTGATGTGGACAGGTTATTAATAACAAATAGTTTCCGAAAGGGTTGATTTAAATACGTTTTCGCGGTTGAGGATTGACGAAGGTCGCCGCTGGGGCGGTCAGTACAACAATAGCCCGTATTAAGTTTAAGTCTAAATAAACAGAAATAGGGCAGGAATAAGTAACTTTAGGTATACATTTCGGTAATAGATGTCGGTATTCTTGGATGAATAGAGTTTCAGCAATGTGGACCAGACCAGCCTCGTTTCTGCTGACAAACTTTTTCTCAACCGAAACAAAACGTCAACTATTTCGTTTTGTTTCATAATCTACTAATGACCAATGAGGTTAAGTAGGTAACTCTGTTGTGATGACGTTTTCAAACAAATTATTCAATGAGGTTTTGCAAATTACTGTCATTTTGGAGAAGAAATAAAACGCAGCGGTAATGATACCGGAATAGTTGACGTTATAAATTAAAAAAATTGGGGCTCAGAAGTTACAAAATAAAGAAATGTTGCGAAGAGAACACTCGTCGTAGTTTTGGAAGAAAAACACCGATCCACAATTAGATATTATTTATTTAGAGAAGCGATGAAATAACACTTTAGAAACTCGAAAACATGAGATAAAAGCGATATATTTGTACTCTCTCCAAAAGTGTCACAGAAAGTGATCAATTTCCAGAAGCTTAATGCCTTGGATTGTTTGATGGTTCATTGCCAATGAAGCGATCGGCGCTTGGCAGTCATCCAAAAGCTGCCCAAAGCCTATCGGATGTCACACCTCGACCACAAAAAATATTCATCATCATCTCATTGAATGCAAACAAATGCACAGGTGTAGTTTGCATGGGTTACCTCTGTGGGTTACCTATTCGCAAACATGAGACAAAACACACCCCTCCACTTTCTTCCAGCGTTCTTTTTACATGACGCGAATTATACATTGACACCCTTACTTATGAAAGATGTTCAAAGTTGAACACTGCTTAAACAACGTCCTGTCTCTATTCGTCACTATCCACAAATAATGACAAGACGTTGTTTAACCAGTGTTCAACTTTAAACATCTTTCATAAGTAAGACCCTTTGTCTACAAGTAAGATACTTGAACAATAAAGCTGGAAACAAACTATCGGACGCGGCTTACGGACGCGGCAGACAGCCGCGACTGAATAGGTATCTGGAATAATCTGGATATAGAACGAACATAGAACTGTGCACATTATCTGACGAAAGTCGCGGACGCGTCCTTGGACCTTCAGACGTCCGAAGGCAATCTGGCCCGCTGGGTGTTCGGACGGTGTGCACACTTATCAGTCGCGGCTGTCAGCCGCGTCCGTCAGCCGCGTCCGATAATTTGTTCCCAGCTTAAGTCCCCATTTATATTATTTTTGGCAGTACTTGACTAAAAAAGCAACTGATTAAAATAGTGAGAGAGAACGCATTTTCTCTGGGAAATATGCCTTTATTACCACAATGCATTTTTCAGTACTTATAAACAAACACTACCTTAAACAAACACTACCTTGAAACTAATAATGCACCTCGAGATTGCTGAAAATTGCTCCTTCAGCTTATAACATTGAAGTCGGTTTTTTATATTTTAATTTAGCCACTGGTTTCTTTCACAACTGGAGAGCCCTTTGATCTGTCGACCACTATTATGATGTCGCAAGGCGCGTTTGTTTTGCGTAACTGGCCGGGAATTGGCACAGCTCCAGGTCGTAAGTACAGCCAATTCTGATGAGTGCCGAAGACTATTTATAGCAGGTTCAGTAACACCGATAAATGTTATGAAAGTCTCATGATTAGATACAATTGAACTATTGATAGATACTATTGTTCCGACTTTAATGAAATTACAATTAAAATTTGGCGGAAAATAAGATGATTGTCTATTGCCGATTGTGAATTAATTGTGATTATGAATGTGGAAGGATATAGGTAGAGGACGGCCAAAGAAAAGATGGATGGATTGTGTGAGAGAGGACATGCGTGTGAAAGGAGTGACTACTGAGATGGCGAGTGATAGGAGGGAATGGAAGAGGAGAACATGTTGTGCCGACCCCACCTATTGGGATAAGGGCAAGGAGATGATGATGTCTATTGCCCGAGTAGCTTACATCTCTAGATTCATTGTAGCGGCCACACTACCGGGATATGCCATATTGTTCCTTGAATTCAAGCGAGATGGACGTTGGTAGATGGAATATGGCACATTGTGTGCTATATTCCAATGTGTAATGGCTAACGAAGTATGGCATTAAATGTGGCATATTCTCGTAGTATGGCCGCTACATAGCCTTGTTGAGGGAGTGGAATAGTAGTATAGTAGGCGTATACCACGATTTCTCGTATACGATAAGTATTGGCTGAGCTTACAACTTGTCACGTATTGGAATCCAAACTTCTACAAAATGTGGGCATATAGACGTCCCTCTAATTTCTAGACATGTTCAAATACATGTTTTTCATCAAGAAAAGTCTAGAAATTTCGAGTTACAGTAGGTTTATACTTTCGGTTAAATAAAAGAAGCTTCAAAGTTAAATCATTCAGACGTAATCAAATTGCCTTTTACGTTAAAAGGTGATTTAAATCATGATAGCCCATAAAATTGGCACATCACCTAAACCCAACAGGACCGCTAAATGGGGTTAATTGGTGCAAAAGGTGAGCCGTTGGCATTTCGTCTCGGCACAGAATAGATTCACAAACAGTAAAAACAATTGGTAGCTAAATTAGGTGATTCCAACTGTCTGTACGCTATAAAAGTGTGTTGGTCGAGTCGAGGTCACCGTTAAACTTATCCTGCTATTTAAAGAACATCTTTCTTGTTTTATTTTGAACTAAACATGGATCAATTTCAAGTTTTCATGACTCGGGCGTCTAATTTGAATTTGTGTAAGTTTCTTTTGGCCTCCATTTTATTCAGAAGAACCGAGGCATCAACCCAAATTATTTCTAAATTTTTATGATGAAAAAAATCATCGAGATACTAAAAACAAGTCAACAATACTAATGGTCTTTAAAACAATTATTTAGTTAATCTCTATTTAATTTAAACTCCACTCTAGATTGTCATAGTATCACAAAATTGAGTGACTCATCTCAAAATACAATATAATAATGTTAACTAAACTTAGACCAAATATTAGCTGATTCCGCAAACATTTTGTACCGTCAGCGTCACAGGAATCAAACCCTTTCCGTTTTCCGTTGAAATACATCATCAAAATAACATTTCCATCATCAGTAACTTTCTTCACTAAGTGAAGCGCTCGTGGCGTAGCTTGCTTAGACGTTCTTGACTGATAGTTGAAAATAAACAGCGTTGTGCGCGGTCTCAATTTGGATGGGTGACCGGAAGTGGCATTACGAGCTGAGCGCTTCCGTGCTTTGGAGAGCACGTTAAATTGTCGGTCCCGGATTTTAAGTCGTTAAGCCGTGACGGAGGTCTAAGCGACCTAAAAATTCCGTCACCAGAGTTGGCCACTTGCTCATACGAACTTACCTTTTTACTTAATATGGTAGTGTTTCTACTGCTACAAAACTTTATAAATTCCGTGGTCTGGGCTACCACTCGCCTAGTTGTGAGTCTCAGTGTTCCACAATGTATTGCTAGCTGATAACCCAGTAACCTTTTGCTTAGCATTTCGCGATTGTGAAATAGGTGGGTTGTAAGAATTAATAATGTTAAGAAGGGGCTACTCAAAAATCTAAACAAGAAAAGCGCGAAGTGAAATATTGAAAGGAGAAAGAGATTTACGTTGTAAATTGATTAGTGATGAATCGGAAAACATCTGATCTTCGCCATAGCACACGACAGACGTTTTAGTAACTATAATAATGTGATGTGAAATTATTGGTGATATTTTATGTCATCAAGCAATATTAGACACACCTCGCCCCTTCTATTGTCTGTTCTGTCCAATCGTATAATATATTTCGTTAACATACAATATTAACATGGTTTATGTGATCCCCTTTTAAGTAAAAAATAAAGGATCACGCTCTTGCACGTTTTAAGAGAGTACACATTTATTTTTCTATTTCAGTAACAAACTTCAATTCTCTACCTATTTGTGTGCCTAAACTCCCAGGCGAAATTTCTATCCCTAAACACAATATAAAATTCATTGAAACCCGAACACTTGATTGACCGTCGAAACTTTGACGACCCTCGTTCCCTTTGAAGCGTTGTGTAAATTATTTACACTTCAAGTTTGTTTTAGACGCGATAAAAGTTTGACACGTCACGCCTATCATCTTGCTCTCAGAAGTTTCAGGTATTTATTGAATTTGGACGTGGTATTAATAACAACGCGTAAAGAAACACGAAAGAAATGGACGAAAAGAATCTTTAATAATGCTTTAAACGAAAGATGGTCCTATCAAGATTTTCAACCCTAACGACTAAGGATTCCGTAGCCGAATTGGTAAAGGCACTCCGGCTAAAGGAGGATCGCTTGTATCATTGCGAGTTCGAATCCCGTCAGAATTGAAAATTTTGATAAGATTTTTCATTTTCAAATGTCTTTAAAGAGTCAATGTTTTGTTTGTCTGTCTGTCTGTCGTTCCGGGTGGAATCTTGCAACTAAAATTTTCAGTACTTCACGATTAGCTATCCGGCTAAAACTTTCAGGGTAGCTCACAATTCGATGAAAATGCATTAAAAAAAATTTAGAATAATTTTTTCTCGTCTCCCTCTCCCCTTTGTCGAAAAATGTAGGTAAGAATAACTTTTATAAACCCTTCCAAGAACTATACGAAGAACCTCGTAGAGCTAGAAGACTGCTGAAGTACTCTTGGATTGTAAGAATGAATCATGAGATGAATAAGAAATAAGGAAAACGGTGACGCTAACCCGATATATACGGGATTCCCGGTTCTTTTTGACGAAAGAACCGGGAATCCCGGTTCTTCAAAATGTGACCGGTTCTGCATTCCCTCATATGTAGTAGTATTCTTATTTCTTAAGTGTATGAATGTAATATTCATAGTTATTTGTGTATGACTTGCCTGTTATGTAATATAACGTTCTGGTAAATAAATGAAACTGAAACTGAAACATAGATAGAGGATAAAATATTAGTAGGACCAACAGCAATTACCGGTAGAATTAGTGTTCTGCAAAACTTGAGTGAACAATCAATAACCATAATTCTATTAAAACTGCCTCGCGACTATCAAAAACCGCATTCTTACCCTTTACTGCTCATTTCAGTTTAATTGACGATGAAATATACCCCAAAATTGGGGTTACCAGAATTTTAACAGAAATCAGGACAAAATGTAGGAAAACAAGTCATACTTTGTAGTTTGTAGTATTATCAAAATTTACAAAAACAAAATGATTAAATTTTATACGAAGCTAGCAGCGCCCTTGCGGCGTTGGTATTATAGTGATGGTTTCTGGTGATGATGGTAATGATGATGATGAGAAGTAGCCTATAACGTTCCTCAAGAGTTTAGCTATCGAATACAGAAATATTTTGTCATGTCCGATTGGTAGTTCCTGAAATTAGCAAACAAACAAACTCTTCCGCTTTATACATTTGGTATTGGTATAGATTTGAGGTATTGTTGGAAATTTTCGAGTTCTATCTGGTAACCCTACTAAAAGTGTCGTTTTATGGCACTGTTACGAGCGAAGCTGTGATATTTCTTCCCATAATAGCTGCGATGGCTGTAATTGTATTGTTGATGGTTCTCTACTCGTGATGTTATTAGTAAGAGCTATATAAATAAATGGTTCCGTCTGGCGCGAAGAAACACACGGCAGAAAAGACCCTACAGAAGATATTAGTAAGACATAAGGCTGTGTCCCCAGTAGGCAAACTGTGAGCGGCCGACTGAGTTTGCGGCGTATCGGTTTAGTACGCTCTTCCATATATTTGAAATGGAGTGTCCACAGTTTGCTAGTTTTGCGGCGTAACGCTGCAAACTGCGTAAAGTGAGCGCAAAACTAACAAACTGTGGACACTCCATTTCAAATATATGGAAGAGCGTACTAAGCCGATACGCCGCAAACTGAGCCGGCCGCTAACAGTTTGCCTACCGGGGACGCAGCCGTAAGGGTCTTACTTATGAAATATGTTTAAAGTTAACAGGCACTACAGTGTCCCGGAGAGTGTAGGCAAAGATTGCCTCCTGACACTGTATAAATCATCTAGTAAAGATGTAAAGGCCTAAGTTTTTTTTTAAAGTTAAACACTGGTTAAACAACGTCCTGTCTTTATTTGTGGATAGTGACGAATAGAGACAGGACGTTGTTTAACCAGTGTTCAACTTTAAACGTCTTTCATAAGTAAGGGGGAAAGAGGCAATAAAACCACTACTGAACCCAAAGCAAGTTTAATATTTTATTCAACCTACCTTGTCTCACAGTTGGGCAAAGGTCTAAGTTCGTCCACATTATACACATACACATTTGTCATTTTAAATGAAATTGAAATAACAACGTAAATAGCTTCTTGTTTTTCGAATTGTTGCGTACATTATTACATTTTAGATGACGAATAATCGTCTTATAATGTAAGCTTCAAAAAATCAAACCACATTTCTACTTTTTATAAAGGTATTCTGATAATAAACAATTTATCATTATTACTACAGAAGGCTTTACCTGTGAAATATAATTTTTAATCTAAAACTTTAGCCATTATCTCTATTAAAGCTCGTAAAAAAACTTCAGTGCCATTCATTAGGCAAATGCATTGTGCAAAGTTATATGAATAGCCATTGCTCAAATTGCGGGCTGGTTGATAACGACAAAATTAAAAATGCATTTGCGGTCCTATTCTGAAGGGAACACGGTACTAAACACTTCATCATCATCATTCGACTCCTCACATGACATGACTCCTGCGACATCTCACTGTTTGTCTTAGTCTCTGTTCGTTGATGATCGAGTCAGATTTCAATCATCATCATCACCAGCCCTTCTCATCCCACTGATAGACATAGGCCGCTCATTTCTGCCATTCGCCCCTGTCTAGCAACATACATCTAGCCCATGTACGACCTGCAGTTTTAAATATTTTAAGGTGCTTTGAAGATAAGGGGGGTGGTCAACAAAGTCACATTTTACAAAAGCTAGCATTCCATTCGTGACAGGCACCAAGCCCATCTCCAGAATTTCTCCTTCATCATTCATTTCTCTCGATGTTCTCCTTCATCATTCAGGGCATATGTATACTTTTTAAAGAAAAATCAATTCGTGATATAAAGCAAGCTCAAGCAGTATAAACACGTCTTCGGCCCACCACTCACTTTCGCCTTCCAAAAATGCATACAAGAAGGAATTTTTCCTAAATGTCTTAAGAAAGCTGTTGTCGTCCCCGTTTATAAGTCAGGTAGCAAGACGGAAATATCAAACTACAGACCAATATCCGTACTCTCCTCGATTTCAAAAATTTTTGAGAAAATGATAAACAACAGATTGGTTCACTACTTAGAAAGTATGGCGCTTTTGTCTAATACTCAATTTGGGTTTAGATCTAAACTATCTACAGCTGACGCTGTTCACCAGCTCACTGATTTCATCGTGCGGGAACTTGATAGAGGCAATAAGGTAATAGGTATATTTTTAGACCTTGCAAAAGCCTTCGACACTGTCCCTATTCCTATTTTACTCAAAAAGTTAGAAAATATTGGAATCCGAGGGAATCAACTCAAACTGCTTTCCAGCTATTTGAGCGGTCGAAGCCAATGCGTAAAAATAGACAATGTTGTCAGCTCAGACTTGGAAAATACTTCCTTTGGAGTGCCACAAGGAAGTATTTTGGCAAGTACCCTGTTCTTAATTTACATAAATGACCTATGTAACCTACATCTAGCTCACGGTAAAATTATATCTTATGCTGACGATACTGCCCTACTTTTCTCAGGTAGTACGAACTCGGAAGTGCATGAATATGCACAACACGGCTTCGATATTGTAAATAACTGGCTTCAAGGACACCTACTAACATTAAATGCTGATAAAACAAAATACCTAAACTTTACGATGCGGAAATCACAATCGGCACAAATAAGTAGAGCAATACACGCACATCAATGCAATCACTTAATTAACAATAATTTATGTCAATGCCCTGCCATCTCAAACACCAATAATATTAAGTACCTTGGCGTTATAATAGACGAAACTCTATCGTTCAATTTGCACATCGAAGTCTTGAGCAATAGAATTAGAAAATTAATATTTGTATTTAAGACGCTACGATACATTGCAGATTCAAAACTAGTTTTGAATGTATATCTCTCCCTATGCCAGTCTATAATTAATTACTGTATCTCATCTTGGGGTGGGGCCTGTAAAACCTATATCTTAGCTGTAGAAAGAGCTCAAAGGGCAGTCCTAAAGGTAGCCACCTTCCGCCCTTATCTTTTTCCTACTAATCTATTATATAAGTCCTGTAAAGTGCTAACAGTTCGACAGCTATTTATACTAAACTTAGTCCTAAGACAACACAGAACTCTTCCTTTTTGTGCTGAAAATATTAACAATAGACGCAATGATATTCGTACCGACACAACTCCATTAAAACACGCTTTTACATCTAGATTTTTTGTGTTCCTAGGACCTCTCGTCTATAAAAGACTAAATCGTAAACTAGGCATCTATACCATGAATTTTATAAATTGTAAGAAAACCCTACAACTTGCCCTATCTAATCTATCATACGAGGAAACTGAGGAATTATTAATAGTAGTAAAGTAGATAACATCTTAAAGTATCTTAAAATGTTAAAAGTATTTTGTATAAATAGTTGTTAAATTTGCTTACTTAAGTTTAGAGATCAATTTATTTATTAACCTACCTTTAGAATAATTTAGCCTTCTCCGCCTGAGACACAGGTTCGCCTAGTTCAGGCACATTGTAAACCACTACCTATGTATAAGTATTTAATTAGTATTATAGTATTATTATAAATATTATTTTACATACCTATTGTAACACATAGCACTAAGTTAATGAATAAAGATTTATTTATTTATTTATTTATATTTATTTTATACCTAGATAAAATGTAGCCTGTGTTATTCTAATTCATAAATCGTCGGCTAAATTCGAAAACCTCGTAACTCCGTCTTTTTGACGACAATGATTTTTTGGTGCAGTTCGAAATCATATTCGTCAAAAAGACGGAGTTACGAGATTTTCGAATTTAGCCGACGAAATGTTTACTCCAAGTTTCATTAAAATCCTTCACAAATTGTTTTCTCACACCACTTACTTGTTCCACTCGGCTGCAGTCACGTCGCGGGTATCAATACTGAGACAGTGGATCGAACGATATTTACTCAGAGAATGTATTGTATCATTAGAAATGAAAAATCTTACCAAAATTTTCAATTCCTTAATTAATTTATTAATTAAGGAATTAATTTAATTAATTAATTTTTAATGTATTGTAGGTACCTATATCAAACATTTTTATATCTTCCTTACCTGTATTGGATTGAGATCTCAGTTTAAGTATATTGACTCTGTTTTTTTCTTCTTCTTACTTCGTATGAGCAAGTGGCATAGCTTGCTTAGACGTTCTTGATTGATCGTTGAAGTTAAGCAGCGTTGTGCGCGGTCACTCCTAGGATGGGTGACCGCCAGTGGTATTACGAGCTGAGCGCTTCCGTGCTTCGAAGGGCACGTTAAATTGTCGATCCCGGCTTTTAAGTCATTAAGCCATGACGGAGGCCTTTAGGAGTTGGCCACTTGCTCATACGAACTTACTTATTTTAGTGGCCAACTCTGGTGACGGAGTTTTTCAGCCGCCTAAAGGCCTCCGTCATGGCTTAACGACTTAAAAGCCGGGACCGACAATTAACGTGCCCTCCGAAGAACGGAAGCGCTCAGATCGTAATACCACTTGCGGTCACCCATCCTAAAAGTGACCGCGCACAACGCTGCTTAACTTCATTGATCAATCAAGAACGTCCAAGCAAGCTACGCCACGAGCGCTTCATCACGACATAAACATTACTATGAACGGCATGGTTAAAGACATGGGCTAAAAACGTGACTTATCCTTTAACGAAATAATCTCGAGTTTCGTTATATTTTAAAAGGTATCGGAATAGTACCGTCAGCGCCAACGTGACCACAAGCGACACGGTGCGATGGCGTCAACTTTTTAATTTCTGATGTGACGTCTCGTGTCGAGTTCCTGATGGAAAAGTTTGACAAGCGGATATTTTGATATTCCAACGCAGTGTTGAACTTTTCAAAGCGAAAATTGAAGGGGTAAAGGACAACATGTTAATTGACAAGTAAATTGACACCAGAATATTTCTTTAGCAAAGTGGAGTCCACATTTTATAGAGCAATTTTTCAATAAAACATTGTAAATGCGACAACTTCAAAAATGGTAGGTATCAAAGAAAACCAAAGCTTCACAATTCAAAGGCAAAGGAAGAATGAACAATGAAATAGCTTTAAGGACATCTGTCGGTGGCTCAAAGAGCGGTGACTTCATAGAAAGTCAGCTTTTTAGATTATTTTCGTCTTTGTTTTTACTCCGTCTGTTTTGAAGATCGGTTTTACAAGATTATTTAAATTATTAGGTCTCCTTTTAAATTCTTTGCTTATAAACTTTCCTTTATGAAAAATTCTATTATGCAAAATATATTTATTTCAAAATAATCCAATGAGCTCGTGTGTTGAGTGCTATGTTTGGTATTATTTCAAAGGAATTTCAAATTAGTAATTTGTCAAAGTGCAAATTCACAAACATCTACGAAATCCGTCCCGTACATCAAATGCTTGGGATAAATTAAATTTTTCGAAGGTAAAGGCGGAACTGAAATGAGGAATGTAATAAAATACGCCACAAAATGATACAAAATGAGACTGACATTTCCGACGCAATACCGTAAAACCGAGCTTCGTTTAAGCACGGGCCACGTCATGAAAATAAATACATAGTTGAATTCCTAATACATCACACAAACACAACAAGCTTATGTTGTTGTTTTTACTTAGTTGCAAATAAATGATTTTTTGATTTGATTTTGATTTGATCACAGTCATGATGTAGAACAGTGGTTCCCAAACTTTTTTTTCTCATGGACCCCTTTCAAAATTTTACTGGTTTCGGTGGACCCCCTGCTGCTACATTTCTACCATATTCCCAAAACTCGTCAGAAAATGAGAACCAACGTGGACCCCTTTCGAGTCTCCCGTGGACCCCTGGGGGTCCACCTGGACCACTTTGGGAATCACTGATGTAGAAGAACAAGGAGAATTGACGATACATTTTTTTTCCTTTAATAACATCATGTGTGTCTAGTCTAGATCATACACGTACTGGTCAAAACATTTTGACATATCTAAAGTTCCTAATGCTTTTTACAATTTGTGATTGTGTTGTGACCTTTTACTTTTCACATACCTTTTATTGTTGGAGCAAACTAAGTATTGATGTGAGTAACTGAAAGGTTTATTAAAAAAACATAGATATAGTTTATATTTACATTCAACTTCAACGTAAATGTAACGAAAACATTCTAGAAACAGGCCTCAATTCAGAGCATGCCTAGAAAATAAATAAAATAGCCGTTGCGATGCAAAGTCGCGGTGCAGTCCAATCCAATTTACGTCGGATTGGGCCAGATATTACCGGCTTGCGGCGGCTTGTGCTTGAAAAATTCATTTTTAGACTTGCCTCTTTTTTGCATTCGACGTTCGATTGCAAATCTGGATGAAAACTGTAATAATATCTGTAGGTGACCTCACTAATATAATGTTTATTTATTTATTATTAAGCACAGTTACACACACACATAACACACGCCAACATTATCTACTTATTTATTTATATTGCCTACATAATTACACATCACATACACCACTCACACAGTTCACACATTCATAACACTAACAAAATAATAAATACACAAGCATAGCCGCGCGATACCAGTAGTATGCGGATTGCGCTGAGCTTAGCAGTCCGCCGCATTCCATTGCGCCAGCCTTCGGGAAAGCTCGGCTCGGCGACCAGTGGCTACGATTACTTGACGCGAAGCGCACGCCTCTTGCGCCTACACCGCTATCCCGAATATTATCGCGATCTATTTGTTTATGTGCTTTATGTATTTTTCCTGTTCTGAACTGTACCTACTTGTGCTTGACTCTCTGTGCTTTCTTTCTCTGTCTCCTACTCCTTCTATATTCTATGTGAAGCTTCGTAATAAACTTTATAAGTTATTCAAGTGTTTTAACGTTACTACACCTACCCGAGCTTCTAAACTGGTGACCCCGAGAAGAACATCAAAGAGACAGCATGTCGAAGCCTGCCACAAGCCACGAGTCGAGCGGATCGGACACGGAAAAGTCCCAAGTTCACGTGGATACGCGGCAACGCCGTGCGCGCAACAAGATGGCTACCCCCGTCAAGACTAGCACGTCGCCGCCCGCGCACCCTCGCTTGAACATCAAGATACCACCGTTCTGGCCTGAAAAACCTGCGATATGGTTTGCGCAAGTTGAAGGCCAGTTCGCGATCATGCAGGTGACAGACGACAGGGTAAAGTTTTACCACATATTGGCCACACTCGATCGCCAGTACGCCGCCGAGGTTGAGGACATTCTCACCGGTCCTCCCGACTTCCAACGGCTCAAGGACGAGCTCATCAAGCGACTGTCGGCGTCCCGAGAGAACAAGGTGAAGCAGCTACTTACCCACGAGCAGCTCGGCACTCGCAAGCCGTCGCAGTTCCTGCGACACCTCCAACACCTCGCCGGACCCGACTAGAGGTGGGGAAAAGCGTTACTTTCGTATCGCGGTGACTGTCGTTCCGGTTCCAAGAAAGTCACAGTGAAAAATCACCGTGACTTTGTCACGTCGATCACAATGTCGCACTAGGCGTTCCTTCCTATGTAACTACATAGGTTACCTTACGCGTAATCGTGAAACGAGATGTCTTTTGATCCAAATTAACAGTGCGCAAATTTAGTAGGTATCAATACCTACTTTTTTATTCGAGTTAACTATTTCTATAAGTAAATACTATGTACCTAACTAAATACCTACGTTATTAAATAAAAAAAACCTTCTAATTATTTCTTGTGTGCACTTTTTAATTTAATTTTAAAGCTTTATTGTAATACTAGCGAACACCCGCGGCTTCGCCCTCGTGAACTACCTAGGTACTACTTTTTTACCCACGGGAAATATGCATTTTTTCGGGATAAAAAGTAGCCTATGTGTTATTCCAGGTCATAAACTATGTATATTCTAAGTTTCAGCCAAATCAGTTTAGTAGTTTTTGCGTGAAAGCAAGACCAAAAAACAAACAAAAAACCCCAAACACACACTTTTACATTTATAATATGGGTATGGATACCTACATGCGATTGGAAATCGTTCCGAACGGTAGAACGGAGCGTGAATGAATGAATGGCGTTCCTTGGTGGAACGTTGTTCCTTTACGACGAGTCACGGTGATATCATTTGACTTCAGATCACTGTGATTTTTTCACCGTGAAGTTATTTATCACTCACCTCTAGACCCGACATCCCCGAAGAGTTCTTGAGGACCATCTGGACTA
Source organism: Camptogramma bilineatum (assembly GCA_958496255.1). Taxonomy (NCBI): domain Eukaryota; kingdom Metazoa; phylum Arthropoda; class Insecta; order Lepidoptera; family Geometridae; genus Camptogramma; species Camptogramma bilineatum. The sequence goes on along the minus strand of OY292458.1, from coordinate 15,230,847 downwards.
GCAGGCTGCCTACCACCATGCAGCCGATCGTCGCATCGCAGTCGACTCTGCCTCTCGACGAACTCGCCGAGCTCGCCGACCGCGTCAACGACATCGCGGCCCCAGCTCACCAAGTCGCAGCGACCGCTACATCATCATCATCATCAGCGTCACCTTTGGACGAGCTGACGCGACAGGTAGCCGCGCTAACGCGGCAAGTGAGCGCATTGACTGCGCAGTCGCAGCACCGCTCACGCTCAACCGAGCGCCGAAGAGAAGGTCAACGCAGCCGTTCCACGTCACGTCGTTCCACGTCGAACTACCGCAAGTTCCCTATTTGTTGGTATCACTCTAGACACGGGACAAAAGCACTCCACTGCACGAAGCCCTGTGACTACAAGCAGGGAAACGCTGCGGGCAGTCAGTGACGGCGACGGACGACTGCCACAGCTCTAACACCGGTCGCCTTTTCATTGAGGACCGCGGCACTAATATAAAATTTTTAATTGACACTGGTAGTGACATTTGTGTATACCCCATTTCAGCAATTCGTGAACGTCGTCCTAAAACTGATTATCAGCTGTGTGCAGCCAATGGCTCAGTTATTAACACGTATGGGTACATTCAACTCAACTTAAATTTAGGCCTACGCCGCGATTTGCCTTGGCGTTTTGTTGTCGCTGACGTCACGAAAGCCATAATAGGAGTAGATTTTTTATCACATTATCGTCTCATCGTCGACGTCAGCCAACAAAAGCTGACCGATAGCCTAACCAATGTTAGTACTGTAGCCAGTGTAGATTTAAGTTGTGACTTAGTTTCTAGTGTGAAAGTAGCCACTGGTGGTGACGGTAAGTACCACAAAATTCTAGCCGAATACCCGGAGATAACGCGCCCTGCTGGTACTCCTGGTATCGTTAAGCACAACACCACACACCACATTCGCACTACACCTGGTCCACCTGTGTCATGTCCCCCGCGCCGTCTCGCCCCTGACAAATTGAAAATAGCGAAGCAAGAGTTCGATGCCATGATAGCCGCCGGGACGGCACGTCCGTCTGACAGTCCATGGGCATCACCCTTGCACCTCGTTTCTAAAAAAGATAACGGGTGGCGTCCCTGCGGCGATTATAGGCTACTTAACGCGCGAACTATTCCCGATCAGTATCCTATTAGACATATACACGACTTTTCACACTGTTTGTCCGGTTGTAAATTTTTTTCAGTTATAGATCTGGTCAAGGCCTACAATCAGGTGCCGGTCGAGAAAGCGGACATCCCTAAGACGGCCATAACTACCCCCTTCGGATTGTTCGATTTCCCCTTTATGAATTTTGGACTGCGGAACGCGGGACAAACCTTTCAGAGATTCGTCGACGAGCTTACCCGTGGACTCGATTTCTGTTACCCGTACCTCGACGATTTTTTAGTCTTCAGCAAATCGTCGAGCGAGCACGAGGACCACTTGCGCCAACTCTTCGAGCGCATGCGCGAGTATGGCGTGCTCGTCAACTTGACCAAGTGTGTCTTCGGCGTATCTGAGGTAACGTTCCTCGGGTACCACATCTCTGAAAGGGGCACCAAACCACTCGACAGCAAGGTACAAGCCATCTCGCAGTTCCCTACCCCAAAAACCGTCAGAGAACTCCGACGATTTTTGGGGATGGTGAATTTTTATAGGCGCTTTTTGCCCAACGCGGCCAAAATTCAAACCCCGCTAAATGCCTTGCTGACCGGGTCAGTCAAAGCTTCCCATCCAGTATCCATAGAGGGGGATTCACTGCGTGCATTTGAAGAGTGCAAAAAGAGCCTCTGCGATGCCGCCCTTTTAGCCCACCCCGACCCGCAAGCCAAGTTAGGACTCGTCACTGACGCCTCAGACACAGCGATAGGTGGAGTCCTACAGCAGCTGAAGGATGGAGACTGGCAGCCGCTAGCATTTTTCTCTCGCAAGTTGAGCCCATCGCAGACCAAGTACTCTCCGTACGACCGCGAGCTCCTTGCAATTTACGAGAGCATAAAATACTTTCGGCACATGCTTGAGGCCACTCACTTCACCGTCTATACTGACCACAAGCCGATTTGTTACGCTTTCCATCATCGGAAAAGTAACTGCTCGCCACGTCAGTATAGACACCTCGACTTCATCTCGCAGTTCACCACCGACATTGTACACATCGCCGGCAAAGACAACTTGGTTGCCGATACGCTGTCGCGCGTCGAAGAGCTGCAGATGCCAGTCGACCTTGAAGTGATGGCCCAGCTTCAAGCCAATGATCCAGAGCTCGCTGATCACCTCGGAGGCGACACCTCACTGCGCCTAGCTAGGACGACCATCCCTGGGAGTCGTGCTGTTTTGTACTGCGACGTCAGTACAGCGACGCCCAGACCCTTCGTACCACAGCAACTGCGTAAACAGGTTTTCGACTGCCTCCACTCGCTCAGTCACCCTGGTGCCAACGCCACAGCCAAACTCGTTGCCCAACGATACGTTTGGCCACTGATGCGGAAAGACTGCCGTGAATGGGCTAAGGCATGTTTGACTTGCCAGCGTTCGAAGGTAACCAGACACGTTGCATCACCTCTGGGTAAGCACGATTTACCTTCGGCGCGTTTCAAACATGTCCATTTAGACCTGATCGGCCCGTTGCCGCCAGCTGGTGATTTTCGGTACTGCCTCACAGCCGTCGATCGCTTCACGCGATGGCCGGAAGTTGTGCCTGTTACCGACATCACCGCCGAAACAGTGGCCAAAGCGTTCGTTTCCTGCTGGGTGGCCCGATACGGTTGTCCTACGGAGATCGTTACCGATCAAGGTAGACAATTCCAATCGGCATTATTTCAACAGCTGTCCAAGTCCATCGGTTTCGATCACCGTAGGACGACGGCATACCACCCGCAGTGCAACGGCTTGGTTGAGCGATTCCACCGACAGTTGAAGGCAGCGATTACCTGTCACGGTGACGCAAACTGGACAGAGTCTCTTCCACTCGTCCTCCTCGGCATCAGAAGCGCCTTCAAAGAAGACCTTCAGACTACTTCGGCTGAGCTGATGTACGGTGAGCCTCTTCGTCTTCCCGGCGAATTTTTCGGCCACGACGAAGCACACTACACCACCGACATCACCGATTTCTCAGCCCGAATGAAGTCTTTTGCCAAGAAGGTACGTCCAGTCCCACCACAGCACCACTCCAACTCACGAAAAGCCTTCGTATTCAAGGAGCTTGCCAGCTGTAGTCACGTATTCCTCCGAGAAGAAGTGCTACGCGGCTCACTCCAGCCCGCCTACAATGGCCCGTACGAAGTGCTAAGGAGAGGTGCTAAAACTTTCATCATCCGTGTTGCGAGCAAAGACGTGACGGTAAGCATAGACCGCCTTAAGCCGGCCTTTATACTGTCCCCCGACACAGCTCCACCTCAAAATTCAATTTCACCCCCAACTCCACCTCCCCCTGAACCACCGCCACAAGATCCAGTTGTTAGGACGACACGATCTGGTCGGCGTGTACGTTTCCCGGACTTTTATCGACCCTAGTCAGTGTCTGGGAAGGGAGTGATGTAGGTGACCTCACTAATATAATGTTTATTTATTTATTATTAAGCACAGTTACACACACACATAACACACGCCAACATTATCTACTTATTTATTTATATTGCCTACATAATTACACATCACATACACCACTCACACAGTTCACACATTCATAACACTAACAAAATAATAAATACACAAGCATAGCCGCGCGATACCAGTAGTATGCGGATTGCGCTGAGCTTAGCAGTCCGCCGCATTCCATTGCGCCAGCCTTCGGGAAAGCTCGGCTCGGCGACCAGTGGCTACGATTACTTGACGCGAAGCGCACGCCTCTTGCGCCTACACCGCTATCCCGAATATTATCGCGATCTATTTGTTTATGTGCTTTATGTATTTTTCCTGTTCTGAACTGTACCTACTTGTGCTTGACTCTCTGTGCTTTCTTTCTCTGTCTCCTACTCCTTCTATATTCTATGTGAAGCTTCGTAATAAACTTTATAAGTTATTCAAGTGTTTTAACGTTACTACACCTACCCGAGCTTCTAAAATATCAATCGAACTGTTTACCTGCTGATTCTTTTGGTTGATTTAGCCTTATTTGAACTTTAAACATAAAAATAGAGAAATCGCTGTATTTTCAGGTACGGTAGACTAGACATTAGACATTCTCTATGATTCTAGGGCACTCAAGGTCTTTTGAAGTTTGTTTGGGTACTCTGAGGCAACTCCGAACACACGATTTGTACCATCCTACTAATATATTAGCTTCACATGTGTGAATGAATGTTTGTTACCACGTATCTCCGTAACTACTTAACCGATTTTGATGAAATTTGGAATCTAGATAGTTCAGGCAACCTTTTATTCAAAATTAATTTATCCGTGGCATCGACATGATAAGAAGAAGAAGAAGAAGTAGGTTCTGGAAAAACACATAGTAGGCTACTTTTTATCCCGAAAAAAAGTATGGTTCCCGTGTGAGAAAAAAAAAAGAATTCCACGTGGGTGAAGCCGCGGGCGTTCACTAGTGTAAAATAATATTCTAACATTTTTATTGTTAACGGCAATTACGATGAAAATAATTAATATTCTTTACAATATTGGATTTTTTGCCCTACTTTTCCATCCAGGAAAATCCTTATGACACTCGTTATTGATTTCCGTTTCCGCCGGAAGTCATTGTGCTTGAGAAATCTGTACAGCTGAATACTGGCACATCTGCTCCGTACAAACAGGACATAGTAAAACTTTCATAGTGTTGAAACTTTGGTGCTGAACTGCTGATATTGCTTGAATAGTGTTTGAACTTTGTAGTGTAATCTACTTGAATTTTATATGGCTGTAGAATCTACACAGTGTAGAGAATGTTGGCTGATATTGGATGACGAATAGTATGTGACTGACAAAATACATAAAAATACTATAGGTATGTGCCTAGCTGTTATACTATCAGTTCACTAAAGGGGCATTCCATTGTGACGGGTGGGACATTTTCACCCCGTTTTGCTCAAACGTTTTAAAATAATAACATTTGGAAGCCAGATATTTGTTTTAAATAAAACCATCAAAATAAAATCCTAAACTACGTAATTAACCGAGAAAAGGAGATTGACCATTTTTGTATGGACGTTGGACCAAGTGCTGCCCAACATTGAATCATAGTGCATAATGTTCCTTAGACTAATACTAGTCTGTAACCCAAAGCGCTTCAGAATCTATCCGTGGAGTATTGAGAAAAAAATATATACGTACAGGGTGAATTTTTGAGACGGGACAGTAAGGGCAGCTACCTTAACCGTTGTAGCTAGAGGAAAACGTTCTTAGGAGACTATCTTTAGTTTTTGAAGATATTTCGACCTGCATTCACAGATTTTGAAAAAAATGTACAGTCAGCGAGAAAATGGGCAATTTACTCAAAAACTTTTTTTGATGCCAATCGATCCTGTTTCATCTAAGGATTAAAAGGCTCTATCGAACCAACTGAGGTTAGAGTACTAGAAAAGTCAGAAAATGCTAAAATGTATTTCTGAGACAAGACAGTAAGGGCTACCTTAACCGCTGTAGTTAGAGGAAAACGTTCTTAGGAGACTATCCTTAGTTTTTGAAGATATTTCGACCTACATTCACAGATTTTGAAAAAAAATGTACAGTCAGCGAGAAAATGGGCAATTTACACAAAATTTTTTTGATGCCAATCGATCCTGTTTCATCTAAGGATTAAAAGGCTCTATGGAACCAACTGAGATTAGAGTACTAGAAAAGCCAGAAAACGCTAAAATGTATTTTTGAGACAGAGCAGTAAGGCCAGCTACCTTAACCGTTGTAGCTACAGGAAAACATTCGTAGGAGATTACCCTTACTTGTGAAGATATTTCGACAAAATGATGAAAAATGATGGCAAATGACAAAATGATTTCGTACGAAATGTATAATCAAAGTTTTTTGTGTTTTCTGCTTTAAGTACTCTTGCCTCAGTTGGTCCCAAAGAGTTTTTTAATCCTTACATGAAATAGGATCGATTGGCATCAAAAAAAGTTTTTGTGTAAATTGCCCATTTTCTCGCTGATTGTACATTTTTTTTTAAATCAAAGGATGCAGGTCGAAATATCTTTAAAAGTTAAGGATAGTCTTCTAAGAACGTTTTCCTGTAGCTACAACGGTTAAGGTAGCTGGCCTTACTGCTCCGTCTCAAAAATACATTTTAGCAATTTCTGACTTTTCTAGTACTCTTACCTCAGTTTTTCCGAAAGAGCCTTTTAATCCTTAGATGAAACAGGATCGATTGGCATCAAAAAAAGTTTTTGTGTAAATTGTCCATTTTCTCGCTGACTGTACATTTTTTTCAAAATCTGTAAATGTAGGTCAAAATATCTTCAAAAACTAAGGATAGTCTCATAAGAATGTTTTCCTCTAGCTACAGCGGTTAAGGTAGCCCTTACTGTCTTGTCTCAGAAATACATTTTAGCGTTTTCTGACTTTTCTAGTACTCTAACCCCAGTTGGTTCGATAGAGCCTTTTAATCCTTAGATGAAACAGGATCGATTGGCATCAAAAAAAGTTTTTGTGTAAATTGCCCATTTTCTCGCTGACTGTACATTTTTTTCAAAATCAGAGGATGCAGGTCGAAATATCTTCAAAAGTTAGGGATAGTCTTCTAAGAACGTTTTCCTCTAGCTACAACGGTTAAGGTAGCTGCCCTACTACCCCGTCTCAAAAATTCACCCGTATGAACCCGTGGATGTTTTTTTTTTTAATACTTATTTTTTAATAGCTCTTCATGTAACGAAAAAGATAAAGGTATACCCATGCCTGGGCAGCATTTGGTCCAAAATGGTCAATATCCTTTACTTAATCTAAGTGTGACGGGTCGGACGCGCTTGGCACTCACCTAGCTGAGTAGATGGCTTCGCTTCCAAAATCAAGACAAACCGTAAATATTTTGTTAAACAGTTTTCTCGTATATTGTTACTAGAATGTTAAGGTCCCATTTTATATGTAAATAACATTATAATACTAGCAAATTTTCTAAATAATCAAGGAGTAGTTTCTGTCGGGTGGGACAAGTGACTAATGACAACAATATAGTTCGTTAATAAAACGCCCACAAATGTTTAGACTTGTATATTTATTAAACTAGTAGTTCGCCCCGAACTGAGATCTCGCGCACCGTAGATGGCCAACATTTGGACTTTCTTCTGACTACCCCTATAATTTCAAGTGCTACTACTGCCGGGTATGCCTATTGCGCTAGCTCTTCATGGTAAAAAATACTAGCATGCATGCAATACATAATGTCGTGTCTAATTTTTCATTTATTTCATATTTATGAATTCTCGTCGTATTTTTAAAAGTATACGTCCTAGAATAAAAATAATAACTATTTTAGAATGTACAAATAAAGACCTTTCATTTGACACCGCACTCAATATATTTGTTTACTTAACTTTTTTTAACCCAATTATTTTCATTTTTTATCAAAATTTTTTTTATCATGAAAATAAATCAAGTAGCATCTAAAATCATTGCAAACCAAACCGCAACGATGCCGCTCTCTTTTTAAGACCGACCAGTCAATGAGCTACGAAGACATCGAAACTCTATGAAACGGGAGCTCTTGCAGCTCTGGTTTCGTAGTTTTTGGTCTTTGGTCGTATTTCAAAAACTATACATCCTAGATTAAAAATAAAAACCATTTTGGAATGTACAAAATAAGCCCTTTCGTATGACACCCCACTCAATATATTTGTGTAACTTTCATAATTTTTTACCCCCTTGGGAACCCAATATCTTCACAACCCCTTCATCGGTTAAGCTCATATGCTCCACCGTAAATTTCCTTACCACAACCTATTGACCTACCAAGTTTCATGCAGATTGGATGAACGGTTCGACAGTTATGCTCGAACAACAATTCGTGAAACATACAAACATACAAACATACAAACATACAAACATACAAAGCAAAATCGCCCAACTTACCACTAAGATCTTCGCTCGCTTCGCTCGCTCGATCGATTAATGATGAAATTACTTTAATTAAACAAATAGAAACGAAAAACAACTATGCAGGTGGACGAAATTAACCTTTTATTTTTCAAAAATTTAAATGGAATTTTGAAATAAAAAATATGGTTTATCCTTTATTGTTTTAATAGTTGGTTCCGAAAGGATGTTTAAAATTAGCTTTTTTAATGTAAAACACATCTTTCTCGCTTTCACTGTAAGCATCAAAATAACTCAGATTGCCTTTTTGAAATCGCAGTACAGTTTTGAAATAAAACACAATAATATAGAAAATAACTACTTCCAAATGTAATTAATCAATAAATAAAAGAATAAAACACAGTTTAAAACGCGAATTCATCAAGATTTAGTTTGCCCTACCCGCCGCTGTGACGGGTGGGACACCCTTTCAAATCTAAATATCTCCATAATAATGTTCACTAGCTCAAAAACCGTTACCCATAGCATGATTGTTACTTTTGGAAAGCCGAAAAGCAATAGGATAGATAGTTTTACGTGAGGATAAAAAAATATATGTTTTGCAGTGACGGGTGGGACACGAGGTAAGCATGTCGTTGAACTTTTACAACTTTTTACCAAAAATAATCACATGCAATAACATAACACTGTTTTAAACTTCTTGAATTGTTTGTTCTTTTTGTATTATTACTTTTCACAGTAACTCAATAGACGACGGAGAAAAAAAAATCCAACTTGAAGAAAAAATACTGTACCATTGACGATCGCAGCACGGCTGCATTCACAAGCAATAAAAATAACGAAAATCGTAAAAATATTTAAAAAATGGTTGATTCCTGTTGAATTAACTTATTGGCTTTACTGTAGTCACAGATTCAAGTACATATTATGCAATTTAGTTTTTCAACCTGAGGTGTCGTTTTCGCTGGAATGCCCCTAAATCCTTGAGTAGGTTAGTTAGTAATACCTCCGATGAAGAATTTCATTGTTAAAGTTTGAAGTTTAGCTTGCCTAGTCCTTTATAGCCTAGTCTAGGAGTAAGATTTGAGACTAGGCAAGTACAAGTGCTAATTTGAAAAATCCCCGAAAATCATTATCATTGGCCGCTTTTGTCTTACAAATAATTTCATCACCCAAAAATTACAAAAAATCAGTAAGAAATCGCACCTAGCACCAAGTATGGTAAAATTTTTAAGAAAAAATTAAAAACATTTTGGCGTACTACCGAACTCATTTTTGCAATTTTTGACAATAGGGAACCTGCATTATTTTTATTTTTGCTTTCATTTGAATGAATTTTATGTAGAATAGACCACGAGTTTAAAAAAAAATTAAAATACTTCAATTTAATGTAAAAAATTGCGGTTTCAAACTGACCGTTTAAATTTTCGCGCGCAAACGGATGTACAGTTACGATGACGTCACTCCTGTCGAGGAGAACGTTAAAAAGGACCTAAAACTATAAAACTAATTTTATTGATAATAAACCCTAGAGCCATCGGAACATGGTTCTAAACTTAATAAAATAATAATAAATTAAAATGAAAGTCTACCTGTCAAGAGATGGCGTTTTGCGAAATATTTTTATTCAGCTACTTGTCGCGAGATGGCGTTAGCTACCGTTATCAATTCTGTTAGTCTTTATCTACAAGACATAAGATTGATAATACAATGGCTATTATTCATGGTCCACTAAACGTAGCTATTCGCTTAGGGATGTGCCACAAGACGAATGTATCGAAATCTACTATTACCTACCAATTGATGTGTAACGATCGGTAGCACGTCAGGTTATATTTGTGGTGGTCGAAATAAAAAGCTTTTCTTATCTTTCTTTCCTTATTTACACAATCAAAGTTCACAATCAAAGTAAATTATTTACACAAACAAATAAAATAAAAAAAAATCGTAAATTGTATCACTGTTTAAAATAATGGTTCTTTTTCTTATTGTGTTTTCTTTTTATGGTGTAGGTACAGTACAATAAAGTTATATTATATTCTAAATATTTGAAAAATATTAGAGCGAGTGAGCGAGCGAAGCGAGCAAAGATCTTAGTGGTTAGTTAGGCGTTTTTGTTCATTAATTTATTGATTATCATCACACTAATATAAAATGCAAAAGTTTGGATGGATGGATGTTTGGATGTATTTTTTTTTCCACTTGACAACCCCTGAACCGATTTGGCTGAAATTTTAAATATAGAATAGATAAAGACCGGGAAAAATGACAAATTATATAAAAAAATGACAGATCATGTCAAAAATGACACTAGATGTTATTACCTATGAGAAATGATGTCAAAAATGACAGATTAAATAAAAAATGACACTAATTGTCAAAATTGACAGATTAAAAATAACAGATGTTTTTTTGCCATTTTTGACATAATCTGTCATATTTTACATCTAGTGTCATTTTCTACATATTTTTTTAGTGTGTGTTCAAAAGGCCTTATCTCGGAAACTCCCGTTCTTAGTTCAAATGAAAGCTATTGAAGAGATCTTCATTTAAAGTGACAGCTGTCAAACTTCAAACGGCCATATCTCGGTAACTACTCGTCCTAGACTTCCCTTTCTTAGTTCAAATGAAAGCTATGACCAAGATCTACATTTTAGATGATAGATGTCATTTTGACAGCTGTCATTGAAAATGTAGATCTAGGTCATAGCTTTCATTTGAGCTTAGAAAGAAGAATCGAGGATGAGTAGTTTTCGAGATATGGCCGTTTGAAGTTTGACAGCTGTCACTTTAAATGAAGATCTCTTCAATAGCTTTCACTTGAACTGATTATGATGAAAAATCTTAGGCATTATGAAATTAATGCATTTATATCAGGCATATTAATTTTTAGACATTCATGTTAGGCACTTTGCTACAAAGGCAAATTGCGTTTTAGACACTGTACTGTACAACTCGGGTAAACTGAGTTTAAAATAAATTGCCATTCAGGCATATTGCGTCTTATGTGTTTCAAATCTTAGGCGAAAAATTATGAGAATAATGCATTTAACTTATCATCAGGCATATTACTTTTTAGATATTCATGTCAGGCATATTGCTACAAAGGCAAATTGCATTTTAGATGAATCGCGAACGACCCTTGTTTCTGACTAAATATATATGTTTCAGGCTTTTTGTGTTGCTTATGTTTATGATTAGTAATCATAACCATTAAAGTTATCGATAGCACATTCATCAGTCTATAGGGTCACATCCCTAATTGAGAAGATTTTTACGTCACTCATGTTACTCGACGCTGATTGGTGTATTGAAATACGTTCCGTTTCACGTACTTATAATTCGTAATAATTGTTAAAAATCAATACTAACTAAAATAAAAACGTTGCACTGGGTCTTCTTTTATGTTTTTTTTGCATTTAAGACTCAAAATATTGAAAAATATTACGATTGCATGTTCGCTATTGTGCCCTTTTCTCACCGAAGGTGCGAAAGTTACATCAATGCGCTGCTGAATATAATAACAGCGTTAGCTTTGTGACGCTAGCGTGTGATGCGATGGGCGGTATAGGTTTACGGTCCACGCCCGCCCAGTTTCAGTTCTACAAGTTGGTTTACAGTCCACGCCCGCCCAGTTCCAGTTCTATAAGTTGCAGTTATTGGCTAATGTGGGCGCTATGCAATTTCTTTGATCATGATTCACACATAATTCTGCTTAGAATTTCCCTTCTACACTCAATAATTTTGAGTTCATACTCACCTTGTATTAATAGGCAGTTATTGAGGCTTATTATGGTGCTTCAGTAATTCCTTTTGTTGAGAATGTCCATATACTCGCCATTTTTGAGTTCAAACTAACTTTGTTTTATAGCAAAATCAGGATTCATGCACAATTGTACTTTGCCTAGAATTAAATATTAAGTCTTATTCCTATCTCTAGAAGCCTATTATTAAATGAATTTATATTATTTAACTGAGTTTTTTTAACAAAGCTTTTTCTTTGATTTCAGGTAAACATCATCTACCTATTACAGCACAGATGACTAATCTGTGCCTCAAATTCAAACTTAATCATTCAAAAATAATCCTTATCGCAAGAGAAAAGTCGAAAAGGAAAAAAAAACTACTGGTAAGATACTTAATTTGCTATTCGATGAGTAATAATCATTCATAGAAGTATGACTTCCTCCAACAAGTGTAAGTCAAAAATAAACGAAGTAGGTATCCTTTTCATCCCTAAATACTACGTACAAAATTCCACACTTGACGAACTCAACTGCAACAACACGACAAAAACCTAATAATTTATGAAGGCAATATTGAAACTTGTAACTCAAGCATGACAGTTGAATTTCATTTGACAAAACTACTAAAGACACCTAACACTAAGCTCAAAGCATCCCACGCTATTTTGGATTCAAATTCACTGTAATAAAGTTTAATTTAGGATAACCTAATTTGAGTGACGGCTTCTGAACTTTGCCCGAACTAGTGACGTGAAATTCCAGGCGAATACCAACCTAGCCTGTTAAACTGAAGTAAATTGATTAACTTTACGAGATTACCAAAAGGGTTAGCATTAGTTTGAAACTCATATACTAAAGAGCCCTTTGTTGATGTCTCGGAACAATTATTCCGAGGTTGATGTCATATCAAATGTCGCAGAATGACGTCACGTCAATGATTCGACCAATTAAAAAGCTTCATCTTTCGAATCGAATACTTCAACTGTCAAAACACAAAAGGAAGTTGGCAGTTTTTTTTTTTTTTTTTTCTTTGTTTTGGCTTCGCACGGTTGTGCATTCAGCCAGTGTCAAGTAATTATTATTCTTCAAGTTTACAGATAAATAAGATAAATAAATACATATTACAATACTTAAATATAATATCCCACCCCTCCCCTTGTGCCTCAGTAAAGATGTGGGCCTTTACTGAAACATCAACACGGACTTTTTGGAAGAACTTGAAAAGCAATGTTAACCAATTTTGTTTCACTTCCCCACACTTATGCACGTTCACGAACACTTAACGGTTAATAATCCACCATTATTACACATTAAAATTCGAAGAAACACAAGTTTTGGAAAATAAAACAAAAATGAAACTTGACTTCTCAAATTCCCGCCAAAAAGCCAAGTTGGCAGTTGAAATTGGATTGGAATGGATTTTGACATTCTAAACTCATTTCGAAGATGGAATATGCACAATATTCAATTTACTGCTTGGTTCTTAGAAAATAAAAAACGAGAGATCAGATGTAGAAGTTTTCAGCCGTCACGGCGTAATTCTGTAACAAATATCTTATACTTATTATAAATTTAGTTGGACTGAAGCCTGATTTTTCAATCTTTAAAATACTTTTTTCTGTGAAATGAATATTTCCTATTTGACATAATTTGTTTAAATGTCAAACCGACAGATTTCTAAAGTGAAATATAAGGCCTGAATTATTCATTAGTCAGAATTATCCGACCGGCGCGGCGACCACTTTTAACCCCACTGGTCTCCGGCAGAAATTGCCAACATTGTGAGCATTGACCATCGTCAATGACATTAGCGAACTTTCTAGAAACTCAGAAACACCAGTGCTAGCTCTCAGGTGTATACTTAAAGACGTGGCTGGACAGAAATAGAACGTTGTAGGAATTGGGTCAACGTTACAATGGTCAGTGCATTCTGCAGTGCCTCTGATTGCCTTCAAAAGAGCTGAGGTTTACATTCATTTGCTGTTGCGAATTCAGGAAGTTATAAAAGTAAAATAGCTTCAATAGTACTGGGAGAAGGAAATTATATAAGTAGGGGAACCTGTTGAACCTCGTCCATTGATATCCCTCGGCCACCAAGGCTTATCTCGTAATCTATGCGAGTTTTTTTGTTTTTGTCTGTGGTATTATAATCGTCATTGGCCAACACCAACATGAAGCTAGAATCGAAAAACCAGCATGGAGTGAGTGAGGCGTGCGCATTAAAAATATAAAAAAGTGCTCAAAATGAGGGTATTTTTAAGTTTACTTTAAGTTAATTCATATATAACAGTACATACTTACGAGTTAACCATTTCGTGCAATCAAATATAGGTGAAATGGACTTTAGATAGGCATAGATATATCGACCCAAATCAAACTCAAAGTGCATTTTAAAAATTCGTCAATTTAAAATGAGGCAATGTTGTACCTTTGCCACCACTTTTGCTTTGTACTTTGGACATGAGCTAACGTACAAATTTGTATCAAGATATCAAACAGAAAAAAAAAACACCAAAGAAGGTTCAAACAAAGAGAGAAGTCTACCTTGTCCTAAAAGCTGTTAAGTATTTGAACTTTTGTTGATAAATTATTATAATAGGACGCGAAAATGGTCTTAAGATCACAGAAATTTTAAGAACTTAGTTATTTTGATTATTTTAGCATAACTTAAGATAAAAATTTAAATATATATATATTTTTATCTAAAGTACATACTTTATAAATGTTCTTTCCATTAATTAAAAAAAAATCGTTATTTGATTCGATAACATGGTAATTTCATGAAAAAAAACTAGTAAGGTCAAGGTACATCCTGCAGTGACCAAGGTATATCTGGTTTGTTGTACCTTCGACAATTTCCCATTTTTTGTTCAAATCTCTTTAGCTTCTAAAGTATCATTAAAAATACAAAATTTATTTCATTAATATGTAGTCAAATAGTGTATCTTTACATGTGTCCATATTTGGTAAACCTAATTCCAATCTTTATACACAGAAAAAATTAAATAAGATCGTGTGGCCGAGGTTCAACAGGTTCCCCTAATGAATTTATGGCTTCAGATAAAGTTGGGTCTTATGAAAACCTCAATGAGAGACTTCGAGTAAGTGCTATAATGAGCAAATAGGTAGTATTAAAAGTGACTGGCTAAGAAATCGCATCGTAAACAACAATTTACATAAAGGTTAGGGAAAAACTACATTCGAATGAACCTAGCCGTGTTTTTCGTTCCGCGGCAAAGATTCCTAGAACCTTGTGAATAAAATAAAATTTGGACCTACCTGTTTATGGATATTGTCCTAAAGTTGAGTCTAATTTGCTATATCTACACTAAAATTAAGTCTAAAATCAGTCCGTCAAAAAATATGTTGGTCTTCTTCCGAAAATTGCAAAATTGACGTACACGTGGTGTTTTTGTTTAGTAGCTCTTGATGCTTACGTGCTTCAGAGGGTTCGTTGAATTGTCCGTCCCAGACAGTCATTTGTCAGCTAACCCGACAGGTAAGCCGAGTTGTGTTTAGTCATCTTTGATAGAACATTGAAGTAAGGCGACGTTATATTGATGACACTACTAGCATTAACAAATGAGCTCTACTTCGCTTCGGATGTTATGTTGAATTCTTTAATCCGTTCAGTAAGTCAAGACGTTAGCCTTTTTAGAGCGATGCCACACGGGCGCTGCCGCTCCGTTGCGTCGTCGCAGCGCTATAATTTGTGTTCTGACAAAGCGCGTCGTTTCAGCGCACCGTGTGGCATACCGGGCAGATTTGTATGTAGAACTACGGAGCGTCAACGCTGCGACGTCGCAGCGACTAAGCAGCGCAGCGGCAGCTACAAACAAACACAGCCTTTTCGCTCAAACGAACTCTTTTACTTATCTCTACACCTATATCCGTCTCATTACTTCTCGCGTCACATTTCCAAACCATCAAGGTCCCACCAATAAGACATGCGACACAACCGCTGTATTATTATGAATATCGTCTTAGAAAACAGTACTTTATAGTAATGTTGCGACGGAATAAGATCATGCAGATGCAAATAAAGTGCAGCACAATACTCTCGTTAGTGTAATGCTAATGGCAGAGCTTAATGCCTTGTATTCGGGCACATCTTGAACTCTTGGTAGTTCTAGATAAGATTTAAAATTCATCTGGAAAATTTTACTCGAGAATTAAAATATGTAACAAGAAATACATAAAATAGCTAGGTATGTAGTATGTTCATATGAGCTAGCTGGCGACGCAGTTATTAGCCCACGTGAAGGCCAATGGCCTAATAACTTAAAAGCCAGGACCGACAAAATAACATACCCCCTGAAGATCTGAAGCACTTATCTGTTAAACCACTTGCGGCAACCCATCCAACTTGTGACCGCGCAGAACGTCACTTAACTTCAACGATCTATCAAGAACGCTACGCTACGCCGTATCTACAAAGGCTACGCCACGCCATATCTACAAAAGCTACATACGCCAGGAGCGCTTCTACTCGGTAGATAATAATCCGTAATACTAATTAAAGGGTTTACTATTAAAAATTTAAGTAATGAGTTTTCACAAGCTCTTTAGAACATTTCACTTTATAAGTAGCGAAGTAGAAAATTGGTGAGCTGAAATGTCATGTCAGCTTTGAAACTACAAAAACTGAAGAATTAAGTGCTATGATGATGATTCTGTCGAAGAGGGTTTAAAATGGCAGTGAGAATTATTTATCTCGAAAAGCTTTTTTCTCGCGTGTAAGAATTATACTCTTATTTTCTCATAAACATTGTAATGCAATCCTAAATTCAGGTTACCTACATAAGTTAGTACACTGTTACAACAGTACTCTAATATTCCACTGGTCTACAAACTGTGGAAAACAGGCATTGTACATTACACGATTTTTATGTCCTACCCTTGCCATTGGTGTATTCTCTGGACAGTTACAAAGGCGGTGCTCAGACTGCGATAAATCTTCGTTTTACTCACAATTATTCAGCTCTCCAGTGTCCAGCTTATGTTCCATTGTCTTCGCTTCCCTTGTCATTCGTGTTTTACTGTTTCGTGAGATTTGTTGTTAATATTACTGTATTTTTGTATTGTGTAACCATATTCGCCTTGTTGTTTTTTATCTGCAAAAAACCATACACCGCAAAAGGTTACGGTTTCATTGTTATTAATATGTGAATTCATGCAATACCAAAAATAAAAGGTAAATTCAGCTAGGTACTTAGCAATGAAAATGTCTGAAAGGAAATGGCCATTCCACGTTCATTACAAATTGAATATTCTTTATCATTCCCTTTTGAGTCCAGTACAAAGCGAAGAGCCTCTAATGGGGCCGAGCCATTGCTGCGAGGCATACTGACTATATTATGTTACGCCTCTCTATACCGGCAATGTATGCATTATCGTGTGTAAAATCCGCCCGGGGGTGAACATGTGCTGCTCATTTTGTACTGGCATTGTGCTAACGCTTAGAGTTACAGTTACTTCGTATTGTTGTATTTTGTTCAAGTTTTCTCTACAAAATGTATAACAAAGGTTTTATATTTGTAAAACCGTTCGACTTTATTTCAGTTTGTATTATCGTTAATATTAGTATTGAAACCGTACCAGTAAACATTATTCCGGTTCAATTTGCAAAGTGACTCATCGATTCCACTCACACCGAACATTGCTGGACAAATTAATTAACAGAGGACCGACACGCGGCCCCTGTGACAGTCCCAACCATAAAACCACCACAAACTATTCATATAATTGATTCGACCAATAAAACTAGCTACGATTAAACCGCAGTCTGTTAATTTCCATTTGCAAATAGAACTAAAAGCTGGCATTAGCATTTGTAAGCTATTCGGGTAGAGTAGCTCATTCAAAAGCTATTTAGGAATCCGTTTGATTGCTACATTCGGAATTTACTCTGATTTCAACGTTCAATTGAACGGAATGAGGTAAATATTTTGACTGTTTGTGATTGTAATGCGTCACTTGCATAATATTTTATGTGGGATTCGAATATAAAACATAAATTTCAGTTGAATTAGGTAGTTTATAATGATACAACTAATTTTCTAGTTATATCAACTTAGCTTAGTTTATTATGTCAGCTAAAACAGACGTTGCCTTGTCGGTCATTATGATTAATTGATCGGGAATTCCAGTATCTAATCTAATGGTCCAGTATTCTAATTGAGCTACGACTCTGACTTTAGGTATGTCAAAGGCATCAACTGTAACTGCACTTGTGATCGCTCTCAGCCATGAAAAGCCACAGAATCGACATCCCTTTGATATCGCTATAACGAAAATGTAGTGAAAACTCTTTTATATTTTATCATTCGACACAAAGGTGAGCCGGGTCTAAATTAAACAAGTTGTGTGAGCTCAACACAAAGCTTTCAGCTTAATGAATATAAACTTTAACCGAACGTGTTAAAATTCAATGTTGTTCGCTCCTGGCGTGCCAAACGCTGTTTTATTTTAAACAAAGTTTGTCAATATCAATATTTTGTCCGGAATACTGGATGCCCTGGTCAGTTTCAATAATGCTTATGTATGTTTTTATTGACAACGCTTTATAATATTACAATTTGCATTATTCAACATGAAATTGTTTACACAACAAAGAGCAGCCGTGTTTTTGCGTATATTAAAAATATCCCAGCAATTTTTAGAAAGAACTCGTTGAACTTTGTAGCACCTTTTTGGCCCTTGTCTATTTTCAGATTTTCAGCGACCTTTTCTTACGTTAAATTAAGAAGAATAACGCTAAGTACAAATCCTCATCACGTTAACTATTCATCACTTCTGGCCGTAACTAGGTAACTAATAATTGTTCCTACGAACTTGGTTCGTTCGACTCGTGAATATTTTATAAGGGAAAAAGTAATTTAGTTCAAGTTATAGCTGTTGTGGCTTCAGGAATGACGGTAAAAACTCGCTTATTTATGTATGCTTTGAAATGTTGGGTCAGGGAAATAGCTGCGATACGGACCTAGTTTTATATGCTCCACAAAAAGAAAAGTCTATTGTTGACCGGCACCCGTTTCTTTCAACATTTCTCCTTCAGTCATAGCTAGATTTAGAAAAAAGATCTTAAAATAAAGAAAACATTACACATGTTTTGAAATTGTTATTTTCATTGCTTATTGAATCCTATTCTATGAATTTTGGTATTTATACTATACGAGTATCTAGGTACCAAGAGAGCGAAAGCATGGTCGAAACTTAGTAACAAATATGACTACTTTATAAAAAGTATAAATGGCATAAAAACATGACGCCGGCTCCATACGTTGGGGCCAACGTTGGTCCCAACGTTGGGACCAAGATTTCGTGAACCATCCACACGTTGGCGATACACCAGTCTTGTTCCGTCAGAGCCAACGTGCAGACGTCCAATGTCTGCGCGTCCGATACAGAAATTGAAATTTCTCTAAGTGATTTTACATTACTGAATACCAATTTTATCACAATCACATCACATCATGTCACTATCACACTTCACACAACACACTATATTATAAAAGCGAAAGTTTGGATGTTTGGATGTATGTTTGTTCCTCTCTAACACGACAACCACTTAACCGATATGGGTGATATTTAAAATATAGATAGATAATAACCGGAAATAGGACATAGGCTACTTTTTATCCCAAAAAATTGCACGGTTCCCGTAACATAAAAAAAAAATAGTAGACTCCATCATCAGATCAGCTCGCTGTCACCATATTATAACATTGTAGTCAGAACTTGACAAATATGCCGAGTTTCAACTCAATCGGCTTATTTACTGAGGAGTTCTGTTGAACAGCTCTTGACTCCATCATCAGATCAGCTTGTTGATACCATAATATTTCATTGTCACCGAGAATCTATAAGTGTGCAAAATTTCAGCCCGATAGTCCTACAAACACAATAAATAAGGAATACGATGACATTCTCGCTCGTCAGTCGACACGTGCGCTCACGATGCGCGTCGAAACGGGACTGAGCATAGCGCCAACGTGTGGACGGATCCCCAACGTTGGCGCGCCAACTTCCTTTGATAAAACCGACACGGCACGGCCAAGCCCCAACGTTGGCCCCAACGTTGGCGCCAAGCTATTTTGTCAGCACCACACGTTGGTGAGAGGCATTGGGACCAACGTTGGCCCCAACGTGTGGATGCGGGGTGATAAAGTATCTGTAAATTAATTAGTACATGAAGAGAAGATCCCCAATAAAATTGTAGGTATCACTAATGTAACAACCCGTTCGGGATTCTTGCTTTAACTGTTCTCAGAAAGCGAAGAAATTTTAATGTCGCGAACAATTTACATTTTGACGACGATAATACGTATCGCAATGCTATTACCACCACATTAAAATTATAAGGAATACTGTTTAATGAAGGGAACATTTCGATGCCTTTCAAGGGAGATTTGGAACGATCAGGAAGATGAAGTCTTTGCGTAGCAGTATTTCAAAACAGATCAAAAGTAATTTACCTTCCATATTTAATTGTGAAGTGAATGAAGCGAAAAAGGTTCGTCAGTATCGTAGCGAGTGGAGTAGCCATGGTCTCTGCCTATCCCCATGAGAAAGAGAAGTGATTGTATGCATGTATATATTACACTAGCTTCCGCCCGCGGCTTAACTCGCATGGCCGAAAAAATAGCCTATATGTTATTCCAGGTCATAAACTACATTGTACCTAGGTATATTCCAAGTTTCATTCAACTCCGTTCAGAAGTTTTTGCGTGAAAGATTAAAAAAACATCCATACATCGTCAAAAACTTTCGCATTTATAATACTAGTAGTTCGCCCCGAACTGAGATCTCGCGCACCGTAGATGGCCAACATTTGGACTTTCTTCTGACTACCCCTATAATTTCAAGTGCTACTACTGCCGGGTATGCCTATTGCGCTAGCTCTTCATAGTAAAAAATACTAGCATGCATGCAATACATAATGTCGTGTCTAATTTTTCATTTATTTCATATTTATGAATTCTCGTCGTATTTTTAAAAGTATACGTCCTAGAATAAAAATAATAACTATTTTAGAATGTACAAATAAAGACCTTTCATTTGACACCGCACTCAATATATTTGTTCACTTAACTTTTTTTACCCCATTATTTTCATTTTTTATCAATTTTTTTTTTATCATGAAAATAAATCAAGTAGCATCTAAAATCATTGCAAACCAAACCGCAACGATGCCACTCTCTTTTTAAGACAGACCAGTCAATGAGCTACGAAGACATCGAAACTCTATGAAACGGGAGCTCTTGCAGCTCTGGTTTCGTAGTTTTTGGTCTTTGGTCGTATTTCAAAAACTATACATCCTAGATTAAAAATAAAAACCATTTTGGAATGTACAAAATAAGCCCTTTCGTATGACACCCCACTCAATATATTTGTGTAACTTTCATAATTTTTTACCCCCTTGGGAACCCAATATCTTCACAACCCCTTCATCGATTAAGCTCATATGCTCCACCGTAAATTTCCTTACCACAACCTATTGACCTACCAAGTTTCATGCAGATTGGATGAACGGTTCGACAGTTATGCTCGAACAACAATTCGTGAAACATACAAACATACAAACATACAAACATACAAAGCAAAATCGCCCAACTTACCACTAAGATCTTCGCTCGCTTCGCTCGCTCGATCGATTAGTAGTATAGGACGTTGCCCCCGTAGTGATGGTATATGGTGATTATGATGTCGATAAAAAGTAGCCTTCCTCAAAAGTTTAGCTATCAAATGCAGACATAATTTCTCAAATCCGACTGGTAGTTCCTGAGATGAGCGCGTTAAAACAAACAAACTCTCCGCTTTCATATATTGGTAAAGATTTATAGGAGCTTAAAGTTACTGCCAATTCATAATCGCGTTACCAAAACCACTGAACCTAGAAAGCTGAAATTTTAAAAGTAGCTCAAAGAGATGCTCTGAGATTGGAATTTTAGGAATTTAACTTTTAAGTTAATGGAAAGGGAAAATCGGGATTTATAGTCAACGTTAGATAAAGACAAGATAACAATAAAACAAGATAAGAAACTCTACATTAAAGAATCTGCGAACGTTTTCGTCTATTGTATCGACAAATTCGATTTCACGGGCAATTTGCAAGCATTTTTCAAGTTCCATTACAAAACTTTCTAGACATTGTTTGATGCTGGACCCACGAATCTCTGTACTAATGTTATATAGAAAGAGCCAGTTTTGTGATATTTGATGAAGGGTAATCTCCGGAACCATTGCGCCAATTTGAAAAAATCTCTTTTTGAAAATCACATTATGAATGGACATAGGGATATAATTATGTCTTATCCAAGTGAAGTCGGGGCGGGGCGCTAGACATTGTCGATATATAAATAAAGTATAAATTTAAAGTATAAAATTTATTTATTCGGAACAAAAACACAAGGTGAACAATAGATACAAGTAAAACGGTGAAACTGCAAAAGTTATAAACTGTGAAGCAGTCTCAACGCCCACCTCCAAAAAAAAAAAAAAATTGACGATATTTTTACGTGAGTAATTCCTTTGTAATTATTTAAAGTGTCTGAGAATCTGTGTGGAAATCCACCGATACTGAGGATTCAGACATGAGCCAATTTACTTTTAGTATAAAAAATGGCCGTCGTGTAGCGTTGATCAACTCTTAGACGATCATTCTTCAAAACCTTTACTCTCATCATCATTGATGTCATCAGCCCTTACCTTATCCCACGCTAACAAGTAGGTACCTAGCTAAATTAAAAATTGAAAAAACCCGATTTTAATGTTATAAGCTGAGCAATTTTCAGCACTCTCGAGGTGCATTTCTGTTCATAACTCTGAAGATCCTCAACAGGTTTTTGTGGCATCAATCGAAAAGCACCCTTTCAAAAAAAAAAAAATTTTTTTTCAAATCGGTCCAGGCGTTTTCTAGTAGGTAATCGGTGAACATACTAAAAAAAAAGCATAAAAAAAGATGAACTGAGACGAATTGAGAAATTCCTTCTTTTTTTTTTTAAGTCGGTTAAAAATCTCTTCAAAACCTTAGGCATCTCTTATATTTGCTCAAAGCCTTTGTTTTAGTAGTAAAGGGAATTTTTGTCTTTGAGGTACATTTTCATGAATTCACTGAATGCCGACGTTTCTGTAGAAATATTAAAGAAATAACTAGACATTCGCTGAATAACAAGTTTACTAAGATTTTTTACTTGTGTTGTAAAGGAGCATGATCGAATATTTATTTTATAAAAATAATAAGTAAGTATGTCGATACTTATTTAGTTTATAAAAAAAATATCTGGCGACTGAGCTCTGCTCGGGTGCAAGCAAATAGAGTACAAAATTAAAAAAGAAAAATAAAACTTTCGGTGGCCGAGATTCGATATTGCGGCCTTTGGCTGGAAGGCGGACCGGACGGACACCCTATGCACTCGGCCACTTTTTAACCGACTTCGAAAAAAGGAGGAGGTTCTCAGTTCGTCGGAATCTTTTTTTTTTTTTTTGTGCTTTTTTTTTTATGTATGTTCACCGATTACAGTACGGCCAACGGATCTCGGCGTGCGTGAAGTTAGCCGTTTCGATGCGCAGTGCAACTTTTTCATACAAAATTTTCTACTGCGCAGCGCAGAGCCTAACTTCACGTACGCCTAGATCCGTCGGCCCAACTGTACTCGAAGACCCCTCGACCGATTTCAAAAATTATTTTTTTGTTTGAAAGGGTACACTTTCCAATTGGTCCTTTTGGTCATCAGGTCAGGATCTGATGATGGGATCTTGGAGAAATCGAGGTAACTCTTCAAATTTTATAGGCACACTTGAAGCGATTAGGGTATTTTTTAAAAGGTTATCGGTGACAATGCAATATTATGGTAACATTGAGCTGATCTGATGATGGAGTCAGGAGCTGTTCAACGGAACTCCTCAGTAAATAGGCCGATTGAGTTGAAACTCGGCACGTCAGTCAAGTTTCAACTAGAATGTAATAATATGGTCACAACGAGCTGATCTGGGGATGGAGTCAGGAGCTGTTCAACAGAACTCCTCAGTAAATAGTCTGATTGAGTTGAAACTTGGAACTCAGCATGTCGGTCAAGTTCCGACTATAATGTAATAATATGGTGACAGCTAGCTGATCTGATGATGGAGTCAGGACCTGTCCAATGGAACTTCTCAGGGAATAACAGTGGAACATCCATGTTTGAGCTAATTTTAATTAGCTCACCCTTACTTAGCCTTACCCAATAACAGTTTGTATTGAAGTCGGTTTTTTTAAATTTTTAATTTAGCCACTTGTGTCTAAACAAATTACATGAAATTACGAACCGCATTGCACTGGTAAATCTTTTTGCGTGAAAATGCAGAGAAAACGAATTTTCCCAGATTTGAAACCTAGTTAGATCGATTTATCGCCCCCGTAAATCCCCGTACTTACCACAAATTTCTTCGAAATCGTTAGTCGTTTTCGAGAACGTGTGTACAAACAAACAAATATTGCTCGTTTAGTAGAATAGGATTCTATGTAGATTCCCTCTACACATGTTTATCAATTTGCTCACACATGTTTGTTAGTTTTACTCGTTTTATGCGTGTTTTAACAAAAACGAAGCTATCGTCCATAAAAAGGATTTCCCTTACAAACCACGCAGCTTTAGGCCCATAAAGCATGCTCGTATGAAAAAGCGCTGAAGTATGAAACGCTAGTGAATTATTATGCGTGGTCACGTGATCCGACGATATATCGGCTCGATTGTAAGTTGGAAAACTTTAAAATAGGTTTTCATTTAAAATTGAGCTTGTTGTCACGTACGGAATGCTAGAGTTGTAAATTGTGCATTTGTTGTTTTTTTTTTCTCTTCATTTTACACACACAGTTTGTGAATTTATCTAGTGTCAAGTAAAAGTTTCAAGTTTATAGATAAGTACACAAGTTCTACAAATACATATTACAATACATAAATAAAATATCCCACCCCTCCCCTTGTGCCTCAGTAGATGTGGGGCTGGGCTCTACTGAAAGTTGAAACATCACACGGACTTTTTGGGAGAACTCGAAAAGCAATGCCATCCAATTTTGTTTCATTTGCCCACACTTATACACGTTCACGAACACTCAACGGTTAATAATTCCACCAATACATTAACGTTCGAAAATACAGAAGTTTTGAAAAATAAAACAAAAACGAAAATATGACTTCTTGACTAACTTTAGTCTTGTGTGTGTATTGTGTAGCTATTAATAATTATTTTTTCTAAGGTGTCCCTAAATATATCAAAGTAAATAGAAATTAGAATAAACTCGTCTTCACTAAGATTCGCTGCTAAAACATTTACAGATGTCAAAACAAAGATAGGTAAGTAGCTAATTCAGTGGAAAAGTATCAGGTATTTTCCCCAAAGACTGCGCAAACTCAAATTACTTGGAAGCCACGCAACAAAACAAAGTAAAACAATTTTTGAACAAGAACACCTGTAATTGTATATTCTGCTTTGTAAGAGAACATCAGGTTCTAAGGGTGGGTGCACATCGGAGGTTTAGACGCGCGCTTTACGGCGGCCACCCGATTGGATGCAGCCAATTTGATCATGCCGAATGGACCGTGTGTGGACATGGATCGGCATGACCATTCGATTGGACGAAATAATCGAAATACAAGCTTTAGATAAAGACGTTCAAGTTTTAACAAGAAAACTGGGTTGAATTTCTGTTACGATTTACAGTGAATCCCGAAAAACGCAATAGGAATAGCGCTTATAGCACATCTAAAAACTCTGCACATTTGGAAACCAAGATAATCCAGCTAGCACGACGAATCAGTTAGGTACCAGATAAGTTATTATTACCAAGTTTTCTAATTAGCCACTACTTTGATCACAATAAAAAATCATGAAAATTCGGTGTAAATTAACTTAAACAACCCGAAAAAGTAGTTGTATTTAAAAATTCAAAGATTGTGTCAAATGCTCAATGTGTAAAGGCCCTATTATGGGATTGTAAGGGATGTTACATAAAAAGGAGAGTAGCGTCAGTAAACTTTACTTACGAAGCTTGGCTTACGTAATGCAGATTGAAGGATTTTGCTGTGTTTTTATCCTATAGTCAAGTTTTGTGTATTACCTAGTACATGCATACATACATAAACTCACGCTTGTTTCTGACACACGTCTTTCGCTTCATTCACTCTCATCACATTCTTCATGCAAGCTCGTCGGTTTAGGGTACTCTTGACCTGGCCTTTTTCCAATAATTCGCCAATTTGGTCCAGGAATGTGCGCCTAGGTCTTCCCCTTCCGACGGTCACATTCACACAATATTACCTAATTCATTTAAAATAATAGAAACTTGTAAAAATGCGGGAGACAGTTTGGTTTTTTTCTGAGGTTATTATGAGTTCAAACAGAAATTGACACCCGATCAAGAAAACTGAAGGCCTTTTGCTTAGCAATGGCTGACAAAAAAGATGTAGTTTCGTAGAGTAATAACTAAGTTCGTATGAGCTATATTTGTAGATCATACAAACATTGGTCTCGCGGCGGGGATCGAACCCGCAACCTCTTGCCTCAAGCCGTTCTTCACCTACTGCGCCAGAGAGGTCCTCAAATTTATAAAGTCAAACAGAAAGCTAAGTGTGGTCGTATAAAGTGGCTTTCCCTGGTGACGGAGTATTTTGGCTTTTTATAGACTTGGCAGGAACCTCGCTAGTGTATAGCTCGCCGAATACCCTCCAAACTCTAATGGCAGTTCGCTGTTTACATCATGACAGAGGGTCCCAGTTAAATATTTTATAATATTCGCGTAATGTTGGCCAACAGCTATTTAAGTGGAGGTCTGCGTTTCTCATTTTCATATTAAATTGATGGTCGGCTTAGGTAAGATTTTAGTGGTGCCTTATGCGGGAGCGGAAATGTTATTTACACGACAGCGGGGTTAAAAAGGCTGCTATAGAAGAATCACAAGTAATTGCATTATATGCCGTTCTTGTCACTCTCAGTCTATGAAAAGAGACAGCAAATTCAATTCGTATTGTGATTCTGCTATAACAGCCTTTTTAAACTCGCTGGTCGGCCATTTGAAGCATTTAGGTTGAAGGTTGTAGGTGTGAAAGGGAAGTCAGAGGCATAAGTAAATATTACCGATATTACCTGGACCAAATAAGATGGTGTATATGGCGAAAGGTAACATAATGAAAGCTCGTACAGGCATGTCGCTTTTAAATATGATTTGTAAATCAATTACCTAGGTAATTGATTTACAAATCAATAAAATGTGAAGCTAGGCTTGCGTTGCACCGGCGGTTTCATTCGCATAGTCATTTGTTGTAATAGCTTGGATCAAATAAGTAAACTTTTACTTATTTGATCCATGGTAAAGGTAAGTAGCCTAATACAGTCCAATGCCAAGCCACGATTAACACCTAAGTATTCCAATTTTTGAGATATCGAGAGGCGTGATTGAAACAAAACAAACTTCCATATTCATATTATTTCTAAGGCATGCTCAGGTAAAAAATAAAGTCATATTTTAGGGTGTCGGCATTGCTTAGGGGAGCCCGCATAAGGAAATCACGTTCAGGGGATTACTGTCCCTTACAGATTTGTATTTTGTCAGGTAAATGGTACCGTATGCTAAGGGCTTAAGGAAGTTTCCCGATGTAAGGAATATTGTGAGGTGTACGACAACCCAAACCGTGCTTACATTTGCTTTTTGCTGGAATGGTTCGTATATTCGATGTAATGTAACTACTGTCGACTCGTTTGCGTGTCTAGTCTATTCGTTCAGGCGGCCTACCGCGAGCTTTATATGCGATCCAGTTTAGGTCCTAAACTGAACTGCTTCGCTTGACGTATGCTATGACGCTGACGAAATATCAGAACCTAAACATGACCAAAACTGAATTGTTAGAAAAAGTTTCGTTCACTCAATTCGTACTATGACCGTTTAATACGCGGTGAGTTGGTCCACTTTTGTGTCAAAACTGGCTCTTTTAAAACAGGTCATGGTACGAATAGTTTACGATCCAATTATGAACCTAAACTGGATAGCTCCTAAACTGAATTATTTAATAAGAGGTCATGGTCTGTACCTGCAGGAAAGCCAGTAAGTAAAACTCGAAAGAAAATGCTAGATCTATTGATCCAGCATAGTCGTATATTTTTTTCGGTAATTACCGAAATATGTAAAAAAATACACGACCATTGATAACGTTCCTTTAGATTGGAGTGTACTCTTTGTTTCTCAGCCCAATTTATTTTGGTGACATACGACATCGGTGCATCTTGTGGCACATTTATTTTCAGTACTAAACGTTGCAGTAACAAGCTCGCGGAGTACTTAGTTGTTCACCAAAACAAATTGCTCTGTTCGACGAGGTGTTGAAAGTTAAAAATGTGTTGGGTTAACTCGGAATTCAATTTCAAAGTTTAAAACACTGTTGTCGTGTTTTGTTGG
Organism: Camptogramma bilineatum; assembly: GCA_958496255.1. Taxonomy (NCBI): domain Eukaryota; kingdom Metazoa; phylum Arthropoda; class Insecta; order Lepidoptera; family Geometridae; genus Camptogramma; species Camptogramma bilineatum. The sequence continues at coordinate 15,202,709 of OY292458.1, read as the reverse complement.
TATTGCTTAGCGGCTGGTTTGTTGCATAAAACTAAGTTTATAAAATTAATTTGATGTAAGCTCCCACATCCGCCCGGGTGAAATAAAATCTAGAATATTTTCATAAATTTTTCTGATACAATTATAAACTTAGCAAATAAATCTGCCTGGCAGTGGCCTGGTAAATTGAGCAATCTATAGATGTTTTGAGACGATTCTTAAGCAAAGTGTCCACTGGTAATAAATCTTGCACAAGTTGACTTGCGCAAGCGACTTCCAACATGAAAACGCTCGCAGAAGTGGACTTCTACACGTTTTATTGACTTGCCGAACTTGCTGCAAGTCCCACGTGTATGCAAATAGAAAAAATGCTTGTGGAAACTAGTCGTCAATTGATTTCTGCAAGAAATTGTGGAAGCTACTAGCCAGTGGACACTTTGCTTTAGACAACAATAGAATAAATCATCAAATGGATATGGATATAAGAGCAGTCTTTAACGTGGCAAAAAAATAAGCTGGGCAATTCTACTAGATGACAACGTCAATCATTCCGCTGCGGTTTGTTTAGATCTCTTGAATGTCAGCCATTTGGTGAATAGAAGAATAGCTTTTCAAAAATTTGTTCTGCCAAAGTTCAAACCTTAGCTAAAACCTCACCACAACTGAGTCATCAGATCAGTCAGTTTGTCATTAGTAGAATAGGAAACAGTCGAAAATCTGAGGTGGATGATTCGCAAGAAGCGGTCCGAAAAACGGTACCCCATTTTCGCAATTTTTTTTTTGGTTATTTTAAAAAAAAAAATAACATACCTAATTAAGCACTCAAAGACATGCATTTTAATGTTAGCGGCCCTCAATTTGATAAAGCCGTTTTGAAGTTTTAGTGGTTTAAATATATTCGTGCCCATTGAAATTAGGTTTGGTCCAGAGAAATTAGAAAAATGCCAGAGAAATTAGCAAAATGCCAAAGAAATTAGCAAAATGCCAGAGAAATTAGGAAAATGCCACAGAAATTAGCGACAGAGAAATTAGTTTTTTATCGCGGACACATTTGTTTGCTTTGTAAAACAGTAACGTGGAGTTAAAATAACATGAAATTTGATTCACCACTACCTAATAGTATCTATATGGATGATTCGCAAGAAGCGGTCCGAAAAACGGTACCCCATTTTCGCAATTTTTTTTTTGGTTATTTAAAAAAAAAATAACATACCTAATTAAGCACTCAAAGACATGCATTTTAATGTTAGCGGCCCTCAATTTGATAAAGCCGTTTTGAAGTTTTAGTGGTTTAAATATATTCGTGCCCATTGAAATTAGGTTTGGTCCAGAGAAATTAGAAAAATGCCAGAGAAATTAGCAAAATGCCAAAGAAATTAGCAAAATGCCAGAGAAATTAGGAAAATGCCACAGAAATTAGCGACAGAGAAATTAGTTTTTTATCGCGGACACATTTGTTTGCTTTGTAAAACAGTAACGTGGAGTTAAAATAACATGAAATTTGATTCACCACTACCTAATAGTATCTATATTAACGTTAACGTTATAAAAAGTGTCAATTTATATTTCATTATTGCGTAATAAGCGATTGAATGCAGATAGGGGTGTCGCGGACACGCCAGAGAACTTAGATTTCACGACTTTAGAAATTAATTACAGCTTTCCTATGTATATAATTGAGGATATTACTAGTGCCACAATAGCGTACTCGTATACTATTTCCAAATAAAAATACAGCAATACTGAAACTGGTCATTTTAATAGGTTCGCAAGGCCGGACATGCCAAAAACACGAGTCCTGCGAAACACCCAGGTTTAGTTGAGGTCTCGGTTGAGGTTGATAAAAAGTTTGGTACTAGAATTGACACCCAGATCTTTCGCATTTATAATATAAGTAGGATATTTCGACTTTAAAAAATAGCATGCGAAAAACGTTGAATTTTGCAGGCCTAATATTTTTCAAGCTGCATTATAGCGCACAGTATTATAAATGACCCGAAAATCGGACATGCCTTTTTTATGATACTAATCGAAACATTAGGCTATTTTCAATACTAGAGTAGAACTCCCAGAACTTAATTCAGCTTAGAACTTGAGTAATATTTTTTTTTAGAAAATTCTGGATTTTCAGAAAAAGGCGAAAATAAAAGAACTGCGTAACATATTTGTACAATTATTTCTAGGCCAAAATGGCATTATATACAGGGCACTTTATAAGCTAAACGAAATAGATTTACCGATAACAGTAAAGATTCTATGCTTAATTTTGTGATTTTCACGTTTTATTTTTTTTCTCATAAACCATTAGTGATTAGCGCTAGAAATTTTCCTGAAAATATACCTCGTAACTGTATTATACTTGTGAAAAAAAATCACACGAAAATCTATCAGGACATCGAAGATATGACGTTTCTATGATTTTCAGTAATTTCTATGATATTAGGGTTGTCATAATAAGATCTTATAAAATGTACCAGAGAAAATTGTAAACAGATGGGTGAACGAAGCATGAAACTTTGATACGTCTAGACTTCAAGAGCGACACTCTTATGAATAATAGAATAAACAAAAAAAATCAAAATAGAATTAATTGTTTAATTTAATTGTTATGTTTTTATCTACTATTTCTATATTATTAGCCAATATGGCGGACGCCACAAAATGGCGAATTATCATTACCACAGCAACCCTATGATATGGGTATCAAATGAAAAAACTAGACAAGCGAAACACAATAAGTAAAGTTACGTTATTGTAAATCCAATATGGTGGACATCACAAAATGGCGATTTATAATATCCATAGTACATAGGGGTATGTATAAATTAAAGGGCTTAAAAAAATAAGTTTTCTAATTAAAAAAATATTTTCATTCATCGCAAGCTTTTATTGAGGAATGTTGAGCTGATTCTAATGAGCCAAAACATGGATGTTCTCGGCGGAAAGCATTGAACAGCTCCTGACTTCATCATTAGATGGCTTGTAGTCGGAACTTGACAGATATGCCGAGTTTAAACTCAATCGGCCTATTTACTGAGGAGTTCTGTTGAACAGCTCCTGACTCCATCATCAGATCGCTGTTACCATAATATTGTATTGTCACTGAGAATCTATGAGAATGATTTACAACTACTAATTTCATAGAAAATGTATGGGATGTGTTTTTTTGAATTATTGCAAAAACTTACGATTTGATTTGATAAGTTACTTTGGGAGAAGTGGTCCAGGGGAAATAGAGTCGATTAAGACCAACTTGTTTTTTTTTTTGACAAATGTAATATTTTAGGCTAACTGTACTTTTTTTCAAAAATCTAAAAAATGCAATTATTTTTTTCTTCAAAATAAAACAGAAGTTTTCTAAGAACAAAACTTTCTAACTACAAGAGAAAAGGTAGCTACCCTTCAGTGACCAAGAATTTGTCACAACCTGTACAATGTTGTTATTTTGGGTACCTATGTTTGACAGATAATTGAGTGATAACAACTTTCAATATCACCAAAATTCTATCAATTTAATCAAGTTCTGTAAAAAAATCTAATTTGGATTCTCATTAGTTCACTTTTAATAAGTACCAACCCTAACATCCAAATTTTAAAATTCAATAACTCCGAAGTCCTACGTGTTACGCGTCTGATATTTTACAGGCAGGTTAACATAATACTAATGAATACGAAACTGTGAAAATCTGGCGCTAATCTTTGTAGACAGCTGTGAAAAAAAATAATTTCTAAATTACTACAAAAAAATTCATAACTTTCTTTGTTGTTTACCTAGAAATTAATTATATGTTTCCGAAAATAGTAGTTAGTTGATTTCATAGCATACTGTCATTGAAACAAAAAAACATTGCTTACTTAGAAAATTACAGCATTTCTTTAGGTTTTCTCTGGTAACCATAGAAAAAAATTAAAAAAATCATAACTCACGTTCTAAGCTGAATTAACTTTTGGGAGTTCTACTCTAGTATTGGAAATAGCCTAATGTTTCGATTAGTATCATAAAAAAGGCATGTCCGATTTTCGGGTCATTTATAATACTGTGTAGCGGGCACTCATAAACTTTACAAAATAACTGAGCCCAGTTTAAACCCTGCGCATTTTTGCAAACAAATTGCAACAGTTTCTGTATTCAACGGCTGCAAAATATTTTTCATAATCCAGCGCAGATTATTATTATTATTATTATTATTATTATTATAAAGCCATTTATTTATCCTTCAAATGATGTATCTAGACTAGAAGTTAAGTTAAAAAATTATATTTAATTAAATTGATTTTAGTGAATAGATATTTTATGCATGCATTAATATTAATGTTATTTATTATTAATTAATTATTTTTTGTATATTATAATTTTAATTTTATAATTTTTGTTATTCTGATTAGTGTAGTAATATCTGTTTTTTTATTTTTATTTTTATTATTATTATTTTTAATTATTGTTTGTTAGTTTTAGTATACTTAATAAATTATATATATTTCTTTTTCTCATTCTTTCATTCTTATATTATTTTCTCATTTGAGGATCTCTATCCGAGTAAAGGCCTCCTCTAGACTCTGCCATTCCTCTCTATCCGTAGCTAATTTTTTCCAGTCTTTTCCTGCAGTTTCTATTATTTCGTCTTCCCATTTTTCCATTGGTCTGCCTCTTTTTCGTTTTCCGGGCGGACCGCGCCAAGTAGTTATGATTTTACTCCATTTTTTATTACTCATTCGTGACACATGGCCTGCCCATTTCCATTTCAGTCTTCTGCAGTGATGCAGTGCATCAATAACCTTTGTCTTATTTCTTATGTTGATGTTTCTTTGTCTGTGTTTCAGTTTGATGTTCAAAATGCTTCTTTCCATAGCTCGCTGCGTTTTTTGTATCTTGTCTGATGTAAATTTATTAAATATCCAGGTTTGGCTAGCGTAGGAGAGGCAGGGCAGTAAGCAAGAATCCATAATTTTTTTCTTATAAATTAATGGTAGGTCTGATTTAAGGATTTCTTTGTAAGCCCAGAACTTGTTCCATGTAATTTTTACTCTCCTTTCAATCTCATCTCGATGTCGTGTATTTCCAAAGGATATCTGTTTGCCCAGATAAATATATTCTGACACATACTCCAGCAAAGTATTTTGAACTCGTACGGGTCTTTCGACACTATTTGTCATTAGTTTCGTTTTTGTTGAGTTTAATTCGAGGCCTATATTGTTACTGACAGAGTTTAAGTCGTTAACCATTGATTCTAATTGGTGTGCTGTTTCAGAGAAGAGAATAATGTCGTCGGCGAATCTTAAATTGCTCAGGTATTTTCCGTTGACAAATATTCCCTTTTTTGACCAATCGAGGCGTTTCATTATGTTCTGGAGTACTATTATAAAAATTCTTGCTGATATAGGATCGCCTTGTCGCACGCCTCGATAAATATTTATTTCTGGTCCTTTTCGGTCTAGCTTGACTCTACTCACGCTTTTACTATATATGTCTTGAAGTAGCTCTATAAGTTGTAGAAGTGCTTCACTTTCTCGTAGAGCTGTCCACATACTATCGTGCGAGATTGAGTCAAATGCCTTAACGTAGTCGATAAACGCTAAGTATAGAGGGCGCTTGCGTTCTTCATATTTTTCAATTATTTGATCCAGTACGTGTATGTGGTCGGTGGTTGAAAACCCTTTTCTGAAACCTGCTTGCTCCTCCGGTTGGTATGCTTCGGTTATACTTGAGAGGCGTCGTTCTAAACCTGTTGCCAGCGCAGATTATAACCATGTAAAAAACTTGGATTTTACCATATTTTTACAGCGTCGTCGGCTAACCTGTGGCTAAAAGCCTATGCCGGAAAGTGGTGCCTTTTTTAGGGTTCCGTACCTTAAAAGGTAAAAAAAGGAACCCTTATAAGATCACTTTCTTGTCCGTCTGTCTGTCTGTCTGTCTGTCTGTCTGTCTGTTTGTCTGTCTGTCTGTCTGTCCGTCTGTCCGTGTGTCACCATCGATTATCTCAGGAATGGGTAGAGCTAGCAAGTTGAAATTTATACCATATACTAAGGTCTAAAGTCCCTATTGTGACTATAAAAATCAAGGTCCTGAGTCAACACTATAAAAAGATATAGGCAAATTTAGGTTTTCGTGAAAACTTGTGAGTACCAAAACTTACCTTAATTATCAACTTTTTTTATTTTTCGGAATTTTTCCTTTACTTGTGCTGTAAGACCTTGCTTGTAACCAAAATTGACAATTCTAGGTCAACCGGAAGTACCCTAGAGGTTTTGGGTCGAAAACCTAAATGGTAGTTCCCGTTGACCTAGAATAACGAAATTTGGCAAAAAGCAAGGTCTTACAGCACAAATAAAGGAAAAATTCCAAAAAGTTAAAAAAGTTGAAAATTAAAGGGTGTTCCCATACATACATAGTTGACGCCAATTAAAATTGTCCTCCGAGTTGTATGGGCGCTCATACAATTAAGCGGACTAGCTTAATTGGCACCATGGCTAGGTACGGAACCCTCGGCTTACGAGTTCGACTCGCACTTGACCGATTTTTATTTTTTAGCACAGCCATTTACCAAACCTTAAAATATAAACTCCTAGGAGTACCTACAGTACTACATTAGTGTAAATAATATGGATCAATTTCTGAGAAGAAACTTTATACGGCAAACTAATAAAAAAAAGTTACGGGTGATGTTCAACATTTTTAAATTTAGTTTTAATAATATATCAGTTTATAATTTTTTTATTTTAATTTAATTTAACTTTAATCTTTCCTAAAGATCTTTGAAATTACTAAAAGATGAACTAAAAACACTGTGAATAAGTATTAAAATTTTACCCACTAAACGTGCCTTGCACATGCATTCAGTTGCACTAACTTTGTGGTCACTATTCTGAAGTCGCCAAACTGCTTCGATCTACCAATAATGACTTGGCGAAGTACGAGAACGTTTCTAGGTAGAGAAGAAAGTATTTATAAGTATTCTAAGCTACAAATAAACGCTGCATCCAATGATGTTTGAAAGCAATCATTGGCTGCATCTAAGGCTGATTTAAGGCTGGTTTTAGGCTGGTTTTAGTGTCACGCGTACCGTCGGCGCTGATAGACGAGTGATCTTTATTACATTGAAACAAGGATACTGATTGTTTAGCAAAAATGGCAACGCTGATTGCACTCGTCAGTGCTAAACAATCAGTATCCCTATTTCATTGTAATAAAGATCACTCGCCTATCAGCGCCGACGGTACGCGTGACACTAAAACCAGCCTTAGTGTCACGCGTACCGTCGGCGCTGATAGACGAGTGATCTTTATTACATTGAAACAAGGATACTGATTGTTTAGCAAAAATGGCAACGCTGATTGCACTCGTCAGTGCTGAACAATCAGTATCCCTATTTCATTGTAATAAAGATCACTCACTTATCAGCGCCGACGGTACGCGTGACACTAAAACCAGCCTTAGTCTCACGCTCACCGTCAGCGCTGATAGGCGAGTGATCTTTATTACAATGATATAAGGATACTGATTATTCAGCACTGACGAGAGCAATCAGCGTAGCCATTTCTGCCAAACAATCAGTATCCTTATTTCATTGTAAGAAAGATCACTCGCCTATCAGCGCTGACGGTGAGCGTGAGAATAATCAGCCTTAGAAAACACTAGAAAGTTACAGTAAAGAACCTGTGATGTTCCACTGCAGGGCAGAGGCTGCCCTTTCTTTAATGTCCCATGAATCTTGTCTCTTTACCGTTGTGGACCAATTCTCTTTGTATGTTTAAATAGCAGAAAATAAAATTAATATCGGAATAGTCGCAAACACTAAGAAACTTTGCGAAGGATGCGACAACGGAAATAGTGAAGCATCCTACTGCCGGTATCGAAAGAGCCACAGGTTAGACACAGTTGCCTGCTGAACTCTCACTTTGACGACCCCTGTGGCGTAGTGCAGAGGCGTATTTAAAAATTTGGCGCCCTGGGCCTGTAAGGTTTGCCGCCCCATAAATTAGCGGAAAATGCAAAATCAGATACCTACTTCCTAGTGAATGAAAAACAAAAAAGGCACTATAGTTAGGTTCAATACCTACTAGCTGTGACCGCGACTTCGTAAGCGTTATGATTACCGTACGCGCAATGCATTTAACGACTTTGATTCCCGTCGCGGGACAAATATTTGTATGATTTGCAAATATCTGTCTCTTATATGCGAGCGAAGCGAGCCCATATTTTTTAAAGACAAATGCAACAAATGACACATGATTTTTAATTTTTCTTATGGTGCTCAAAGAAAAGGCTGTCTGCTTGTCGGTTCCTATTCTATTATGCGAGCGAAGCGAGCCGATTTTTTTTTATCTTAAATGCAACATGTGACACTTGATTTTGCTTACGTGCTCAAAGAAAAGGATGGCTATTTGTCGGTTCCTATTCTGTGGTCAGATATAACTCACTTTGCTCGCAAAACACTCATGAAGCTAATATGCGAGCGAAGCGAGCCGAATTTTTTTAAGAGAAATGCAACAAGTGACACTTAAATTTTTCTTATGGTTCTCAAAAAAAAGGCTGGTTGCTTGTCGGTTTCTATTCTATCATGCGAGCGAAGCGAGCCGTTTTTTTTGTCACAAATACAACATGTGACACTGATTTTGCTTACGTGCTCAAAGAAAAGGATCGGTTCCTATTCTGCGATCAGACATAGCTCACTTTGCTTGCAACACACTCGTGAAGCTAATATGCGAGCGAAGCGAGTCGATTTTTTTTAAGAGAAATGCAACAAGTGACACATACATTTTTCTTACGGTGCTCAAAGAAAAGGCTGGTTGCTTGTCGGTTCCTATTTTATCATGCGAGCGCAGCGAGCCGATTTTTTTGTCACAAATACAACATGTGACACTGATTTTGCTTACGTGCTCAAAGAAAAGGATCGGTTTGTATTCTGCGATCAGACATAACTCACTTTGCTCGCAAAACACTCATGAAGCTAATGTGCGAGCGAAGCGAGGCGAATTTTTTTAAGACAAAATATGTGACACTCAAGGAAATGTTTGCCTAAAATTGCCTCGAGGATTTATTTCCAGAATCCCAATTATTGTAACGGATTATCCCTTGGAGTTTTAAAGAATACCTACCTACAGTTTCCTGTAAAGTTAAAAATCGCTAGGTCAGTCTCTGAAAATAATCTGTCTTTACTAATAAATTACACAAGTCTTGATGTCTATCAAACTTACAACCAAATGAGTTTGTTTTAGTTGTTGTTAGTTAGGTAGGCTTTTCTCAAATTTCTTCAGGCATATAAGCACAAAAAAAAGGCGCATGCAGCTGGCCGCCCCTCGCTCTCACCCAAATGTATTTTAGTTGTTGTTAATTAGGTAGGTAGGCTTTTCTTTTTCTTCAGGCATTTAAGGCAAAAAGAAAGGCCCATGACAGTGAGAGTGAGAGGCGGCGCAAGCCGCCCCTCACTTTCAGCCAAATGAGTTTTAGTTGTTGTTAATTATATGGGTAGGCTTTTTTTAATTTCTTCAGACACAGGACAAAAAGAAAAGCGTACGAACCTGAGAACAAGGGGCGGCTTACGCCGCCTCTCGCTCTCACCTTCATTTCTTGGGCCTTTCTTTTTGTCCTTTTATGCCTGAAGAAATTGTGTGCCTGCTGAGAAGGGCGGCTTGCGCCGCCCCTCTTAGCCTGCCGCCCCGGGCCATGGCCCTCTTGGCCTAAGGGTAAATACGCCCCTGGCGTAGTGGGTGAAGGCCCGCCTGATTTTGTCCACACTGATTTCAAGATTTGTTAGAGCAGGTAAAACGGTTGTATTGTGTACTGCAAGGCACGTCCATCGTCATCGAGCGTGAGAACTATAGTGAGAACTATTTGAGAACTTTGTGAGTGTGTACCCAAAAGAAGTTCTCAATACAGTTGTCGAGAGAATCTCCTGAGATTCTCGCGTGAATATCTCGCGAGAATGTGGAGCGCCCTTAACACTTTTCCTTCTAACTGTACTGTTTAGTACAGCGCCATCTGGTGCGCAGTTGAGGAACTACGAGTGACAGTACTAGATCATTCACAGCAGTCAACGTCAATCACAGTCATGATGACAGATGTAATTGTGTTCTGTGCACAGAACCTCGACTGAAAGCTTCAGCGTCTCCGCAACGGAAAAGCCCTGCATCATCAATTTGCGACATTTTGTCTCAAATAACTTTGAAACCATTAAACATAGGGGGCCTTACTTATGAAAGATGTTTAAAGTTGAACACTGGTTAATCTTTCATAAGTCAGGGGGAGGTACTCTAATTAAATTCATCTCTAACACGTCTCTATGACATTTTTCTTCAAGCACATTGTTACTGATCTTCCATCAGCCTTGGTTCCTGTTTCACTTCAACTTTATGTATCTATGTTTGGACTTGTCTTTAACTACCCCCTTAAACTTCATGGCATCCAACATGCCTGAAGATAATTGAAAATGTTTACTATAGAAGAATACAATCATTACATTCATTAATTTTAGTTTATGTTCAAAGAGTGAAACACTATTAACTTCACTAAATCCAAATCTATTGGTAGTTAAATGTTTTCCTACAAACTGTTAAATAGTCTATGGCCTGTTGTAGTTTAAATTGAGAGAGATCGAGTAAAGCAGCAACTCAGTAATTGGACGCAGCAATAACAATTGATTGCAGTTGATGCAATCACCTTATTGGATGAAGTTCAATGACCTTTTTAACCGACTTCAAAAAAAAGAGGAGGTTGTCAATTCGTCGTTTTAAGAGTTCCGTACCTAAGGTAAATAAAAAAATATTTTAAAAAAACAAAAACCCGACTGCGTCAAAACTAAAAAGAAAAAAACAAGCCTGCAAAGAATTACTCACAGTCGGTACCCATTCATTTTATTACCAATCAAATCTTCCCAATGTTATGGGTCCCGACTGTGAGTAATTCTTTGCAGGCTTGTTTTTTTCTTTTTAGTTTTGACGCAGTCGGGTTTTTGTTTTTTAAAATATTTTTTTATTTAACACTTTTTAGTTATGATAAAGTTGATTTTAAAATACCTATTCAACGATACCCCACTTGATATAGATAGAGTGACGATTTTGATTCTTTTAATTTTGACAATATGGCGTCTGGTTGTAGCCCAGGTGAATTTTGATTACTGTCATATCTTTAGTGACACTCCCAAGGTTGAGACAAATCGATTGACGTAAGAATCATCAAAATCGGTCCACGCGTTTGGCCTCTAGAGTGCCACATAGAAACATCCATAGCGAGAATAATTATTAATCAACTTTAAACCGTTATTTTTCCTAAACTATTACTTAAAATGAAAAATGGTAAAAGAAACATAAAGTTGATTTTGAAATACCTATTCAACGATACCCCACTTGACATGGTGTGACGATTTTGATTTTTTTAATTTTGACATTAAGGCGTCTGGTGGTGGCACTGGTTAATTTTGATTACTGTCATGCCTTATTAACACTCCCAAGGTTCAGACGAATCGATTGACGTAAGAATCATCAAAATCGGTCCACGCGTTTGGCCTCTAGAGTGCCACATAGAAACATCCAAACATACATACATAGACTGATAAACACATTACCCTTCCTTTGCTTTGCGCAGTCGGGTAAAAAAGGAACCCTTATAAGATCACTTTCTTGTCCGTCTGTCCGTATGTCCATCTGTCTGTCCGTGTCACCAGTCACCACCTTTTTTCTCAGGAACGGGTGGACCTAGCAAGTTGAAATTTATACCAGATACTGAAGTCTATAGTCCCTATTAGGTGTATAAAAATCAAGGTCCTGAGTCAACACGCTAAAAAGATATGGGCAAATTTAGATTGTCGCGAAAACTTGTAAGTACCAAAATTTACCTTATTAATTTTCAACTTGTGATGTTTTCAGATGTCAATGATCATTTCAGAAGCTGAAATAAATTCCCAAGTTGTTGACATTCCAATACCATTAAACGGACGTCACTTTAAAAGCTGAACAATATTTCATTGGATTTTATCGATGAACAATCATTTTAGAGCACCGCAATTCCCGGAATGGTCCATTCGGTATGATTGGAACAGAGTAACGTATGGGACAGCTCTGTATCTACTCCATTATCTACACTAGACCTAGATATCTAGAATTCCTAAGATTTCAGTAAGATTATCTAAGTATCTATACCAATATTATAAATCGGAAGAGTTTGTTTGTTTACATACATACATAAAATCACGCCTCTTTCTCACAGGGGTAGGCAGAGACCACGGATTTCCACTTGCTACGATCCTGACACAACACACGTTGTGTCAGGAATGTTGAATGAATTTGTTTGTTTGAACGCGCTAATTCAGCCATTAGGGTTAGATAATACGGTGTGAAATTTTCCGCAATTATAATCTGTGGTTCCATGTATGAATTATCTCATGACATAAAACATTTAAACCTCTATAAGTTCTAGTAAAAGTTATTTTTTTTAAGATACCTATTCCATCTTAAGGGGGGTTTAGACCATAACCCAAAAAAAGCGTTGGTGTGACGACCTCGATACCTTTCATAAAGGCTGGTGGGAAGTGGTGGGTGATCGCGAGTATTGGAAGGAATTGGGGGAGACATTTGCCCAGCAATGGGATGAAATAGGTTAATTAAAAAAAAAGATACACCTAATTACCAAGTTTATTGGTTCACCCCACCCGTATCTTGACGTAGATGCTATAACTATTTAGTTATTTTCCAATTGCAGTGATATAACTAGTGCTACGTTTCTGTAGTTCGTTTGTTCCCCTTGCGAGACCGTTGTCTAATGCAATAGCAGTGTACTAATTGCAAGTCCCGAAGTCAAATGTGCTAATTGAACGCGAAGGTGCAAGCTATTAGTGTGAACCGACCTATGGATACGACTTTTTGTTTTATTTTTTTTATTTAACTGACTTGAAAAAAGAGGAGGCTTCTGATGTTTAGCCAAACTTCTTTTTGAACCAATTTTAATTATTCTTCTTGCGTTGCGCGGTGTTGGATGTAACCGAATTAAGACGTAGGCTTCGCTCGCCTAGCTGGCTGAGTGAATACAAGCGCACGCATTATGGTTTGTTGTGGTTTGCATAGATTTGCCAAACGTCTACTAGACGGTGGTAGCACTTGCCTTGCATCAATTTGTTTTCGCTCATGTTGGCCTAGGCTCGCCAAACATGTATAGGCGGCTTTAGAGATCTTCTAATCTTATATAGGCATCTGGACCCCAATTCTTCTATTTTACAACGTCAATCATTCCGATATCATTACCTCTGCATTTTATTTAGAATAGAAATAGAAATAAGTTTTATTTTCGTCACTATAGGTACGGTACAGGCATTTAATTTCATTTCATTCAACAGTAATTTGCAAAACCTCATTGGTAATTTGTTTGAAAAAGTCATCGCACACAACAGAGCAGCCAAACGTCATTGGTCATTTAAACAAAACGAAATAGATAGTTGACGAAATTGATAGCTTTGGTTGAGAAAAAGTTTGTTAGTAGAATCGGAGGGCTGAGCTCCGCTGCATGACAAATTGTCTCTGACTGAGAAACATTCTTGAAACTGGCTACGATAAATTCAAGACTACTTGCGATAGCTTAGAACTAGCGCCAGACAATGCAATAAGTTGACGAGCTAACATTAATAAGGTACCTTGGGGAGCTTTATCGTCTGTCTGACTGAAGCCTCAGTTAAACAAACGAATGGAATAAACAGAATAAATATGCATAAATCACATAAAATGTCCAGTGTGTTGGTCTAAGGAGACTCTCGACTTTGAATCTGAATGCCACAGGTTTCATTATAATTTTCATACTCAGAAGATTTATATGCGAGTTAATAGTACCTTTGACTACCCCATAGACATCTCCAAAGGATCATAATGCCTAAAGATCTGTAAGAATGTGTACCGCGCCTTTGGGATACCTATAGAAACAAGATCACCTGCAAATCTACAATCGATATTATCGGGAAAATATTGCGGTTCCGCTTATATTGTTGTTAGCTGAACTCGGAACATATCACCAACATAATTTGAACTACGAAACGTATAACGTCAAATCCTATACATTTTGAAGTGTTCTATTCTACAGCGACGATAGATAGTGTAATATGGCTAGGGGGGCAGCCCCCCTAGCCATATAGGATTTGACGTTTCAAGTAGATGAGTCACGTGGTCAGAACGTCAATTCCTATACATTTTGAAGTGTTCTATTCTACAGCGACGATAGATCGTGTAATATGCTCCCCTAGCCATATTACACTATCTATCGTCGCTGTAGAATAGAAACACTTCAAAATGTATAGGATTTGACGTTTCAAGTAGATGAGTCACGTGGTCAGAACGTCAATTCCTATACATTTTGAAGTGTTCTATTCTACAGCGACGATAGATCGTTCTACAGCGACGATAGATCGTGTAATATGGCTAGGGCCCATGGCTAGGGCCCCTGTATCGTTCGTTTCGTTTAACAATAGTACCTATTAAAAGAAAGCAGCATGAAGCTTCGCTCCATACGTATTGTCCATGGCTTTCCTGCGGAAATGGCAGACTAGCTTGAATAAATGGCATTGAGATACTATTTTTATTTTAATACCGCTTTTGCATCGACTGGAGCGCTTCCGTAATTAAAAGAGATTGGCCAGCCTCCGCAATGACGATTGAAAACGCGGTCATCCATTGTGACACATTTTCAGAGGACTTGCTAATTTGGTCGCTAAGGAATTCCTTGGCCTGATTCACAATTTAAAATGTGAATCGTTCACATTATAAATTGTCATAAAGACAACTCTAGTATAATTTTAAATTTAGAATGTTGAATTTTATTGATAAGAATACAAGGAATCTACAATCGATATTACCTCGGTATTTTGGGCATTTTAGCTCCCTGATGTTTTTTAAAAAAAATCTAAATCTACACCATACCTGTGTAAATTTTAATTGTTAAACCTGTTTCAAGTGTTGAAGTAACGTCGGTGATATGACCGTCAACGCCCCTTAGGGGAGCGAAGCGAACATACAACTTTGCAACAACAAACTTACCAAGAGAGAAACACATGAGGAAACTTCCCAATGAAAATATGACGGGATTACGTACGTGCCCATCCGAGGGTAATTGATCGAACACTTTTGTTATGAAAACAATGCTATGTAATTGTTTTGAAACAATAAATAGAATTTGTGTTTTAAGCGAGCGAAGAGTATCAATGGCAATAGGCCTTTACATCTTTACATAGATGACTTAAACAGAGTCAGGATGCTATCTTTGGACATTGTTTGAGATGAAGTAGGCTTGGCCAGCACCTAAACCATCCTCTCAGCTTAACCGGCCATATGCACAGGAAAGACCGTTCCCCGGCAGTTCGTACAATTCCCAATTTGTATTTCATTTTCAACCGACTTGAAAAAAGAAGGAGGTTCTCAAATATTCGTCGGAACCTTTTGTTTTGTGCTTTTTGTATGTTCACCGATTACTCGAAGGCGATGAACAAGTTGTGAGCCAACATTAGCTCTCATCAAAATATCTTCGTCGACTCGCTATCGTATCGATTATTGATCAAGTGGGCGATCATTGACCGAGTAACCATCTCCATGGGCGCATGCATCACTGGTTTGACGTAACCTACGAGAATAGACTCTAGGGGATGTATCTACGTGTCACTGGTTCTTTTTATGTTATCACGTTACAACAACTTACAAAAACTAAATGGAATGGAGGTCTTACTCCTGATATCGTGCTTTTATATTACACTAACTGCTGCCCGCGGCTTCGCTCGCGTGGTATCCGGATAAAAAGTAGCCTATGTTACTCTCCAGCCCTCCAACTATCTCCGCACAAAAAATCACGTCAATCCGTCACTGTGTTTTGACGTGAAATCAGGACAAATAAACAAACAAATAAACACTTTCACATTTATAATATGGGTACGGATTTCAGTGGTGGAAAGCTACCGTATCCCTGAATATAGGCTGTGGGACTTCGTGAACGAAATCGCGGGCGGCAGCTAGTTGTTCTAATAGTTTGAAGGAACAGCACAATATTTTTAAGCGAACTTTATTTTGTCATTGCTTCATTTTTTTTTTCATTTTATTGAAGAGTAAAAACTGCCCTTCTTTAGTAATACCTCGTGTGGCTATAGCTTTGTCTTTTTCTCTCATGATCATGAGTGAAATAACAACCATCCTGCTCAGATTTCGCCTGATCCCCTTTTTTATCTCCCACGTCAACACGAGCTCTGTTTATAAAACCTGATCTCTTACTTTTCCTAGATTAATTTTCCAAGAAATTCTTCGAAAGAACGTGCTCTGAACCGGATAAGCCACAAGTTCTTGGATACCAAGTTTATAATAATATGCGAAACTTGCGGATTAATGAAGGCCTTGCTTAGGCTTTTATTAATTGTGTGGTTTACTGACTCCTGTTTATTCTGTGCCGATATAAAGTGGGCACACTTTGTTTTTTGTACCGCTTTTTTGGGCAGTAAGAGCTTGTATCGATTATACAAACGCGCCTACGAAAAACGCAATGTGCACTTGTCACGTCTCCCAGTAGGGATACTGCACAAAAGGAAGAAAGAAAATGAAAGTATAAGTTTTACAAGGTTTAATTAAAGAAAGAAGTTGAGTAGAGGGTCGAGCCTGGTCAAATTTACTATCAACATGCAGTGTGCACACTCTCACAGCTTGCCTGCGTTTGCTACACGTTTCTATCACAGATTCTGTGTTTGTATCGAAACAAAAGCGCTACTAAAAATGCAGTATGCCCTCCTAATTATATAACTTATAGAAGTTTATAACACAAACTTACATTACCCAATGTTAGCACTCTTTCCCCGAGCGACAGTCCATTCGAAACACAAATTGTGCACACTCTCACAGCTTTCCTGCGTTAGTTACGCGTTTGTATCACAGATTATATGTGTTTGTATCGATACAAACGCGTTACGAAAATCGAAGTGTGCCCTCTCCCTCTATAAGTTTATAACACAAACTTACATTACCTAGTGTTAGCCTTCAATCCCCGAGCCACAGATCGGGACAGTCCATTCGAAACGCTATTGTGCACACTCTCGCACAGCTTACCTGCGTTTGCTACGCGTTATCACAGATTCTGTTTTTGTATCAATACAAACGCGCTACTAAAAACGCAGTGTGCCCTCCCTCTATAAGTTTAAAACACAAACTTACATTACCTAGTGTTAGCCCTCAATCCTCTAGCGACAGTCCATTCGAGACGTAAGTCCAAAGCTTTGCACTTTGTAACTTCACCGTCCGAGCTTCAAGTGAATTAGCTCCTATGTACTTGTACGGTTTCTTTCACACACGTTTGAAGTTGTACGTTTTATTGGTTTCTTTATGTGAACGAGATGAATCTACTTTACACTCACTATTTTTTTTTTTTCATTTGTAGGTATTGAATGTCCTGTCCATACTAATCTTTCGTTACTTATTCATCGATATTGGATGTCATGTCCATACAAATGTTTTGGGTATTTTTGTGCAACCCTCTGCTTTTTTTTTAATTTGTATTGAATGGCCTTACCAATCTTTCGTTACTTTTTCAATATTGAATGTCATGTCCATACAAATGTTATGTGTCTTTTTGTGCACCACTCAGTCCCTTGTCATTGCTATCCTACCAAAGTCAAAGTAAAAGTCAAAGTAGTCAAAGGTGGAAATTGCTTCTTAGCGATAAGACCACCTATTCTACAACTTTACTTAACCCATTCTCTGCCCAGCCAGGCAGACTGCACGCAACATTCGCATGTGCGTCATGGGCAATCAACACGTTAAAGTCTATTAGCTCTCAAGTTTCTATTTGATATGTCAAAATAAAATATTTTGTTTTATTCAAGGTCACCGTATCGTAATTATGTGTAGGTACCTATCTGGATGTGCCTTTGACTACTATTTTGACCGAATATGTAACGTATGGGTTACAGTCGTGAGCCTGATTGATTACATTTATACGAAACGCTGAAAGAAACTAATAGGTACTTGAAAAAAGCCAGCAAATTATGTAATAGGAAACTTTTACTCGTTCATTTTAAAGATACAAATCCAAGTAAAGTTACGGAGAACAAATCTAGATACGTAATAAGCTGTGCTTTGTACATAGATTGTTTTCGCTTCAACGTTGATAACACACTTAGCAACATCTTAGAAAAAGGTTCTTGTGAGATTTACCTTTCATTTATAATTTTTATTTTTTAGGCCTTTAGGCGGCCTAAAAGCTCCGTCACCTGAGTTGGCACATAAGAGCTTACTTACTTTGTGAGAAAATTCTTGTTAGAAAAGTAGGAATACAAAATTGCTATTATTTTTAGATTTCCTACCTTTTAGACCTACAATATTTAATATAAATATTTAAAAAATATACTTAGCCATTGGCTCAGGGACCCAAAGTGAGTCTTGGCCTCCGATACGAGAACTCGTCACTTTCTTCTGTCTATTGCATTCTCTTGCTTAAAAAGATCAGAGAGAATGTCTACCGCGCCTTGGGGTGCCGTGATCATATTTCAGTTATCTGGTTCCCATAGTACAAGCTTTGCATTTGGGGCTAGATGGCGCTGTGTGAAAATGTCCACTAATATTTATTTATTTATTATTTGATAATATGAACAATCAAACAGAAACTAGGTACGGTACTTAGAATAGAAACCTGTCCAAACTGCAAGTACAAATACCTGAATCATCGTTCATGTATCCGAACATTTTTATGAAACATGCACGGACTCGGCCGGCGGGCGTTTTTGAAATTCTTTCAACAGATTTTCTGAATATTTAAAATGGCTCAGTGTGCGTCAGCTTTATGAAACTCTTGTTTGGATCCCAGATGTACAATTGTACAGAGTAATTGAAAACAGATTCAGTTACAACATTATCTTATTAATAACTCACTGCCTTTGTATTGTTATAAAGTTTATAATAGCTTTCTGAAGAAAAGGATTGCATAAATATTGCATAGTATTTAAGAACTCAATGTGAATCTAAACTCGTTATTAAAGCTTATTAAAATTATCCTAAAAGGTTGCCTGGAAAAGATCGCTTTCTAGCGATAAGGCCGCTCATTGTACATTGTTTCAGTTTCATTATTGGCTGCATTTGGTTTCGTGGTACAAAATATGTAGGTACAGCTTTGAATCTGCATCTCAGCAAGCAAAAAGTTCCTAAATAAAAAAATCAAAAAAACCGACTTTAATTTTATAAGCTGAGCAATTTTCTGCACTCTCGAGGTGCATTTTCATTACTTCGAAGATCCTAGACAGATCCCACTAAATTGTGGCACTAATCGGAAAGTATACCCTTCAAACAAAATCAAAATAAGAATTTTCTAAATCGGTCGAGGCGTCTCCGAGTAATCGGTGAACATACGTAAAAAAACACAAAAAAAAAAAGATTCCGCCGAATTGAGAACGTCCTCCTTTTTTGAAGTCGGTTAAAAATAGGAGTCACTAGGCGTTACCTCGTGCCTAGGTTTCCTCTAGTAACATAATTCCTGCGGCGAACCAGGTAACCAGTAACACTCGAGCACCTAGTCTGACTAGATTATACACTAGTTAATGTTAACTATACAATTACGTGCTCCGTTTAACCTAGCCACGTGCTGCTAATGGACAGAATAGATTAGGAATATACATATAGATAGATAGATAGATACATAATGTCTGTATGATCTGCAAATATTTGTCTCGGGTCTGGGTGTTTTCTATGTATATTATGTATGTATTTACAAAAAAAAAATGTAAATAAGTAGTATATCAGTCATGTGGTTGCCATAACACAAGCTCTGCTTAGCTTGGGACTACATGATGCTGTGTGAAATGACCAGCAATATTTATTTATTTATTATTATATTATGTTTGTATGTTCGCAAGAACTAGTGGCTAACTCCGGTGAATTTTGAGGCTGCCTGAAAAACCTACGTCATAGCTTAAAAAGTCAAGAACGACAATTTAACGATATATAGGTAGGTATATATCGGCTTCTGTTTTCCCCGTAAACTACAACCAGGGTCTCTTCAAAACCAGAGTGAATAGTCTAGCTAGACATTTGTGATAACGTCACCAGTGTAGGCCACTTGCTCATACGAACTTACTTTACAATAAAAAAAAATACAAAAGTCATGTTGGCCAAGTGAAATGGAGCCTCGAGCTCCAATCCGAAGATCATGGGTTTGAACCTGTGTATCAATGGATAAAGAGAAATATCGTGAGAAGACCAGTTAGCTTGCTAATGTGGAATGCTAACTTCTACAAAATGCGCTTCTGATGTGCTTATGTCAGGATCTTAGTATCTACAATAACTGTCCTCTGAAAAACAGGCGTGATTTTGTGCATTGTGTTCGCATTGATTTAAAGTCGTCAATACTCCCTTATGGATTTGATATTCAATGTAAATACCAGTAAGACAAAGATAAGATAGAAAAGACAAAGATAATAATAGAGAACAACTTCGTAATAACTTTATCAAAAGCCCCTGAACCCTTGAACCAGAAAACAGTAGTTCCCCCAAGCAAAGATGTCTGAAGTCGAAGGAATTAAAGTTAGTTTCTGAAAGGGGAAATTCAGAAACAAGCCTTCAAGCCAGGAAAAGCTCTTATTGTTTTAAAATGCAAACTTTGCTTAGATGTAAGTTTTGTTATTTCCTTGGGGATTGTGGATAGGGTAGTGTGCGAAATTTCGAGTGTTATGACTGACTTGGGGAAGTTTTGTGGATAGTAAAGCAGATAATACATATAAATATTTTTGCTCAAATTTGAAGCATCCTAATGAGAAAGTACCTTCGCCTACCGTCCGTCGCCGTACAAAAGATCCTATTCTGGTCTTGTGGTTAGGCAAAACTAGAGGCCATCGGTACGTAGTACTATTATGTTCTGTGCCATTAGATCAGGCTCTAATTTTGGAAATGTGAATACCCTGCGATAAGAGTTATATAATATGATGAGGTTTGAGAGATTCACGAAGAAGTGTATAGTAAAATTATACCTATATTGTGCTTCACAACTTGCTATTGATTGGCTCTACCGAGTCATATTCTAGTAAAGATAATTGCAACTTGGAAATAGCTACTTACATTACTTTCACAGTCTACTTCCTAAAATCACGTTCTTCGTCTTGCTATGTCGATGCATCATGATGATGATGATGACCTCCACGACGTCGACGGCGAACCTTGCTATTGCATTGTCCTATTGCAGGACGCACCGAACGTAGACGGTTTTGGGTTTTGCGAAGCCTTCATAGAAATGTAACTTACATAACTCAGTACGAGTAGAGTAATTATCAAAAAGCTAAAGTCAGGTCGTTGGTAGTAGTCGCTATCCAGTTTTTAACCCCTATCAAAAAAGTTACGACTCAGCCTTGATCTTTTTGGGATAAACCGATTTAGATGTGGGTTGATTATAAGAAAGCTAAATCAACAATTATTATTAACTTAAAAAAAGAGGAGGTTCTCAATTCTTCGGAATGCACCTCGAGAAAATTGCTCAGCTTTTATTTATCGAAGTCGGTTTTTTTTTAATTTTTAGTTTATTATAAATGTTGTGTTTAGATTAAAGTGAAATCTTGTTTTCCATTAACATAACTATAAAGTTCAAAGCTTAGACTATTCAGTAGTCAGTGATAAACTGGCTAAATTCACGAGGCCTAAATACGTTATCAAGTTGGTAATTTACTACCATCTGTCTTACAACTACAGGCTATTATTCTAGGACCTACATCACTAATGAAGTTTGAGGTCAAACTATCTAACTTTTCGTTGCTAAGAAACGGCTACCTTCATTTAACTTACTAAAAAAGTCAGATGATTACATATCCATACAGTTTTTTTATTCACATTTAACACATTTGGCAAATGTATTTTTGATTTCTCTGTCAGCTAGTATTCTAAACTATGGGGAAACTCCATGGGGAAAATAAAACAAAAGTTGAACACGACTGGCGACTGGGGTCTCATTTACGGAGACACGGGGCGTCGCATGTCTCGTATGGCGTGGCGTCTCTCGGGATAATGTTTGAATGCCCGCATTGAATTCAAACATATGCCGAGAAACGCAACGCCACACGAGACGCGTGACGCCCCGCGTCTCGTAAGGTACTTCGAGAGTTCGGCGCGGATAGGTGTGCGCTCAGCCTAAATGGGGCGTGACCCGGCGGCGGTAGAGTGAGTACCTGCGGTAGACATTCTCTCAAATCTTTAGGCATTCAAGATCTTCTAAGGGTAGTCAGTTGTAAGATCAAGCGAATAAATAAACTAAAGTTCTAACAATCGCTTAAAATGTGATTCTGGTTAATAGAGCTGCAGGAACAATTATTAAGCTTGAGATGAATTAGTTCGATCATTCAAAAGGAACACTTTTTGCCAGGGATGGATGAACATAAATTGCAAATGATAATGATCACCGTTTCAAAGCAGTCGTACGATAGTCGAATCCTTGAAATCACAGGTCAACTATCAACTTGACCAGCTTATAACTTATCTCAGATAGATATTCCAACGATAATTAGTTTTGAATTACTAATTATGAGGTAAGCTTTGGGCCATTTGAGCTGACTGTCATGCTCGTTGGAAAAGCCGTGACCGCTTTTTGACAGCAGTAATTTACAGATCGAGACTAGAATCTAATCTGTACATAGCAAGATACTTTAATATTATGATAATTTATAACTATTCAGCCCGAAACATAAAAAAATATAGGTTATTTTTATTAGGTGACTCGTTCTTAAAAATACATATATTTCCGAATTCATATATGACTTAACAAAAAAAAACAGGGGCCACGTCTTAATTAATAATCTCTCAGATTTTCGGAGATACTACGAAACTAATTTTAATTAAGGATAATTTGGTCGTACCGGTGAAGAAAATTTACAAGTGATCCTTGATAATCAATTATGCTTGAATAGCATAATCCAAATTCTTTCCAAAACCAGTGTGTCCCAATAATAATTAAAATGGACAAGAGCCCCGATGGGTTATTTGACCTTTATAAAGTGTCAAGCATCTAAATTGAAACAAAAATTAAGGAAAGCCTTTACATAATTGATGGGTACCAGGAGCCGTGCTAGAGCAAAAGTAATCCGCAAGGGATTTAATTTTTCTTATGAAAAAAAAAAACCAGATTTAAAAAAAAACTTACTAACAAAAAACTTTCCTCAAACGCTCCATAAAAGTGACTCAAATCATAGAAACAGAACCACAACAATACAATCGTAAAATAATCATACCAAAACAGCTTTCGCTTATATGGCGTTGCGAATATGCTATTGTGTGCAGGAAGCTACCTTACTGGGAGATCCTTTGGCACAGCCGATTGCAATACAAATAAAGGGCAGTGACCTCGTGGGTGAGGTAAGGGATTGTAAGGGCGTTGTGACCAAATAAACTAGTAAGTCGCCCCGCACTGAGATCTCGCAGTACTACTTAGGCCTTTACATCTTTACTAGATGATTTATACAGTGTCAGGAGGCAATCTTTGCCTACACTTAACGGGACACTGTAGTGCCTGGGACAATGTTGAGATGGAGTAGGCTTGCCCAGCACCTACAACATCCTCTTAGCTTAACCGGCCATATATATCCACAGGAAAGACATGGTCAATACGTGTGGGGCTGACTAAGCCGTGGGTTTCCTCAGGATGTTTTCCTTCACCGTTTAGAGCTCGTGTTAACGCGCATATAAATTTTTCGAAACGAAGAATCCATTGATGCACGGCCAGGATTCGAACATTTCGAACCCACGACCTTCGGATCGAAAGTCGAGGTACTATACCCCTCGGCCAACACGGCTCTTCGGCTCACGAGATCTCGCAGTATACATCGAATAAACTCGAACATACAAACATGCTAACATACAAAAAATCGCCTAACTTGTCACTATAGGTTTAATTCTAAAACGGTGTATAGGCTCAATAATGTATTCTTTAATAATATTCGGCACGTGCCCAGTTCTCGTAAGCAGTTATCAGGTTGTGTGCCATTAACCGCCTTATAATGCTGACTGGTTTTCTGATAATGTTGAAGGTTGTGTAAAAAAGGTTGAAAGCTGATTAAAATATGTGGTCTCATAATATAAGTGTAGAAGCTAATTCGGAACACTGAAGAGTTTTAATTTTTTTTTAAAATAAATGATTATTTTAGGTGAATGTAAAATGCTAACTATCACGTATGGTATAGTAACTATCTACTACAAGACGAGATATGTGAGAATGTATCAAAAGTATTTTGGATTACAGTCGTAAAGACGAAAGGGCTAGCCAAATAAAATCCTTTACCACAATGACTAATACAAAACTTTGATGATGAAAGAAAAGAAGAAAGACAATACTTTGATAGAAATACATTAATTAATAATCTATTATTAAATTATAATAATCGTTTTATTTACGTACTTGAAGAACAAGTACGTAAATAAAACGATTATTAATTAAAATATAGTAGAAAGACTACAAGATCCTAAAATAAATAAACCAAAAACAACATATCGCTGTAATCAATTCGTAAGTAACCAGCAACCACTCAATCGGCAACTATAACAGCTTATTCATAAAGGACCGGTCGATGCAGAACATGATTTACGGCGGAACTTTCCACGCGACCCGATGATTTATCGATGCATATTAAACTTATCCAAAATATACAAGTAGGACGTTTGGACGACAATACGGATAAATATTCGATCTTTGAATAGGAAGGAAATTTTGGCGAGGACAAGTGAAAACTTTTTTGGGTCTTTATTTATTAACGATGTCGATGAATTGGGGGTTGGGGAGACTACAAACGAAGATACTGTTTGTAGCATTATTTGGATGAAGAAGTGCAACAAGAGTAAAGGGCCAAACAAAGACGTAATATTTTGGCACGGTACACTGTGGAATGAATCTTTATCGAATCAATTGTGTTTTTTTTTAATTTTATATCCACGCTTATTTTCTCCTTCAAGAAAGTTCCAATCTAAGCTTCCCCTCGATTGGAAAGAAAATGAATATTAAAAATTTCAAACCACCTTCTTCGAAAATGTTCAATATAATCCGACTTTACTTTTGATCTCAGCAATATGCGGGGATTCACCTTCCAAGTCCTACATTATTAGTCTAGCCTGTATTCTCTCCGGAGACTCAATTTCAGCTAAACCCCCCATATGCTCCTTTATTATACCTATTCCACGTGTACCTTTGTATTGGTTTTGTTTTTATTTTGCGTCTCGATAGCTTTAATTTTGCACGGCACAAATAAGTTTTGTACTGTGTGGTTTTCTTTTTCGTGAAACTTTTATAATAAATTTTAAATCTTTATATGACTTCTGGGGCTCGATTCCGGTACCGAACTTTTTATCAACCTCAACCAAAACCTCAACTAAAGCGACTGTTTCCATGACTACTAATAACAAACGACTCAGTTGTGGTGAGGTTTTGAACTTTGGCAGTACAAATTTTTGAAAAGCTATTCTACTATTCACCAAATGGCTGACATTTAAGAGTTCGAACCAAAACCAAAGCGGTTGTCATTTAATAGAATACAGGCCCTTCACTTTAATGTTAAGCCTACGTAAAACCAATCAACTTTTTTTTTAATAACCATTACAAGATTTTGTCGAACGTTAAAATTTGTTATTCAACCCGTTCCACACAACCGCTGAAAAGCGTAACATTCAGTTTAATTATAAAATGTAATTAAAAGTCCACCCGGACGTCTGCTCGCGACGACCGCCCTCCGCAGAATGCAAACATAACATTTAATTTGGTGTGCGGTCACTTGACGGTACGTTTTGACGGCCATTTTGGTTGTAGACGTCGTGTTGCAAAATGGTGGAATGTTTCTGGATTTGTCCTTTATAAACAAAAGAAACAATTCCTGTATTTTTTTACTAATTAATATTTATAATTCTGCGTTCTATTGTAGTTTGTTTGAAATTCCTATTTTAATTTTGCTCTATTTTGTTTTCAGGTAAGGTTCGTTAGGTATTTAAAACGAATTGTCAATTCTTCGAGCATTCGCGAAGCTAATTAGAAGTAAGTAAAACAATACGTCATGCTCAGGTACAGTCAGTCACAAAAGTCGATAAACCTTGGAAGATTTAAAAACTCGGATCGTTTTGAAACCTACCATTTAATCTTGATTTTAACAAAGCTTTGAAGAATCGCCTTAACTCTATTACTTGAAAATCGAATAACCATTGTCTAACTGACTCTGACGTGAAAGATCTTTTAACACTGAAACTGTTAATATACTTTATATTTGTGGATGACTGTACTTGTTGTCTTAGATAAATTACACAATTAATTATAAGAAATTATTGCATCTTTATAACCAGTAAGTTTAATCGCAGCAATCTGCATTAATAAAGGCAATGACAGAATGGCTGTTATGAATTAGAAGCATTACGCCCCACGTTGGGCGCCATTATGAATCTCATCTAGTAGATGGGGTTTTTGATGGTCACATAAAAGGTAGCAATGTTACTTTGTTTATATTGTTTGTTACCTGAGTAGCTGTGATGGATCTAGCTTTGATATGCCTTTCTGCGATGTGTATTAAACTAGGTATTATTATTCATTAATTTTTGATTACGAACACAAAACAAAGCTGTTTGCGACGTTTTAGCATAGTTGTAATTTTTTTAAATTTTGTTATCAATAGACTACTTATGGTGTATTTATTAACAACCACCTTATACATAATCCTGATTCCATACAAGGATTTCCTGTGTCGTGGGTATCAAAAACTACGACACCATGTTACCTTTACACCCTGATCTATATAACGAATATTAGTAGATTGTATCAACATTTTTGTTCGCTGTAAGAATCGAACATGCATCTCTCATTGAAATCGTCAAACATTCTAAAAAATAATTAAAGTAGTTATAAAGTGATCTACACATAAAGTAAGCTATTCCGAACTGGTAAAGTAATTTAATCCAATGTTTTAATCTTCTAAAGCTGTTTACAGTTTCTGAAACTGATACACAATTACGTTTTATGTGTTTACATTACAGTAAGAGCTATCTTAACAATAGTGACAAATAGGTTAACGGCTGCATAGGTACTTAAGAACGATAGCTACTCACTCAAATCTTTAGAAGTTTAAGATAGTTTGAAGATTTTTAGAAAGGGTTAGTCAAAGGCACGTCCATTTGACACACTGTTTTGTCAGTACAAAACAGGGCATGTGTATCAGCTAGAGCTTCTGTATTGCTTCTATGTTTTATCTATGAAGCGAAAGAAGTGTGTCAGGATCGTAGCAAATGGAGATCTGTGGTCTCTGCCTACCTTTATGATGGGAAAAAGGCGTGATTTTATGTATGTATGTATGTATTTTTTATCTCTTATACAGAGACTATCTAAAACTGACTATCTCATGTAAAAATATATTTACACAACAAAGGATTTGAATGATATCTTTTGCAACTTGATACCCTGGGCCCAGCCCCAATGGCTGCCAAAACTAATGGCATCTGAAGGTTCAGCATTCCAGCGAAACAATTCCAGACCCTTCCATCTAGAGCCAGAAGCTCCAAAGAAATAGAGTCCGTAACATGACGGAGTACAGTTTGCCTGAAACTTATTGGCATGGTTAATCCTGACCTATTCCACTTCTAGACTAACTATGTTATTCATTTTGAATTTATAAGCTTACAGCTCAAAGAGTCGCTAAATCTCTTTCCATCTCTTTTCAATTAAATGTGTTAAACAAGAACAGGACTCTCCAAAGCCTTGCTAAAATGACAGTTGGTTATAAATAATGGGGTTGGTCTAAAACCCTCTTTTACCTTTTTACAAGCTGTATGTAATGTATGGACTCTTAAACTTCATTGATGTCACCTCACTTAGTTGGATTTGAACGGTACCCCACTGAGCATGCTTATATTTAAGTAGATAGATCACCGAAAAGTAAGCTAGGCTAAAAAGTCCCCAAACCATCTTTATTGCCCTGATTCTTCACGGATTTCACGGTATTAATCTCTATTTGATCATCATGCCTATTGACTTCGACTTGACGTCATGAACCTTGAAGTTTTGATTAAAAATGCTAGCCGTAGGCCTAACATGTGCAACATCGAGAGTCGAGAAACCAGATTTCTCGATCGGTTAAACTGCTCTTGCGTATGCGTTAGAGCAGTACGACCGATCGAGATATCTCTCTCGATGTTGCACATGTTAGGCCGGCTGGTGACTGATTTCCAGGCATGCTAAGCATCTACTAGGATCTTTAAACATTTGAAGTTCTCAGAAGATATCCAGAGGTTGTCAGAAGCACATTCGTAATCAGCGTTGCCATATCTACCAACTTGTAGGTAGATCTACCTACTTTGCCTCGAGTCTACCTATCTACCACCACAAGCCTGGAATCTACCTACTTTTCTAAATCTTACGGAACCACATTTATGAACGTTTCTTTCATGTTAAATGACAGTGCCGTACGGTCCTATTGGTAGTTAGTAGTAATATTTAGCCCGCCTGCAACTTGCCGAATTGAAAAAGTGTTAGCTGCATAGCTGCAGTGTATATTACTGGTTTTAATTAGGCTAGGTTTCTTGTTCCAAATTAATGTAGGTAGGTATATTATGTACCTATTTGAATTTGACCTGCAAGAGAAACAGGGTGTCAATTCTAGTACCGAACATTTTATCAACCTCAAGCAAAACCTCAACTAAACCTTAGATTTTCAACTGTTTCTTATTCTACTAATGACAAACGACTCAGTTGTGGTGAGGTTTTAGCTAAGGTTTGGACTTTGGCAGAACAAATTTTTGAAAAACTATTCTACTATTCACCAAATGGCTGACATTTATGAGATCGAACCAAAACGCAGCGGAATGATTGACGTTGTCATCTAGAAGAATTGGGGGGCAGACTGCACGCAAAAAAAAAAATACATCTGTGGCATTGACACTCGAGCTAGAGATTATTCCACAAAAAGATTTTTATCGAAAAGCGAGCAACCTTGCTCATACATTTGAAACTTGTAAATGAAAGTCACTACGTATAAGTTTAAATAATAAATATTTGTTATTACAAACCTGAATTAGGGGTAGATCTACC
Source organism: Camptogramma bilineatum (assembly GCA_958496255.1). NCBI lineage: Eukaryota > Metazoa > Arthropoda > Insecta > Lepidoptera > Geometridae > Camptogramma > Camptogramma bilineatum. The sequence continues at coordinate 15,173,719 of OY292458.1, read as the reverse complement.
TATTTTTCATTTTACATTCTACCAACTTGTACCAATTTTTGGCCCCTCATCTACAAATTTTCAAAAAATCGGGTTGGCAACACTGTTCGTAATCCAAGTTTTTATTTGACATTTGCTCACATATTCCAAGTTTACCTTACAAGTTGTAAAGCCATTTCCATCTGAAATTATGCTAATATTTCGATGACGTTTGTTAAAAGTCGATGGTCGTTTTATCCAAATCTTTGGCTAAAGTCGAAATGTAAGAGGGAACTTCAGAAGAGTTTTTATTCGGAAAGTGTAACGTCTATTTGTTTATATTGACTGACTCTGAGATAAATGTTTTTGTTGAAGCGTTTCGAGGTCAAATACTTTCAATTTAGTGATCATTTCATGTGTAGAGCGAGACTTTACGTACCTACCCCTATATTTTTGTCATTAAGCATTTGTTCAGTACAACCTAAGTCTAAGTCTAACGACCGGTATTGTGGTAAGATATTTAACTTCTATACTAAATATTACAAATTACAAATATCTTGCCATAGTGAACTGGCCATAAAGAGTAGGACCGCTGGAATCATATTGAAGTCTTCAAAGCTACTGTGATTCTACTCCGGTTCTTTCGCGACCATCTTCATGAATGATCCATAACATAACATCCTCCGTAACATCATTCTTGAATGGTGTTGTCTTCCTGCGGTAAGGTTACCCGAGCTCTGCGAGGAAGCGCTGCGGACACAACTGGTTGACCAGTCTAGTAAAACGTGATAAATAGAAATACCTATGTAAGTATGTTTAATATTTAAGGCAAAAAAAGTCGTGAAGAAACTAGTTCTTTACGATGTTTTTCTTCACCGTTTGAAGCACAAACAATAAACAAGCGGTTAAAGTTGTAAGAAACTCTACTGTTATCTATCTGAAACTGGAAGAAAGCCTAACGCAAGCTCCGATGTGGGAAGTAAGATATTACTGCGAATATTTTTTGCAGCGGACGTGTTAGGAATATCGAACACATGCTAAGATAAAGGTCTGGTTTTATGCCACCGTCACATGACATCATCCTGGAGAAAAGTTGGTTAAAAAGGCTAACAAGGCGTTGAAATAGGCCATTAGGTAAAATTTGTTCTTTGAACAGCAGAAGATGTTTTCATGAAGGAAAACCCTTGTCACAGAATACTAAATGGTACCCTGATTGCGATTGGCATATATTTTTTTTACGCTATATTAACATTGTGCTACCGCTATCGCAGGAACTGGGATCCCCCTGCTTATTTGAAGATCCATTTTTCACAGGAAGTGTTTTCGTAGTGCTTTCGTAGGTTGCTACTCGTAGCAGTTTACCGAGTGTTAGAACACACAGAATCAAAAGGCTTTTGTAAGTTTGCGAGTTTTTAACGAAGGCCACTTCGACACACTTTCCTTTAAACCTTTGAAATGAAATGAAAAAAAAAAGTGAATTTAATCATAACAGCGGAGCGCTTCCGTACTGGGGCACATTGAATTGTCGGTCCTGGCAATAAAGTTGTTTAGATAGTGTACAAAATGATAGGATTAGGTGATAATGGAAAAATAAGTTCTGAACGATGAAAGTTTTTGATGAAACCAGTCATTATTTTAACTCGCAATGGTCTTGCGGCACGTAGATGGCTCCAAAAAGAGATACTCTTCTTGTTTTACTATTTTTTGAGCTCTACTACCAAGAGCCTGTGGCGTCCCATTGCGAGGCAAAGGCCTCCCTTAGTTCTTTCCAGTCTTTCCTATTTAAGAGCAATTAAATGAAACATAGAAGCATTTCTATGACCTACCTACACTAAACCATTTCACTTTCAAAACTTTCGTGAGTGGGACTAGACATTATGTAACACACGGGACATACTCACGTGTGAGACGCTCGCGCGAGGAGTAACCTTGCCCCAACTCCCTCCTTACCCAGATGAAGATTCTCCGGATGAATCGAAACATTGTCGGTATCTAAAACGATGATATTTTTACGTGAGTAATTCCCGTCTGTTAAATAATGTCTACACTAAACTGAGCCCCATTGGCCCAGTTAGCTCTTCCCACTGAATTATGATAAAGTTCTAAGATTATCCTTAATTTTTTTTAGAATTATTTCCGTAAAGCGAGTGAATCGAGCTTGCATTATAAACTGACATCGCACGGGCATCATTAAAGTGCCCCGGTGCATGTGCACTAAACGAACCGCGACGCGGAATATTGTGCTCTTTGCGAGGCGGTCTTCATTATTCCGTGTTAATTGCAATTTATATTAAGTTTTCTTTAACATGAGCTTGGTAATCTATTACTGGATATAATGATTTGGACTAAGAATATTGTTCGTTATTTTCATCGAAGTTCTAAGGAATATAAAAAGTAAATTCGTATACCTACTTAGTTCAAGCTGTGGTTCAAGAAAAAGCTTTAGTATTATTACGTAGTACTATTATTCTTGAATATTATGCTGTTTAATGTTGAAATATCCGTAAAATCAGTTTAAAATCGTGATTAAAATGAAGGCTGCAATCGGGAAAGTCCGCTGCTGAACATTTACCCATGTCACTAGTACCAGGAAGATAGGCCTTTATATCACTAGTACCATTGGACAGTACCTTAATGGTAGTACTAGTGATATAAAGGCCTATTCTTCCCTACAAACATCTTAAAAATCAAAAAACTTAAAACTCGCTCACATCTCATCTAATCTAGATTTTCTAGAGTTCACCCAATGATCTTAGTAAAGGTGACCTTTAAATACAAATACATTTATTTACCAATAGAAAATACAATAGGTACATAAATACAGATATTACTGATGGTCCCCGTACTAGGGCGAGCCTGAGATCGAAGAACAAAAAACGATTACCTACTACAATACATGAGAGAGGATAACACATGACAAGGCAAACCACAAAGGACAGACTAAAGAAAATAAAACTTTACTTTACTTGAGTTTTCCCACCAATTTGGCAACCTAATGTCGCTTTATTTTACTAATTACAACAAAATACACCTGGTACAATAAACGACCACCTGCAGTTGCTCAAAATAAAAAGCTGCTAATTGTTTAAGGGTAACGAATGCCCTTGACAGTAACAATTACACAGAACGAAATAATAAAATGTTGGTACAGCAATTAGCCAATTGCATCTGTCTTAAAAGTTGTTTGTTTTTGTGTTTTGGTCTTATTAAAGTAAATAATAAATAAATAATGCCGGACATTTTACACAGCATCATATAGCCCCAAGCTAAGCAGAGCTTGTGTTATGGGAACCACATGACTGATATACTTACTACTTAAATTTCTTTTGGAAATACATACATAATATACATAGAAAACACCCAGACCCGAGACAAATATTTGCAGATCATACAAACATTTTGTCCCGCGGCGGGGATCGAACCCGCAACCTCCTGCGTCACAGGCGGGCCTTCACCCACTGCGCCACAGAGGTCGTCTAAAGCTTTGGAGTTGTGTGGTCGTTTTCAAAAAATCAGATGGTTGACCACTGCTTGAATTGGTAGCTTTATTATTAAGTAGTTTGGCAACCATTTCCATTTCAATTCAATGTTCAAACACCTTCCCCCCGATTGTCTATCTCCGATAGCGATCGAAATTGGTCTCAAACTGTCAAATGTTCAGTGACCACACAAGTAGCTCTGTCACTCTCATCTCAACGAGACCGAACGCGACAAACGATACCTACGCGATCGTTTTGACGGGTTATTCCACAAATCCCCCCTGAAAATCCCCCTTAGGGGGGATTTGTGGAATAACAGTTTGAGACCAATTTGAGGTATGAGACAATTTCGTTAGCGAGAATGCTGCGCTACTGCTCCTTTCTTTGGCGGGCACCCTGCATAAACTCACGAATTTCGTCCTATTTAGGTATTTGTATGTACGAGTCTATCTCTTACAAAGCTTTGAAATGTATATTGCACCCAGCAAACTATACAGTAGTTGACTCTACCATGACATGAATACCAGATATCATTATCACTAGTGTGAACCTTAACCCGGGTGAGTAAGGTTGGTTTTAGTTCAATAATAATATCTATTGTTTAGAATCGCTCTGTATGCGATGTATTGATGTTTGGATGTACAAATGAATTCTGATTTATAAATAACAGTGAAGCGGTGCGATGTTAATATGAGTTTAACATGCGGCTGACATACTTTTCGCTTTCTATTATGAAAGGGAGATAAATTGTTACATGTAATATACACAATGGTTTGTCTGGCTTTGGATTATACGGTCAGATACAGAGTCTCAAAGTTCATAGTTTTTATAACTTTAAGCTTTTGGTCGTAATTTTGGGTCCTGGTTTTGTGAAAATTTAAGTATTTCCTTTGAAAGTCAAACCCAATGCCAAACCTGTCTCTTTTAATCCACGACAAATCACAGAAAAATAGAAACTGATTACTTATCGAATTTTTATAGAATTTTTGAATTAAAAAACATTCATCGAATTTTGTTGTTGTTGTGCCATACCTACCTAACTTGTCACTGTTACAATACAAAACTCAATTTGGGATTTACAGTTTCATGGGTTTGAGATGTCCTTTTATAGTAGATAGTAGATTTCTTACTTTTATAACAGTAAACCGTTCAGCATTGCCATTCATCGCTGCCAGTGTTTTGGGCACGCGGATCAGTTGAGCTACCTGTAGATCGTTTACAACGATCCGTAGTTGGCTTCTTGTTCTAATAGTATTTTTATAAAGTTATGTAATTAAGTACTTAGTAGGTAGGTAGTTTAGTACTGTACTTTTTTATCTTTAACATTAAGAATTCATTAGATGTAATGGAAATCCAACTTTAATGCCAAGAAATTAGAGTCTGTAGTTTGTATGCACAGACAAACTCCAAACATAACGGTGTGTCTTTTTTAAACTTTCGCGATCACTATTCATATTGAAAAATTGTATGGACATTGTGTTGCGGTGTAAATGCAGCCGATCCGGAATCTGAAGATCAGTGAGGGTAGTTTTGGATACTACCGCCGATTCACAATGGACCTTGAAAACATACTCCAGTCTGCCCGCGACCACGGCTATTGCAACATAGCCGAAACGTCGGGATAAATAAGGTAAATTACGCGATAAAATCCCGTGTCCATAAAACTTTTCAATATAACGGTGTGTATAGTTCAAACTTCACTTCAAAGAAAACATAGTACCTGACGTGAAACCTTAAGTAGGTATAGTTAATTATAAAAAGTTTCGTCGACTTTCAAAACTTATACAGACAGACTGCTCTTAATAAAATTTTGTATTGATTTTTAGATAAGTTTCTCTGACTACCCTCGTGTCTAACAAAACAGTTTCTGAAAACTAAAACAGGTCATTTAAACTATTCTATGTACCTAATATCGTTTTATTTCGAAGCATCCTCAGTTTAGGCTCAACCTCAACCGAATCGAAGCGAAGCAAATGTTTTTAAACTTCAAAGTAAATTCAACTCTATTTCCTTTAGGTAAGGTACGTCTGTGGGATAAAAATAGTGGTCTAAGCGGGCGAAGCCGCAGGCGTTCGTTAGTAGTATGTTTTAAACCATACTTATACACAACTAAACAAACATAAATAGCGATGATTAAAAAGTACGTTATGTTCGCAAAATAACCATTTCAATTTATATTTTCACTTTTTCGCTCTTGAAACGTGTTTTGAAAAATAGTTTATGTAAAGGAAGGTATTTGTGACGTCATCGATCTCTGGCTATAGAAATATTATGAAAACCTCTCAATGCACCTGCACCTGAACCAAATTCAATGTCTGAAAAATCATACTTCCATTGATGCGAAAGGCCATTCACGGCTATTTCAAATATGACCCAAATACGGGACGGACATTCAATGGGACACAAACGAGCGAAAATCCCATAAAGCGGCTCCAATCGCACCTTCGGGATTTCACAGTGCAAACAACGCTAATCTCTAGCTCCATGAAAATAAGGGTGAAAATCAACTAGCAGGTCCTGTGTCCACTTTGTACCGTAATCCTAGTGGTTGGAAATAATTTAAAATATCATAAGCTTGTATCTTACGGGAGCTCTCCTAAGGGTAATGCTGACGTGGATTTTACGCGGTAGCTTTAAATATTGGGTAGTTGAAAAATTGGGTATGGGTAGATAAGGTATAGAGGCAGGGGTTCGGCTTTCAATGGGCGTTTTATTAACATCCTTTGGGTAGTAATGATAACCTTTGAGGTTGTTGGTCTAGGACGGTTTAGTTGATATTTTGTGGTGACTGAGTGGCCGTTCTTTAGCTGCTAGAATAATAACGACTGTTTGTTAACCTGTAGGCCTACTCCCAGCACTAAAACGACATATCGTGCCAATTATCGTAGTTCAGCCTAAGTTGGTGGAAGCCTACTTCGGAACATTCGACCAACATCAGCTCAACACAGACAGACAGACAGACATGAAAAAAAATACAGTTTTGGCTTCAGTATCGATTATACCTCTAGAGTGCCCTCCAAAAAATTTTTTCAAAATATCTTTAATGTACAGAATTGAACCGGTTACAGTTTTATTATAAGTATTGATTGATATTGAAGTATTGATTTTATATTCAGTAAATGCCCACATTTTGCAAAAGTTAGCATTCCATAGGTACGTGTCTGGTTGCAAGCCCAATCGAATCGCCTAAGTATAAGAATGTTAACTGTTCCACTTTTGCACAATTGCAAGAGATAGCACAAAAACTAAACATCGCAAAGACCGACTGCTAGGTGATAAATAAAAAACTTCACATTTCCCTTTAAAATAAACATTCAAGTGGCATGCAAGCGTTTATCTTCCGGGAACTAATGACTGAAACTTGTTCGAGCATTCATCATGCAGAATGGAGCTGGTAGTAAATGCTTGTGAAATGAGCTGCAACAAATGAAGGTCATCTGTCATGTCACTGCAATTCTTTCCTACCAATCGTGTGGGATCTAGTAGAACCTCGACATTTTGAAATTCGAATGCTAAACTGCTCGCAATTTCTTTGTCTGTTACTTTTTAAAAGGACCACGATTCTAATAAGGGATAATTTATATTAGACCGGGCCGTGCCGTGTACGTGACCCCGGACGGGACACGGATTTGAAACGTTACATACATTTTGCCACGTGCCACGTGCCTCTGCATGATAGATATCAGCTTCTGCAATTAATTATGATGGGTAAGGTTCCTGGCAAAAGACGAGTAGGTCGAAGAAAGAAGTCGTGGCTCCGCAACATCCGGGAGTGGACGGGAATGACCAGCGCATCCGAACTGTTCCGCCTGGCGAAAAACCGAGAAGTATTCCAGCAACTGATAGCCGACCTTCACTAGTTGGAGAGGCACTTGCAGAAGAAGAAGAATACATTTTGTATGAAGCAGTTTATATTAAATAGTGCCTGATCCGTGTCCCGTCCGGGCCTGTCTACTAACAAATGCCGCTCGGTTACTAACAAACTACACTACGGTTGGCCCGGACACGGCTCGGTCTAAAATTAATCATCCCTAAAAGTAAAATTAATAGTCACAAAGCAATTCCTGTGTTTGAATCTGAACACATTATGAATGACAGATAGGTAATCATTTCTTTCGAATGTGAATCATAACGGTGTCTTATTAAAGAAAGGTCGTATGAGCAAGTGGCCAACTCTGGTAACGGAGCTTTAAGGCCAAAGGCCTTCGTCATGGCTTAACAACTTAAAAGACCGACAATTTAACGGCCCTCCGAAGCACGGAAGCACTCAGCTCGTAATGCCGCTTGCGATCACCCATCCAAATTGTGACCGCGCACAACGTTGCTTAACTTCAACGATCAATCAAAAACGTCCCAGCAAGCTACGCCACGAGCGCTTCGACTAGACTAGACTAATGCAACAAAATCGCTTACTAACTCTACGCTAGTAACAGTAGGCTAATAAAGCCAGCACTAATGCTCAGTCGACTAAGCCGATGGATATTCGATCAAACAGTTGATTGATAATGAATTTGATGACGTCGGTCGCTCCAATCAAGTCGGTTGATTGAGTTCTATCAATTGAGAGCGGTTATATTTTATTTTACCTCTAGATTTATACTAGTTTTCCGATAATTGTTTTAAAATGCGACGTCCAGTTTCTTTGGCTGCCGAGATTAGGTTAGCCTTAGGTATACTAGTAGTTCGCCCCGAACTGAGATCTCGCGCACCGTTGTATTGATAGCCTAGATTTGGACTTGTTTCTGACTACCCCTATACCTACGTTAAGTGCTCCTAGTGTTTACCACAGAATGATATCTAATGCGCTACCTCAGTATGGTAAAGATTATAGGCATGCATGCAATACATTAAGTCGTGTCGTGTTTATATTCAATAGTTGACACCGCGAACATCGTACCGCGCCTCAGGGAAGGCCTCTTAGTTCGAGAAATTATTAAAATAGCAGTTCAATACGAAATGTATGAGAAAATCCATTCCCTCCCCCCTCCCCCTCCCCTCTCCCTACCCCCCCTCTCCTCTCTCCCACTCCCCTACCCCCCTCCCCTACCCCTCCCTTCCCCCCTCCCTTCCCCCTCCCCTCCCCCTCCCCTCCCCTCCCCCTACCCGTCCCCCTACCCGTCCCCTCCCCCTCCCCTCCCCTCCGCTCCTCTCCCCTCCCCTCCCCTCCCCCTCCCCCTACCCTCCCCCTCCCTCTATAATTTTGGTACATGCCCAGCCCACTATTTGCAGGAGTTATCATTTGCATACGTGACAGGTTGCAAGCCCACCGCCGCTATTAGAACGTCAACTGGTTTCCTCACGATGTTTTCTTTCACCGTTTAGAGCTCGTGTTAACGCGCATTTAAATTTTTCTAATCGAAAAATCCATTGATGAGCACGGCCAGGGTTCGAACTTACGATCTATGAATCGAAAGTCGAGCACTCTTCCAATCGGCCAACACGGCTTTTATTTTCAATCTCAAGAAAAAATATCAAGTAGCAACTAAAATCATTGCAAACCAAACCACAACGATGCCACACTCCTTGTCTGTTAACCAGACCTACGAATACATCGAAACTCTATGAAACGGGAGCTCTCTCCATACTTCCGTTAATTGGTTTCCATAATTTTTATTTTTGACTGTATTTCAAAAACTATAGAACCTAGAAGAAAACTAAAAACCATTTTGGAATGTATAAGTTGAGTACTTTCATATGACACCCCACTCAATATATTTGGGTAACTTTGAAAAAAAATTACCCCCTTGGGAACCCCATATCTTTACAACCCCTTCATCGATTACGCTCATACGCTCCACAGCAAATTTCCATAGTACAACCTATTGACCTATCAAGTTTCATACAGATTGGATAAGCGGTTCGATAGTTATGCGAGAACATAAAAATGAAACATACAAACATACAAACATACAAACATACAAACATACAAATATACAAACATACAAACATACAAAGCAAAATCGCCTAACTTGCCACTAAGATCTTCGCTCGCTTCGCTCGCTCGATCGAAAATAATATATAAAACTATGGAATAAAGTTCATTCGTATGTGCCATCGCGGTTAACAAAAATTGTTCCTAGGACGTAAAAATCTCTTTTTACAATGCAGACGACAAACAAGGCAGACCACAAAAAAAAATAGTTTACTCTTGAGAATATAGGTAAGTATAGTGACAATAGTTGAGGTTCTTCAGCATATTTTGGTAGAAGATATTCGTTTTATTAACACGTTCCTCATCGCAGCTTTGAAACGCCGTCACTAGAATTGACCACTGGCTCAAATACGAACATTCATAGAGACAGTACCTCATTTGCCCCATATTTACGCATTATTGGCAACCTGTCTTATCTTGGCAGCACCATATTTATTTCCCATTCGTTCAAAGCAATCCGCGTGGATTTGCACTCTATTGCATAGTTTACAGTTGTCTGAATGTGAATGAGTGTAGAGGGAGATAGCGTATTTGCGGAGAATTGAAGAATGTTGTCAGATGCATTGGATTACTAGGAATATTGCTTGAACCCTGTCATAGAATAGATAATATGACCCTGTTATATTGGATTTATTGGCTTCCTACAACTTTATAGGATGATAAGTTTCCATCTTTCCAATGGGCGTTTTTCGACAAGCCCGGCACGGCACCGGCACCGGCACCGGCACCGGCGCCGGTGACGCAAAAATGTATGAAAATGTACTGCTCGTTTTTCCACTTGCCGGCGCCGGCACCGGCAAGATTTCATATATTTTTGCATCCCCACCACCGGCGCCGGTGCCGGTGCCGGTGCCGTGCCGGCCAGTCAAAAACGCCCAATGACATGAGATTGATAGGAGTGGCTTTTCTAAAGCCTTCACAGAAATTAACAATCATGAACTCATATCGTAAACTTTATTTGTATGTCACTTAGATAGAAAATCGTTTGACATACATAGGGCTACACACAGACACGTTTTTTCCATGGATAGGTGAGTAGAACAACCTGTGACTTTCTCTGCGTTAAAAGCACTATTGTCGACGAAGATCTCATATGGGATTTACTTACAGCAACAACACCATAAATACCACTATTGTTCCTGGTCGTAACTCGTAGTTGTAAGTCTAAGGGCTAGCGCATATATACAACTTTTAAATCGACTAAACTGTTTCGTCGAGTTGTGTACTTGTCGTGATTTCTACACAACTAAACTGTTGAGTCGACGGAGGTGCGCATACAATCGATTTCAGTCGATTTGTAACCCAAACAAATCCAACAGTCTTGTGCAGGCAACGCTCAAGTTACCATGTCTTTTAACCATAAAGTTTTAACTTGTGCTTTACTTTATATACGTTTTAAAAGGAACCGGTCGCCCCAGCCAGAGACGACTTCCACGCATACTTCTTCCCACAGTTTCTTTTTCAAATTTATATCGGAATACTCTTTAAGGCTTTTTAAATAAAACGCGGGCCTTTTTTCTACACTATTAATAAACTCTTCCGTGTCGTCGGTAATGGTTCCCGCCATTGTGAGAACAAACGTTGTGCCGCTTCCAATGCAAATGCGAGACTGAACAGTCGTGGATCGACTGTTTAGTCGATGGTATGCGCACTTCAATACATTGCAATACAAAATGAGCGTGAGATCGATAGTTGTCCAACTTTTTAATCAAAAGCAGATCGATGGGGCTTTTTGATTTTTTTGTCGATCAACTATCGAGTTGATAATATGCGCACGTTCATATATTGCTGTGTACTTATGAAACACAACTAAATAGTTGTTCAACTAAAAATTGTATATATGCGCTAGCCCTAATTTGCTTCCAGAATTATCCTTGCCAGAACTAAAGCATAAAGTGATTCTAGCGAGACTAATCAGACGTGAAACACAAAGTTCCCAGCTCGGTCCAAATTAGCTCAGCATTCTGCAGTCTCCGAGTTAGCGCTCACCAATACCAACTGCAGCAACTATTGCAAACATGCTCAACAGATTTATGACACAGACTTAAGTTACTGGCTAGCCCACTAATGCCTCGTTAGCACTAAAGCCTTGACCAAACCAAAGCGTTCAGCTAACGTCCGCGGTGGCCTGCAAGGTGGCGATCAGTTGTTATCCAATCAGAGGACGGCACCGCGGCACCGCGGCACCGCGGACGTTAGCTGAACGCTTTGGTTTGGTCAAGGCTTAAGACTTCTTCAAGTGCCCCTCCAACTAGTAAAGGTCGACTATCAGCTGCCCATACGGATTTAACAAGGGATATTAGTTGCAGTGGTTATCCGTTGTCTTCTGCCCCAGGCTTTTTAAGAGATTATAACTCTAAGGTTGCTGATACCTCTCTGAACGGTTACCCGCCCAGGAAAAGTTTATACCGCCATTGACTCGGTCGTCAGAGCCTCATTAGTTGTCTATAAGGGAGCACCATGACCCTAGAAAAAGTGCTGCCGTCGGTTATTCTTACGAACCACCAACGCGTGCAGGTGAGGTTGACAATAGGGCTGGATATGATGTTATTTCGATTCCCCCATTCTCCCCTAAGACACAAGTATCAATAAAAGTCTCGCGATATTTTTCGTTTCGATTTATATGCGCATTAACACGAGCTCTAAACGGGGAAGGAAACCATCGTGAGGAAACCCGCGGCTTAGTCAGCCCCACACGTGTTGACCTTGTCTTTCCTGTGAATGTGGCCGGTTAAGCTGAGAAGATGATTTAGCTGGGAAGGCCTATTCTATCACAACACTGTCCCAGGCACAGCAATGTCCCGTTAAGGATTAGCTTTCAAAAGAAATGTCATCGTTGACTCCCCCCAAACGCCCCTCTACCCTCTATCTATTCACGATATTTTGACATGTTAAAACTTTTGAAACTATCTTGGAATAATTATAATTTTAACATCTTGTTGAAGTAGCGAACATTGTCATGGAGACTTCATCAATTTTTTTTTTTCGATGGTAGTGATACCTAGTTGTTACCTTCATAATTATTATTACTTATTATAGAATATCTGGGCGACCAAGCTCTGCTTGGGTGCAAATCGAGAAAAAAAAAAAAGAAAAATGAGTTAAGTATGTATTTAAAAAAAGCTAGGTCTCGATCGATCTAGCTAGGTAGAGACCTAGCTAGATCGATTCTTCGCCCCCGTAAACCGTAAACCTCTGTACCGCAAATTTTATCGAAATCGTTAGAGCCGTTTTCGAGAACGTGAGTACAAATAAACAAACAAACAAATATTGCTCGTTTAATAGAATAAGATAATATTTCATAAGAAGATCATATACTTGTCGGGGAGAGGGTTCTGGGCGTGAAGTATGGATGGTCCGATATGTTCAAAGACACGAAATAACCAATGTAACGTGTAGTCAGGATGTCTATTTTGTAATCACAATTACTTTCACAAGACTTAAACAGAGGATTGATTCGATTTTTGCCGATTAGAATTACTATCACCATTTAAAAAACAAAATGGAAACGCGGTGAGTTCAACAGAAAGAGACAAAGCTACCCACAGAACATTATTACTATCGAGGAGCGACCGCTCCGCTCCGATGCCAGAACCAAAGTGGCCACGCCGCTCGCCACCCGCTCGAGGAAAGCGAACTGTCCAACAACAAAACTGACTTTAGCGCCCTCTGCCTACTTTGTGTCGACCACACCCAAGTGACAATGACAGTTGTCTATTTGACGTTTCCATTATTAGTCTACAGATGGCGTTGTTAACAGGATGTAGTGCAGAACGAAGTATCAAATCAATTAACATTCCCTTTTCTAGCTCCAACTCCGACATAATATGTATTATATTCTTTATACCTAGATAAGTCTTATCACAAATAATTGTATGCTGTGTTCACTGTGTGAACTACAAACTACAAACTACGCCGACTTTGCTTTCTTAGGACTGTCATAATACGTTAAGTTTAGCGTAAATTACAATTTGTGAACCATAAACTTTCATATGACACCCCATTAAATTTATTTGTATAACTTTTATTTTTTTACCCCCTTGAGTACCTAATATCTTTACAACCCCTTCATTGATTAAGCCCATAAGCACTCGGGTCACTCGACACTGGATATATGCACCAACTGGAGTTTAAAACACTAAAAAACACGCTATAGTTACATACGAGTCGATAAAGTACAAAATTACAGTACTAAAATTAACTATGTAAATTAATTTTAGATTAAAAAATAAACTAAAAACCACGTCTTTATTTATTTATTTAGAATGCGTTGTCATCGAGTTGTGAGCTACCCTGACAGTTTTAGCCGGCCAGCTACACGGAAAGTGCTCGAAATTTTAGTCACGCGAGATTTCCCCCGGAACGACAGACAGATAGACAGACGAACAAGAAAGTGACTATATAAGTAAGGTAAAGACTCCTAATTCCGCGTTTTTTTCACCAAAACTAGAAAGGACATTAAAAATTAAGCATTTACAATGCATTTTTGTGAAATTGGCTATTTTTATCAGAAACGTTATTGTTTTTACTCTTGAAATATACAAAAAGTTTGTTGTTTTAAAAGGGTACGAACATTTTTGTATGGAGCCTGGCATACCTACTGTCGGCCATATTGAAAAAACCTCGATTTTGTAGCAGGTGATGAAACATGTGTCAATCGATAGGGGAAGTGATTACAAACAAAATATATTCAGTAATAAAATCTCGTAATATTTATACTTTCCGAGATATTTGAGTTTGAAAATGTAAAAATTAAAACTTGAAAATGCTAATTATGCTGCCAATAATAACCGGTAGGTATTTGAATATGTCTACTGTGACCGGGGATAAAATCGTGAGCCACATTCGTTTAATTTTTAGGTAGGTGGGTATTTCAAGTAAAAAAAAAAATTTTCACCTCAGCAGCTCGAAATGGCATCCTTTGCTGCGAGAAACCAGTGTGCAAAATCGCATTTTGCACACTGGTTTCAGTGAGGAAAAGTGATTTGAAATTCGAATGTCGTAGATTGACACGTGATAGTGCATGGCGGTCATTGGCTAGCCTGTCTATGAAAAAAAAACAATAACGCACCTTTTAAAAATAAAATAGCGGGAATTTGTTTCTGTCACGCTAGTTATTTGTTGAAAATTCATAAAACAATAAAGATGAGTGAAACCAGTGGCGAATACACTAATTTATCTCCAGAGAGAAGAGTTGAGACAAAAAGTGATTGTGATGAACAAAGTTCCCTTCCTGAGAAGCACGTATGTAAGTTCTGAACAAAACAGAAACTTTTAATTTTCAAAATTACATTATCTGTTATTTGTTCTTTTAATTTCTAAAAAAAATGCTTTATTTTTAAATATATATAAATGAATACCTATTATGGATTAGTTGCTTCATTATGTACAAAGTTGTATCTTTTATTTGTAGGTAGTAATGTTCTCGCTGCTGAGGTGAAAAATTTTGTGTGCAACACGAGACCAAAGTTTTTTACATCTCGTGCCTTTGAATTCCTCGCTAGACTCGGGATTCAAAATCAGCACTCGAGGAAAACATCAACTTTGCCCTCTTGTTGCACAAATAACTATTTTTTTGAACACAGTTTAAATACCATTTTGTGGTAAATATTAGGTATAGGTACTTATTACTATTTTTATAATAGGTAACTACAGGTAGGTAATTATATTAGGTAGATATGCATAGCCTGCATGTATGAAGCGAATAATGATTGAAAAATCAAAAATTAAAATGCTGCTGGTAACAAAGGCAATGTTTCCGGGGTGTCCAGTCGAGCCCATGCCAAGAACCATTTATGACACACATTATGTGGGAACAACAGCCCAAGGTTCTTTTTCCCTCTAGGTAATAAAAAAAAAGTAATCGGACATATTTTGTATGTATTAATAAATAACCGTATGGAGGGTAGGGATAAAATCACGGAGTGGTACTGCTCATGCGTAGTGGGAAAAAGAACCGTGGCTGTTGTTCCCACATAATGTGTGTCTTAAATTCTTGGCATGGGCTCAACACCCCGGAAACATTGCCTTTATCACCAGCGGCATTTATAGATTAAGGTGATTGTCAGACATGATGTTGAAAACGAAGTGAATAATGAATTTTAACTTTTGGTTTTCCTATCATTATTCGCTTAGAACATGCAGGCTATGTACCTATCAGGTTTAGAAGAAAAAAAACAGTTTTTTTTAAATCTCATAAAAAAAACAGTTCAAAATGTTTTAAACAACTGTTTTTTTGTTTTTTTTACATTTGCTAATAACTTAAATTGTATTAGACCTAATCAATTGTTACTTACTAGATTTTTGTAACATATCTTTAAAGAAAATGAGAATCAATACACGTATTGAACGCTTTACATACATGGTATGGTAGGTATCTTTTGATGTTTATTCTTAATAGGGGGAACCCGTTATTAAAATTAGGTACCGTATATTAAAATTAGGGGAATACCCATAAATCCAGTGATTTACCTACTTTCTTTCGACGGTTGGCATAGGGAGTTTTGTTGCGTTACTTTACCGGCGAGAAATTACCTTTGAAGTGTCTAAATAAAATTAGGGGAATACCCATGACATGAATCCAGTGAATTACTTTCTTTCAACGGTCGACATAGGGACTTCTGTCCTCATTCTGTAGCGGGATTTTACTGGGGGAAATTACCGATGTATGACTTGTATAAATACGAGAGCCTTTCTTTATAATATTTCATTTGATAATCGATTCTAGTAGTTCTAAACCGTGTTTTTATGCAATGTTTTCAACATTGTTTAAAACTTGTTTTAAACTGTGTTTTTAAACAATGAATAAAAATCAAAGTTTTATTTGAGACTGTTTTAAAACTTGTTGTAAACAAATGTTTTAAAACTACTTGTTTTAATTATGCCAACCTACCTACCTAGTAGAATCACCTACCTATAGTTACCTATTATAAAAATAGTAATAAGTACCTACCTACTATACAGCACAAAATGACGAAATAAACTGTGTTCAAAAAATATAATTAAAAAAAAAAAAAAAATTTTACCTAAAAATTAAATGAAATTGGCTCACTATTTTATCCCAAGTCACAGTAGACATAATCAAATACCTACCGGTTATTATTGGCAGCATAATTTGCATTTTCAAGTTTTAATTTTTACATTTTCAAACTCAAATATCTCTGAAAGTATAAAGATTACGAGATTTTATTACTGAATATATTTTGTTTGTAATCACTTCTTCTATCGATTGACACATGTTTCATCACCTGCTGCAAGATCGAGGTTTTTTCAAAATGGCGGAAGAGTAAGTATGCCAAAATGTTCGTTCTTCTTTGATTTAGCGTCTAAAATAATTTAAAATGTGAAAAAGTCGGAAGCTCCTAATTCCGATGTAAAAATTCTAATTCCGATGTATTTGGATCCTAATTCCGAGTGTACAAAATACAAAGGAGAACGGATGGAAGGAATGATACATGGTGTTCAAAAATTATCACATTTTACTATCAAACAGTACCTATTATTATTACCTGTATTCACCTATATTTATATTTACCTATATTATTACTAGTAGTTCGCCCCGAACTGAGATCTCGCGCACCGTAGATGGCCAACATTTGGACTTTCTTCTGACTACCCCTATAATTTCAAGTGCTACTACTGCCGGGTATGCCTATTGCGCTAGCTCTTCATGGTAAAAAATACTAGCATGCATGCAATACATAATGTCGTGTCTAATTTTTCATTTATTTCATATTTATGAATTCTCGTCGTATTTTTAAAAGTATACGTCCTAGAATAAAAATAATAACTATTTTAGAATGTACAAATAAAGACCTTTCATTTGACACCGCACTCAATATATTTGTTTACTTAACTTTTTTTACCCCAATTATTTTCATTTTTTATCAAATTTTTTTTTATTATGAAAATAAATCAAGTAGCATCTAAAATCATTGCAAACCAAACCGCAACGATGCCACTCTCTTTTTAAGACCGACCAGTCAATGAGCTACGAAGACATCGAAACTCTATGAAACGGGAGCTCTTGCAGCTCTGGTTTCGTAGTTTTTGGTCTTTGGTCGTATTTCAAAAACTATACATCCTAGATTAAAAATAAAAACCATTTTGGAATGTACAAAATAAGCCCTTTCGTATGACACCCCACTCAATATATTTGTGTAACTTTCATAATTTTTTACCCCCTTGGGAACCCAATATCTTCACAACCCCTTCATCGATTAAGCTCATATGCTCCACCGTAAATTTCCTTACCACAACCTATTGACCTACCAAGTTTCATGCAGATTGGATGAACGGTTCGACAGTTATGCTCGAACAACAATTCGTGAAACATACAAACATACAAACATACAAACATACAAACATACAAAGCAAAATCGCCCAACTTACCACTAAGATCTTCGCTCGCTTCGCTCGCTCGATCGATTAGTATAGTAAAAATGCACGATTCCCGTGGGATAAACCAAATAGTAGTCCACGCAGGCGAAGCCGCGGGCGTCAGCTAGTAATTCTATAAATCATCGGACCTGCTCACAAAATTTCACGAGAATTCGTTGAGAAATGCGACCTGTAGATGAGAACATACAGACGAACAGACATCCGAACAAACGAAAGCAATTTTGTCCAAGCTGAAGTAGAGACGCTGCGCTCGCTTTGCTCGCTCGGTCAATTATGTGAAACTATTGATAGACTTTATTTGTGTAAGTATAAATTTTATTCATAAACGTATCTTACTAAATATCTACATAGGTAGGTATCTACCTACATTGTAATGAAAGTTATTTTTGAGGGTAAATAATAGGATACTGATTATTTGTGTTTTTAAAATCATTCAAACTGAGTGACAAGCTGCGTAAAATAATGAACACTCTGTATGTTACTTGTGTCAATACATCGAAAATAGATTCTATGAGGATCTAATTCCGAGGTAAATACATCGGAATTGAAAATTTTCATACCAAACACATTTTCTAATTCCGAGGGTTAAAAAGTAAATGATTTTTCAAAAACACATAAACAAATTAATGCTTCAATGCAATACCTTCAAAAACATGTACAATTCTATTCAAGATTGTATCGAAATACGTCAAGAACTTAATTTTCTTACTACCCAAATTGATAATCTTTGATATGGTATTATTAGTAAATGCAACGTCAAAACGTACCTCGGATTTAGATTTTAATGTGAATTGACATTTTATGTAGTCAAATCCAAAACAACAAGTGCGTAACTACAAAACCAGCTTAAAAAAATTCAAATAACACGAGGTCTATGAAATCGTAATTCCGCGGTATACATCGGAAATTAGGAACCACCTAAAATATTGGGCAGCTAATGCCGATGTATTTTCAAAACGTATTTTTAACTAATCTATGAAGAAAAATACAGAATTTTTAAGTGATTCCGCTTACAAATATACTCCTTTCAATATTCCAACCTAAAGAAAAACACACACAGTACAAAATTAAAGACAAAATCACTATTTAGTAAACCGTAGTACTCACGTGCACAGGGTCCAAAATGTATGGAGCGACCGTTCGGCACAGCTGCTGGCACGAAACTAACCGATTATTGTAAAAAGTAAACACACTAAAGCACTCCTTTGTTTGCGTAAGCACGACCAGATATATTATTAATTGAGAAATGTATCCTGCAGTTAAAAAGGGTTTGTAAATAGCTTGAAACTAACGATTTTCTATATACCTCGCAATTACCGTCCATTTTCAGAAACCATCGGAGTTAGGAGCCTTTACCTTATAATAAAAACGTGGTAAAATAATAATGTCATTGATCCTTGATAAGTGTGCACATTTTGATCCGACGTTTTGAAATGGATTAAAACTACGTTCTAAGATTCTGTTGACATAGATGAATACAAGTGAAGCTAAAAAAAACTAAATTCGGGGTAATATCCCACTTGGCCAAGACAGTCCTTGAACAAAAGCCAAATTATATAGTTGAGGATGCGACTCCACTCCATTTTGTTCCGAATGACATTCGATTTCGACTAGTCCTATTATATAACAAATGAGAGAAGTTTGTGTGAATGTTTGTTTTACCACGTATCTATGAAGCTGAAGCTGGCAGCCAAATCTAGCAGCCAAACTGTGAACAAAAGTGGAATGACCCATGTGTAATAATTTTTAAAAATTACTATAAATCCGATATATTTGCGCATCTCCAGCCCCACGCATATCACCTGGGGCAAAATGGACCAGCCAAAAATTAAAAAAAAAAAAAAGATTTTCGGAATTTTTTAAAGTTTTTGCGAGAGTACCTGAGCTATAGTCCGTGCTCCCTCCTGGAACATGCTTCAATATCTTCTAGACATATACTAGAAGGTCTCCCATCGTTTATAGAATTTTTCATCGTTGCGTACCATCAGGAAAATAGAAAATGTACAGATTTTCAGATTTTTTTGTTTTCACGAAAAACCTGAGCTATAGTCCGTGCTCCCTCCTGGAACATGCTTCAATATTTTCTAGACATATACTAGAAAGTCTCCCATCGTTTATAGAATTTTTCATCGTTGCGTACCATCAGGAAAATAGAAAATGTACAGATTTTCAGATTTTTTAAAAGTTTTCGCGAGAGTACCTGAGCTATAGTCCGTGCTCCCTCCTGGACCATGCTTCAATATCTTCTAGACATATACTAGAAGGTCTCCCATCGTTTATAGAATTTTTCATCGTTGCGTACCATCAGGAAAATAGAAAATGTACAGATTTTCGGATTTATTTAAGTTTTCACGAGAGTACCTGAGTTATAGTCCGTGCTCCCTCCTGAAACATGCTTCAATATCTTCTAGACATATACTAGAAGGTCTCCCATCGTTTATAGAATTTTTCATCGTTGCGTACTATCAGGAAAATAGAAAATGTACAGATTTTCGGAATTTTTTAAAGTTTTCGCGAGAGTACCTGAGCTATGGTCCGTGCTCCCTCCTGGAACATGCTTCAATATCTTCTAGACATATACTAGAAGGTCTCCCATCGTTTATAGAATTTTTCATCGTTGCGTACCATCAGGAAAATAGAAAATGTACAGATTTTCGGATTTTTTTAAGTTTTCACGAAAAACCTGAGCTATAGTCCGTGCTCCCTCCTGGAACATGCTTCAATATCTTCTAGACATATACTAGAAGGTCTCCCATCGTTTATAGAATTTTTCATCGTTGCGTACCATCAGGAAAATAGAAAATGTACAGATTTTCGGATTTTTTTAAGTTTTCACGAAAAACCTGAGCTATAGTCCGTGCTCCCTCCTGAAACATGCTTCAATATCTTCTATACATATACTAGAAGGTCTCCCATCGTTTATAGAATTTTTCATCGTTGCGTACCATCAGGAAAATAGAAAATGTACAGATTTTCGGATTTTTTTAAGTTTTCACGAAAAACCTGAGCTATAGTCCGTGCTCCCTCCTGGAACATGCTTCAATATCTTCTAGACATATACTAGAAAGTCTCCCATCGTTTATAGAATTTTTCATCGTTGCGTACCATCAGGAAAATAGAAAATGTACAGATTTTCGGATTTTTTTAAGTTTTCACGAAAAACCTGAGCTATAGTCCGTGCTCCCTCCTGGAACATGCTTCAATATCTTCTAGACATATACTAGAAGGTCTCCCATCGTTTATAGAATTTTTCATCGTTGCGTACCATCAGGAAAATAGAAAATGTACAGATTTTCGGATTTTTTTAAGTTTTCACGAAAAACCTGAGCTATAGTCCGTGCTCCCTCCTGAAACATGCTTCAATATCTTCTATACATATACTAGAAGGTCTCCCATCGTTTACACAATTTTTCATCGTTGCGTACCATCAGGAAAATAGAAAATGTACAGATTTTCAAATTTTTTTAAGTTTTCACGAAAAACCTGAGCTATAGTCCGTGCTCCCTCCTGGAACATGCTTCAATATCTTCTAGATATATACTAGAAAGTCTCCCATCGTTTATAGAATTTTTCATCGTTGCGTACCATCAGGAAAATAGAAAATGTACAGATTTTCGGATTTTTTTAAGTTTTCACGAAAAACCTGAGCTATAGTCCGTGCTCCCTCCTGGAACATGCTTCAATATCTTCTAGACATATACTAGAAGGTCTCCCATCGTTTATAGAATTTTTCATCGTTGCGTACCATCAGGAAAATAGAAAATGTACAGATTTTCGGATTTTTTTAAGTTTTCACGAAAAACCTGAGCTATAGTCCGTGCTCCCTCCTGAAACATGCTTCAATATCTTCTATACATATACTAGAAGGTCTCCCATCGTTTACAGAATTTTTCATCGTTGCGTACCATCAGGAAAATAGAAAATGTACAGATTTTCAAATTTTTTTAAGTTTTCACGAAAAACCTGAGCTATAGTCCGTGCTCCCTCCTGGAACATGCTTCAATATCTTCTAGACATATACTAGAAAGTCTCCCATCGTTTATAGAATTTTTCATCGTTGCGTACCATCAGGAAAATAGAAAATGTACAGATTTTCGGATTTTTTTAAGTTTTCACGAAAAACCTGAGCTATAGTCCGTGCTCCCTCCTGGAACATGCTTCAATATCTTCTAGACATATACTAGAAGGTCTCCCATCGTTTATAGAATTTTTCATCGTTGCGTACCATCAGGAAAATAGAAAATGTACAGATTTTCGGATTTTTTTAAGTTTTCACGAAAAACCTGAGCTATAGTCCGTGCTCCCTCCTGAAACATGCTTCAATATCTTCTATACATATACTAGAAGGTCTCCCATCGTTTACAGAATTTTTCATCGTTGCGTACCATCAGGAAAATAGAAAATGTACAGATTTTCAAATTTTTTTAAGTTTTCACGAAAAACCTGAGCTATAGTCCGTGCTCCCTCCTGGAACATGCTTCAATATCTTCTAGACATATACTAGAAAGTCTCCCATCGTTTATAGAATTTTTCATCGTTGCGTACCATCAGGAAAATAGAAAATGTACAGATTTTCGGATTTTTTTAAGTTTTCACGAAAAACCTGAGCTATAGTCCGTGCTCCCTCCTGGAACATGCTTCAATATCTTCTAGACATATACTAGAAGGTCTCCCATCGTTTATAGAATTTTTCATCGTTGCGTACTATCAGGAAAATAGAAAATGTACAGATTTTCGGAATTTTTTAAAGTTTTCGCGAGAGTACCTGAGCTATAGTCCGTGCTCCCTCCTGGAACATGCTTCAATATCTTCTAGACATATACTAGAAGGTCTCCCATCGTTTATAGAATTTTTCATCGTTGCGTACCATCAGGAAAATAGAAAATGTACAGATTTTCGGATTTTTTTAAGTTTTCACGAAAAACCTGAGCTATAGTCCGTGCTCCCTCCTGGAACATGCTTCAATATCTTCTAGACATATACTAGAAGGTCTCCCATCGTTTATAGAATTTTTCATCGTTGCGTACCATCAGGAAAATAGAAAATGTACAGATTTTCGGAATTTTTTAAAGTTTTCGCGAGAGTACCTGAGCTATAGTCCGTGCTCCCTCCTGGAACATGCTTCAATATCTTCTAGACATATACTAGAAGGTCTCCCATCGTTTATAGAATTTTTCATCGTTGCGTACCTTCAGGAAAATAGAAAATGTACAGATTTTCGGATTTTTTTAAGTTTTCACGAGAGTACCTGAGTTATAGTCCGTACTCCCTCCTGAAACATGCTTCAATATCTTCTAGACATATACTAGAAGGTCTCCCATCGTTTATAGAATTTTTCATCGTTGCGTACCATCAGGAAAATAGAAAATGTACAGATTTTCAGATTTTTTTTAAGTTTTCGCGAGAGTACCTGAGCTATAGTCCGTGCTCCCTCCTGGAACATGCTTCAATATCTTCTAGACATATACTAGAAGGTCTCCCATCGTTTATAGAATTTTTCATCGTTGCGTACCATCAGGAAAATAGAAAATGTACAGATTTTCGGATTTTTTTAAGTTTTCACGAAAAACCTGAGCTATAGTCCGTGCTCCCTCCTGGAACATGCTTCAATATCTTCTAGACATATACTAGAAAGTCTCCCATCGTTTATAGAATTTTTCATCGTTGCGTACCATCAGGAAAATAGAAAATGTACAGATTTTCGGATTTTTTTAAGTTTTCACGAAAAACCTGAGCTATAGTCCGTGCTCCCTCCTGGAACATGCTTCAATATCTTCTAGACATATACTAGAAGGTCTCCCATCGTTTATAGAATTTTTCATCGTTGCGTACCATCAGGAAAATAGAAAATGTACAGATTTTCGGATTTTTTTAAGTTTTCACGAAAAACCTGAGCTATGGTCCGTGCTCCCTCCTGGAACATGCTTCAATATCTTCTAGACATATACTAGAAGGTCTCCCATCGTTTATAGAATTTTTCATCGTTGCGTACCATCAGGAAAATAGAAAATGTACAGATTTCGGAATTTTTTAAAGTTTTCGCGAGAGTACCTGAGCTATAGTCCGTGCTCCCTCCTGGAACATGCTTCAATATCTTCTAGACATATACTAGAAGGTCTCCCATCGTTTATAGAATTTTTCATCGTTGCGTACCATCAGGAAAATAGAAAATGTACAGATTTTCAGATTTTTTTAAGTTTTCACGAAAAACCTGAGCTATAGTCCGTGCTCCCTCCTGAAACATGCTTCAATATCTTCTAGACATATACTAGAAGGTCTCCCATCGTTTATAGAATTTTTCATCGTTGCGTACCATCAGAAAAATAGAAAATGTACAGATTTTCGGATTTTTTTAAGTTTTCACGAAAAACCTGAGCTATAGTCCGTGCTCCCTCGTGGAACATGCTTCAATATCTTCTAGACATATGTATACTAGAAGGTCTCCCATCGTTCATAGAATTTTTCATCGTTGCGTACCATCAGGAAAATAGAAAATGTACAGATTTTCAGATTTTTTTAAAAGTTTTCGCGAGAGTACCTGAGCTATAGTCCGTGCTCCCTCCTGGACCATGCTTCAATATCTTCTAGACATATACTAGAAGGTCTCCCATCGTTTATAGAATTTTTCATCGTTGCGTACCATCAGGAAAATAGAAAATGTACAGATTTTCGGATTTTTTTAAGTTTTCACGAAAAACCTGAGCTATAGTCCGTGCTCCCTCCTGGAACATGCTTCAATATCTTCTAGACATATACTAGAAAGTCTCCCATCGTTTATAGAATTTTTCATCGTTGCGTACCATCAGGAAAATAGAAAATGTACAGATTTTCTGATTTTTTTAAAGTTTTCGCGAGAGTACCTGAGCTATAGTCCGTGCTCCCTCCTGGAACATGCTTCAATATCTTCTAGACATATACTAGAAGGTCTCCCATCGTTTATAGAATTTTTCATCGTTGCGTACCATCAGGAAAATAGAAAATGTACAGATTTTCGGATTTTTTTAAGTTTTCACGAAAAACCTGAGCTATAGTCCGTGCTCCCTCCTGAAACATGCTTCAATATCTTCTATACATATACTAGAAGGTCTCCCAACGTTTATAGAATTTTTCATCGTTGCGTACCATCAGGAAAATAGAAAATGTACAGATTTTCAGATTTTCGCGAGAGTACGAGTGAAAACTTTAAAAAATTCCGAAAATCTGTACATTTTCTATTTTCCTGATGGTACGCAACGATGAAAAATTCTATAAACGATGGGAGACCTTCTAGTATATGTCTAGAAGATATTGAAGCATGTTTCATTAGGGAGCACGGACTATAACTCAGGTACTCTCGTGAAAACTTAAAAAAATCCGAAAATCTACATTTTCTATTTTCCTGAAGGTACGCAACGATGAAAAATTCTATGAACGATGGGAGACCTTCTAGTATATGTCTAGAAGATATTGAAGCATGTTCCAGGAGGGAGCACGGACTATAGCTCAGGTTTTTCGTGAAAACTTAAAAAAATCCGAAAATCTGTACATTTTCTATTTTCCTGATGGTACGCAACGATGAAAAATTCTATAAACGATGGGAGACCTTCTAGTATATGTCTAGAAGATATTGAAGCATGTTCCAGGAGGGAGCACGGACCATAGCTCAGGTACTCTCGCGAAAACTTTAAAAAAATCTGAAAATCTGTACATTTTCTATTTTCCTGATGGTACGCAACGATGAAAAATTCTATAAACGATGGGAGACTTTCTAGTATATGTCTAGAAGATATTGAAGCATGTTCCAGGAGGGAGCACGGACTATAGCTCAGGTTCGTCGTGAAAACTTAAAAAAATCTGAAAATCTGTACATTTTCTATTTTCCTGATGGTACGCAACGATGAAAAATTCTATGAACGATGGGAGACCTTCTAGTATATGTATAGAAGATATTGAAGCATGTTTCATTAGGGAGCACGGACTATAACTCAGGTACTCTCGTGAAAACTTAAAAAAATCCGAAAATCTACATTTTTTATTTTCCTGAAGGTACGCAACGATGAAAAATTCTATAAACGATGGGAGACCTTCTAGTATATGTCTAGAAGATATTGAATCATGTTTCAGGAGGGAGCACGGACTATAGCTCAGGTTTTTCGTGAAAACTTAAAAAAATCCGAAAATCTGTACATTTTCTATTTTCCTGATGGTACGCAACGATGAAAAATTCTATAAACGATGGGAGACCTTCTAGTATATGTCTAGAAGATATTGAAGCATGTTTCATTAGGGAGCACGGACTATAACTCAGGTACTCTCGTGAAAACTTAAAAAAATCCGAAAATCTACATTTTCTATTTTCCTGAAGGTACGCAACGATGAAAAATTCTATGAACGATGGGAGACCTTCTAGTATATGTCTAGAAGATATTGAAGCATGTTCCAGGAGGGAGCACGGACTATAGCTCAGGTTTTTCGTGAAAACTTAAAAAAATCCGAAAATCTGTACATTTTCTATTTTCCTGATGGTACGCAACGATGAAAAATTCTATAAACGATGGGAGACCTTCTAGTATATGTCTAGAAGATATTGAAGCATGTTTCATTAGGGAGCACGGACTATAACTCAGGTACTCTCGTGAAAACTTAAAAAAATCCGAAAATCTGTACATTTTCTATTTTCCTGATGGTACGCAACGATGAAAAATTCTATAAACGATGGGAGACCTTCTAGTATATGTCTAGAAGATATTGAAGCATGTTTCATTAGGGAGCACGGACTATAACTCAGGTACTCTCGTGAAAACTTAAAAAAATCCGAAAATCTACATTTTCTATTTTCCTGAAGGTACGCAACGATGAAAAATTCTATGAACGATGGGAGACCTTCTAGTATATGTCTAGAAGATATTGAAGCATGTTCCAGGAGGGAGCACGGACTATAGCTCAGGTTTTTCGTGAAAACTTAAAAAAATCCGAAAATCTGTACATTTTCTATTTTCCTGATGGTACGCAACGATGAAAAATTCTATAAACGATGGGAGACCTTCTAGTATATGTCTAGAAGATATTGAAGCATGTTCCAGGAGGGAGCACGGACCATAGCTCAGGTACTCTCGCGAAAACTTTAAAAAAATCTGAAAATCTGTACATTTTCTATTTTCCTGATGGTACGCAACGATGAAAAATTCTATAAACGATGGGAGACTTTCTAGTATATGTCTAGAAGATATTGAAGCATGTTCCAGGAGGGAGCACGGACTATAGCTCAGGTTCGTCGTGAAAACTTAAAAAAATCTGAAAATCTGTACATTTTCTATTTTCCTGATGGTACGCAACGATGAAAAATTCTATGAACGATGGGAGACCTTCTAGTATATGTATAGAAGATATTGAAGCATGTTTCATTAGGGAGCACGGACTATAACTCAGGTACTCTCGTGAAAACTTAAAAAAATCCGAAAATCTACATTTTTTATTTTCCTGAAGGTACGCAACGATGAAAAATTCTATAAACGATGGGAGACCTTCTAGTATATGTCTAGAAGATATTGAATCATGTTTCAGGAGGGAGCACGGACTATAGCTCAGGTTTTTCGTGAAAACTTAAAAAAATCCGAAAATCTGTACATTTTCTATTTTCCTGATGGTACGCAACGATGAAAAATTCTATAAACGATGGGAGACCTTCTAGTATATGTCTAGAAGATATTGAAGCATGTTCCAGGAGGGAGCACGGACTATAGCTCAGGTTTTTCGTGAAAACTTAAAAAAATCCGAAAATCTGTACATTTTCTATTTTCCTGATGGTACGCAACGATGAAAAATTCTATAAACGATGGGAGACCTTCTAGTATATGTCTAGAAGATATTGAAGCATGTTCCAGGAGGGAGCACGGACTATAGCTCAGGTACTCTCGCGAAAACTTTAAAAAAATCTGAAAATCTGTACATTTTCTATTTTCCTGATGGTACGCAACGATGAAAAATTCTATAAACGATGGGAGACCTTCTAGTATATGTCTAGAAGATATTGAAGCATGTTCCAGGAGGGAGCACGGACTATAGCTCAGGTTTTTCGTGAAAACTTAAAAAAATCCGAAAATCTGTACATTTTCTATTTTCCTGATGGTACGCAACGATGAAAAATTCTATAAACGATGGGAGACCTTCTAGTATATGTCTAGAAGATATTGAAGCATGTTCCAGGAGGGAGCACGGACTATAGCTCAGGTTTTTCGTGAAAACTTAAAAAAATCCGAAAATCTGTACATTTTCTATTTTCCTGATGGTACGCAACGATGAAAAATTCTATAAACGATGGGAGACCTTCTAGTATATGTCTAGAAGATATTGAAGCATGTTCCAGGAGGAAGCACGGACTATAGCTCAGGTACTCTCGCGAAAACTTTAAAAAAATCTGAAAATCTGTACATTTTCTATTTTCCTGATGGTACGCAACGATGAAAAATTCTATAAACGATGGGAGACCTTCTAGTATATGTCTAGAAGATATTGAAGCATGTTCCAGGAGGGAGCACGGACTATAGCTCAGGTTTTTCGTGAAAACTTAAAAAAATCTGAAAATCTGTACATTTTCTATTTTCCTGATGGTACGCAACGATGAAAAATTCTATAAACGATGGGAGACCTTCTAGTATATGTCTAGAAGATATTGAAGCATGTTCCAGGAGGGAGCACGGACTATAGCTCAGGTTTTTCGTGAAAACTTAAAAAAATCCGAAAATCTGTACATTTTCTATTTTCCTGATGGTACGCAACGATGAAAAATTCTATAAACGATGGGAGACCTTCTAGTATATGTCTAGAAGATATTGAAGCATGTTCCAGGAGGGAGCACGGACTATAGCTCAGGTACTCTCGCGAAAACTTTAAAAAAATCTGAAAATCTGTACATTTTCTATTTTCCTGATGGTACGCAACGATGAAAAATTCTATAAACGATGGGAGACCTTCTAGTATATGTCTAGAAGATATTGAAGCATGTTCCAGGAGGGAGCACGGACTATAGCTCAGGTTTTTCGTGAAAACTTAAAAAAATCCGAAAATCTGTACATTTTCTATTTTCCTGATGGTACGCAACGATGAAAAATTCTATAAACGATGGGAGACCTTCTAGTATATGTCTAGAAGATATTGAAGCATGTTCCAGGAGGGAGCACGGACTATAGCTCAGGTTTTTCGTGAAAACTTAAAAAAATCCGAAAATCTGTACATTTTCTATTTTCCTGATGGTACGCAACGATGAAAAATTCTATAAACGATGGGAGACCTTCTAGTATATGTCTAGAAGATATTGAAGCATGTTCCAGGAGGGAGCACGGACCATAGCTCAGGTACTCTCGCGAAAACT
Organism: Camptogramma bilineatum; assembly: GCA_958496255.1. Classification (NCBI taxonomy): domain Eukaryota; kingdom Metazoa; phylum Arthropoda; class Insecta; order Lepidoptera; family Geometridae; genus Camptogramma; species Camptogramma bilineatum. The sequence continues at coordinate 15,144,600 of OY292458.1, read as the reverse complement.
TTAAAAAAATCTGAAAATCTGTACATTTTCTATTTTCCTGATGGTACGCAACGATGAAAAATTCTATAAACGATGGGAGACCTTCTAGTATATGTCTAGAAGATATTGAAGCATGTTCCAGGAGGGAGCACGGACTATAGCTCAGGTTTTTCGTGAAAACTTAAAAAAATCCGAAAATCTGTACATTTTCTATTTTTCTGATGGTACGCAACGATGAAAAATTCTATAAACGATGGGAGACCTTCTAGTATATGTCTAGAAGATATTGAAGCATGTTTCAGGAGGGAGCACGGACTATAGCTCAGGTTTTTCGTGAAAACTTAAAAAAATCTGAAAATCTGTACATTTTCTATTTTCCTGATGGTACGCAACGATGAAAAATTCTATAAACGATGGGAGACCTTCTAGTATATGTCTAGAAGATATTGAAGCATGTTCCAGGAGGGAGCACGGACTATAGCTCAGGTTTTTCGTAAAAACTTAAAAAAATCCGAAAATCTGTACATTTTCTATTTTCCTGATGGTACGCAACGATGAAAAATTCTATAAACGATGGGAGACCTTCTAGTATATGTCTAGAAGATATTGAAGCATGTTCCAGGAGGGAGCACGGACTATAGCTCAGGTTTTTCGTGAAAACTTAAAAAAATCCGAAAATCTGTACATTTTCTATTTTCCTGATGGTACGCAACGATGAAAAATTCTATAAACGATGGGAGACCTTCTAGTATATGTCTAGAAGATATTGAAGCATGTTCCAGGAGGGAGCACGGACTATAGCTCAGGTACTCTCGCGAAAACTTTAAAAAAATCTGAAAATCTGTACATTTTCTATTTTCCTGATGGTACGCAACGATGAAAAATTCTATAAACGATGGGAGACCTTCTAGTATATGTATAGAAGATATTGAAGCATGTTTCAGGAGGGAGCACGGGCTATAGCTCAGGTACTCTCGCGAAAACTTTAAAAAAATCTGAAAATCTGTACATTTTCTATTTTCCTGATGGTACGCAACGATGAAAAATTCTATAAACGATGGGAGACCTTCTAGTATATGTCTAGAAGATATTGAAGCATGTTTCATTAGGGAGCACGGACTATAACTCAGGTACTCTCGTGAAAACTTAAAAAAATCCGAAAATCTACATTTTCTATTTTCCTGAAGGTACGCAACGATGAAAAATTCTATAAACGATGGGAGACCTTCTAGTATATGTCTAGAAGATATTGAAGCATGTTCCAGGAGGGAGCACGGATTATAGCTCAGGTACTCTCGCGAAAACATTAAAAAATTCCGAAAATCTTTTTTTTTTTTTTAATTTTTGGCCGGTCCATTTTGCCCCAGGTGATATGCGTGGGGCTGGAGATGCGCAAATATATCGGATTTATAGTGATTTTTAAAAATTATTACACATGGGTCATTCCACTTTTGTTCACAGTTTGGCTGCTAGATTTGGCTGCCAGCTTCAGCTTCATACGTATCTCCGTAACTACTAAACTAATTTTGCCGATTTTTTGTTCTACTCGTAATCTATAGTGATCTTCGATCTTCTGTTCTATCTAACAAGAAGGTGAAAAAAGGAGGCAAGTTTCTAAGAAATAAATGTACCTAATTTCTTAAATAAAAATAAAATAATAAGTACTAAGTTATGAATTTTTAAAGGGGTTGCAATAAAGTTCTATTTCAAATAAATATTTTCTGGTTTGATTCACCAGAGTAATTAAATACCTACTTTATTTTTATTTTATTCAAAATTACCCTTAGGGAGGGACTGTGCATTATTACTAAGGTCGTAAAGTTAGTATTGTTTTTCCTAATCGAAAAAAAAACTAAATACTTACTAACTTTATGACTTTTTGGTTTCATTTTCTGTTACCTGTACAAAGCCGGGGCGGGCAAATAGCTTGTCAAATGTCAAAATGTCAAAACGCGCGTGGATCCGACCTTGTGACCGCCCAGAAGCGGAATGAGCTGCGTTCGATTCTGTGTTTATTTATATAGCAACTCGGGACTCAATAAGGTTGATTTTCGGTTGATCCGTTTAACTCTCTGTGCTCAGAAGTAAAGCTCAAAACTAATTTTGCTTATTATGAGAAAAATAAGCAGTCTAGGTAAACGATAACTTAGAAGCAAATAAAAGACTAAATTTCCTTTCTGTGAGTATTTATTTTGTATATGTAGCTGAACTGGTTTTCAAGAAAAATGCAAAAATCTTGAGAAAAGGTGTCATTTTCAAAACGTAAAAGTATCATGTAAATTTCTATTAATCGTGTTTCTGCCTTTAGAACTAAATAGAAAAAAGATTAAAAAATCACATAATTGGAGTTGTAACTTGATGAGATATTCAGTTTAGTTACAATTTGCAGGCAAACAATCATAACCGTTTTGGAGCTTGGCCTTAAGTGTAGGTAGTAAAAGATGTAAAGGTCTAAGTTTTTTTTTAACTTTCTAATAACGTCGATTAGCAGCATTTACACGCAGAGATCGGCCTGCGGATTTTCCCGCGGATCGATCTCTGTCATTCCAACCTTTGACAGTTTTATCCGCGGATATCCGTAAAGATATCTTTACAGATATCTGTACAGTCCAGATCCGTGCTAAAAACTCTACCGTTTAAAGGCCGCTAGTTTTATCCGCGGATATCTTTACAGATATCTGTACAGTCCACACAACGATCTATTATCATTTAATCTTGGTTATAAGGATTGTTGGTCTTGTTGAGAGGCTTTCTTGGTAGCTTTGTCTCTTTCACACTCGTTGTTGGATTAGTAGTGTGCCCATGTCATTTAAATTTCAGGATATTTTTACTTTATCGCGCTCGACAAAATCAGCGCTTGATTTCGATCCATGGTTTCGATCCTTGAATTCGATCCTTGATTTTGATCCTTGATTTTGATTTCGATCCTTGATTTCGATCCTTGGTTTCGATCTTGGATTTCGATCCTTGATTCTTGAATTTTGAACCTTGAATCTGAAATTTTGAATCTTGAATCTTTGAAGTGACAGCTGTCAAACTTCAAATGACCATATCTCGGGAACTACTCGTCCTAGACTCCCCGTTCTCAGTTCAAATAAAAGCTATGACCAAGATCTTCATTTGAAGTGACAGCTGTCAAACTTCAAATGGCCATATCTCGGGAACTACTCGTCCTAGACTCCCCGTTCTCAGTTCAAATGAAAGCTATGACCAAGACCTTCATTTGAAGTGACAGCCGTCAAACTTCAAATGGCCATATCGCGGGAACTACTCGTCCTAAACTCCCCGTTCTCAGTTCAAATGAAAGCTATGACCAAGATCTTCATTTGAAGTGACAGCTGTCAAACTTCAAATGGCCATATCTCGGGAACTACTCGTCCTAGACTCCCCGTTCTCAGTTCAAATGAAATCTATGACCAAGATCTACATTTCAGATGACAGATGTCATTTTGACAGCTGTTATTGAAAATGTAGATCTTGGTCATAGCTTTCATTTGAACTGAGAACGGGGAGTCTAGGACGAGTAGTTCCCGAGATATGGCGGTTTGAAGTTTGACAGCTGTCACTTCAAATAAAGATCTTGGTCATAGCTTTCATTTGAACTGGGAACGGGGAGTCTAGGACGAGTAGTTCCCGAGATATGGCGGTTTGAAGTTTGACAGCTGTCACTTCAAATAAAGATCTTGGTCATAGCTTTCATTTGAACTGGGAACGGGGATTCTAGGACGAGTAGTTCCCGAGATATGGCCATTTGAAGTTTGACAGCTGTCACTTCAAATGAAGATCTTGGTCATAGCTTTCATTTGAACTGGGAACGGGGAGTCTAGGACGAGTAGTTCCCGAGATATGGCGGTTTGAAGTTTGACAGCTGTCACTTCGAATGAAGATCTTGGTCATAGCTTTCATTTGAACTGGGAACGGGGAGTCTAGGACGAGTAGTTTCCGAGATATGGTGCTTTGAAGTTTGACAGCTGTCACTTGAAATGAAGATCTTGGTCATAGCTTTCATTTGAACTGAGAACGGGGAGTCTAGGACGAGTAGTTCCCGAGATATGGCCATTTGAAGTTTGACAGCTGTCACTTCAAAGATTCAAGATTCAAAATTTGATAGGGCCTCCAGACTCTCTGCGAGAACCCCCGAGAACACCCGAGAAGCGTGAGTGTGAGGAGCTTCTCGCCTTCTCGTTCTCTGGCTCGCCTGTTCTCCGATCGGTGTCGGTATTTTTGGCCGAGACAAAGGATTTCAAACATCACGACGGAGAAAAATTGAGAGTGTGGATAGCTTGTTTGTTCTTCGAGAAGTCTCGGCGAGACTTCTCGCCGAGCTTTCTCTCGAGAGTCTGGAGGGGCTATCAGATTCAAGGTTCAAAATTCAAGAATCAAGAAAAAAACTTTGTAAATTTATACCGTTCCACGCGCCAGTCCAAAATCTGCGGTTATCTGTACAGATATCTTTAAAGATATCTTTACAGATATCTTTACAGTCCGGATCCGTGGGAAAATCTTTATCGTTTAAAGGCCGCTAGTTTTATCCGCAGTTATCTTTAAAGATATCTTTACAGATATCTTTACAGATATCTTTACAGTCCGGATCCGTGGGATAATCTCTATCGTGTAAATGCCGCTATTGACTTGCAATCTGTCACGTATGGAATGCTGCCCAAATTCTGTAGAAGTTAGGATTGCGTTGAGAAGTGTATTGTAATAGGAGAATTTAGAGACTAACCAGCTGATATCGCAATAAACTGTGTCCATACTCCATACCCTCGCTACAAGTATAATGCATCAAAGTTTATCTTTTGGAACCGTGAGCCGTGGTTGAAGTTAAATATTTTTAGAGTTAAGAGTTTCTTGTACGGATATTAAATTTCTTGGAAGTGAATTAGTTTTAGGAGTTTAAGGTTTGTAACGGGTCGATTATAAACTTTATGGAACCAGTTCATCATGTTTATTTGGGGTTTTCGCTTGCGAGACTTCCATGTTGTATGATATTAAACAGTCATTTTGGAGGCCTTAAAGAGGCCTTAAAACTACGATTGGTCATGTTGGTTGGCCATGGCCACCTGTTAAGTTTTGCAAAATTTTTGCTTGCAAAACTTTCATGTTGTAGATATTATACATAGCAATTTCGGAGGCCTTTAAGCGGCCTACCACACCACATGTTTGTTATGTTTTACTAAATTTCTGCTGCCAAACGCTTTGTACAAAAATATTTTCATCCTCGATGTATAAAATCTATCTAATGTATTGTATCTAAAAATGGGTAATAATAATAGAGCATAGATGTGCCTTTACCAAAGAATATTCAACCAAACATTGAGTAAATCAACAAAATTGTCATCGAATCGAATAGAATTCCTTCTGAAACTATCTTCGGATAGAAATCGCTATCGATATAATAAATAACACCCAAACACCGACCGAGCATGCCATGTGCCCTGACAAATGATAATATAACTTTCCTTCGTAGTTTAGTCAAATATTTCTGATGACATTTATGTTGGCAACTGTACCTAATGGGCGTTTTTCCACTATAATTTTTTATTTGTTATACTTAGTGTTAAACCACACATTTTCAAATTTTCATTTTCAAATGTTTTTCCACTAGCCCGGCACGGCACCGGCACCGGCACCGGCACCGGCGCCGGCGACGCAAAAATGTATGAAAATGTACTGCTTGGTTTTCCACTTGCCGGCGCCGGCACCGGCAGATTTTCATACATTTTTGCATCCCCACCACCGGTGCCGGTGCCGGTGCCGGTGCCGTGCCGGCTAGTGGAAAAACGCCCAAAGACTGTTTACTTATCGCAGTTTGGTTTTTACTTATGAGTGTTCGCGTCATGTAAAAAAACATACATACAGCCGAACATAGAACCTCCTCCTTTTTGGAAGTCGGTTAAAAAGAACGCTGGCTGTCAAGCTGCCTAATTTTTATAAATTGCAGTAAGCAATTTATAAAAATTAGGTAAATTAATACCATCACACACAAAAGTTTTGAATCACGAAATGTTTTTCCATAAAAAAAAACAAAAAAAAAACAATAGGCCCACACTTTCGTGTGCAAGTGTACTCAAGCGCAAACATACTCCCTCTACCGTCTTCCAGCGTTCTTTTTACATGACGCGACCTATACTTAGGTTTATTTTAAACCGACTTCAAAAAAAGAAGGTTCTCAATTCGTCGGAATCTTTTTTTTTATTTTTTTTATGCATGTTTACCTAATTACTTGAAGACACCTGGACCAATTTGGAGAATTCTTTTTTTTGTTTGAAAGGCATCAATAAAAACACAACATCTTAACTGATCCAAGTGACTGCCAATCAAAAGCATGCCGAAGTTAGACAGAATCGAGTACTTAGTACTTAATCGGGGATTACCGGTGATCCATCTTTCATGATGTATTGATCCTAATGACAGTTCTGGATCAGTCAGACCATGAAGTACAATTAGATTGCCGTTCACCATCCATCTTACACTTCGCCAGCGAGATGCCCGCTTACAATCTCTGTTTCTAAACTGTTATTCTATCACTGGAAGCGGCTGTTTTCTAAGGAAGGAAGTACCAAGTTGGTACTTGTACCAAAGTTATGTCAATGCAATGAGCTTATATGCACACGGTTAATTCTGGGTCAGTTTAAAGCCAGCACCCACTGCTTTTAATACTTAATCGTATTCGTGTCGTTGGTTTAGGTTTTGATTTTGATAAGTATTTCATACGAAACTGAATAGTCTAACTTGATGAGCGAAACACAATAAGTAAAGTGACGTCTTTCTAAATTAAAAAACAGAAACAAGTACTTACCTACTTAAAAAAACACAACACTAAAAATGGAAAAATAAAATATTTTCAAAAAAAAATATAACCGACTTCATAAAATACTTTCACTAAAAATCGAAAAATAAGACTACTTACAAACAGACTTATTTAATTTGTTATTTTTATATTTGTTATTATGTTGAAGTCGGTGTTAAGTAAAACAACATAATGACTAGGTATATTTTATGCACACCGATTTCAACTTAATAACCAATATAAAATAACAAATTAAATAAATCTGTTTGTAAGTAGTCTTATTTTTCGATTTTTAGAGAAAGTATTTTATGAAGTCGGTTATATTTTTTTTTGAAAATATTTTACTATGGAAAGGGACAATCTAAAAACATCTACTTCCCGTTCTAAATTTTTCTACTTATAAAAATTAAAAAAAAAACATTTTTTTTCGTGCATGCGACTCGCGCCCTCAAGATTCTGTAAGTACGAAATTTCGATTAAGCGTACAAAGTAACAACGAACGACAAACACACAAAATAGGATGTGTGTGAAGGTATGCGGGCTAGTAGGGTCAAGGCATATAGTGACGAATCGTTACCCTGTCACCAATATTGTGGTACCAATACTGTGGTAGGTATCAATACTGTGGTACCAATACCAACACTTCCAGTTAATCTATGTCATTATTGTAATAGTCGCTACCCTAATGGGGCTGTATAATTGCTTAACTATCGGGTATCTATTCCATAGATTTGTTGACGATATCCATTTTCTAGGGCAATTTAATAGTGATTTAGATTTTATGATTACGTCCTCTAAGGACATAACATTTCTTTGCCCTGATTTTATTCGGTAAGTACTTACCTTTAGGAAAAGAAAATAAAGTGGAAATTCTTTTTTGATTTTTATTACTTAGTGTTTTTTTGTTGATATAGGTATACTTAGGTCGCTTCACGTAAAAAGAACGCTGCTGGAAGACAGTGGAGGGGGTATATACACTTGCACACGAAAATACTAGGCTTTTTTTTTACTGTTTGTTTTTTTCTATGGAAAACTATTTCGTAATTAAAGACTTTTGTGCGTGATGGTATTAACTTGCCTAATTTTTATAAATTGCTTACTGCGCAGCTTGACAGCCAGCATTCTTTTTACATGACGCGAACTATACAACTTGCTATTTTATTCCACTAGTCTATTAGATCGTCCCGCCAACGCTTTCTCGGCCGAACTATTAACTGAACTTAAAATAATATTTCAAAAATGTTTCAATTAAACACATTCTTTCAGCAGTTCATTACCAATATTACCATCTTTTATAGCAAGAGTCATTTTCTAAAAAACAGTACGCGTAATATTCCCCTACCCTACATTATGCGGTTCGGTGTCTCTGCTGCACCGGAGATGACGTCACAAGGTCCTAATGAGGTCTCATTTAGAAGTAAGTTTGTCTGTGAGCTGTGACCCGTGTAATGAAGTGTGAAAGTTTTTACAGAAATATTGGCTACCTTACTCACCGCAGGAACACAACACTATTCGAGAAGAATGATGTTATTTGACTGCGATATTCTGTAAGGCAAGGTACTTCCCCAGTCGGGCTACTAGAATATAGAGTGAGAAAAACCCACTGTGCCCTTCCTCCTATAAATCCTTTTTCATTTCCACAGTTAAATCAATACTTACTATGAATGGTCCACAGCTCAAGCGACAGTTACTACTGGTAAAGCTATTAATGAGCTAGTGGAACTATAACAATATGGTAAACTCGCCCGCCACTAAGCTGGGCTCATTAATTATTTTGGTCCCGGTATAACTTACTAACTGTGAGGTATTCTGCGGTGTGACTTACTGCTAGTGATGTGCTGGATTTATACTTCCGTATCAGGATGTATAAATTCCAGGGTTCGCCGATATATATCAGCGGATATATATCATGATATATATCACGATATATATCCATTGATTTTTATGTTGATATATATCAATGGATTTTTTCCTGTCTTCTGAACTAAAGATTTTGGAGATTAATGAAACACGGGAGTTCTACTCTAACGTTTTAAATAGTTAATACTAACGAATTCTGCAATAAAAAGACCATGTCCGAAAATCACGTCAAATCCCACACTGTGCGCTTGTATCATTGCGGGTTCAAATCTCTTCGGAATTGAAAATTCTGATAAGATTTTTCATTTTCAAATGTAAATACCTAAGTGTGGTTTAACACTAACAAATAAAAAATTATAAAAAATCTTTGTCAAATAAACACTTTCTTTTGATACTTTTTTTAAGTTTTTTAAATAAAAAATGTGGTAATTTGACACTTATATTATTTTACAAATTACTTTCACATTTTAAAGTGTTTAATCCCCTTACAGAATGAAATTCGCTTCTTTTTCTTAGCCTGGATATATATCCGATATATATCGGATAAATATCAAAAAATCGGATTTTTGATATTTATTATAAAAATCGGATTTTTTCGAACCCTGATAAATTCGGAACAGGATAATTAATTCATAGGATGATGATGTAATTTATCAGCTGTGTTGGTCGAGTGGAATAATGTCTCGACTTTTAATCAGACGAGTTTCGGATGGTTTTATTTTAATCTTGTGGGCCTAGTCAAAAGCGAGCTATCTGAATAGGTCAACCTGCTGTAACGTACTATATTAGAGTGTGAGAAAATTTTCTAGACTCGAGAAAATTGTCACGTTGCACATTTATGCCACTGGTCGTGCAATAATGGATTTTTCGTCTCGGAAAATGTATTTTAAACCTATGGAGAGGGCCCTGTTCACAAAATCTGCTAAGTACACTTAGTTGATGGAGTTTTTAGGCGGCCTGAAAACCTTAGAAAAACTAGCTTAGTGACTAACAACCATACTAAGTGAAATCAAATATCCTTGTATCAAGCCGCCTATTGTACAATTGGCAATGTTCTGCGTTCGCCCCTCACATACCTACTCTAGCTATGTTCCGTATCCGTATCCGCATACCACATCAGTCTAAGCTATGATCCGTATCCGCGCACATCCCTATTGAGAGAATCTGCTACACTTAGTTCGGTAATGATAGCGTACAGTGGTTTTGTAATTAAGCCAAAGTGCTCACCTGCGAATGTCCTCCGGCAGTTTGGGATGTACTTATTCATTTTGGTTGTGGTGGTATAATTTTGGTACTGAATGTAGGGTTTGCAAAATTATGTGTAATAAAATAGGTTCTAAATGAAAAAAATTAAAAACCGACTGGTATAAGCTGAGCCATGATGGAGGCCTTTAGGCGGCCTAAAAATTCCGTCACCAGAATTGGCCACTAGCTCATACAAACTTACTCACTTATCTGAGCAATTTTCTGCAATCGAGGTGCATTTCTGTTCATAACTCCGAAGATCTTCGACAGATCCTCACCAAATATTTGTGGGACCAATCGGAAAGTATACCCTTTCGAAAAAGAATTGCACTTGGTTGCGTCGCAGGTGTAGCTATTTACATATTTTTTTTCGCGAAGTGAACCTTCTGTACGAAGTAAGTACTTACTCTATAATATTATTCTGTGCTCAAAGCTCTGACATGGTTATTGTAAACAAAGCCAGGTAAACATTAGTTTACCATCAAATTCTAATCCGTCTCACCCAAATCACTAGTCGACCCAAAACCACGGCCTAAATAACAGTGAAGGGTTGAAGGACTCTGAAACTCGTGCCGCTTGAGATTAACAGTTTCTGTGCTACATCAAAAAAAGTTTGAGTGCTTTTAAAATTTAAAACATTTTTTGATGCTTTAAATTATTTTATAATCTCTATAAGGATAATATTCTTTGTTTAGAAATACTTACTTACATGAATTAGAATTAAATGTACTTTAATTATTTCAACATTTTTTTTTTGGGTTTTTTGGTTTTTTTTTGGGATCTTTCGATCAGTCATGTTGACTATAAGCAGATGAGGTGAGTGCATCTTGTCAATATTTCAACATACTTACTTACTCCATTGGCTCAGGGACCCAAAGTGAGTCTTGGCCTCCGATACGAGAATTCGCCACTTCCGTCTGTCCATGGCTTCCTCCAGCCAGTTGTCGGCTCCGAGGTCGCGCAGGTCAGCTTCTAGTCTGTTGCTCCAGCGATACTTGAATATTTCAACATGATTAAAAATAATGTTATTTAAGTATTTCAAACTGATCGCAAACTTTTTTGATGTGTGCAGTAAGAACACACATCAAAAAAAGTTATGAGGGTGGCTCAGAGTGCTCCGTAATCATCATACGTAGGACGTCCACTGTTGGCCATAGGCCTCCCGACGATAACTGGCGGATAATCTTTAAGTAGAACGAATGGTTATGTATCGTAGAACGGATCGGAACCAGTGTAAAAAAACGCAGCGGTAATGATAACGGAATGATTGACGTTATTTAGTAGAATTGGGGCCCTGTAGGAACTATCTCGGGGATCTATCCTAGTCCCCGGTCAACTGAGTGCGGAGCTAATATCCTGTTAGCGGGCCACATTAATCTTGCTTTGACGCGATCGAGAAGGGACGATACATTATTTTAAGGAAGGCCTAAAGCTCAGTGTACCGCGAAATTGGCATTTTCTACGATAAACCATTACGAGCAGAAAATTTTGACTAAAATATACGAAAAGGGTAAAATAAACCCTAATAGTAACAATGTGTGGTAACATACAAGTAACTAAATTAAAAAACCGACGTCAATGTTCGGGCTGAGCAATTTTCTACACTTTCGAGGTGCATGACGTGATTTTTTGCGTGGAGATAGTTGGAGGGCTGGAGAGTAACTTAGGCTTACTTTTTATCCGGGTACCACGCGAGCGAAGCCGCGGGCAGCAGCTAGTATTTTAATATTTAATAAATCATTCTTGGAAAAAAAATATCAAGAAAAATAATTGAGAGTCATACGTTTTGTATGGAAAGGCTTTTTAATAAAATCTCAAATTCTGAGGCAACACGAAATTCGTCCGATCGGGCGTTTTTCCACTAGACGGCACGGCACGGCAACCGACGACGGGCCGGTGGTGGCGATGCAAAAATGTATGAAACCGTGCCGGTGCCGGCGCCGGTAAGTGGAAAGGCGAGCCGTACATTTTCATACATTTTTGCGTCCCCGATTGCCGATGCCGGCCGTCGCCGTCGCCGTCGCCGTTGCCGTTGCCTTGCCGTACCGTCTAGTGGAAAACGCCCATCGGCTAGTTTCAGAGAAAGTAACAAATCTAAAATCAAAATAGGTCACCACTCAGTGTGTTCTGCAGAAGCATAAATAAACTCTTACAAATATAAAACAACTTTACCTCTTTATTAAATATTACATATAGGTACAGGACCTCCGAGTTTCAGGGTTTATCTTACCTTTTATGCAGAGGAACCCTAAAACTCTTAAAATTTGTCGGTGAAAAGTAGTAAAAGCGGTAATTCCCCTCCATATGCGCGGTCACGTCTCGACACTCCGGCGTGTTTAATGCACGTATCTTTTCAAAAGTAAAAACACCTTTTTGCATGAATTTGCGAGTTTTTCACGCTTTTGTACGGGCTTTTTCAGCTTTTATTGGTTTTCGCGCCTTTTCGCGATTTGTGAATGGAGCTTTCAGAACCTCTTTGAAATTATGTACCGACCTCATTAGTTTGAGAAAAATAACAGCGCCATCTGCTACGTCTCAGACGCGATTTTTAAAAATCGAATTTGATCTAATTTTTTAAATCATGTGGACGCGTAAAGAAGCGATTCCATTTTCAAAATCTTGAATTTTTAATTAAGAATTGTTTATTGCCCTCAGCAATACGGTTCAAAATAGCAGAACACTTAATTTTAACAGACTATCTGTTTGCAAGTTGAAACAATCTATAGGTGTAATCCCAATCAGAGTATCTCTGGGTTTAACTGCAGTTTTATATCCTCCCCCAGCTATTAGGGGGTAAGTGGGGGGGTGAGGGGGGAACAAATTGGACTTTTTCGGGGTGATTCAGAGGAATTAACCTTTTAGTGCGAATGTAATCTTAATTAGGGGAGTGCAGGTTTACGAGAATTGGTTATGATTGTGGGGGAGTGTTTGTGGAGTAATAGAAAGTAAGATCTGATACTTAGGTTTGTTCGGATGAAATTGACTAGATATAACATTTTACGGCTGATGATGAAAGAATAAAGGGTCTTATTGAATAGAATAACTGCTAACTGATAAGAGCCAAGAAATATTTATTTTATTAGTCAACGATACCTACCTATAAAAAGTATTAGAATAAAGCTTGAAAAAAAAAATTGCTCACGACTGCTTCCACAACACAATAGACATTTGTTTAGAACAAGCACTTTGTTATATGAATTTAGAAACCGAGAAAATTCCCAATTGTTTTGACATCTGAATTCTAATCTAAGGAAAAAGGCAAGGAAAATAGAAATCAATCGAAAGATCGTATAAACTATCCATCGCCACGACAGCTCAACTCCTGAGGTCACAGAACTCCTAGAGTGTTGCAATCAATAGCAATATCCGCACTTCAGATGCCAATAAAAGGACCCTTATTCGCCCTTATAGCCTTCGATCTCTATAAAGCGGAGACCGTTAAATTACTTTAGTATTCTACTAAGCGTACCACACAACACACACAGCAGATAATGTATCTTTTGAAATATAAATCTTGACAGATCGCACCAATTATATTTTGTACTTTATACTCGCTGTGTGTGGTCCTCCATAGAATTTGTATAGGCGCGATCTCAAGATTTATAATTTCATAAGATCTATAATGTGTGTGATGCCCTTTAGGTGGCGATGGGCTTGTAACATGTCACGGATGGAATGCTAACTTCACTATTTTCCAATTAAGTAATCAATTTATATTTATTTATTTATTCATTTAATTTGAATGAAACTAGGAATGAATAAAAATATTCTGGAGTTATGTTTTAGTTTAATTAACTATTTAACAATAACTAAAAGAGAGAGCGAAAACAAAGCCATCAATAATGTCGGCATGATTCCTTCACTGCACTAAAACGGCGCTTTTCTAATTTTACTGCCGTCATATAACATCCAGAGCTTTTCAAGAAGCAAAAGCTTAAGGCTATTACTTGAAACATCGTCGCCAGTTGAGACAAATCGAGATCTTTGAGATCCGCCGAATGATTGCTCGTGACTTATTGACGCGGGGACAGAGAGTATTCATCGTTGTCACACAAGTTGGCAAACATTGCTGACAACAATTGATGAAAATCTGAGTGGAGGCCGTTTTGTTTTCTAAGATAGTTCGAGTAAGTTTGGTAAGACAAACAATTTTAGATTAGAAAGTTAGAATAAATAAGTACAGGAAATTCATCAAGCATTCAAACTTATCGGGTGGAGTGACCGTACCTACTGTAGGTATCTCTTAGTAGTTTCATAGGGATGAATTTAAATACTGTTGGGATCTAAAATGACGATAATATAAAATTAAAATATAAAACAAAGGGCTACCTAGTTACACAATTTATAACTCGAGGAGCAGCCAGACCGATTTTTGTAATCTATGCTTTGTTGAATTTGTCTTCGTCCCCGAATAGCAGAATAACTATTAAAACATAGGAAAACGAAAAAAATTATATAAAATTCATTTTCTCATACATTTTGTATGGAACGGCTTTTCTGATAATAAACCCCCTTACTTATGAAATATGTTTAAAGTTGAACACTGGTTAAACAACGTCCTGTCTCTTGTTTGTCACTATCCACAAGTAAAGACAGGACGTTGTTTAACCAGTGTTTAACTTTAAATATATTTCATGTAGGTAAGGCCCAAATACTATTATCACAGCGGAATAATTTCTCATTAATGAGTTTTATGTTCGTAACCATGATAGTTTCAAAGGATTTCTGATGAAATCTCGAGTTCTAAGGTTCAATAAATGAACATTGTCATGATTTTTTTTAAAGCAAAATACCTGCCCCCCTAGCCATATTACACTATCTATCGTCGTGATAGAATATAATAAATACTTCAAAATGTATAGGAATTGATGTTCTGACCACGTGACTCATCTACATGAAACGTCAAATCCTATACATTTTGAAGTGTTTCTATTCTACAGCGACGATAGATAGTGTAATATGGCTAGGGGGGCTGGTTATTTGTTAATTTATTCATCCGTATGTCTCGTTCGCTTCAACCATGCAACGTTTTCACTGGTCCATTTGTTTGCCGAAACACCTGGGTTTTATTAATCGTCTGTCAAACTCCCCCTGTCGCCATTAATTAACCTGACGGGTTATTACCTAATGTCACTTTGTTTTAGACGATTAAATGCCTGAACCGGCCTGCTGGCTAAAGTGAAATGATTTTTTAATTTGGGAATGTGAGCGATGTTCTGCGTGGATTCACAAGTTGCAAAATTAAAAATTCAAAAACCGACTTCATTACTTATAAGCTGACCAATTTGCAAGATGCGACTGGCACAGGATCGTGGTGGATGGCACAAACTTAGGGAGGCCTATACCCAGCAGTGGGTCAAATCGGGCTGTGGATGATGATGATGATGAGCAATTTGCTCTGCTTAAAGTCCATCGCTCCGAAGATCCATGTCAGATCCTCACCAAATTTTTGTGGGACTACATTGGAAGTATACCCTTTCAAACAAAAAAAGAATCATCAGAATCATCCTCAATTGACGGAGATATCGGTGAAAACTTAGGCCTTTACATCTTTACTAGATGATTTATACAGGTAGATTAATGGATAATAGATAACATAGACATCCAAATCAGCTCAAAAACAAATACAGAAAATATACAATGTTCAAACAACAATATTCAAAGTAAGTGATTCTGATATCTGTGAAAAATTGTTAAATGGAAAAAACTGATTCTATCAACGATAGCGGAGAAATATTCAATATTATTTATCATGAATCCCGCGAACCAAAATAAACTTTGTATTTTTATCTTTAAATGAATATCGTGCGGAACGAAAGCGCGCAGTAAAAACAGTAAAAACAAGGAGATTTTTATGAAAATATTGTTTTATTTTTTTGTTTGGGATGTACTTTTTTTCGATTTGAATGTCCAGGTTGGATCCTAGCTGTGCTCAATAGATTTTTAGATTCGGAAAATGCACACAAAGCATAAAGCCGCCAGGGATGGCGTTCGTTATGGAGAAGAGGCCTTTTTTTTTAATTCTAGATAGACCTTTGCTTAGCCAGAATCTCACCTGATGGTAAGCGACGATGTGGCTGACGATGGATCACAAAGGTCTAGAAGACACTTATTCACTCTTAACTTGAAGAGACCCAAGTTATAGTTTTCGGGGAAAACAGAAGCCGGCAGCGAGTTTCAGACCTTAGCAGTGCGGATGATGAAGGTGGAGGAGAACCGCGTAACTGGCCTTCACCCAGTATTGGTGCTACGGGCTGCTTAGATAGATAGATATTTTTTGAAATAGTTTATTTATCTTCTGTACTATTAAACGAGCAATATTTGTTTGTTTGTTTGTACTCACGTTCTCAAAAACGACTCGACTCGGCTATTAGAAAGCTAACTGGTTTCCTTAAGATGTTTTCCTTCACCGTTTAGAGCTCGTGTTTTCTAAGTTTCATGTCTCTAGTAAAAAGAAAATACTTCCAAGTACAAAGAGTGTTATTAAATTGACGATGGAAATAAAAATATTGCAGCCAGGACCGTCTCATTACTTATTCCGTTTGGGCGATTTGTTCCCGAGTATTGTTTTTAGGGTTCCGCAGGCCCGTGGGACGTTTAGCGGGAAATTACTTCGAGTTTGAGTTTAAAAGGCGAATGAATTCGGATTTATTTCGATAGCTTTTCAAAGGGTCTGCAAGTAATTTTGTTGATTTTGGATCTTGAAACGTTTTAAAAATTTTAATATAATAACACGTATGTATTAAAAGACCGTATTGCGAGACTTAAGTGGCGCTGGGCAGGACATGGCCAGATTTGGTGATGGCAGGTGGTGTAAGGCCGTGACCGAGTGGTGGTCAAGAGAGAGTAACAGAAGCAGGGGCAGATCATCAGCCAGGTGGGTGGACGATATCGAGGCCATAGAGGGAAAGACATGGATGAGAACGGCACAGGGCCGATTAGAGTGGCGTTTGAGGGAGGAGGCTTATCCAGCAGTGGAATATTATTTGAGCTGCCTATTTATTTATTTTTATGAAAACTAACAGCACATAAAAACATACTACATTAGCGAGTTGTTAGAATCATAAGACTAATAACAAGTTTTCACAGATAGAAACAGAGTGAACAAGTAATTGAGTACAATAAAGGTAAGCCTACGATGATTTGATTAGGTATTAAAACTACATTATATTCATAGAATGTTAATTCGATTCGATTATTATTGTTAGTGTGTATGCAAATATTTTAAGCTATAGGTAGTATATTTTTGTAACAAATAGCATGATTTATTTTGTACGTTCTGTTGTGTGTAAAATGATAAGCCACAAAAACTTTGTTTAAACTAGTCCACGGTCCCAAATCTGTCACCAAACCCTTAAAGATAGTCCGTGCCACATTTGGCAATTTCTCATCGCTAGCCTCTTCATAAATATTGAATTTGTACGGAACCTTTTTATTCCACGCACATTTATTTATAACCTGCTCCATTCCGAAATTGATATTTTTTATTTAGTTGTTCGCTAAATTAGATTCTCTCGCTTTGTGAATTTATCTTTGGAACTGGCAATTTCCAGTGTTTATTAAACTTGGAGGAAGGTTTTTTTAGCTTTCCAGTTTTCTCGATGTTTTTTCGAAAATTAACTAGTACGGTAGGCTTTCTTTCAGATATTTTCAGTCGTTCAAGATCGCTTTAATTCTAAATTCAGATTCAGATTCTTTGGTGGTAACTTATAATGTTACCTAAAATAAAAATTATGAATAATAAAAATAAATAGAAATACCTTACTAAAAATCAAAAACAATAAAAATAAAGTGCCTTCCTAATTACTTAAATAAAATAATACATTTCAAGTAGGGCTTGCATTATCCGCCCCATTTTGTTATCCGGATAATATGGATAGTAGAGCACTTTACTATCCGGATATCCGGATTTTCCGGATAATTCGGATAGTTTCCGATTTTTTTTTTACAAACGGACACAAACGAAGATAATTGTTAAAAAATACATTAAACGTCGTAGCTTTAAGTTATCCGAACAATCACTATTAAATTTTGAGTAATTTTTAAACAAGGTACGTAACAAGGTCTGAATTTTTCTCCTAAAGCGAAGCGAACGCGATGCTATTTGATGTATTTTGATTGTGAATGCAGATTGCAGATGCATAATATACACCAAATAACTTATTAAACACCCGACTTCACCCACTGCTGGGTTCAATCCTCCCTTCGCGTGTGCCATGCCAATCTCCACAGTCCGCCGGCGCCGCTCACCTCATCCAAATTCGGCCACGCTATGTCGTCCAGCCCATCGTGCTGCTGGGTTACTGACGCTTCTGTAGGTACCCCCGTTCTTAGAAGCCGTGCTGTTCAGAAGTTCAGAAAGGTGTAGCATTTTTTAGAGATCTTCGAAGGTTTCTGCGACAACTATAAGGTCGTCTGCAAATCCTTAGGTTTTAAAGATGTCCTCTATGACAGCAGTAAAAAGTTTGGACAAAACGATGTCTCCCTGTCGCACTCCCCGCTTGATGGGCTCAGGGTTGGTTAAATCGTGCAGTCGTACAAGGAGAGCGTGGATGGCTCAATGTTCGACACTGTCGAAGGCTTTTTCGCAGTCAATGAAAAACATGACAAGAGACTAGTTGTGTTCGTGACACTTTTCCATCAGCTGGTTCACCGTGCGGGTGTGGTTCATTTAAAAAAAGCCACTTCAAAAACCTGCTTATTCGCTGGGTTGCTATGATATTCATCTAGCTCACGGGTTATTATTTTAGAGAACAATTTATTATTTGTGGCAATTTATGGCATCGGTCGCCAGCAAGAATAACGTTAAGCTCACATCCACTCCAAACACTGGTTGCGCTGCGATGAGTAAGACGAAAAATTTGTGGACGTGGGGTATAACCCCGCATCCACACGTTGGGGCCAACGTTGGCCCCAATGCCTCTCACCAACGTGTGGAGCTGACAAAATAGCTTGGCGCCAACGTTGGAGCCAACGTTGGGGGTTGGCCGTGCCGTGTCGGTTTTATCAAAGGAAGTTGGCGCGCCAACGTTGGTGATCCGTCCACACGTTGGCGCTATGCTCAGTCCCGTTTCGACGCGCATCGTGAGCGCACGTGTCGACTGACGAGCGAGAATGTCATCGTATTCCTTATTTATTGTGTTTGTAGAACTATCGGGCTGAAATTTTGCACACTTATAGATTCTCGGTGACAATGAAATATTATGGTATTAACAAGCTGATCTGATGATGGAGTCAAGAGCTGTTTAACAGAACTCCTCAGTAAATAGGCCGATTGAGTTGAAACTCGGCATATTTGTCAAATTCTGACTACAATGTCATAATATGGTGACAGCGAGCTGATCTGATGATGGAGTCTACTATTTTTTTTTATGTTACGGGAACCGTGCAATTTTTTGGGATAAAAAGTAGCCTATGTCCTATTTCCGGTTATTATCTATCTATATTTTAAATTTCACCCATATCGGTTAAGTGGTTGTCGTGTTATAGAGGAACAAACATACATCCAACATCCAAACTTTCGCATTTATAATATAGTGTGTTGTGTAAAGTGTGATAGTGACATGATGTGATGTGATTGTGATACAAGTGGCTAAATTAAAAATTTAAAAAAACCGACTTCAATACAAACTGTTTCTGGGTAAGGCGAAGGGTGAGCTAATTAAAATGAGCCCAAACATGGATGTTCCACTGTTATTCACTGAGAAATTCCATTGGACAGGTCCTGACTCCATCATCAGATCAGCTAGCTGTCACCATATTATTACATTGTAGTCGGAACTTGACCGACATGCTGAGTTCCAAGTTTCAACTCAATCAGACTATTTACTGAGGAGTTCTGTTGAACAGCTCCTGACTCCATCATCAGATCAGCTCGTTGTTACCTCCTCCTTTTTTCGAAGTCGGTTAAAAATTGGTATTCAGTAATGTAAAATCACTAAGAGAAATTTCAATTTCTGTATCGGACGCGCAGACATCGGACGTCTGCACGTTGGCTCTGACGGAACAAGACTGGTGTATCGCCAACGTGTGGATGGTTCACGAAATCTTGGCCCCAACGTTGGGGCCAACGTTGGTCCCAACGTATGGAGCCGGCGTAAGAAGGGCTCGGTGGGTAATACACTAGACGTTAGTATCGCGATTCGAGCGTGCAACTTTATGAATGTTACAAAAACAAAGGATAAACAGTGTTTCCCTGTTAGATACGTCTACGTAGTGCATATAAATTGTTGTTTTGATGGGTTAATTCCATATTCCAATCGTATTTTTTGATTATTTTTACTATCCGTATTATCCGAATTATCCGGATTTACTGGTCGTCACTATCCGGATTTGAAAATTGGCGGATATCCGGATAATTCGGATATCCGGATATCCGGATAGCAAGCCCTAATTTCAAGATATACTTAGTACGAGGTATGAGTATTTGTTCAAAATCTTTAAAGATCTCCGAAGTGTAAAAAGGTGAACGAACACTGTAAAAATTAACAAAAAATATGTAGGTATCACGGATATTATTAGGTTAATTAGAAGCACACAAATATACATTTACCACTTTCTGATATTTGACAATAATTTGTATTTAAAAACTGATTGCGAACCCATGACTATGAGATTTCCTTTCATCGTTGATACTCTTATGGAATTTTCTCAACGAAAATTCCTTTGATGTACGGAACTAAGACTTTATGATGAAAACGTACCACTTTATAGACCAGTCGCTTTCCATTAAAAATCAATTCCAATATTGCAAATGCATCAAACAATATTTAAGCCCTAGTACACAATCGCGGCTCAGACATTGCCATTACATCGGTGTGCGCCCCGCCTAAGCCTTTAATGGACAGGCCAGACGATAGTTATTGGTAAAGTTTGGGGGAAACTAATGTTCATGTTGTTTTTGAATATAGCTTTATGTCATAGAACTTCCTGGTACGGAAGCTTCGGTTTTGAACTGACTTCGAAAAGAGGAGGTTTTTTATTCGGCTGTATTGTTTTTTACCGACTTTAAAAAAATGAGGAGGTTCTCAATTCATCGGAATCTTTCTTTTTTTTTTTTGCTTTATGTATGTTCACCGATTACTCGGAGACGCCTCGACCGATTTGAAAAATTCTTTTTATATTTGAGAGGTTATACTTTCCGATTGGTGCCACAAAATTTTGGTGAGGATCTATCAAGGATCTTCGGAGTTATGAACAGAAATGCACCTCGATATTGCACAAAATTGCTCAGCTTATAACATTAAAGGCGGTTTTTTAAATTTTTAATTCAGCTGCTTCTTGTGTTATGTTATTGAATTTCCAGGTGTTATCGGTGACCGCTGCTAGTGGTACTTTTTTGAAAATATAAATGAAATGAGATCACGACTGAAATGTGGAAGAATGTCTAAGAATCTTATCTTTTTTTTTTAGATTCTTTGAAAATGTCTAACGAGTCAAAGGTCTACGTACACATTTGGTACATGCCCACATAGGGGTATCATCATCATCATCTCAGCCTGGTTGCACACACTTCTGGGTATAGGCCTCCTCCTTATTTCGCCAATCAGTCCGGTCCTGTGTAATCCTGATCCAAGCTTTCCCTGCCACATTTACAATGTCATCTGACCATCGGGCCGGTGGTCTGCCTCTTGGTCGTTGTGCATCTCTGGGCCACCATTCCGTAATCGCTGTAGTCCATCTTCCATCCTTACATCTAGTCCTTACATAGGGGTATAGAGACCTCAAATTTCTCTCTACTTGAAGTTTTTTGAAACTAGAGGTAAAGCTTTCGTCAACTAGTTTCAAACTATTAAACCCTCACTATAAGCAGTCGGATAAAAAGATCGATTAAGATCACCTGCTCATATTCCGGGATCCATTAAAATTATCCATATTTCAAAAAAGCTAATTCCCAGAAGTCGTAATTCAAATTGGATCACGGGGGGGGCATTACCTTAATTTAAGGAAAATATACAATGTCGGCGAAAATATACAGTGGGTATTTTTACACGATCCTCAGGGAAAGATGGACAAGTGTGAATGAGGCAGGGTGAAATGGGTTCTGTACTTTTGAGACTAAACACATACTTAATCTATCGTAGTAGTAAAATGTGTGAAATGTGTTTTTAGAAATATAACCTTCAGCGTAGGTACGTCGGCAATTTGTACAGGTAAATAGGGATTCAAATGGCGATAAATTAGCGTCTTCTTTAAAAGTAGCGATCCCCCAACATTTTAAAATCTTGTGGAACCGTTTCTGAGTTATTTTATATTCTAGCGGTCCTATGTATGTCCTTTATGGTCCTTTTGTTTTAAAAAACAACGCTCTAGTGAGCTTGGTCGGCACACTAGTTTTATGCTTAAGACAGTAGATATCAGCGCAATAACCATCGTATAATTGTTCAAGTAGTTATTACTTTTACTTACTTTACTTTTAATTCGATAACATCAAAAAATACAACCGAATTTAGAACCTCTTCCTTTTTTACACGTTTAGTGCCACCGACGCACATGGAATACCTATGCACCGCAAAACGCACAGGTTTGACAATGAACGCGTTTGTTCATTCAAGAAAGTATGAAGATCAATGTATTATAAAGTATTTTTTTTTTATTATTACTTTTTATTTAAGCAGGCCAGCTTAAATGGGATTGGGCAGGACACGTAAGCCGAATGCTCCAACATTAATGGGCAAAAATTACCACCGATTGGGCTCCGCAACAACACGGCCACGTGGTAGACCCAGTCGGCGATGGCGGGATGAGCTTGACTCCTATAGCGAGGACTGGCCCCAGAAGGTAAAGGATAGGGAACGGTAGAGAGAGAAAGGGAAGGGAGGCCTTTGCCCTGCAGTGGGAAACGTCAGGCTTACCTATAAATAAAATAAAATAAAACTTTTTATTAACAGAATTTTTCCGAATTATAATAGGTAGATAGAATTTTTCCGAATTTCTAAGCAAAGGTACCCTAAACCTTGCTAAATGTATGCGAAATTGTTGAACGAGGGGAGTATCATGAGGTATGTAATTTATAGGGCCAATTGAGCCGCACCTGGCTCATTGCTCTACGGAGACAGATTCCGGGGCTTTAGGTCGTATTGCAACTGAAAAGTGTCTCTTATTGATTGTGATTGATGTCTTTCCTTTTTAGGGTTCCGTAGTCCTGACAATGAACCCTTATAGTTTCGTTATGTCCGTCCGTCTGTCTGTACGAGATGATAGTGCATTTCATGAACTTTAGAGGAAAACTATAGCGGTTAAGATAACTTTATTAGTTTAGCAGTAATAGTTGTTGAACTTGGGTGTTGGATAATTTTGTACCAAATACAAAATCCTTATAATAAATCCTTTAAAGTGACTAAGATGAAGTAGTTGCTTGTTGTAACGGGCTACTACGGAACTCTACACTGCGCGTGGCCCGACATGCACTTGGTCGGTTTTTTATTGAGTGGCCTCGCCGGTATATTTTTCTAGGAAAAATATTTGAGTGACAAACTAAACTAACAAAATATTTGGTTCAAATATTTTTTTAGAAAGTCATACACAGTCGTTGCTTTGGTTTTTATACGGTATTGATCTCGAAAAAACAGGACTTTATTTGACTTTTTTATGTGATCCCAATAGTCCTACGGAACAAAATATTTTTTTTTTAAGTTTAGCCTTTGAGTAGATCAGCTGGGAAGAGGAAGGATCTGAAATGTATAGGAATTGACGTTTAAAGTCACGTGGTCAGAACGTCAATTCCTATACATTTTGAAGTGATCTACAGCGATCGCGACGATAGATAGTGTAATATGGCTAGGGCCCCAGGTTTAGAATCACCTAGCTCTTAAGACGTGTGAAAAGTATCTACATGACCTTTTTTTTTAATTTACTTTGAATTATTTTGTTACAATACCACTATGAATATGCTTCTAAAAATCCCAGAGTAGATTAAGTATTTATTTATTTATTTTTATTTATAAGCCTGACGTTTCCCACTACAGGGCAAAGGTCTCCCTTCCCTCCCTCCACTCATCACCAGAGTAGATATTAAAAATTTAATCTGTTTCCATTTAATTAATTAATATTTCTAAGATATTAATTAATAATGAATAACCATCATCAAATCTATAACTAATTCATATTCCCTATAAATATTAAATTACCAGAATCCATTACGTTAACGACAGAAATCAAAACTGTAAATGAGGTTGTAAAAGTTCGATAAATCATCGGCGAAAGGACCCTTCCTCAGCTGCGTTTTTTAAAATGACGTTACCGACATATGACGGCCTTGAGACGGCTTAAAAACTCCATTACCAGAGTTACTAGCTCATATACGAACATACATACATGTAGATAGACGGTCGTTTAAGCGCCATTCCACATCCATGTAGGATCAAAAAGAGATCGTAAAGAACCATCTTTGAAAAATCAATCTAAAGAAAAAATCTTCACCAATACAAGACTAGAATCAAGTTATTTTCAAGAAAATGAAAACAGAACGTTTTGCACTTGAGAAAACTCACAATGAAAGCGCAATTTAGTAAAAACTTACGGTCGTGTTCATCAAAACACGGCTTTAAAAGGTGCGCCCGGTAGCGAACTGTGACCCCCTCATTTGGACTTCGATTTCTGTTTGCTCGTGCCTAATGTATTTTGATGACTTCCGAACTCAATAAAGGAAATTACAAAACATACAATACTGGCTTGTTTTATAATGCAATTGATGAACGTTGGTGTGGCGGTAGCATTACCTATGACAGGAATATTATGGTGGCCGCACACCTAATTCGCGCCGATCGCGCCAAATTCTCGAAGTACTCGAATTCGGCCGAATCGGACGATTCAGCGCGGACAGGCGTGCGAGGTTTCATATGATTTTATGCAAAGAATTCGATTCGTTCGGCACGTTCGGCGCTGATAAGTGTGCGGCCACCTTTATTGTTCTGTGTACATTACCGAAATAAAAACAATATTTAATAAAGGTATTGCTAAGGTATAGCTGACCAGTAGACCGCACCCGAATCTCACCGCATCGCCTCGGTATTCTTTGTACGGAATTCCATGAAGTAACGCTCACTACATCAAGTCCGTAACGCCGCCGGATCGCCGCATCGCAATCCAAAAGTGAAGGAAGAAGTGAACGCCGAAAAGTCGATGCGTTGCGGGCGACTGTCACTTTATCGAAGTAGAATTAACTTCCCCAAAATGTGCGAAAGTACCAATGTTTTTAGACACACTTCTGACTACTCCTTTAGGCATCTGAAAGGATCTCACAATGGCTAAAGATCTGACTGTCTACTGCGTTTTGGGGATCATGATCATCCACGGAATCCTGTCATATTTAATTTAATTTTTTTCTATCCAGTAGCCAGCCCCAATTCAAGGTTTTCAGGGTCCAGCAATCAAATGTCAAAGCCATAACACGCACGACGAGGGAATCCAATTAACGCGCGGACAACTCGCCTCGGGCCGTGCAGCATCGGGACAACGGAATTCATCCCGTAACTAACTGTAACTAATTTGGAACCCTGCAGCGATGGTACAAAGATAATATTTCTTTTGATTAGGAAATGTGAAGATTGTTTGTCTGGGTAATAAATCTGATGACAAGAGTTTTAGGACAAAAGGAACGTCAGCGACTTTAGACGGGAAACATGCGTCCTCTAGCGCAATTATTAAGGGCTTTGCTTACAAAAGCCTCTCAACTTTGAACAACTGGTTAAACAACGTCCTGTCTCTATTTGTTAGATAGTGACAAGTAGAGACAGGACGTAGTTAAACCAGTGTTCAGAGTTGAGAGGCTTTTGTAAGGCTCTGAAGCTCTGACGTAGCCTTCAGCAGCTTCATGCATCCTTAAATTTGCTGTAATCTATAAGTCATAGGTTTCTGGTAGGCTGCTATCAATTCAATGTAAAATCTTAAGCTGGCGGTTCACGCTGGAGACCGAGACAGGAGACCGAGACTAGTACTTGTCATTTAATCTGTCTCCTGTCTCGGTTTGGCACGTGATCTGGCGCTCTACAAAGCCTTAATGACAAAGTTCCAAACGCGAACCGCCAACTGAACTGAACCCTGCTTCATGAACTACGGTGTTATAAAATCTAGTCCATTTGATTAATAGTCCTAGGTACCGCCTAGTGTTATACGTGCTTAATTGGCTTTACTCGATAAACAATTAACTTGGAGTTTGTTTTATTTTTCCGTTTTTTAAATGGCGCGTTGATTTAATGCAAAACGTGGTTGTAAATCAAAGTAGTACTGGTAATACTGAACATTCGCTTAAAGCGGGGAATTCACTAGACGGACATGCCCGCGGGCAAGTTTGAAGACATGCCCGCCGGACCTCGCTACTATAGGTCTGTGCAATGTTTGTACTTACTTTACTGTAGGACCGTCGCAGTAAGTCTGCCAGACTGACACATTGCACAGACTTATAGTAGCGAGTAGTGGGCATGGGTAGAGCACATTGCGAGAATGGACGAAAGTCGCTGGACAAGACGAGTCCTTGAATGGAGACCCAGGGCGGATACTAGAGGGCGCGGCAGACCACCGCAGCGCTGGACAGACGACATCCGACGACACGGAGGCCGAGACTGGATGAGTCGGGCACAAGATCGTCGAGAGTGGAAGAAAAGGGAAGAGGCCTACACCCAAGATTGGATGACTACAAGGCCACCATGATGATGATAGTAGCGAGATCCGAGGCGGGCATGTCCGTCTAGTGAATTCCCCGCTTAACTCATTCCCTGCCCCAGACCCGCGGTGCTCGCCGAAGGAGAGATCCGCGGCGCAGCCTGTTGCCGGAACACATGTTTTTCATGAGCACTGAACGCATTAAGGGGGCTTAATGCATTCAGTGGTCATGACGCATTAGATATTAAATAAGTGAGGCAAGCGTAACAATCAGTAACAAATGTTAATGAACTTTTATTTATCACGGTTCAAAATCAAAACACTTACCTAAATTACAATTTGTATTGTATTTAGCCTGTATTTACTAAACTAAGTAATTTCAACTTTAATTCAACCTAAAATCAAAGTCTGGATCTGTTAATTATTTTCTGTGACTGTCTGTACTACTTGATTAGACTTACAACTAAATAATAGGTTCTACTTTTAATTGGAATCCTAGATTCCACGCAGGTTAGTTGCGAAAGTCTGGAAACTTTCTAAATAAATCCACGTCCAAAATAAAACCAAATATTAGGTTTGTTTTGCTGTTTATTTCTTGCACAAAACAATAAGTCCCTCATCCCACTATAAGCCCATTGAGCGAGACAAACGAAGCTTAGGCCTAGTTTAGACGATGCCAGTAACATTTCATCAAAAATGAAAATTCTTATCAAAATTTTCTATTCCGACGGGATTCGAACCCGCACATTGATCAAACCGATCCACTTAGGTAACACACTTCATCGAAAATTAAAGAATTTTAATTTTTGATGAAATGTGATAGGTACTTACATAAGTGTGGTTTTAAAAAACGATTTCAGTAATGTTTTTCAACTACTCCACAGTTACTGATTTGCTAGTTGCTTATAGTAGATTTCTTGAGAAGCCACATTAGTCTTCTCTGAGTCTATTTCAATCTATACTAATATAATAAAGCAGAGGTGTTTGTTTGTTTGAACGCGCTCTCTGGAACTACCAGTCCGATTTGAAATAATATTTCAGCATTTGATAGCTAAACTCTAGAAGAAGGTTATAGGCTACTTTTCATCATCATCACCATATACCATCACTACGGGGGCAACGCCGAGAAGCCGCTAGTTAAGTAGCCAAAAGCTACTTAACTATACTTTTAGTGCTTGTCGACATTTTTTGTGCATTGATCCATCTGGTCTTACTTACTTTAGAATTTCACCCTGACCTGCCAAGCCAACTCTCTTTTCTCTTATTTTATTAAGTACCTACACATCTTTATATGCACTACTAGCGGACGCTTTTATCCCACGGGAAACATGCATTTTTTCGGGATAAAAAGTAGCCTATGTCCTATTCCCGGTCATTATCTATCTATGTTTCAATTTTCAGCCAAATCGGTTTAGTAGTTATGGAGACAAGTGGTAACAAACATTCACACACACACACACGGACTTTCGCCTTTATAATATTAGTAGGATAGTAGGATTCGTTTTACTATCTTCGTATAAACCAAGCTTTACAAAGAATGCAAAACAAGGGGAACAAGAGAGCTCATTAGGGGAATATTCGGACGTCCCCGATAAAGAGATTAGCCAGATCTCTGATAAACTGGACGTTATCTTGTTTCAGTTGGTAAAAGGATGAAAATATCATGAAAGGACCAGTGTACTTAGTATAATTACTACCATGGAGAGTTTGTATGCTACTATGATGTAGCTTTTGGCAGCGTAAAAGTTTCCGTAAAAATAAATGAATAAAAATGCTGGACGTTTCACACAGTATTATCTAGTTCTAGCCAAAAGAGCTTGTAAAATAATCTTTGAGAAACGCTGGTTTTTTTTTTAATAAGTTAATTGATTCAGGCGTGACTTTGCGGAAGTCCATATTCAGATTTTTTTGAAAATTTAAAAATATCTAGTGCTCCTCCGCCAATCTATACCAAAAAAGATTCGTCAAAATTTTTTCGCTAAAGCCACCCAACCACCCACTTTCCACAGCCTAACCTTACTATGCCAGGCTAGTCAGGGCAAATCCTATTTTTTTAATAAGTAACCGTGTGCTCTGGTTGAGCGCGTGCTTTGACAACGTTATATGCCTGTGCCTTCTGAAGCCCCAAAGGGCTTCAGAATAAGCCAAGGGGTCTACCATTCACTTTCCCCCTTACTTATGAAAGATGTTTAAAGTTGAACACTGGTTTAAAAACGTCCCGTCTCTATTCGTCACTATCCTCAAATAAAGACAGGACGTTGTTTAACCAGTGTTCAACTTTAAACATCTTTCATAAGTAAGACCCATTATGTATGTGTATAATATGCTAAGTACTTCACTGGAAGCTTCTGAAGAGGCTAATTAGTATATTGGCAATGGGCTTATTCTATTCAACGAAATAATAACATAATACTTGCCAAATATATTGCGAGTAGTGTATGAATTTACCTCTAAGACAGTTCTCAGATCTTGAAATAATTATTGACATAATAATCGTCATCGTCTCGTTAGCTTTGAGCTACTGCGCGGAAATATTGTCATCGGGAAGAGTGAGCTCACACGTCTGGCTTTAGTGCTTGATTTTGTAAGAGAAAGTAGTTATAATCGATGTTGGAAAACAGTCCACTGCTTTGTTGATTGACTCTAACAATATTACGTACTAGCGGACGCCCGCGGCTTCGCCCGCGTGGACTACTACTTTTTATCCCACGGGAAACATGCATTTTTCGGGATAAAAAGTAGCCTATGTCACTCTCCAGCCATCCAACTATCTCCACACAAAAAATCACGTTAATCCTTCTCTCTGTTTTGACGTGAAAGCAGGACCAACAAACACACTTTCACATTTATAATATGGGTATGGATTTTAGGCATGTCGTATCATCAATGGAAATAATCTGAATACCTACTTACTTACCGAGAGGGTGCCTAACTGTGATTGGTATTCCAAATAATGAGATTCTAAAGTAATTAATGTATTTTCTTTCCCCTTACAGAAAGATGTTTAAAGTTGAACACTGGTTAAACAACGTCCTGTCTCTATTTTTCACTATCAACAAATAAAGAAAGGACGTTGTTTAACCAGTGTTCAACATTAAACATCATTCATATGTAAGACCCTTTATATTAAAAAAAAAGAAAACAAACATGAATAACAAAACCATAATAATGGAGTTTAAATACTATTTTAATAAACCGGGCGCTAACAAGCGGCAGAATTAGAAGCTATTTGCATGGATTTAGAAGTTTTTAATTAAATATCCGCACAATTAACGGGATGATTTCGAATTCTCTTGTTTTGTTATACTTAAGGACTATGAAATGGATATGGGTCTTGAATTGTAAAACCAAGTGCCAAGTGAAACTAAAAAGTCTCATCAGTCCGATCATCGGACTAAATCAGTGATTCCCAAAGTGGTCCAGGTGGACCCCCAGGGTTACACGGGAGACTTGAAAGGGGCCCACGATGGTTTTCATTTTCTGACGAGTTTTGGGAATATGGTAGAAATGTAGGCGCAGGGGGTCCACCGAAACCAGTAAAATTTTGAAAGGGTCCATGAGAAAAAAAAGTTTGGGAACTGTTGGACTAAATCATCGGACTACTGATACTAAGCGGAGCAAAGTACTGAATCATATACTTACCTTCAATAGTTTCTGCCAACGGCTACGCTCACGTGGTACCAACATTTTAAATAGGTACTTAGCCTATTCCAATGCTATTCTAGAGCTTGATCTACTTACATCTATTCCAAGCTTCAAAAGAATCTATCCACTGGTTAAAGGTGGCCGCATACCTATCCGCGCCGAACAAATCGATTGAAACGAATTTTAGAATTCTTTATGTGAAATCGTATGACACCACGTACACCTGCCCGTCACGAATCGGCACTTCGAAATGTCGGCGCGGATAGGTATGCGCTTAGCCTAAGGCGTGATTGAAATATACGACATACAAACATACTTACTTATAATAACATTTTATCTCTGTTTCAGGTAAATAAAACGAAACTCATGCATCAAACGACGAAAGAAAGTCTTTCAGAAAGTAAGTTCCAATACTTATGAACTCCTCAGTTAAACATCGTTTAAAATAATGACAAGGCGAGCAAAGACAACGCCTCTCAACTTGAACATTGGTTAAACAATGCTTAAAATTTGCCTGGTCACTATTTATTATTAGCTAACAAAAGAGGATGGCAATATTGGCAATATTTTAAACGGTGTTTCAATTTTAAATTAAGTAGAGCGGGCAGTGTTTAAGTTGGGAGGCGATTATAGGTAGGTCGCAAATGTTCAAATGAAACAGCAGTAAATATATCTACTAGTCTTCTAAATCGCTTGAATAAGCAACCCAAACTTCCTAAACATCTAAAGAAATCAAACCCTACATAATTCAAACTACGAGAGACACCTGTATCTCCTTTGAAAGTGTCCACGGCGGGACAGTGGCTATTGGCCATCACGAAATCTTATCGCGCGTCTCGCGACGTAGGTACTCTACAAATCTTCTAGCAAGAGGCCAAGCTAAAGGAGTTAACGAATGAAATAGATTAAACAAATACCCCTCTACTTATAAAATTCTATTAAAATTGAAACACCGTTTAAACAATTGCGATCCTTTTTGTTAGATGGTGTCAAACAGAGACAGGGCGAATCTTGAGCATTATTTAACCAGTATTCAAGGTTATAAGAAAGGCCTATAGATCTCAAGTCAGAAATAGGTATCAAAGCGCCCTCGAAATTGACAAAAAAGTAGGCAGAGAGACAAAAAGGTATGTCAGCAAAGTAGTTAAAAACAAAAAAAATATAAATTTAAATTCTTCGAAAAAGTAACCCAAAACTTTTTACACGTCTAAAGAATCCCACGTAAAAATTCAAACAACGAAAAACCCACTAGTAACCTAGTAAGTAAGTTCGTATGAGCAAAGTGGCCAACTCTGGTGACGGAGTTAAAAAAACCCATAAACTATGGAAACCTACTATCTCGCTGCAGCTAGTGACTTGATCTATCCCCCAAGGCTTTACCCCGAGATGTCCCGGGTAGAACTGACGGACTATAGAAGACAGGACCGAGAGACGGCCCCATTGTGGCCGGAAAACTTAGAGAGACGTACAGGCTGGTATCATGTTGAATTTGATGCATTTAGATAGCAAATGAAGTGGAAATGGATTCTGTATCTGATCTGAAGATTGGGAACATCTCGTGGAGTTGAATGGTGTTATAATGGTAGTAAAGTCAAACAAGTTTAAACGTCAAAATGTCAAGGTGTCATATCCAGCAAAAAAACAAAGTAGTCAAAATGTCCACTTATCAAAACAACGTGTTGTCAAACTTCTTAAAACCTACCATGAACTCTGGAAACCTACTATCTCGCTGCAGCTAGTAACTTGATCTATCCCCCAAGGCTTTACCCCGAGATGTCCCGGGTAGAACTGACGGACAATAGGGAGAGAAGGACCGAGGGATCCACTGTGGCCGGAAAACTTAGGGAGACGTACAGGCTGGTATCTTGTTGAATTTGATGCATTTAGATATCAAATGAAGTGGAAATGGATTCTGTATCTGATCTGAAGATTGGGAGCATCTCGTGGAGTTGAATGGTGTTGTAACGGTAGTAAAGTCGTTCAAGATAGTAGGAGAGGGACAGAGTGAGGGCTTAATATTGACAGGACAACTTAGGGAGGGTTTTTGAAACCGAAACTAAGTCTTCTGTTTCCAAAATAATTTATAAAGAAATGTAGTAGCTACTACTTGTTTTATTTCAGGATGTCTATCCCTATCACAGAATTATATCGAGATAGAAGCCAAGAGTGTATGTATCTCGCGTGCCGAAAAGAAGGATTGAGGACTTCTTTTCTCGCCGCGAAGTTTTGCTTCTATCTCGATATAGTTATGTGGTCCCTATTCTATAAATGGATCAAACCTCTCACTGTTCTTAGAAGACATACTTTATTTTTCAGTTTTTTTACTGAGTGGACTGTTTTTACTTATTCAATGTTATTTATCATCTTGATTTAAAAATAAACAATACATAAAACGATATCTCAAATAAAATCCATGAAGCGGTTTGAGCAGATTTGGTGCAGAAAATGCCAAAGAGATGGACATGCATACAGACATACCCGCGAAAAAATATCCCTCCTAACGCAATCGGGTAAAACTGTTTTCTTTCGTCCTTCCGCTCGAGGCAGATTAACAAACCTCCCTATGTTTCCACAATCAGGCTTTGTTCGAGTGAAGCCTGCTGCGAATTTTGATGGGAAATAGGGTGCAAAATTGCATTTAGTGGCGCCCCGCGGCTTGTCCGAAATTGTCACAGAAGGTTAGCCACTGGGTTCCGTACACCCATATTGTTACCATATAGTGCCTGGGCCCCAATTCTACTAATTTACAAAGTCACCAGTTAAGCAGCGTTGGGCGCGGTAACTTTTAGGATAGGTGACCGCAAGTGGGATTACGAACTGAGCGCTTCCGTGCTTCGGAAGGCTCGTTAATGTCGGTCCCGGCTTTTAAGTCGTTAAGCAATGACGGAGGCCTTTGGGCGGCCTAAAAACTACACACTAGAGTTGGCCACTTGCTCATACGAACTTACTTTTTAGGGTTCCGTACCTTAAAAGGTAAAAAAAGGAACCCTTATAAGATCACTTTCTTGTCCGTCTGTCCGTCTGTCCGTCTGTCCGTCTGTCCGTCCGTCTGTCCGTGCGTCTGTCCGTCCGTCTGTCCGTGTGTCACCATCGATTATCTCAGGAACGGGTAGAGCTAGCAAGTTGAAATTTATACCATATACTAAGGTCTATAGTCCCTATTGTGAGTATAAAAATCAAGGTCCTGAGTTAACACTATAAAAAGATATAGGCAAATTTTTAATTTAAGGTTTTCGTGAAAACTTGTGAGTACCAAAACTTACCTCAATTATCAACTTTTTTTATTTTTCGGAATTTTTCCTTTACTTGTGCTGGAAGACCTTGCTTGTAACCAAAATTGACAATTCTAGGTCAACCGGAAGTATCCTAGAGGTTTTGGGTCGAAAACCTAAATGGTAGTTCCCGTTGACCTAGAATAACGAAATTTGGCAAAAAACAAGGTCTTATAGCACAAATAAAGGAAAAATTCCAAAAAGTTAAAAAAGTTTAAAATTAAAGGGTGTTCCCATACATAGTTGACGCCAATTAAAATTGTCCTCCGAGTTGTATGGGCGCTCATACAATTAAGCGGACTAGCTTAATTGGCACCATGGCTAGATACGGAACCCTCGGCGTACGAGTTCGACTCGCACTTGACCGGTTTTTATTTTACAAAGTCACCATTTCGGAATCATTACCGCTGCGTTCTGTTTTGCTCTCCAAAATGACAGTAGTGTTAGAAATCGTTACCACAAGTAACCTAACCTCATTGGTCATTAGTACGAGTAGATTAGGAAACAAAATAAAATCTGAGGTTATAGTTGACGTTTTGCTTTGGTTAATAAAAAGTTTGTTAGTAGAATCGGCCTACTGGGCTTCCGATCCAAAGGGAATGGCCGGCCGTTTATCAATGGATTTTTCGTTTCGACAAGAGCTATAAACGATGTATGTATGTATGTTCGTATGAACTAGTGGCTAACTCTGGTGACGTAGTGTTTAGGCCGCCTGATGGACTCCGTCATGGCTTAATGACTTAAGGGCTTAATGGCCGGGATCGACAATTTAAAGCCGAGGGGGCTTAGCATTTTTGGACAAAATCTGAATTCTCCGACTACCTCTTTAGACATGTTCAAAGGATGTGGGGTCCGGTCCCCTTAACCCCCCCTTATATACGCCCATGACAAAAGTCATAATCGAGGGACATAAAGTTACAGAAAGAAAATAAAGTGGAACATAAACTCTACCTGAAATTAGTTTTTTAAAGGTTTCCGTGCAAACATTTTATGTAGAAACATAAAAAACATTGTCTTTTCATTGACCCAACATCGATCAAATACACAATAATTGTTGTAACTGTTTTGTACAAGGTTGTAAGGGACGCACTAGACAGAAACCGATGGAGGCAGATCATCCGTTCCCAGATAAACCCGAAGCTGACCACGATGCTCAGACATGAGGGAACGACGAGAGAGAGAGAGAGAGAGAGAGAGAGACAACAATTGAATTTATTTGATTCAGATCTATATAAATCAGCCGATACGATGTCAATTCAGAATTCTACAATTAAATCCCAAAGTTTTAAAGTAGTTTCCGTGTTCATGTATTTGTAAATGATAAATCAAAATCAATATTAATAATGATGAATCGAACCCACGACCTACAGCGCAGAAGGCAGAGCTACTACCAACTGAGCTAAGAGGCCAGTCAATAAATGCAAAGCAGGCAGCGAAGCGGGTAGTCAGGCAATCAATTGGTTCCCTGAGGACCCTAGCTCCTCCGTAATGATCAAGCGATGGTCTTCGCTAGTTTCCCTACTGAATATCCCGGTATTCGAAACGTTGAAAATCATTTGAACTATCGTGCTTTGAATCTATATCTTCAATTTCTTTTTTGCCTCCTTTGTTACTATAATTAAGAAACTGTTTTTTATTAACTTTTTCACGACTATGTTTGTTCAATGATAGGTCTTGAACGTTTATGTTTGACAAAAGCCAAACCTCTTTATTTTATATGAAATTGGTTTGTTTTGTGTACCTACGTGCTTTAAAGGTCCTGGACACCCTGTCAAATGTTTATTTACCCCGAACATCACACGCCATATCCAATGCATCGATTTCCCAGTGAACTGTAGTACTAGCACCGGTCTCTGTCAGTCAGCTTATTAATTTTAACACACTTGTGTTATGGAACCCATATGTCTGATATGCTACTTTTATACATAGAGAACACCCATCATCATCATCACCATTAGCCTATAGCAGTCCACTGCTGGACATAGGCCTCCCCTAATGAGGACCATCGCGCCCTGTCTGCAGCTTGACGCATCCAACTTGTGTCGGCAGCCTTTCGCAGATCGTCACTCCACCTGGCAGGAGGGCGTCCTACACTACGTTTGTCGAGTCGTGGTCTCCACTCGAGAACTCGTTAACCCCAGCGGTTGTCAGTTCTTTGGCATGGCCGGCCCACTGCCACTTCAGCCTGCTAATTCTAGAACACTCAGACCCGAGACAAATGTTTGCAGAAATACAAACATTTGTCCTCTTGGGATTTGATAAAACTAGTGCTACAGATCGATCGGTGTTAAGTTGATTACCTGTGCAGTGTGCGTAGATACCGAAGCCCCCTCGGGACAGGCTGTCTGATTGGAACGGGTCAGTATCCGATCCATTGTGCTCAATGTCCACAAATAATCTGGACAAATCTCGGTAAATTTAGTCTACTCCTAAATTCTGATGCAGAATTATCCTGTGATCAGAAAACTTAATCAAATATCATTTTTTTAACTAGCCATCAGATCACAGATTAAATTGCAAAAATTAAGAAACTAAGCAATGATGTTTATAACTTTTTTTTTTCGAAAAAATTGAATGAATCCGACGCATTTTAGCAATATCTTTTGATCAAGAATTAAATAGAAGTACCTATTTGATAAGAGTAACCAATCATTAAGCCATGACGGAGAGTAAGCTACTAGCTCATACGAACATACATACGTTTACAATTTCTTTCGTTTTTGAAATACTACAACGGAGCTTACTTCACAAAGGCATTTAAGTACAGCTAAGTGCAATAATGAAAATAAATTACAGACTAAGTGCCATACATCGTATCAAATGACTTTCTTTCCAGAAACTGCTTTTAAAGTCTTATAAATTGTAACATTCGGTCTGAAAATGCAATTTCGCTTCTACAAAAGTACTCTAGATTCTTGGAAGAATTACCTTCCTAGTTCTTCGTTTACCTGCAGAATGCTACAAATACTACGAAAATGTGAAAAGTAGGGGAATTCTCGTGGCTTTGCTTGAACAGAACAAAATATGTTAAAATAACTATCCTTAAAATAGAGTCCTAAAGTCCTTATAAATTTAGCAATTCTTTTGTCTAATTTATCTTTATGAATTGTCATAATGACAACTGCCATTGTTCATTTGATTCTTAAAAGCAACTGCATAAAGGTCATTTTATTATCCAAAAAAACTAAAGCTTGAAAGTCGCACGTTATTTTACTTTACCGTTGGCACTTCAGCTTCCCCCTAAATGAGGACAGGGTAACTCAGTATACAATATCAATCAATTATATGCGCAATAATACCTAATTATTGAAAGAAAACATGAAGCTAACTCGTGGCTTAGTCAGCTCTACGCGTATTGACCATTTCTTTTCCTTTGAGAATTGGAATATTTTAAAAATACTAACCGTTATTCATAATAGACTTAGAGGCTTTCTAGAGCTCACACAGCAGCTAAATCTGTTGCCGTCTAAAATATTATCTAAAGCTAAATTTAGCAAAATTGACAACATCATATTGATGGGTTCAATTGATTACGATGATATAGACGTTATTTGAGGGACAGACCCGACTACAATATTCATATCAGACAGTATTTTGCGGCGAAACCTGGCAACATTTTTCCATTGAAAATGATTTTGTTGCCATAATATTTACACGCAAAATATGTCTGGAAAATTCGTAAACAAGTTTACCTGGGCCTAGGACCCAATATTATTTATTGGGGCCCCAAGGCTCTACAAAAGGTCTGATTCAAGGAATCATGGCCCAAGAACCTTATCACTTTTTATGTCCCACATAAAAGAGGTACTCCTATAATATGGGTGTGTGATGCCAATGTCATATTTCTCGGCAGAAAAATGTCTTTACCCTATTTCTTGTTTATTTTGTTTGAAATTTGCGAGTTTCGTTTTATATTCTGTTTGAACAGCTTTTAGCGGAATAACTTCAACAAAAGGTTAGATAAGAGCGAGATAACAAATAAATTAGGAATTGTTATTTTTACAAAATACTACGAAAAACTCTATAATTTTCTTCACAATGTTTAGCTACCTTTCATTATTGTAGATTAGCAGCGCCCTCGCGGCGTTGCCCCCGTAGTGATGGTATAATACGGTGATGATGACGATGATGAAAAGTAGCCTATAACCACACTATAATCTTACTCAAGAGCTTAGCTATCAAAAGCAGAAATAATTTTTCGAATCGGACTGGTAGTTCCTGAGATTAGCGCGTTCAAACAAACCCTTCCGCTTGATATAATTAGTATGGACTTGTATAGATTACTCTGTAATATCTGTTATGTAATAACGAAACGCCAATTGATAACAAAACGTCAAGTTGAGAACCCCTTTCCGGGGCAGCCATTTTTCATAGAGATTTGTCATACAGCTACGGAGACATCTTTTACATTGAGTGCTATAATAACCACATGTGTTTTGTTGTGCTTCTAATAAAAGCAATAAGTAAGAAGTATCTTTTATTGACCAATACATGGCGCAGCCGTTCAAGAACCTACTACGAAAATAATACGAAGAAGGAAGATAAAAACACTAATAACGCGTGCATATGCCGCTGGGTTCGACGAATTTTCATAAAGAAGAAGGCGAAGAAGATATCACAAACATGGCGTCAGGCGTGGAGTATCGAATGCCGGAACCTATAAACATGGATAATATTGACGAGCTCTATCCGCAATGGAAACGATTCCAATCCAGTTTTCTAATATTCCTATCAGCGGCGGGTCTGAGCAAGGTTACGGAGTTCAGAAAAGCAGCAATTTTGTTAAACTGTATCGGGCAGCCAGCTCAAGAATTGTATTTCAATACCCTGAAACAGGATGAACAAGAAAAGAAACTTGAAGAAGTGATTGAAATTTTCGAGAATTATTTCAAACCTAAAACCAATGAAATAATTAACACATTTCACTTCAATCAAAGATTTCAGGAAGATGGTGAAAGTTTTGATACTTTTTATACAGAGCTGCGGAAAATTGCACGAAATTGCAATTTTTCAACTTTCCTGGAGAGAATGCTGAGAGACAGGATAATACACGGAATAAAAGATAGAAACGTACAACAAAAACTACTAGGAAAGAAAGATCTGACTATAACACAAGTGGTGGATATCTGCAGAACCTCGGAGCTGTCCAAGGAGTATGCGAAGACCATCAATAAGCAACAGGAGCCAACTTTTGAAGTAAATGCAGTGCAGGCGAGCAAACCTCAGGAAACAGTTCAACAGACATCAACAAAAGCTAAGTTTAACAAATTAGACAGTTCAAACAGCACTACATACTTTTGTAAGAAATGTCATAGGCAACATGGACCTAGAAATTGTCCAGCTTTTGGTAAAATTTGCTCCAGATGTAAAAAAAATAATCATTTTGCTGTCGGTTGTAAGTTCAGGAATGTGGTGCACGCTGTAAAGACTGGTGAAGAGGAAGATTATGAGTGTCCCGTGGACTTATGACTCGTACGAGCTTGTAATAGTATTGGGTGCAATAAGGAATGGACAGAGTTGATGAAAGTTGAATCTAAAAATATAACATTCAAATGTGATTCGGGTGCACAGATAAATATATTATCATTAAATGATCTTAAAAAAATTGTCAATGATGATAATCCTTATTGGTCTGAGACAAAAATAATATTAGAAGTTTTTGGGGGAGCACAACTGAAACCTGTCGGTAAAAGATCGTTAACAATTTACAGAAATGATGAGGCATTTAAGACTGAATTCATAATTGTTAATAAAAATGTTAAACCAATTTTAGGATTACCGTCATTAATAGAACTCAAGTTGCTTAATATTAATAGTGCTAGTAATAATAAAAACATTGACACTGTCAAAATAATAAAAGATAAGAATGTATTAATTGAAAAATATTGTGAACTTTTTCAGGGAGTGGGGTGTTTTGAAAGACCGTTGGAACTGCACATCCAGCCTGGTGCAGAGCCTGTTGTGAGACCACCACGGCGAGTCCCAAATGCTTTGTTAACACGACTAAAAGACAAGTTGAAATCATTGGAAGATAGACAGATTATTTCCAAGGTCGAACATCCTAGAAGTTTTGTGAGTAATCTTGTAATTGTTGAAAAGAAAGATGGCTCTCTTAGAATTTGCTTAGATCCCAAAGATCTTAATAATGTTTTGTTGAGAGAATATCATTTAATACCTAAGTTAGAAGAAATTATTCCTAGAATTACGAATAAAAAATATTTTTCTGTGTTAGACCTATCCGAAGGTTTTTATAATATTAAATTAGATGAAAAGTCTAGTGAACTGTGTACATTTAACAGTCCTTTTGGCTGTCATAAATTTAATAGAATGCCTTTTGGAATTTCTGTAGCTCCTGAAATGTTCCAAAAGTATAATGAAAATGCTTTTGGTGATATTCCGGGTGTTATAATATATTGCGATGACATGTTGATTTGTGCTGAGACAGAAGCAGAACATGATGCAATATTAACAAGAGTCTTTGAAAGAGCTAAATTATGTAATGTTCGCTTTAATAAAAGTAAGTTTCAATTTAAAGTTAAAGAAGTGAGATATTTTGGTCATATTTTTTCTGCTGAAGGAATGAAAATTGATCCTAAGCGAATTGAGGCCATTATAAAAATTAAAAGTCCTAAAAATAAAAAAGAATTGCAGATTTTCCTCGGGATGGTCAACTATTTAAGACAATTTGTACCAAATCTTGCTAATATTGTATCACCTCTGCAATTATTATTAAAGAAAAATGTAGACTGGTTGTGGACAGTGGTACATGAAACAGCTTTTGATAATGTGAAAAAGAAAATAAGTGAAGCACCTGTTTTACAGAATTTTAATCCTAAGTTACCCATAGTTATTCAATGTGATGCTTCTAAAGATGGATTAGGGTGTTGCTTGTTGCAGAATGGTAGGCCAGTTAGTTTTGCTTCAAGGAGTTTAACATCATCAGAGAAAAATTTTTCACAAATTGAAAAAGAACTTTTAAGTGTTGTCTGGTCAACTAGAAAGTTCCATTATTACATTTATGGGCAAAAATGTACAATACTTAATGATCATAAACCACTAGAGTCTTTACTTAAAAAAAACATACACGAGGTTTCCTCACCTAGGTTGCAAAGATTAAAGTTAAAATTGTTAAGATATGACTTAGAATTTAAATATTTAAAAGGTAAATTGATGTTTATAGCGGACTTGTTATCTCGCTCTTTTCTGGATTGTAATGGCATTGATGACTCTTATATGTATGAAGTTGTTCATTGTGTTGGACTGGCCAAATATATACAATGTACTGAGGAAACTAAAAATAAATTAATTTCTGAGACTAAAAATGATGTAGAACTTTTAAAATTAATAGAATTTACCAATAATGGTTGGCCAGAAAGTGTTAAAAATATTCCAGACGATCTCCAGTATTACTTTAAGTTTAGATCCGATATATCTGTGGATGATAATCTAGTATTTTTACATAAGAAGCTTGTTATTCCAAAGAACATGAGAAGGGAAATTTTAGTGAAATTACACGAAGGACATATGGGTATGAGTAAAATGAAAGGCTTAGCCAGAGATTTATATTATTGGCCTAAAATGAGCGATCATATTGAACAATTTGTAAGGAAATGTTTTATTTGTCAAACTCACCAAAATAAAAATGTAAAGGAACCACTGTTGTCTCACGATGTTCCTGAATTACCCTTCTCAAAATTAGGTATTGATATTATGGAGTTCAAAAATAAAAGTTACTTGGTTTTGTATGATTATTTTTCTAAATGGCTTGAAATAAAATTAATCTCTAGTAAAAGTGCAAAATGTATCATCAATGCTCTAATAGATGTTTTTTGTAATCATGGATCTCCTAATGAGATAGTGTCTGATCATGTTCCTTTTGACTCAAAGGAGTGTAAAGAGTTTGCTTCTGAATGGGGATTTAAATTTACTTATACAAGCCCGAGATATCCTCAGTCTAATGGAATGGCAGAAAGGGCAGTACAAATTGCAAAGAAAATGATAAAAAAATGTTTTGAAGATAGGACTGATTATAGAATAGCATTATTGAATTATAGAATTTCACCAGTTTGTGGCACTAACTTTTCACCAGCACAACTAGCCTTTAATAGAAATTTAAAAACAAAGTTACCTTGTAGTCTATCATACTTAAAGCCAAA
The DNA here is from genome assembly GCA_958496255.1 of Camptogramma bilineatum. Classification (NCBI taxonomy): domain Eukaryota; kingdom Metazoa; phylum Arthropoda; class Insecta; order Lepidoptera; family Geometridae; genus Camptogramma; species Camptogramma bilineatum. Next base: position 15,103,048 of record OY292458.1, on the reverse strand, counting down.
GATAAATACTAATGTAAAAATGGAGTTTAGTAAGTGTCATAAAAGAAATGTGAAAAATTATAATGCAAATTCTAGATGTAAAGATGATTTTTATGTTGGTCAAAGGGTTTGGTTTCTGAAAGACCCTAATACAAATAAATGGTTGTCTGGTATCATAGAAAAAAAAAATGGTTTAAGGTCCTATAATATTAAGGAAACCAATGGTGTAACATATACTAGAACTTCTTATCATGTTCGACCTGGATGATGTGTCTATTTACTAATATAAGCAGGGACATTAGGGTGGATGTGCAGCACGGTTAGGGTCTAAATAAAACAAAATGTATTAGTTAAGTCTTTATTTTTTTTTGTGCAAACAATGTTTAGTTTAATAATTAGTTTATATCGGTTCCTTCCGAATATTGTGTGGGAAGGGAAGAAAAAGTAGGTTAGTTTAAAGTTGCTTAGAATAATCTTTGAAGTATGTTAGTTTAAAGTAGCTTAGAATAATCCTTGAAGTTAAAGTTTTCTTTATTTTGTTTTGGAAAAGGGAAAGATGTAATATCTGTTATGTAATAACGAAACGCCAATTGATAACAAAACGTCAAGTTGAGAACCCCTTTCCGGGGCAGCCATTTTTCATAGAGATTTGTCATACAGCTACGGAGACATCTTTTACATTGAGTGCTATAATAACCACATGTGTTTTGTTGTGCTTCTAATAAAAGCAATAAGTAAGAAGTATCTTTTATTGACCAATACATACTCTGTTCTGTAGATTGTAACATTTTGTGATATAGTTCACTTTACCCGGCTTTCAAGCTAAACCCTGAGATTTAGCTTCTAAATTCTAACTTAATCCCGTGTCTTTGAACATCTTGTCATACAACATTTAGCCAATTTTCGTATAGAAAGGGGTTTATACAAGTTTAATCCGCCGTAAGCCCGCCATGCAAATTGTATGAGTGCATTACCTACGTTATTTCCCTCGAGACGCCGGGTTTAAGAAGGGCGATGATTGAAATATTAATATTGAAGTTTTTGCGGGAAAAATAATCCGATGACCCGTACTCACAACGGATCTTTACCGCGTTTTAATCTTTACCGCGTTTTAGACCATATGACAAGTACTTGAGTGAGTTGTGTACATGTGTGTGAAAGGAGTGAGTGAACAGGTACGGGTAAAAATAGAAGAAATCAAACTGGGAATAATAATGATTCGTAGATGATCATGATCAGCTTTTCCAAGTTCTCCCACGCTCCCAAGCTTTTCACGGTTCAGATTTGAGGAACAGCCACAGAGTAGAATCACCTAGCTTTTAACGCGTTTCAAAGTGATCCTAATGGTAGGTACTATCGCAAAGAAAAAATTGAAATTTTGATATATTGATTTGATACTTAAATCTATTAGCCCACTTATATTCAAGGAAAAACCTAAATGATGTTGTTACTGTAACAATGATGATACAGTGATCATCAGCCTCGATTGTCATCATTGTTTGAGCCAGCCTTCACGGTGTGTGCGCACACCAGTTTAATACACACACTTTACCCAGCTACTTATCTACAATACGCTATAGTTATCAGAGAAAATGTATGGGGATTGAAATTCAATGATGATAAGTCACGACAAAAACAACTTTCGCCATTAAACAGTGTTACTAGAAATAGGTGTTGGACAGGCTGCTTGTAAAACTGGCAGTTTTATCCAACACATTCAGTAAAAATCAACTTTCTAACAAGCTACTGCGCGTATAGGTAGCTACCCATCATGTGATAGGTAGAGGTTAGAGCAGTGTTCCGCAAACTTTTTGTGTTAAAGGTACATCTAGGAAGTCGGAAAATTTTGGAGGTACACCATTAATGATTTTTTTTTTATGCGAAACAAGCTTGTTTATTTGAGCATCTGCGGTCCAAATTTGGAGTAGCTTAACTGAAATAGGTAACCTTATTTTTCCGAGGCACACCAACTAAAGACCACGGTACACCAGTGTGCCGCGACACACCATTGCAGAACACTGGGTTAGATAACACATTCCCTGCTCCGGTTCTGCGGTGCTTTCTGATGGAGAGGGCAGGACTGGCTGCATCCAGCGTACACATGAGATAAATAGAAATCAATTGCAGCTTGCATTTGCATCACTTGGGAACGGCTCGACAGATTGGGCTGATGTTTTTGTTTTGTTGGAAATGATTTTACGGTATGAATGTTAGTAATAAAATAAAAATAACCGGGGCTCAGTCAAACATTGTAGGGATGATGTAGGCCGAAAATGATAAATATATAATAATATACACTACACGGGTACCATTAGGTAAGTTCGCATGAACGGGTCGCTAATTCTAATGAAGTTTGGTAGCCTGAAAACCTCCTTCATGGCTTAGCGACATAGCCTGTAGCCACCAAGAACACCACATTGAAATAAAAGCTCTAGAAAATTATTCACCTAAAAGTTCAAAGCAATTCAACATAGATCGTGACCACAAGTTAGTCTATGATATATGTGATATCCGCACAGAAACAGGGGCCCTAGCCATATTACACGATCTATCGTCGCTGTAGAACGATCTATCGTCGCGATAGAATAGAACACTTCAAAATGTATAGGAATTGACGTTCTGACCACGTGACTCATCTACTTGAAACGTCAAATCCTATACATTTTGAAGTGTTTCTATTCTACAGCGACGATAGATAGTGTAATATGGCTAGGGGGGCAGGGCCCTTCAAAGCTCAGCGTTCCATACTTCCGAACAAGCCCATTTGTCTGATTTGTGTCCATGTGCTACGCATCCAGTAACACTCCAATTTGTCTCTCGAAACTTCACATTTATTTGTTAAAGTTTTGGTTTAGCGCACAATGTTTTGCGTGCCTAAAAACATTGAACAAGGTGAAAGTATATTGAAAGGGCATCCAGACATGGACTTTCTATAGTTCTATATAATAACGATAACGATAAGGGTGTTTCGATTGATAATATTATTATTAAAACACTCCAAATCAATACTTCAAAAGTAATTGCATACTTCAAAAGAATTGCTTATTAAATTAAACAGATAAAACTACAATATAAAATATTGATATTACATATTATTATATCATTTAATATACATTTTTCGAGCCTACTTCATCTCAAACAATGTCGAACAATGTGTGTAAAAATGTAGTCCTCAGTTTTTTTCTAACATATTGAGAAACGAAAAATCCTGTGTTGCACGGTTACCTGAATAAATTGTAAAAATTGACTTGTTCTATCCCCCACAAGAATGAAATTGATAACCGTCATGTTCCTAAGGTAAATAAAAGATCCGATCAAAGGACAAAGCAATAACAGCCACGGGCTACGAATCAATCTTTGACGGATCCCACACCTGACTCCATATCGTTCGGGAGAATTTATTCAATATCGGGCAACCCCGACCTTATTGGGTTTTGATAACTCCACTGTTTTAGGGTAAATGTAAGCTTAGAATCTGGTTGTGGTATTTGTGGATATTGAAAATGTTGATACTAGATTTGCATTCTACATGAAATGTTACTTCTAACCTATCGATGGAAATAGTAGATTTGTGCATTAGTTCAATTAACATTGTTGCTGTCGTTGGGGTTATTGTTGTACCATTGTGTTGAAAGAATTGGCCAGACTAGACCCTGCATTACCGGGTCTAAGTGTTACCAGAGTGCACCACGAGGAGGTTTCTTTCGCGCACCTCTAGAACACAAACATTATAATAATAGCACACGGGAATGTCTCACGCAAAAATACCGTTGATTTCATATTAATTTAGATATCTAATGGTAAATGTTCCGATCAGAAGGAGGAATTCGCGGTCTAAAGGGGTAGTCAGAGACACGTCCAAATTGGTACGTGCCCAAATTTTGCAGAAGTTAGTATTCTATACGCGACAAGTTGTAAGCCCATTGACGCTATTAGAAAGCTAACTGGTTTTATCATGATGTTTTCCTTCACCACGCCGCTTAGTTATACATTTGTCGAAACGAAAAATCCATTGATGCACGGCCAGGATTCGAAATGACGATCTTCGGATTGAAAGACGAGAGACACCACTCGACCGACGCTGACCAAAATAATCACCATAAAATGCAATTACTTTATATTCCTTTGTATAAACCGGCTTATGAGTTTAAATATCTACCTCCCAAACCGGAACTGGTTTTAATTATAAATGTAATAACCTAATTTCTGCTCGGAAGCATTCAGCTAACACTTTATTTCCCAGCTAGCCGGCCTAGCAGTTTTATTACACTTTTTGGTTCACTTATTACGCTGACTTAGCTTGTCCTTAATTAAAATATACAAATTGGAAACAAAATAAGGCTTTGTAAAGCCATAAGCATTTGTCAGCGTTTTTAGAGATGGCAACCCTAGGTATAGGCTTCCCTTTGCAGACATTCTTCCCGGCCCGCCAATTTGAAATTATCTTATATTATCTTATCTTAAATAGATCGATTTCAGTTTGTGTACTTACGTTTAATCAGGGTTCGAAAAAATCCGATTTTTATAATAAATATCAAAAATCCGATTTTTTGATATTTATCCGATATATATCGGATATATATCCAGGCTAAGAAAAAGAAGCGAATTTCATTCTGTAAGGGGATTAAACACTTTAAAATGTGAAAGGAATTTGTAAAATAATATAACTGTCAAATTGTCACATTTTTTTATTAAAAAACTTAATAAAGGTATCAAAAAAATTAGTGTTTATTTGAGAAAGATTTTTTTATAAATTTTTATTTGTTATAGTGTTAAACCACACTTAGGTATTTACATTTATGTATCATTGCGGGTTCGAATCCCGTCGGAATTGAAAATTTTAGTAAAATTTTTCAATTTAAAAATATTTTTTTAATGAACACTTAAAAAAAACACTTAAAAAACAATCTAAATTATTCGGAATTGTAGTTTTTCGCTACGTGTTGCCAGGGTTAACATTAATCTCCAAAATTTTTAGCTCAGAAGACAGGAAAAAATCCATTGATATATATCAAGGTAAAAATCAATTGATATATATCGTGATATATATCATGATATATATCCGCTGATATATATCGGCGAACCCTGCGTTTAATTAATTTATCTTGCGTTTAATTTTATAAACCATACGGTTTGTTTGCACTCTATGTTATTTAGGAATGCATACAGAACAAACATATAAACATTCAATTTTATTTTTATAGACTAAAAAATATAATGCCGAATAGACGAAATACCTATGTAGTTACATATTGCAATTCATTTGATTAGCTAGATCATAATATTGCATACGGACCGATCTTGAATACATTTCACCCTATAGCATCGGTACATAAATAAATTGAATTGAAAACCTATTTCGAATTGAATCGCAATTCATATAAGCATCCTTATTGACAATTTCACGACTGACTATGCATATGGGATGTTACTTAATTTTCTAGAGTCGTAAGAAAATAATTTCACCATTCAACAGAATAATTTACCATTTACTTGTGTATTCCGATTGCAGTAATTCCCTACAATCTGAGATTGTTTTCGGGATGTGGGCCGCGCGAGTATTAAATATGCATGTGAGATTACAAATACTAACATGTATGTAGGTATGTATATACCGTAGGCAGGGGTGGAAAAGCGACAATTTGTTTTAGTATTTTTTATTCATTTTACTTTTGCTTCTGTATTCATTCATTTGTTTGAGTTTAATACATAGGTACTTATATGTAGGGAAATATACTTAAGTTTCGCAAATGTTTAAATAAATTGACTAATCAAGCAAATTATGTAGGAAATGCTAGGGAAAGTTTTAACTTCCATTGAAAAAAAAAATTAATAAGCTTATAATTTAATAATTGCCAGGATATTTACCGGAATTTTTAAATTATTGAATGAACATGGTAATGTGTTTGCAACGCCATCTATATGAAAAAGTTTACGGTTGCGATAACACTGCCACCTAGCGGTGAGTAGCAGAACTGCATTGTGATGCTACACCGCACCGTAGGGCTACGAAACAATACAGTATCAACACGCTAGATGTCTCTTCTGTCGAATTACAGCACAAATTATATTTTATCGAAATGAAAATTTAGGTTTCAGTTATGGTAGATAGTAATAAAATAATACTTACGAATTGAAGAGTTTATTTTCAATTTAATTTCAAAACATTGTTCTAAATACCATTTCGTGCTAAGTATTAAAATTAAGTTCAAATTAAAAAGCAGAAAATAGCTTTTTAACATTAATTTTGACAACGTAATTTAATTGGAGCGTAACTCTCCAAACAAATTATGGCACAAAACTATTCAGAATTACGATAATTAAATTCATAATCCATATTGCTAATCTTAGTTATAAAAAAAGTACAGAAATATTTCCATATTTTGACCTACATTGCAAACTAAATAAACAATCTTAAAAAATAAACTCCGCCGCGACAGTGATATCACTGCCGTGACCAGGATTCGAACCTGGGTTACTACGGCCACAACGTAGGGTCCTAACCACTAGACGATCACGGCTATCGGAGCGATGGAGAGAAGCGTGAAATTAGCCGCCAACTTAAATGTAGTGTTTACATTTAAATTATTTTATCCTTAATTTTCAGGAACAATACAGCTACGACTTGTGATGGCCGAGGGGTTAGTGCCTCGACATACAATCAGAAGGTCGTGAGTTTGAACCCGGCCGTGCATCAATGGATATTTCGTTTCGAATTATTTATAATTTATGCGTTTTTAACACGAGCTCTTGTCTGCTACCTTAGTAGTATAAAAAAAAATAATAATAATCTCTAAACGGTGCAGAAAAACATCGTGAGGAAACCAGTTAGCTTTCTAATACCGTCGATTAACTTCTGCAAAATGTGGGAATGTACCAAATGTGTTTGGACATACCTCTGACTACCCCCTTAGACATTTTCAAAGAATCTAAAAATGCCTAAAGATATTATGTCTACCGCACCTTAGGAATACAGTCGTAATCACATTTTTTTTTTGCAACTTGTTAATTTGATTGTTTTACTCTTGTGGAGATCTTCTCATCATCACCATCGCAGCCCGTTTTCTCCCACTGCTGGGTATAAGCCTCCATTTGCAGCCATTTTTCCCGGCCCGCGATGCTGAAATTATCTTACTTAATCTTAAATAGATCGGTTTAAGTTTGTGTAAGTTTAATTAATTTATCTTGTGTTTCACTATCACTATCATCACTACATAGTATAAAATAAAGTCGCTTCCCGCTGTCTGTCCCTATACTCCTTAAATGTGCTTAGATCTTTAAAACTACGCAACGGATTTTGATGCGGTTTTTTTTAATAGATAGAATGATTCAAGAAGAACGTTTTATATGTATAATACATGCATAATATAGTAGAGAAACACTGATAATTTTAGAGGTTTCTAACTTGATGTGTGGTGTGAGCCGTGCGAAGCCGGGACGGGTCGCTAGTAATTTTATAAACCATACGATACTGCTCGCGTATCGTATGGTTATGGTTGTAGAATGTACTTAATTCTAATTTCTTAAAAGTAGTCAAAGATGTCGAATTTTTAAAACATTTTATAATGGAACATGAATACAACAATTTCACAGTTGAGCTTCTTGATGATTTATAAACCAGTTCAAAACCTATTCAAGTTTTGCGTCAATTTAAAAAAAAAAATGTTTGCCCCTTGTTACATTCCCATAAAACATGCCAAATTCGCGTTGCAAATTAGGGTTCAAAATGACCAGATCCTATTCAATCCGGTCTCGATTCTAAAGATACACGAATCATACAAAGATAAATCTCGTATCATGTCATTCGTAAAACCAGAACAAAAATAAAAGAATGTCCTTTGAAAGGAGACAAGGATCTCAGTTTATTCGCAACTGTGGGATTTTAAGATTAGCTTGACATGTTTTGCACTGACATAATGATAGACTGGTTCATTTGATGTTTTGCTAGCTAAGCCAAAGAGTGAACTCACACACTTCAGTCAGGAAACGAAATAATGTTGCAGTGATGTGGGAGAGGAGTCCAACACTGTGAATCACTGATCTAGTTCTTAGGCCGAGGGAAAGACCAAAAGGCATTCGATCTCGAAACTCATAAGCATAACTGACAAAAAGTTTCCTATGTTCTTGAACTCAACAAAAAAAAAATTGTTCGCTATCTCAACGACTATATATTTTCTGTGCCCTCTCTGTCTCTCTCTCTCTTCTCCTACCAGTTAGACTTGTGTGAGTCCAGCCTCAGATGCCCCCTTACTTATGAAAGATGTTTATAGTGAAACACTGTTTAAACAACGTCCTGTCTTTATTTGTGGATAGTGACAAACAGAGACGGGACGTTGTTCAACCAGTGTTCAACTTTAAACATCTTTCATAAGTAAGGGGGCATCTGAGGCTGGACTCACACATCCGGAAAGCCCCTACGTACTTGCAACCTTAGAGCTTTGCTAGAACTAGAAATCCATCACGTATGCCAAACCATAAATTAAACATTATCTTCTAAAATACTACTTACTAGACTAAGACTGTGACAAAAAAATATAATGTGGGAATCCTAAACTTATTCGAATAAAAAATAACCTTGAATTATCCTCTCCGGTACATCTATTGTAGTCAAAATCCAGTTTTCGCACAATAGAGACGCGCAAAAATATCTTACGCATGTTGCCCTGAAGCTAAACTATTGTTGCCGCTTAGCAACATAGCTATCAAAACCATGTTGTAATCCTTATTCTCAATTAAGCAAACATATAGGGCCTTACTTATGAAAGACGTTTAAAGTGAAACACTGGTTAAACAACGTCCTGTCTTTATTTGTGGATAGTGACGAATAGAGACAGGACGTTGTTGAACCAGTGTTCAACCTTAAACATTTTTCATAAGTAAGGGAGATAAAGTTGAACACTGTTTAAACAATGCTCAAGATACGCCCTGTCACTATCTTACACTATCTAACAAAAAAGGATGGCTATTGTAAAAACGGTGTTTAATATTAACATGATTTTATTAGTAGAGGGGTTATTGTTTGAGAGCAATTGAAACACGAAGTATCGAAATGTCGTAAGAGGTTGTGCAAGTAAACATCCGGTAGGATAATTTTAACCCTAATTTAGTGCCTTGGGCACTGACAGTCAATGAATGGGTTAAAAAAGTTAGAATTAGAATTTAAATAGTAGATTATAAAATAAAATAAAAAATGGATCAGACTCACGGACCACGAAGTAAGGCATTATAAATACCTAGATTAAATTAAAAATATTAATGTTCGCTAAAAATATTTTCCCGTAAACATTTTAAAATAATAATCACAAAAATAAATAAAAATTAGGAATTTTATCTATATTTCTTAAGCAAAAACTTTATTTAGTTATGTTATGAGCCTTAATAATAATAACATAAAAATGCTCTCAGGGGCATATTATTATTTCAAGAATTTTTGGTATAATCTCACAGAATTCTTAATATCCAAAAACCGAGTTAACTTGGAATATCGTTCAAATATTTACAATTACGGCTATTTTTCTTCGCATGAGGGTCATAATAGAATACCGCAGCCCCTAGTTTAGCGTTAAGATTTAGTAGATCAAAATAAAACAAACATTACTTTTGCGTTTAATTTTACAGATTTTAAACAAAAATGACTTTTATTCATGCGTGTTAGAGTAGAACCCAAAATGAATCAGCATTTTTGTATTTCCAAAGTTTCTTGATCAAACTCTACTTTAGATAGGGCGTTGTGAAAAGAAGATTTTTTTTAAAGAATTTTTGAAAACATTTCACGTTAGCATTTGATGAGATGACAGACAATCTCATATATTCTTTTGAAAATAAAATTGTTCTATTATGGGAAAGTTATTGCTTATTTTTGCCACAGTTTTTATTTTGGGGGCTCATAAAATGATAGATAAGTATAAAATTTAAAACCAAAATGCCGAGCTTATTCGGAAATTTAAATTTTATATTTATTTAAAAAAAATTATTGACAGAATCGTTCAACTTTACAATAAATCTCGCATCATTTTCCATCAAAAAAGTTTACGCATAAATATTTTAGTTAAGATTAATCATTATTAAAATCGAGCAAAACCAAGTTTTAATTTATTTTTTATAGACTAACCAAATTAATAATTAATTAGTAACTTTATCCTAAGTAGCTTCCACCCGCGAATTAATAATTTCACTAACATAAATAAGAAACTTTTTAGTTCATTCATCTTTCTAAGCACTGTTTAAACCAGTGCACAGTGTTCCGCAAAGGGTGTGCTGCGGCACACTGGTGTACCGTGGTCATTAGTTGGTGTGCCTCGGAAAAATAAGGCCACCTATCTCAGTTAAGCTACTCCAAATTTGGACCGCATATTATGCTCACCTAAGCAAGCCCATGTTTCGCATAAAAAATGATTTTTCATTCATGATGTACCTTAAAAATTTTCCGATTTCCTAGATTACCTTGAACACAAGAAGTTTTCGGAACACTGGTTTAAACTATGCAATGTCGTTTGTAGATGAATGTTTAAATTATCTTATGCGACTCAGGGGTACTGTAGCTTTCCAACCGTGATGGAATTTTAGATCTCGATTAGTAGTTTCAGAGATGACCTTCTACACTACATACATAGTTACAGACTTTATCTCCTTATATTATAATATTACCTACTGTAAATGAATTTTAACTGAAACAAAAAAAAAAATTATGTGAGCTAATACCATATTGATCTGCAAAAGCATGAAGTCTATTGCATCACGATCAAATTAAGCAACAAAAATCAAACTGAACAATACTTACTAACAATGCAACAATAGAATTATCAACAAAATCTTAATCTAAACTCTTAGATCAAACAAGATTATAATTTTACAATAGTTAAGATTATATCCTACAATAGTTAAGTTACTTAATCTAAATACTTTGACCTTTTATGAAACGGATTTTGACCTTAGGGTCACACCCCTTTTAAAGAACAAAGGTGACATGACAAGACGTCAGATGTCAGTCAAGAACGAATGCAGTTCTAATGAAGAAAGAATTGGGGTGTCAAAGGGGTGAGATTTCACACGAATCAGGTAGTGCAATGATTGACAGTGATAACTGTAGACAAATTTTGATGTTGTTATTGATAACAAAATGATAACTAAGTCTTTCTTAACTTTAGCGATCACAACTCAGGATTTTTTCATTTATTGTTCAGAAAACCTAACATACATTTACTGTGTAGGTGATTAATGATTATAATAATAGTTAATCTTAAAAGCAGGGGTTCAAAAAGTAGGTAGACATACCTGAGAATAATCGTTAAGGCCTACAAAAATCCCTAACACCTAAACTAGGTCAAGCCTGTCATATAGGTATTAGTTCCTTCTCGTAGGGTATATGAGGGAACCATTCAAAGGATTTGTTTACCTTTTTATATTATTTCCGGACGTTTTGGCTTTGTTGTTTACTGTTTAAAATAACATTGGAGTTCCCAGGCCGTCTAAAGTAATGGCTAAAGGCGAAGCACGGAAGCGCTCAGCTATGCCACTTACGGTCACCCACCCAATTTGTGACCGTTCAGAACGTCGTCGCTTAACTTCAACGATCTATCCAAGATTGTCTAAGCAAGCCACGCCACGAGCGCTTTTTAAGAAATACTTTGAATTAAACAACGAATCTTGTAGTAAAACCATACAGTATCATAAGATGAAAGGTAAAAGATAAAATGCCGTAAGTTTATTATAATACTGAAAAGTAAACAAAAAAAGGAAGCTAAAATTGAATTTGGTTCGGGGCCCATCAAAAATTCGGTCGAACGAAACCCCATGTATTTTTTATTTGAAATGTTTCAGTGGGGTTGAATAAAGTTGCAACGTTACGAGTGTACTATTGGATGGTCGAGTGTGAGGGGGAGAAATTGAAGGAATTCTACATCTCGCTGCTTGGAATATTGACCCAATTTATGTAAAGATATTGCATGGTTGTCGACCGCGAATTTCAACTCATCTGGCTTGTTTAGAGAGGAAAAGCGAAGTAGTAAGAAGTCATAATTTTTAAATATCAAACTAATTTATGTATGTTGGTGGTAATATTCAAATTGAAATTTAATTTATATGAACATAAATGAGTGCTTGAGAAGCATTCTGAAGTTTTAATGTTTTAAATTTAAGATTATAATGATAAAAAATGTAAAATTTGCCACAGTGATTAAAAAAACTATTAGTACTTACCTACGTAATTATTTTACTAAAAAAAACATTTTTTTGGTGAAAATCAAACTCATTTGTTTTGTTTTAATATTTCTTTCTCATTCTCATTAAAGCCTTGCAATTTTAGTTTATTCTCAAAACAAAAAAGTTTAAAAAATCGTATTGAATGGTAAGCAATAAAAATCTCTAATCAATTACCTATGCAGTAAATTAGCAAACGCAATCTTAATCAAACTCTTTCGAATAAAAAAGCTTGCAATAAATCAGGCTAACAAGCAAAATCCTTGCGCTTGCGCATGTAAAATGACATCTATCACTGACAATTGTATTTAAGTCGGTATCACAATGGCTAGAACAAATTTATGATGCGTAACACCATATTAGACCATATAAATCATTACATGAATTCACTGAATTGTAAATACCGGTTTTCGGCATCTTAGATTTGTCCACGGGCCGTAAACCAATTTACAAAAAGGGCACAATGGGAGAAAGTTATGCGAATTAACATGGAACGAATTTTTTGACCTAATTTCGACATTATGCCTTTCTGAAAAAGTTCACAGAAAAATCAATCATTGAGCCAAAAAAAAAGATGATCTTATTTGAAATCTGAAGAAACCTTTTGCATTCGTTCGATTTTATATATTTTTTTTCGGTAAGTTTTTTTAAGAGTCAGTCTTTTATATTTTCGTTCTTTCAAAAATTATGACGGTTTTTGTTTTGTATAAAAATCAACAGTGCAGATGCACAGAGTTCTACAATCTTAATTTGTTTAAACATTCTCAGTGTTTATTCACATTGCATTTGTTTGTATGGAAATAGCTCCCGATATCTAAACAATTAAAGGAAGCAGGAAGTTTGTTCTCGTCATAGAAACATAATAACACAATAGATGTATCTTTCATGTGATCCTTCCATCAAAACTCGTCACTATCTGACGTGGACTACATTGAATGCATCAGACTGCAAAACTGACAAAAGAACTGACATTTTTAATTCAAACTGACAGATGTTGACCAAGAAATTGAGAATCAAACCAGATTTGCCCGGTTCAAGTTCCGACATTTTAAAAGTGATTTTGTAGGAAACATGAATTTTGTGTTTCCGCGTTGTATAACCGGTTTTTAAGAATAAAATACTTGGGTATTTTGGACAATGAGTGCATGCCCTAAGTTCATGGGAACGACGAACGAAGGATTATTGGATTCTGACGTAAAAATAAATTGCTATGTACAATTTCTTTTAAATATAATAAAAGAAACAAAATCTCGAGTGAAATATCTGAACTACGTTTTGGAAAGCAATTAGTATACGCAGATTTTTAGATCTTTAAAAATAAAATTCTTTATTTTTATTGTTCTGTTTATTTAACAAAAATCATACTAAATTACCTTAGTTTGTTAATACTTTGTTATTTTTTTGTTTTTCTCACGCAATACCATCAGACAAAATAGTTGAGTGTAACAAAAAATGAAATACGTCCAACCTAATTAACCAACTTTCAAAATTAGAATCTTTATGAACAGCTCTACAATAGATACAACATAGTTGTTTTTTGCAGGTAGGTACACAAGTAGTATATTAAATAAAAGTACAGGGCCAAGCGTCAACTCTTTTTAATTGGACCCCTGCTTCGTTTCGTCATAGCTTCGTGCATTTTTAGTGTCAAATTCGTCACATTTTTTGACGGATTAGTGGTTCCCTGCGTGTAACTATTTGTTTTCGTCATTGACTGTATCTTTTATTTATTTATATTTTCTAAGATTGTGTGAGGATTAGAAGCTTAAGTACTTTCTAATAAGCTCCCCGCTGTGAATGCACAGTTTTTTAACCGACTTCCAAAAAGGAGGAGGTTCTATGTTCGGCTGTATGTATGTTTTTTTTTCTATGTATGTTCATCGATTTCTCCGTCAATTGTAGACCGATTTTGAAAATTCTTTTTTATACTTACGCATTTTAATGCCAAGACTCACTTTGAGATATTTAGAAGACCGTTCATCAGTGAAATATTTTAAGGTCATTATTTTTATGAGAAAATATCGAAATAAAGATCTATGAAGTCATAATTATTTGATCGAGAATGATTTAGATATTTTTTTATATGCTTGCTCGAAGAAAGTCACACAATAGCTCAAATGATTTTTCTGTAATTTTTCGAAACGAAAATTAACCCAAATATTATTTGTTAAATTTCGCCAAAAAGTCTGTATTCAATATCAAGATAATCATCAATCACCAAACGATCGTACGACTTAGATACCGTTTGAACTGGTATCATTAATATTGTCTATTTCGCGTCATTTGTCGGCAAAAATAGGTCATTTTCAATATAAATGGTTTTTTTTTTTTTTTCATTAGATCCTTCAATATTTCACATCTGACATAAATAGCTCCGTTTCATCCTCATTCTTATTTTTTTTTTAAATAAAATAAAATATGCCCGCCATGATTACATTTTTTGTGAGGAAAATTATTATTATTATTGCTAGAAAAAAAAATTGTGTAAAATCAACTTTAACCGATTATTTTATTTTTCAGGCTTGCGCGGGCCATAATGTGGCCGGCGGGCATCAGGGTTGAGCAGCCTTGCACTAGCTCATTAGTCTTTCTTTTTAAAAATTCCGACAGTGAAAGCAAAAACATCCAATGGTCTATTAATACAACAGAAATAACTATATTGGTTCTAAAACGCCCTTGACACAGCATAATCCTATTTGCATAGCACGTCATTGTAAATACTCAACCAGTACCCACTGAACTGGTTGGTACCCGGAATTGGAACACTTTTGATTTCGAATTGAATTAGTTGTAGATTATATAAAAGCTATGCAAATGTTTATGATTATGGTAGATAGATCCATTGAGATCCTAAAATCACGTTTAACCCAAAGACTAGGGTTTGGCCGCTGTGCCCAACAGTTTTAAAGATTCGACTAACTGTCGGAAATCAAAATACCGTTCTTTAGCACATTTTAAACTTTTTGCGATCTGATTTAAAGTTTAAATTACTTACCTATGTCTACAGATTGCAAAAAGTTTAAATTTTAAACGAACTATCGGGACCGTACTTTACTTTTTTTTTAATTATGAAACTGTCAACCTACTTTAGCTGATGACTGTACGAGACGGCTAAGGGTAGTTACTCACGCGTGATAATCACGCTGCGTGTCGCCCGGGGAGTGCACTCTGCAGCGTCGCCGATCGATCACGTGACATTTTTACATTCTCAATTTGAACGCGTGTCGACGGACCTTTGAATAAAAATGATTAAATTTTCTTTTTAACACGCTTTTACTCAAAGAAAAAGCATCATCTTTTATTATTTGTTTGACTTTTCATTCCGAGTTCTAAAGTTTTCGTAAATAGAATCATGACAGTAGTTTTTTTTTAGTTTTTTTATGGACATCAATAATGTCCGATTGTTGTCGAATCCTGATCGTATTATATTCATATACGGTCAGGATTCGACAACAATCTACTGTATTCAATGCGACGGCCATACAAAAATGGTCAATCTCCTTTGAACGCATAATTTTTTTATCCTGATATTTTTTTTGTCCTAGTACCTACTAGACTTGAAAAACAGTAAAAACAATTAAAAAAAAATAGTGCAACACACTTGAGATCAGTGGCGGATTATCCTTAAGGCAAACTAGGCAACTGCCTAGGGGCGCGAGGTTACAGAGGGGCGCGCAACTCCAGGCGCAGGCCAGACTAGCGATGTTACGAGTTGATTTTATTCCAACTCGGATAACTCGAGTTGACTCGGCCGCTAACTCGAATCGCAACGCGAGTTGACTCGACTCGCATCAACCGGATGGGATCCGCTTCGCGGCAGCAGCCAAACGGATCGGCGCGGCGAGTCGAGTCGAATGCACCGTATTCGGATTCTTATTCTTGAGTCGAGTTTCGGTTTCGAGTTGACGAATCGCTGACTCGCGACCTCGCGTGCACTCGCATTCGCATAACTCGCATTCGTTATCCGCATTCTAGTAGATAGGTAGGTAAGCGAGTTGATTCGAGTTGCAAATGAACTTGATTCGAATCAACTCGCTTAGACTCTGATTCGAGTTATTCGAATCAGCCAACTCGACTCGCCCATCGCTAGGCCAGACAGAAGAAACGCAAGACGAGAACGCGTCGCGGACAGGGCGCCAGCGAACAACGTCGCGCCCGCGCCCCGTCTCTTCTGTATATTTTGCGTCGCGACGCTTCTAGGTATACATTTTGTATGAAAGGGACGCGGAAGAGACAAATGTCCGTGCCCCGTCTGCGTCTTACGTCTTTTCTGTGTGTCCAGCGCCCTACGTCACCCTACTTATTCGATTCAAAAAAGACAGAAAATTTACGATGTTGGAGGTATAGGCCGCGGGGGCGCCCCATATGGCGGCGGTCGGGGGGGGCGCGGAGGGCGCGGGTCAGTCTTGAGCCGTGCGACAGGGATGATAATCGCGTCGCGATCATAGACGTACGTACGATCTGACGATTTTTTGGATCGATCGAAAGTCATTAGTTTTTTCAGCGGATCGATTGAATTTAATCAGATATAGCCGGATAGAAATAAAACGACAAGCACTGAGCCTTCTTTGAGCACCGCAAACAAAATCAAGTGTCACATTGTTGCAATTGTCTTAAAAAAATCTGCTCGCTTCGCTCGCATTTAATTTCATAAGTAGGTATGTTGCGAATAAAGTGAGTTATGTCTGACCACAGAATGAGAACCGATAAGCATCGAGCCTTATCTTTGATCACCGCAAACAAAATCAAGGGCCACATGTTGCATTAATCTTTAAAAAAATATTCTCGCTTCGCTCGCATTTAACTTCATGTTATAATGTAAGTAGAAATATTGCGAGTAAAGTGAATAATGTCTGACCACAGAATAAGAACCGACAAGCAGCAAGCTTTTTTTTGATTACCAAAAACCAAAAAGTGCCACGTTGCTCTTAAAAAAAATCGTCTCTTCCGCGTCCCTTTCATACAAAATGTGACGGCGCCCCGTCTCTTCTGTATGTTTTGCGGCGCGACGCTTCTATGTAAGGGACGCGGAAGAGACATAAATATGTCTGCGACGAGTCCTCGTCTTACGTCTTTTCTGTATGTCCCGCGCCTTAGACATTCTAGAATTCTAGATCCATTGCAAATGTCTCCTTAGGTGGTCAGAGCAGAGCTACCCCCTTGGGTAGTCAGAGAGGCTGGTCCAAATACGGTATTTGATGGTTTTTGTTACTAGAGGGGCGCCTATGAGGAGCTTGCCTAGGGAGCTCTTGAAGCTTAATCCGCCCCTGCTTGAGATGTTATAGTGTGGTGCCCAATGTGCCAATCGAATTAATTGAGAGCCTAAAAAGTTTCTACTGAACATTTTTATTTATTTCATGTCAAATTCTGTAAACCATTCGGTCGTATGAGGGATGCAAGATCACATTACTATCGATTTTATCGCCCCCGTTCAATCGTAATGCTATAATGTGTTTGCTTAATGCTGCCATAAGGAAAAAGGTCGTAATTTACATCTGTTAAAAAACTAGTTTATAGTCGATACTTTTTGAATCAGAACAGTGTAAGCGTGTTTACCAAAATTTAAACACAGTGCAAATTGTTTTGATACTGCATTTATTGTTATTGTCCCTCTATATGTCGTGGTACCTGAGTAAAATTTAGCCTTATACACGCAGAGAGAGATAACATTAACTTCCTATCGGTGAAATAATTATCAGAATTGGATCAGTAATATCGGAGATTACCTTTACAATATTAGTGAAGATATAGATCTCAAAATAAAGTTTTGCTCACAACTCAGAATTTTTTTTTTTATCAGATAGGACCTTTTGCCATAAGGCTGTCGGTCGGTGAAAATGAAAATACAAGAGGAACTAAGAGGGTAATTCGAGCTCTATCTCTAAGCCGCTTATTATTATAGCGTACATTTTTACTGTTTATTTTGCTAAGTAACCTTAAAAGTATTTGTATGTACCGTTAAGGATTAGCTTTCAAAAGAAATGTCATCGTTGACTCCCCCCAAACGCCCCTCTACCCTCTATCTATTCACGATATTTTGACATGTTAAAACTTTTGAAACTATCTTGGAATAATTATAATTTTAACATCTTGTTGAAGTAGCGAACATTGTCATGGAGACTTCATCAATTTTTTTTTTTCGATGGTAGTGATACCTAGTTGTTACCTTCATAATTATTATTACTTATTATAGAATATCTGGGCGACCAAGCTCTGCTTGGGTGCAAATCGAGAAAAAAAGAAAAAGAAAAATGAGTTAGGTAAGTATGTATTTAAAAAAAGCTAGGTCTCGATCGATCTAGCTAGGTAGAGACCTAGCTAGATCGATTCTTCGCCCCCGTAAACCGTAAACCTCTGTACCGCAAATTTTATCGAAATCGTTAGAGCCGTTTTCGAGAACGTGAGTACAAATAAACAAACAAACAAATATTGCTCGTTTAATAGAATAAGATAATATTTCATAAGAAGATCATATACTTGTCGGGGAGAGGGTTCTGGGCGTGAAGTATGGATGGTCCGATATGTTCAAAGACACGAAATAACCAATGTAACGTGTAGTCAGGATGTCTATTTTGTAATCACAATTACTTTCACAAGACTTAAACAGAGGATTGATTCGATTTTTGCCGATTAGAATTACTATCACCACTTAAAAAACAAAATGGAAACGCGGTGAGTTCAACAGAAAGAGACAAAGCTACCCACAGAACATTATTACTATCGAGGAGCGACCGCTCCGCTCCGATGCCAGAACCAAAGTGGCCACGCCGCTCGCCACCCGCTCGAGGAAAGCGAACTGTCCAACAACAAAACTGACTTTAGCGCCCTCTGCCTACTTTGTGTCGACCACACCCAAGTGACAATGACAGTTGTCTATTTGACGTTTCCATTATTAGTCTACAGATGGCGTTGTTAACAGGATGTAGTGCAGAACGAAGTATCAAATCAATTAACATTCCCTTTTCTAGCTCCAACTCCGACATAATATGTATTATATTCTTTATACCTAGATAAGTCTAATCACAAATAATTGTATGCTGTGTTCACTGTGTGAACTACAAACTACAAACTACGCCGACTTTGCTTTCTTAGGACTGTCATAATACGTTAAGTTTAGCGTAAATTACAATTTGTGAACCATAAACTTTCATATGACACCCCATTAAATTTATTTGTATAACTTTTATTTTTTTACCCCCTTGAGTACCTAATATCTTTACAACCCCTTCATTGATTAAGCCCATAAGCACTCGGGTCACTCGACACTGGATATATGCACCAACCGGAATTTAAAACACTAAAAAACACGCTATAGTTACATACGAGTCGATAAAGTACAAAATTACAGTACTAAAATTAACTATGTAAATTAATTTTAGATTAAAAAATAAACTAAAAACCACGTCTTTATTTATTTATTTAGAATTCGTTGTCATCGAGTTGTGAGCTACCCTGACAGTTTTAGCCGGCCAGCTACACGGAAAGTGCTCGAAATTTTAGTCGCGCGAGATTTCCCCCGGAACGACAGACAGATAGACAGACGAACAAGAAAGTGACTATATAAGTATAATAAAAACGTGGTAAAATAATAATGTCATTGATCCTTGATAAGTGTGCACATTTTGATCCGACGTTTTGAAATGGATTAAAACTACGTTCTAAGATTCTGTTGACATAGATGAATACAAATGAAGCTAAAAAAAACTAAATTCGGGGTAATATCCCACTTGGCCAAGACAGTCCTTGAACAAAAGCCAAATTATATAGTTGAGGATGCGACTCCACTCCATTTTGTTCCGAATGACATTCGATTTCGACTAGTCCTATTATATAACAAATGAGAGAAGTTTGTGTGAATGTTTGTTTTACCACGTATCTCCGTAACTACTAAACTAATTTTGCCGATTTTTTGTTCTACTCGTAATCTATAGTGATCTTCGATCTTCTGTTCTATCTAACAAGGTGAAAAAAGGAGGCAAGTTTCTAAGAAATAAATGTACCTAATTTCTTAAATAAAAATAAAATAATAAATACTAAGTTATGAATTTAAGGGGTTGCAATAAAGTTCTATTTCAAATAAATATTTTCTGGTTTGATTCACCAGAGTAATTAAATACCTACTTTATTTTTATTTTATTCAAAATTACCCTTAGGGAGGGACTGTGCATTATTACTAAGGTCGTAAAGTTAGTATTGTTTTTCCTAATCGAAAAAAAAACTAAATACTTACCAACTTTATGACTTTTTGGTTTCATTTTCTGTTACCTGTACAAAGCCGGGGCGGGCAAATAGCTTGTCAAATGTCAAAATGTCAAAACGCGCGTGGATCCGACCTTGTGACCGCCCAGAAGCGGAATGAGCTGCGTTCGATTCTGTGTTTATTTATATAGCAACTCGGGACTCAATAAGGTTGATTTTCGGTTGATCCGTTTAACTCTCTGTGCTCAGAAGTAAAGCTCAAAACTAATTTTGCTTATTATGAGAAAAATAAGCAGTCTAGGTAAACGATAACTTAGAAGCAAATAAAAGACTAAATTTCCTTTCTGTGAGTATTTATTTTGTATATGTAGCTGAACTGGTTTTCAAGAAAAATGCAAAAATCTTGAGAAAAGGTGTCATTTTCAAAACGTAAAAGTATCATGTAAATTTCTATTAATCGTGTTTCTGCCTTTAGAACTAAATAGAAAAAAGATTAAAAAATCACATAATTGGAGTTGTAACTTGATGAGATATTCAGTTTAGTTACAATTTGCAGGCAAACAATCATAACCGTTTTGGAGCTTGGCCTTAACAATGAACTTCTATTAGACTTAGGAAAAATACTTTAATATAACGACTTGAAAAATGTGAAAATTGTGCCAGACGTGTTTAGGTAGAACTCCTCAGCTTTAAAGAGTCTTAATCCAGATATTAATATTTGATACTTACCTGAATGTCTAAACTAAAATTAGTGAGTTCATAGAACTTTAAATTAGGTACCTGAGTACCTATTTATTCATATAACTTTAAATACTTGAGTAGATGTTTATCGTAGGTACCTAGGTCTACATCGTGAGCCTTTTTACCTTTATTCGGTAGGTTATCGACGTACCGAATAAAATGTAAACAAATGTAAAAAAAACGTCCTAAGTGTTTACTAAGTCATACATAAGACATAACGTCCTAAATTAACACAATAATGTCGTCGCTTCGTAATTCCTTTTCTTACATTTTCTAAAAGTACGAGTATACCCATTTTACTAGTACCTACTACCTACTGCGTGTCAATTGCCAATCTGCTTGCCTGCGAAAAGCCATTAAAATCGTATTATTTATCGTTTCTTCATCTAATTGTCAAACGCACTCGTATCTATTGTCAGTCACGCAACGCGTCATAACCACTTGAGATGGAGCGGTAATGACGCTATTGTGTACACAGCCTAATCATCGAATTCTGATCACGACATCCTAAAATGCATGACTGTTTTTAGGATTTTAAAAGGCCGTTTGTCTGGAAAATCTAGATTCATTTGAACCACAATGACAAACCCAAGCTCTAAAGCACAAGTCTAACAAGGTTGAAGACCTTTGCACATAGGGACACGACACGAGAGGTTAAAAAAGCTAAGTGTTAAAGGTGTTATAGTACCTCGTAATTCAATCTGATTCTGGGTAAACGGTGAAGGAAAACATCGTGAGGAACCCGTGTCCTAGTCAGCTCCACATAATGTTCAGTAGATCGTGAGTAGACCTCTACTATGTTGGTCAACTTCACCAATTCGTCAAAAGGGTTAAAATCATTGTTCATGAGCTGGGTTTGTTCGACCACAACATTTACCCTCTACTTATGAAATTCTGTTAAAATTGAAACACCGTTCCTTTTTGTTACATAGTGTCGATAGAGATAAGGCGAATCTTGAGCATTGTTTAAAGTTGAGAGGCGTTTATAAGTAAGGCTCTTATTATGTAGGTAACTCACGAGAATGCTTAAGCCTTCTTAAGCATTCTCGTCACTTGCTCCTTAGCAAGTAAGTAAAATAATGAAATGAAAAAATCAAATATGTTCACGACTGTATCTCAAGGCGCGGTAGACGTTCTCTCAGATCTATTTAGGCATTTTTAAGATCCTTTGAAGATGTCTAAGGGGGTAGTCAGAGGTATCTCCAAATAGGTACAATTATTTTGTACATGCCCACATTTTGCAGAAGTTAGCATTCCATACGTGACAAGTTGAGTAAAATAAAAACTACATTTTCTAAGTATTTGTGAGGGAGTGTCCCTAACTGAAATCGTAGAGGGGTTGCAATATGACGTGTTCATTCTGCCCCCACTTTTGATGGATGTGTTCAATATTTGAGGGAGATGGATTTTGATTTGATGGGGACGATGGGGATATAACTATCAAGGTTTTTCTAAAGAACAAAAAATTTTTGGTCCAAATCAAAGCACAAAATAACCCAAAAGTGACACTAAAATAATACACGGGTATTAACGTAATTATTATCATTCATCAATATCCCACTGCTGGGCAAAGGCCTCCCCCCATTCTCTCAAGGTTTTGAAATGCACAAACAAATTTTGGTCCAAATCAAAGCACAAAATAATCCTTTAGGTTTTGGAATACCACAGGCTGATCTAATTTTAGAAATTCAAAACTTTTGTATGGAACTTTTTAACACGAAGTGCTATTTGCTTAAAACTTCGTTCGGAAATGTAAAATAAAAAAAAATAATTGGACGCGTGTTTTAGAGTTTTTCAAAATAACCCTCGAAAAGGGGTAAAATGGTGTTTAAAAACACAACTTCTGACAGTTTTTTCCCATCGATAAAATCCCATGTTGATTTTTTAACTGCGTGTGACACCGCGGGGCGCAGTTAGTAAAACAACATAAATATGCTTTTCAACTCTTTTAAAGTTTAGCAGAAATAGTTCGCGAAACTATCAACGTTCACAAAGAAAAGTCATCGTCGAACAAATTCCATTTCCTCAACTGCTAACTTCTACTCGTTTCAGCATTTTCCCACACTCTCGCACTTTATCTTTTAACTATAAAGTGTATTGTGGTGGTTTGTACAAGCCAAAGTTTCGTATTCGTGTCTTTATTTATGGCAAAAACTGTATTTAATGATCTAACTAAGATGAAGGAACGACGAACGATATTATCTTTGGTAATAAGTATAGTAATAAAGTCTATGGTAAGAAGCTGCGTCTTTTTTTTTAAACTGAAATAGGTTTTCGTTTGACCACACCCTGCCTGATGTAAAGCAACAGTATGGTCTAAGACAGAGCACGCTTACCTAGAAGGAACCTATTGATCCTCGATTTGAAGACACGCGTCTGCTTCAGACAAGATCAGTCAAGATACCCAAACTGTTTATAACTTTATACACTGTTGCTACTCACAGCGCGATAGAATATCATAAAGACGTTACTTTCTACATAGGTACTAATAGGTACAGGGTTGCCATTTGTACGAGAAATCTCGTACTTTTACGAGATTTAGCAGTCTCTTACGAGAAACGAGAAAAGTAAAAATCTCGTAAACTTTGAGAAAATATTGAGAAAAAAAAAATTCAAGCAAGAAATTTTCATTGCAAGTCGTAGGTAAAGTAGGTACTAATTATGCCTATTGTAAGAGTTGTACTAAGGATATTAACATTAGACATTAACTGTTTTATCGAAGAAAATACACATTTTTTTTCATCTACCGATTTTGGATCCAAATATACCGAATTTTGCGGGCAACTTTACCGATTTCGCTCATTTACGTTAGAGAAATCTGCATTGAGCACAGTTTAAGTCGTAGTTTAAACACCTTTCATAAGGCCCAGTGTAAATTAGACTATAAGAGACTTTATATACCTAATAAAATTGAATAGGTATTTTTAGAACCAGAAGTAGAATTTAATTAACAAAAAACATAAAAGTACAGCCGAAATCAGTTTACTCCGATTTTACACAAACAATTATCAAAATAACAAAGAAAACAAACAATCGTTACTTTCAAATATTAACCACTCGATTAACCATCAAAAATACACAAGAAAAATAATAATCTGACTTACTGCAAATTGTACCGACAACGAACCAGACAACCTTTCTCTACGACGTCCACCGAATGAATGACTTCGGAAGCGCTAGCGCGGCCGTATTTATACAAATCGGTCGGATGAGGCAACAATTTGCAATGAGTCAACAAAAATCCGCTAATTCGGCCTCTCCTGACGTCGGCGCGTCCTCGCCCGTAGCTGATGGTGTCGGTGCAGGAGCATGAACCTCTACCTCGACGTCGTGGCGATCTACTTCGGTAGACTGGTCTTGGGAGTCATCTGACTCATCATCGGAACCTTAAAGTCATATTGTTTGCATTAGTACACAGTCAACCGTCGAAACTGAAAGTAAGAGTGACTCAATTACTTTCAGTGGCTTCGGATATCCCTCGTCAGGATATCCAGGACGATTGGAGAATCACCCTCGAGCAAGCAATTGCTCACCGTATACTTCCCTCGTCGGGGTATACAGTCTTCAGCACAGAGCTCTCAAGATGCGCCGGACCAATGCTTCAGGCCTCAGGGAGACACATTGGCATTCGTGAGTCGGTCAGAGCCCTCAGGGTGACCTCCTCAGCCCACCGTATACTTCCCTCGTCAGGGTATACAGTCTTCAGTGGAGAGCCCTCAGGATGCACTGAACCAATGCTTCAGCCTCAGGGAGACACATTGGAATTCGTGAGTCAGTCAGAGCCCTCGGGGTGACATACTCAGCCCACCGTATACTTCCCTCGTCGGGGTATACAGTCTTCAGCGGAGAGCCCTCGGGATGCGCTGGACCAAACGTTCACAGGGTCAGGCATCCACAAGACCAGGCGTCCTTCGATGTGCAGCGCTCAGGCGCCACGGAAGCAACGTGCGAAGCGGGTAGCCCGCCTGCACCACCAATGCTCGTCCCAACTCGCGAACGACGGCTCGAACGACGGCCCGCACAGTTGCGCGAGCGATGGCTCCCACGACTGCGCAAGAGACGGCTCGCCCGACAGGGCAAGCGATGGCTCGCCCGACAGCGCAAGCGATGGCTCGCCCAACAGCGCAAGCGACGGCTCGCCCGACAGCGCAAGCGACGGCTCGCACGGCTGCACGAGCGGAGGCTCGCCCGACGGCGCGAACGTCGGCTCGCACGGCTGCACGAGCGAAGGCTCGGACGGCTGTACGAGCGATGGCTGGCCCGACGGTGCGAACGACGGCTCGCCTGACAGCGCAAGCAATGGCTCGCCCCACAGCCACGCAGCCACCACGCACACACACACCATGACACGTCACGCATGTGTGATCCAAGTAACTGTTAACATAAGAAATTCCTTTCAAAAATAAATGAGGCACAACTCTCGGGACATCATTTTCCCTTCTAAGGCATAGTACTGCGGCTGGGGTAGTTTTACCCCGCACCACCCAGCAGTATTAGTTTATAACGGCCACTCAGCAAAACCTTGACAACATTCAAACAAACGAAAAAAAAACATTCGTACGGGCCTCTCATACCAGAGTCGAAATCTGCTTCACAATACTCGTCACCAGTTCAGGTTTTTGCAGGACCTCAGATTAGATCACAGGTCACATAAGAATTTACAGACCACAGGTTACAGATTAAAAATCACATACCACAGATCATACCGACCGTACCTTTTATCTTAGTCCGTCCATCACCTACGAAACTATTAATCGTAGACAACGTTTTACCGGATTAAGACAAAATAGTCAAAAACTCGTGCCGAAGATCGCGGCACACGTCCACCGCCAGCGGCACTCCCTGCATGCCTGGCGCCTCGTCGTCGCACGACAGCACCTGCATGGGCGTCTACAGCAGCCGCCAGCGCACCCGCGCTGACACCAGCCGCGCCACGCGCACCGGCCACTGTGCTACTACCTGCGCCAGTATGCCGAACACCTTGTTGTAAAGGACACGCGTTGAACCTCACTGTACACAGAGAAAACCTTATTAAAAATGTGAAATCACCAAGCGCAAACTTCATTTCACATACTCACCATGACAAGCTCGGCTTCACCTGACCTAGACTCACTACTCTGCAAAGATATCAAACCTTGATAGTAAGTTAGGTACGTTTGCGCAGGTTAGAAAATCCAGCTCCAGTGTGCATGTCACTCGATGGAGTAGTTCGATACCTTTATGAACATTAAAAGCAAAACAAAATCATAGACACAGACGAGAACATTACCTTCATTACTGAGGATAGATCAGAACATCAGGTTAACTTTAGTTTAGTTACCTACTTGACTATGAATGTGCACTAAAGCATGTCGTAGCTGCCGCTTTAACCTACGCGTCATTTATGCCGCGTATGATTATCAGAACCATCAGTTCTTCAATTTAACTAAAAATCTTACAAAACAAACAAAACAAAACGTCAACTGCTTCGTTCCGTTTCACAACCTACTAATGGCCAATGAGGCCAGGTTTACCCTGCCGTAATAACGGTTTCAAACAAACCACCAACGAGGCCCAGCAAATCACTGTCACTTTGGAGAACGAAACAAAACGCAGCGGTAACCATACCCGAATGATTGACGTTGCAAAACAGAGGAATCCAGTTCCTCACTTAAGCCCTTAACTATACGCAGACGCAGCAGTGATCGGCGCGCGTATTCGGTGTAAGTAGGGGAACTTATCCGATGTTGTGTTTATAACCTCAAAAATGTTTAATGATCTATCACGAGTACGTGAACGATCCTCACAACGGTGTGAACGCGAGCGAGGTAGATGGTCGTGTCGGCGCAATTTGCTACGGCTACACCTTGCCCTACGGCACAGCGGCTCAACTAACCTCTCTCGTGAACGAGATGAACATGGCATCACAGATTTGAAATAACGGTTGTTTGTTTTTAATCCAATAAAAATTTTACTGACACAAAACAATAGATGTGAGCTTAGGCCAATCCCACCATCTGATTTTAATCCAATAAAGACAAAACAATAGATGTGAGCTTAGGCCAATCTCACTTACTGATTTTAGTCCAATAAAGACAAAACATTAGATGTGAGCATAGGCCAATCCCACTTACTGATTTTAGAACCAGAAGTAGAATTTAATTAACAAAAAACATAAAAGTACAGCCGAAATCAGTTTACTCCGATTTTACACAAACAATTATCAAAATAACAAAGAAAACAAACAATCGTTACTTTCAAATATTAACCACTCGATTAACCATCAAAAATACACAAGAAAAATAATAATCTGACTTACTGCAAATTGTACCGACAACGAACCAGACAACCTTTCTCTACGACGTCCACCGAATGAATGACTTCGGAAGCGCTAGCGCGGCCGTATTTATACAAATCGGTCGGATGAGGCAACAATTTGCAATGAGTCAACAAAAATCCGCTAATTGTATTTAATAAATAGGTATACTTATACTTTTACGAGATTTGTATTAAAATTACGAGATTTTTGGCAGCTCTGGTACGAGAAAAAGAATTCGCCACCTGGCAACCCTGAATAGGTAGAGGACGGCCAAAGAAAAGATGGATAGATTGTGTGAAAGAGGACATGCGTGTGAAAGGAGTGACTACTGAGATGACGAGTGATAGCAGGGAATGAAAGAGGGGACATAATTATTGTGCCGACCCCACCTAGTAGAAAGGAAATGATGATGATGATGACGTTACCTTCTAATAGTTTCAAGTAAAACCTCTAAAATATTTCGGTACGAAATTTAGTGTGGCAAAGTTTCCTGCAGTTAGCAAGTTGCAAGAGCACTTATCTCGACTAATTGCCACTCATAACTTGAAGTTAACTTGGTGCCTCATAAACTTGCATGGTTCATATTTGCCGGGCTGCTTCGGTATTTCCTTCATTTGGAGCTAGAACCCATTGTTTAACTTCAACCAATATATGAAGCGCTTGTCAAAGTCAAAGTTTTACTGCGAGAAATACTGTACTTATGTACATAAGATATTATAATGGCATAAACGCTTACATGTGTATCAATGTTGTGGCGGCCCTATTCCTCTATTTGACAACGTCAACATCAACCATTCAAGTATCATTGCCTCTGCGTTTTGTTTCGTTCTACAAAATGACATTAGACGTATTTAGTATGAACATTCAGGATGAACACAGGCTATAATGTTATGTAGGTACCTCGCCGGAAGCTAGTTTTATATACCTACAAAGATTGTGTCTCATTACTGCCTAAGAAACCTCAAAATCTACTGAAAAAATTGTACTTATCAACCACACTAAATTGGGTACATTTCGGTGAAATCTAGTCCGTTCGATACCAAGGTAACCCCTATAAAGTTTTTATTTTTACGTCGCTAATCGACCGTCGCCCTCGCGATTTGGTGGTCGTTCACCGTGACAGTTTCCCTGCTCGAATGATTGCGGAAACATGGAGTGTCTGTGGTGCAACTTGGGGACGTCCAGCGATAATAAAAAGTCACAAAAATGTTGGAATAACTTTATTTTTTTTGTATAAATAGCTGAGTGATCGATCACAGATCGAAACATTCGTAGAGTAAAATCAGAAAAACATCGGAAACAATCAAAAACAAATAAATATCAATAAATTAGTTGAAAGCCGTGCGAGCTGCGCTGCTAACGACGCGACGTGCACTTTTGTCGCATTCTGTTTTGTGAAATCATACACTGCTGTCGGACATATTCGGAAAACATGAAATTATCCGATGTCCATTATAAAGCTTGAAGAACTGTAAGTTACACTCTGACCCGACCGCAAATAGACTGCAGTCTCTCTCTCTTACTAAGAGAAGATAATCTACCTAAAAACTTATGCCTTTACATCTTTTCTAGATGATTTATAGTGCCAGGAGGCAATCTTTGCCTACACGTAACGGGACACTGTGTGCCTTAACATTGTTTGAGATGGAGTAGGCTTGCTCAGCACCTAAATTTTCTCAGCTTAACTGGCCATAAGCCATAACCGCAGGAAAGATATGGTCGATACGTGTGGGGGGATGTTTTCCTTCACCGTTTAGGCTCGTGTTAATGCGCATATGAATTTTTCGAAACGAAAAATCCATTGATGCAGTCCCGGGTTCGAATCTGCGACCTTCGGATCGAAAGTTGAGGCACTAACCCACTCGGCCAACACGGCGATAACTGTAAAATACCCGTGACAAAAATATTGTTTCAACTGAAAACATAAATTTATTTGAATTCGATAAGCTTTTTTCACTTGAACCAAAAACAATCACCAGATGTTGTTACAACATTTATTTTAAGTAATTCACCCTAAAGTTTTAAACCCTCAATTTGTATTTAATTGATTCCAATATTGTTTTAATATTAACCGTAAGCTGACGATCAAAATACGATATACTTTTATGATTACACTTTTTCAAGTCGGTTAACTTTAGGGTCATGGATACTGTTAATAATTAGTTTCAGGATTTTTCTTGGCTATTTCATTCAGGCCAGCTCTATCTATACCTATATAAAGAAAAATTAATGTCTGTTTGTTTGTCCTCTATGCGTTCCTAAACCATTGATCAGACTGAACGCCTCTGTGGATGCTGGCGCAAAAAATCATTACAGTAAAAAAGTTTGTACATTTTTAATTTTTTACGTGGCACTGCTTGCTAGTAGGCAAGTAGAATGTTAACATTTCTTGGTTGCTGCTTAGAATCTAAATCAAATTTTTCCAAATTGAATTTACGATGGCCTATTTTTGGGCCTCCTCTCCCTCACACAATCACATCGATGCTCTCCACTTAATATGAATTACAGGTTAATAATAGCATTAAATGGACTTCAACGATTAATATTGTAACCGTGTTACTCTCGATACACTCGATATTTATCCTAGAACTCCCTCAACTATCACCTCACGTTTTTACATTATAAACAGTTACCCATTTTTACCTCAATAATATTGCAAAATTATCACAAATTCGCCGTGAGAACTCCTTTACAACCTAATCGTTTCAAATTCAATCGACTCATACGCCCGACCGATTTTTAACCAATAAATAATCGGTAATCGTTATTACCTCTATCGGAATCACACTGTCAATTAATTGCTAATTGAGTCACGTAGTAAAATAAGTTGAATTGATATAACGGTAGAGTCTATATTGATTCGAATGCATTAGCCGTCTAAAAACAGTGATCTTAGCTTTAAGTAAAGGAAATTCAACTGACATGTGAAAGTTTAAAGTTCTAAATTGTTTGCGTAGTATTCGGTTTTTTGATACAGGACGATCGGAACAGATCGGTAGTGACTCGTGTCTAATTCGGGTATGATCGTAAATTGTATTAGTTTTGGCTCGTAAAGAAATCGAGCCCTGTAGTTTGCTTTGTGGCCGGTTTATTTATGGGGTGAAGAATTGTGCGGTCTAGTGCGAACCACTGAAGCAAGTTAATGCGTTTCCGACAATTGAAATTGAAAAAACGGAACAAGATCATGACATCCCCAATCTTGGTACACTGAGAATTGGGAATAAAATCCATATCCTACCTACTTATAAAGAAGTCGTTAGGGAGTATTCAGATATATTCAGGTATCAGGTATTATATTCAGGTATCCAGAGGCAAGTGTTTAGTAAGCAAATGTTTTGACGTAAGCATAACTTTTCCTGTAATAAAAATACAAGTTACTAAATTAAAATTTTAAAAGATCGACTTCAATGTTAAAACAGCAATTTTATGCACTCTCGAGGTGCATTTCTGTTCATAACTCCGAAGAACCTCGTCAGATCCTGACCAAATTTTTGTGGCACCAATCGGAAAGTATATGCTTTTAAACAAAAAAAGAATTTTCACATTTCTGAATCTTGTAAATATTTGCAAAGTTTAACTTGTATGACAGCAGTGTAGAAACAAGAAAATAATCTAACAATGACTGTTATAAAAACAGCGACAACCATTTATCTATTATAAGAACAAATCAACTCTAACTAACAATAACCAATACTGAGAAACAGTATAATTGTGGCTTTCCATTGATAGCGGAAGCCTAGGCTTTCACTTAGGCAATAAAAGTAACTAAGGTTTGAGGAAATAAAATACCTACGTATTACCTGACACTGTTATTTAGGTATATCATTTTACAACCGCATAAGTTATAGTTCATTATCAGAAATTACAATGGTATAGTCAGCTACAAAAGTTATACTGAAAATTACATGGACATGGTATTCTATCGCGTAATTTATCTTATTTATCCCGACGTTTCGGCTATGTTACAATAGCCATGGTCGCGGGCAGAGTCATATAATTTTCAGTATGAATATTGAATAGTGATCGCGAAAGTTTAAAAAAGACTATAGCTACAAAAGTTACATAGCTACAAGATACATTGAGCAGAAAATAAATGTTTTCACTTTTGCCTGTATCGGGAAACATCACCTTCATAAATATATTAAACCACGTAGATGTTTTGTTCATACTTTTAGGCGAGATTGGAGGAAGTGATTTTTATTATCATTCGAAATTTTGAAGTTAGCAAAGTGTTCACATATTTTTGCACATAATAATATCAAAGTGAGTCTTAGTACGGTTTATGTTTACTCAAATGCCACGGGAAAATAATGGTTTCCATTGAATCAGTTTCCCTTAAAATAAATAAATATTCATTCCGGAATCCATTGGCTGTTTCCAATCTTTCGTCCAGAATGTAGAATACCATTGACGTCAGTATAAACTATATAAATAATATTGGTCTAAATACTCGTGTATTTTGGATTTGGGTAACACCCACATGGGTAACAAATTAATCCTAGGAATTAGTTAAGTCTTCGTAAATTCGTAAGATATATGAGAATGTGTATAATGTTGAAATCGTCTTCTTCTTTTGTATCGATGTTACTTTTACTGACTCAATATCTGCCTCAATATCTGCAAGCAAATAGAGAAAATTCAAAATTTAGGTTCCCGAAAAAAGAACAAAAAAAAACTTAAAAACAATCGCCGAAGTCTGCAAGATTCGATCTTGCAGACTCCGGCGTTGCAGGCTGATACCCTAACCGCTTGGCCACTGAACCCCCAGTTGCTGCAGCAAGAAACCGAGCGAGCCTTTTCTTTGAGCACCGCAATGGAAACAAAATCAAGTGTCACGATGTTGCATTTGTGTTAAAAAAATTCGGCTCGCTTCGCACGCATCTAACTTCATGAGTTAGTTAGTTAATCGTATGAGCTAGAGGCCAACTCTGATGACGGAGTTTTTAGGCCGCCTAAAGGCCTCCGTCATGGCTTAACGACTTAAAATCCGGGACCGACAATTAACGTGCACTCCGAAGTACGGACTTCATGAGTAGCTAAGGTATATTGCGAGCAAAGTGAGTTATGTCTGACCACAGAATAGGAAAGGAACCGACATGCAGCGTGTCTTTGAGCACAACCTTATGCTAAGTTTCAAGTTAGTTAGTACTTACCAGGAATATTATTTTACTCCATTTTTGAAAATGAAAAATCTTATCAAATTTTCAATTCCCATTTACGAATTTCGAAAAATCGACAACTAAATAATTCAAGAATGTGCGGCCCGCAATGATACCCCACATTGTCCTATGTGGCCCTTGACCAGAAATAGTGATTCTACTGTGATTCTACTTATGTTTCTTCATGAAAAACCAGGGCAAGAAGCACGAAGGCATTGACGCTTACAATGTCGTCCACATACGTTTACAATCCGTTTTCTATGACTGTGTCCCGTGTCGTTAGCAAAAGTGTCCTCCACGATTGCGCAGCACTTTAATATTTAGAACAAAATTGCTCCAAATTGTTACCGATTCTCAACTTTCAAATAAATTGAAATCTGACTTCGACCTTTGTAAAGTGCGGAGCTGCGTCGACCCCTATCTTACGCTCATGCATAATTAGCAATGTTGGCACCGATCCTCCCACAATGGCGAAATACGAATTTCACTTTGAAACTGATCAAATATTCTGCGGTATTTCCGAAAATAATTAGGCTGAAAGGGTAACGCTTTGCACAACGCGATCAGTTAAATGTGAAAGAATTTATAAATGTTATTAACTATACTCTAGCCAAAACCAAGAGACAAATGTACTAACATTGCACTGACAGATGAATAGCATGAATAGACCTATCACAGAAAACAGAGATTCATTACGATTGGCCATATTGAATCAGTGCCAATCATATTTAATCTCTGTTTTCTGTGATAGGTCTATTCCTGCTATTTTTAGGGTTCCGTACCTTAAAAGGTAAAAAAGGAACCCTTATAAGATCACTTTCTTGTCCGTCTGTCCGTCTGTCCGTCTGTCCGTCTGTCCGTCTGTCTGTCCGTGTGTCACCATCGATTATCTCAGGAACGGGTAGAGCTAGCAAGTTGAAATTTATACCATATACTAAGGTCTATAGTCCCTATTGTGAGTATAAAAATCAAGGTCCTGAGTCAACACTATAAAAAGATATAGGCAAATTTAGGTTTTCGTGAAAACTTGTGAGTACCAAAACTTACCTTAATTATCAACTTTTTTTATTTTTCGGAATTTTTCCTTTACTTGTGCTGGAAGACCTTGCTTGTAACCAAATTTGACAATTCTAGGTCAACCGGAAGTACCCTAGAGGTTTTGGGTGGAAAACCTAAATGGTAGTTCCCGTTGACCTAGAATAACGAAATTTGGCAAAAAGCAAGGTCTTATAGCACAAATAAGGGAAAAATACCAAAAAATTAAAAAAGTTGAAAACAAAAGGGTGTTCCCATACATACATAGTTGACGCCTATTAAAAGTCCTCCGAGTTGTATGGGCGCTCATACAATTAAGCGGACTAGCTTAATTGGCACCATGGCTAGGTACGGAACCCTCGGCGTACGAGTTCGACTCGCACTTGACCGGTTTTTTTTTTTTATATGTCCATATTCCATGTCTCTGTTTTCAAAGCCGATCTTAATTGTCTAGAACAGCTTGGAAAAGGAAGTAAATAAAGGGATAAGAAGGTAGCACAAGTCAATATAAGGACTTACTGAGAGTACACACAACTTCCATATTTAACGACTGGTCTTACCAATAAAGATAAGATTACCTTCGACGCACATCTTTATGCAGATAAATTCTTATCAATGGGTTTACCCTTGGATAAAAACGATTTTAATAAATTTTACTCTCTCTCTGTTTGCCTAGCTAGTGGAATGTAGTTGTTCAATCCCCGATCCAACTTTTACACATTATGGACTCTTTATGTAAGGGTTCCCTGATTCTTTACTGTTTTGTTTGCTGTATCTTTTCAGCCTGTATGCACCCACTGCTGGGTTTATAGGCCTCCTCTCTACTTCGCCATCCTCTGCGATCTCTTGCCTGCCAGCCTCATCCATTACTGCCCAGCCACGTTCACGATAATATCATCGGACCAACGAGCGGTCGATCTGCCTCGCGCTCGTCGGACGTCTCTCGAATCACCATTCGATCTAGTAATGATAATTTTTCTACGAATTCTTTAAAAGTACTCATTTATACACCGTTAATTCTGGGTCAGTTTAAAGCCAGCACCCACTGCTTGTATTGCTTAATCGTATTCGTGTCGTTGGGCTAGTTTTTGAATTTGATAAGTATTTCATACGAAACTAAATAGTTGAAAAGATTAACAAAAGTGAGGAAAACACTTGGTAAGGTGTCGTAGGCTCGCAGAGCTAATGACCTAGGTATGTATGTATGACTACGACGTAGCATAGACTCTACGCCGTAGCAATAGCTGAGCACAGAGCACGTATCTCCGTGATTTATCCTGCCTATGTTTCGTGATATTATTAATTGTAAAAAAATAGATCTCATTTTTATTATTATTTTTGAGTAAGGTTATCGATATAGATTACGTAGGCGCCGGCTTTAAACTGACCAAAAATAAACGGTGTATTACAGAAAAAAAAAACTTGGTACTTAATCATGAATAATCCGTGTTTTTTTTGCAAAATAAATGCTAAGACTAGAACTATCTGTAGCCTTCGTTTGATAAAATAATAGAATACCTACCTAATCCTGAAACTGTCTGGTCTTCTTCTTCTTCTCTCGTGTCAATGAACTCTTTCAAATTTGGTCAGACCAAAAAGTCGCTACCGCTATAGCGGCGTCCGAGGCGGTGTTGAGGTCGGCTCTTGTGCAAGAAGAGGGGCAAGTGGGGCAGTCCAGTAGGTGAGACATAGTTTGGGAAGGAGCACCACAGTCACACTGTGTACGTGACTCGTCTAGCATTCCCCACTTACACAAATTGCTTTTACATCTACCCACTTGTGCTCGCAATCTGTTAAGGGATTTCCAGATTGCGTAGGGTTGGTCTTTTCCTGGTGGTAAGTGTTCGTCAGGATCTAAATCGTCAGGAGGAGGTGGGAACCTTTTCTGCCACTGGTCTAAACGATTTTCTTGTGGGCTGCCCTGTAGAGCAGACGTGCAACGGAGGAAACTTTTGCGACTTTTGAGTCGTCCGTGCACCGTGTTGTTACCAAACAAGGGATGTCGCGAGTCCGATTCCTGTTTAGTTTTCTCGAGTGAGCAGGCGACATCCCTTCTCACACTGGGAGGAGCTATGCCCGCTAAAGGGTACAGTGTGTTTAGTGGCGTTGGTTTTAGGCAGCCCGTGATAATCCTGCAGGTTTCATTAAGAGCAGCATCCACTGACTTAGCTTGCGTACTACGGTGCCATACTGGGCAAGCGAATTCACCAGCCGAGTAACTAAGAGCTAGACCAGTAGTACGCAGCACGTGTGGAGAGGCTCCCCAATGTGTTGAAGTAAGTCGACGAAGGAGATTATTCCGTGTACCTACTTTCATTTTTGTTTTATGGCAGTGTTCTTTGAGCGTCAGAGCACGGTCAAGAGTAACACCCAGATATTTCGGTGTATTTGAGTGCTCGATCGGAACACCGTCCCAAGAGATACACAGGGGGCGTCTTGCTTGGCGATTGCGCAGGTGGAAGACGCAAGATAGACTTTTCGATGGGTTTGGTTTAAGGCCGTTTTCGCTGTAGTAGTCTGCAAGGTTCGCAAGCCCACTAGTCAAAATCTCCTCAGCCTCCTCGAAATCGGATGTTTGGGCTGCGAGGGCTAGGTCATCAGCATACAAAAAACGTTCTGTTCTGGGAGTACAAGGTTGGTCGTTGGTATAGATGTTAAAAAGTGATGGTGCTAGAACACTTCCCTGTGGCAGACCATTTTTCTGGACCCGCCATCTACTCTTTTCTGTTCCCAGGTGTACTTGGAAACGCCTGTTTCTCAGAAGCTCAGCTAGAATTTTAACAAAACAGACATCATCCACCATGTTACTCACTTTGGCTAAAAGTCTGTTTACGTTAACAGTATCATATGCTGCAGACAGGTCTACAAATACTACGCCTGTTACTTTTTTGTGCTCATAACCGTCTTCTATGAACTGAGTGAGATTTAAGACCTGACTTGTACATGACTTGCCAGGCCGGAAACCGGCTTGCTCTTTAATAAGTTTCGGTTCAATAATAGGAGTGAGACGATTGAGAAGAAGTCTTTCAAAAAGCTTGTAAGTGTGGCAGAGCAGAGAGATGGGGCGGTAGCTTTTTGCATCAGAAGGTGATTTGCCTGGCTTGATAATAGCGATCACTTTTGCTTTCCTCCACTGCTTAGGAATTCTGGTGAGTTCCAAGCATTTGTTGAACATGGCAAGCAACCAAGAGATCGCAACAGGGCCTAGATGCTTAAGCTGCTCAACAGTAATTTCATCATGTCCCGCCGCTTTACCATTCGCTAGTCCTTTGATTGCTTCGATGACTTCGGTAATGGTGAAAGGTTTGCTGACGTCTGAAGAGGCTGAAGTCGATACAGTCTTATGCAGTCTAGGAAGACGACGTGTAGATTTACCGTTAAGTAAGAGTTGGTGGGCGATTTGGTTAGGAGTGACTTGACTGGGAGTTTTTGGCTCATTGTAATCTCCAGTAAGCTTCTGAAAGGTTGACCACGCCTTTTTGCTGTTAAGAGCCATATTTAAACTGCTAACGGTTTCAATCCACTTATGTTGCTGTTCTTCACTAATTGCGCTCAATAAAGTCTCACCAGCAGATATTGTTTCTTCTGAGAAGGGATCTGTGTCATATAGTGCTTGGTAAACTTTTAATAGTCTTGCAGAGTTCGGATCCAAACCAGGTATATAGGAGGTACGACAGCCCCTAGGGATATATTTCCGTGACACAGTCTGCACTACATTGACAAACTCGTCATAGTTCTGAGGCTCAGGGTCTATTTTCAGAAGTTGCGAGTCGATATCTTGAGCAAATTGTTCCCAGTTTGCTTTTGTGAAATTAAAGCGTCGTTTGAAAGGTACGTGGTTCGGTTTTAGAACTTGATTTACCGAGCAAGCTATAGGCCTATGTTGAGTTCTAGGGATGGATTTTAGAACACTCTTATTGCACATTGTTCTTAAGTTGGCGCTAACAAAGGCAAGATCCGGGTTGTATCCACGTTTCCACCGCCCGCTATTAAATGAAGCTGGTAATTTCGCATTATGGAGAAGAGAAAGATTTTCGGTATCCGCCCACTCCTCGACCGCAATCCCGTTGGGGTCATTTTCACAGTAGCCCCACGCAGTACTGTGACTATTAAAATCACCAATGATGATTTTAGCAGGGTGATTGTCGAAGTTAGCAGGCTTAGTGAACTTAAAGGATTCATTTGGCGGTTTGTAGATGGAAGTTATTATGCAGCTGCCAGTATCGACTGATATTATTTCGATCTGGTCTAGGTGACTGTAATTTACGGACTGTATAGCCATGTTCGGTTTAGTAAAAACTGCGCTGCCGTACTTATTGTGTGGAATTTCGGCTATTAGGGTCATACCAGGTATGTGAGGGCGCTGGTGTTGATTATCACGGTGGGTTTCCTGGACACACAAAACGTCACATTTGGTTGATTTGTATAGATCAGACAGAATCTCTGACTTAGTTGAGGAAAAACCTTCTATATTAATAGAACATACTAAGAGAGCAGGACTAGAGTGTGGGTTTAGCCTGATGTTGTGGCCGTGGGGAGAGCCGCCCAAATTGGGGGCTGTTGAATTTGCCGATATTGAGAGAGTCATTGTGTTGAAAGAATTAGCCAGCCTAGGACACTGCGTTACCGTGTCCTAGCTGTTACCGAGATGCGCCACGAGGAGGCTTCTTTCCTGCACCCCTGTCTGGTTTTCACAATATTTTAATTTTTTTTAACCAATTTGGGGTCTCGATTGTTACAATAAACTAACCCTTTTCAGTCGGATTAAAATAGTTTTGTCACCCAAAATCCGGCACGAACGACTAGATTCAGTAGCACTAGCCCGAATATACACGAGTTTACTATTTTATCTGTGACTATAGTAAAGTATCTCAATTGTATGGAATTCAGTGCAGCGCCTCTAGCGGTAACTTGACTAAACTAGTTCAGTCCATACAATTTTCCATACTTTACTATAGTCACGGATAGAATATGTAACTCGTGCATACTGGCGCTCGAGGCACAGAAGTTATCCGAAAACGACAGCTTTACTCGCTTCGAAAGACCAAATTCAGAGGTTTCTAGCTGATTCCAGAAATAGCAGCTTGAAAACATAATTTGTCCGCATTAACTACCTCGTCGGCGTCGCCATTAAGGCAATGACATTATCATATTCAAACAGACTGAATTAACGAGTCATTCGCTTTGCATGCATTAATTTACAATACTGTAAAGTACGTTTATGTAAAGATCGTGAGTATTTGATTCATGATAAACATATTGTGGCTTCGTTGTGAATACTTTTAATTTACTTATGTGACTTTTAATTGACTCTGGCATATGAGTTAATGTAAATTGTTGCCCTAATTCTTCGCGGTGTTGGTCGCAAAAGAACAGGAGTAGAATCACCTAGCTCTTAAGACGGTTCAAAGTGGTCATAGCGGTCTACTAAATGAATGATTTTTGAATTTTGAAATGTTGTCCTTTTAATCATTCTTGCCTAACCATAAATTGGTCAATTTTGAAACAGTTCTAAATCACAGAATGGATATGATCAGATTCAGAACAAAACGATTTTGTGTCGGTGCAAGCAGTATCAATCTTCGTATTTGTTTTCTACATTTGTCTCGTCACACTTAATATTATTATGCTTGCTACATTCAATAACTATTTAAAAGTCAGATTTAATCTCGAGTAGGACTACAAAAAAAATCTCTACAATCTCATGCTTATACAATTCATCCAATGTCTTCTCATATTAAACTTTGGGGTTAAAGTCAATAAAATGGATGTCATCATTACGCCAGTGAAAGTTTGATGACTGTGGGACATTACAGAGAAGAAAACGATGAAAATCAGAAGCACATTAGAAAATCTACGATTAAAGTAAAAGTGATGTCCATAACAACTCTAATGAACAGACATTACCCTATATCAGTATGGAATAGTTTTGTTTAGAATTTGTACTGTCAGCGACAAAAATCTATGAACATTTTGAGTTTTAAATTTTTATATTTCTATTAAATCTGTGGAGTTACAATCAAAATTATCGCTAACATTAAGATGTTTTGCCCTGCTCTAGTACTAAATTTAAACAAAAGTTACCGCACATAACGTGAAAAAAAGAGACTTGAAAAACTCAAAATGTTCATCGATTTTCTACTACTTTTTTAACTAAGTACACTATTTAATACTAATTTTAATCTATACATATAATAAGAATGAAGTCTAAGAACAAACTTATAAGTATTCAATTAAGTGATGTCAGTTTTTGATCCATATAACCTTTTCACGTCCAAAAATGTCATAAGCGCGATCTACGTTGACCTTGAACGCAAACACTTCATAGTAACTGTTGGTAATCTGTGACTTTGAAATTTTCGTTTCTCTGTGTGTTTGAGCACTAAGATCTCTGAAACTACTGAACTGATTTGGTTGCAGTTTTCATTGTTGTATTATGGTAAGCCGGGATTAAAAGATAGGGGTTGTTTTATCAAAATCCGTTCACAAATAAAAAAGATATATCTATTTATAGAATTCTACTGTGACTTTAGTTTCTCTGTGTGTTTATTGCTGCTAATCTCAAAAACGGCTCTACTGAATTGGATGTAGTTTTGACTGTTGTATTATGGTAAGTTGGGATTAAAAAATATAAGTTTTTTTATCAAAATCCGTTCACAAATAAAAAAGATATGTACATTTAAAGAATTCAATCTAAATTTCTAAACACTTTGTTTTCTAAAGAAAAGATTACGATAAAATTTGGCATGGATATAGATTATATCCCAGGAAAGGACGTAGGCTACTTTTTTTCATATGTTATCATGGTTGAGATAAAAAAATAAGGGTTGAAAGTTTGTATGGGGAACAAAATGTTGGGATGGGTGACCGTCTGACCTCCTCTTTTTGCACTCATGGAAATTTTTAAACATTTTTTTATTACCTACGAATTTCAAAATTACTTAATGATAATTACTTAAATTGGTTTTAGGTAGGTGATGACCATGAAGTAGTAGTTGTAAATAGGTAAAATGGGTAAGTAGAAAGCACGCCTAAGCTATTTCTACGGAACAGAGATAGCTTCTTGCGATTTGCTATTAGAAAACACGCAGGAATATACAAATTTTAGCGTTTCAAAACCGTTTGTTGTTTCAGCGCAATAGACTCAAATCTGTAAATGTTATATAATTAAAACCTCAATTGAATATTAATCTTCCTTAAATTGTTGAAAATATAAAAATCAGAGCTTTAAATGAATTCAATATTTTAGAAAACAAATTCCCCAAATCAGCGCAGCGCCAAAGTAAATTATTTCCAAGTATTCCAATTTTCTATCCGTGTATTTATTATGTTAAATACCTATGTATTTATTTAAAAAGTATTTATCACGATAGATTAGAAATTAAAACACCCAAACCCCAAGTAGATAGTTGTAAATAGGAAAAATAGGTAACTAGATAGCACGCCTAAGCTATTTTTACGAAACAGAGATAGCTTCTTGCGATTTGCTATTAGAAAACACGCAGGAATATACAAATTTTAGCGTTTTAAAACCGTATGTTGTTTCAGCGCAATAGACTCAAATCTGTAAATGTTATATAATTAAAACCTCAATTGAATATTAATCTTCCTTAAATTGTTGAAAATATAAAAATCAGAGCTTTAAATGAATTCAATATTTTAGAAAACAAATTCCCCAAATCAGCGCAGCGCCAAAGTAAATTATTTCCAAGTATTCAAATTTTCTATCCGTGTATTTATTATGTTAAATACCTATGTATTTATTTAAAAAGTATTTATCACGATAGATTAGAAATTAAAACACCCAAACCCCAAGTAGATAGTTGTAAATAGGAAAAATAGGTAACTAGATAGCACGCCCAAGCTATTTTTACGAAACAGAGATAGCTTCTTGCGATTTGCTATTAGAAAACACGCAGGAATATACAAATTTTAGCGTTTCAAAACCGTATGTTGTTTCAGCGCAATAGACTCAAATCTGTAAATGTTATATAATTAAAACCTCAATTGAATATTAATCTTCCTTAAATTGTCGAAAATATAAAAATCAGAGCTTTAAATGAATTCAATATTTTAGAAAACAAATTCCCCAAATCAGCGCAGCGCCAAAGTAAATTATTTCCAAGTACTTATTCAAATTTTCTATCCGTGTATTTATTATGTTAAATACCTATGTATTTATTTCAAAAGTATTTATCACGATAGATTAGAAATTAAAACACCCAAACCCCAAGTAGATAGTTGTAAATAGGAAAAATAGGTAACTAGATAGCACGCCTAAGCTATTTTTACGAAACAGAAATAGCTTCTTGCGATTTGCTATTAGAAAACAAGCAGGAATATACAAATTTTTGCGTTTCAAAACCGTATGTTGTTTCAGCGCAATAGACTTAAATCTGTAAATGTTATATAATTAAAACCTCAATTGAATATTAATCTTCCTTAAATTGTCGAAAATATAAAAATCAGAGCTTTAAATGAATTCAATATTTTAGAAAACAAATTCCCCAATTCAGCGCAGCGCCAAAGTAAATTATAGCCAAGTATTTAAATCGTAATTTGAACATAGAAGTCTTCAAAAATCTATTTCATATACATCCGATACAAAAATTTCAATTTCTGTATCGGACGCGCAGACATCAGACGTCCTCACGTTGCGTTGGCTCTGACGGAAGTTCCGTCACGGAACAAGACTGGTGTAATCGCCAACGTGTGGATGGTTCACGAAATCTTGGCCCCAACGTTGGGACCAACGTTGGTCCCAACGTATACGCCGGCACCATACGTTGGGACCATGAAATTTGCGGTACGGGGGTTAAAGGGGACGAAAAATCGATCTACCTAGGCTAGGTCTCATATCTGGGAAAATTCGTTTTCTCGACATTTTTACGCAAAAAGGTTTACCTACCAGTGCAATGTGGTTCGTAATTTTACAATTTCTGTTGAAACTAAAGTGGCCAAGTGAAATAGGTGTCCGCCTCTCAACTCAACCGATGGCTTCGAGTTCGAATCTCAGCCAGAAAAAGTTTACTTTTTGTAAGTTTTATTTCTTTTTCTTTTTTATTTTTTATCTATTTGCACCCGAGCATAGTTCGGTCGCCCAGATATTCAAGTATTAAGTCTACCTAAAGTATTTACAAAAAAATATAGAAGTAGGTAAGTACCTATTCTATCAGTTATCTGGTTCCCATAGTACAAGCTATGCGATTTTGATGAAATTTGCGGTAGGTACGGGGGCTTACGGAGGCGAAAAGCCGATCTAGCTAGGTCTTTTATCTGGGAAAATTCGTTTTCTCAACATTTTCATGCAAAAAGATTTACCAGTGCAAAACCTACCTAATGAGTTTTAAAAAAATTGAATAAAAAGAACCTAGCCTATGTGTTATTCCAGGTCATAATCTATGTAAGTAATTATTCCAAGTTTCAATAAAATCCGTTTAGTAGTTTTGGTGTGAAAGAGTAACAAACATCCATCGATACATCCATCCTCACAAACTTTCACATTTCGCAAATTAGTAGAATTAGCATACGCGAACGAAGTCGCGGGCACAGCTAGTTTACAAATAAAAAATCAGATTCCCAAGCCAGGAT
Organism: Camptogramma bilineatum; assembly: GCA_958496255.1. NCBI lineage: Eukaryota > Metazoa > Arthropoda > Insecta > Lepidoptera > Geometridae > Camptogramma > Camptogramma bilineatum. Next base: position 15,059,848 of record OY292458.1, on the reverse strand, counting down.
ACTGCTGAGGTTAATGCTGTCAATGTAAGACTGGTTTTACTGTCACGCGTACCGTCGGCGCTGATAGGCGAGTGATCTTTATTACAACGAAATAAGGATACTGATTGTTTAGCAGAAATGGCTACGCTGATTGCTCTCGTCAGTGCTGGACAATCAGTATCCTTATTTCGTTGTAATAAAGATCACTCGCCTATCAGCGCTGACGGTACGCGTGGCACTAAAACCAGCCTTACAGTCTGGTGGCACTATATTTTCCCTTTCGATCGTAAACTCAAACCTTTCGATGAATGTGATCGTAAATTCTTACGAAAGTGCATTTTAATTCCTTTACGGCTTTTTAAAAGATGTCATTTCTTTGTCCGGTTTTACGACGTTGTAAATTTTATTTTTGAGTTTTAGAATTAGAATTTGTGGTTTATTTCGTTGTGATAATGATGTATTCTTCTTTTTCAGGTAATGTTTCTGACGGTTGCGTTTTCTCAAGAAAGGTAAATATGTAGTAGGTACCTATTATAAAGAGAAGGTATATTTTCTCTTAATGTATATTTTGAGACCTGGACACTCACAGTACGGCTGGTCCACCAATTCAAAGTCGCTCAGCGAGCTATGGAGCGATCTATGCTCGGAGTTTCTCTGAAGGATAGGATCCGCAATGAGACTATTCGGCAGAGAACCAAAGTCGTTGACATAGCGTCTGAGCTAATTAGCAAGCTGTAGTGGCCGGCCATATCTGCCGAAGAGCTGACAACCGCTGGGGTAAACGAGTTCTCGAGTGGAGACCACGTCTCGGCAAACGTAGAGTAGGACGTCCTCCTGCCAGGTGGAGTGACGATCTGCGAAAGGCTGCCGGCACAAGTTGGATGCGTCAAGTTAAAGACAGGGCGCGATGGCGCTCATTAGGGGAGGCCTATATCCAACAGAGGACTGCTATAGGCTGATGATGATGATGATGACATTTTCTCTAAGAAAACATGTAAGGGACTGTTTTTATATACCTACAGAGTGGTGGGTGATAGATAGTGATAGATAGATTTAAGTTTGAAACAAGATAAACAGAAGTCTAACATTGACTAACTGCCTACACAACATACCTCAAAGCTATTCTAGACCCTGCTCTACATCTCAGACATATCACCCTCTCACTCCTTCATCTGCTGTAGATATATGTAAGACAGAGACAAAAAATCGTAGGAGGACAGGTGCGTAGGACATGTCTATCCTCGGGCTATAAACCTATAACTTGTTAGTTCTAAAGAATTGTATTGTAAATCAAAGGTCAAAACCTACAATTTGACCTTTATTATCCTTAGTTTACGAAAAGTTACAAAAATATCATAAAATATAAGACCTTTTTAACCGACTGCAAAAAAGGAGGAATTAGGTAATTAAGGACCTACTTATGCGATTTTGAAGTCTGTCTTCAGTTTTTGTAAAAAAAATCTTATTATTATTAACTTTGGCTCTGAAGTACCTACTTACCTAGGTACATGATTTTATTAAAGCAAAATTCATAATATCTGAAATCTTGAAGATACTCGTATTTGAATCACAAAAGAATTAATCTTGCGCGAAATCTGACTGTATGATAAATTAATAATTTAAACCCTTAGCCTAAAGTTTCATAGGAAAACTTACTTTAAAATTCAAAATTACCCTCTAAGCGGTTTGAGAATAATTTTCATTTAGCCTTTGCCACTTTGTGTAACTTTTGACCCTATAGTTCTTTGTTACTTTGACCTTTGTAAAATAAACTTTGAGGAACAAAGGTCTAATTTATTATTCCCCTTTGATCAGCCTCTAGCATTCGTTGTACTAGGAATAGAGATAAATTACTTTTTATCACAAGTGGTTAAATTAAAAATTAAAAAAACCGACTTCAATGTTGAGCAATTTTAAAGCTGAGCAATTTTCTCGAGCTGCATTTCTGTTCATAACCCCGAAGATTCTCAACAGATCCTCACCAAATTTGTGGCACCTATCAGAAAGTATACTCTTTCAAACAAAAATATTATTTCAAATCGGTCGAGGCGTCGCCGTCGCGTCGTCGATTAATCGGTGAACAAACATAATAAAAAACAAAAGTCGTGAAGTCGGTTTAAAATGGAAAATCAAAGCTTTTATATAACTTGCTAGTTGCAATTCAAAGTCTGGTTTAAAATGCGTTAAAGATATCATGAAGTATCGTGCTTCCAAAAAGCCTCCACCTTCATCATCCGCACTGCTAGGGTCTGGAACTCGCTGCCGGCTTCTGTTTTCCCCGAAAAATACAACCTGGGTCTCTTCAAGTCAAGAGTGAATAAGTGTCTTCTAGACTTTCGTGATCCATCGTCAGCCACATCGTCACTTACCATCAGGTGAGATTGTGGCTAAACAAAGGTCTATCTAGGTTAAAAAAAAGCTTCTTAATAGTAATAAATAAATAAATAAATAATGCTGGACATTCACACAGCATCATGTAGCCCCAAGCTAAGCAGAGCTTGTGTTATGGGAACCACATGACTGATATACTATTTAAATACATTTAACCACATGACTGATATACTTACTACTTAAATACATTTTTTTATAAATACATACATAATATACATAGAAAACACCCAGACCCGAGACAAATATTTACAGATCATACAAACATTTGTCCCGCGGCGGGGATCGTACCCCCAACCTCCTGCGTCACAGGCGGGCCTTCACCCACTGCGCCACAGAGGTCGTCGTGTTTAATTGCCCCTAAAACCTTTATCTGGTTAACAAGGTAGAGGCAGAACTGGTTCAATTCCTGGCTCGTCCCACGTCACGTGGGCGGGGCCGCATTCCCTGGACTATCATTACTCGCTATTACTTGGGACAGGTTGGATAACATGCTCTATTTAAGTTATATTGAGTTTATTTATACTTTTCTTAGGCTGGATTCGACCAAACTGTCATCTTACTCCCAGAGTAGTTATTCCGTTAGCCAACAGAATTCGAAATACAATTGTTTCGTTTTCATAAAGCATTTTTTCTTTCATTCAATTGTAACGATAGGTATGGTTCACAAATCTTTGACACCAACAGACATCGAAACGTCATCCATTGATGACGTCACACAAGTCGTATTTTTCAAATAACAGGAGCGCGCCCGCGCCCCCTAACGGAAAAGCAGACTCAACTTCACGAGCCTCCATCGCGCGCGCACACGTGAACCAACCATTTTTGGAAATCCTGAACTATTCGTTCTCTCAACTGAGGACTTTAATTTGTAACTGTGTGACTATCTGTGAAGTGCAGCCTCCCATCACAGGACAGTGGAATTTTCATCGTCGGGCAGTAGATGCAGTCCTGGGTACGTACTTGCTGTGATATTCTTTGACTGTTGATTGCCCATCGATTTGTGAACCAAACCTTTAATCAGAGCTATCGTAAGACCTGGATCTTCCGGTCTTTCCCAACGTAGCAGAAAGCCATCCTTGATGCGAATGCTACAACAATTGTTTAGAAAGCGCAACCGAACATTATTAGGTGCATTCAAATTATCCTGGTTATAAGGTGTCAACCTTACAATGTCAAAATATTCAAACAAACAGCAGTTTAATCTGTGGTTTAATCTCCAGATAAAACTTAATCCAGTTTGGTAAAATCCAGCCAAAAACTGGATTAAGTTATAACCAGGATCACCTTATAACCAGGATAATTTGAATGCATTTAATAATGTTCGGTTGCGCTTTCTAAACAATTGTATTTCGAATTCTGTCGGCTAACGGAATAACTACTCGAGTAAGATGACAGTTTGGTCGAATCCAGCCTTAGTGGATGATACTTTCTAAGCAATTACAGAGTCGTTTTGGCTCAGTGACATGTTCCTACTTTAGACCAGCCCCTGAGGGCTGAGATGCCAGCTCTGAGATGCCTGTTATGCTGAAAAGTAGCTGAAAAGTAGTTAATTTTTGAGGAAGGTTATATTCCTCAAAAATTAAGCTATCAAATGCTATCAATGCTATGTTTGTGTGTATCTGTGTGTCTGTTTGTAGCATCGTAGCTCCTGAAAGGATGAACTGATTTGGATGCGTTTTTTTGTTTGAATGGTTTGAAAGGTAATCGAGCGTCATTGGCTATGTTTCATGCTTGTTGAGGGTTTCTTTAAAAAAAAAAATTTGATTAAGTATTGTGAACTCGTGAGCATAATAATGTTATTTTAGTTTTATAGGGTGTTCGACTCAGAACCGCAATAATTGCTCATTAATTTTGAACTAAATGAGAAAAAAGCCAGAGATGACGTCCAGCTAATGATGATAATGATGATGATGAAAGTCTTATTTGTACTTTGGATTCACTGTTACAAAACAGTAAAGTCAATGTCTTCAAAACTGGTACAACAAAGCCCTCATAACCATTTCAACTTGAGCTATTATCATCCTTATACATTCAAATATTGTACGCTCAGATGATCCTATAAAAGGTCTGTGTAAAGTGGATTTGGGAAGAAGGTGTCCAGTATAACCTGACCCGTTGTCGCTCATATTTTCTTATTAGTTCAACGATTTTAAAGACCTAGGAAGGGTCGGAGTAAAGTGGTTTTGCAATGAGGACTACGTCGTGCTGATGCAACGATAAGACTGCACGATTGTGATGCTGGAACCAAAAGCTTTGTAACGCTTTTGATAAATATACAACAGCAAATTCGTGAGAGTTCGTATAGGGACCAAATCTGGTGATGATGTTTTAAGCTTGACTATTTAGATTTAAGTGTATGGATCAGCAAAAATAATAATTACATACCGTGTTTGTTGCACTGATTCTTAACGGTGTTGGTTGCGAAAGAACAGGAGTAGAATCACCTAGCTCTTAAGATGATTCAAAGTGGTCCTAGTGGTCCTACTGAATAAATGATTTTTGAATTTTCAATTTTAAATCTCTGTCATTGTTCAACCTATTTGTTGAAACACATACAAGACATGCTCTCAGATCTCAACACTAGATATTTAAGATCGTTTGAAGATGTCTATCTAATGCTGAAAACTGAAACGCTATTTAAATTGAGACGGACTTATCTATTTGAGACACACTTATCTACTTGAGACGTGCTTTTTTTTTTCAGAATTGTAATCAAAAATGACAGTTATATCTATAACTTAATTTCAGTTAATTTCAATAAAAGGAGTAGATTCACCTAGCTCTTAAGACGATTCAAAGTGGTACACAAAGTACCTATCATATTGAATTAAATGAATTTGAGTTTGAGTTTGAGCATTCGGGGTGTAAGGAAGGGACCTTCAGAGACACGTCTAAGTACATTTTTGGCATATGGCCACATTTGGAAAATTAGTATTCCATATGTGACAGGTTAGAAGCCGCTTAGAATTATTATCTGGTTTGCATACGACCTTTAAAATAGCTTTTGATATTTTAGTACCGGATCACAAAATAATACTTTATGCAAAATATTTTTAAGCAAACGTGAAATTTTGAAGTCGCAGAAAGTAAGTATTTCATTTGCATAAACTACAGTTCTGTATGAAAGCAAAAAACAACTGACCACACGAAATGAAATTTCACGGAATATGAAACGAGCTAGAGATTATGATCTCAGGGATAATACAAACATTAGTTTTGTCTGTATGGTCTGCAATTAAAGTAACTGAAAATTTCAAACATTTTGAAGGAACTTTTAAGTACCAAGATTTTATTAAGTGTCGGCTTAAAAACCAAAAAGAGGTTCATTTAAAAACCACAAAAAATGTCGTTTTTTAAATGCTCTACGTATGAGCCTTCATTTGCTTCTATATTTTGCTACACCTTTTATATTTTATGGAACTGTATGATAGAAGATTTGAGATATGAGATGAAAATCACGCTTATGAAATAGTTTGAATAAGGTACGTTTGAATAAGGTTTAAAACAAAGACACGACCGAAAACAAAATTTCCCACGGCCTCTACTATGTAAGGTGCAGCGGGGCAATTCTGGCCGAAAAATTTTAGTCAAAATTTAAAACTTCAATGCTCTCGTTCCATGGTGAGTTACGCTAATTCTGACAAATTGGTGTTATGTAACCTTTATCTGCCTTTTTCTTTATTATATTTTTGTTAAAGAAAAAGCATATGTAAATGGTGAAATAACACAATTTTAACTAAAAACTGGAAAATGCCAGAATAGCCCCTCAGCGGGGTAATTCCGTCAGGTGGTGATATTATTCGAACCAATGATGCTATGATACTAAATCCAGAAGCTTTACAAACTAGACAACACAATACACGCGAATTTTAACATTCTAAGCTCCTACGATGGTCCAGTTTCTATAAAAAACCTGTTAAAACTTTTGTGGGGTAATTCTGGCATCACTCTTTAGTCGCCCATACATGCTAGTGTTGGGACGCTGACTATCGATAAACAGAGTAAGTATACGCAAAAATTTCGCGCAAAAATGATGTTGTATGAGAAGTAGTTCGCCCCGAACTGAGATCTCGCGAACCGTAGATGGCTTTTATTTGGACTTTCTTCTGACTACCCCTATACTTTCAAGGGCTACCACTGCCAAGTATGTCTATTGCGCTAGGTCGTCATGGTAATTAATACTGGCATGCATGCAATACAATAATGTTGTGTCTAATTTTTCATGAATTCTCGTCGTATTTTAAAAAGTATGGAGTACTGTAGTCATCTATGGGCGGGAGCACCCAGATACCAGCTCGGGCCTTTTGACTCGGTACAAAGACGAGCTGTGAGAATTGTTGACGATCCCAAGGTCTCAGGCGGTCTTGAATCTTTAAGCCTCAGGAGAGACTTTTCCTCTCTATGTGTATTCTACCGCCTGTATAATGGGTTGTGTTCTGAAGAGCTATTTGAAATGGTGCCTGTAGCTCCATTCTACCATCGTAATGCTCGCCATCGGCAGGGGATCCATCCTCACACCCTGAAGCCATTGTGGTCACGTACGGTGCGGTTCCTGAGGAATTTCCTCCCGCGAACAATTGGGTTGTGGAATGATCTACCTGCCGCGGTTTTCCCCAATGACTACAGTATGGGGTTCTTCAAAAAGGGCGTTTTGAAATTTTTAAAGGGTCAGCAGCGCGAGTGTGACTCCTCTGGTGTCGCAGGCGTCCATAGGCTACGGTGACCGCTTACCATCAGGTGGGCCGTATGCTTGTCTGCTACCTTAGTAGTATAAAAAAAAAAAAAAAAAAAAAAAAAAGTATACATCCTAGAATAAAAATAATAACTATTTTGGAATGTACAAATAAAGACTTTTCATAAATGACACCCCACTCAATAAATTTGTTAGTTTTTTTACCCCCTTGGGAACCCAATATTTTGACAACCCCTTTATCGATTAAGCTCATATGCTCCACCATACATTTCCATAACACAACCTATTGACCTACCAAGTTTCATGCAGATTGGATGAACGGTTCGACAATTATGCGAGAACAAGAATTCGTGAAACATACAAACATACAAAGCAAAATCGCCATACTTGATACTAAGATCTTCGTTCGCTTCGCTCGCTCGATTGAAAATTTAATGCGTGTCGATTATGGTTTAATTAAGCTCAAACAAAGCCACAACCAAATACTTATACAAAGCAATGTCACATTAGTTAACCCTGAGATCTTCACTCGCTCGATTAGTTAAGTATTATTTTTATCGACGTTTACTTCAATGCTGTGGACATCACTGGTTTTTGGCAACTTCATACAAAATCGGTGGGGCAATTATGGCAACTGATTTCGATAAAATTACATAAAATCAACACTTTGTGGGGTAATTATAGCGGATGCAATAACACAGAAGAAACAATGAGTAGAAACGAACTAGTACGATTAAATTAATCTCCAGTCTAAAATACACCTCCTTAGTTTGTTCAATTTTCAATTAAACCGCGAAAACCACTTAATTATTACAAAAACTCGAGGAGCTAATATTTTTACATCCTCCGAAAAATAGGTGACTGTCAAAATGATGCTGTCAATCAGTCAGTTTTTGCGCTAGAAATGCCACCTATCGTTTATGAATGAACAAAACATTTCTCTACGCGTACATAGATGTCTCTTCGAGGTATAAGTCATAGAAAGAGAGATATAACCATTTGCCATAATTACCCCGCTGCCAGAATTGCCCCGCTGCACCTTAATTGTTCATGTTTTAGACAATATGCGCTCTCTACAACTCTACCCGCAGTATTCCCACTCGTAAAACAACCATTCAGTGTACCGACACAGGCCATTGAAAACGAAATTAATTTCCATACTCACAGCTATCAAGAGATTAATCCGAACGACCTCCAATAGGTAAAACTGTGATAACAGATTGGCAATAACACCCGTAGAAAACACCGCTCCCCTGCCACCATAATTTTCATGCCAGTCTTAGTCAAGCCGCCGCGCAGAGCGCACGTCCGTACGTGACTCAATTCCTAATATGCCAGGACACCGCACGGAATAGTGATGAGCTTAGACAATAGTGATTAGTGACACAATTCGAATAAGGAACAATAGTGGCGGATTGAAAAGTGGATTCGAAATTGGGACGGCCTTGTGATGTTACTTGGTTATTAGTTCTGTTATAATGGAACTTTAGTGTTACATTTACACTGTTTTAAGTAAAAATAAGAAACCAAATGACGATGTTGGCAGTGAAAAACTTTTTTATGCCGGAGAAACGGGTGGATTCTCCCAGGTTCTCAAGAATGCCTGAGGCTCTGATGAGATCGATCAGGAGACGGTCTTTGAGAGTGAAGAGGACCAAATCCTTGGTACTTGTTAGTGAGAAGAGGAAATCTGGTGAGTGGTAGTGTACCAAGCCATTTTATTATTTTTTATACTAAGTTACGTCTTTTAGAGAGGCAACATTTTATTTTTGCGTTCTTCTGTTAGCACCTTTTTATGATTATGTTTTTATCAAAGAACATCTTGTTAGTACCTAAGTACGAGTAAATATTGATCATGACGGAGCGTCTTCATTTTTTTGCGCACAATTTTTTTACTTCTTGTCTTTGTAATTTAGAATTTCGTTTTATCTTTTTTGCTTAAAACAGTCAAACCGCTTCAAAATCTTATCTATTTTGTAATTAAGTAATGGCTTTTATTTGTACATTCATCAAAGAATAAGCAGCCACGTACGTAGATAAAAGAACTGGTTTAATTATTTAATTAGTACCGACTCTCTGTAAATAAAAGAAGTCTGGTTACGCGACGAATGTCTAGTAATATTCCCTCGAGTTGCTAATTACGAAGAGACTACTTTATAGAAAATTCTTTAAAACACGAAGAAAATTCTTTGAAAAATGAAAAAGTTAAATAATTTACCTACAAAAAAATGTACTTAATGAAATTAAGAAATATATGGATATTCAGATAGTTCAGGTTAAATAAAAAAGCCTAAAATACCTACTTCAAAGGGAAATTAAATGAAATTGGATGAGATACAATGAATAAATCGACCGTTGAACTCACAAACCAACTACTAAAAAGTTTAGGTAATACCTAGTTGACCGAATTGATTTAACCTAAACACGCAACCGAATTTTCTAACAGCCACTATTTAACTACCTACTTATCGGTAATATCCTGAGATTAACTATTTGTAAAGCGAAACTCATTATGTAATGTTTTAAGATTAGTAAAACCTAACGTATTAATACGATTTTAAGTAAATATAACGATAAAATACACCTAAAAGTTTTAGTAAATTAAAATGACAATTCTGAAATATGTATTTATTACCGATCAATAAATATTCGAGTTCATTCGCGTATATCATTTACGATATTTTCAAATTACTTTAGGACATCACTAGTATCAATATTCACTACGATGTCACAGTCCAAAAATCTGTTATCTGGGTCAACTTGTTTAAGTATAATAGTTCTGCTGGATTTTGTTTTATTAATTTCTAATACAAAACATCTCAAATAGCAATCTTAAAACCATTACAGAATCGTTCGTAAAGATGTATCGATAGCTGAAGTCAATGTTTACTAAAGACTGATACTGCAAATTATGTATTTATAAAATCGGTAATTGTATTAGAAACCCTGGATCAATATGCATGACACGTGATTGTGTCATAATGACACGCAATCCGTAATTGATCGTGATTCCTTTTAGATTCATTCTTCCGTGTGAATCGTTTTGTTCTTTTAAAAGTAAAGTCCGTGTAGCCAACTCTGGTGACGGAGTTTGGTCTATGAATTGCGTATTGTGCATCCTACTTTTACAGTGGCTAACTGTTGCTATCTTCAGTCAGTCACTGTAAAAGTAGGATGCACAATACGCAATTCTTTATCCAAAGAGCGAGATGAATTTTATGAATGAACTAGCATTTAGACATTTACCCCCTTACTTAAGAAAGATGTTTAAAGTTGAACACTGGTTAAACGTCCTGTCTCTATTCGTCACTATCCACATATAAAGACAGGACGTTGTTTAACCAGTGTTCAACTTTAAACATCTTTCATAAGTAAGGCCCTTAGTGGACTAAATTCAGCATAGTGTAATGAATAAGCGCTTAAGATGGAACATAATTTCGCTGTAGGTACTTAGTTTTTGCGTAGGTCTTAATATTCTTGTTCATAACTTCAGTCTTAATGGAACACACGGGAGACCACCTATAAGAATTCTCATAAAAGGCTATATTTGTCCCTTAGGCTTTATCATCAGTTTATATCATACGCAATGTTTTTAAGAGGCATTTCGCATTTATATCTCAAACGTTACGTCAAATTGTATGAGCAAGTAATGTTTATCGTTATGATTATTGTCTTGTCAAGCTTATATTATGCTATTTACTTTATTTATTCCATACAATTATTTATTACTAGAGGACGCCCGCGGCTTCGCCCGCGTGGACTACTACTTTTTATCCCACGGGAAACACACATATTTTCGGGATAAAAGGTAGCCTATGTTACTCAGCCCTCCATCTATCTCCACACAAAAAAAATCACGTCAATCCGTCTCTCCGTTTTGACGTGAAAGCAAGACAAACAAACACACTTAAACATTTATAATATGGGTATGGATTATCTGTTCCATGGATCCCTACTGATATAGGTACCTATCTCTATTCCCTACTGGTGGGATAGTAAATCTTGAATACCAGTGCCTCGAGCACCAGTATGCACGAGTTTACTATTCTATCCGTGCGTGACTATAGTAAAGTATCTAAATTGAATGGAATTCAGTGCAGCACCTCTAGCGGTAACTTGACTAAACTAAGTTCAGTCCATACAATTGTCCATACTTTACTATAGTCACGGATAGAATAGTAAACTCGTGCATACTGTTACTCGAGGCACAGAACATCAGAGAAAATGTGTAACGTACAAGTAAATACAGCTGTTAAAGACATTAAAAGCTATATTCTGTTTACTTTTATAACCATGAGTAACAACATACTGGTTAAGTACCTATAGTAGATTATTTCCATGACAGACATTTTGTGTGTGACATGATTCTCACGAGAAACTCGAAGATTAGATAAACAATCAAAAATGTGATGAATTCGTAACTATAGGTTCTTCATCCTACTTCCTACTAATCCTACTAATATAAATGCGAATGTATGGATGTTTGGATGGCTGGATGTATAGATGTAAGATGTTTGTTACTCTTTCATGCAAAAATTACTGAACGGATTTTAATGAAACTTGGAACATACATAGTTTATGACCTGGAATAACACATAGACTACTTTTTATCCGGGTAGGTATCTCGCGAGCGAGCACGTCCAAATACACACTTGACACTTTTTCTCATTTGTCAGAAGTTAGAGTACCTACACGTGACAGACTGCAGGCCTATCGTCGCCTTTCAGATCACTAACTGATTCCGTCATGATGTTTTCCTTCACCGTTTTAGGCTCGTGTTGAATTTAATTTTCAAAACAAAAATTCTATTGATTCACGATCGGCATTCAAATCCGAGACCAATCAATCATCAATCAATCATCATCAATCATGATGATTGATGATGATGATGATGATGGCACTATCAACCAATCACAACTCGTGCTCATCTTAATAAATTGCTTTTCAAGTTTCAAAACAAGATCTCGTTAGACCAGTTTTAATCATCAAATTGATCCATTTATCAGTGATCCTATCTATGTTACTTTAATCGAACTAGAGATCGTAGTTGAAATACTAATTAATTTGCCACACACTCAATGGCTTTCCATCGAGTAATGAATTTAAACAGAGTAGAGTTCTACTTATTAATTTGAATACTGGTTAAATAATGCTCAAAATTCGCCCTGTCTCGATTTAAACGGTGTCTCAATTTTAACAGAATTTTATAAGTAGAGGGGAGTAGATCCTACTAATATTAAAAATGTGAAAGTTTGTGACTCTTTCACGAAAAAAACGGATTTGAAGTAATAAATAATCATACAAACTTTTCTCCCGCCGCGGGACAAATGTTTGTATGATCTGAAAATATTTTTTTGCAAAAAAAAAGTAGGTAGGTAGGTATGTAAGAAGTAGTACCTACTTATATCAGTCATGTAGTTCCCATAACACAAGCTCTGCTTATTTTTAAAAGTCATACACCACGTTCTTTCATGAACTTTAATTTAATTGTTTTATGTGAGATAAATAAACGTTATTATTATTACTTTGGGGCTAGATGACGCTGTGTGAAATGTCCCGCATTATTTATTTGTTTATCTTAACGTTCAGACGAGGCAACAGAGCGCAAGCAACGGTTTGCTCATCAATACTCTAATCTAATGTGCTCCATCAACTTTTAGATCGATGGCCTGATAGAGGTGACACGAGAATTCACTGATCCTAATTATAATGCACTAGCTTTATTATATTACCCTGTGGTTTTGCGTTCAATGTAATTGGTTCGGTGGATAAATTAATATTGTTACAAATTGATATTAGCAATTATTTGCTTTATAAAATTTAGTAGCAGTTTTATTTTGATTATCAGTGTAGATAATCAGTTTTCTAAAGTGATCAATGGATTTTAGATTAAATTAAGTATAGTAACTTCTATTACGAGAGAATAGACAATGCTATAAAATTAAGGCCACCGTTTCACGTTCGATTCAACCTGATTGATCGATTTTAAAAATAGAATACTAAGCCAAACTGGCCAGCAGTTCACTTTTTGAAAAAAGAATGCCGTGACAAACTGGCCAGCACTAAAAAGAACAATTTCGAAAGTTCTAAAGTCAATTTACACAAAGTATACCTAGATGTGCTCTAGTTATTCAACTTGGTAGACTAACTTGTTTAACAAATTAGTCTATATTTTCACTTCTTCATCTGCATAACCGCCTTATTATAACTAGTAGCACTAGTAGCAGTGGAGTAATAACTACTTGCAAAAAGTGGGCTTGAATCAAAGTTTGTACTTGTCTCTGTCTACCCTCTAGCTAGTACGTTGAAGTTAAGCGACATTCTGACAGAGCGACTTAATTCTAAAGCAATAATGTTAAAAAAAATAACCTTTTTTTTTTTAATCAGACGCATATTTCCTGGGATGCAAATGCAATCGTGGTCTTGTGGTAATTTTTTTTTTCAAAAAAGGCAAATAAATCGTTTAAGAATTTATTTCTCGCCTATACCCAATTAATTGAAATAACACACTTTTTGTGCCTTTTCAACCGAATCGACCTAACATTGACACTAATTAGTTAATAATTATTTTTTACCGGATGCACCTGGCTGTGGCGTGTGCCAGTAAATGTCACAATATACGTTACAACGACCACTATAACTTGAACTCTCGTAACAAACTAATAGTCCTAAAGTACAGCTCTAAATTAAATGGTTATTTTTTAACCAGCATAAATACAGCCCTAGCTTTAACCAAAGATTGGGAGACTGGTAGTTCTAGGTAAACTGGCTATTTTTTAGTTTTTAATCGATGACATTGACATTGGGTATGTAAGACATACTTTTCTCCCCTTGTTAAATTCCGCACGTTTTTATCTTTGGGTGTTTTCTTGTAACGGTTAGGTAGGTACTTGCATTTATTTAAACATAAACACTGGTTAAACAATGCTCAAAATTGGCCCTGTCACTTCACACTATCTAACAAAAAAGGATGGCAATAGTTTAAAAACAGTGTTTCAATTTTGACAGGAGTTGAGTGGAGTTCTATGAAGAGTTAATATAATATCTTACCTCTATACAGGGTGGAATTTTGTAATGCCACCTCAAGGAAAAGTACTCGTAATACTGTAGATAGAAAATTTTACTCAAACAAAACATTCCTTTATTTTTGAAAAGAAAGAAAACTCCATTCAAAGATTTTCGTAAATTCACTAGCCACACCCGGGAATCGAACCCACTAAAATCTGTAAAAATTACACCCTGTACTTTTATTGCATCGATCGTTAGGGTCAATGATAAGGATGAAATCTCTCTAACAAAAATATTATTATAAACGGGATACCTTGATTATTGAGTTTTCTTGCTTCCCGATATTTCGACGCAGTTGCATGCGCCATGATCACGGGATAACAAACAATATTTTAATAATATTTATGTAGTTAATAATATTTATGTTCGTAACCATGATAGTTTCAAAAGTTATATCTCTCTAATAAACTTGATAAATTAAATTTAACATAGTTGGTTGGCCTGGAATGTGAGAAATCCGACATGACTTGCACTGAACTCGTATTCAATTACTTAATGCATCCGTATCACTCAATACCCCTCCATTTCACAGAGGGATTAATTTCATTGAGTACAGTTATGAAATCGCGAAACTAGATTACTGCTGTCAGTAAAAAAAGTTGCAATTTTCAACACGCTTTTATTAACTTCACCTTATATTATCTATCTATGTAAAGGTAGAATCAGATGGTTCACTTTTCGTTCATTTCTGTTCTGCATTCGTAATGAAAGATTCCGAATGAAGAACAGAAATGAACGAAAAGTGAACCAGAACAGAGTGAGAGTCAGAACATAAAATGAAAGAAAAGTGTCATAGAAAACCCCAGCATTCATTCGAGTGATCTTTCACTTGAGTGAACCGCCTGATTCCACCTTAACGGAATCTTTGAACGTGATTTTGAATCACTTGAAAACTTCAGTTTAAAAGATCTATCATCAAATATTTTGGTCAAATATGACTTTTTTATTTAAATTGCCATTTACCAATAACTACTACACTGCTACAGGGTTAGAATGACTTTATATTTATAGCCAAGTAAAATTCACTGTGGAGGTATATAATGCCACATCTTCTGGTCATGAATTTTAACAAAATAACAAGTAAAAGTAAAATAACTACTTAGTTTTCATCAACAAAACACGATGCTACAAATCCCTTCGCCAACTGACACTTCCTTAGCTAGATCTTAATAATCTGCAACACATTTTCTGACCATTCAAAGGGCTTGTTATTTTGCTAAATGTAAGTCTAGCCTATTTACTAAAACTACTTTGTGAGTCTAACGACCTCATGAGAACATCTGCGGACGCAGTCGGCATGCAAATATGACTTCGCGTTCTATTTTTGAAAAGATTTCGTGGGAATTATTTTTATTTTTTTAAATTTTTGAATTCCGAACACAATGTTGAAACTGTTTGCGTTTTGGAAGATAAATTAGGGAACGCTAAAATGCTCGTCTAATTCTTTTATGGTTTATTTATGCACTACGTACGACAGATATTATTATCAAGAAATACTGACTTGTTTTACGTGTTATCTATGAATAAATACAATATGAGCACGAGTATTTTACACCAATAAAATCTAAAATGCTAATGATGATTACGCTGTCTGTAGGTTGACTTGTTTCCGCTATGGCTCACCGAAATACGTTTTTTTAATAATTGTTGGTCTAGCGCTGGTCTGGCGTCTCGCCCAATGTTATAGTATTTGGATCTGTTCCAAGCGTATAGCACGATAGATAATAGAATTCATTATGACTATAATCTGTGGTGTCACACGTCACAGATAATAAATTCCTACTAATATTACATAAATCTGATAGTGAATTTTGGATGTGATTTTGTGTGAATGGCGTCTCTACCATTGGACCGATTTAATTAAAACGTAGTCAAAATTTATTCAATAAGAACACTAAGTGTACCACTTTGAAACGTCTTAAGAGGGCATTTTTGCGGAAAAAAAGCCCGTGCCAAAAAGGCCAAAAAGTGATATCCTACAACTTTAGAATTTAACCCGGATGAAAAGTAGCCTATGTGTTACCTATTCCTAGTCACAAACTATGTATTTTCCAAGTTTCATTAAAATCCACTCAGTAGTTTTTCGTGAAAAGAGTAATAATCATCCACACATCTATACATCCAGACATCCATACGTCCTCACAAATTTTCGCATTTATAATATTAGTAGGAAGACAAAACTGCTTATTAACATTATGCACAACATAAATAACACTCAGATCCTATTTCATGACAGTATCGAAAGTAAAAAGAGCCTTAGTTATGTACTTACTGAATTTTTTCGTAACTCTTCTTTATTACTTACAGTTTTTTTTTTGCTAGGTGCCTCAAACTTCTAACCAGAAAGTGAGTACATATGCCAATATGCAGAATATTTTTTTATGAATACAGGTTGCGAATTTAAAACAATAGCATCGTTGGTAATACCACGGAACAGATAATAGTACTACGGTAATACCCACTCGAAAATGACGCCATATCCGAATAATTTCGGCATTTTCCTAAGAAAAACAAGTCGCAAAGCAACATGCCCAAGGCTGAGGGGTGTGTGCCCAATTGGACGTGACGCAACTGGAATGCATCCAATTGTTCTATCTGACCTGATTGCCAGGTCAGAAGATTAGGCCGTTATCCATCTTGATAGGAATTTACGAGATTGATCCATCTTAAACTTAACCCGTCACAGACGTAGCTATAATATAATATTACCTATAGCAAGACATTTACGATATATTTTCCATAGTAATCTTCGATTTCGATTCTATTAAGTCACCAAAATACGAGTATGTGGAAAGATATAAGTAACAAGAAATAAATAAATATACTTACTTAAATAAATAAATAAATAAAAATCGAGTAAGATCAACTTTTTTTTTTGACAAATATAATTTTTAGGCTAACTGTAAATTTTTTCAAAAATCTAAAAATGCAATTTTTTTTTCATCAAAATAAAACAATAGTTTCCTAAGAACAAAACGTTCTAACTACAAGATAAAAGGTAGAATTACCCTGAAGAGCCCAAAAATTTGCCACACCCTGTATAGGTATACCGACCACGGACATAATGAGGGCAAGAATATATACTTAAGTAAGTACTTACTTATAAGTATTAGTTTGGATTTTTCGTTTTGAACAATTTATACTTAAACTAATGTTTTTCTTCACCTTTCAGAGCTCGTGTCACAAACAAATAAAGCGTAACCAAAACCAGTCCATAAAGTTACCCTCAATACACAGCGGAAGAGTCATTATCATTACTAATAATTTACTAACAAAATGGCAAAAGTTCAGAACTTCACCGAAGACATAATAAATTCATTGAACGACCACAGAAACTATTGGGGTGACCTCATTGAAAGAGGAATGTCCATTCAGTTGTAAACATTGGTGTAAACCACTAGAAGCGCCTCTAATTTCAGGCGTGGAAATGTCGTCGTCATGAAAGAGTGAGCTCACTCGTTAGTAAACAAGTAACTAAATTAAAAATCTAAAAAAAAACCGACTTCAATGTTCGAGCACTTTCGAGGTGCATTTCTGTTCATAACTCTGAAGATCCTCCACCGATCCTCACCAAATTTTTGTAACACCAATCGGAAAGTACACCTTTTCAAACAAAAAAAGAAATTTCCAAATCGGTCTAAGCGTGTTAGAGTAATCGGGGAACACACAAAAAAAAGATTCCGAATTGAGAACTTTCTCCTTTTTTGAAGTCGGTTGTCGGTTGTCGGTTTTGGTGTTTTTTTACGAAACAATTTTCAAAACAACACACCATTTTCTCAAATAGACTACAAAATAACCTCAAACCTTTCCCGCGGTTTTTCCCCAATTTATAGGGGTCCGTGGGGCGAAGGTTATTGAAAAGGTTCCGTAGGTTGTTATTTTCGAGCTCTAGGGACAGGGGTCGGGAATTGGATGGACGAAGAATAATGTAATTGCAATTAGATGTTTATTAATGAGTGGAGAGTATAGGCTGGGGAGATTAGTCTTGAAAAAGAAAGAGAGAAAATATTTAAGTTAATGGATTTGCCCTGATTTTTCACGATCTAAACTAAAAATGACGAAGGTCTGATGACGGAGTTTTTAGGCCTCATGAAGGCCTCCGTCTAGGCCTAGCGACATAAAAATCGAGACTGCCGGTATCTATATAAAAAATATCTAAACTGTTTGAAAAATCAATACTGAACAAGGTAATGTTCTTCACAGGACAAGGTTATGAAGAAAAGCTTTTTAAAAATTCACCGGTTTTTTTTACACGTTGCTAGTAGATATTATAATGAATTCATAAACGCATAAACACTTAACACCTCTTAATTTAATCAAACAAGCAGATCGCAAGCGATAAGTGCATTAACTGCGTTGTACGAGTATGATTAATAAATCGCATGACTGCATCGCTAAATCTAAATTAACAACCTCGACGAGCCAGCTTAGTCACTTACAAATTATAATGAAAAAAGATTTACTTAGGTACTTAGTTTTTTATATCAAAAGAAAATGATCATTGAATGTTCAATGGGCGGCCTGATCGCTAAGAAGCGATCTCTATCAGAACAACAAACACAGTTAGAGCACTTGTAGACGTCCGTTTTTTTCGCCGGACTATAAACGAAATCCATATAAACGGCAAAAATTGTTCGCCGGACCGATATCCGGCGCGTGTACCTACACACATTCATTACGCGCCATACACCACCGCGAATCCGGGTGAAAAACACGGTCTGTTGTCCGGTGAAAAAAAACCGGTCAAGTGCGAGTCGAACTCGTACGCCGAGGGTTCCGTACCTAGCCATGGTGCCAATTAAGCTAGTCCGCTTAATTGTATGAGCGCCCATACAACTCGGAGGACAATTTTAATTGGCGTCAACTATGTATGGGAACACCCTTTAATTTTCAACTTTTTTAACTTTTTGGAATTTTTCCTTTATTTGTGCTATAAGACCTTGCTTTTTCCCAAATTTCGTTATTCTAGGTCAACGGGAACTACCATTTAGGTTTTCGACTCAAAACCTCTAGGGTACTTCCGGTTGACCTAGAATTGTCAATTTTGGTTACAAGCAAGGTCTTTCAGCACAAGTAAAGGAAAAATTCCGAAAAATAAAAAAAGTTGATAATTAAGGTAAGTTTTGGTACTCACAAGTTTTCACGAAAACCTAAATTTGCCTATATCTTTTTATAGTGTTGACTCAGGACCTTGATTTTTATAGTCACAATAGGGACTATAGACCTTAGTATATGGTAGAAATTTCAACTTGCTAGCTCTACCCTTTCCTGAGATAATCGATGGTGACACACGGACAGACAGACAGACGGACAGACAGACAGACAGACAGACAGACAGACAGACAGACAGACAGACAGACGGACAAGAAAGTGATCTTATAAGGGTTCCTTTTTTTACCTTTTAAGGTACGGAACCCTAAAAAACGGACGTCTACAAGCGAGCTTAGGAGCCTAGCTTTCTTTTCAGTGTCACTCAATGTCATTCGTCAAGCTTCATTCGTTCATTCTTCATCGGGGTTTTTTTTGTTTTTTTTAATGTTTCTTGTGCACCACAGTGCAGCACTTCGCTGTATGCTGTCATAAGATTGTGTGAGTCATATGTGTGACATTGACTTTTATGGTCGTGCGGTCGGCAGCACGAGTTGACCTTTTAAAGTTGAATGCAGTCTGACTGACTGTTCAAATTAGCGATGATTTCAGGAGTTGAATTAGTATGAATGACTGGCCTCTTAGCTGACTAGCCTCTTAGCTCAGTTGGTAGTAGAGTAGCTTCTGAGCTGTAGGTCGTGGGTTCGATTCCCACCCAGGACAAACATTTGTGTGATGATGTGTTGCTATAAAGTATTTTAATTATTTACAAAAATATGTATTTTATCAGTTAAGTATATGGTTCCCATAGTATCACATCACACAAATGTTTGTTCTGGGTGGGAATCGAAACTACGACCTACAGCGCAGAAGACAGAGCTACTACCAACTGAGCCAGTCTTTACATTTACTTTTTTTTTTTAATGAAAATAGATCTATGTTTGGCCACCAACTCGCGTGATGTTACTTATTGCATTCTCAGAACAGAAACCCGATAGTTGCCCCAATAACATGGCAGAATTCTAAAGTCTACTCTAAAGCCAATAAAACTAAAAAGCTATAAAGAGCGCTGCAACGGACATGGGAAGCGGATTCAAGATTGAAAACTTCGAAGCAGCTTTACTTGATAGACGCTTAGCGGACAAAGCGGTACTTAACACTTAGCGGACACTCGGAAAAGTCCGCTACGAAATAAAATGTATCTTCTAAAATAAATAAGTGGCGAAATCTGGTGACAGAGATTTAGGGTCTCTAAAGGCTTGGATCCTGGCTTAATTTATAGAAAACTAACTTTTACCCGCGGCTTCGCTCGCGTGGTACCCGGATGAAAAGTAGCCTATGTCCTAATCCCGGTCATTATCTATCTATATTTTAAACAGCCAAATCGGTTCAGTGGTAGTCGAGTTATAGAGGAACAAACATAATGTAAGTACATCCAACCATCCAAACTTTCGCATTTATAATATTAGTGTCATATAACTTTTGAAACTATCATGGTTACGAACATAAATATTGTTATCAACGGGATAATTACCATGATTATTGACTTATTAATGATTATTAAAGACTTCAGTTACCCGTGATCATGGCGCATGCAACTGCGTCGAAATATCGGGAAGCAACAAAACTCAATAATCATGGTAATTATCCCGTTGATAACAATATTTAGTGTCATAGTCATAGTTTCATAGTACTTTGGCCACATCACGAGGCGGAACCCGGATAGCATGGAGAGACTGACCATCACTGGAAAAATAGAAGGACGAAGGCCGAGAGGTCGCAGCCCCATGCGCTGGACTGACCAAATTCGTACCATACTCGACACTCAGCTCCACGACGCCATCCATGTCGCAACGGATCGGACGGGATGGAAAACCCTAGTATCGGAGAACATTTTTATGAGAGGTCACGACCCTCAGCAATTAGGAAACGATGAATAGAAAGAAAGTCATAGCATGGTGTCATTTTATTAACCAAGTTCAAAAAAAGGAGGTTCACAATTCTTCGGAATCTTTTTTTTAATAAGTAAGTACCTATTTCATTTTTTCTATAACAGAGTGGAAGCACTTATCCGCTAGCCGTGCATACCTGCCTAGTGCTTTTAAAAGAAAACTCCTGAAAATAGGTCGCGCTATGCAATCGGAAAAGCCATTTGCCCGCAGCCTGTTAGATGCCGGCGTGCCACGGGTGACCTACTTCCCGCCTTTCATGCCACAATGAAAACTCGTTAGCTGACGGAGACGACCTACCAATTATTTTTTAATAAGGAAGGGGTGAAAAATAGTGACCACTTTTTTAAGACCTTAGTTCATAGTTAAAACTGGGTTGAATCTTAATCTAGAACAAACTCTAAGAGTAAAACTATTTTTCTATATTTACGCACACGCACCCACTATTAAAATTCCATCTCTTTCTCCCATTAAGGTTAGAATCAGAATCATATAAGTACCTACCTATATATTTTCTAAAACTGAAAAATAATGTATGATGATACCTATTATGTAGAGTCGAACCCCAAAACCTTTGGATCGAAAATAACTAGCCCAACACTACACTCACTACACTTTAGAATTTGTATTTAGAATGCAGCTCTATCGAAATGTCAACAAATAAGAGCGGAATACAGAACGCAACCGGTTTCGATATTCAAATGAATTTATAGTGACGTCAAACATTCTGGAAGCGATTTGCTACACTTGCGAACTATTCGGTGATATTATTGCAATGTACAGCACTAGTCGTGTCGAGTGCAATACGTAACAAAGATGTAAAGCTACCAATATGATCTCTGGAAGAGACTTATCACGATAATAAATGCGAATGTTTGGATGGATGTATGTTTGTTCCTCTATAACTCGACAACTACTGAACTGATTTAGCTGAAATTTAAAATATAGATAGATAATGAACGGGAATAGGACATAAGCTACTTTTTATCCGGATACCACGCGAGCAAAGTTGCGGGTGAAAGCTAGTACTTTAGTAAAAAGTTAAACATAGTTGATAATCTTGTATGATCTGCATTTGTCTCTTGTATTTATAAAAAAAAAGTTCCCATAACACAAGCTCTGCTTGCTTACTTTAGGGCTAAATGATGCTGTGTGAAATATCCAGTATTTATTTTATTTTTATTTATCTACAAAATCAAGTTTGCAATAGATTTTTGTTTGCAATAGAAGTTAAGGAAGTAGTTTACGACAGTAGATAACAGTAAGTTAGATTTTAAGCTATACAATGACGTAAGACATTGTTCAAGTTGGTATGTCAATTCGATTCATGTAGATTTTTAAAATTCGTGGACATGTGTCATCCTATTGTTAACACGTCACACCATACGCCTAGTTATTCAATATGGAATTTTCATTGATAAGTTCCCACTAATTTGTATTATGATGATGTTTTAAATAACTTGTAATTTGACGTACGCCTTATTTATTTTTATTATAGTACGATAGCATTACGTGCCCTTTTGATATTTAAACTCTGTGTAAAAGTTTAAAAAATTACGTTAAAATATGTTGCGATTATGAGATTATGATGCGATTTATAAACAAATAAATTTAAATTTTTCTTATTTTTAAAGTCAACGATATTTTTACTTTTTTTTCATAGTAAGTGGGCACGGCACAGTTTTTAGTTACAGTTTAAAAATATCGACAATAATTTCAAGGAATTGCGCAAAGCTCGTTCAAACTTGGAGCGCACGTGGGTCTTTGACGGCGCGCGACAGGAAGCGGAAGCGATTGTTTAGTGACTTGAATCGTAAATCGCAGATCGAATGCGTGCTCTCGATACGATACGCGCTGTTTTCCCAGCCCTATTTAGAGTTTTAGGTATGACTTCCGCTGACCGAATTGGTTTTGGCAATGTGGTACGTGACGTGAATCAGAGCAAATTGAATGATTCAGTTTTAAAAATACTGGTGTTCTTAATACAAATTTGAATTTAGGTAGGTAGGTACCTTGAAATATCGCGTGAATACGTCTTTGATCGCTGAGTTGTTTATGAAACAAAAAGGCTTTAATAAAATTTTAAACAAAAATCTCACAGATAAACCAATCTCCCTTACCAGCACTTCTAAAAAATTTACTTAGGTACCTACTGTAAATTTTTACACAAATGTCTCATTCGTACGATACGGGTCTTTTTTGCAACATGGTTCTTTGCTTGTTGAAACAACTATGGCACATTCTGTGACGCAAGTGCCAAGATATTATTATGGCCGCGTTGTGGCCATCACATACAACTCGACGCAATACTGCAAAGTGCCAGAACTTTTATGGAGCACAGATGCTGGATTTGTCCAGTGTGGGAAGCATGGTATCAGTACTTAATAATATAATAATAAATAATGCTGGACATTTCACACAGCATAGTAGTAGCCCCAAGCTAAGCAGAGCTTGTGTTATGGGAACCACATGACTGATATACTACTTAAATACATATTTGTGCTAAATACATATTTGTGCTAAATACTTGTGCTAAATACTTGCCACTAATATTAGCTCAGAGTCATAAGTATAGAAAACAGAAACGAAAAAAAACTATACTAATGTCTATCTAATATCTAATATATCGTACCTACTTGAAATATTATTTAAGTACATTTTATAGTTTGATAATTGTTTTTTCTATGTAGGCTTTAAAAGTGAGTATTCTTTTAATATTCTAATATTAACAACTTGTCTATCATTGTCAAAGAAGGTTACTAGAATATTTTTGATTAAGTAGTTAAGTAACTATTTTTGGTCGCGTATAGTAATTATCTCAAAAATACTAACTATGCACCTACCACACGACATTTTTGTTATTAGTTAGTGTTTTGACACTTGCTAAAAAAATGTCGCCTCTGTTCCTAATTTGAATTTCCAGACATCATCTGTCACAATTCAAAATTAATTAAGAGCACATCCGCATCAATTACCATCACAAATAATTCCCAGAGTTGACAAAACAAAACTCCAAACATATCATTAAAGCGTGCGAAAGGCACCCTGCTGTTTGTAAAAAATAAATAAAAAGATTAGTGGGTGTGTCCCTTAACCAAGGATAAATGACTTAATAGTGATCCGTCAAACCGAAATTCACGTATCGGGAAACATGCGATTATGGTTTTTTAAATGTACCATAGGTGGAATCGAGGCAGGTGATAGGGATGTGAAACTGAGAAGGTATTTGTCGATAAATCTTACAACCTTTTATTAAGAAAGTGTTTGCCAATTTTTGTAAGTTTGTGTTTCAGTCACAAAGGCTTTAGATAAAGTTTAGAAGAGATATGAGTTTAGAATAATCTATGTCAAGATTTCAGGAATAACATACAATAAGATTACTTATCTATATTAAATAGGCTAAGGTATTTTTTATCTTGATGCCATGAAAAAAATATCTTGGGAGAGAGTTGGTAGATGGATATAGTAAAACGGATTTCTCTAGAAAATGTCATTTAAAATACATAAATTTTTGTTCGCAATTGTATTTAAAAAGTTAAAATAACTTTTTGTCGGTTAAACAATGTTGAATTCAGGCTGCTGTATTAATTATTATCCGTGCAAATAATGATAAGTATAGTTAGATAAAACTGACTTATTTATCGATTGTTACTTCCATGGATTATCAAAAAGATAAAAGATAAGTAGCAATATCTATTCTTGCAATCGTTCATTATTTATCTGTCAAATCGATACAGTATCAGTTCAATGGAGTAAAGTACTTTCACTCTCTTTGTTATTATAAAGGCTATCTGCATTCATATATTTGTAATTACTGTTCTTGATAACATTTAATTCTAATTTTAGATCAATTATTTCTTCAAATAACATTTGAACATGTATTGTGATTAAATTCTTGCTTCTGTAAATCTGTACAGCTTCACATAATATTATTAACTATTCTTTGAACAAAAGAGCACTGAATGTAATTTATTACATCAACAATACAATTAAATGTTTTGCATAGAGTCACGTTTCAACTGAACTGCATTGTTCTACAGGCCAAACATTAATCTTACCTACTTGAACTAACACCTTACATAGCCTGCCCACCCATAAAAGACCCATTGATGAAGCACACATAACATAGCTTGCCCTGTGGACCTATGATGGATCTGTATCGATGTCGATAACCTAACTGTCACAACATACCCACCACTATCCAAGATTAGGGTTGCACCTCACAAAGATTCTTTAATCTATTCGCGAGGGTCACAATGGAGACCGGTGCCTGAGCAGATGGTCTGGCAAACTGGAGCGAGCTGGCAGATGCTGAAAGATGCCTCTTTTGTCGGCGCTTTTAACTTGATTATTCGCATTTTGAGCTTGTAAAGTTTAAGTGAAAGATGCGGATTTTAATTGATCTTGAAAGTAGGATTTTTGTAAATTGATAGGTGTCTTACGTGATAATTAGCGAAGATAAAATTAAGGATTGGTTTCCAAAGTCTACATTCATGTCAGTTAACTAATTCAAATGAACTTAGGCATAGCCAGTTTTTTTTATATAAGTAAGTACTTAAACATAATTATTTTTTTGTTTAAGTATCTTTTTTACTGAATCTGAGAATATCATCCTAAGAAAAAGTATATTTTGTCTATGAAGATGGAAATCTGAAAGACATGTTTCAAATTCTAAAATTCAATTAAAATAAACCAACTCGAAGGATTCAACCTTTACATTTTTTCTTTTGAGGAAAGGCAACCCTACTCGGAGCACGACTTGGCAGTTTCATTTCACGGTCCGCGAAGCATTGCGCAAAACATCGCACAACCCTATTCGTTCGCTATTCAAAAACTATAATTTGAATTTTTATTTTAGAAACGCTGGCTGAACAGACACTTTTTAGAACAGTTTTGAGGTTTCACTGTGGATGAATAAAACGGAAACTTGAAGCCTTTGTAACATTGTACAAATCTCACGTCTTTCAGTTTTTTTTTAATACTTTTAAAACAGGCTAACCTAGAGATAAAAACCTCTAGAAGTGATTTTTTTTTTCTCGTGATTGCTTGTACCAGAATCTTGTTATATTTCTTGCTAACCCAGTTAAAAATAAAAACAATTTTAACAACTATTTTGTTGAGTTATTCTCTTGAGGCAATACAATTTTGATAGTATCGAAGGATTCTAAGGAGCAATCAGAGTCACGTCCACATGTATTTCTCGTGACAGTTGCAGTAAATATTATACAATTATCATAAACCCAAAAGCGGTTGTTATAAAAAACTAGGTACCTAGGTGCCTAACACAGATCCAACTAAAAAACAATACTTAATATTGTAAATAGATTAGAAACATACAGGTTAATCCGAATAAGAAAATTATTGGATGTTAGAACAATTGCCTTACAAAATAATTATTCGTAATTACTTTCTGAAAATACTAGGAGCTTTGTTACTTGTTAGACAAGGTTAGCCTGACCTTGTAAGTCTGGAACAAAATTGTTAGGAAAATAAAAAATTCAAAGCATTTCGGTAGAAACTACTAACAGTAATTTAGTTCGTAATGTTCTCTACAAAAGTGCGTGACAGGTCGTTGAGAGGTACAGTCAACCACAAAAGTTGATTCAAATTATACATAGTGCGCAAACACACACAGCGTATTGTGCGACTCATTTACGTCGCGTTACGCGTATAAGGGAAAACATAATGAAAAACCTATTTACTTATAGTTATAAATATTGTTTACGGTCCATCCTCTTAAACGTAAATAGTCAAACTCCAGTAGTAGAATTACCTGTGATCATTATGGTCATACTGAATAAATAATTTTTAAATTGTGATTTTTTATTGAATAGGTGGAAGCGGTTTGGACTTAAAAATCACATCTGTACTAACCGCCCAATAAGTCAGTTTTGGAAACTTAAATTATCATCAACAATTTTAGAATGCAGTCACCTTTAAAAGTTTTGTAGGTACCTACTTAGCAAAAAAGAAACTTTGGGACTTAAACGAATTGAAAGAACGCGGTTTTGACTGTACCTCACTTTAGTCTGACCTACCTAGGTAAGCTGATTACATGGATATTTTAGGTTTTCATTTAGGCGTGGCGTGATTTTTAATTTAGTATAACTAACACTCATTATTCTATGTTTTATGTTAAAATGTATACGTAATGCCAAATGTAAGGGTGTTTACCCGTGCCCCTTTTGCCCCTTTTTTTAGGGAAAAACGTAGCTTTTGAAGAGCGAAACTTATTTTGTATTTGATGTATCTATAATACAATCTTTTATAATCAAAAGAGGCTCAATAGTGCTAAAATAAACATTTGCCTTCTCCTTTTTTTCGAAAAAAATCTTAGCATAAACTTTAAAAATGTCAATTCTTTTACTAAGTCACAGTTCTAATTTGGACACTGTAAAATGAACTAAGTTAAAGCGTAATAAACAACAGTTTAAATTCTAAGTTATCCAAGTTCAGATTACTCTGGGCTCAAGTTGCCAAGTTAATTATAAGACTTGCTTGTAGGTCCTAATTAACATAGAAACCTAATTGCAACCAAACACTTTTCGTAACGACTACTCAGATTACAAAGAAAACTTTTGAAGTAGGTATTGAATTCAATAAGTACCTACGTATTTAGTAACTAAAGAAATAAAGAATTAAGGTTTTACATAGTTTAGCTTAGCTCAATTTTTTTTTAATTCCTTTGAAGATGATAGTAGAAAAGTACGTATTAATAAAAATTTAACGTAAACACCCATGTTTAGTTAGTTCATGCCAGCTAGCATTCCATTCCATACGAGACAGGCCCCTACTCTTAAAATAATCGTTTTTTTTTTAAGAGTAGGGAGCTTGGAAGACCTAACATTAAGAATAAGCGTTAGCCTTACCCCGGCTCCACACGTTGGGGCCAACGTTGGCCCCACCCAACGTGTGGAGCCGGGGTTACACACATCAACAAACGAGCTCACATTTTTCATGCAATTTATTATGTTATGAAATATTATTTCTCTTACCACAATTTTATCAGAGTTGTCTCTATAACTACTGTCTGATTCATCACTGTCAGCTGTCAAACGATTTGACAGCTTTGACGCGAGGCGCCAGTGCACAGATAATGCAAGCTTTCCGAGAATATTGTCGGAAGTAAAGATAGCGTCTAATTTGATTTGTTGTTCGAGGCTAAGGATCCGGCGGTGCGCAAAGCGAAGTAGTGGCTCGCTTCGCTTGAACTTGAGCGAAGCGAGCCACTACTTCGCTTTGCACGCCCCGCCCGGATCCTTAGGTCTTATACTTACCTCTTTAAATGGGCGATAAATTTTAAAGTTAAGGCCAAGCTCCAAAACGGTTATGATTGTTTGCCTGCAAATTGTAACTAAACGGAATATCTCATCAAGTTACAACTCCAATTATGTGATTTTTTAATCTTTTTTCTATTTAGTTCTAAAGGCAGAAACACGATTAATAGAAATTTACATGATACTTTTACGTTTTGAAAATGACACCTTTTCTCAAGATTTTTGCATTTTTCTTGAAAACCAGTTCAGCTACATATACAAAATAAATACTCACAGAAAGGAAATTTAGTCTTTTATTTGCTTCTAAGTTATCGTTTACCTAGACTGCTTATTTTTCTCATAATAAGCAAAATTAGTTTTGAGCTTTACTTCTGAGCACAGAGAGTTAAACGGATCAACCGAAAATCAACCTTATTGAGTCCCGAGTTGCTATATAAATAAACACAGAATCGAACGCAGCTCATTCCGCTTCTGGGCGGTCACAAGGTCGGATCCACGCGCGTTTTGACATTTTGACATTTGACAAGCTATTTGCCCGCCCCGGCTTTGTACAGGTAACAGAAAATGAAACCAAAAAGTCATAAAGTTAGTAAGTATTTAGTTTTTTTTTCGATTAGGAAAAACAATACTAACTTTACGACCTTAGTAATAATGCACAGTCCCTCCCTAAGGGTAATTTTGAATAAAATAAAAATAAAGTAGGTATTTAATTACTCTGGTGAATCAAACCAGAAAATATTTATTTAAAATAGAACTTTATTGCAACCCCTTTAAAAATTCATAACTTAGTACTTATTATTTTATTGTTATTTAAGAAATTAGGTACATTTATTTCTTAGAAACTTGCCTCCTTTTTTCACCTTCTTGTTAGATAGAACAGAAGATCGAAGATCACTATAGATTACGAGTAGAACAAAAAATCGGCAAAATTAGTTTAGTAGTTACGGAGATACGTGGTAAAACAAACATTCACACAAACTTCTCTCATTTGTTATATAATAGGACTAGTCAAAATCGAATGTCATTCGGAACAAAATGGAGTGGAGTCGCATCCTCAACTATATAATTTGGCTTTTGTTCAAGGACTGTCTTGGCCAAGTGGGATATTACCCCGAATTTAGTTTTTTTTAGCTTCATTTGTATTCATCTATGTCAACAGAATCTTAGAACGTAGTTTTAATCCATTTCAAAACGTCGGATCAAAATGTGCACACTTATCAAGGATCAATGACATTATTATTTTACCACGTTTTTATTATACTTATATAGTCACTTTCTTGTTCGTCTGTCTATCTGTCTGTCGTTCCGGGGGAAATCTCGCGCGACTAAAATTTCGAGCACTTTCCGTGTAGCTGGCCGGCTAAAACTGTCAGGGTAGCTCACAACTCGATGACAACGCATTCTAAATAAATAAATAAAGACGTGGTTTTTAGTTTATTTTTTAATCTAAAATTAATTTACATAGTTAATTTTAGTACTGTAATTTTGTACTTTATCGACTCGTATGTAACTATAGCGTGTTTTTTAGTGTTTTAAACTCCGGTTGGTGCATATATCCAGTGTCGAGTGACCCGAGTGCTTATGGGCTTAATCAATGAAGGGGTTGTAAAGATATTAGGTACTCAAGGGGGTAAAAAAATAAAAGTTATACAAATAAATTTAATGGGGTGTCATATGAAAGTTTATGGTTCACAAATTGTAATTTACGCTAAACTTAACGTATTATGACAGTCCTAAGAAAGCAAAGTCGGCGTAGTTTGTAGTTTGTAGTTCACACAGTGAACACAGCATACAATTATTTGTGATTAGACTTATCTAGGTATAAAGAATATAATACATATTATGTCGGAGTTGGAGCTAGAAAAGGGAATGTTAATTGATTTGATACTTCGTTCTGCACTACATCCTGTTAACAACGCCATCTGTAGACTAATAATGGAAACGTCAAATAGACAACTGTCATTGTCACTTGGGTGTGGTCGACACAAAGTAGGCAGAGGGCGCTAAAGTCAGTTTTGTTGTTGGACAGTTCGCTTTCCTCGAGCGGGTGGCGGGCGGCGTGGCCACTTTGGTTCTGGCATCGGAGCGGAGCGGTCGCTCCTCGATAGTAATAATGTTCTGTGGGTAGCTTTGTCTCTTTCTGTTGAACTCACCGCGTTTCCATTTTGTTTTTTAAATGGTGATAGTAATTCTAATCGGCAAAAATCGAATCAATCCTCTGTTTAAGTCTTGTGAAAGTAATTGTGATTACAAAATAGACATCCTGACTACACGTTACATTGGTTATTTCGTGTCTTTGAACATATCGGACCATCCATACTTCACGCCCAGAACCCTCTCCCCGACAAGTATATCGATACTTCGGGGCTCAAATGTCGTAAAGCACAAATCCAAGGTTTTCAGGAGGAGCAAAAAACAAAAAAATAAAAATGTTTTTCGTCATAACTCTCTCATTTTTAACGCTACATAAAAATGTCCTATGAACAAAGTTATCAGATTTTTCCATAGTTTCATAAACTTATTTCAAAATTTGTTCTAGTCTAATATTTACGGAGATAGCATGTGCTGTATGACCAAAAAAATAAACAAAATGTTCCATACGCCCCACTGAAATACAACCTGAGCAAGAGCACAAGTGCGTATAGCCCAACCTGTCGTTATTATCGCAGTGAAACAGGGGAGTATACAACACTTGCATGAAGATTTAAGGTTGTAAAGGATTATAATATGAGATATTATTATGATTTATCTCAATGATTAGGTTTTTATCTTGAGTAAATTGATGACTTTTATTATAATTTGTTTGAAATTTTAGTCATGCATGAATGGGTAGCTTTTAAGATGTCAGATTAAGTACGATATTGAAAGAATTTAAGTAAATCACCTATTTTAAGAATTACAGAACATTTTATTTCACAATTTAGTGGAAAATATAAATGTTTTTGTAGCTATTTACTAGATACGGGTCCTTATCGCGTAAAACTTATATTATCCAGACTGTTGCGAATGTTTTAGAACAGCCGGGGTCATGGGTAGACTGAAGTACTCGCTGCTACCTTCGTTGCAGTTGTGAGGTAGTTTCTCCAACTACCCTCACTTTTGTTAACCGGATTCCATAACACCACAGTGGTGGATATCAAGAAGTACTGAAATTTTAACCGCGAAGACGGCTATAGACTCTCATAACCGTCTTTCAGATAAGAATTGAGTGTCTGGAAGAGTACAGCGATTCAGTCGAGGTAAAAATAAGTAAAAATAAAGTAATAAAGTAGAAATAATCACTAGAACAACCAACAACAGAAGCAGATATTTTTGCACAAATCTTTAGCAGTTATTAACTACACATTACACATAACTATTTACTAGACACTGGTCTTTATCGCGTAAAGCTTCATATTATCCAGACAATTTCGACTGTGTTCGAACAACCGTGGTCACGGGTAGACTGAAGTACTCGCTGCTACGTGGATAATATGAAGCTATACGCGATGAAGACTCGTACGTATCTAGTACTTTTAACCACGAAAAGGCTATAGATTTTCAAGTTTGTAGCCGTCTTTGCGGTTAAAATTTGGATATTTGATATCAATCACTGAGGTATTATGGGATCCGGTTATCAAAAGTGAGGGTAGTTGACGAAACTGTCTGGATGATAATATGAAGCTTTACGCGATAAAGACCCGTGTCTAGTAAATAGTTATGTGTAATCGCCAAAACTTTTGTATTATTTCACTTTCAACTTTTGTATTTTGTTATAAATTGTGAAATTAATGTTTTAAAATTATCAAAATAGGTGATTTACTTAAATTCTGTCACTAACGTACTAAATCTGATATCTTAAAAGCTACCCATTCGTGCATGACTAAAATTGCAAACTAAATATAATAAAAGTTATCAATTTACTCAAGATAAAAACCTAATAATTGAGATAAATCATAATTATGCTCTTGCTCAAAGTGAATTTTGCAGTGGGGTGTAAGGAACATCTATTTTTATTTTTTGGTCGTAAAGCACATGCTATCTAAGAGTTTTGTACCAAACTGGGTTATACGACTTAGGCTGTTGTGTGTTGTCAGTTACATGCTACTTACACCCCTAATTTTCAAATAGATTGTGTTTAGAGTAACCGAAATGATGGGTTGTATTTGTAATTTTTTTTTTAATTTCGCAATTTTAATTATACAGTTCGATAGAGAATTAAAAACTGAGTACGATGGTATAAATAACTCAAAAAGCCCAAAATGTGCTTTACGACATTTGAGCCCCGAGGTAT
The DNA here is from genome assembly GCA_958496255.1 of Camptogramma bilineatum. Lineage (NCBI taxonomy): Eukaryota > Metazoa > Arthropoda > Insecta > Lepidoptera > Geometridae > Camptogramma > Camptogramma bilineatum. The sequence continues at coordinate 15,027,130 of OY292458.1, read as the reverse complement.
CGATATGATCTTCTTATGAAATATTATCTTATTCTATTAAACGAGCAATATTTGTTTGTTTGTTTATTTGTACTCACGTTCTCGAAAACGGCTCTAACGATTTCGATAAAATTTGCGGTACAGAGGTTTACGGTTTACGGGGGCGAAGAATCGATCTAGCTAGGTCTCTACCTAGCTAGATCGATCGAGACCTAGCTTTTTTTAAATACATACTTAACTCATTTTTCTTTTTCTTTTTTTCTCGATTTGCACCCAAGCAGAGCTTGGTCGCCCAGATATTCTATAATAAGTAATAATAATTATGAAGGTAACAACTAGGTATCACTACCATCGAAAAAAAAAAAATTGATGAAGTCTCCATGACAATGTTCGCTACTTCAACAAGATGTTAAAATTATAATTATTTCAAGATAGTTTCAAAAGTTTTAACATGTCAAAATATCGTGAATAGATAGAGGGTAGAGGGGCGTTTGGGGGGAGTCAACGATGACATTTCTTTTGAAAGCTAATCCTTAATGTTAACGATGGGAAGATAAGTGAAAGCAATAAAATTAAGCAAGCTTAACCCCTGAGCTATGATTATGCACCTACTTATTAGTAGTTCTTTCTCAGTATTTGAACATGAATAACAAATAGTTACTACACAAGAACCATAGATACCTAATTAGTTTCTACGTAGTCGTCGCCAACAAGTTTACCAAGAAATTGCAATCATTAGTGCATGCTGCTATTTTTAGCTGCACAAGCTCCGTTATGCAGTAAGGCTTTATGCAACGGTAATTAGGTTTATTTTTGTGTAATTATATGCACAGTTGGCTCCTGTTTTGGAGTTAGGGCTGTCACTCGAAAAATGTTATGTAACTTAAAAACAATCGGAAATATTTACTCTTTTAGTTATAAAATCAGCGCTTTTGAAGGACTATTTTAAAGAAAGATATCGTTACTATTTCTTAGTAGGTACTTACCTACTTATTTTTCTTTTATTTTATAAGTAAGTACTGTTTGTAGCATTTTTTAATGAAAGGTTAGGTTAACCTTTGCTTTATTAAATGCCATGACTACAATTATAATAATCGTGACTTTCCCACCTATTGCTGCCTCTAACACGTGATTCCACGTGATTGCCGCCCATTCAATATTCTGTGGCTGTGGTTCTATTCTGTAGTCATTTTGTCCAGAGTCAAGTGACAACCCTAATTATTAGCCAACACCCTGTATTGCTATAATAAGGCCCATTGGCGCCGAAGCGGCGCGACGCGGATCGCGATTAAGTAAAGCTATCACCAAACCGACATGACCAAAGACCAAGGAACAAGGTACCTATTAAAAAATATTCAGAGAAAGGCATTTTATGGTAGGTGTAAAGTTTTTATGCGATACACGCGCTACTTATCGTGGTATTTGTGTAAAGTGTAATAACAGGGTTACTGTTATGTTCTGTTTGTATTTATAATGGAGTGTTATGCTTCCTATACAAAGCACAAAAGATTGCAAAATCTGTTGCATAATTATTTTCATAAAAATAGGTTTGAAAAGAAATAAGGCGATATTGCTGTCACTGGGTAATAGGGATTACTAACTTAGGCCTACTATTTTTTACTAGATGATTAATAATACTTTAGGTGATTGATACAGTATTAGGAGGCAATCTTTGCCTACATTTAACGGGACACTGTAGGCTTTTATTTTTTTTAACGACTTGTCCAACTGTCTTACTTAACACGCTCAATGCCGTGCCTCGGCGGTGCCTTCTGCGAGAGGGGCCCACAGCACTCCATGTCATTGGTGCATCGGTCGGTGGCACTCAAAACATTAACGAAATGTCGAAACATAAAAAATTAATACAAATTTAAATTTCTGAACATTGACCTGCACAAGTTTATTTGAGCAACATCTAATTTTGTACGTGCATTTACAGTAAAACCACAAAAAGAATGTTTTTCGGAAAACATCGGAAACAATCGCATAAAATTACAAAAACGATTGTCGAAAAATCATTTGGAAATGAAAATTACTCATAATTTCAACTTGATCGCAAACAAATAAAGATCAATGTAATTTTAAGAAAAACAAATTAGTTGCAAGCCGTGCGGGCTGCGCTTCTGTCGCATTCTGTTTTGTGGAATCATACACTGCTGTCGGGCATATTCGGAAAACATGAAAATAACCGATATTCATTATAAATCTTGAAGTACTGTACGTGCATTTAAGTGAAATCTGAATAAAAACATGCCCAATGACATTACTATAACGACAATCATTAGTCTCGCCATTGAGGTCTCTGCAGTGACAAGGTCGGCCCAGTGGAGCGTGACTATTGTTCTAGGAGGATAAACTAATAGGATATTGGAGGATAAACTATTTTAAGATCATCTTAGAATAAAATAAACAAGGTATTTCAAAATGTAAAATTCCATCATCATTGGTCATTGTTGTAAATAAATAGCAGCATATGAGTATCTGAGCTGAGCTTGTGTTATGGGAACTATGACAGATATACTACTTTTATACTTACTTTTTTTGTAAATACACATAGTACACACATAATGTACCTATATTATTTTACACAGAAAAACACCTAGACGTGAGAAAAATATTTGCAAATCGTACAAAAATTTGCCTCGTGGCGGAAATTGAACCCGCATCCTGTGTTTCAGTCTTTCGCCCACAGCGCCACTGAGGTCTGTCATAATAATATGAAAAGGCTGCTCTAAAATAAGACGAACAGTCCTGAAGATATTGTCATCGATGAAGATAGAAATGAACCTAGAAACATTCTAGAGTCGGTTCTAAATCAAACGACTAACATCTCAATAACAAAATCAAAGTGAAGTCAGGAATAGTCAAGTACGTAATGTGTAAGTACAGTTGTCACAATGGATCTAGGCATTCGTGAAGTTGGGCTTTCCGCTGAGCAATAGAAAATTTTGTACGAAAAATTGCACTGCGCATCGAAACGGCTAACTTCACGAATGCCAAGATCCATTGGAAGAAGTGTACAAAAACTGAAGTCTTTATACCTACTTATTTTGAGCAAAAACATGAGATACAAAGATGGTGATGTTTCCAAGGTGCAAATCATGAATTGATCAGTGATGCAATGATCAAAAAAGCACCAGTAGCGAACAAACGAAGGTCGAAAATGTTACAAAAACTCATCCGTTTCTATGTCTTTATTGAGGAGCTGCTCCGAATTTGTCCACCTGATTAGTTACGAATTATGGGCATCTATTCAGTTTTCAAATTCAAACTCCCACATTTTCTATCCATTGTAAAGAAGAGTATGGTCTCTAGTTTAGTGACCTTTGGCTTGCCTTTGGCCTATTGTAGCCTTCTTTCAAGTGGGGCCAGTATTGTCCGATGTCCTTTGAAAAAAATGGTTTTGTTTGGAAATGTGTGACTATTGTGGTCGAAGTTTTCATTGTGAAATGTTTAGTTTGTGGAATTGGAAATATTCACATTTAGTGGAAGATCAGAATAACTATAATAAAGTTTGAAAGTAGCGCCAGTAACTGATATAGAGTTGAGGAGTAAAAGTGTGGTAAAAGGTTAGCGTGTAGTGTTGAGTATGACGTGACTGACGCGGCTCTTTTGTCCCGTACAAAATTCAACTTTGTGTGATCGGCTCAACTTCTACAAATGTCATACCTACTTCAATTCAAATGTCATGTGACCGTACACAATATGACAAAATCAGAAAATGACGTTAGGTACTCTTTCCTGAAGCTTCATTCAATCTTCAATCACTCCTCGCTTGACAATGACAAGAAAGAATTCAGAACCGACCGGACAGATTGTCATATGAGAATGAGTGAGTAGTCCGCCAAAATAATGAACAGTCAATTGAAAATGACCGGCTCAAATGAACCGGCTCACAGTACCGGCTCAAAATGAAAATGAACCTACTCTTACAAAAGTCAATCTAAAATCATGTCATACCCAACATTATTAGCGTGGTACGGGCATGTCATGCTAGGAGGAATAAGAGCTACGTTACACGGATAATACCTATACATACCTACAGTAACAATACAAGAATTAGACACAGCACGTGTCCACTCAAAAAACATCTTTAATATCGACAGATGGCATCCCATTCACGTCTCAGCAAATAAGCCATTGGCCGATTTATTGCGCCACAAACCAAGCTATTCATTCCTAACCTAACCTTTAACAGCTAGATTTTAGAGTTCAATGTTAATCGTAAAGTTTTCTGCTCGGTCAAACTTTTGTGATCTAGTTTTTTGGACTTTGTAATTGTAAGGTTTGAAGACGTGACGTCTTTTATTGTACGTGCGCTAGAAGGAAATGTTATTGTAATCGAAAAGTGGAGCTAAAAATGGCGTCTACATTTCAGTCACGATTCATTCATGATCCCTTTTAAGATATCGTGCGTGACGTAATCATGCGCCTAAACTCCGGTAACTTCTTAAAAGGCGGTCTTGCCCATGTTTCTTTGCAAAATACCAAAACAAAAAGAGACAAGATCGAAGAAATGTACAACCAATTTTACACCTCAACTGAAAAGCCCTGCCTGCTTTGCCAAGATTAATATCAAATGAATGAAAAAGAGCTTGCTAAAAGTGATTTGATTTTCGTGTCAAAAAATAATATCTAAATATCTAGTGATGATCGCCGATCTAATGATGATGATGGAGGGAAAAGTCACAGGCGTTGTGTAGTAAAAAGTCGTGTGGTTCGTTCGTGTAGTATTTCTCAAGGAAAGTGCTCTCGTGGTGTAGGGTTACTCAGGCTCCGTCTGCGAGAGCTAATGCGAAGGCTAGAATAATGCTTGGCATATTTACCAAGACACGCGATTTATACAGAGAGAAAAACCTAACAGAATAATTATTTAACTTGTCACGTAAGGATTGCCAACTTCTGCAAAAGGGGGGTATGGTTTGCCTAACTAAACTAAAATTTACATCATCATCACCATATACCATCACTACGGGGGCAACGCCAGTGCTCTGCTAGTACCAAACAACATACCTCCGATGGATTCGGACAACCCTCTGACTACCCCCATAGACATCAAAGGATCTAAAAATGCCTAAAGATCTGAGAGAATATGTCTACAACATCTTGGGGATATACAGTCGTGATCATATATTTTAGAATATTGTAGCGTTCATTTCTACGCACAAAGTGAACATTACCTCCTAAAATCTGTAGTCAAGCCATCAAAGCGCCGGCGCCGGACGGAAGGAAGCCTTCGCTTCCCGAATGACACATCCAACGCCCTTCCATTACCACCTCGCACGACTGTACCTATACCACCTATACTTAGCTTTCTTTACATACGTGTTACTTAGCTCAGTGTTCCGCAAACTTTTTGTGTTCAAGGTTACATCTAGGAAATCGGAAAATTTTGGAGGATTTTCTTTTTATAGAAAATAGATCTATGTTTGGCCACCAACTCGCCTGATGTTAAGCGACGGTGTGGCCGAGGATGGATCACATCATCTATTCACTCTAGCCTTGAAGGCACCTAGATTATAGCTTTCAGGAAACAAGTAGGGCGGCAGGGAGTTCCATTCATGCGCAGTACGTATGATGAATGTGGAGCCAAACCTTTGTGTACAAATAAATGTAGGTACACCATAAATTAAAAATCATTTTTTATGTGAAACATGAGCTTGTTTAGTTGAGCATTATGCGGTCCAAAGGAGTAGCTTGACTGAGATAGGTAACTTTATTTTTCCGAGGCACACCAACTAACGACCACGGTACACCAATGTGCCGCGGCACACCCTCTGCGGAACACTGACTTAGCAGATGGCTACTTTTACTTATCTAGTAATTTAGGAAGTAAACTAAACAGTTTTATTTCAAAGAAAACTTTTTAAGGAAATTCGAATTTTGAATTTTTAATCAGCCTTTCTTCAATAGATTTTTCGAATCAGAAAATGTAATGCTTCACCTCGCATCCACACGTTGGGGCCAACGTTGGCCCCAATGCCTCTCACCAACGTGTGGAGCTGACAAAATCGCATTGGCCCCAACGTTGGGGCCAACGTTGGGGCTGATTTTGCTAGATCCACACGTTGGCGAGTGACATTGGGACCAACGTTGGCCCCAACGTGTGGATGCGAGGTCAGCTTCAATCAATTTTTCTGTCGAATCCCTTCACCGGCCAAGTCATACGTCATCGTGAGCGTCTTCTTCTTCTTCTTCTATTTAAGGGGTAGCCCCTTGTTGGCATACCTGATGCCTCTTTTTCCACGAAGGTCTTTCCAGGGCAGCCTCCTTGACTTCCCTATTCATGACAGCAACCTTCTCTTTCACTCGGCTGATGTAGCCTATCCTCGGTCTTCCTCTTCCTCTCCTTCCACTTTTCCTTCAAAGTAAGCGTATAGTGAAAATATTAAATTATGAATACTTATTCATAATTCATAATCACGTTCAAATCAAAAGCCAGGGTCAAGGTTTTAAAGTGCGTGCCTTAATCTAATTACGAGTGACCGCTTGTAGGTGTGTAAATAATAGTTATAGCGATTTTATGAAGTCTGACATGCACGCATTCACAGAATTTTAGGAAATAGAAAGAAAGAAAATACTTACGTTTATTTCATCAAAATCAAATATCATTTATTCAGTAGGACCGTTATGACCACTTTGAAACATCTTAAGAGCTAGGTGATTCTACTCCTGTTCTTTCGCGACCAACACCGTGAAGAATCAGGGCAACAAACACGGTATGGGGCCTAGCTTTCTTTTTGGTGATCCATTTGTAATAAATAACATACAAAAAAAACAATAAAAGGTGAGGTGTCCCGCGTTGGTGAAATGTCCTGAGTTCTTTTTACACTAATAATACGCTGAGCCACGATAATTGGCCCGATTTATTTATTTATTTAATTAGTACGGCACAATAATAAAATCAAAAAGTCATGCATGTCCCAATAAATTCAAGTCCAATAATTATTAATCATAATGTCAATCATCCGTCATTCTCATATATCCGATATATCGATTGGTACAGTAAAGGCCCAGCATAAATATAATTCTAACAATAAGAAAAAAATATTAATCTATAAAAGCCCATTACTGGATAAAGGCCTCTCCAAGACTTTAGGTTTTGATAAAAAACATAAAACATTAAGTATATTTACCTACATATAATTCGCTACTTAAACATGCGCGCCTAATACATTATGCATAAGTTTTAAATACATTTTAGGTGTATTGTTTGAAGAAGAAATATCAAGTGTACCTACTGCGAGTTTAATGTTTCTTAAACCGGTTTTATTTCAAGTACAATTTAATGATAAGTGAACAACTGTATAGTCTGGCAAATACGGGTAGAAACGGCAACTAAAATTTCATTACAATGGAAACCCTTTCTCTACTAATCTATGGTAAAGTACAGGTTTCTTGTCTATGGTACAGGTACCGAAGACGTCAGTCAGAAGTAATAATTTCCTCCTAAAAGAGAATTTATCTATTTCGCGTATTTAGCTTGCACAGTGGTGCCCCCATTTATGTCTATTATTTTTTTCCAGACTATACAGTACCTATACGATACATAAACAAGTAATCGTTATAGTTTTTAAAAGTGCTGTACTTACCCTATTTATAAAAATAGAGTCTAAATTGTCACAAAAGACTATTTAACAACCCCTAACAATCTCCAAACGACACTATTTCAAACATTCACGAGGACATCAAATCACGCGATGGGCGTATTCTATGTAGGTATTCCAGTTAGGGTCAATTCAATACCGAAAATAAGAGGTGCATTTTGAAGAACTTACTTTCATAGCTTCATTGGTATAATGTAAAGCCCCATCCACACGCTTGACAAACAATGGCAAACAGCCAACAGCAAACAGCAAACACGGACGTGTGGATGGGTGTTTGTCGTTGTTTGCCTGTTTGTGTTTGTGTTGGGCAGTGTTCGGCATCGGTGTCGGTTTTCTTGCCAGATCAAAGGATTTATGTTTGCCGATTCGGAATGTTATGAACGTTCGCCAAGCATGTGGATGGCTGTTTGTGTTGGGTGATTGTGGTTGATGTTTGGGACTACGTTTGCTGTTTGCGGTGTTTGTGACAAACAGCCAGCGTGTGGATGCCCCTTAAGATGTATTAATTGATACTCTGAAAGACGCACGCACGGTATACTATACTAAGTAGTAGGTAGGTAAGTATAAGGGAAATAGCTAGGGAAATAGCGACAGTCCTGAAAAAGATGACGAGGGGTAAGTCACCCGGTCACGATTCCCTTAGCATCGAGCATCTGCAGTATGCAGGCGTACATTTGCCTAGAGTGCTGGCTATGCTTTTTGCCTTTTGCATTGGACATACCTACTTGCCCGAGAATATGATGAAGACTGGTAGTGCCTCTAATCAAGAACCGGACAGGTGACGCTTCTGACATAGGTAACTATAGGCCCATATCGTTGGCCACTACTATAGCTAAAGTGCTGGATTGTATGCTTGACAAACAGCTGGAAAAACATCTGAAGCTGCATGATGCTCAATTTGGCTTTAGGCAAGGGCTTTCCACGGAGGCAGCAGTTCTGTGTCTCAAGCATACAGTCCGGTACTACACGGACAGAAAGACACCAGTATATGCGTGCTTTCTTGATTTGTCGAAGGCCTTCGATTTGGTGTCCTATGGTGTCCTGTGGAAGAAGCTGTCTGAAGACACCACATTGCCTGATGAACTTATTGATGTATTCAAGTACTGGTATGGACATCAGAGCAATGTGGTTAGGTGGGCAGACTCGCTATCCGAACCGTATAGGTTGGAATGTGGGGTGAGGCAGGGGGGGTTGAGCTCACCTCGACTTTTCAACCTGTACGTTAATCGGCTGATTGGTGAGCTCAGTGAAGCCATGGTGGGCTGTTCTGTCGGTGGGAAAATCGTCAACAATATCAGTTACGCTGATGATATGGTTTTGCTGAGCCCATCAATCAGCGCCCTGCGAAGACTAGTAGGTATATGTGAGCGGTATGCTGTGGCTCATGGCCTCAGGTATAACTCTACTAAGAGCGAGATGTTAGTTTTTAAAGCGGGTACGAAATACTATCCTATCGTACCTCCAGTGTCATTAAATGGCACTGCGCTCAAAATAGTTTCACATTTTAAATACCTGGGGCATTGGGTCACAGAAACACTTAAGGACGACATGGACATTGAGAGGGAGCGAAGGGCGCTGGCAGTAAGGGGTAACATGTTGATACGTAGGTTCGCTAAGTGTGCGCAAAGCGTTAAAATCTCGTTGTTTAGAGCTTATTGCCAAACGTTTTACACGAGCAGCCTATGGATCAACTTTACTCAGACTGCATACAGCGCCCTTCGCGTCCAGTATAACAATGCGTTCAGGATGTTGTTGGGGTTGCCACGATACTGCAGTGCATCAGGTATGTTCGCGGAGGCCCACACTGGTGGCTTCCATGCCATCATGCGCAAAAGAGTAGCCTCCCTGATGCGCCGTGTGCGTGCCAGCACCAACAGCCTCCTGACCACCGTGGCAGAGTGGTTGGATGGCCCGTTTCTCAGGCACTGGACCCATATGCATGTGTTACCTTGCAACGCAACGCGGTGTGCCAAATAAATGTCCATGTAGGTACCGATTGTAAGTGTTTTATTTTTATTTTTGAATTTAATTAATTGCAATGTTGACATGATCTGATTTATTTATTTTTATTATAATTTATTGTATTTACTAATATTTAGGCTAAGAATTCTACTAATACAATATGGTGAAAACTGAAATAAATGGATATAATAATAAGTAGTATGGAAGTAGGTAATGTACCTATGAGTATATGAAACCGATTTTCGTTTGTATCGAAATTACTGAAAATTTAGTTTGACTGGAGGCCGTTTCACTAGCATTAATTATTCAACCTTCCATATACAACCTTAGAAATTTTCAAAATATCTTGAATGCCTAAAGATCTAAGACGAACTCAGAATAACAATCCTGTTTGATTTCGTTTTTTTTTCATTGCTGAATGGAAAACGAGCAACAAATCTGATAAATCTGTTGCTCATTTTTCTTCGCTTAGGATTCCCCAGTACAAAAAATAATAAGTGCTCTTGAAGGCTCTGTTAAAGCACGGAATGACATAATACAGTTTTGATGGCCGTGCCGCGGTCCATTAGACCCATTGTGGTGGACTGCAGCACGATTAGCGACGGTTTCGTAATGTGGAGCCATCACATCAAGCTAAAAAGATAGCGATAGAAAATAATAACTTTATTGTTCACTAGCTGCGCCCTCACGGCGTTGCCCTCGTAGTGATAGTTGGTGATAACGATGATGAAAGTAGCATACAACCTTCCTCAAGAGTTTAGCTATCAAATGCAGAAATAACTTTTCAAATCCGACTTATAGTTCCTGAGATTAGCGCGTTCAAACAAACAATCTCTTCCGCTTTTTACATGAAGAGGTATAATTGGGGTATTTATAGCTCGAATGACTGTCTGTTTCTTGTAACTAACTGTAAAGCCGCAACTACATGTTGGCGCAAGCTTGCCGAGTGAACGCCAATGCCAACGTGTGCACAGCACATTTGTCTTGCCTTGCCATCGCTCGGTGTCGCTCGCCTAGCCTGGCTGATGGCCGAGTGAATACAAGCGATGATTTGCATTGGTTTGCATAGACTCGCCAAACGTCTGGTCTGGACGGTAGCACTCGCCTTGAATAAATTTGCCTTCGCTCGCGCTGGCTTAGGCTCGCCCAACATTTGTATTGTAGAGGCTGCATAAAAATATCGGTTAGATATCGAATGTTCCTATTTATTCAGACCTTCATCTTTGTGGGTCTGGGTAATAGAGAAAAATTCTTGGAAGTCGGGCTGTAGATGATGATGATGAATATTCGACTATATTGTAACTTGAGTAGGTAATTCCTGAGTGTTCCTTATTTATGAGGCGGCCTTACAAAGATGGATTCATAGAAAGTTATAGACAGTCATATAATAAAATAGTTGAAAGACATTTACTACTTACATGGAAGAAGTTTCTCGTGGCCGCAATGTGATGGACTGTGACAAATGACAACTCTTGCGCAATTGCAAGCACGCGCCGTCATTATTTCGGTAGAAGTATTTCCAAGACGTTTTCTAAGTAAACCTTTAAAGATATTTTTCTTGATTTTACTTGGTTGAATAGATATAAGTAAGTAATTGGACTTGCTTTTGAATACCTTTTTGTCGTCTTTGGAGGATTAGGTTCGGGTTACAGGTTACTTAGGTACCTACCTACCTGAAGATTTGAGAGAATGCTAAAAAAACCTGAGATGAAAATACAGTCAAAATCTTAAAGGTAGGTAAATGTACGATTACAGTAGGTAAATGTCATAATGTCATTATCAAATGCAATAAGTGCGAAAAAATCTAGCCTTGACACTGTTTAGGTAGAGTACATACCTAGTAGGTACCTCTATGAAATCTCTTTATTGGCAAATTGCATAAGCAATTGCAGGCGAAATTGTCATGACTTGCAAGATACAAATTGAAGACAAATATTTTTCTCAACTTAGTTGAAGTAAGTAAGTACTTTTCCTCATAAAATTATAGCTGTCTTTTCATAGCCCTCTATCGGTTACATCGCGAACTAGAAAATTGTAGAGAGATACAATATTTTTTGAGAACAAGTTGTTTTAATTTTAAGTTAAGTAAGTACTTGTTCGTATCAATTGAAGTTGTGTAAGTACTTGTGTTGAAGAATTATTGACCTGAAACCAATTCATTATCTAACCAGGAAGTAAAACGCTGTGAAGGTGGCACAAAGCTACACCTGTTTCCTGATCGTAAGAGATACTTATTGAATACTTATACTTTATTTGTTGCCTAAAAACAAATTTTTCTATCAAAGAGAATCAGACAAATTAGAGTTTTCGAGCATTATTTAACATTTCAAAATAAATCTCTTGACGCCTAGCGCCATCTGTCCAAAGAGTAAACAGATTCATACTAGTGCTACTCGCTCATAGATGGCGTTACTCGTCATGAAACAATTTTAAAAATTAAAACATGCGTAAAGCACTGTACATAATGATAACAATAGGTAATTTGTTTGTTTCAATTGTTACAGATTCCTTTGTAAATAGTCAAGAATGGACGGCAGCTCGAGGCGTAACAGAACTCAGAGTGGGTGTCCTAGGTTCTCCGGACAGCGGAAAATCGGCGCTAGTGCATCGATACCTAACTGGAGCATACATGCAAGAAGAAAGCCCTGAAGGTACGTCTCTATCTTGTTTATTATTATTTTATCTTCGTCTTCACTCCCGAATTTGAATGATTGAAAGCTAATTTATGACAGTGCCATCTAGCGGCCGTGTGAAATAACAGAAGGCTAAGCTTGGGGTGTATTAGTTTTGTTTAGTCCGTAAGATGGCGCTAACTGGCAGTACACTTATTTGTTCATAGATGGCAACCTTGACTGTAAAGGCTTTAAACAAACTTTTGAAAAGAGTGACTGGGGTTGAGAAAGGAAAGTTATTTTTTTTTTCTTTTCAGGTGGTCGTTTTAAAAAAGAAGTTATCATCGATGGCCACAGCTACTTACTTCTAATACGAGACGAAGGTGGATCCCCAGAAATGCAAGTAAGTTTCAAGCTATGATTATTTTACACAACATAAAAAGAAAAAGTCGATCTTACAAAAAAGCCATAACAATAATAAGTAGGTAAGTACCTACTTAATTCGTTTATTTTAGGCAACATAAAATAATACCTAGTACAATACCTACCTAATTATTGACGTACCTATATAGGTAGGTAAGTCAATTAGACAATTAGACAATTAGACAATTATTTATTTATAAACTTAGACTAACATTACAGTAAGTACCTAATTTATAGGATAGGCTTCCTACAGCTCGAAGGACTGCTAAATCCGTGGCCATTTCTTTTATTTGACAAAAAAGTGACGAGATAAAAACATTCGCTAAAGCCTTGCCCTTTTGTCAGATTAATAATAATGTTCTAATTTACCTTCTATAGACAAAGCGGCAAATGTGAAAAAATATCTAACAGATAATTTGACTTCCGCTTTGATAATTTGCCTTAGGGTTGTCAATCGTGATAAATGATAATCGATCGTAATTACATTTAAACTTTTATAATGTTCCATGGAAAAATCGATCGTAGAGGTAATTTCGTAATTTCCTACGGTTAAATATTCAACGATTCGAATTTGATAGTGTTGTCGCGTGTGGGCTGACAATGAGAGTATTCTGTAAAGGAAGAAGATAGGTCGATGGAAGTTCAGTTATTTCGAAATAGCTCGAGTGACCTACTCGTAGTTGTTCGTTTCCATTGTTTTAAACTTTGCAAGGAGGTTATCCATTTGCTGTAAAAAACTTTGACAAGTTAAATAGTAAAAATAAAATGCTGTAGAATGCAGAAGCTACTTATAGTATAAAGTCGGTAAAAAATGTAAAAAAATGTATTCGTAATCATATTTATTTATTGATTCACATTGGTTCATTCAATTTTGTTACAGAAGTTGGTCATTCTTACCAATTTACTAAGTTTCTAACTAAAATACATTTATACAGCATGGTTATGTATTAACTATCCAAGATAAACTTTTAGTTTATTTAATAAACAACTAGGTAAATATTGTAATAAACAAATTAAGACCTTTGCCCAGCAGTAAGAGCCGTGTTAGGTTTTATAAATAAAAAATGCAAGAACCTAGTGATGCTACATAGGTACTATCATAAAATTAATATTAGGTAAGTACCTACTATAAATATAGATATTATGAGTAGGCAATCTACTTTTTTTATTAAATAAAATCAATAATAAGCGTGGCCTGACAACCACGTTGCACCGTCTCTTCCTGAACAGTTCTGGTTTTATGGTATCTTCTTTGTTCTAGTTTTATTTCAACTAGCCTTATATCTACTTAGTACAATGGGCACGCGCTCACTGCGCCGTCAGGATGCTCCTATCGATTCGTGCTATAAAGGGGACCGTTTAATAGATCCAAGTTATTCACGCCGAAGCCTCCCTGGCATTTAATAGCCGACTCTTTACAAGCGGCTTAGCGTTTACGATACTTACGAACATGACATTTTATTGCTGTAAATCTTGTTTACATTTTGTAAGAAAATAGTAGGACGGTGGCTTACCAAGGTTTTTATTGGCCCTGTATTTTAAACTGTAAGTCAATTTTAAAGAAACTGAGGATTACCAAAGTGTAGACCGTGGATGGAAAAGACATGGGATACTAAAAAGGTTGGCCTATAGCAAAAACACGCAGTGAGTGATAAGGACAAAGAAACTAAGTAGGTACCTACTTACCTACCTAACTAATTCCGTTTATGGGTTTATGGGTTTACTTGTATTTTACGTGTCTATTGTTGTAAAAGCAATGAAAATGTAAGCACAGCTCCTAGATGTGTTTTTCAAGTAGGCGTAGGTGATTCACCGGTACAATTTTCACCTAATTCCGTCAATGAATTGATGTAACTGCATAGAAATGAGGAAGGAAACAATTGTCCTTAACTTGTCCTATTTTAACTGATACGGTGACTACACTATTGCGAAAGAATGCGTAAAATAGAGCAACTAAATTGTTTGGTAATTGAAAACGTTAGTTTTGCCGAGTATTTCAGCTTTAGAGGCACGCTTTACCTACTGTGGTGTAGTGTAGACCAGTGTTCTACAAACTTTTTGTGTTCAAGGTACATCTAGGAAATCGGAAAATTTTGGAGGTACCTACACCATAAATTCAAAATCAATTTGTTTATGCGAAACATGAGCTTGTTTAGTTGAGCATAATGCGGTCCAAATTTGGAGTAGCTTAACTGATAGGTAACCGTATTTTTCCGAGGCACACCAACTAATGACCACGGTACACCAGTGTTCCGCCCTTTGCGGAACACTGGTGTAGACTGTAGACAGGGGCGGCCTTAGCTATCGCGAGGCCCCGGGCGGTAGATCTTTGCGAGGCCCCTGATGACGGGTTCTGGACTTTTGGGGGGGGGGGGGGGGGTCATACGATAATATGTTGAGGGAGGGGTGGGGGGCAAAATACCTACTCTACTCATGAAGCTAATATGCGAGCGAAGCGAGCCGATTTTTTTTTACGATTAATGCAACATAACTCACTTTGCTAAAATAACGAGGCTAATATGCGAGCAAAGCGAAATCCCTACACTAGCAAAATGCCCTTGAATCAAAATGCGAGCGGAGCGAGCCGATTTTTTTTAAGAAAATTGTAAAATGTGACACTTGATTTTGCTTACGGTGCTCAAAGAAAAGGCTGGCTGCTTGTCGGTTTCTATTCTGCGATCAGATATAAACACACTCTATTTGCAGAACAGCGACGATATCGATGCCTTTGAGAGTGACTGGTGGGAGACGGCGAGAGACAGAGATAGATGGAGGGAGTTGGGGGAGACCTTTGCCCAGCAGTGGGACGAGATAGGTTGAATAAAAAAAAAAAAAATTTGCAGAATACGCAGGAAGCTAAAATGCGAGCGAAGCGAGTCGAATTTTTAAAGATAAATACAACATAATGACACTTGATTTTGCTTACGGTGCTCAAAGAAAAAGCTGGCTGCTTGTCGGTTTCTATTCTGCGGTCAGCCTTATCTAACTTCATTCGCAAAATACACATGAAGCTAAAATGCGAGCGATACGAGCTGATTTTTTTAAAACAAATGACACGTTGATATGGCAGGAGATGAAAAGGGCTAAAAAAGTTTTTATGAACAATTTAGAGTTCCAAATTTAGCATTTAAGCATTTAACACATTATAATATACTAGCGAACGCCTGCGGCTTCGCCCGCGTGGACTCTATTTTTATCCCACGGTAGATACGTGGTAACAAACATTCACACACACACACACACACACACGGACTTTCGCCTTTATAATATTAGTAGGTTTATGCTGGATGTTAGAGGTATGTCAAAGATTTGGGGAGGGTGGCCCTGGGATCGAACTTGCTTAGTCATTGCGAGGCCCTACCAAAGTACGGTACCTATTTTGATGAAGAAAAGTCTGAGCCGCGCACATAATTATAAAACAAAGTAATTTGCCCCCAGCTCAGCGTCTGGCTCTGTTTGTCTGTTCGCGATAAACTCAAAAACTACTGAACGGATTTTCATTTGGTTTTCACCAATAGACACACAGAGAGTTATTCATGACTTCATGAGGAAGGTTTGGGTGTATAATTCGTTAAGTTTTGTGTAAATAGGTTGAAATATGACGAAGATTGTTGAAAATGTGGAAAAAATATAGCCGACTGAGAGTTTTCATAGAAAAAGCTGCCTAATCCTTTTGGGATATTAACAAAATAATGTAGGAAGGCATTGTTCTTATTTTATAGGTAAGTAGGTATTCAGAAAAGTCCACAATGGAATTTGTCTATCTTTAATGGATAGGTTTACTAATGCCTATAAAAGATTTTCTCTAGTCGGCTTGCTGCGCGAGGCCCCTACAAGCGCGAGGCCCCGGGCGAGTGCCCTGCTTGCCACCCTCAAAGGCCGCCACTGACTGTAGAGAACAAGAGTAAAGTCTGTTCGAGTGGTGTATTTTGCCTTATTCTTGATACGTTGGTGACATTCTACATGGTCTCTAAGCGGATTGTTAATGTCGCTATAGCATTAACATTTGGCCTTTCTCTCAAATAACAATTGGGAAAAAATTCACTCACAACAGTTGGCTACTACGAAACTCAAGATCAGTTGACATTATTCGTCCTTTGTAGTTTGACTGCTTTTCATAGTCATGTTTTCTTTAATGTCACAATATTCTCCATTGAACCCTTTGTTACGCTGCTATCTATAATTTATCCAGCTCAATGCCGTGGGCGTATCGCTAATTCACAATACAGCCCACCTTGATTGAATTTATCGAGTTATAGGCTAAAGTTCTTTGACATTCCTGCCTTTTAGCGTTAATTTTTAATCATCAACCTGCCATTCCTTTGTTGCGTGGGTTGGCTGATGTTTATTGAGTCGGGGTCTCGGGGGATCCACTCAGATTCGTTTTGGACTTTGTTTTACTTCATCGACTTTTCAAATTGGCGGATAACCTACTCTTCTGTAGAACATGGCACTTTATTCAAAAATTTCTCTTTAGTTTTGATATTAAGTGTTCAAGGATGACGTTTCAGTTTCACTTCAGAAATTTCTAGGTTTTCTACTCACGCTCCAACAATGTTATCATCCGTTTCTCGTTAAATTTAAACTAGCACAAGTTCGATGCATAACTAATTGTGGCTCGGTTCGTGAATTTGGTTTGAATATCGGTCGGTACTTGCAGATTAATTGCGCTGGTAATCGAAGCTTGACAATAGTTTGCTGAGTAAACAACGTCGGGCGCCGCCGTACGGATTTCAAGTGGATTCGATTGTACCTATATATCTACTCATCTAGGTACTCGTCGTACATCGAACCCCAGCTAGGATGGAGTGGTTGAAAATGAGCCATTGGATTTCCTCTCCTCTGCGCCGCAAAAGTCAACAAACATTTAAAACTTTAGAATTCAATCAAGTTTGGGAGTAGAATACATTTTGTTTGATCATATTTTTTTTTGTCTATTTCTTAAATTACTAAGTTGTTTTTTCGTAACCTATACTATATTACTTATTCTTACAAAGACTAAAGATTGCTTAACTTTCATGTTGCTAGGAAGAATCTCACTTGTATGTAATATAACTAAAACGCCTATATTTAAAGTCGAAATAGTTTTGAAAATCTGAAATTGTCGAACTTTTGTTAGTATAGGTATTCTGTTGTTTGCACAACTCAACCAAATAAACCTCAAAGCATCGTATTAAAACGCGCTAAATCAAGATCACATACGCCAGCCAGCCAAGTGACACACTCGCCTAACCCTTCCTAATCCCCAACCCGCATCGAGATTGGGAGTGACGTCATCGCATTAGCCGGGATTGACCTGCGACCCGCAAACCGATTGTCCGATATCGCACCTAAATATAGACATCGTGACGCGTGCGACAATAGAGGATTTGGTGAGAATCCGAAGGGTCTTCTCTATCACAATAACCAGATACACACACAATTTGGGAATATTAGATTCCAAGATCTCAAGTATACTCAGTATTATCTCCTTACCCACCCTTAACCTGTTGAGGTCAGCACAAAATGTTAAATAGAAAAATGGAAAAATGTCAAAATATAATTTTTACATATTTTTCGGTTTTCAGATCATTACGCAGGTATTCAAAATATAAGATATCCTCAAAAGTGAAGGGAACGAGTGCCCGCTGAACTGTAAGTTCGAGTAGTTCCCATTTCCTACTGAAAATTCTTGTAGGTACTGGGTGGTACGAGTTGGGAAATTGGAGTCGACTCGCGCAGCAGGACAATTTGATCTGCAGATATTTGTTCTGGGTCTGGGTTTATTATGAAACTCTAGTGTCTGATCCACGACACAACCCACGACACAAAGTCATCTAATGAAAGACTTTCAGATTTCTTACATTTGTTTATTAAAGCTGGATTAAAGCCAAGTAAACGTTGTTATTACCCAAAAGCTGCATAACAAATATGTGAGAAACTTAATATAGGTAATTTTCTAGGCAACCTTGAAACTATTGCGCGTTTAAGCTTGTTTTCAAGAAACTTGAACAACGAATATATAAGTTGAAATTAAGCCAAATTTAAAATGTGGAATTTGAAAACATCTCTATTTTATTTAAGTTAGTTTATTTTTGTTAATTTCCGAGATAAGACGACCTCTGCGCTTTACCTTTTTCTTTTTCGTTACCCTGCCGGAGACAATAATTGCCTGAAGGGAGATATTACCTTACTGACCTTACCGACGTTTTCATTTCATACTTAATTATTCGTACAGCAGCATTTTAACGAGATAATTATCTATACGTAGTACCAAACATTTACGAGAAATTAAGTACTTATACTTTTGTTTGTATCCCGAAACTTATAGATAGTTTATTTTTTATTGGAAGACTTCTAAAGGAAATGTCAAATAGGTAAACAAAGTTCTTCTTTGAGATGTCTTACAAAATACGTCAAGAGACACGTTCCTAACATCTACGTTGTTTGGGAACGTGTCTCTTCTGATTAATCCATGTGAATGGATTATTTAATCTATTGAATAAATGCTTTTTGACTTTGAATAAAACATCGACAAAACAAAGACGTCTAGGGAAATAGTGAAAGACACATAATTCCTAAATCTATCTTATGTACGAGTATAAAGAAAAGTAAGAGACACGTTCCGAGTCCGACAAAACCAGGATCATTTTATGTAAGGCACCGAAACAAAGCTGCCGGCAGAATTGACCGTGAGCATAATTGCCGCATTACTCGACGATAAAACAATAATGACCACCAACACGACGGTACCATTCCGGGCTTCTATTGCCGACGAAACCATTACTAACAGAATGGTCACCGTGACCGCTGCCGTAACTCAGATCCGTTGCTAGGGTTTTGGCAATCGAGGGTGTCCTTTCAAGTACAGTAGGGCCTCGTTAATCCGGAGAGGCAAAAACAAGACCCTTTGCGGATTATCGAGGCGTCCGGATTATAGTATGCAATCGCCTTTGTTGCAAAAACCACGTAAACAAAGCATCTTCTAACACGGGATATTCCGATTTCTTCAGTGTTTTTCGTACACCGGGACCATGTTCTGTTAGGCTAACAATCTTTAAGATTTTGTCTTTATGATTGTTGTTAGCGAGAGCGCTAAATTAACACTGTAGACACTGTAGTAAACAAAAGACTGACGACGGGTTGGCTCATGGCAGCTCTTTGCCCGGCCGGATTACAGCGATCACCGAACAAGTGGGAGTCCGGATTAACGAGGCCCTACTGTACTTTATAATCATCATCAGCCTTAAAAGTCCACTGATAAATTGGTCTCTCTTTGTTTCTATGGAAGTTTTCGGTCGCCTCTATCGGGTCTGGGTGTCATACGTTAGATCAAAATTCATTTTGTCCAAGTTCACAAGATCAACACGACTAGAGTCGATAAAACACTAGAATTCTTCTAATAAATAACTAATTTTTGGGTTCTTGGAATTGATAGAGAACAAATATAAAAAGACCAAAAACAAATGATTGGTTCTTGACAACAAGACAAAAAGCACGATGATGATTGCCCTTTGGTTTGTACTTAATTTTTCCGTAGGTAATCAATTTATGTTAAATGTTGTTGTTTTTGTTTCGATAGCTTCCACTCGATCAGACTTTTTTCGAAGAAGCCCCACAACCTGGACCTTTTTAGATAGAAATTGATTTGGAGCTTTCTAGTTCCCGTTAGAAGTTTAATTCAGTGCTATTTTACACCCGGTACCGCCCTAGCAACGGCCCTGATTATCGCAGTGCCCAATAAAGCCGCGTCCGCACCTCGCCACATCAATTTGAAACAAATTGGGATGGCACAACCGAAACGCGAAATAACGCGAAACGAAAGCACACGGACTTTTATCTACCAAATTGAAATTTTAAAACGAATACTATGTCGCTCATTCATCATTATCATAAATACAATAGTGGAATAGGTCTTACAGTAGGTACAAACCAGAAAAGCTCCATTATAATATCAGCTCCGATTTGATAATCTGTGACGGACTATGATTTCGAAGGGTTACGTACGTAGTACTAGTATTCTGTGGTAGAGGTGACAAATAATATACGTTTTCATTTGTTTTAATTTTAGTCTTTATTTACTCTAATAATTATCATGCATGATAATAATCATTGAGACTAAAATCATTCTCAAGGCAAATATTTACAAGTGCAAACCGTATCCAATTCATCCCGATGTGATACATTCTTGTTACTGTCTAGCTCTTCGTAATCCCAGCTGTAAAAGCTGTATTCGCTGTAGTTATAAAAACGTCATAGTAAGCAATAAAGGCTCTATTCCCATAGCACGGGAGCTTATCCCGTAATAGTTTTAAATCGAAATACGCCTCATATTGTTCCGGGGAAAATAACGCTTCAGAACCTGCAATTGTTCAAATTATTACTCCCAGTTGTCTGCAGCGATTACATTCTTTCATCTCTATGAGTGGAATTGTAAATGCAAATGGAACTTTAACAGCTTTCGTGAAAGTATCCAGCTACTTACTTATTGAAATAACAGGCGATTCGTTTGTCTCGAGAAGCACAAATAAATTAACTTTCGGGAGCATTATTTCGGCATAATCGATTAGTTTATCATTTTACTAGGTAGGTACCTACACTAGGTACTGTAGGTTAGGTAGTAGCCTACTTACATGTTTAATTTAATTTACAATGACGAAGTACCTACCTACCTACCTATGGGTTTGTATTTGAGTGACTTGACTAGATGTGGTTTTAATTACCTCTGTAATTAACTATGGAAGCCGAGCAAGACTTAGTCATTGCCTAATATTTTGGCTCGATTTTTACATTTTTTTGTACTTACCTACCTACTTATAGGTAGTTGTAGATTTTAAACTCTGTAAAAACTCTACACATTTAGCTACTACAAAATCTAGATTTTAGGTTTTATTTTTTTTTAGTTTTTACGTTGTCTATCTGTAATGTTACATATATAAATTAAGGTTACTTATTTGTCTAATTTTATGAACATTGTGTGTGTGTGTGCCTCACGAAAAATAAATATTTCATTTCATTTCAGCTATCTACCCTTTGAAAACTTTCATTTCATGTAGGTACGAACAATAACACAGGTTGTTATCATTTATTCATTAAACTTGGAAGCTTTGAACTCTCCCCTTTGATGTTGAATGCCATTAATATTTAATACAGCAACTACACTTACCTACAGTCAAATTAGCCGCAACGGTAGACGACAGGCCATTTGCTGGGTATAAGTGCCTGTCTATGAAAATTTCATCAAAACGAATTGTATTTTCTTTTCTGGATAAATTGCGACTGTTATGTTAACCTATAGACCTTACCTACTTAGCTATAGACAGGTTCTAGGAGCAGTAACTACGTGCGTACCTATATAGAAAATTTATATTATTCATTTATATCATTTTAATAACTAGTAGTTCGCCCCGAACTGAGATCTCGCGCACCGTAGATGGCCAACATTTGGACTTTCTTCTGACTACCCCTATAATTTCAAGTGCTACTACTGCCGGGTATGCCTATTGCGCTAGCTCTTCATGGTAAAAAATACTAGCATGCATGCAATACATAATGTCGTGTCTAATTTTTCATTTATTTCATATTTATGAATTCTCGTCGTATTTTTAAAAGTATACGTCCTAGAATAAAAATAATAACTATTTTAGAATGTACAAATAAAGACCTTTCATTTGACACCGCACTCAATATATTTGTTTACTTAACTTTTTTTACCCCAATTATTTTCATTTTTTATCAAATTTTTTTTTATCATGAAAATAAATCAAGTAGCATCTAAAATCATTGCAAACCAAACCGCAACGATGCCACTCTCTTTTTAAGACCGACCAGTCAATGAGCTACGAAGACATCGAAACTCTATGAAACGGGAGCTCTTGCAGCTCTGGTTTCGTAGTTTTTGGTCTTTGGTCATATTTCAAAAACTATACATCCTAGATTAAAAATAAAAACCATTTTGGAATGTACAAAATAAGCCCTTTCGTATGACACCCCACTCAATATATTTGTGTAACTTTCATAATTTTTTACCCCCTTGGGAACCCAATATCTTCACAACCCCTTCATCGATTAAGCTCATATGCTCCACCGTAAATTTCCTTACCACAACCTATTGACCTACCAAGTTTCATGCAGATTGGATGAACGGTTCGACAGTTATGCTCGAACAACAATTCGTGAAACATACAAACATACAAACATACAAACATACAAAGCAAAATCGCCCAACTTACCACTAAGATCTTCGCTCGCTTCGCTCGCTCGATCGATTATTTATACCGTATTGTATAAATAATTATTAAAATGATGAATTTGGTGATGATTAGTAGGCACAATATAAAGGTAGGTAGGTAATATAAAGTGACAACCTTATTGAAATGAAACACTGGACGTGGATATTGATAGTCGTTTGACTACTAATTTTATTTTTGAATTGCGTGCGATAAATTAATTGTACAAATGGAGACTCTCACAAAAACAAATAAAAATAACTAGGTAATAAAAACTGTAAGTACCTACCTAGGTACCTACTTTAACAAAATAAACGAAATCTATAAAAAGTTTTCAATATTTAGCAAAAACAAAAATAGTGAAGGTTTTCAAAATTGCGCAGTGAATGAACGATGTAATTTAATTTGTCAACTTGACTCAGGGTTTACAGCTGTGGGGTAAAATCCCCAGTTTCGGCCTGTCTCGACGTCAAGGGTGCACAGAATAAGTACATCCATCGCTGTGGATTGTATTATGCTGTCGAGGGTGGATATTGCGTGTGGCGCCATCCTGCCGAGTACTACCTACTTACAAATTACAATACAACAAAGAAATTAATAATGGGCGCTAAGTAGGGAATTTTATAGTAATAGCTTTCTACATCTGACTGATTCTCTTTAGAGGGTGTTAATGATCGTGTACGTGACAAGTTCTTAAAAGTAGGTATAACTACGTAGTACTAGTATTCTGTGGTTTAACGAAACAAAAACATCAATTAAGTGCCTAAGTTTTTTATAAATGAGCACTATTTTTAATTATTTTTTTTAACTAGCCTAAACTGTCGCACTGCTGGGCAAAGGCAAAGGCCAAATTTAACTTTTAGAATGTTTTTTTTAGTGCAAAAGTAATCAATATTATAATACTTAGAGGTACTTGCAACAATTAATGAAGTTGTCTTGGGGGCTGTACCTATCTACTAGTTATTTAATTTCAAATTATGGCCAACATCATCATTCTTCGACTTTACAAGTGATTGAAAATCGATTTCCTCACTAACATAATACGTGATGGTCCCGAACATGAGACCGTTATTTAACATTGAAAGTGCGTTGCTCTCTTAGGTCACTGAGCAGATCAGTCCTCGGTTGACTAGCAAAGTTAACGTATCGAAGGTCAAATATTTGAAGTTAGGAATGGATTATGCGACCAGGCTCCTGATCATAGCTTGAATCTAAATGAAGCTGGGTTCAAAGTCTTGGGAAAGCTTGTAAGAAGTAGACGCTTAATTAGTTTACGCTTGGCGTGTTCAGGAAGAGTCTTTTCGGACAAATAAGTAGTTCATTCAGCGTGGTTGGTCGGGCCTTGGTTGGGTTTCGGTTTTAAGTTTAACTACTTAATTCAATAAAATTTAAAATAAAGTAAAATTCCTACCTATATTAATAATTTTACTAAATTATTACCCATCTCTCCCACCTAGCTATGAATTTGTATTGATAATTGCGTTATTGCAGCAGCTACTCATTGTTGACTTAATTAATCTTAAAACTATCGAAACTAAAACTGAACTCGTAATTTGTATGTTTCCATTATGTAACAAATACTAATTTGCTGTGATCTCAGTCACGATTTTTAAGAAGATTTACTGCAAAGCACGATTTTCTATTCATCGTAAAAAGATAAATAGTTACCTAAGTTGGCTTCAAAAGGTTTTGTTTCTAAATGTAATTAGTTTAAATAGGTAGATGATTTATTTTGTCTGCTCAGCTTTCAAAACGTCACCGTTCTTCCTAATCCTTCTTGAACAGCATTGATACTTTGTGTGTGACATTGCAAGATTAATAATTTATTTTTCAATAGTAGTGACAATTACTTTGGTGAATGATGGAATACGTCGTGGTAACGACATCCTGCTAATGAATAAAGTCAAGGTAGAGCCATTTTTGAGTGATTTACAATACTCCATGTCTACCGCAAAAGTATCATATCGCACGAACAATGTCGCCAGTGAGAGCCGCAAGGGTCACGTTTGTGGATCAGGTTACCTGCCTCGGCGTTATACTTTTCTATTCATGCTTCGAAAAAAAAACGTAACTACCAAAGCACGTAGCCATAGCGGCCATTGTTCGAACCACCCCAGCTTTTGTGGGGACATGAAAACCTGTCCTAAGTACTTGTCGAGAGGACAACAATAGGCCAAATCATGTACGAGGATGCACTGTCTGCGTTGCAGTTTATGAGGCTATACCCGGTATTTAGATAGCTGTTGCAATTTACTTGCTCTATAGATACATTGTGTTCTCACCGGAACTAGTAGGATACGTTATCGCTGTCATTCGCAGGCGAATACTCAGTTTCTGGTGCAATGGCCTGAAAAGATAAATAAAACATGAGCGTTTGTGAAATACTTCCAGTAGCTAGGTATCTAAAAGTAAAGTTTCTTGATGCGTGCATTGGGTGTTGGTTGGTTTGATGTGGTCTTGCGTTTTTGCATAAATATAGATAGGTAAGGCATTAAAGTGTTTTAATTGTATATAGATACTTAGTTTATTTTTTTCTACCAAATACAGTAGGTAAACAAAATAATCATTAATTTACAAAAGGGTAAATAGGTAACCGTCCGTAGTTTAGTTAGAGCTTCTAAAAAGTAAGATTAAAGAATATAAATCTCCTAAATCCTAGGGTAAAATGTGAAACTGTTTCCCTAACACACACAATGTTGGCGGTCGCTGCACGCATGAGCGCGAGCGTGATTACTTCCTTGTATTTCCGTTTCCCCGTGTCTAGTGCGTTGATCGAAGATGAAAGTGTGTTCTGGGTATAACTTAATGACCTATAGTTTCCTTGCGCTTTAGCCAAAGTAAACTAATTATTCTACCATCCCACGAGTAGTGTAGGCGGTAGATCAATAAGCGAGGGCGAGTTTGAGTTCAAGTTTATGTTACCTATCACTTTGGAGCAATTTAGTCAATCAAGGTTTTAGATAATTTAGTATTCCTAAGTACACATCTCATTTTAATTAAGTACGAAGAAAATTGCACTTAATGCCTGCTGTTTTAAATTAATAGTTTAATGACCTATGACCTTTTTGGAGAGACTGTTCAACTGATAGGGTTCGTAGGCAGTCTACTCAAGGTCTGAGAAGGCGGCCCTTAAAAGAGCGTTACACCTACAACCCCTAGGCATTAAAAGCTAAATTTAGACGGCTCAGAGATTATGTGTATTTTTCATCAAGATTACAGCAATGCTAATAGACATTGCGTGATTTCATTAATGAGATAGTAACATGAGTTGATTGCATTAAGTACATAATCATTATATCAGTCAACCACCAGCACCTTAAGTTCTGAATCAGAAAATATACGGGACAACAACATAAATGTATGTGAACTGTTGCGTTACTGAGGTTACTTTTTTACAATATGATTGTCATTAGGGTGGTACATTACATACATAAATAACTGACTCTGATACATTTTGGAGATTCTATTATTTATGGTTCACCACTAAAATTATGATTATTTTCACTGAATGTTATTGATCTCATAAAATATTTAGTTTACTATTGATTAAAATTGTTATGAAGCAATTTTAGATTGCAACTTGCAAGGTCTTTATTTAATGTCCATGCAATGATAGGCATTGGGCATCCCTCTCTGATCTGGGAATTATGGAATGTGGGAGGGAAATGGAAATAGCTGAGGCTTCGCCGCCTAAGCAGAACCTCCCGCCCGCCCAGTCAACAGTGGTTCGCCGCCCTGGAAACACATTTACGATTTTATTAAGGTTTTAATGTGATTTCTATTAATAGTTCAGCTGTAAGTTAGATAATTAAGAAACAATCTGTCAGTGAAAATACATAGGTAATGGCAGTGCTTTTATTCAACTGGTAAGATAAGTTTAAATGTTTCGTATAATAACATTATGTTAGTAATTTTATTTTATAACCACGTAGTAGCCTGCTTAATTAATTATGAATGATTGTATTGACTACGTATTGATTATTATCAATATTTTTTTCCTCCATCAATAAACGGGGTTGTTCTTGAAGTGCAATGTCAATAATGACACTAATAATAATCCTCATCGTTAGACAGTTTTGTTATTTTAATTTAGGTATCTCTACCAATATTTCACTGATTAATCAGTTAAATTTTTATCAAAAATACATATGAAAATGTTCTTGGTTACGCATCATAATCAAGAACATTTCATAGGTAATTTTATTAGTTAGCACGCAATTTTGCCTTAAATATCTTATGAAACCCTTTACTCCAATTTATTTGATGGTACATCCTTTAAAATAACTTTTATTGCGATTAACGTAAATTCTCTTTGATTTTTCACACGATAACATTGATTTTGCTTACTATTCTTAGTTTTCTTATTAAATGTTTTAATAGTTGTTGTATTCATAGAAATTCTATTACAAAATTTTTACAACTAAAAAAAAACTGACTGTGATGTATTTCTATTCATGTGTGTGACTAGGGCTTGCTATCCGGATATCCGGATATCCGAATTATCCGGATATCCGCCAATTTTCAAATCCGGATAGTGACGACCAGTAAATCCGGATAATTCGGATAATACGGATAGTAAAAATAATCAAAAAATACGATTTGAATATGGAATTAACCCATCAAAACAACAATTTATATGCACTACGTAGACATATCTAACAGGGAAACACTGTTTGTCCTTTGTTTTTGTAACATTCATAAAGTTGCACGCTCGAATCGCGATACTAACGTCTTGTCTAATGTATTACCCACCGAGCCTTTCGCATACCCCACGTCCACAAATTTTTCGTTTTTTACTCATCGCAGCGCAACCAGTATTTGGAGTGGATGTGAGCTTAACGTTATTATTGCTGGCAACCGATGCCACAAATTGCCACAAATAATAAATTGTTCTTTAAATTAATAACTAATTGTATTACTCGTGAGCTAGATGAATACCATAGCAACCCAGAGAATAAGCCGGTTTTCGAAGTGGCTTTTTTTAAATGAACCACACCCGCACGGTGAAGCAGCTGATGGAGAAGTGTCACGAACACAAATAGTCTCTTGTCATGTTTTTCATTGACTGCGAAAAAGCCTTTGACAGTGTCGGACATTAAGCCATCTTCCACGCTCTCCTTGTATGACTGCACGATTTAACCAACCCTGAGCCCATCAAGCGGGGAGTGCGACAGAGAGACATCATTTTGTCCAAACTTTTTACTGCTGTCATAGAGGACATCTTTAAACCTAAGGATTTGCAGACGACCTTATAGTTGTCACAGAAACCTTCGAAGATCTCCAAGAAATGTTACAACACCTTTCTGAACTTCTGAACGGCGCGGCTTCGAAGAACGGGGGTACCTACAGTAGCGTCAGTAACCCAGCAGCACGATGGGCTGGACGACATAGCATGGCCGGAATTGGATGAGGTGAGCGGCGCCGGCGGACTGTGGAGATTGGCATGGCACACGCAAAGGGAGGGTTATACCCAGCAGTGGGTGAAGTTGGGTGTTTAATAAGTTATTTGGTGTACATTATGCATCTGCATGTGAAGGCTGGGAGGGTGGTGTTACCATAGGTGGCACTAAAATCTCTAATCTCCGCTATGCAGACGACACCACACTGCTCGCTGCCAACGAAAACGAAATGGCACAGCTTTTAGACAGAATGGAAAGGATTAGCCTGGAACTGGGTCTCAAAATTAACCATTCTAAAACCAAACTAATGGTAATAGACCGAACTAACCAACTACAGTTAACAGGTATCCTACCTCTTGAAACGGTCGAGGATTTCATTTACTTGGGCTCTAACATCTGCAACACGGGATCCTGCGAGAAAGAAGTGAGAAGGCATGGCCAAGAATGCAATGACCCAGCTGCATAAAATTTGGAAAGACCGCAACATCTCGCGGAAGACTAAAATAAAACTTACTAATTCCCTTGTCTTCTCCATATTTAGCTACGGATCTGAGACGTGGACTCTAAAAAAGGCCAATCGGAACCGCATAGATGCCTTCGAGATGTGGTGCTGGAGGAAAATGCTTCAGATTCCCTGGACTGCATTTCGCACGAACGAGTCTATCCTACGTGAACTGAGAATCAAAACCAGGCTCTCTTCCATCTGCTTGCGCCGAGTACTGGAGTTTTTCGGTCACATAGCCAGGAAAGATGGACATAACCTCGAACAACTGATGGTTACTGGCAAAATCTAAGGCAAACGCCCGAGAGGTCGTAGTCCACTTAGATGGTCGGACCAAATCCGCTCTACGCTGGACACCAAGCTTCATGACGCGCTCCACGATGCCAAAGATAGGAACAGGTGGCGTCAAATTATAAGAACAAAGATTACTCCATGGTCAGGGGATCACGTCCCTCAGCAATGAGGAAAACGATGCGAGGAGGAGGATGCATCTGCAATCTGCATTCACAATCAAAATACATCAAATTGCATCGCGTTCGCTTCGCTTTAGGAAAAAAATTCAGATCTACGTACCATGTTTAAAAATGATACAAAATTTAATAGTGATTGTTCGGATAACTTAAAGCTACGACGTTTAATGTATTTTTTAACTACTATCTTCGTTTGTGTCCGTTTGTAAAAAAAAAATCGGTAACTATCCGAATTATCCGGAAAATCCGGATATCCGGATAGTAAAGTGCTTTACTATCCATATTATCCGGATAACAAAATGGGGCGGATAATGCAAGCCCTATGTGTGACCTTTTACGCTCCGCATTCAGAAAAAGAGTTGCTGTATTCCGCAACTATAAGTGTACAGAAGATTGTTTTTTTGTTAGATATGGCACCTTATCCGTGCATCGTTCTCCTCAGTGCTGAGGGTCGTGGCCTCCAGGAGTCCTCTCGAATGATTGTTTGCTAGCCATTCCGATTTCTTGCAGCTTCTATTAGCGATGGGCGAGTCGAGTTGGCTGATTCGAATAACTCGAATCAGAGTCTAAGCGAGTTGATTCGAATCAAGTTCATTCGCAACTCGAATCAACTCGCTTACCTACCTATCTACTAGAATGCGGATAACGAATGCGAGTTATGCGAATGCGAGTGCATGCGAGGTCGCGAGTCAGCGATTCGTCAACTCGAAACCGAAACTCGACTCAAGAATAAGAATCCGAATACGGTGCATTCGACTCGACTCGCCGCCGCCGCGCCGATCCGTTTGGCTGCTGCCGCGAAGCGGATCCCATCCGGTTGATGCGAGTCGAGTCAACTCGCGTTACGATTCGAGTTAGCGGCCGAGTCAACTCGAGTTATCCGAGTTGGAATAAAATCAACTCGTAACATCGCTAGCTTCTATGGCTTTATATGGCACAGTCAACCATGATTTAAAAGAGTCCTTCACTCTTCGTCCAGTCGTTACCTATACCAAGGCTTTCCCTCTCATCACACGAGCACCCTGTCTCCGGATGACGGTTCTTGTGTCGTTGACTGTAGTTCAGAGGATAGGGGTTGACACCCTCCTACGCACGTATAATCGTTCAAGTGGAAGCTAAGTAAGGTCTACACTTTTGCTTGTACTTACACGATAAATAGTAAAAATAGAAGTTAGCTGAAGGTTTAGTATTATAAAGCATGATTAATGACTTTCGTAAATCAAAATGGAAATACCTAATGGGTGATAGATAACCGACCACCTTAGTCATTGGGTCTTTATCTTCTAAAATGCTGATTTGCTATAATTTCTGTGAGCTGTGGATTTTGTTAGATAAATAAATAAAAATGAAAGTTCTCTGGGTAATTAATTTATGCGTAAGGGATTATGGAACAGCTGCTATAACATCCAAAACTTGTAGATCACTTTATTAATAAATAATTCATTAAAATTGTTATAAACTTGTGTTAGATAATAATCAATAAACTTGTAGCGAATTAAGAACACGTTATGTAATTATTTCGGTCGGTCGTGTCCATTTTTGCATACTTACGTTATTATGGTGAGGTATTTTGCTTTATGTCACTTAACCCTTCTGTTTTAAACCCCTACGACTGCATGGAATTACCCCACGTAATTATTATGGGAAGGGCGCGGTTTTTTCTTTAGACTCAATTTTGCAATAGTAGGGCTACTGCTGTTAGGGGGTTTAACGTAAGTATATTGGATAGTAAAAATATGACATCAACAGAAACCCATAACCGCGACCTTTTGCATTCGAAGCGTTTACATTATTTTTATGGCTTGGCCTTTATTCGAATGATAAACAAAAGTGAGTTTCCCATCTATAAAGTCAACCCGTTTCTAAAAACAGTTTTATAACAGAAATATAAAAAGATAATTGTGTCCGCTGTTTTTTTAATTTTGTTGGAATTGCTGATTATCTGAATCATCATTATTGATAACGATTTTGTTTTGTTTCAGTTTACGGCTTGGGTGGATGCAGTAATTTTCGTTTTCAGTCTTGAGAACGAAATCAGCTACAATACCGTGTCCAATTACTTCAATAAAATGTCCCACTACCGGAATTCCGCAGAGATTCCGATTATATTGGTCGGGACCCAAGGTGAGTTTATTGTGAAATCCACTTTCTATGCATTTTCTCTGCTATCTAAAAGTAGATAACCAAGGTTTTCCTAATTTTACTTTCAGAATAGTCATTTGTTTTATTTTACTGTCTGAATATTATTATGAACTAAGACAAATTAATGACCAAGTTCACAAAGCGATTACTATGGCATCCATTATTGAAACAGCTTTCAATCGAAGTCATTATGACCTTTACTAGACACATACTTGCTATTCCACAAAGACTCTGCCCTGCCCTTCTAACGATTCATTCCGTTTACGACTCCGCACTTCGAATCCGAGGCAATAACAAGACATTTAATGTGTCTGTAACTAAGAAAAAATAAACGTTTCGATTTACATAGTTGCGTACACGCCAATAGATTGTTTCCTATCAAATGATTGGTTGTTCTTCCAGATGCCATAAGTGAAAGTAGTCCACGCGTTGTGGACGATAATCGAGCTCGCAAGCTGTCGAACGAGCTGCGAAGATGCTCCTACTACGAGACTTGCGCTACGTATGGCCTGAACGTGGAACGAGTCTTCCAAGATGGTAAGTGTAACGATTTTAAAACGTTAACAGAATATCTAAATCATGATGATGTCAGTTCTATAGTTTTTTCTCGTCTTCGATAACTAAAGAATGTTGTTACCGTTTCTTATTTGCATTGTCCGTTTGTCTGCTCCATTAGAAGTTTTTTTCGAAGTTTGTTATTCGGATTTTGCAATAGAATCGTACATGTTTTTAATACAGTAGTAGGAACATTTACTAGGTACCTACTAGGTACCTACTTGTCAAAATGAAAATAATTAGTTAACTAAGTAAATGTAGGTACATTAAGTAAACTAGGTATGTATTTATGTAGGTATTTTATTTATATACCTAGGTGAACAAGAGAACTAGGCGAGAAGGGGCTTTAAATTATTTTTTTAATTTTAAAAAGTATCTAGTAGGTAGGTACAACAGCATCTGTTGAGTGCCTAGTGTAGGTAATCAATAAACAATTGTTTTATTATTAACGCTGAATTCATTGATACAGTGCAGATAGAGGTAGTCAAATAGTTACGTAACCAAGTAAGAATTTTACGACTAGTATCTCGCGTGATTTTACTGCCTGATGGATGAACCTCGTTTTGGATGTAACCCCGCGGCGGGGAGCTGCAAGCCCGCGCAGTGGCAACACCGGCCCCCTACCGCGCGGTCGTTTTGTTCGTTTCGTTTCGCTCTCGTTCGTTCGCTTCGCACCGCGACCGTCGCGTGTTGTTTACATTTTTTGGAAGCTTCAAAACATTGTGTTTCTGCTGGATTTTCGTCGTAATTTATTCATATTCTGAATGAAAGGATGGAAAGAACGCTCATATTTAAATCGAACATGTCGCCGATTTCGAGTCTGAGGCGTAGGAGTTCGTGCTATAACATACAAAGAGCAGAGGAACGTGATCGTAGGAAATCATCCAAGTTTGAATGTGCGTGAATACCTGTTGAAAAATATTTAGTGAATTGTTGTGAAAGTATAGCGTGGTGTTTTTTTCAGCATGTCAAAAGATTGTTGGGACGAGGTTGTCGGCTTCGTCTCAATGCTTGGCTGGAGGGTCCAGGCCGGTCACTCCTCAGCCTATAGCCAATTCGCCGAGTCACAATCATTCCACATTTCTTTATAAGGTGAGTCCAGTAATTATTATCTCATAGATCATTCAGATAAGGCCGGGAGATGGAGGCCGAAAGAAACTTTCCTTGTATGTGTCTGTGTCTCTATTATTTCTGATTATTATTGTGAAGGAATTTGTTTCAAATGAACACGGAACATTCAAGTTGTTCTTCATTTGAATTTCAAATGGCACCAGTTTTAGCTAGTAATATGCTGTCTATGGTCAACTTAATGAATCAGGTTTTACAATAATAGTTCATGCACTAAATAGAATTAGTTTCTATAGAAAAACTTTTAACCATACATAACTAGTAGTTCGCCCCGAACTGAGATCTCGCGCACCGTAGATGGCTTACATTTGGACTTTCTTCTGACTACCCCTATAATTTCAAGTGCTACTACTGATACTGCCGAGTATGCCTATTGCGCTAGCTCTTCATGGTAAAAAATACTGGCATGCATGCAATACATAATGTCGTGTCTAATTTTTCATTTAGGTAGGGTAGATACGCCAGTTGGCGACCAATTAGCTGAGTTGTCAGATTCAAGAACCAAAAAGTACATGTTACTGTAATTATTTTGATCTGCAACTTTTTTCATCACATAGCTTACATCCTCTATTT
This sequence comes from Camptogramma bilineatum, assembly GCA_958496255.1. Taxonomy (NCBI): domain Eukaryota; kingdom Metazoa; phylum Arthropoda; class Insecta; order Lepidoptera; family Geometridae; genus Camptogramma; species Camptogramma bilineatum. Next base: position 14,993,570 of record OY292458.1, on the reverse strand, counting down.
TCATTGAATGTAAAGTGTTTAACCCTAGAGTAATCTGCTAATTTTATAAAAATATTTTTATCTGAAATACCTATTTTGCCCAGTTTTCGACCGAAAAATTCAGTTTTCGACCACCTGCTCCCCAGTTTTCGACCATAAATTCTAAAAGGAAAATATATCGAATATAAGAGTAAAATTGATTGAAATTAAACTCATTTATAATAATCATGTCGTATATTTCAAGATTGATATTAATAATCAAAATATTTGCATTCAAAGTTAAAAAATTAGGCTACTAACTAAGTATTTATTTTTATAATCCAAAATCACAGTTTTACCACCAGATACTAACTTCAGAAGACATTTTTCTTTGGATTACAGTTTCTACCTATAAAATAATAATATACCTTTAATAGTACTTTGATATGTATTATATTATAGCATTATTTAACATAATTATTTAGTAACTGTGTCTATAACACTTTTATAACTTCCATTTAACTTCTGCCCATTACAATTTAACAAACATAATACAATTTCCGCCGCATGGAAGAAATATTACGAAAACTTGCATTTCTTCGCACATAATGTGACTTATGTCCATCCACTAGAAGAAGGATTGGTTTTTGGATATTTTTATTCTCAGTCCAGCTATTGAAGTCGTTGGTTACATATTCAAAGAATACATCTCCTTTCATCCATCCCGATTCAGATTTTCCAAGGCTTAGGGAGTATGCACCAGTCTGGTGGCATACTCTCCACAACAGCCTTTGGTGGTCTGATGTATAGGAACACGACGCAGGGTGGGCATACATCCCCATTGGCATAGGCTAAAACCGCTTTCATCGCCATTGAAAATTCTTTCCGGATGATCTAAAATTTATTTTTGCCCGATGCTGATCAAAAATTCTTCAAACCCTGCAAACCATAGTCTTATGGATTCTTCTGTAATTAAAGCTCGAACTTTGTTGATTCCTTCTGCATTTTTAGCGATATCTCTTTGTGTATTCTTCCTATTCACCGGAGTGGTCCCAACTGACTGGACACGAAGCTTGGTAGTGCTATTTCACAAGAAAGGGGATAATACTCTTTTGAAAAACTATCGCCCCATATCACTGCTAAGCCAAGTTTACAAAGTCTTTTCTAGAGTCATTACAACTAGACTATCTCAAAGGCTCGACGAATATCAACGCAGAGAACAAGCCGGTTTTCGCAAAGGATTTGGAACGATAGACCACATTTTTACGCTAAGGCAGCTAATTCAGAAGACTGAAGAATATAACAGACCACTCTACCTAGCGAACGTGGACTACGAGAAAGCGTTCGACTCTGTGGAACACTGGGCAGTTGTAGACTCTCTCAAAAGATGCCACATAGACGACAGATACATCGAAATTCTCAGGAATCTGTATAAGTCCGCAACAATGACTGTTCAACTAACAGAAAACACCAACCCCATTCAGATTCAAAAAGGCGTGCGCCAGGGAGATGTCATATCCCCGAAGCTGTTTAACAACGCACTGGAAGACATCTTCAAGACCCTAGATTGGACTGAGAAGGGAATTAACATCAACGGAATGTACTTACGATACGCAGATGATATAGTGATTACAGCGGAATCAGAATCAGAGCTACAAACTATGATAACCCAACTATACCACGCATCACTCGAAGTAGGTCTAAAAATGAACATGGACAAAACGAAGGTGATGACTAATGTCGATACAAGCCTAATAATCAATAAAAGCGATAAAATCCCATTTCATTGGAAGATCACGAACTCGAATGGGTGAATGAGTACATTTACCTGGGGCAACGGATCAAACTGGGAAAGAATTCTATAGAGGCAGAAATAAGTCGTAGAATCCGACTAGCATGGGCGGCATGTGGAAAGTTGAAAAGGGTATTCAAATGCAAAAGGTTCTTACAATCCCTCAAAACTAAGGTCTTCAACCAATGTGTCCTTCCAGTAATGACTTATGGTTGCGAAACGTGGTCGTTAACGGGAAAATGGTCCATAGGCTGAAAGTAGCTCAGAGAGCCATGGAACGGAATATGCTCGGAATATCTCTACGAGACAAAGTACGCAACACCGTCATCTGAGAGCGCACCAAAGTGTTAGACGTTGGATACCGCTTTGCAAAACTCAAGTGGGCTTGGGCCGGACATGTGTGCAGACGTGGAGATGGCAGATGGACCAAAAGCATCATGGAGTGACGACCACGGCTCGGGAAGAGGAGCGCTGGCAGACCATCCACCCGATGGTCCGACGACATAAAGGCATATGCCGGGACAGACTGGACCAGGAAGACCAGCGATAGAGCAGTGTGGAGGAACATTGGAGAGGCATATGCCCTGCAGTGGGCAAATATATGCTGAGGAAGGAAGGAAGGATCTCTTTGTGTCTTTCTATAAATTTCTTGAACCACTTGTCACCCGGTTGATTGTCTTTGCTGTGTATGAAGCTGACTTTTTTCTTTTCTTGGGCTCTGAACTCATCTAAAATAAAACATTTTATCAGTCCTATTGTATTATTATGTAAGTAATTAATTATTATGAATGCGAAAGTTAGAAAGCGAGTCTAATTTAATGAGAGGAAGAGAATTTACGGAAAAATATCAATTCCATCTCCGGAACAGCTGAACGTATTTTGCTGAAATTTGGAATACAAATAGTATAAGAACTAAAGCAACGCATAAGCTTTATTCGAATAGGTACCACGCGAGCGGAGCCGCGGGCGGATGCTTGTAAATCAAAACTTTTTTAAATGGTCGAAAACTGATCGGTGGTATCAGTTTTCGACCACAATATTACTATGAATTTAAGAGAACATTTATATGCGAATAAACAAATAACCTGGAGAAAAATTAAAAAAGGTACAAATACATTTATTTTATAGTTAGAAATTGGAATTTATTGATGTTTTATAGCATTTTATTGTATTTACTAAAAACATGGTCGAAATCTGGGAGTGTATCTACCCGATCCTGTTCTCGACCGCTAGCATTTTATCATATCTGTATTTTTTGATTGTATCATATTAGCCCGGACGAAAACTGGCCATTAGATTTAGGAGGGTATTAAGGCTTAGAATAGTTTAACAGCAGCAGTTAGTTTCCATACATACAAAAATACAAAATTACACCTTCTTGATATGATTCAGCCCGATTCCGACCACGTAGTCGAAAAAGGGATTTTCGTTCAAAAGCCCGGAACAGTTCTCGTCCACGTAATTTTAACTACTTATTGTTTATATTCAAAGCGAAAAACATCATAAACGTATTTTTTTATCTATTACCAAGGTATACAAACAATCCAAATTGTAAAAGCCGAATATATGAGTGAATAACTTACCGTGAACTGCGACACACTTCACTATTTTTTTTGTTGAAAAGGACGCTTGCGCACCTGTTCGCGGAAGACCACAGATTGATTTTATTGTTTAATATTGTTTCGTTAGTGCTGGTGGTTTGAAACTTATAAGTGTGTTTGCTTGAACATTCAAGATGGTGCCAAAATGCTTTCTTTCAGTGTGTGCGTGTGGATTAAGCTATTTTTCGGATTTGTTTACTAGTAGTGCGGCAAAAAGTCGAAAAGGGGACCCGGTCGCCTAACAGGCGTACCTACCCTATTTCATATTTATGAATTCTCGTCGTATTTCTAAAAGTATACGTCCTAGAATAAAAATAATAACTATTTTGGAATGTACAAATAAAGACCTTTCATTTGACAGCCCACTCAATATATTTGTTTACTTAACTTTTTTTACCCCAATTATTTTCATTCTTTATCAAAATTTTTTTTATCATGAAAATAAATCAAGTAGCATCTAAAATCATTGCAAACCAAACCGCAACGATGCCACTCTCTTTTTAAGACCGACCAGTCAATTAGCTACGAAGTCATCGAAACTCTATGCAACGGGAGCTCTTGCAGCTCTGGTTTCGTAGTTTTTGGTCTTTGGTCGTATTTCAAAAACTATACATCCTAGATTAAAAATAAAAACCATTTTGGAATGTACAAAATAAGCCCTTTCGTATGACACCCCACTCAATTTATTTGTGTAACTTTCATAATTTTTTACCCCCTTGGGAACCCAATATCTTCACAACCCCTTCATTGATTAAGCTCATATGCTCCCCCGTAAATTTCCTTACCACAACCTATTGACCTACCAAGTTTCATGCAGATTGGATGAACGGTTCGACAGTTATGCTCGAACAACAATTCGTGAAACATACAAACATACAAACATACAAACATACAAACATACAAACATACAAAGCAAAATCGCCCAACTTACCACTAAGATCTTCGCTCGCTTCGCTCGCTCGATCGATTATTATGCTTACCTAAGGCTGCATTCGACCAAACTGGATTAAGTTTTTACTAGAGAGTAAACTACTGTTTGTTTGAATACATTGACATTGTAAAGTTGACACCTTATAACCAGGATAATTTGTATGCACATAATAATGTTCAGTTGCGCTTTCTAAACAATTGCATTTCGAATTATGTTGGCTAGTTACTCTGGAGTAAGATGACTTTTGGTCGAATCCAGCCTATCAAAGTCAAAGTATCGTTTATTGCTCTGAATAAATGTAGAGAAGGTGTAAAATATGAACAGGAAATTTAAACCTTGGGACCCTATAGAAACAAGGATCACCTAGTAAAATGTCTATTGACTTTGTCCTTGTCTAAGTACAGGAAGGAATACATCAAAATAGTTTTTGTTGCTTGTGGGATTTTTCTCTAAAAAGTTCTCCAAATACCAACTAATTTTGTTTAAATAAATGGTTGGAGTTTTAAAACTACTGATTTAAATACCTTAAATAAATCTAAGGCATTATTTTTACAAAAACAATTAATTTAATTAATTAATATCCCTTCGGCCGCGTATGAAGCCAGAGATTCGTAACCAGTTACAGTAGAAGCAAAATTCATCTTTGAAATATACTAGGTAGTTACTTATTGCTAACTCAATCTACTGTGAAAAGTCACTCATTTGCAATGACAATATTTCCTCAGAATTGCTTAGGGAGTGTCCACATTGCGTTTTCTGCAGCGCGTTTTTGAGCTGCGCGTTTGTATCGATACAAACGCGCGTTCGCAACGCGTATTTTTCCATACAAAAGCGAACCGGGAGGGGCTGCGCGGGGGGCTGCGCGTTCGCATCGCGTTCGAATCGCGTTTGTATCGATACAAACGCGCTGCAAAAAACGCAATGTGGACACTCCCTTAGAGTTAGTAGCACATCTTTCATTTAATACCTACATCAATTTTCAAAACTGCTTATATAATTATGTAAATAAGTTTCAACTAAATAATTTGAAACAGTAGGTATAACAAGTTATACTTACCACTAATAACTTGATTGTTGTTGATTAGTTCGATTAATTAAAATCTCTATTTCGTAAATCCTTTATAAACAACATGATAAATGTAAAATATTATTCTAATCTATAGATTGTGTAACTATTTGTGGATTGTTGACTCACGGTCTTATTTATTTCACAATGTCACTTAATTGGTATGTTTTATTGAACTTCTTTAAGATTAGGCCAATCATACACATAAAATACTTTTTAAAAGTTCCAAAGTATTTTTCCATGATTTTAGAAAGAGAAATTATGTTTGAAAGAGAGAGTATGAGTTTGAATTTGTGTGTGGAATCTCCGGAGATTGGGGAGAGTTTTTTAAAGTTCATACCTATACTTAGTTAAAAAATTCAACTCAAGGCCGCTAGTAAATATAATGCCTCTGTAGAATTATTGATATTCAAATATTTGTATAATGTGAATTATGTTAAATGTGAATGCTGTTGATGTTGCCTGACAAATAAATGAAATAGATTAAAACTATCTGAATCTGTGTGAACAGGCAGGGCCTAAGCTTTAATTCCGCTATACTGATGATACTGATAATAGGTAGACCACTTGAACATTATCAGTGAAATAGTCATTTTCTCACATAGCTGATAAAAATCTTGTTTACTTTCTCACACATTTCTCTATCGAAAATATTTCAATTTATCTCATCATCTGCATTGATTTACCAAGAGGTAAGGGTTCATGAAAGAGGTGAATGAAATGAAATGAAATGTTCCCGGTGAAGATGATGTACATGTATGTATGGGGACTCCCTATTCCGCAATTAGACTCAAAAGGTGGTCCTTTTTGCGTGGTAAAGGAAGGAGGTAAATGAGGCTTCCGGTGAAGGAAAACATCGTGAAAAAATCAGTTGGCTTTCTAATTTCGGCGATGGACCTGCAACCTTTTGGCAATTTGAGTTGTGAATCATTTTAAACATTATCAATATCATTTGTTTAGGTATCTTTGTTTCCGATTTCAATATAATCGATCGAGCGAGCGAAGCGAGCGAAGATCTTAGTGGTAAGTTGGGCGATTTTGCTTTGTATGTTTGTATGTTTGTATGTTTGTATGTTTGTATGTTTGTATGTTTCACGAATTGTTGTTCGAGCATAACTGTCGAACCGTTCATCCAATCTGCATGAAACTTGGTAGGTCAATAGGTTGTGGTAAGGAAATTTACGGTGGAGCATATGAGCTTAATCGATGAAGGGGTTGTGAAGATATTGGGTTCCCAAGGGGGTAAAAAATTATGAAAGTTACACAAATATATTGAGTGGGGTGTCATACAAAAGGGCTTATTTTGTACATTCCAAAATGGTTTTTATTTTTAATCTAGGATGTATAGTTTTTGAAATACGACCAAAGACCAAAAACTACGAAACCAGAGCTGCAAGAGCTCCCGTTTCATAGAGTTTCGATATCTTCGTAGCTCATTGACTGGTCGGTCTTAAAAAGAGAGTGGCATCGTTGCGGTTTGGTTTGCAATGATTTTAGATGCTACTTGATTTATTTTCATGATAAAAAAAATTTTGATAAAAAATTAAAATAATTGGGGTAAAAAAAGTTAAGTAAACAAATATATTGAGTGCGGTGTCAAATGAAAGGTCTTTATTTGTACATTCTAAAATAGTTATTATTTTTATTCTAGGACGTATACTTTTAAAAATACGACGATAATTCATAAATATGAAATAAATGAAAAATTAGACACGACATTATGTATTGCATGCATGCTAGTATTTTTTACCATGAAGAGCTAGCGCAATAGGCATACCCGGCAGTAGTAGCACTTGAAATTATAGGGGTAGTCAGAAGAAAGTCCAAATGTTGGCCATCTACGGTGCGCGAGATCTCAGTTCGGGGCGAACTACTAGTTTTATTGATACTTATAAGACTTTTCATCTATTCTGTAAAAATGCGTCATTTATCAATTGCTTGATAAAGTACCTATGACACATAACTACTCGTATCTATACACACATGACTGTCTTAATTTAAAAATTATTTCCATTCTAATATTTGTAAAGCCACACCTTGCATAATATTATCATAATTTCATCTTAGTAGCGCGAGATAGGTAGGTAGGTACTAGGTATAGACCGCGTGTTTGTTCAAAAGTCAAATAGGATTTGGTACACGCCTCTGATCACCCTTAAATTTCTTCAAAGGATACCTAAAAGTTATAATTTATCAATGTGATAAAATAACCAGCTTTCGCCCGCGCCTTCACGTGGCACCAATTTATGAGTAGTCTAATGTTATTGCCAACCACGATGAACACCTATCGCAAGTTTCATTCAAATCCGTTCAGCCGTTTCCATTTTGCGCGTTAATTAATCATACAAATTTTCACATTCAAAATATTAGTAGGATTGTCAATAAGAAAACACTTTACTACGACACTTTAAAACATACTACTGAGTATCATAATGTGTTTTTAATTCAGGAATGCGAGCTATTCAGCGTTTCATGGTTGTGCCCATTCTGCCAATTACCATTATAGATTCAATTACATGGCCACAATACGAGAACGTCCGTAATAGCCCTTTTTGATTGCTTCCTTGACTGCACAGATTAAATGACGACACATTTTATAGATAGAGGGCCTTATAAACGCCTCTAAACTTTAAACAATGTTCAAGATTCTCCCTGTCTCTGTCTGTTTGACACTATCTAACAAAAAAGAAAGGCAAATGTTTAAACGGTGTTTCAATTTTAACAGAATTTTATAAGTAGAAGGGAGAATTACTTAAAAGGTCTAATTATGCAATTTTTTTTAATTAATTATCTCAGTTTATCAACGTCTTCATACCCAAATTTAATTTAAATATCAATTTTAGAGACTCGGCTATCTCAGGAACAGCAAAATATTTTCGATTATTAAATTTTATTTTATTGTGAAGCCAAGAAGAATGTGATGAGAGTGAATGAAGCGAAAAAAGTGTGTCAGGATCGTAGCAAGTGGAGATCTGTGGTCTCTGCCTAACCCTATGATGGGAAACAGGCGTGATTTTATGTATGTATGTGAAACCAAGAACAACTTCATAATGTTTGTTTTAATTAATTTTCAATAGGTTATTTAATTTGTAAAATGATAAAAGATCACTAGAGTGACGTAAAATAAATAATACAAAAGTTCGGAACTCGAGAGAAACCCGGTAGTAAAACTTACGTTTTTAAGATCGTTTCCGTTATTCGTTGATTCAAGTGAATTCGGGACCAAACATTATGCAAATTTAATATCAATGTTACACAATAACGAAACAATTACTTTCTTACACAGTAAACAGTCGTTGAGAGATTGACACACTTCCGAGAAATTGCAGTACATTCAATTATTCAGTGATAATGTTTATCACATGCTGATTATGTAATGATATTATTTTGACACAGTTCTCTGCGGTAATGAATTTTATAAAGTTATTAACCCTGTTTGATAATTAATTAAATGGTAAGATAGTAATTCATACATCACTCAATCTTCATATAATTCATATTAATCTTGAAATAAATACCTGTAGCTTCTGATTGAGTATCAGACCTTATGTTTTTTTGCTCCGAGTCCGAGTAAGGCAACCAAAATTGATCTCAAACTGTTGAATATGACAGTGAACGATCGCCTAGATATCTTTTGTCGCGTTCGATCTCGTTGAGATGAGAGTGACGGAGCTACTTGCGTGGTCGTTCAACTGTCATATTTGGGAGTTTTGAGATCATTTTTGGTTGCTATCAAAGTTAGGGGCTGGAGTAGAATAACCTAGCTCTTAGGGGCCTTTCACTCTTCAGCGTGTCGCCGGTCGCGTCCGCGAGTTGACCATTCACAGCACAGAGAAAATCGAAAATTCAAAATTCTCTGTGCTGTGAATGGTCAACTCGCGAACGCGACCGGCGACACGCTGAAGAGTGAAACAAGCCTTAAGACGTGTCAAAGTGATCTACATTTTCCTATTTAACTATCTTTTTTTTATTTTGACTTTGACTGGTACGACTGTTTACATTAAGTAAGTTCATATGAACTAGTGGCCAACTCTCGTGACGGAGTTTTAGGCCGTCTAAAGGCTTCCATCATGGCTTAACAACTTAAAAGCCGAGGCAGACAATTTAACGTGCCCTCCTAAGCACGGAAGCGCTCAGCTCGTAATGCCATTTGCGATCACCCATCTAAATTGTAACCGCGCACAACGTTGCATAACTTCAACGATCAAGAACGTTAATATCTATCGTGTTAATATCTTTACTCTCATGTATGCACACAATTTCTATCCATAGCTTTATAATACCCTCTCTCTTCATCCCTAGGTTTGCTGTAAGAAAATTCTTTCAGGGTTAAGCTCGCTTGTACATTACCTCTAATCTAGTGTGTAAATGTTACTGTTTTGTGTACAATAAAGAATTTAAGAAAGAACGTCTCAGCAAGCTTACCACGAGCGCTTCATTGTCGCTTCACTGTTTACATTGAACCTCGTCTTCCAGGATTCCCTGCCCCGCGGCCATCACACGCTCTCAGCGTCGTCTCACCACCTGCACCGCGGGGCGCAGTCCTTCGACGCCTCTTCTAATAGCAGCGGAATCTCCTCCACCCATGTGGTGGAAATACACAGCACTAATGGATCTGATACTTCCTCGCGGTGGGGGAACTCGTTAGGTAAGACTTTCTTACTCTCTTTGGGCACAGACAATATCTACACCACAGACAAACCGCAAATAGGAAAGCAAAGAAGTCATAAGGTATTAATGTTGGTATTTGTTTATTTGCTGGCAAACCAATTACAAAGCAGGATCAAAATCAAAAAAATCAGGTAGACCTGCCTCAAAATAAGACATTTTTAAAACATTGAATCCCTAATGAACTAAAAGTATAGTTTGCGTCATGTAAAAAGAACGCTGGAAGAGAGTGGAGGGGTGTGTTTTGTCTCATGTTTGCGAATAGGTAACCCATGCGCAAACATGAGACAAAACACACCCCCTCCACGTTCTTCCAGCGTTCTTTTTATGTGACGTGAACTATAACTTGGATTTGAAGTTGCGACCTTGATACTTGTATTTATCAACGGGCGAACCGCTAGTACAAAATACAAATATTTTTCTAACGATTGTTTAGTACTTATAAAAAAATTCATAAAACTACTCTCTTCCAGGAAGCCACGGCTCATCCTCAGGCCTCGTCTCCATAGCGACAGAGAACAACAACGTCAAATTCACCGCCCCCCATTGTCTGGACAACCTCCAAAAAGAGAAGGACCTACCCACCCCTTTATCAACCCCCACAACATCCAGAAAATCACGCCGAAGATCCAACTTGTTCACCCCTTCGAAGAAAGATGATAGGTTGAAGAATGGCGAGCTAGGGTCCGGTAGGGCGATACCTTTGAAGCAAGGATACCTTTACAAGAAGAGTAGCAAAGCCCTTAATAAGGAGTGGAAGAAGAAATATGTTACGCTTTGTGATGATGGAAGGTTGACGTACCATCCAAGTTTACATGTAAGTAACTTAAAAATTTGCAATACTACTGATATTATAAATCTGGTGTGTCCAACAGGCTGATTGTCTAACTTGTCTCAAACCTCAAATTGGTCTCAAACTATCAAAACAATCGCGTAGGTATCTTTTGTCGCGTTCGGTATCGAGATGAGAGTGACAGAGCTACTTGCGTGGTCACTGAACTGTCGTATTTGACAGTTTGAGGCCGATTTTGGTCGCTATCAAAGATTGACAATCAGGAGGCAAAATTTTGAGTCTCAATCACACCAGTGATCAAGTTTGGATGGAAGTTGTAGTAGTAGATGTAGATATTAGCCTGGAATAGGATATTTAAATTTAATAATGTAGATACCGAGCGAGTAAAGCTGTAGGCGGAAGCTAGTACTTAGTAGAAGAGTTGACCTCAGTGCAGGAAAAAAGTAGAGATGTATGGACCTGGCTCACGTAGCAAAAAAATACGTAGTTGTATGCGTAGTTCCGCTCAATTGATGTCCTTGGAATGTGCTACGTATTAACAAAAACAACTTCTTGAATCTAGCTATTATTGAATGCTTGGATAATCATGTATTTGTTTTAGGATTACATGGAAGATGTAAACGGCAAAGAGATCTCTCTCCAGTACGTGACAGTGAAAGTGCCAGGGCAGAAGCCACGCGGCTCCAAATCCATCATCACAACTGTGCCAGGGTATAACGGACATTCGGCCAGTCTGGACATACATGATAGCATTGGGGGACTGTCTATTGGTGAGTTTAAATGATTGAGAAGTCTTAAGGAAGCGCTTAGGTAGCTCTCCTACCGGCTGCGCCATATAATTTTAGAAATAGTAGCTCTGGCAACTAAGCTGCAGTTGTGGGTTAGATTTTAGTCCAGGACAAACATTTTGTGTGATGAATTATGTCATTTTTCTTTAAACCTGGTTTTTATAAATGTGAACAAAAAGCGGTAAGACAGTAATAAAAAAAAAAATCTCACTTATTCATCATGATCATGGAAGGACTACTGGAATCATGGTTTTATCACTGTTTAACTAAATATGATTTATGAAATACTACATGTATTCTATCATTTATCTGATTTCATTAGTACATGCTTTTATTTATTGCTGGATGCTATGACCACTTTATTATTAACCTTTCCAGGTTACAAAGAGAAGCCTCAGCGCGCCACAGACAAGGCCCTTCTCTCGGCCTTCGAGACCATGAAAGAACCTGCTTCAAGCCGGCAGTCATTGGCATCTGAGACCGAGGTCGGATCGACCAATGGCGCGGATAAAGACACACCGCATGTCAAGAAACGACATCGCAGGATGAAGAGTAGCGGGGTTAAGAATGGTGATGAAGGTGAGAACGTAATACTGATTAAAATAGGCGTTGGTCTCATAGACCGTAGTTAGAGGGTAAAAATGTAAATACAATTTTCATTCACCTTTCAGTGTTCAGGTTTTCATATTATTATGCGTTTTCTATCAATATACATTTACGGCCAGGATTTGGGCCTTCAAATTGCAAGTCGATTCGAAGTACAGCAGGACAGGACCTCTGTAATCCGAACTCCGAAAATAAAAAAAAAGTAATAGTATTGTGAAAATTTAAATGCATAAGTATTCATCTTTAAACGTTACATTTATTAAACGTTTTTTAAAGAAATCCATTATTTTAGTTTGTCGGGAGGTGTTTAATGACAAATAAAAAGCTTTGTCTCACAATTTACGTAAAAGCATTTTTTCTGGCAAAGGAATGTCCACTTGGTCAGCCCATTCAAGACATTGTATTTAAAGCAGACACCGCACTTGAATTGGAAACGCTTGCTACTGGTTCAATGTGCGATATTTCTTCACTGTCGGCGGGGGTGGAGCGTTCGGATTACGGAGGTGTTCGGATTAAAGAGGGCCTACTGTAGTTATAAAAAATAATCTTCATAAAACCAATGTTTTTGTTTTCAGATATTTAGTTTGATTTCTTCCTAGTATCTAATTAAAGTTGATTTCCTATATTCCAGACGGAGAGTTCACGACGTGCGAGTTCACGATAGTGAGCCTAGATGGCAAGCGCTGGCGTTGGGAGGTGTGCGGGCTGGGGGCGGGGCCCGCCGCCGCCGCGGCCGAGCGGGACGCCTGGGTGTGCGCGGTGGAGGCGCAGATACTGGCCTCGCTGCAGGGACGGGTATGTTACAGCCAGGCTATAGAGTTGATACGTCACAAAGTGTTTATCCCTCCGGCTGCGCCAGTATGCACTTATAAAAGTTATAACGTTTTTATGCTACATCACAAATGAAAAGTATTTTTCATCCCTCCGGCTGCGCCAGTTTTCTGTGCAGCTTACACTGTTATCTATCTAATTAAAAAGTCGATTTATTATGTCCTAAGCAACCCATTTCATAAATATGACAAATTATTATTAATATTTAATTTCTCTAATTTAGACATCCCGCCAACCAGCCCCGACAGGAGCTAATTCCACCGGCGACGTTCGAGCGACGTACTACATCAGACGAGTGCACGGAAACTCCGCTTGTTGCGATTGTGGCGCAGCCGGTAAGTATAACTTAGATAATGAGAAAACTTAAAAATTAAAAAAGTAGTAGAAAATAGCATTTAAATGAAAACCAGTGTTACCAAACTCCCACTTTTAGGTACCTATACTTTAATGGTTAGTAGGTCTATTCACAGATCAAAATAAATAATAGTAGAATAATATAATACTTTTTTTTAGTACTTATGGAAATCAGTGTCGCTAATGCGGTGTCATTGTTTATTTGCGTTTTACTCCCTCGCCTGTGTTGTAATGAACATTGTGTACATAAGGCTCTAAGCGCATAAAAGTTCATCATTTGAATTTATTTTTGAATTCTATCAAAAGTTCATGTCGAAGAGACTGTCGCACTTGGTCAACATGGCTGGTCCATTAGCTTGTATTCAAGAAGAATTAAAATTCACTGTGTTTTTGGATAGTCTAAATTTTTATGTAAACTAATAAAATCTTTTGGTAATTAGATCCGGACTGGGCGAGTCTCAACTTGGGCATACTAATCTGCATCGAATGTTCAGGAGTGCATCGGAATCTCGGCTCGCATATATCGCGAGTACGATCACTGGACCTCGACGAATGGCCGTAAGTATTAACAATTTATTTATTAAATAAACCTTGTTAAAGATGTACAAAAGAATAAACAACAACAGATGTAACTGATCCCTGATGTATGACTGATGATTTTTATTTTATGCAAACCTAAGTCGCCAGACTGTAACTAAGAACTGTGCTAAGAAATGTTTAAGATTTCGAGAGGCTAAAATATGATTTGAAATTTCACCTTAACTACGTACGAACATGGTTTAAAATTCTTAACAATGTTTACGTCAAGAGATCATAACGATTGTCAAATTGATTGCCTTACGCATTTAATTTCGTCATTTGTAGCTACAGGGACCAAGCCTACTATTTGAGTTTGCTTTCAACGAAAAACATCGTGAGGAAACCCTCGGCTTAGTCAGTCTAACACGTATTGAGAGGAGAGGAAAGACTTCCTGTGGATATGGCCGGTTAAGCTATCAGGATGGTGTAGGTGCTGGGCAAGCCTACTCCATCTCAACATTGTCCCAGGCACTACAGTGTCCCATTTAAGTGTAGGCAAAGATTGCCTCCTGACACTGATCTAGCATAAGGCCGAAGTTTATAGCAAAGTGAAAGTTCGCATCGCGTTCGTATGGATACAATGCCTATTTATTCTGTGGGAAGGGAGCTGTTTGGCGTTTGTATCAAAAACGCGCTGCAGAAAATGCAATGGCCACTCCCTATGTCTAGTTTTAGTCCTACATTTTTAAACTACTTTACTAATAATGTTAACAGAGTTATAATCTATTTCCCAGCCTGGGCCACGTCAGTGTGATGGTGTCGATAGGCAACGCGCTCGCCAACTCGATATGGGAGGCGGATCTCAGGGGACACATCAAACCTATCGCTACCTCTTCACGGGAAGAGAAGGAACGGTATGTATATTTCAACGTTTTTAACCGACTTAAAAAAAAATGAGTTTGGGGAACATGGTGGAATCGGTCCCCAAAGGTGGTTCCTCTGCAGCGGGCCGGCCCATCTGGCCTTCTTGCTCGTGGTCTTTCGACCGACAGTTGTTGTTGGCTGGTCGGATATATGTCTATTGCTGCTGAAACTACAGCTTGCGCGATCTAAACGTATGTTGTAGCGCCATCTACGCTGAAGCCTTCGTAGTACGTCTAGCGACAGATAGATGTCGCTACAAGTGTGATTAGTTTATTTAGATTAAGTTTTCTCATAATTTTCTGTATATCCAGATGGATCCGCCTAAAGTACGAGCGTCGCGCGTTCCTATCGGCGACGGACGCGAGCAGCTCGGAGGCGCTGCGCGGCGCCGGCGCGCGCGGGCAGGTCGGCGTGCTGGCCCGCATGCTGTCCTGCGGGCCGCCCCGCGCGCCCGCGCCGCACGAGCGCGCGCTGGCGCTGCGGGCCGCCGCCGCCGCCGGACACCTGCCCGCCGCACAGCTGCTCATCTGGGTGAGTGTAGGACGGGTCGCGGGCCGGCCCGCATGCTGTCCTGCGGGCCGCCCCGCGCGCCCGCGCCGCACGAGCGCGCGCTGGCGCTGCGGGCCGCCGCCGCCGCCGGACACCTGCCCGCCGCACAGCTGCTCATCTGGGTGAGTGTAGGACGGGTCGCGGGCCGGCCCGCATGCTGTCCTGCGGGCCGCCCCGCGCGCCCGCGCCGCACGAGCGCGCGCTGGCGCTGCGGGCCGCCGCCGCCGCCGGACACCTGCCCGCCGCACAGCTGCTCATCTGGGTGAGTGTAGGACGGGTCGCGGGCCGGCCCGCATGCTGTCCTGCGGGCCGGCGCTGCGGGCTGGCGAGGGGCTGACTTGAGCTAGAGACGCGCCACACGCGCAGACACGACAACGAGACCGAGACCACAGTGTATAAATTCATGAGGTGACAACCTTACTTCACGCACACAATTGCGCATGTACAAAAATGACATTATATAGTGTCTGTGTAAATAGGTTAGCTTAGAATAGGTAGGCTTTTGCATAGAGATTTCGTCGAGTGTCCGGGTTGTGCTACTAGCCTCTAAGCTTTCAGTGAAATTTCCAGCATTATTTATTGTTATCTTTCCTTCCAGCACAACGGCAACCCGAACTTCCCCGACGCCGACGGTCACAGCTGCGTTTTCTACGCTCGAGCGGCGGCCAACCATCTCTCGGGCATCCCCCCGCAATATCCACGGAACTTGCAGCTAACCTGCCCTCTACATCCTAATCCACCTGTTTTAGCACCTGGCTCTGGTAAATATATCTAGGGGTCTTACTTATAAACATGAATAAAAAAACCTTAGGCAAAGGCCTAAGTTTTTTATACATGTTTATAAACAAAAGATTTAAAACAAGATGTTAGTAAAGACTTACATCTTTACTAGATGATTTATGCAGTGTCAGGTGGCAATCTTTGCCTACACTTAACGGGACACTGTAGTGCCAGTGTTGAGATGGAGTAGGCTTGCCCAGCACCTACACCATCCTCTCAGCTTAACCGGCCATATCCAAAGGAAAGAGATGGTCAAACTTGAATACTGGTTAAATAATGCTCAAGATTCGCCCTGTCACTATCAAACACTACCTAACAAAAAAGGATGGCAATTGTTTCAACGGTGTTTCCATTATAACAAGAATTTTATAAGTAGAGGGGTAGAGATGTATTATAACGGTCAAATATCTAAGCGATCGAGCTCTGCTCGGGTCTAAATAGAGAAAAATTAAAATTTTCTGATAAAAATACCAAAAAAAAAATATCAATGGCTGAGATTCGAACTCGCAGCCTTCGGCGTTGAAGCCTAACCACTTAGCTGCTCTCACAACTTCCGCAAAATTACGAATCACGTTGAACTGGTAAATCTTTCTCGTGAAAATGCCGAGAAAACCAATTTGAGACCTAGCTAGATCGATTCTTCGCGCCCGTAAATCCTCGCATTAAAATCGTTTAGAGCCGTTTTCGAGAACGTGAGTAGGTACAAACAAACAAACAAATATTGCTCGTTTATTAGAATAGATAGATAGATATATAGGATAGGCTAGGATTTCCACATTATATCTGGACTGGACAAAAATAAACATTATATCTTTCCACAGGCACAAACTCAACCAGTTCAAGTTCAAGCGCAAAATCCTCCATCAAGAACCCAGAACCAGAATGCAACTGCATTATATTCGAGCTACTGAACGCCCAAGCGGCGTCTAACGCCCTAGTCGAGATACTAATCGGCCTTCAGAACAACCAATACATGAACGGATACGATACAAATGGAGTCAATACATTTGGCCACGCGACATTAGGTCGACCGAATCTATCGCTGACCAATGGGAAGTGTGGGAGTATAGTTTAGATGTAAACATTTATCCGTACTTTTGCGTATCTGTGTAGTAACTTTCAGTTTTGTATTAAAAAATCCTGGATGAAGATTGAGGTTTTGTTAATTAATCCGTACTTTGCTGAAATGTGAATGAAACATCGGTTTACAAAAGACCGTATCCGGATTACTCGTTACTAAGACTTTTTGGATTTGGCAATTAATACATTTTGTTTGCTTGCTGAACAGTTTTTCCGTTGTTTTACTCGTTGATCAGTTTCTTGGTTTTGTTTTTCCGAACTTTTCCATACAATCTATTTAGTGCGGATTTTTCTATAGTCGTATTGCTCATTATACGGACTAAAAACACATCAAAATTGAAGGAAAAATGTCATTTTTTCCTTCAATTTTAGTCCGTAGAATGAGCAATCCGACTATAGTTTTCGAATTAATCTGAATATACTTCTACCAGTTATTGGTTTTGTCTGTAGTGTTACGATACTCATTGTATTGTAGACATTCAAGCAGATTTTTCTATATACATATTATTAGTAGCATGTTTTTACAGATTTGTAATTTAACATTTATCATTTCGAATATGCTAAGTTATTGGGTAACTTGAAAGATTAATTTATTATTAAAAATGTTAAATTTTATTTGAATAGATATTAGAAATTCACCGAATTTTGATAGTTTATTTATGACACTGTAAATGTTTCTTTTATTATATTCTAGACAGTATTTTGCACTGTTTAATCAATGTTACATAGATAAGTATGGGAATAATGTTTCGACTGAAATTATAATCGAAAGTTCTATGTAAGTTACCGAGTTTGATTGATGCGTGGAGCTCAAATTTACGTGAAAATGGGCAGCTGTTTCTTACAGATTGGTAAAAGAAAAATATTTATAAGAAATTAAAATAATCAACGTATAAATGAGCTCTAGCGTTAAAATTATAATGTACGTACTTATACGTACTAACTGTTTAAAATATTGACGGTATGTTATCCGTAATTCCGATATTAATCCGATCTTTTACAAAATTAGCAAAATTTTGTGTCTGTCAATTTAAATGTTAATTAAATTAGTAAATTATATTAGTAAATCCCAGTTCACATATCCGGATAATAGTTCAAATGTAATTATTTTGGTAGTTTAGAGAAATGTAGGGTCTTTTGTTGTAGTCCCTGATTCAAAAGCACATTAAATGTAGGTTTTTCAAATTATGGTGTTATTTGCAAGTTGCTACCTTTTAGTATCACAATTTGTATTGTTAAAACTTAAATTATAGAAGGTGGCAACACTAGCCGAAGCATGAATATTTTATCCGTACATATTTTTTTCACAAATACCTTTTAATAATTTTATTAAGAAAATGGTTCTATCAATGCATTTAGTTATGGTGCTTTTTATCCACAGAGTACGGATTTTTACGGATTTATTTTCTCCGTAAAATAAAAAAAATGTATGTAAAATCCGGATTTAATATTCATGTTTCGTTTTACAATAGAGTAAATAGGGTAAATTTAAATTGATTAGGTGCGAGATCTCAGCTCAATGCTACTGTAGGGTATAAACATAGATTAATTGTATTTTAGTGGTAAATCACTTTACCCTAGTACCTTGGGTGATTTTTCTTTAACTAATCTTTTACATAGAATCTTTGTTTGAGGATATTTTTCTAGAATTTATGTAGGTAGGCTTTAGGCTGTTTGAACTTAACTTTAATGCAAATAGGATACATATTTGCTTACCATTAGACATTCCATTATTTCATCACCCAAGGGTAACTAATAATAGTTGATGTGATACGGTTTTCCCATATTAAGCCAAATGTACTGACCCCTTCGTGCCTACTCTAGTTAGTTACGCTTAACGGGTTCCCATTTGAATTATTGAGATATTTTAAAATTAAAGATCGTGTAAGATTATTTTGATCCGAATTATCCGTATGAGTTGTACGGATTATGTGGACATTTACAATTTTAAGTTTGCTATTTCAAATGGAAACCCGGTGTTAGCTTAAATATACGACAGGAGTTAGCGAAGTTTTTTTTCTATTCCTAATATTTTCCAATTTGTTTAGTCTATCTCCTGGACTATTATAGATGTCTCCAATTTGATAATTGTAGTGTTTCTTGTCAAGTTTCACTACATACAATATTTAAACGATTGATTCTCTGTTCTATGCAACATTTTTTTATTCTAATGTATGCAAAATATCTAATTTCCTACAACAACGACCAAAATTTCAACTTTCAAAATTTATCGAAAATCCTTCAGTTGAAAACACAAAATTAGTCTTCTTTTCATCCTTTCACTATAAATTGCAAGTAGGCCAAAGTAAACTAGTAGTTTGTGCATTTATTTGCAACATACAATTTGATAATATTGATTTTTTTATATTATTGATAGTTTTTCAATTAACACCTATAGTTTTCAATTAAACATTACTTCTCAATGCTAAATTGAACTGAATTGCAGCTTGTAATTTTTATATTATTTAATTTGTTAAATAATTAAAATATGCTTGCGGAACATGAATCTGAATATTTTTCACCCATATTATATTCGAAATTATCCAATAAGATTTTTGTATATTTTAGCAATAAATCGTTTTACCGTTCAGTATTCCGATTTATATTTGTATAGATGCACGAATTATTTCTCGCACGTTTTTATTTGTATATTTTTATTTAAAGCGTTGAAAATTGATAATTTTAAATTACGTTACCTTTGACTTTGGTTAGCTATATTTATGTTGTGTATATATTTATTGTACAGGCCAAAGAGCTTTCTTGTAAATATCGAATGCAGCTGTAGGCTGTGCAGTAACAAGTTCCGTTTTTGTAATTTCTAAGAGATTTGTTGATGTTCTTATCTTGTCGAAAATAAAGTGTATTTGAACACGATGGCTTTTGTTTTCTTTGAAATATACCATTTTCGTGCTTATAAGCTTGATTAGCATCTATTTTAAATGTAGGTACCTAGTGAAATATACTTACCTAGAAATTTCAATATAAAGCAGGCAGGATAAGAATAATTTTGGCAGCAAAAAAATGCATTTTTCAGGAATTCTGCTGACCCTTCAAAGCAGTCCACAGATGGCTTAGTTTGTATGATTCCAAGGCGATCCATTTATCGGAATGTGAATCGCACTGCTGGTCAAGTCACTCATCTTACACTGCAAGGACGACAAAATCATACAAATACAATTTAGTTCTTATACCAACTTTAATACAGTACAAACTTCATCTTGGTATTTTAGTAACATTCTCAGCAACATTCGGCATATCAGTAAGATTACGCATTTCAGAAATATTCGGCGTCATTAGATCATTATGTCTTCCTTCCCCGTTAATCTGTCCCATTTCCAGATCAAAGAGTATATTATTTATGCGGTGCTGAGCTATTAGCCGATTATACGAATTAAGGTTTCGAATTTTATGAGCTATTAATTGACCATAGATAGTAAACTCATCTTTTTGAGTCAATTCTTCAGTGGCTTTCTTCATAAAGCTGTATTCTTCCTCTTTATCATCATGCTTTGTACTTTTAACTCTCTTCTTTCGTATTGGTGGTAAGGTAAATTCATGCTCGTCTTCAGACATACACGTTATAGAAGTTACAGAGCTTTCTCCATTGAATGTCTCAGCTTGCGAATCCTGAAACAATGTCATCAGTCTGTTTATAATGGCCCCACTTTTCAAACACTTACAATGTTATGTTCTAAGAAATAAATTTTTGCTATTATTATTAAGTAGGTAAGTAAGTAAGTATTTTAAATTTATATGCGCATTAACACGAGCTCTAAACGGTGAAGGAAAACATCGTGAGGAAACCCGCGGTTTAGTCAGCCCCACACGTATTGACCATGTATTGTCTTTCCTGTGGATATGGCCGGTTAAGCTGAGAGGATGGTGTAGGTGCTGGGCATGGGCAAGCCTACTCCATCTCAACATTGTCCCCGGCACTACAGTGTCCCGTTAAGTGTAGGCAAATAAAAGTAGGTACTTTACCTTTACTTCCTCCGTACACGTTTCTATATTTTCCCTAAGCGTCCCTGAGTCGGCAGTGAATAATAGATGATTATAAGCGAACCAGGGTGAATGATACACCTCATCGGATCCAATGCTACTCTTGTTCTTGATGACTTTCTGATGCTCTTTAGAAAAATATGACCGAAGCAGTGAACGCATAAAACATGGAAGCATTCTTTGCGCTAGAAAATGACCCAACGAAAAGTGTGACACGGTAGGCGGGGCTTGAAAAGTGTGACACGGACGAGTTTAGTTGCGAAGTTGACATTGGCGGCGACGGTCAACTAAATTTCTAGTTTTTTTCATAAAAATGCCTTGTTGTGCTGTAAATTGGTGCGTAAGTAGATCCGATTTACACAACAAGAATAATGGTGTTAGTTTTCAGATGTAAGTACTTACATCGCTATTTATCATTTTTCCATAAAAATAATCCTGGTTTTTGTCTATAGGGATGGTGTTATGCCACCCAAACCAAGTACCTACCTAATTTCTACCTAACTGATATTTTTTTATTATTTCATATTAGTACCTATACTATAGATACTAATATTATAAAGCGGAGGAGTTTGTTTGTTTGTTTGAACGCGGTAATCTCAGGAACTACCAGTCCGATTTGAATACTTACATACTTACTTAGTTCGCCCCGAACTAAGATCTCGCGCACCGTAGATGGCTTATATTTGGACTTGCTTCTGACTACCCCTTTACTTTCAAGTGCTGTATGTTTATTGCGCTAGCTCTTCATGGTAATGAATATTGGCATGCATGCAATACATAATGTTGTGTCTAAAATTTTACCCGACTACGGCGAAGCAAAAAAGAAGGGTTATGATTTTGACGGATTACGCAAAAAAACAGTTCCAAATGGTCTTGGCTGAACATAGAAAACGCCCAGACCCGAAACTAATATTTACAGATCTTATAAACCTTTGTCTCGCGGCAGGGATCAAACCCGCAACCTTCTGCGTCTCAGGTGGGCCTTCACCGCTGCACCACCGAGGTCTTCAAAGTGAGTGATATTTTGTAGATAATTTTATTGAATAAAACTTTTTGACTTTGGCTTTCACTGGATATAATTATAGATGTAACCTACCTTAGATAATAGTTTTGTAATTTGTACTAGTTACCTGCTTGTAAATATCAAAATATATATTATTTAGTTAGAGTCTAAATAATATATAGGTATTTTGATATTTACAAATAATTCAATGTTCTAAATTTTAGAACATTGAATTATTTTATTTGATTAGGAATACAAAGTAAATACTTACAAAGTTTTTACTTACTAAACAAACCTACGAGTAATAAGTACCCACCTACTCCTTAATAGTAGATTGTATTATAAGGGGGCAAAATAATATTTTGACGGCGAGGGCGCTTTTTTGAATCCAGAGCGAAGTGAAGGATTCTAGAGTAGAATCCCGAGCGTAGCGAGGGATTCGTATATAGTAGTAGAATCCTATATAGTAGAATCCTGAACGTAGCGAGGGATTTAAAGTACGTCGCCCGAGCCAAAAATATATTTTGCGCCCGAATGATACACTCTACTTTTCATTACAATCTATGAGAAAATAAAAGGGAAGAGAAAAGAATGTGTTAAATCGACGAAGTTCCACTTGAGAAGAGTAATCGGGGATTAAATTTTTTTATTTAGACTTTTTATCTGATACTAGCAGCGCCGAGTAGTGATGGTTTATGGTGATGATGATGATGAAAAGTAGCCTATAACCTTCCTCAAGAGTTTAGCTATCAAATACAGAAATAATTTTTCAAATCCGACTGGTAGTTCCTGAGATCGAAAACGCACAGGATTTTATGAAGTTGAAATTACAATTTTTGTATGCTATGCTATGCTATGCTATGCTATGCTATGCTATGGTATGCTATGCTATGCTATGCTATGCTATGCTATGCTATGCTATGCTATGCTATGCTATGGTATGCTATGCTATGCTATGCTATGCTATGCTATGCTATAGTATGCTATGCTATGCTATGCTATGCTATGCTATGTTATGCTATGTTATTCTATAGTATGCTATGCTATGCTATGCTATGCTATGCTATGCTATGCTATGCTATGCTATGGTATGCTATGCTATGCTATGCTATGCTATGTTATGCTATAGTATGCTATGCTATGCTATGCTATGCTATGCTATGCTATGCTATGCTATGGTATGCTATGGTATGCTATGGTATGCTATGGTATGCTATGGTATGCTATGGTATGCTATGCTATGCTATGCTATGCTATAGTATGCTATGCTATGCTATGCTATGCTATGCTATGCTATGCTATGCTATGCTATGCTATGCTATGCTATGCTATAGTATGCTATAGTGCTAAGAGTCCTCCCTCATTCATCTTGGTAGATTCGAGATGAATGAATGTGGAAAGTAGTTGTACCTCTAAAGTGCGCGGCAAAGATAATTCCGGCGCACTTAAAGGGGATTAAAAACTCATTACTGCCCGCTAAATTTATAAAGAGGATTAAAAACTCATTACTGCCCGCTAAAAGTTCCTTGAAGAGGAATCATCTACTTTGGGCGCACTTAAAGGCGAACAAAGTCGTCCTTTTCGAATAGATGGAATGAAAAACCTATTATAATTTCGAACCCTTGAACAACTGCTACCATAGAACTCATAGAAGTTCGTAATACTTATGAAATTGTTATCATAATTTACCATAATAATACGAATTAATTATTTGCATTGCATCCTATTACATAAAATCATCCCGGTTATCAGAGGCGTGGCAGGTAATGACAAGCGTTGGATGGCAATTTAAACCCAAACATCGAGGGAATAAAGTCGACTTTTAACTGTGCGTCCCGAGTCTTAGTAAATTATTGACCAATCAGCAATAGTAGATTGTTGCACGAGGGTTGAAAGTAACCTATTGCGGCACGAGATGGTTTAGCGCCTGAGCGTAGCGAGGGCGCTAATAGTTCGAGTGCCGTAATAGGTATTTCACCCGAGGTAAACACTCTGCTTTTCATTTCGAATATTAGGAAAGTAAATAAAAACCTAATTAGCTCATTTTATAAAAAAAATCTCTGCTCTCGACCGACAAAACAGATAAAAATCGAAT
The DNA here is from genome assembly GCA_958496255.1 of Camptogramma bilineatum. Classification (NCBI taxonomy): domain Eukaryota; kingdom Metazoa; phylum Arthropoda; class Insecta; order Lepidoptera; family Geometridae; genus Camptogramma; species Camptogramma bilineatum. The sequence goes on along the minus strand of OY292458.1, from coordinate 14,969,233 downwards.
TGGTGCTTTAAAAAAAATACTGGCTGGTAGCTTGCCACTGAAAAAAAAACAAAAAAGGCGCCTACCTTTTTTTTTCGGCCAGTATTTTTTTTTTTGTCATTGAAGATGGTAAATATTTCAAGCTCAAAATCTTGTTTGTTTAATAATAATTTAGTGAAAAGTAATTATTAATAACAATACTCGTACTGTAATAAATTGTTGAAAATATTTTTTACAGCAATTCTCACTAAAAAGGTAAAATAGAAATGTCAAATATTACTTTTGCTGTGTAAAAAGTTTCAACATGACTCAATAGAAATGTCAAAATATTATGTTTTTTTTTAATTTGACAGCAGGGAAAATTGCTTCCCAGGGCGGAAAAGTACTACTTTCATCCCTCTGTTCAGGTAACTTCAAGCGTACTTTCCGTGTATGAGAAATGAAAAGAAATTTTGACGGATTTGAAATGTCAGGTCGGTTGCAATTTTGTACCATTTTGCAAGAATATTTGCCTCGAAAGAATGCTTCCATGTTTATATGCGTTCACTGGACCGAAGGCTTTTTATCTTTCTTTTTACTCCATCGATATCCATAGTATATTTCGTAGCCAAAACTTGCAAACCATAGTTTCTCTTTGCTTTATTTGAGTAAAGTTTATGATTTTGGTCCCAAAGTTGTGGAAAGCTTCTGTAGTCTTCAATAAATTTCAATGTAGTTTCTTTTTCTTCGTCCGCCATCTTGTTGAACGCTTTGAGGCAGCAGCACCTGACGCGGGAAAGCGTGTATCGCAGCGCGCGCTACGCTTTCAACTGTCCTTAGCGCATGCGTCAAGGGCATGCCTCACGTGCGTTGACTGCGTCATGACGCATGCCCTTGATGAACGAAAAAAGGTGTGGTGAACCTAATTTGTATTTATCTAGGTTGCTTTGCAGTTGCTTTGCAGCTTTGCTTGCAGTTGCTTCATCTTTACCAAGCACAAGTCCGTTCATGTGTGGAGTACTGCTGTCACCTTTTTGACGGAGCAGCTAAGTACCAGCTGGAAGCTTTAGAGTCGGTAGACAGGCGTGCTAAGAGGCTGATTGGTGATGACAAACTTGTTGCCAAGCAAATGCAAAGCAAAAGCCTCGAGCATCGCCGTAAAGTAGCATGTTTGTCAATTTTCTATCGGATAGGTACATTACGGCGAGTGTGCGCAAGAGCTATATCACCTTATCCCACCCTCCCCTTTCCACTACAGGACAAGTAGAAAAACGGCACACTACCACCCATTCCTCGTGGACATACCAAATATTCGCACACAAAGGTTTGGCTCCACATTCATTATACGTAGGTACTGCCCATGAATTGCCCATGAAGGAACTCCCTGCCGCCCTACTTGTTTCCTGAAAACTACAATCTAGGTGCCTTCAAGGCTAGAGTGAATAGATTTCTTTTAGATCGATGTGATCCATCCTCGGCCACACCGTCGCTTAACATCAGGCGAGTTGGTGGCCAAACATAGATCTATTTCCTTAAAAAAAAAAAAAGAAAAAAAAAAGGGAAGTACCTACTGCATACAACGGAATAGTTTGTTTGAGCGTGCTTAATCTCTGTAACTACCTACCTACTTACCAGTCGGATTTGAACAATTGTTTTTTGCATTTGACACCTAAGGAGGTACCTACCTCATTTCTTCAGGTAGGTAGGTACCTACATTGCCCTTACGTCTTTAGAACACGCACGCAAAGGGAGGCCTATTGCCCAGCAGTGGGTGAAGTTGGGCTGCGGGTTTTTTTTCTTTTTTTTATACCTAATTTAAGTCTATATATTTCTTTGTCACGCTTCATGGATATTATCTATAGGTAGGTAGGTAGGTACTTACTTGTTGCCCGCCCCGGCTTCGCTCCGATATACTAGGTACACGTCAAATATCACGTCAAATATTTTTTCTGGGGGTCGAAAAATCGCAATAATTTACCTCACTTACATTAAATACTTTTAAGAACACACTCAAAAAATTCCTTTTAACTAACCAAAAGAGCTCATAAGTAATCTATTCATCTTAACCTCCTAATTATATAATATAAAATATATATAATATATATATTATAAGTAAGTATAGAAAACCTATTACAATTTGTCATGCCCAGTTACAATTGATACTATTTAATTTACTTATTGATTTGTTTATTCTTGTCTACCTACTTCCTTTTCGTACTCAACTTCTTTAAAATTGTTTTAATTCTATTTATAAAATCTTCGAATTGTTTTGCGTTTGTGGGGTCATCCTTACTAGGCCCTGTCTGAAAACCAGCGCTGCTCCTCACGAATGTGTGGAGCAGCAATATGCTGAGGCCGGACCTATTTGTCTCACACGACACAGAGGAGACTAATAAGCACCCGCACACCTTACTGATTTAACTATGTTGTTTCTGTGTTTCTGTTTTTATTTTTGCTTTTTTCTCTATTGTTATTTTTAACTACCTATGTTAAGTGTTTAGTGTTTTGTGTTCTCTGTGTAATGTGTGTCAAATAAATGATTTCTTTCTTTCTTTCTTTCTTTCTTTCACTTACCCCTGACCACTTATCATTTATTCAGTAACACCACTAGGATCACTTGAGCTAGGTGATTCTACCTAGTCTACCTACTCCAGCAGAGCTAAAATGGTCGCTAATGCAGATTCACAATAATATGATTCACGGGTGATTTGTATTGATATTGCTAAAGCATTTCATCTTTAATTACCGTCAAATGTTAGCTGCGTAGCTAAAATGGTCGCTAATGCAGATTCACAAATGATTTGCGTCGAGATTCTCGTATTAGAAATCACAAAGTTGACAATTCCGTACCGGCAATATCATCTTATTGTTTGACAGTTTTGTGGAGAATCGTAAAATAAAATGGCCACCTATGAATTGGAATTGCACTAAGTGTCAATCAAATATTATTTATGTTTAATAATGATAATAAAACATACTAAATACTTACTTAAAAACCAAATACTTATTTACAGAGTATTAGTAGTATTAATACGATGCAATATTAAATGAAAACCAACCGGGTTATTTTTTTTCGTGTGGCAATTTAAGACCTAGCATGTGATTCTGCTGTGAATTGAATTGCGTACAATTCAGCTAACATTTGACGGTAATTAACTTGTAATTAAAGATGAAATGCTTTAGCAATATCAATACAAATCACCCGTGAATCATATTATTGTGAATCTGCATTAGCGACCATTTTAGCTCTGCAGAATTGTACGCAATTCTATTCACAGCAGAATCACATGCTATGCCTTGAATAGGGAACTCCCACAATTTTTTTTTATGATTTTATACGATAGGTTATATCGTCAAATAACCGTAATAAAAATTCCAGCGCCAAAATACTAAAATTTTATAACAAAAATAATTTTTGAAATTTACCAACATTTTCACGCATCTGAAACACGATTATTATTGTTGTCACAGATTACTGTTGTAGTAACAATTTGTGAACTTTGACGTGTGACGTCAAATTGATACTAAGTACAACAGTAATCTGTGACAACAATAAGTTCGAGTTTAGGAATTGTGAAAATTAAAAAAAAAACTTATCTATGGATCGTTATATCTGACTCGTCCTTGACTCGTCTTATGAACTCGTGACGTCACATCCTTTCACATCCTTTTCAAGTATTTTGAAATTCCTAGGTACTAATTTTTGCAATTTTTAAAATTTATTTTCTAATCGAAAATGGTTTAATATTAAAAAATAATTACACACACATACCTCTAAAGCAACAATGTTCATAATAAAATACATTTAACCCGCTTTTGAATCAGACGCATGTTCCCAATTGCCACACGAAAAAATAATAACCCGGTTGGTTTTCATTTAATATTGCATCGTATTATTACTACTAATATTCTGTAAATAAGTAGGTATTTGGTTTATAAGTAAGTATTTAGTATGTTTTATTATCATTATTAAACATAAATAATATTTGATTGACACTTAGTGCAATTCCAATTCATAGGTGGCCATTTTATTTTACGATTCTCCACAAAACTGTCAAACAATAAGATGATATTGCCGGTACGGAATTGTCAACTTTGTGATTTCTAATACGAGAATCTCGACGCAAATCATTTGTGAATCTGCATTAGCGACCATTTTAGCCACGCTGTTCTTTCGCGACCAACACCGTGAAGAATCTTACTTCCTGAAGCCTACTTTGATCGTGTAAGTAGGTAATACAGCAAGCTACCAATATAAGCTCTAGTAAATTGTGAACGAGTTGTGAGCGCGGCACCAATTTCAAAGCCAATTTTCTCAGACCCGGTATAGTGTAGGAGCTGACGACATTATGAAGACCATTGAAAAAATGAAAGCTTTTCAAAAGCGCAGCAAACGATACGACTAACTAGAACTAGAGATTAGAATTTCAGATTTGAATTAGCGTTAAATTCGTACTATAAGTTTCTAACTATACTTACCTACCTTTTCCTAATACATGTCTCCTAATACAGGTATTACTATACTTACTTAAAAGGAGGCCTCAAAACCATGTAGCTGAAAATATATTAAGAAACTGAAATAAAATATTTGATTTGATTTTGATACCTATCTAGTTAAGTTACCAAAAGCACAAAAGCAAGTGACCATCTTTTTTTTTGTTGTTTTTGTTAACTACCAGTTAACAAAAGCAAGCGACCGGCTAGAAGAAGATAGGTTGGTACCTATATTTTTCTTGTCACTCATAAGAAGTCAATAAAAAATTAATGCAACAGATATCAATCGGTTGAGCTTACGGAGCCTATAAGTAAGTCCATTGAATAACAGAGTTTTGCTAAACGAAAACCATGAACGTTTTGGTAACGAGCTCCTAGACTATTCAATCAAAACGGCATTAGGAGGTGGCAAGCTATGCACAGTCGGTACCTTCTTTTATTACACCTTTTACATACATTTTACGTAGTAGGTACTTAAGGTACATAACTAGGTACTAAGTAGTCTCTTTTAGTAGTACCTAGATACTAAGGCACATATTAAAAATCAATAAAAATCAAAACAGGATCACTCTGGGTGGGTGTCAAGACGTGGTAGACATTCTATCCTAATTTTAGACATATAATAGCCCCTCCAGACTCTCGAGAGAAGGCTCGGCGAGAAGTCTCGCCGAGACTTCTCGAAGAACAAACAAGCTATCCACACTCTCAATTTTTCTCAGTCGTGATCTGTTTCTTATCCGGTATGGACGTCGATTTTGAAACTGCAGCCGGTTTGGCTCTGTGTGCCATTGCATACTGTAACTTTGTGAATGTTGTAACTAAAAATAATGTTAAAAAAAAAATACTAAATGTAAAAAACTTTTATCTTAGTAGTTTCGATATTTAGCATCCCATAAAATAGGCTCAGATTGAAAAAAATCGATAAATTTCAACTCTATTTATTATTCCACAGTTTTACGAAAGAAAATTCTCGAAAAAAACAAACAATATGGATGTCTGCCCACCGCCGCTCATTAATCTGCAATGAGACAAAACGTGAGTGTAGGACCCTTCTCTTTTCTAAATATAAATAAATATAAATAAATATAAATATAAATAAATATTGCTGGACATTTCACACAGCATCATGTAGCCCCAAGCTAAGCAGAGCTTGTGTTATGGCAACCACATGACTGATATACTACTGAAACGAAGTATATCAATAAAACTCTTCCAAAACATATAACAATTACTATTTATTGTTCGATTATCCAATTTTATGTGTTAAATTATTTTTATAAGAAAATACCGATTTTTCAACACTTTTGTTTTTATCTCGAAAATGACATATTTCTTTTTTTAAAAAGAAGGACTGAACATCCATTGTAAAAAGTTTCCATCAAACTTATTTTTTTGTTCCCTTTATTTTCGATTAATTTTTACCAAGTAGGTTTTATTCATTCAGCCTTTCTTTCTTTACAAATTTTACAAATATAACATTAATAATCTAACAGCTCGTCCATCCTGATAAATGTTCACGTCCTCGTGAAACTTATTAAAATGTGCATTATTTTCAATAAAGAAACAATTTAATCAAAACCCTCTAACGAAGAGAAAAAAATAAATAAAATGAAAATGTAGATAAGTACTTATTATACAAAACTAAAAAAAAAAATCAAGTTAAAGCACTGTTGACTGAATGACTACAACGATGTTATTTAGTAGAGTAAGATTCAACACTCAAGTCCTACGGAAAAAGCGGGAACTAATTGTTTTATTAAGGTACTTTCTTAATGCTCTTTTAGTCAAGGTCGTTCAGTTGTTCTGGTGTGTAGAGCTAACGAACGTAAAAACTGTATTAGTGTTCAAGCCTTGTTTGGACATTAGTATTTTTTTTTTTTTTTTTTTTTTTTTTTTTTTTTTTTTTTTTTATAACCTAGGTAGGTAGTTCTGCGATAGCAGCGCTGCGTCTATCCGACTTCAGTGCTGAATTCAACTCTAGCTACCACTTATTTAGATAAGGTACCTATATCTAACAATTACATAAACAAACTGTAGGTACCTAACGTACGTACGCAACACACGTGCATTGAATATTAGTTTATTATCATGCAAAATAACTTTTGAAGTAACAATATTACCATTGTAGGTATAATAATCATAGATCTTTAATCAAATGACAATAATAACAGAATCAATATAATAAAACGAGCACTTTGCTCTTAAGACGTTTCAAAGTGGTCATAACGGTCCTACTGAATAAATGATATTTGATTTTGATTTTGATTTTAACTCAGCACACGTTGCTCTCAAAACAATATTCTATCTGTAGTGTGTATGTAGGTATTACAAATACATACTTTGCATGCAACTTCGCATTAGCGCTCTTCATGAATAAATCACATTTTATCTAAACTACTAGCACACTTTGTGCTTTGATTAATAACGCACTTTGCGTTTAGCACACTTTGTGCTTTGATTACCTAATAACGCACTTTGCGTTTAGAACACTTTGTTCTTTGATTACCTAATAACGCACTTTGCGTTAAGAACACTTTGTTCTTTGATTACCTAATAACGCACTTTGCGTTTAGAACACTTTGTTCTTTGATTACCTAATAACGCACTTTGCGTTTAGAACACTTTGTTCTTTGATTACCTAATAACGCACTTTGCGTTTAGAACACTTTGTTCTTTGATTACCTAATAACGCACTTTGCGTTTAGAACACTTTGTTCTTTGATTACCTAATAACGCACTTTGCGTTTAGAACACTTTGTTCTTTGATTACCTAATAACGCACTTTGCGTTTAGAACACTTTGTTCTTTGATTACCTAATAACGCACTTTGCGTTTAGAACACTTTGTTCTTTGATTACCTAATAACGCACTTTGCGTTTAGAACACTTTGTTCTTTGATTACCTAATAACGCACTTTGCGTTTAGAACACTTTGTTCTTTGATTACCTAATAACGCACTTTGCGTTAAGAACACTTTGTTCTTTGATTACCTAATAACGCACTTTGCGTTTAGAACACTTTGTTCTTTGATTACCTAATAACGCACTTTGCGTTTAGAACACTTTGTTCTTTGATTACCTAATAACGCACTTTGCGTTTAGAACACTTTGTTCTTTGATTACCTAATAACGCACTTTGCGTTTAGAACACTTTGTTCTTTGATTACCTAATAACGCACTTTGCGTTTAGAACACTTTGTTCTTTGATTACCTAATAACGCACTTTGCGTTTAGAACACTTTGTTCTTTGATTACCTAATAACGCACTTTGCGTTTAGAACACTTTGTTCTTTGATTACCTAATAACGCACTTTGCGTTTAGAATAGTTCCTAGAGCAGTTTGCACTTTGCATACTTTGTGGTCTTCTAGTGGTGATAATTACATTTAATGACACGTATTGTTTACATGTACAATCTCAAATAGTGTTGAGCATGACGTGACTGACACGGCTCTTTTTTTTCCTGTACAAAATTCGACTTTGTGTGATCGGCTCAATTTCTACAAATGTCATGCTTCAATTCAAATGTCATGTAACCGTACACAATATGACAAAATCAGAAAATGACTTTACTCTTTCCTCAAGGTTCATTCAATCTTCAATCACTCCTCGCTTGACAAAATTCAGAACTGACCAGACAGTTTGTCATATGAGAATGAGTGAGTAATCCGCCAAAATAATGAATAGTCAATTGAAAATGACCGGCTCAAACGAACCGGCTCACGGTACCGGCTCAAAATGAAAATGAACCTACTCTTACAAAAGTCAATCTAAAATCATATTGTCATACCCAACATTAATCTCAAATAAACTACTAACCGTTAATATATAAATGGTCACTGCAAATTATTAATATTTTAAATTAACTTATACAACTGATCGGTAAAGTGATCAAGTTTTGAATTTAACTGGCCGTATTTCACCTCTGAAAACCACTAGATGAATTAATTATTTAACATATCGTTTGTATTAGTAGGTACTCTCATCGTCAGTGCAACTACTCTCTGAGGTAATATCATTATATCATTATCATTTCCATTAAAACAAGTCCAAGGAAATATTTTATCAACTAGGTACAAAAACTCCGGTATAACTACTTCTGCCCTTTTTGTTTTTGTTTTAGGCGTGTCAACAATCTCATATCTATCGTTGCCTAGTATTTTAGTAACTTTATACGGTCCTGACAGCTTAGGTAACAACTTTCTACTATTGCCTACTGTATGACTTGTCCTTTCTACTCTTACCAAATCTATATTATACTTTCTCGCTTCTTTTCTTCTCCGGTCAAATCTGCGTTTTTGCATTTCTTGCAATTATTTATAAATGTATCTACCTCCGATCTAATTTGAGTCAGATTTTCAGTAGATTTTACTTTATTTTCTTTACCTACTCTAATTATAATGTGCTTCGGGTTCATCTACGCGGCTAGTGTGAATATTATTGTTGACATTTAATTGATTGATAACAACATCATTTATCTAGTAGATCACGCCCATCATTACCTACGACGATTGACGAACTATCTGCTTTTTGGCTAGATTGAGTAGTTTCATTATGATCAAGGTTACCGCTGTCTACAAGAATGTAACTAAGACTGAATTTCTGATATAATCCGTACTTCATTAGTGTTGGTAAGCCGAAAGTTAAAGTCCGAACAGTATTTCTGACAGGGATTTACCAGAACCCTTGTTAATCGTATTATTTAACCCCGATTGTACCTCAATAGATCTTAACATATTTTACTAACGCTTAAACATTTAGGTTTGTTAGGAATTTCTATACAAGAGTATCCCCGAGTAATAATTTCCTTTTCTTTAAACTGGACATAATTGCCCGTTCGTTCTCCATAGTTATGTAACCTATACCATAATTCAATTTAAAAGTTCAACCTATGATTTTGTATTTTATTCTTTGGCTATTTTCAATAATAATATTACTTAAATTGTTATCAGCGAAGACTTTAATTGAAACACTACCTAATATGTTGACAAAACCACTTACTCGCAAAACGAATCGTGTTTCTTTCAGTGACAACTTAAATGTAATATATAACCGTTTGTCGTCTTTGTAGATTTCTACATAAGGTTGTTCTGTTACTGTTTGACCGACTAGTGTTTCATAATTCAAACAACAATCTGGCACTTTAACTAATTCAACATTCACGCTCATATTATAAATCGTTAAATCTACTGTACATATCCCTATCGATTGGATGGCGGAATTTCCAAAACCCCGTAAATGTGGTAACCCCGTGTAACTCCAGTCATTTATGTCAATTAATTTTCTTGCTACCGACTCTTGGATTAACAACATTGACTGCCAAAATCAACATAATGTAGTGTGAGTGCAAACTCAGCACTAACCATAGCTTCCAATATAACTTATACATTGTATTAAGAGACAGAACCCATTGCACCGTTCATCAATAAACACATATCCACAACAATGCACCTGTATCATTCGTCACGTCCTCCAGAGCTACTACTTTAAACATCTACATTTCATGGCAACCCTGCCGAAAACGAAACATTTATTTCGAAACCGTTAACTCTAATCATTTTTCTAAACTTATTATCCAAAACATTCTTGTCATCATCTTTTCACAACGTCTTTACTTCAACATGACTTTTCCTAACTTCTTTGTGCAGTTTGAATCATCGTGACCAAATCTTTTGCAGTTTTTACATTTTATTACAGGCTTTTTACAAGTTGTCACAACGTGTCCTGATTCGTGGCAGTGAAAACATTTAATTTGCCTGTTAAGGCCATATTTTGGTGCTTTATGCAAATCTGACATTGGTCTAATTATTATTATTTTTTTTTACTATTATTTTCATCAAACCGCTCATGTTTAACATTTTTAAGGTACCCTTATCAGGTATTACCCTTAGGTATACTTATCAGCGTCCTCAACTCCAACAGTTTCTGCACCATACCTGACAGACCGATCTTCTATGCCGTAAACTATACAATCTATAGCATGTTTTCCGTTAAAACTACACCTATTTAACAAAATTAATTTTTCATAGTAGTACTCTTCTAAGTCTTCACCAAACATTGCTTTTCTATCTAACATTTCAGACAATAAGCGGCCATAATTTTCGAAAACGCTGCTTTTAATTTTTCGTTTACTTTATTCAACTATGTGATTATTGTTTGATATTGATCGATACTGATTTTTGATTTTGAGGTCAAACTTGGGTACAACATTGGTTGCTGAAAATTTGTCTTTGATTTGGTTGTGACAGCTTGCAGAGCTCTTTGCAAAGTTTCAATTATACTCATATTATGTACTTGCATTGGTTTCATTGGAAGTAGATTACATTAACGGTTCTAATTGTGAAACCACTTGTGTAGGTTGAGGTATTTCTAAGCTACTAACATTTTTCTTTTGACTTACGTCTAATGACACTACACATTCAACATTTCCTAGATCAATGTCACTAGACTGATGATGAGGTAATACAGTATTCTGAGACCTCTTAGAACGCCTACTACTGAGGGACTGATGTCTGCTCCTTGAATGAGTTCTACCTCAAGAACACATCTCTGCTCGTGAACGTTGAGCACTGCACAACCGAGATTGGTTACGCCCCGCCGATGCCTTCTTCCTCTTACTTCGGAATCTGACCTTTAACGCGGTCACCGCTCGCGTATATCCCTCGAAGGTGGTGGTGGTCGCACGTGGTCGCACGCTGCGGGAACGAGAACGCCTGTCTCGTGTACGGGACGCCTGTCTCGTGTACGGGACGCCTGTCTCGTGTACGGGACGCCTGTCTCGTGTACGGGACGCCTGTCTCGTGTACGGGACGCCTGTCTCGTGTACGGGACGCCTGTCTCGTGTACGGAACGCCTGTCTCGTGTACGGGACGCCTGTCTCGTGTACGGGACTCCTGTCTCGTGTACGGGACGCCTGTCTCGTGTACGGGACGCCTGTGATGCCTTTAATCTGCGTATTCAAAACATAAAATGAATTGTTAGTTCACATACCTACTATAATCAAATATTGATTAACATAGCACCCAATAGTCACATCATACAATAATACAATGCCCTAATCTCATAAAAGAACTTCCTGTGTTTCTAAAATTCAAATACTTAGATAATTATAATTTAATCAATAGGATCACTATGATCACTTTGAGGTAAGTATCTTAATTACAATTACTTTGGTACCACGACAACCTTAGTCGGAAAAGATGTTTGCAAAGCGTACAACTGTATAAACATTTCTTCCGTAGCGGGAATCGAACCCGCACCTCTAGTTTTTAAGTCGGGCACTCACCCGCTACGGCGTAGCAGTAGCGCGTTGCGGCGCGCACAAAGTATGAAACACAATATCTACGTACCTACCTAAAGTAGGTATCAACGTTTCAGGCGAACAAATTTGCTTTTATTACTTATCTAAGCTTTATTACCAATAGAATTATATTACCTGAGCAACAAAAAACTGGAACACGTACCTTTATTTCACTTTTTACCAATACAAACCAATGGCGAGCAATCGCGCGTGTTTATCCCACTTCTGAAGTTGAAACGAAGTATATCAATAAAACTCTTCCAAAACATATAACAATTACTATTTATTGTTCGATTATCCAATTTTATGTGTTAAATTATTTTTATAAGAAAATACCGATTTTTCAACACTTTTGTTTTTATCTCGAAAATGACATATTTCTTTTTTTAAAAAGAAGGACTGAACATCCATTGTAAAAAGTTTCCATCAAACTTATTTTTTTGTTCCCTTTATTTTCGATTAATTTTTACCAAGTAGGTTTTATTCATTCAGCCTTTCTTTCTTTACAAATTTTACAAATATAACATTAATAATCTAACACTACTTATATACATTTTTGTAAATACATACATATTATACATAGAAAACACCCAGACCCGAGACAAATATTTGCAGATCATACAAACATTTGTCCCGCGGCGGGGATTGAACCCGCAACCTCCTGCGTCACAGGCGGGCCTTCACCCACTGCGCCACAGAGGTCGTCATTTCTCGCCCGAGAAATCCTTTGGCTCGGCCAAAAATACCGACACCGATCGGAGAACAGGCGAGCCAGAGAACGAGAAGGCGAGAAGCTCTTCACACTCACGCTTCTCGGGTGTTCTCGGGGGTTCTCGCAGAGAGTCTTGAGGCCCTATAAGACCTGTGGGGATCTATTCATATTCACACACAGGTTCATACATTCGTCTATCATTCGTCGAAGGACGAAGTCGCGGGTATCGCCATGCCTTAAATCAAACCTCTTTGCTGGAATGTAACATGCATTCTCTTTGGAACGCATGGCACACCCGGGCCGATACCTGACAGTTGTCAGAAGCTTGATATATAACGTAGTATTAATTTCTCTGTGGCTTGATAGAAAAATTTTCAACAGATTTTTGCACTTTTGGTTTCTTAATATTTTAATTTCTCCCTAGTATATTTCCTATACTGCAACGTACCTCACTCCTTCTTTTTAATGTACGAAGTATTCTTGAGTCACCTACCTCATCCTCTCTACAACTGGTGACCCCGACGACGTGATGGAGCGCAGCCGAGCAGTAAAGTCTGTAACGTCAAGACCCTTTTGAAGATATTGTCTGGGGGTAGTCAGAGGTATGTCCAAAAACATTTTGGTATTCACACATATTGCTAATCAATTATTTTTCTCGTCATCCACCGCACCGCTGTTAGAAAGTTAACTGGTTTCCTCGTGACAGGCCGGGATTCGAACCTACGACCTTCCGATCGAAAGTTAGCGTAACCTCAACCTGAACTACCAGACCTAAAGTAGCATAACCAATAACCAGCACGGTTTTCAGCATTTAGTTATGTCAGCCACACTGAAATTTCTCTAAAACCACTTGGAATTTATTAAATAGTAGGTACCTAGAGCTTGTAACTACTCGAAGTAGCAACTAGTGACTGATCTTTGGTAACTATTCTCACGAAGATTAAGCCTATAATTCAAGTTATAATAGTGGAGTTAGGTACTCAAGATTCCATTCGTCTTGATTGAGTTACAAAACCTACATATTTTTAGGACATTAAATATTTTTTCAGAAACTTAACATTTCATACGTGCTTTCCTAACGAGGTTTTCCGACACCGTTATGAGCTTAACATTTTAAAGCGCATATTCTTAAACCTACTTCACTATCTTACCTACTTAAAAAATCTTGCACGACAAGGATTCGAGCTCGCTTCCTCCAGATCTACCTACATTATAGTAGTGACTCTAATTTAATTGTGGCCTAGTGAGGCCACAAGTGTCTTAATTAAAAATAAAAAACCCACTTCAATGTATTTTAGCAATTGCCTGCACCCTCGGTGCATTTCATTCATAACACCAAAGATCCTTACCAGATCCTCACCAAATTTGTATGGCACCAATCGGAAAATACCCCTTTAAACATAAAAGAATTTTCCAAATCGGTCTAGGCGTCTTTGAGTAATCAGTGAACAGAACAAACACAAACAAGCAATTTATTCAAAAATAAAAAAACCCGGTTGAACTGAAAAGTTGGAAACAGCATTATCTTATCAATCACAAAACAAAATTAAATTACAATTTTATTATTATGTAGGTATCTAGGGTTCGATGCCGTGCGCATTTTCCTAAACGTTGTTGTCACAGTTGACACACAGATGGCTCTGCGAGTACCTAAATTAAATGCGTAAGTTATTTCTTAAATATGAGATATCTCCTAAATGGCTGAACCAATTTCGATGCAGTTTGTTCTAAACGTTGCGTGTGACTAAATAAAAAGTTTTAGTATGCGTTTTGGTTAGCAATTCTGTTTAGGGCAAAAATAGATTTTCAAAAATTTTGAGACTCGATTTAGTCTTCGAAGATGTCATGTTAGATTTTTAAAAAAATTATATTTGATATCAGTCCACCAACCTCTTGATTTTGACATGGATTTTGATATGATAGCGTGATTTTCATTTTGAAAATTCACACATTGTTGCATTTTTTAGCCGCACTATTTGATTTATCGAAATAAAAAGTATTCTAGAGCACAATCGAGATGGAGACGATTCTAACGATACCTCATTCATCAAAATCCATCCAGCCGTTTAGGAGAAACGTGGTAATAAAGAATAATACGAACGAACCCACATACATAGAAACGCGCGATCTACATAACCCGGGTGACTTGACAGTCAGCCGGGTAATAGAAACGCGCGATCTACATAACCCGGGTGACTTGACAGTCAGCCGGGTAAAAAAGCACAAAAGAAAGGTTCTTCCGACAAATTGAGTTGAGTTCTCACCTCCTCCTATTTTTGAAGTCGGTTAAAAATAGCTTCCCTACGATTCAGTAAAATACTTAGAACATCTTATTAACATTAGTTGATGATTCGAGTATGAGCGAGATGTAGCGTGGTAAGCGCGACGCCCAACTTAGGTAAGGTGCAGCGGGGCAATTCTGGCAGCGGGGTAATTATGGCACATAATTATGACATCTATGTACGCGTAGAGAAATGTTTTGTTCATTCATAAACCATAGGTGGCATTTCTAGCGCAAAAACTGACTGATTGACAGCATCATTTTGACAGTGTAAAAATATTAGCTCCTCGAGTTTTTGTAATAATTAAGTGGCTTTCGTGGTTTAATTGAAAATTGAACAAGCTAAGGAGGTGTATTTTAGACTGGAGATTATTATAATCGTACTAGTTCGTTTCTACTCATTGTTTCTTCTGTGTTAATTCATCCGCTATAATTACCCCACAAAGTGTTGATTTTATGTAATTTTATCGAAATCGGTTGCCATAATTGCCCCACCGATTTTGTATGAAGTTGTCAAAAACCAGTGATGTCCACAGCATTGAAGTAAACGTCGATAAAAATAATACTTAACTAATCGAGCGAGTGAAGATCTCAGGGTTAACTAATGCGATTTTGCTTTGTTTGAGTATTTGTTTGTGGTCTTGTTTGAGCTTAATTAAACCATAGTCAACACGCATTAAATTTTCGATCGAGCGAACGAAGCGAACGAAGATCTTAGTGGCAAGTATGGCGATTTTGCTTTGTATGTTTGTATGTTTCACGAACTCTTGTTCTCGCATAATGAGAAAGAATCACTAAACGAAATATTGGGTTTCTAAGTATGGGGGCGTATACTCTTTAGCATTCTGAACATTCTGTTTTTTAAATAATTAAGATCCATCAAGAAATGACGAAGTTATTCAAGTTTTCTTTTCGGCCATTTCAAAACGCGCGCTCGGAGCTTCGCGCTGCGTCTGACGTCACCAGGCGCCCGCGGCTCGGTCTACTAGTACAAAATCGCTAGTTAATTTCAAACTAGCTTCCGCCCGCGGCTTCTCTCGCGCGGCACCTGAATAAAAAGTAGCATATGTCCTATTTCAGGTCAAGAACTATCTATGATTTAAATTTCAGCCAAATCAGTTCAGTGGTTGTCGAGTTATAGAGGAACAAACATAAATCCAAATATCAAAACTTTTGCATTTTTAATATTAACTAGCTTCTGCCCGCGGCTTTGTTCGCGTGGTACCCAGATAAAAAGTAGCCTATGTCCTATTCCTGGTCATTATCTATCTATATTTAAAATTTCAACCAAATTGGTTTAGTGAAATGAAATGAAAATGAAATAATTTATTTGTATTTTGTTTTGTGTATTTTTTTATTTATTTGATTTTGTGGTTGTCAAGTTATAGAGGAACAAACATCATCCATCCAAACATCCAAACTTTCGCATTTATAATATTAGTGTGATGTGAAAGTGTGATAGTGTGATTTGAAAACCAAGTTTAGGTATTTTGACTCGTACATACAAATTATTAATTAGGTATTACGATTAAAAGTATGTATAAAAAAATACCTATTCACTAAAAAGTTTAAAGGCGAAAATGATTTTTAAGTAGGTACCTACCTAGGTAATTAGTAAGTAGGCAGGTACTTACTTAAATAAATATTCGTCTTTAAACTTTTTACTGAATAGGTATTTTTACCTATTCACTAAAAAGTTTAATTTAGTTAAGTTTAAGTTTGGTTTACTTACTACTTACCTAGGTAGGTACCTACTTAAAATTAATTTTCGCCTTTAAAACTTTTTACTGAATAGGTATTTTAGGTACCGGTACTTACCGAAAACAATAACAAACAAAACTAACAATCAGGAGTTGAATCACACTAATATTAAAATGCGAAAGTTTGGATGTTTGGATGGATGTTTGGATGTATGTTTGTTCCTCTGTAGGTAACTGTAAAAACGGTAGGTAACTGTAAAAACGGCAACGGTAAAAACACAGTAAGTAGGTATCTAATGTTTTTTTATATCTAAGGGGTAGTCCGAGGTATTCCCAAACACATTTGATACATTCCCACATTTTGCAGCAGACAACATTCCATACGTGACAGGTTGCAAGCCCATCGACGCTATTAGAAAGCTAACTGGTTTTCTCAAAATATTTTCCTTCACCGTTTAGAGCTCGTGTTAAAGCGCATACCTACTTAGGTACCTACTTATAAATTTTTCGAAACGAAAAATCCATTGATGCACGGCCGGGTTCCAACCCACAACCTTCGGATTGAAAGTCGAGGCACTAGCGCACTCGGCCAACACTGCTTCTCTACCTCTGACTACCCGCTTAGACTTTTTCAACGGATCTAAAAATTCCTAAAAGATCTGATAGAATATTGTCTACTGCACCTTGGGAATACAGTCGTGATCATATTTAAAAATAAAAATGAAATCATTTATAATTTTTTTAAATCTACAAATCTGCTTATGTACTTACTTAACAAAAAACGTGAATTACCTCGAAAGTTTGAATGTTTGGATGTATGTTTGTTTCTCTATAACTCGACAACTACTGAACCGATTTGGCTGAAATTTAAAATATAGATAGGTAATGAGCGGGAATAGGACATAGGCTACTTTTTATCCAGGTGCCACGCGAGCGATGCCGCGGACGTTAATTAGTTTGAAAATAACTAGGGATTTTGTACTGGTGGAGCGAGCCGCGGGCGCCTGGTGACGTCACAGCCAGTCGCGGTCTTCTCGCGAGCGTTTTTTAGATTGGTGCACTAAAATCTCTGTAACTCGGTCATTTTTAATCCGATTAAAAAACCAAAAACACAGTATATTTTGTTTTTTTCATATCTACAAATCTGCATACTTAACAAAAATCGTGAGTCTTTCTCATTGTCGAACCGTTCATCTAATCTGCATGAAACTTGGTAGGTCAATAGGTTGTGCTATGGAAATGTATGGTGGAGCATATTATTATGAGCTTAATCGATAAAGGGGTTGTCGAAATATTATGTGCGTTTCAACCGAGAGAGCATATGCTGAAGACAAGATTAAAGTATGCAGACCTTTAGTAGAAGTTCTAAAACAATTGTAAAACCAATCTCGCCATTTGTAAAAAGACAGAACAAGAGATACGACATGAAATGTATGCTCACTCAGTTCTCCCATGCGACAAGCCAAATATCAAAATGTATTATGTTTACAAAATAAATTTGTATGCTAGGCTTTAGTAGAACTTTAGATATGCTACGGTTTTCAGTTTCAGATTCCCTAGTGCCTTAGTTTAAAATTTACAAATGGTTTAATAAGCTCACTCAGTTCTCCACTTTCACAATGTCCAATTTCCTACTAAACCAATGAAAGAATTTGAATTAAATTGATATCTACATTTAGTATAAGTTGAGTACGAATTTGTAAAACCGAAAAAAGAACCAATATCATACAACATATATGAATAATTAACTGTCTTAGGTGCTCACTCAGTCGAAACGTTTTTGAAAAGTAAAAAACCTTAATATCTTTTGATTTGTGAATTGTAGAGAAAATGTAAATATGCAGACCTTTAGTAAAAATTTTTACTAAAGATCTGCATTTTCAAATTGTGGAATATTTGCTTGGTTCACGAGATATACTTATTTTATTATTTGTATGAAAACTTGTTATCGTCAGAATGAAGGGTGTCACCCGTCGAGTTACCGTCAGAATGAAGGGTGCCACCCGTCGAATTTAATGTTAAGATAGTGTCCAATTAATTGCTAGAAAACTTCAAAGGAAAATATGCCTGATAAGTTAAATGCATTAATTTCATAATGCCTAAAGCCCATCACACACATAGCAGATAATATATCTTATGAAAGATATATTTTCCGATCGCACCCATAAAAATTCTATGGAGCGTCACACACAGCGGCTATAATATATATTTCAACAGATTAAATTCCGATTGAGAAATATATCTGTCAACCTATCAAAATATAAACTACAGGATGTTCTCGTAACTCACAAGAAAAAATTTAACTGCAGTTCATCAGTTAATATTTTACTTCCTTAAACCAGAGCTGCGAGGCTAATAAGATCGTTATAGCAGAATCATAATAATGATTCTAAGCGTGATTTTTCTATTAGTAATCACAAAATTGACAATTCATATAGTGATTCGTATCGGCACGCTTTTGCCGTATGCCTTTACCAAGGAAGTTATATACCTACGTAACTGGAAGGTTAATTGAGACAGAAAACCGGTCCGCTTGAGAGATAAAACTTGGGCGGTGCGTCTCTTTCTAAAAGGTGACCATAATTTATAAACTAAACATTCCTAGTCCCTAAGGGGCCTTTTACATCATTTTCTGATTTACGTGATGTTTCAGGGCATGATTTTTCAATTAAAATACTAATACAATTTTGATCATTGATTTTGATTTCGATCCTTGGTTTCGATCCCTGAATTCGATCCTTGATTTCGATCCTTGATTTCGATCCTTGGTTTCGATCCTTGATTTCGATCCTTGATTTCGATCCTTGATTTCGATCCTTGATTCTTGAATCTGAAAACTAAAATCTTGAATCTTGAATCTTTGAAGTGACAGCTGTCAAATTTAAAACCGCCATATCTCGGGAATTACTCGTCCTAGACTCCCCGTTCTCAGTTCAAATGAAAGCTATGACCAAGATCTTCATTTGAAGTGACAGCTGTCAAACTTCAAATGGCCATATCTCGGGAACTACTCGTCTTAGACGCCCCGTTCTCAGTTCAAATGAAAGCTATGACCAAGATCTTCATTTGAAGTGACAGCTGTCAAACTTCAAACGGCCATATCTCGGAAACTACTCGTCCTAGACTCCCCGTTCTCAGTTCAAATGAAAGCTATGACCAAGATCTACATTTCAGATGACAGATGTCATTTTGACAGCTGTTATTGAAAATTTAGATCTTGGTCATAGCTTTCATTTGAGCTAAAAAGGAAGAGTCTAGGATGAGTAGATTTCGAGATATAGCTGATTGAAGTTTGACAGCTGTCACTTTAAATGAAGATCTTGGTTATAGCTTTCATTTGAATTGAGAATGGGGCGTCTAGGACGAGTAGTTCCCGAGTTATGGCGCTTTGAAGTTTGACAGCTGTCACTTCAAATGAAGATCTTGGTCATAGCTTTCATTTGATTTGAGAACGGGGCGTCTAAGACGAGTAGTTCCCGAGATATGGCCATTTGAAGTTTGACAGCTGTCACTTCAAATGAAGATCTTGGTCATAGCTTTCATTTGAACTGAGAACGGGGAGTCTAGGACGAGTAATTCCCGAGATATGGCGGTTTTAAATTTGACAGCTGTCACTTCAAAGATTCAAGATTTTAGTTTTCAGATTCAAGAATCAAGGATCGAAATCAAGGATCGAAATCAAGGATCGAAATCAAGGATCGAAACCAAGGATCGAAATCAAGGATCGAAATCAAGGATCGAATTCAGGGATCGAAACCAAGGATCGAAATCAAAATCAATGATCAAAATTGTATTAGTATTTTAATTGAAAAATCATGCCCTGAAACATCACGTAAATCAGAAAATGATGTAAAAGGCCCCTTAGGGACTAGGAATGTTTAGTTTATAAATTATGGTCACCTTTTAGAAAGAGACGCACCGCCCAAGTTTTATCTCTCAAGCGGACCGGTTTTCTGTCTCAGTTAACCTTCCAGTTACGTAGGTATATAACTTCCTTGGTAAAGGCATACGGCAAAAGCGTGCCGATACGAATCACTATATGAATTGTCAATTTTGTGATTACTAATAGAAAAATCACGCTAAGAATCATTATTATGATTCTGCTATAACGATATTATTAGCCTCGCAGCTCTGGTTTAAGGAAGTAAAATATAAACTGATCAACTGCAGTTAAATTTTTTCTTGTGAGTTACGAGAACATCCTGTAGTTTATATTTTGATAGGTTGACAGATATATTTCTCAATCGGAATTTAATCTGTTGAAATATATATTATAGCCGCTGTGTGTGACGCTCCATAGAATTTTTATGGGTGCGATCGGAAAATATATCTTTCATAAGATATATTATCTGCTATGTGTGTGATGGGCTTAAGGCATTATGAAATTAATGCATTTAACTTATCAGGCATATTTTCCTTTGAAGTTTTCTAGCAATTAATTGGACACTATCTTAACATTAAATTCGACGGGTGGCACCCTTCATTCTGACGGTAACTCGACGGGTGACACCCTTCATTCTGACGATAACAAGTTTTCATACAAATAATAAAATAAGTATATCTCGTGAACCAAGCAAATATTCCACAATTTGAAAATGCAGATCTTTAGTAAAAATTTTTACTAAAGGTCTACATATTTACATTTTCTCTACAATTCACAAATCAAAAGATATTAAGGTTTTTTACTTTTCAAAAACGTTTCGACTGAGTGAGCACCTAAGACAGTTAATTATTCATATATGTTGTATGATATTGGTTCTTTTTTCGGTTTTACAAATTCGTACTCAACTTATACTAAATGTAGATATCAATTTAATTCAAATTCTTTCATTGGTTTAGTAGGAAATTGGACATTGTGAAAGTGGAGAACTGAGTGAGCATAATAAACCATTTGTAAATTTTAAACTAAGGCACTAGGGAATCTGAAACTGAAAACCGTAGCATATCTAAAGTTCTACTAAAGCCTAGCATACAAATTTATTTTGTAAACATAATACATTTTGATATTTGGCTTGTCGCATGGGAGAACTGAGTGAGCATACATTTCATGTCGTATCTCTTGTTCTGTCTTTTTACAAATGGCGAGATTGGTTTTACAATTGTTTTAGAACTTCTACTAAAGGTCTGCATACTTTAATCTTGTCTTCAGCATATGCTCTCTCGGTTGAAACGCACATGAAATATTGGGTTCCCAAGGGGGTAAAAAAACTAACAAATTTATTGAGTGGGGTGTCATTTATGAAAAGACTTTATTTGTACATTCCAAAATAGTTATTATTTTTATTCTAGGATGTATACTTTTTAAAATACGACGAGAATTCATGAAAAATTAGACACAACATTATGAATTGCATGCACGCCAGTATTATTTACCATGATGACCTAGCGCAATAGACATACTTGGCGGTGGTAGCACGTGAAAGTATAGGGGTAGTCAGAAGAAAGTCCAAATGTAAGCCATCTACGGTTCGCGAGATCTTAGTTCGGGGCGAACTACTTCTCATACAACATCATTTTTGCGCGAGATTTTTGCGTATACTTACTCCGTTTATCGATAGTCAGCGTCCCAACACTAGCATGTATGGGCGACTAAAGAGTGATGCCAGAATTACCCCACAAAAATTTTAACAGGTTTTTTATAGAAATTGGACCATCGTAGGAGATTAGAATGTTAAAATTCGCGTGTATTGTGTTGTCTAGTTTGTAAAACTTCTGGATTTAGTATCATAGCACCATTGGTTCGAATAATATCACCACCTGACGGAATTACCCCGCTGAGGGGCTATTCTGGCATTTTCCAGTTTTTAGTTAAAATTGAGTTATTTTACCATTTACATATGCTTTTTCTTTAACAAAAATACAATAAAGAAAAAGGCAGATAAAGGTGACATAACACCAATTTGTCAGAATTAGCGTAACTCTACAAGGAACGAGAGCATTGAAGTTTTAAATTTTGACTAAAATTTTTCGGCCAGAATTGCCCCGCTGCACCTTATACCTATCTTGATTCTGTGGTAAGACCACGTTTAAATTTCACATAATCTCAACATCTCAAGTTCTGAATATTTGGTAAAGTTCTCAAGTTGTCGAACTCTTATTAACTCGGTACGTTCTCGGATAACTTGCTTGAATTGTTTTATTCTATTCAATTCAATTCTTTATTGTACCTAATACTAATATAAATTACAGGCCTTACAGGTAGGTACCTAATTCGTTACAATTAGTTAAAAACTTAATAAATTATTCAACAAACCACAACAAAAATATGTAGGTACAATATTATAAGTACCTACTTCCTGAAAATAATAAAAATAATGTAAAGTACCTACTTACCTTTATTGATTAGGTACTTACCTAAGTAATATCTTGTAAATTGGAAAATAAAAATTTTAGGCTCTGCCTCCACCAAAATAGAATTTTGTTATTCACAATTTAATCTCGTCTGTGTCACGAGATGTGTGAATACCTAACGTACTTCTAAGTAGGTACCTATAGGTTGTTTAAATTACACACAATATCTCCAATCGTCTCCGCTTTAGTGAAGTCTCAGCCTAAGATGGAGGACAGGACATTGATCAATCTGGAATCTGCAACCGTTCGCCGACGATCGTTTCGCCGATGGACGAATGGCGTCCAAGCGTCCTAGAAGCACTATGATAGTAGGTAGTCATAATTTCGTCATTCTAATAGTCAGTGCTCTTGAGAACCACCTAGGAATGTTATTCATCAAAGTACATACCTATGTGATTTTTAAATAAAATTAGCTAAGGTATTATTTTGGTATAAAGTTTATGGTTAAGATTTCTTGTATTTTATGTAGGTATGTTCCACTGGCGATTCGAATTTGGAGGTATGGTATGCTACTGCTACACTTCCAACTACTTACGCGATTATAAGTCAACATTGTAAATTTTCCCGGAAATTCAATTTACCTTGTTTCTTGCAAATTTTATACCCCATAATAAACAAGTCTCCCAGCAACTGTCTAAAACAATTCATTCTAAACTTTCTCTGTATGACAAAATTGATCTCTCTCTTTGAACTTACTTCAAGAGCTGATAGCTTTTCGTTCGATTTCACCTTGAAATGTGCCAATGTTCCTGACAGTTTGAAGCTTAATCAATTGATTCTAATCTCTTTGTTCTAATCCCTGGTAAATAAGGTCTATTTTAGATAAAAGAGTTAATCGCTACCGCTCTGTGGAGCAAAAGTAGAGTGGGTACGCGGTATAAAGGTCATAGCTCATTAGAGCTACCCATAGATGTCTTCTTCTCAGTCGGCATCTTCATTACTGAAGGTCGTGTCTACTCTGAATTTGAGTTCATCACTCGTTGCACTATGAGAGACCCAGAGATGTAAGACGTCTCATATATATTTCGTACAGTAGAACTAGCATTGTAGTGAAGGTTTATGCGGCTAAACGCAAAACTACGTCAATTTGAAGATGTGCCTTTAGTTGAGTGTGACAGATACTTAAGAAGTTGTATTAGATAAGTAAGAACCATAATTTTTTTCTGGGCTGTTAATTAAAACGAGGTTATTTCAGATGTCAATATATTTCAAGTTAAGGAAAAGGTGCTACTGAATTGGCAATAATTGAACTACATTTCCGTATCCAACAGTATTTATTGATAGCCAGCGAAAATTCTCGGTGACGTCATATTTATCGGTGAGAATTTCTGTATAACGTATGGAAATTCTATCGAATATCACAATTTTGAATCATTTTCCGAATTACATTTCAAAACTCCTGTTTACTTCACCGTCCACATCTTCCCTCTCCCTCTTTCTTAAACAAGGCATATCCCAGAATATCTGGCTTCTTGACAACTCTTCGGCATCATCAAAAGTATGAGGCATATCCTTTTTCGCTGTTTCCGGCAGGAATAAAGCTATGAACCCACCCAGTCCTGCAGCACTGCCCACGATGACCAGAGGAAGCCAGTGGGCATACACCTTCAGATAAACGACGTATGGAGAGAGAACCGTGGCGATGTATCCACATATGTGTACCATTGAGACACCGGATCCTCGAACTGGTGTCGGAAGTAACTCAGCAGCCCACTGCATTACGGCGGAGTACGACATATTGACTGCAAATCTTGCCACCACAGCGCACACTACAGACTGGAGCCCAGTACTCATGAACACAGTTAAAATAGAGAACACACAGCTCACTGACATCACGATCACCGTCAACCACCTTCTGCCTAGCCAGTCCAAGATGAACGCGATCAGGAACATCGAGGGGAACTCTGTGAAGGAGATCACAGAGAATGACAGAAAGAAGTCGAAATCCAACTGCCCAATACTTCGCACTAAGCCGTCGAATACTATAGTACAGCACATAAACTCCAAACACACTAATATTAATGATCTCCTCAACGCTGGTCTTTTGAATATTTCCAAGATACTCTTCGTCTCTTCTTTCGTTTCTTTAGATAGAGTCTGTTTAAACTGTTCTATCAACTTCTTTGGAACTTCTTTTTTATTAGTCCGTCCTATTACAAGCACTTTCTCAATAGCTTCATCAACGCGCCCTTTCGATAGTAACCACCTCGGACTCTCTGGAATAAATAATGGAGCGAAAATGGCGAGCGCTAGAGGTATGCTAGTGACTAGAGATATTGTTTTCCAATGCCCACACGCAAGTGCTATCCAAGGCAATATCGTGACAAACGTAGAATAGAAGAGAGAGAATGCCATACTTGACAGCAACGATCTGTACTTTGGAGCGACATACTCAAGAACAATAAGATAAGCCATCAACATGCAGTTGTCATATGCCATGCCCATAATGAATCTGCATATTGTAAATGGGATGAAGTTATCAGTGAACGTACTCGCCACTCCTCCGATACATCCTAACATGTTGCTCGCAATGGCTGCCGGTAGTCGTCCAAAGCGGTCAGAAACCCAGCCTATTAAGAACCCTCCGACGATTGATCCAACGAAGAACATCGCCTGCGCTGTGGCTTGGTAACTGTTCTTATCACATACCCATTCCATCTCACTTCCTATTGTCGGATATGGTATCTCAGATTTGTCAAACTCCCATCCGTGTTGGCAAGGAACCGTTTGCCACTCTCCGTTAGGCTTCAATCCTGTTTTAAGAACTTCTGTCCAATTCGCCACATACGCCTGGCAGTGAGAGTGTCCATAAATAGAATTTGTATCTGGAGGTATCGCTAAACTTATTCTCTCAGCTTCGGTCAAGTTTACAAGTTCTGGGATCCAGCACCAGTGGTTCGCTGAGGTCTCCGTCATGAACATCTGCGAGAAGTAGGCGAATACCCCGAATAAGTAGAACGGGCAGGTCGAGAAGAATAGTAAGAGCTGGTATTTTCCGAACTCCCCTGCTGAAGATAGCAACTCATCGTAATCCACGTGATCAACTTGTTTTGTTTCCTTCTGTTCCAATTTGAACTCAATATCGCTTGTGATCTCGTTAGACATTTTTGTTTCTAACACCTCTTGCTTATTTCTAGTTACTTAATATATATAATGGTAATATAGATAATGGCAGTTAGATAAGTTTCCTTTGATACGTAAAGTCAAACTAAATGATAGAGATGTTACTGAAGATTATATAGACTAGCTGGCGAAACGTGATTTCTATTATAAAACATTGCTTGTCTAAGACTTATGTTTGTTTGAGTGTGGCACCGGAGATTATGATAAACGAGGAATATCATAAAAGTGACTGTTTGTGAAAATGTCTGGATATTTATAAGTGAAAACTCGTAGAATAGAACCTATATAAATTGTGTTGAGAGAATTGCAAGGGATTTAATTGTTATCT
The DNA here is from genome assembly GCA_958496255.1 of Camptogramma bilineatum. NCBI lineage: Eukaryota > Metazoa > Arthropoda > Insecta > Lepidoptera > Geometridae > Camptogramma > Camptogramma bilineatum. Next base: position 14,942,988 of record OY292458.1, on the reverse strand, counting down.
GTAAATCTGTAAAAACAAAACCTGTACCATTTATGAAAAAATCAGAACTAAATGTGAAATTTCAAAATAATCGGTCAACATTTGACCCACACAAGACACAAAATAGGTCAAGCTAAATGAAACCTTTTTAAAAAATTGAGCGTCAGAATGCTCTTTGAGTTTATGTATCACTGCAGTTTTATATTGATTCGTATGCTATACTTGAACCTTTACATCTATTTTAGATAATATAAAAGTTAGGAGCTATTTGTGACAGGAACAAAACATTTAGATGGCTTTCCTACAAGCAAGCCCTATTGTGATTTGTGATATCCGTAAATAAAATCTTTTGATGTATGTATTCGAATAAGAATACACAAAGCCAACAAAGCTTTTTACTTTAACTGGAAAACTTCTTTAGAAGATCGTGAGAGCTATATCGGTCTTTGTACTAGAAATACTACTTTTAAATAAATATTTCTAACACTTTTACGATCACAATTCAAGTGTTACAATGGCCGTTTGTAAACACAGTTGTGTTGTAACACAGCCGAAACATCAGGTCATAAATGTTTTTATGATCTGCAAATATTTGTCACGGGGCTGGGTATTTTGTATGTATAATTAATGTAATTATGTACTTATGTATGTTTAAAAAAAGTATGTAATGTAAGTAGTATATCAGTCATGTGGTTCCCATAACACAAGTTCTGCTTACTTTGGGGCTACATGATGCTGTGTGAAATGTCCAGCATTATTAATATATTTTCTACCTATCATCTGTTTTTTAACCTTGTTTAGCATACTTAATAAATGATTTGATTTATTTATTTCTATTATAAGGTAAATTACACTTAATCTCCCGTGGCAAAAGTAACCTAAATTATTGTTCTGACTCAAAGAAAACATGAACTTTTCTTAAGTTGAAAAACTCAACTTTACCCTCCCAAGTTACGAATTAAAAAAAGTTCAAAGGGTGCTTAGGGGCAACTGGCTTTGCAAGTCACTTTACTTGCAATAAACTGCTCCCATTGTACTTTCTTGCGAATAAGTTTACCCGCGGGAAATCGGACTGAGTTTATGCATAGTTGGGGGATTGAATATTGAAAATTTTCAATGTAGTTTTTGTCATACTAGAATGAAAATAAAACTATTGTCATCCTTTTTTTATTAGATAGTGACAAATAGTGAGACAAGGTCTCACTAGTATTGTTTAAGCAGTGTTTTTATGTTATTCACAAATTACAGATTACTTACAACAATTGTATAAATAGTAGTTTCTGAGATAACACACATACTCACAAATTAACTCTTTATAACACTAGAGTAGAAGATAAAGTGAGCGATAAAATAACCACTAAATCATTGCATCAACCCCACACAAACTATTTTATGAGAAGTTAGGCAAAACTTGAACCATTTTTTTCACTCTTCCAGAGCAATGATCAATACTTTTTACATTTTCCCGCTTTTCCGAACTTATTATATTGGCATAGAGACAATAAACTGAGCCATTTCGTTGACAAATAGCTGAGCTTCCGAGATATGACATTGGACAGAGAGAATTTTTAGGATAAAGCTGATAACTACCTATAAACTAGTAGAAAAGTGCGTATGAGCCTTGGCCAACTCTATTGACAGAGTTATAAGGCGTCCGTCATGGCTTAACGACTTGAAAGCCGGGACCGACAATTTATTTATTTATTTCAGGTGCTAGCAAGTTCGTTCCTAGCCAGTAAACGCAAATAAAACCCCCGCTATATTTAGCCGCGGAACTTTTTAGAACTCTGTCACTTATTTGTCAACATTCATGTTATTTCCTTATTTATTTCCTTTGGAAAGTCGACCTTCCTCCCACTACTCAAATGCTCAAATCCCAAATATCACAAATATAGTAAGAAATATCCCAAATAACATAAGTTAATTTATCCACATCTCGCTTACAAATAAACCACAAAGAGCCGTGAGGTCGTCTGTACCTATATCAGCAAATTCCCTAATTCCCTTGAAGATTACAGTTTCTTTGGTTGAAGGTGGCTGTCAGATTGAGGTAGATCCGGTGAGAATATTCAACAATAAAACACAGAGCGAATATGACGCGTGGGTATGGTTATAGAGACTGCGCACACTGAGCGACAAGGGACAGCGACAGGCTTAGGGAGTCGCACTGTCGCAGCTACTAGACTCACAGTGTAAAACAAATATGTTTTCAAAAGGGGAAGATAGGTGATGCACTAAGATCGCATGCAAAAACTTAGGCTCGGTGCACCACACATACACAAAAATACACATATTGCTCCATTTTATAGATTACCAATCGATAAGAATAGAGAGAGCAACTAAAGCAGTCGTGCCAGCTAGACAGCAATGGCTAGCGACTGGGTTCTGTCGGCCACGGCTGACGAAGCCCGACAAATGAAGCCGATGCGGTAGAACCCGGCCATGGCCGCAATGCTGTTTCACTCGCAGGACTGCTTTAGTTGCTCTCTCTATCCTTGTCTATTAGCAACTCCAAGGTGCATTCGAGACGATTTTCCGCACGGCACTGAGGGCAGGTTCGTCTTCAGGACTCAGTTTAGTAGGCATTTTGGTGAGTCACCTTCTTCTCTTTCGCTATACTCTTGATAGAGTAGTCGTGGTCGTCGTATCGGAGGGGGTTGTGGTGACTTTGACAATCCTACGCCATTCATCGCGTAAGGCACCTCTCTCCCCCTTTCGAAAATATCATTGGTGTAAAATCAGTTTTGCACAGATTGGAAGCAAAGACACGATGCGCAGTCAACTTTCGTTTAACTTTAAAACTAAGAGTGAATGTTTCTTCCTCAACAGCAGCCCAAATGAATCGACAAATAACCCTTCTAGATCCCGACTATTAGGCGATTTTGCTTTGTATGTTTGTATGTTTGTATATTTGTATGTTTCATTTTTATGTTCTCGCATAACTATCGAACCGCTTATCCAATCTGTATGAAACTTGATAGGTCAATAGGTTGTGCTATGGAAATTTGCTGTGGAGCGTATGAGCGTATTCGATGAAGGGGTTGTAAAGATATGGGGTTCCCAAGGGGGTAATTTTTTTTCAAAGTTACCCTAATATATTGAGTGGGGTGTCATATGAAAGTACTCAATTTATACATTCCAAATTGGTTTTTAGTTTTCTTCTAGGTTCTATAGTTTTTGAAATACAGAGAAAAAGAAAAATGATGAAAACAAATTAACGGATGTATGGAGAGAGCTCCCGTTTCATAGAGTTTCGATGTATTCGGAGGTCTGGTTAACAGACATAGAGTGTGGCATCGTTGTGGTTTGGTTTGCAATGATTTTAGTTGCTTCTTGATATTTTTCCTTGAGATTGAAAATAAAAGCCGTGCTGGCCGAGTGGAAGAGTGCTCGATTTTCGATTCAAAGGTCGTAAATTCGAACCCTGGCCGTGCTCATCAATGGATTTTTCGATTAGAAAAATTTAAATGCGCATTAACACGAGCTCTAAACGGTGAAAGAAAACATCGTGAGGAAACCAGTTAACGTTCTAATAGCGGCGATGGGCTTGCAACCTGTCACGTATGCAAATTCTAACTCCTGCAAATAGTGGGCTGGGCATGTACCAAAATTATAGAGGGAGACGGAGACGAAGGGGGAGGGGGAGGGGGAGGAAGAGGGGGAGGGGGAGGGGGAGGGGAGGGGGAGGGGGAGGGGAGGGGGAGGGGGAGGGGAGGGAGAGGGGGAGGGGAGGGGATGGGAAGGGGGAGAGGGGGGAGGGGTGGGGGGGAGAGGGGGGAGGGGTGGGGGGGAGAGGGAGGGGAGGGAGGTGGAGAGGGAGGGGGAGGGAATTGTTTTTCTCATACATTTTGTATTGAACTGCTATTTTAATAATTTCTCGAACTAAGAGGCCTTCCCTGAGGCGCGGTACGAAGTTCGCGGGGTCAACTATTGAATATAAACACGACACGACTTAATGTATTGCATGCATGCCTATAATCTTTACCATACTGAGGTAGTGCATTAGATATCATTGTGTGGTAAACACTAGAAGGAGCACATAACGTAGGTATAGGGGTAGTCAGAAACACGTCCAAATCTAGGCTATCAACACAACGGTGCGCGAGATCTCAGTTCGGGGCGAACTACTAGTATTTCTAAAGATTTGATATCACACAGACGAGGGTAGGCAATATACTGACTTGAACCTTTAGGCTCACTTACATATTTAGTACAATCCGAAGGACAGGAGTTGCGCATTTTTGATACGGGTTTTTGTATTACAAAACTGAATGGAACAAAATTTTATTAATCCGATCATATTCTTTTGAAGAGCTGTGTTGCCCGAGTGAGATAGTAAGTCGACCTTTCTTGGCGTGAATCAAGGATTTTTTGTATAATTCGTGCGTTTTGACCAAAGCTCATTGTTACATGAACTAGGCCAATTCTACTTAAGTAGGTACAAACTTTTTATCAACCAAAGCAAGAAGTCATCTATATTTATGTTAGTTTTCATTTCGTTAGAATTCATTTCGTTTCATAATCTACTAATGGCCAATGAGGTTAGGTTACTCCGTTATGGTGACGGTTTTGTAAATTAGTAGACCTAGCCCCCCCCTAGCCATATTACAAACGCTTACCTAGTAAGTATATCATAGCTAATCCTTTGTTCTGACACTTCTGCCCGACAACTGACCACGTGTCTTTTCGTCATTGCATTGAATTGTTAAATAGTGTCTTAAAGCCTATGTTAGGTTTGACATTAATAAAGTTCAGATTTGTGAGATGAGATTATTCGATTTCGCACCAAGTCTAAATACCATGAATGCATCCATCTATGTTTTGTGTATTTCATTGTGTTGTAGAGATTACCTTCACAAACATAAAACAACTTTACCTTATAAATATTATTAGTATAGATCATAGTTTCTCAACCTTATTTTGCCCACCGCCCACTTTGAAAATGTATTTTTTTCTAGAGCCCTATCTTTGGATTGGGAGCATAGTGGTTATTACTTCTTTAACTGCTGGTTAAATTAAATCTTCCCGAAGAGTACCTACCTATGTGGTTTTCCTGTTTTAATTTTAACTTTACTTTATTACCTACTAGCTAACGCCCGCGTCTTCGCCCGCGTGGACTACAATTTTGTTTATGCCACGGGAACCATGCATTTTTTCGGGTTAAAAAGCTTATGTCCTATTCCCGGTCATTATCTATCTATGTTTTAAATTTCAGCCAAATCAATTTAGTAGTTATGGAGATACGTGGTAACAAACATTCACACACAGACACATACGGACTTTCGCCTTTATAATATTAGTTTACCTATGTGATTAGGGTGTTTTTTTACCTTTTTTAGACTATATTTTCGCCCCGTTTGCGTCATCTCAATGCCCCCTAATTTTTTCTGGGTATTCTACTGCTCCCTGAAAGTCCCAAACGCCCACAAGGGTCGTTATCGCCCACGTTGAGAACCTATGGTATAGGTAGATCAAGGGTCGAATCTGCTTAGTATTCCGCACTAGTGTATCGTATTTGTTGCCGTGCGCGATCGATCTGATAGGAGGAAGGCGTCAGGAGACGGTACATTTTAGAAATTTTGTTGAAATTGTTTCAATTCAAAGTAGGAGGTACTTAAGTATACTTTCCTGCTCTCTGATTCTATCGTAACTTCCACTAAATTATAATAGAAAACAGACGAGTTTATAAATCTGAAAGTTAGTATGTTTTTGTTTCAATCATGACTAACCAGACCGATTATGAAACTTGAAATACCTAGTTGTATTTGATGTTACGATAAACGAGAGCCTAAGTAATGAATAAGTTTTTTAAAAATTATATTTCAAAATTACAATGTCTCGTTGAATGTCTGTTTGCTCGGAAGCACGTGAACGCGGTATCCATACCTCCATACCTACCCATATTATAAATGTGAAAGTGAGTTTGTTTGTTTGTCCTGCTTTCACGTCAAAACAGAGAGACGGATTGACGTGATTTTTTGTGTGAAGATAGTTGGGGGGCTGGAGGACATAAGCTAATTTTTATCCCGAAAATGCATGTTTCCCGTGGGATAAAAAAGTAGCAACGGGCATCCGCTAGTAACGATATAAAAAATGTTGCCGAGATTCATACCCATGATCGTTGGATTGGCAAGTTATTGGCACTACCCCCCTCGGCTGTCACGGTTGTCAACGTAAATCTTAATTCTTCTAATCACTGCTTTTGTAGTAAAGTCAGCAATAAAATGAGTAAATTACGAATGGCTCCTTATTAATTAAGGAGTTGACCTTCAAGTCACAAGGGTTCCTGAATTATGGATTGGGCAAGAATTTAGCACCAGTTTTTTTGGTATTTACCCGTGGACCCGGTGAGTCGACCCGTTAACGGGTCCACGGCTAATTTTGTTTACCGGTAGACCCATGAGATTAGAGATTGCTATTCAATGATTATATACATCTTTAACATAATAACATCTGTAAACTCTTAATATCTGATAAAATCTTCAAAGTAGGTATCTACTTTGAGGATTTTATCAGAACAAAGTACTGAACGTGTGTTTTAATCTCGACTTTTTTTTAAGTTAACTTCTATATACGAGAACATAGTGTTAAACAAACATAGTGTTAAATAAACAAACCTAACATAGACTTAAAAACACTATTAACCAAAATTTGTTACAATTTTAAGAAAATAAATATCTATCTATCTATCTCTCCTGTTTTTCCCGATCCTTTTCTATAAAGTCTGGCAATTCGTTGGCCGTATTGGCTGAGTCGGTAATTCCCTCGACTTTCGATCCATAGGTTGTGGAATCGAATCCCGGCTCTGCATGAAGGATTTTTCGTTTCGAAAATTGATGTGCTTAAACACAAGTTCAAACGGTAAAGGAAAACATCATCAGAAAACTTCTACAAGCGGAGATTAGCTTGCAACCTGTCACGCATATAATTCGAAATTCTGCAAAATATGGGCACGTTCCGAATATGTGTTGCGACGTGACCCTAACTATGAAATCCCCTATGAAATCTTCAAAAGGTCTTGAATGCTTAAAAATCTAAAAGAATGTCCGCCGGCCTTGGGGTTATTGTCCCATCGTTACAACTCGTGCTAGGGTTACATAGTTCTATTATTAATGCTATGCCTTCCCTAAGGGTGTTAGGATGAAGAATGTTAATTTACTTAACACACCCTATAACATGCCCTATAATAAAAAACCCTTCCTTGGCAGTCGGGTAAAAACAAACATTTATGACAATTCATAAATGGTAGGTAAGTACTTAAGTACTTCCTTTTATTGCTTCAAGTTGTTAACATTGTTGCTGAAATTAACATACAGGGTGGTAAAAAAAAACAAGTGTGCTTTAGACCACAGCGACTGAAGTAAAACTTCCGTTCGCTCGTCACGCTCCCATCACGCATTCACCAGCTTACTCCCCAAGTTAAGCGTGCGTAAAGAAGTTTTACTTCAAAATTCAACTTTTAATTCAATCAATTTTTTTTTAATTTTAACTCGAATACTGAAACGCTGCCTGCTTAGTTTAAGTGGTGCTAACATTAACATTATTTGTCATTAGAAATGAAAAATCTTATCAAAACTTTCAATTCCGACGGGATTCGAACCCGCAATGATACAAGCGATCCTCCTTAAGCCGGAGTGCCTTACCAAGTTGGCCACGGAATCTTTATTACGTCAGGTTAGATAAGATTTTTCATTTCTAATGAAATAATACCAAAGTGTGGTTTAACACTATAAAAATTAAAAACATTATTTGTCATTTTTCTTTACGATTCTGAAGAGTAAGAACGTCTCAAATAGTTAAATACCTCTCAAATATTTAAGTAGCTTTTCATTATTCGAGTGTAAGTAGTGAACAGTCTACTCTGTACCATCTAATGTTTTGAGAACTCCGTTTTACCTCCGTTTTAATGCTTTATTCTCCGTCACTGTGTTGGTTTTGCTGTTGAGCACGGGTCGAGTGGTACTTCTACACTTTGCACAGTGCCATTTTTAATCGAAGAATAACAATGTAACAGTTTATTCTGTAGTGCATTTATATAATACTAGCTGCTGCCCGCGGCTTCGCTCGCGTGGTACCCGGATAAAAAGTAGCCTATGTTACTCTCCAGCCCTCCAATCTCCACACAAAAAATCACGTCAATCCGTCGCTCTGTTTTGACATGAAAGAAGGACAATTAAACACACTTTCACATTTATAATATGGGTACGGATTTTTATTCCTGTTAGAATATAATTATAGAATGTAACTTTGATATAACCTTAGAAAAGAAACATGAAAGTGAATGAGGCTAAAGAGGCGGATTCGTTCCAACAAAAATTGTTTTTTTTTTACGATAAATACTCGTACTTTGAAATGGTAGAAGATGGTTGAAAAAAGTGATAGACATGTTTGTTGTGTAAAATTTGTGAAGTAATTTTGCACTAAATAACTTTAATGTTGTTCGTAAAAAATCAATTTGTTAGAACGAATCCGAGTTAGCAACTTTACGTGTGAAACAAAATAATGAAGATGTATTAACCGGTTATAACAAACACCGTTAGAAATTCGAATATACCTGAAAGGTGTTTGTTTGTGTTCCATCATGCCTAAACCAGGAATACTTACTTCAGCGGTGTAGAAATAGTGCTCGTTATGCGACACTACACGACGCAGGTGGATTTCACTAATGACCTGCCTTGTACACACTTAGTGAGGTAGTAATACACATGAGACCAGTTACAACACCTCTATACACTGTTGAAAATCTCTTTTTGTCCATTTTTGTCCAATTTTCAAAATATCTTTAATGTTTAGAATTAGACCTGTTACAGTTTTATTATAAGTACCATTGTATAAGTATAAGTATTGAAATTGATTTTTATATCCACTGCTGTAGTACTGTTCATGCTGTGTATACATATTTTGGAGTACCATCCAGCTCAAAACTATGTTTTCTTTAACTTTATTGTTGTATTGATTGTATTCTGTTTTGTGTGCCTATTTAGGCAATCTATTTAAATAAAATAAATAAATAAATTTTCGTGACTATTTACGAAATTGGATTGTTTTTTTCACTGTATTGTAACCAGTTATTAAAAAGGAAAATCGTCCCTTTCAGAAAATAAGTGTAAAAAATGAATGATCCTGTATCCCCCAGGCGTGGTTGACATTCTCTCAGATCTTTTTTCTGGCATTTTTTAGATCCTTTGAAAATATCTATGGGGGTAGTCAGAGGTATGTCCAAATATGTATTTGGTACATGGCCACCTTTTGCAGAAGTTAGCATTCTATACGTGACAGGTTACAAGCTCATCGACGTAAATAAGTGTAATAAAAGGTTTTTTAGGCAACATGAGAAAACACACCATGGAAATTTCTGGACCGAAGGCATGGTTAAACGCATGAAAGAGTTTTGTTATTGTGAATGAGATCAGAGGATTTCTACCTCTTTCGTATCAAAGAGCTGAGTATGAGTAGGCCTTCATTTTACGTTAAATTGTCAGTCATTATTTAACACACGGGAATTACTCACGTAAAAATATCGTTGATTTAGATACCGAAACCGCGGTCGCGTCTCACTCTGTAAGAGTGAGGAGTACCCTTCCTGCAACTCCCTCCTTACCCAGACGAAGATTCTCCGGATGAATCTAAACACTTTACGCGAGTAATTCCCGTGTGTTAAATAATGTCTAGTACAACTCACGAAAGTCTTTAAAGTGAAATTGTCAGTCCTTAGTTTTTAGGCCGTCTAAATGCCGTCATGGCTTGACGGAGGCCTTTAGGCGGTCTAAAACTCCGTCTCCAGAGTTAGTCACTTACTCATACGAACTTGCTTGCTTGTTTACACCACCTTTTCCCGTCCTGTTCAAAGAACAAAGAAACAAGCACTTTCAAATAAATAAGAAATGATCCAACAGAAATTGGCAAATAATTATTTGTGTTTATTCTTTCCCTGAAATAGTGAAATGCTTTATTACTTTATTTCAATTAACTTTTATTGGAACACAAAAGCTTCTTATTAATTTCGTGTCACCAAAGTGAGAATGAAAAACCAGCCAAGTGTGAGTCGAACTCACACAAGAATGGTTCCATACCAAAAAAACGATGTTGAAACAAGGTCATATCCCGTGGCGTGGCTTGCTTAGACGTTCTTGATCGATCATTGAAGTTAAGCAGCGTTGTGCACGGTCACAATTTGGATGGGTGACCGCAAGTGGCTTTACGAGCTGAGCGCTTCCGTGCTTTGGAGGGCACGTTAAGTAAGAGCTGGGACCTTAAGAGTCGTTAAGCCATGACGTAGGCGTTCAAGCGGTCTAACACGAGCTCAAAACGGTGAAAGAAAATATGATACTCGTAACCCGAAAACTATAACTTGGGTCTCTTCAAGTCAAGAGTGAATAAGTGTCTTCCAGACCTTTGTGATCCATCGTCAGCCACATCGTCGCTTACCATCAGGTGAGATTGTGGCTAAACAAAGGTCTAGAAAAAAAAAATGTTTTTCTTCACTTCATTCGGACAATAGCTGGTTGGAACTATTGCTTTCTTTTTAATTAGAAAATGAAATGCTTATTCATTTTCATCACTACTAGTAGTATTGAGTTTTCTAAACGATGTTTGCGTGACTTGGTTCATTCCGGCCTTGTATTTGAAATAGTTGCCAATTTGTTCTTCATCGTGATGGTTGGTATAACCCGGTTCATTACAGAAAGGAATCTAAAATGGCGGCGCTTATCATGTTCTCTCGCTTCGTGAGTATGGACGGCACTAGTGTGCAAGCGAGAGAATAATAAGCGCCTCGTTCGATTGGATTCCTTTCTTTAATGAACCGAGTTATATTAGACAAGATTCATTGCGGGAAATATAATAACTATGTTTAGACAGGCTTTTAAGAAAGTAAGAAGCGTGAGTCATAAGCTTATTAGATTTTAAGAGCTCAGGGTGTCAATTCTAGTACCAAACTATTTATCAACCTCAAGTTGTGTTTTTTTTCCTTCAAATTGTGTTTCAATTTTAACAGAAGTTGAGAGGAGTTTATAGGCAGAGCGGTTATTATTCTAGTGATTGGGTCATTTCCTAGATTTGGTAATTTTATAGAGCTACTGCCATTTTTTGTTTGCGTTTACTGATCAAGAATTATAAAATTAGTATTATTTTAAAAATATAAAAATAGTATTCATTTAATTTATCCTAGAATAATAGTTGCCTACGACAGCATATAGCGTATCAAATGCCCTAAGGTAAACTAGTGCGCGTGCAATCCACCGTATTAGTTTGCTCAATAGGTACAGTCAGCAAAATAAATTATAAACTATTAAAAAAATTAAACAAAATTCTTTCATAGTTGAAAAAGAGGGGAATGTATATTCGTATGAGCTAGTAACTTCATAAAACTCTCGCTCAATCCCAATCAATCAATGACTCATCCCGTGACCACGAACGCTGTAACGTGCTCGAAACGCAGGTTAAATAAAATAACATGTAAGTGATAAAATTCCGTATTTATAATTATCATTAGTAGCTGATTCTAGTGACGGGTCCCGGCACGCCGTGATGCCCGGGATACACGAGGCTAGTTTTTCAAGCTAGGATAGCAAGCTAGTTTTTTACTAAACTATCCTGGCTTACTAACCTGGCTTGGAACATGCTAGTTCTGTTTACATGAGGCTAGTTTATTTTAAGCTAGTATTATTGCAGTGACTGAAGTGACCACACGTCCAAAATGAACTGCATGCGAAAAAAAAAACACTATTCTATTGAAAAAGTTACTTTGAACACTGTGCCAATTTCCACTAGAAACTAGCAGATGAATTACAAAACCGGGTATGGACAAGATCATGAATTTTAAGAAGAGATGAACGTGGATCACTCTGCTTTACTTTATTTTATTCATACTGCTTTGGAAGAATTTCGCAATGAAGATTTAGGCGAATATCAGAGTATTTTGCGAATGACAAAATGCGTGGTTACTGTTTACTAGCCAACCCAAAACTAGCTTCGCCGGCCACATGAAGCTAGTACACAAGCCAGGATAGTAAAAACTATCCTGGCTTGTAAACTAGCTTACTAGCTTAGAAATGAAGCTAGTTCTGTCTACACGAAGCTAGAAGTACTAGCTTGCTAGCTTACTAACACTAGCTTGCTATCCTAGCTTGAAAAACTAGCCTCGTGTAACCCGGGCATAGGGCTTCTTCATAGCTTAGCGACTTAAATGCTGGGACCGACAATTTAACACGACTGTACTCCTGCAAAATTTCAAATATACATGGTTAAACTGAGAGGATGGTGTAAGTGCTGGGTAAGCTTACTCCATCTCAACATTGCCCCAGGCACTAGTGTCCCGTTTAGTGTAGCCAAAGATTGCCTCCTGATCCAGTTTAAATCATCCAGTAAATGATGATTAAATTATAATATCAAGTACAACTCGTATGTTTCTACTAGCTGACGCCCGCGGCTTCGCCCGGGTGGACTACTATTTTGTTTATCCCACGGGAACCATGCATTTTTTTGGGATAAAAAGTAACCTATGTCCTATTCCCGGTCATTATCTATCTGTGTTTCAAATCTCAGCCAAATCGGTTCTGTAGTTATGGAGATACGTGGTAACAAACATTCACACACACACACACACGGACTTTCGCCTTTATAATATTAGTAGGGAGTAGGATAGTTATCAGGGTTTTTGTGGCTGATTATACTCACAGTATAACAAGATTAGTTGGGGAATGTGGGGCCACGTATGTGTCTTCAATGAACATTGTTGTGACAACACAGTTGTGTCGCTAACTATGTTGTTTGTTTACACAAAAGAAAAAACAGCTTTTATAACAAGTTTACTAAATAATGTTCAAGGGTTCGCAGGATCAATTAGACATTGACATAGAAACATTTATTTAGCACACACACAAATGATAAGTACCTATAAGAAAAAAAATACAATGCGAGAAAGGACTTACACTAAGGTCACATTCCGTGACATAAGGTAGGTAGGTACCTATTAACAAAATTCAAAATTATACACAAAATATACATATATACATACAACCTGAAACAAAATTAGCCCTTCCCTTATGCGATGGTGTGGCTAAAATGGTCCAATCTCAGTGTGGTCTACTTCCGAACGCAATGGTAAGGAAGTAACACTGGTTTTCAGATTACGATTACGTTCTGTTAATTTTATGGATGTCAATAGTATATTTCATTACAAGTTCGGAAAGGCTGTCATTGCAAAGAGTTCCGACAAATGTCTACCCGAGCCGAGGCGCAGCCGAAGGCGAGGGTTGACAGTCGGAACAAGTTGCAATGACGGTTCCGTACGTGTACTGAACGACTATTTTTAATACAGTTGCGAAAAAATGAAGCAATTTAATCTAGAAAATGGCGCCAACTGTAGAATATAAGAAGAGATTTTTTTTCATCGATTCAGGTAGGCAAAGAGAACTATGCCCATACAGCCAAGTCTTCAGTAGATTTTTTTTTAAATGAAATGAAACCTAACCTAACTCATTCAATCAAATCATAAAATCTGATATAGAAACAAATTACTAGCTTCTTTTTAGAAATATACGTATTTGCATGAATCATAAAAACTTCTATGATTTTTTTTAGTAAAAACTTCATGGTTGGTTTTTCTTTTTAATAGACATTATTTTGACAGTTGGGAAAGAGAACGCACGAGTTCGGGAAAGGTAAAAAAAAAGCACGAGTATGTAATAGCCCACATCCCGAACGCTATACGTCCCTGCAATACGCCACTTTATGAGCAACTGTATTAAAAAAGTATTTATTTTTGGAAGTAAAACTTGACTTGGGGAGTAAGATGGAGAATGCTTGAAGAGAGCGAGCGTTACGAAAAGTGTGATGTGGAAAATTGGGAGGTGGCGAGGCGAACGGAAGTTTTACTTCAGTCGTGTGGTCTAAAATATTATTCCGCAATCTTTTGTGTTCAAGGTATGGCCAAATGCATTCTAAATTCATCTTTATTTTAACGAAGCTAAGACAAAAATTTGAAGTTGCGCTCATCGATGTGCTAATTTGAGCTCGGGGTAGCGCTTTAATTCGTAGTTAAGTATTTTTTAGCGTATTTTTTTCTACATGTCATATTTTTGCCTAAATAAAAACTATGTCCAATCTTATTATGCAATTTACTTAGTAGTAAGTAGAAGGGTCGTATCTGCATATTCATTTCAATCTTGTCCATGTAGGAGTGGAATTGCCTCAATAACCATACACTTTTACGAGTTCCATTGTATTAAGGCTGGATTACACCGGGGCAACACTGTGCGGCATTGCATGCCGCAATGCCGCACAGTGTTGCCCACAAGGCCGCATGCTACAGAATTAAAAATGTCGCACATTGTGGCAAGAACCGTGCGACATGGCAACACCTTGCGTCATGTGGCAGACTGACCCAAGCACGATGTTGCCTCTGCGTAAAATAGGCTGCCGCATGCCACTAATGCCGTAACTGCTTTCTATTTGTAGCATGCCACAAGATGTCACATGTCACAATATGCATGCGGCACTGTCGCACGTTGTTGCCCTGGTGTAATTCAGCCTTTACTGACTGACATCATACAGATAATGTCAAGGTTAGTCCGTGTGTAAAAAATTCTTGCGGCAGAATGAAAAACGTTTTCTACTTATATTTTTACTAGCTGCGGCCCGCGGCTTCGCTCGCGTGATACCCGGATAAAAGTAGCCTATGTTACTCTCCAGCCCTCCAACTTTCTCCACACAAAAAAATCATGTCAATCCGTCGCTCTGTTTTGACGTGAATGCAGGACAAATAAACACACTTTAACATTTATAATATGGGTACGGATTAGCTAACCAGGTTGTCCTGTAAACATTTAAGTTGAAACAAAAATGCCATAGAAAAGTCACCATAGTCGTATTGCTCATTATACGGACTAAAAACATATGATAATTGAAGGAAAAATGTCATTTTTTTCTTCAATTTTAGTCCGTATAATGAGCAATCCGACTATAATATTTTTTAATTTAAATAACTTTTGCTTTTTTTGTAAAGAGTTCAAAAAATGTTCAAATCAAAAAGTTCCCGATTTTCGCCCAGGGAAAATAAATGAATGATTTAAAAGTATCCCAATTTTTATAGTGAGCGTACATATTTAATATTAATCATCCCAATTAAAATAAACAAGAACCAATTTAATTTAAACATGCTATAGTTAAAAGCTCTAGGCCACGTGTTTAATCTGCCGATCTCGAATTATTTTCAGGCTTCAGCGCTATGAAAGTGCTACGATGATGCTGTCGTAGCACGTTCGTAGCAGGTACGTAGCAAAGCGTATTACCCTGTTTGACAACAGATCGATAATAATAGCCGTGTTGGCCATGTAGGACGCTTCGACTTACGATCCAGAGGTTGTGGGTTCGAATCCCGGCCGTGAATCAATAGACTTTACTTTTCGAATTTTTTTAGAGATATCATTCTATGAACGGATATGGGCTTGCAATCACATTATGAAATGCTAGCTATGGTCAAGTGTAGACATATTTCAAACATGTATTTGGACATACCTCTCTTATAAAAACTATATTTTAATAAAAAAAGTTTGATCGTCTCTTTTGTTGGCGCAGACTCATCATTTAGAAGAAATAGTACGACAGTCGCAGAGATAATGGGAAAACTTTAACACTTAGACTGCATTTAATTACTCAGAAGCACAGATAATTTGTGTGCTAAAGTGGCTTTTCATGCTTCCAGTCCATTTTCATTATAAATGTATGAAAATAACAAAATTCTTCTTTACGAAATGATTAAGGTGGATTTACCAGAAATTATCATAATAAGTTTTCCTTAAACACAGTACTTAAACATAAATAAAAAAATATTCCGACGAATTGAGAACCTCCTCCTTTTTTGAAGTCGGTTAAAAAATAGAAGAATGCCTTCAAAGGAACAGAAGCATACAAAAAGTAAATTCGTACGAGCAAGTGGCCAACTCTGGTGACGGAGTTTTTAGGCCGCCTAAAGGCCTCCGTCATAGCTTAACGATTTCAAAGTCGGGACTGACAATTTAACGTGCCGTCCGAAGCACGGAAGCGCTCAGCTCGTAATGCACTTGTGATCGATCACCCATCCAAATTGTGACCGCGCACATCGCTGCTTAACTTCAACGGTCAATCAAGAACGTCTAAGCAAGCAACGCTATATTAGTATTGATATTATTTGCCAATTTATATAATATCAGTTCGTAAGAATGAAATATACATCATCATCCCTGTCCTTATTCCACGGCTGGATTCGACCAAACTGGAATAAGTTTAGTCTCGAGAGTAAACTACTGTTTGTTTAAATATTTTGACATTGTAAAGTTGACACCTTATAACCAGGATAATATAATAATGTTAATAATGCACATAATAATGTTCGGTTGCGCTTTCTAAACAATTGTATTTGGAATTAAGTCGGCTAGTATACTCACGGGTATAAACTTAATCCAGTTTGGTCGAATCCAGCCTTAGTGGGGTCGGCAAAACAAAGTGGGGTGTTTCTTTTTTCTATTTTCGAAAACGGAGTTAATTGTTATTATATCCAGAAACATTTTGTAAATTAACCAACTTGACATGTTGCAAGCCCATTGGCGAATATAAAAACAACTTGTTTCTTCACAGTGGCAAAAACTGATTTTTTATTTTTACTTTTACTTTATAGCTCATTAAAGCATATAATGTACAATGTACATTTTCGTACAAAAGTCCGTTGTCATCCAGGAATCTTCGGATGAAATCTAATCTTCGGATCGGATCAAACGTCAAGATACTCCTTTACTAGGCCAGTGTTCCGCAAACTTTTTGTGTTCAAGATACATCTACGAAATCCGAAAATCTTTGAGGTACTACACCATAAATGAAAAATCATTTTTTTAATGCGAAACATGAGCTTGTTTAGTTGAGCTATTTGCGACGCATATGTCCAAAGTTGGAGTAACATAACTGAGATAACCTTATTTTTCTTAGGCACACCAACCAATTACCACGGTACACCAGTGTGCCGCGGCACACCTTTTGCGGAACACTGCACTAGGCCACGTAGGTAATGAGTAAAGTCTCCTTTCATGGTTCACGTAATATCGTATCGGAGTATGAAGTAATATCTTTTAAGAGGTTCCTAGAGCACTACTAAAAGCGGCTTAAACCCCGCTTAAGCTTATGTCTGCTAAAAACGGTGACCGTTAAATAACGGCTGTATAATGATAGAGACAAAGATCGTTAGTTGACATCTTTCTAACGAACTTATTTATGGGTACGTTTTTGCGGAAAATCAATAAGATCGCGAAATTTTATTTACAATAACCATAATAATTCCAAAACAACATTTTTTAAGATGAAAAACTGCTTTTCATCCATATTAATAGTTCTATTCAGTAAAAATCCTTTTAATTTACATTTTTAGTAACAGTTTATTTGGTATCTTACACGGAAGTACTGAAATAAGCTATGACAACGATTAAACTTACGTCAAATTAAAAAAATATTCTCACAATCGATGCGTACCAAATTACCAAGTTCACCAGAGTTGGCCACTTGCTCATACAAACTCACTCACGAAGTTCATAATGAACTTACTCCGTTGTATCACACATTCTCCGGCATATTACGGCCTAAGCTTCTAAGAAACAGGATTCAGGTCGGGATTAAGCAGAATCGAAGGCAGGAGCTCGAAGAGGTAGTTATACTTTGTTGGTTTAGGTCGAATTGTATCCCAGCCCCACTCACTCGGAATAAGGTATGTAAACGTAAAAAGTGGATTGTAGAAGATTAAAGGTTTTATTACGATTCGAGTGTTAGTTTGACCCGTGTTTTCACCTGAGCATTATTTAAAAAATGTAAATCCGTTTTTGGCTGAAACATAAATAAGTCGATTTATTACTACTAAGAGCTGTGGATTTTGTTTGATAAATAAATAAACAACTGATTGCGGCGAAGCCTAAAAGAAGGGTTGGGTTTGACCTGTGTCGGTTGCTATGTCCGCTCGTAACTACTCAACGGCTCAACCGATTTTGATAAATGATACGCCATTAGATTCGTTTAAGACCCGGTAGTCAGACAATTTTCAGGTTTAGACCACGATAAAATGATTGGAAACATACAAACGACTATTTTATTTAGGTATGTCATCTGTGTGAATCTTAACTAAAATGGTGGTAAAAACTTTACCTAAGTCGTCAAAAAAAAAACTCACCCTGTATAAATCAGCCTGGACAAAGTCGCGGCGAGCAGTTGAAGTGAAGAAAATACACGAAACTTTAAGAAAAACCCCGTTCAAATATTTAATTAGGCTAAAGTACGTGTTTATCGCTTCAGCTTATGCCCTAATGATCTCGCCGGCTGCGTGTGTATTATCTCTTAATTAGCGGCACACACTGCCCGTGTTGCTTATAAGCTTGGATTAAACTACCGATGCCTGAGTTTTATAGTTATAACCGGACTATGTTTTTACTAACGAATCATCATCATCCTCTATCATTCTGTGCTGGATATAAGCTTATAGAAGCTTATATCATCTAGTAAATTACTTAGTTATCATCTAGTAATTTACTAGATGATTTATACAGTGTCAGGAGGCCATTTTTGCCTACACTCACACGTGACACTGTAGTGCCTGATGGGACATTGTTGAGATGGAGTATGCTTGCGCAGCACCTAAACCATCCTCTCAGCTTAACCGGCCATATCTACAGGAAAGGCATGGTCATGGTCAATACGTGTGGGTTCCATCGGAATCGAAAATTTTTATAAGAATTTTATTTTCGTTCCAACTTTGAACCAGAATACCTACATCGGATTGAAAGTAGAAGTGCATCCGACTAGGTATGTCTATTAAAAAAAAATGACTTGTTTTTTTAGAGATTCAAGGGACCAAAGACGTAGGTCTATAGATCTATTCCCGCTGTTTGATATAAATTCTAATTTCAAACATCTAAATATGACAAAAAAACATCTTGACAGATAGAAAGACGTCTGTCTTTCTATCTGTCAAGATGTTTTTTTCGATCACAATCGAGATACAGAATACAGAACAATCGAGGGACAACCCCTCGATTCTACTAAAAAACTTTTTCTCAACCAAAGCAAAACATCAACTATTTCGTTTTGGTTCTTAATCTACTAATGACCAATGAGGTTAGGTTACTCTGTTGCGATGACGTTTTCAAACAAATTACCAATGAGTTTTTGCAAAGTACTGTCATTTTGGAGAACGAAACAAAACGCAGCGGCAATGATACTTGAATGGTTGACGTTGTAAAATAAAGGAATAGGTGCTCTGGTACAGAACCCTTAAAATTAATGAAAGATTCTAGATTCAGTTTTTATAAAATGTTCCTTCAGTTGTTTTATAAAATGGAAAAGTGCTCGTTCAATTAGAAGTTGAAAATTACTTCTACTTTCTATTCAAATGGTTTTTTACACATTTACGGAGTTCAATTACTGAATGCTAATTTGAAAATGCTTTCATTTTATTCCCTTTGGTGATTGTTATGAGCTGATTTTGTATTTAAATATTCAGGAATAACAGAGTGATGTTCATGACTGTATTTTAGATTAGATATTCCTATTAATTGTTTTTTTTATTGTTGGACAAATGGCGAAATATCTCGACTTGTTGTGGGTTCGAATCCTGGTCGAGCAATCCTGTTCAATAGATCATTGCTCAAAAAATCATGGAGGTTTTTCTAATGTATCTATCAGAATACCTAGGCACGAGACGAATTTTTGATGCATGGCCAGGATACAAACTTACGACCTTCGGATCGAAAGTTGGCACTATCCCACTCGGTTCAGCTTTTATGTAAAAGTTTTCGATAAAATTATTAAAAATTAAATATAAGGGTACTTAAATTTAAAATATTTATTAATAAATAAAAATTAAATATAAAACTAAATAAACAAGAAGTTGATTACTATCACAAAAAAAGGCTTCTGAGCTTTGCGTCTAATCGTTGCGTCTGAGTCAAAATCAAAGCAAAAAAAGATATAAAGTAGTATCAGTTTGTTTGTTTGAACGCGCTAATCTCAGAAACTACCAGTCTTTGAAAAAATATTTCTGCACGTGATAGCTAAACTCTTGAGAAAGGTCACCAATAATCACCAAAAACCATCATTACGTGGGCAACGCCGCGAGGGCACTGCTCGTAATACAATAAAGAGCAGTTTTAGGAAGGAATATAATTTGATATTAAATTTCATTTTAAGTAAAACAAATTAGATGACGAAGAACCCTTAAAAAGCCAAATTCGGGGAGTATAATATAATAATTAATCTTTTCGGCTATTACCAAACAATGTTAATATAAATCTTACCTTATAACCATCATTAATCAGGCCTTAATGAAAATGGAACGATCTCTTATATTCTAGGTGATTTATTTTAGGAAATTGCTGTAACTTATAATTCAATAACGCCGAAGTTATTCATCCTAAGTTCTTCTAACTACCCTCTTTATTTTTTTATCCTATAACATCTAGGCTATTCAAAATAACTTTGGTAGGTAAGTATTTAATGTTCGCAAGAACGCATTCGAAAAAGTCATTGTTTCAGTGTCAGTCAATTAAGTAAAAAAAAAGATCATTGAAGATCTATAAGTTCGCAAAATTTCAGCCCTATAGCTTTAGTGGAAGTGGGTGAAATATTGATTGCTCAATTCCAGGACATACCTACCTACAAATCAAGCAACAAAGATACATGCAACGCACCCCTAGATGAAAACCCCGGTAACTCAAAAAACCTACTTTTTCAGTAATGACAAAAAACTGATTTAAAAATCTATGACAGACTATGAAAAATGTAATATTATATTCATGAAAATAAATTTTTTCAAGCTTGTTAAATTAACTAATTTGTGTCACCGTATGGGTATTCAGTTTAGGAATTCGAAAAAGCAACTAACTCCATTTGGGCAAATTTTGAGTTACCGGGGTTTTCATCTAGGGGTGCGATAAGTGAAATTAAATAAAAGCTTTTAAAATACCATTTATTTCATCTTTCTGCGTAGGGGCGCGTGACAGAGACGGAGACAGAGAACCGTCAGTTTTAATGACAACCGAGATGATAACGATCTCCTGTCTCTGTCTCGTCTTGGTCTCCAGTCTGGGTCTCCGGCACGAACCCCCAGCTTTAGAAGGGAAAATTTATTTATCGTGGTTCTGCTTATTTATTGATAACTTACTTTAGAGCGTTTACCACAAGACGCCAGAAGCGAGCTCAAGATGGCTGCATTACCACGCTTTCGATGCTTATCTTATTGTATTAAACAAGCAATATTTGTTTGTTTGTCTGTACTTACGTTTTCGAAAACGGCTTGAACGATTTCGATGAAATTAGCGGTACGGGCGTTTAAGAGGGCGAAAAATCGATCTAGGTCTCATATCTGGGAAAATTCGTTTTCTCGGCATTTTCACGCAAAAAGATTTATCAGTCCAATCTGGTTCGTAATTTCACAGAATTTGTTGAGACTAAAGTGGCCGAGTGGATTGGGTGTCCACCTTTTAGCCGAAGGCTTCGAGTTCGAATCTCAGCCAGTGAAAGTTTATTTTTTGCAAGTTTTTTCTTCTTTTTCTTTTTCAATTTTTCTCTATTTGCACCCGAGCATAGCTCGGTCGCCCAGATATTATTATCTACATTTCAAGGTAAAAATACACTAATATTTTCTCTGGAAATAAACAGGAATTTATCACAGAAGAAGGTGAACTGCAATGGAAAATAAAACCTTTGACAAATGACGGTGTTGGCACCTGCGAAATGAGGCGAAGAACATTTCCACACAAATGGCCAGAGCCATCCAGAATTACCAGAACTTCCTACACAAACGTAACACAAGCACTCGCGGGTCAAATTAAGCTGGCGACATTGGGGAGAAACCAAAATATCCTAACCGTACTCCTTACATAAAACTCTGCAGCTAAGAGTTCAGTTTATGCTGGTGGTATCCGGTTAAATTGAACCCTGTGCTGAGTCTGAATATTGTACATAGTTCTGGAGTACTTTTCATAACGGTCGCACAATAATTAAAAAATTATACCCGCCTTTAAATAACCTAATTCTTGCAATGTCGCGGTTAAGATCAGGCTGGACGACGAATTTTTGCCACCAAATAAAAAAAAAAATCTTAGAAAATAAATTTTGTGTTCATAGTTCAAAATGATTACTGGTCTCGACTAAAAAACGTCGTCAAGACATGTCAAAGGCCAAGAACCACAGAAAAAAATTATCAACTTGAAAAATAAAATTATATCAATAACTATGACAGCTTGACATACTTTGGTATACTTACCAAAGTTTATCTCGGTCATGGTTTAATACTGTTTCGATAGTAGTTTTAAAACATCCTTTATTTTTGACTACCTCCGATTTATTCAAGCTTTTTATTTTCCAGAGTAAAAATATATTTTTACTTTGCACAATAAACAAACAAGGTTAGTGAAATATAAAAGATTGTAAACATCACAAGATATTCCGAAAAAAGAACATCAAAGAGGAAAATTAATATTAATCTCCATTATTTGAATCTCGGCTTCAAAGCTCCTATTTTGGATCGGATCTTATAAATAATTGATCCTTATTCATGACAGGAAGTTTAGAAAGATACTCCGAATATTATAATTTCATTAGAATATTTATGTCAAAAAATATGTCATACATATAGGGTAAACGACCCTAATTTTGGCCCCCCACCATTTATTATCACCCCTTTGATTTATCCTATTTATTAAGAAACAACCGAATCTCACAGTGCTTCAACTTATGGAAATCGATGAAAACAATCATTAGCTACAATATTGGCAAACCAAATAACGAAAAATAAACATAGTGGCGTCGGTACAACAACATTAATAAAATGTCTCGATTTGAGCAGTGAGAAACTATGTTTTTGCTAAGGTAAGAGCTTTCTTAATTTTATCGAATCTAAGTTTATCAGGGGTTTTTACTTTGCTCTAGTTTTTAAATCATTTCATCACATATTATTCGAGCTTCGTGAGCACTAATTTTTAAGAAATACATTGTTTTTGTTCTTTTATTGCAGTGCCAACATTTGGTACAGCAAAATTAGTTTTTTCCATTTTATTGGCATTGATGACAATAATTGGTATTTCTGAGATTTCTATGAGTAGACCAATTATCGACACTAGGCCAATGTTTGAGCATAAGTCTGCTAATAATTGGTCTAACTAATGAATCAAACAAGAATAAGTGGAATTTCAACAATATCAGCCAAACAACAGAAATTAGGAAGGAAACAACAAAAAAGTGTAACAAAACTTGTGTTACCTAAAAATTTAGATATTGCGGAAATAACCTTAACTCTAAAAAGAAGACTGTAATCGAAGAAAATGATAGTGACTATGTTAATGTTATAACAGACAATTAATGAAACCAAGCAAAACAAAATACTGCATCTCAGCTGCACTATAGCTAAAATAGAGAATTTTTTGACTGAGTTTGATGACAAGAATGAAGAAAAATAATAAATAAGTCTTTACGAATGTATTTTAAGCTCTCTTTAAGCGATTTCTTTCAATTTACATAACAGTTAGAAGGGCCAATAAATTGGTCTAACTTATGCCAGTAATTAGTCAAAGTATGCCCATAATTGGTAAAATCATGTTTTTAAATAAACCGCAAAAAAATAAATACAAAACTATGTTTAAGTACGTTTCCCATGTATTAAAAACATCAATTAACTTTCATTCTATCATTTTGACAACTTTTTTTTGTTCGCCACACATAACAAAGACAGTTATCATGATTTAAGTACATCAAGATCCTTAAAGGGCCAATAATTGGGGGTTTTACCCTATGTATAAATAAGTCAGAGTGTATGTTGGAAAAACACTAACTTACGAGTAAATACCAATTTAGGCTACTAAATTACTTACTTATAATGTTGGGTATAACATGATTTTAGATTGACTTTTGTCAGAGTAGGTTCATTTTCATTTTGAGCCGGTCATTTTCAATTGACTGTTCATTATTTTGGCGGACTACTCAATCATTCTCATATGACAATCTGTCCGATCAGTTCTGAATTCTTTTTTGTCATTGTCAAGCGAGGAGTGATTGAAGATTGAATGAAGCTTGAGGAAAGAGTAACGCCATTTTCTGATTTTGACTTATTGTGTACGGTCATTTGACATTTGAATTGAAGCATGACATTTTTAGAAGTTGAGCCGATCACATAAAGTTGAATTTTGTACAGGTTAAAAGAGCCGCGTCAGTCACGTCATACTCAACACTACTTACTTACTCCATTGGCTCAGGGACCCAAAGTGAGTCTTGGCCTCCGAAACGAGAATTCGCCACTTCCTTCTATCCATTGCTGTCTCTAGCCAGTTGTCGGCTCCGAGGTCGAGCAGATTCGCCGTCAACCAATTGGTCGTCCCAAGTATCGCTGGAGCGACAGAATAGACTACCAAATTGGTGTACTAAATTTAAGTTAGTGCGATACTTCGTTTTACTGCCTGCCTGACTGTCCTCAGAAAAGCGGGTTATGATTTTCGAGTGTATGTCTATTTCTCTGTGCCACGCTGCAGCCTAAAGGCTCAATGGTTTTCCATGTATTGTGTAGAGAAAACAGAACATGCATAAAACAATAAATAGAACCAAGGCCTATTTAAAAAAAAACTAGTTTAATACGTTGGTTCGCAATGCAAACTCGCTAGCCGGCCGTGGCTAGGGGCTAGGCTGAATAGTGTTATGAACTAAGTCAATTGCCACTGGACAGTCACTGTTGTCATCAATTTGTATAAATAATTCAATTTTAATCTCAATTTACGGTGTATCTAAAGTGGAAATGTTGATATGCAGGCATTCCTTCCAAAAATAAAATTGAGAAGCTATTAATATATTTAGACGAAGAATTTTCATATATTTTCTTTTCATCAATGAAGATTACAAAGAAAAGTCAATTCACTACTAAATACTATAGAAATACTAAAGATTACTGGACAAGTTCCTTTTCGGTCACTCTAAAGCCGGAGTCCCACGGCCCGTGTTATCACAGGCCAGGCCGGATCGCGCCACGCCTTTGGATACCTGTGCTGCTGATTTGACTGCTGATCGACGACAGACATCATCCAGTGCGACGGTTCCCATGGCCTGTCGGTCTGGCCTGGCGCAATCTGGCCTGTTATTTTACAGGCCGTGAGACGCCGGCTTAAGAGCTCTCACAGACTGCTGGCTAATGCAAAGTAGATGTATGTAAAATAGAAAAACGTTTTAAACAGACCTTTTTTACCTCAAGCCTTGTCAGAGATTTATTGCAGCGATTTGTCGCCAAAATTCTCTTCGTATATATTTTATGGACAGAATTCATCGGTCGGAAGATATTCAAAGTGATGGGAGGAAAGGGGTTTTTGTTTTAGATTTTAAAAAAGACAGGGCTATCGGATGGCTGACTCGAAGGAAAATTACTTGTGACTTACGATAAGTTATACTTAAGCTAGATTGTATATACTTTTTGAAATGTAAGGATGATTTCAGATTAGAGTTTTTCCTGCGCGTTTTACTAATATTATAAAGGCGAAAGTCCGTGTGTGTGAATGTTTGTTAACCGATTTTGATGAAATTTTGAATGTAAGTAGATAGTTTAGGTTTTGGAATAACACATAGGCTTCTTTGTATCCTGGAAAAATGTATGGTTCCCGTGAGATAAAAAATGGTAGTCCACGCGGGCGAAGCAGCGTTCGTTCACTAGTATTTTTTTTTCTATAAAACGGTTATTATTATTTATTTGCACTAACTAACTAACCGTTATTTGAACTTATTCGTTCGTTGTTTTATAATTCCTTAGCGGGTATTGTTTGCCTGGAGTTGAGCAGCCTTACTAAAACAAGCCAATCTCCAGCGACCTTGTCATCCATCACGACTTCCGCCGATCAGCCCCGATCGCCTCAATCACCCAACTGTAGTCACGATGGATGGCCCCGGGGGATTGCCCTTCTTGGCTGTTCAGTTATTTATACCGTCTATCACTGTGCGGAAGTGACGTTATACTTATAATAAACTAGCTTTTGCACGCGGCTTCGCTCGCTTTAATGTAGATAGATAGATATTAATGGGGAATAATAAGTCGAGCCGCAGAATTATTTTTTGGCCACGGAACCTACCTTCTGATTTTATAACTAAGCAACGGGAAAATAAGAAACCTTCTAATAAACTACCTAACTCGTCTTTTTTACAGCATCAACTAAAAATTCCAAAGAAAGCGTCAAGTAAATAACAACAATTATTATTACTTGACCTACTGATTTATACATCGCCATCAAATTTACTAACTCAGCCACGGATTTTACAACTAACCAACAATTTAGGTTAGGTTAGGTTAGATTATGAAATAACTACGCGCGAAGTAAGCGAGCGTAGCGAGCGTGCCGCGGCAGTGGCCGCCGAAGCGACCGAAATCTAATTCATAAAGAATACAATATATTATACTTACTCCGGTATTTTCGACATTTTAAGCATTCTACCTTCCAAGTATCGTCTTTATAAACTTCGATCAATCGATCTTTATACATTTCATACATTCTTGATTTTGAAATTCGCAATTTTAAGCTGTAGCATTACAATTAATGTTACACTATATTTTAAACATGCTGAGTTATAAAATTAGAAGTAGATAGACTTACTTTATTGGTGTCATATTTAAATATTTTAGGAGTTCCCGCTTGAATATGTGTTACAAATTTAGATCCTAAACAACAAATTTAGATGCTAAAAAATAACTGCCATGCTGAGTTGTATTTACAGTGGCTTACATCGAGGATATTTAGTGGCTAAGATAGTATTTTTTAGAGGCATATTGATAGTGGCTGACTTAGTAATTCAGAGGTCAATGTAAATTTTTAGAGGCGAAAAATGCTATTAAATAGAAGGCGGTTTAATTAGCACCCGATATTAATTTATCGAACACAATACATTTGTCTCTTAAATAGTGTCTTAAAGACTATACTAGATTTGACACTAGGGTTCTCTTAAATCTAAATAATATTTGAATTGTAGGAATAGATTTTGTTATTTTTCAATCCTCTGGGATAGGTTTTTTTTTCTGGATGAAAGGTAGCCTATGGCATATGTCCTTTTTCAATAGGTACCATGCAAAATTCCATGACGATTTGTTTTTAATAGTTTAAGCGTGAAAGGGTAACCGAAAAGACAAACTCACATTTGTATACTATTTGTTAAGATTAGCACTTGCAGCCCGCTTCAACTTCGCACGGATATTATATAACCAATGTTCATTAGGAATAACGTTTTATTTCTAAGAAGAACTCGGGTCACCGACATAGACATGAAATGGCAATGGGCAGGCCATTTAGCACGCAGAATATATGGCCATTGCACCCGAAAAAGTTCCCGAGTGGAGGCCACGGACCCGCAAGCGCAGCGTTGGACGTCCACCAACAAGATGGACAGAAGACCTTGTAAATACCGCAGGTCGGAGGTAGATGCAGGCCGCTTCCAACCGCAACACATGGTAATCTTTGAGAGAGGCCTATGTCCAACAGTGGACTTCCAATGGCTGAGATGATGATTATGAATACTAGAATAGAAGTACTGTAAATACCTAAGTATGCTTAGGTGAAATCATTTTTAGATTCCGATCAGCGATTCCAGAGATTACAATACAAACATATAACAACATTATTTTTGTAAAGTGTATAAAATGCAATATAATATTTCATTTGACTAGAGTGGTATAAAGAACAAAGCATCTGTTTTACCCATTTTACCCTTTCTGGCATCTGACACTTGACAGATGAGATAGAAGATTGCCTTTGTTTATAAAGTCTGATGTGACAAGCTTGCACAAAAGCCTCATGCGCCGCATTCATGTGTTAATTTTTACGGGTCACGGTTTACGGGTAGACTCTTGACAGATATTCCGAGTTTCATTTACAGAGAAGTTCTGCTGAACAGCTCCTGACTCCATCAACAAATCAGCCCGCTGTTGCCATACTATTGCATTGTCACCGAGAATCTATAGGAGTGCCAAATAGCTCAATCACGCACTAGTATGTGGGTCAAAAACATCCACGATTTGACCCCTCATTCAATCTCATTACATTCTTCAAACACGCTCGCCGGTATAGGATTATTTTTCAAAATGTTACCCATTTGGATAAAGGGTCAATCTTCAGAATCAGCGTGTTTGGTTGATCGCTATGGTGCTTTTTAAATATCGATATTATTGCTTTTCTGTATTTTTATTTCGAGAAGGTGTCTAAATAAGCATATTATCATATTGGCCGCTGAAAGGGCAGAAAAGCAATAATATCGATATTTAAGGGGCGCCATAGCGATCAACCAGGTGCGCTGATTCTGAAGATTGACCCTAAAAAGTTTTTTTTTGTAATTGTGCTAAAGCTGGACAAATAACGTGATGTTGTCTAGCATTTCTACAAAACGAGGCATTGTGCCATAGCTCTTCAACATTAAACAATAGAGTACCTACTACATAAATCATTGGTCTAAGCTGCCTCCTGATTCATGACCAGACTGTACTGACCAATTTTGAAAAACCATGACGAAATAAAATAACATTATCAACTTAAACAAATAGTTGCTTCCGGGTTTGCAGGTTCAAATCTCGCCCCTATGACATTTTAAAGATTTTAATAATGTTGATGCCCCTTTTTGTTTGACTGGCTCGCAACTGGAGCATGACTTTTTAGATTTAAGAGGATAGATCACCGAAAAGAAAGCTAGATACTAAACTGTTTTTGTTGCCCTGATTCTTTATGGTGTTGATCGCAAAAGAACAGGAGTAGAATCACCTAGCTCTTAAGACTTTTAAAGTCGCAGAGGTCCGTCTTAGTAAAATCAATTGATTTTAAAATTGAAGTTTTGATTTTAAATGTGTTGATATTGTTCATTTCTGTTGAGTGGAGTCGACGGCCAGTAGCCGTACCATGACGTCTTAGTAAACAATTCAGTTCAGTTTAGGTTTTCCGTTTCAGTGACGGACAGCATTTTCTGTTTCAGTGAACTATCCAGTTACGTAGAATATGAAATCCTTGGTTTAGCTTCTGAATTTCGTCAGCGTCATAGCATAAGTCATGTGACAAATTAGCGTAGCAGTTCAGTTTAGGACCTAAACTGAATCGCATTTAAAGCTCATGGTATGGGCCCTGTTCTTGATTGCGAAGGATATGCAGAGACAGTTAGGCTGGTGTTACTGTCACGCGTACCGTCGGCGCTGATAAGCGAGTGATCTTTATTACAATGAAATAAGGATACTGATTGGATAAGGATACTGATTGTTTAGCAGAAATGGCTACGCTGATTGCTCTCGTCAGTGCTGAACCATCAGTACCCTTATTTCATTGTAATAAAGACCACTCGCCTATCAGCGCCGATGGTACGCGTGACAGTTAAACCAGCCTTACAGTGGTTAAACTTAACTTCGTCAAATGCTCAAATATAATCAGCTAAGCTAATCTAAGGTAACATCCATTATGATCCATAAAATTGCCGAATCATGTGTGTTAGAATCTGGGAATTATACACTGCATGGGCTGAGTGCCAGAGTGTTGTCATTGTCACGGCATGATGGACTGACAATTGAAGCAAAAAGTAAGTAGGTACAGAAAGCGTCATTAATTGGTAACCCCCTAGTAAAAGGTTTGCAAGCCGTTGATCTCAACCTTTTGTAAAAACTTTTACTTTTCATTTTCTCATCCTTGCTTACCTTGAGTACCTACGAGCCGATGCAATAGCGGTTATAATACCTGACTGAAATCCAATTATTCCTGATTATTCAAATCAATAGGGGGATACCGATTGATGACGCTTTCTGTACCTACTAAAAGAAAAAGCAAGATACTCAACGAATTCACTCAATAATATTGTACTGTTACAAAAATAATCGAGAATAGGGTGTAAAACGGATACTTTTAAAAATAAATATCGAACAAAAAAGTTTTATTTTAAATCGGTAAACTTTTTTCCTATAATGTTAATGAATCGTTAATGATTCCGCAACCGTTCGCCGATGACCGTTTCGTCTCGACCTAATCAGAATGTCTCCAATCTTTACTGAATATGTTCCGAAAATGCAGTCTAATCGACAATTAGACAATAGGGAACTCCTACAATTTTTTTTTAATGATTTTATACGAAAGGTTATATCGTCAAATAACCGTAATAAAAATTCCAGCGCCGAAAAACTAAAATTTTATAACAAAAATAATTTTTATTTACCAACATTTTCACGCATCTGAAACACGATTATTATTGTTGTCACAGATCACTGTTGTAGTAACAATTTTTGAATTGTGACGTCACGCGTCAAAGTTCACAAATTGATACTAAGTACAACAGTAATCTGTGACAACAATAAGTTCGAGTATAGGAATTGTGAAAATTAAAAAAAAAACTTATCTATGGATCGTTATATCTGACTCGTCCTTGACTCGTCTTATGAACTCGTGACGTCACATCCTTTCACATCCTTTTCAAGTATTTTGAAATTCCTACTATTTTTTGCAATTTTTAAAATTTATTTTCTAATCGAAAATGGTTTAATATTAAAAAATAATTACACACACATACCTCTAAAGCAACAATGTTCATAACAAAATACATTTAACCCGCTTTTGAATCAGACGCATGTTCCCTATTAGACCATTACCTATTTATTTACAACTTATGACAAAAAGTAAATGCAGTCCAATTAGATTCGAAATTAGAAGGCTCGTACGCGCTCGTACTAATTTAGTAAAATGGAACGCAATTTCAATTTACAACGATAAGTCCTTGTAATTGAAATTGATTTTGGAGCACCTATTTTACATATGAAATCATTTTTGATCAGGATTTAACATTAACAACGTCGAGAAGGAGATTGTAAGAATATTTGGTGCGTAAATATATTTATAAGTACCTATGGCATCACGATGGGTTGACAAGATTAGCGTCGCGGGCCGAAAAACAAAGGGAGGCCTATACCCAGCAGTGGGAGAGATCGGAATGTGGATGATGATGATGATGATGATAAAGTATGTTCTTATGAGCTAGTGGCTAACTCTAAAGGAGTTTTTAGACTGTCTGAAGGCCTCCGTCATGGCTTAACGACTTGACCGACAATTTGACGAGCCCTCCACGGTTCAGAATTAAATGCCACTTGAACTCAAAACGTGTCGCTTAATTTCAACGATCTATCAAGAACGTTTAAGAAAGCTGCTACGCCATGAGCTAGACGCACGTCTGGGAATAGGCAATATGCATCAATTTTTTTTATGGTTTTAAACGATAGGTTATATCGTCAATTAACCGTAACAAAAATTCCAGCGCCGAAAAACTAAAATTTTATAACAAAAATAATTTTTAAAATTTATCAACATTTTCATGCACTTGAAACGGACGTGACGTCACAAGTCACCAAAATTACACGCGCTTGTAGGTAGAAAAAAAAAACTTTCTGTCGAGTTTGAAGGAGTGTGACGTCACAGCATACGTGACAAATAGCGTTGCGTTTCAAGTCTTATGAAATTCCCACTATATTTTTGCACTTTTTAATTATTAATTTCTAAGCGAAAATGAAATAATATTAAAAAATAATTACACACACATAATTCTAAAGCCATAATGTTCATAGAAAAATACGTTTAACCCGCTTTTGAATCAGACGCATATTGCCTATTGAACCGTTTGAATGTCAAGAATACATCTCATTATAGTTTATACCAACACGACTCCATTTGCTACTAATGTACTAGTAGTTCGCCCCGAACTGAGATCTCGCTCACCGTTGTGTTGATAGCCTAGATTTGGACGTGTTTCTGACTACCCCTATACCTACGTTAAGTGCTCCTTCTAGTGTTTACCACACAATGATATCTAATGCACTACCTCAGTATGGTAAAGATTATAGGCATGCATGCAATACATTAAGTCGTGTCGTGTTTATATTCAATAGTTGACCCTGCGAAATTCGTACCGCGCCTCAGGGAAGGCCTCTTAGTTCGAGAAATTATTAAAATAGCAGTTCAATACAAAATATATGAGAAAATCAATTCCCTCCCCCTCCCCCTCCCTCTCCGCCTCCCTCCCCTCCCCTCCCTCTCCCCCCCACCCCCCGCTCTCTCCCCCTCCCCCTACCCCTCCCCCCCCCTCTCCCTCCCCCTCCCCCTCCCCCTCCGTCTCCCTCTATAATTTTGGTACATGCCCAGCCCACTATTTGCAGGAGTTAGCATTTGCATACGTGACAGGTTGCAAGCCCATCGCCGCTATTAGAACGTTAACTGGTTTCCTCACGATGTTTTCTTTCACCGTTTAGAGCTCGTGTTAATGCGCATTTAAATTTTTCTAATCGAAAAATCCATTGATGAGCACGGCCAGGGTTCGAACTTACGACCTATGAATCGAAAATCGAGCACTCTTCCACTCGGCCAACACGGCTTTTATTTTCAATCTCAAGGAAAAATATCAAGAAGCAACTAAAATCATTGCAAACCAAACCACAACGATGCCACACTCTATGTCTGTTAACCAGACCTCCGAATACATCGAAACTCTATGAAACGGGAGCTCTCTCCATACATCCGTTAATTGGTTTTCATCATTTTTCTTTTTCTCTGTATTTCAAAAACTATAGAACCTAGAAGAAAACTAAAAACCAATTTGGAATGTATAAATTAAGTACTTTCATATGACACCCCACTCAATATATTTGGGTAACTTTGAAAAAAAATTACCCCCTTGAGAACCCCATATCTTTACAACCCCTTCATCGATTACGCTCATACGCTCCACAGCAAATTTCCATAGCACAACCTATTGACCTATCAAGTTTCATACAGATTGGATAAGCGGTTCGATAGTTATGCGAGAACATAAAAATGAAACATACAAATATACAAACATACAAACATACAAACATAAAAAGCAAAATCGCCTAACTTGCCACTAAGATCTTCGCTCGCTTCGCTCGCTCGATCGATTAACGGCTGTATTCTGCCAGATTGTCTATTCAACAACATTGGTCATTATATGGAAATATAGAACTGATTTGGAGCCCGAAATGAGAATAGTTCGAGTAGCATTAGAGCATGTTTATTTCGGAATGAACAGATTTGACTTTAGATTTAATAATATCTTTAAGGGACTAGGTCGATGTGTTTCGAAAAGTCGACACGGAATAGGAAATAAGATGTTTGTATGAAAGCAGAGCTTGTATTCTAGTATGGATAATTTAACGTGTCCTTTGAAGTACCGAAGCTTGATTGGTGGTGTTACCAATATCGGTTTAGTACCCATCTATTTTGTCGCATGTTGCTTTATTTCGACGATATATTTAGGCTGGATTCGTCCAAAACTGGAGTAAGATGACGTGGAATCATATCACTCATACGAGTGCTTAGAAGAGGGAAAAGTGTGCTCCTTTACGTGGACGAGAGGGTCCGATGTCGGATCAGGGAGCCGCCCGTAGTACTCGTGCATGGTTTGAAGCGGTTGGAGCAGAACAAGGAGACTAAGTTCAAGTATCCCTCCAGGCTTCTGGACCGCAGGAATGGTTAACAGACACTATAGATAGTATAGAGAAGCACCGCCTACGAAAAAAGCTACTAGTCTTAGTTTTATAATTTTATATATTTGGTAGTAGTCTCAGGCAAAGTATTTATAAATATGGGCCAATAACATAGCATCTTTTATTATATGTTGCCAACAATTGAGTTTATAAGAAGATTTATGATTCTGATGGTTTTGAAACGGACCACAATTTTATTAAAGTCTGTCAGTTGCGTTATTCTGAATAAGAGTACCTAATGTAATTCTGTCGTTACTCGGAAGAAAGTAATTTAATTCCCATTTGCTGGAATTTCGCTTGTATCTTTGAAAATGTTATTACGACATGTCTTGAACGAATTTTCGGGAACAAGTAAAAATAAAATCAAACTACCTATCACTATAAAATCTTCAGTTAAGAAATTCTGATATCGGAAATTGGATCCACTTTTCTTTTAAGCTTAATTCAATCACTAAAGCTTCGCCTGCTCAGCCCAAAAATATGACCAAAAGCTACACACAACGCGACACCATTACAACCTCTTGCTACAACAATCTAAACTCAAACAGCTTCGAAATAAGAGTTTCTTTCGTTACCAGCAATTCTTATCTAAGTAGGTTCATTCCCGTGCGTAATGAACAACATTTTTCATCTGATTAAATTCGTTAGCCCCAAGGCGGTTTATCTCCTTTTGTTAGTCTATTTGGTCCTCGTTTGCGAAGGTATGTAGTATGACAATGGTTTCTCAGATTAGAGACCACGTGATACGGTTACGGAATGTGTATCTTTGCACACTGATGATTTGGGAACGTGTCTTTAGACACTTGTGAATTTTGAAGGCAACACGAGCGCTTGTAGACGTCCGTTTTTTTCGCCGGACAACGGACTGTTAATAAACGGATATCCATACAAACGGCATAAATTGTTCGCCGGACCGATATCCGGCGCGTGTACACATTACGCGCCATACACCACCGGGAATCCGGTGAGAAATACGGTCCGTTATCCGGCGAAAAAAACGGACGTCTATAAGCGCGCTAACGTTCCCGTAGTGACACTGTAAAGTGTACAGAAATGCAAATAAGGCTACATTTGCATTTCTGGAATTCCAAAATGGTACTGAAAAAATATTAAAATGGTAATGAACGAATGTTCGTATGAGGTGGCTAATTCTGGTGACGGAGCTTTCAGGCCGCCTCAAGGCCTCCAGATTGAGGTCACTTTGTCTTTTTTGATTTGATTGAGCCTTTTAAGGGGGACGGAATGACACAAAGAATGATAAAACTCTGAAGCGCTCGTGGCGTAACTTGCTAAGCCGTTCTTGGTTGATAGTTGAAGTTAAGCAGCGTTGAGCGCGGTCACAATTTGGATGGTGACCGCAAGTGGTACGAGCTGAGCCCTTCCGTGCTTCGAGGGCACGTTAAATTGTCGATCCTGGCTTTGAAGTCATTAACTCATGACGTAGGCTTTTAGGCGGCTTAAAAACTCCTTCACCAGAGTTGGCCACTTGCTCATACGAACTTACTTAGTTTTTTATTCAAAATCTTAAAATTTATCAGCCGAATTTTAAGATTTTGGATCATTTTTGCGTCATTCCGTCCCCCTTCGAAAGCTGTAACGACGTAACCTCAAGGGTTCCCTTAAGCTCCTTTCTCAGTCCTAATTATACGCTGTATTGGAGTCAATTTGACCTTTGTAAAGTGAGAATGAAACTTTTTTCCTTGTAGCTTTGTGATTTTGAGAGCACTTAAGTGAATTCTCAGTTGTACAGTAATGCAAGGAGAGGTACAATTATTCTTTATACTATACTAGCTGCTGCCCGCGGCTTCGCTCGCGTGGTACCTGGATAAAAAGTAGCCTATGTTACTCTCCAGCCCTCCAACTATCTCCACACTAACAAAATCACGTCAATCCGTCGCTCTGTTTTGACGTGAAAGCAGGACAAATAAACAAACAAATAAATACACTTTCGCATTTATAATATGGGTAGGTAGGTATATGGGTAGGTACGGATTATAATTGACACTGTCTGTTTAGAATTTTTAATGAAAATGACGATTTTATTTCTTACGTAGGTAACTAACACATCCGAATGTTTTTCTAAAATGACATGTTAATTTTTGTTTAGTTTCGAAAGAGCGGAGCTATGGAGGTTGTGACCGAAAAATACCATAAAATTATTTTTCTTATTCTTATTTAGTAATAAATAACCCGTACAGGGATTATCGTGACAGCCACCAAATCCATTTTATCGTTCGGGTATTTCCTGCGAAGACATATCAATCCTTATCCTGTTTCGTGAGTTTGGTAATTCTTAGTGAATGCTGAAGCTTCCCGTACTTAGGTCAATAGCCTGACACAATAGAGACCAAGAAACAACCATCAATTCAACTGAAGACGTTGCTAATCGCCAGCCAAGAACCAACCAGAATAAAATGATATTTTTAAAATTATATTCGGGAGTTTGGTAAAATCGAAGCATGATTAATTTTTTTTTTCTGTGCTACTTTTATTCACCTGACTCAGGGCAGACCAAGAAAAAACCAATATAAAAAACCATACAATAGTCTATCGTGTTATTAAAATTCACTCTTAAAGTTTGATGCAAAGCATGATATGGATCTGGATTTATCTCTCTACTTTTGTCATTGACCTGACGCCGGGAAGACCGAAAAAGAACCAATGTTTCGGTATAGTCGTTTTTAATTACGCGAGCAAAACCAGATAGGATTGAAAATAAAAAGGCTTTGTCGGACAAAAAACGGGATATCAATACTCATACTCTACCACTCTCAGCATTTCGAATGTAAAGGGCCTGAATTCTACTAGATGACAACCGCTTTAGTTTTGGTTCGATCTCTTAAATGTCAGCCATTTGGTGAAATAGTAGAATAGCTTTTCAAAAATGTGTTCTGCCAAAGTTCAAAACCTCACCACAACTGAGTCGTTTGTTATTAGTAGTCATGGAAACAGTCGCTTTAGTTGAGGTTTTGGTTGAGGTTGATAAAAAGTTCGGTACCAGAATCGACGCCCTGAAATGTTAAACTTTGTAAAGGCTAGACTTTTCAGGGAGGTTTTATTTGATTTCGCGCCTTTGCAGCTTTTTGCAAGCTTTCTACTGAGAATAAAATTGGGGCAGACTTCCAGACAAGTCTCGGCCGGATAAGTACCTGAATGAATGAATGAATACTCTAACGTACACTAAGAAAAGCAAAATATAACAACTGAATAAAGTCTTAATTAGTACAATGGGTGTGTACCTGTGTAAGATTATAAATACTATTATGAGTAAGTCCCAATTAAAAAAAAAATATTTCATTAAATAATGTAAGTTTGCACATAAAGTATTGTTTATAAATTGTTAGAACTTAGTTTTTGTTTCAGGGCCTAATATTTAATAATAATGATTTGAAAAGTTTAAAACTTGAACGATTTGTGGGTTTTAACAATGATTGACTTTCAAATATTTGGGTTCGCCTCAGTTCGCTGATTACGGCTTTGTAATCGAAATAGCTCAATGGGTAATGTAGTTGAATCAGCCATTTCCTAACGATATTACATGCTTCGTTAGTTCAGTAGCCGTACCATGACGTCTTAGTAAACGATTCAGTTCAGTTTAGGTTTTCTGTTTCAGTGACGGACCGCGTTTTCTGTTTCAGTGAACTATCCAGTTACGTAGTATATGAAATCCTTGGTTTAGGTTCTGATATTTCGTCAGCGTCATAGCATACGTCATGTGACAAATTAGCGAAGCAGTTCAGTTTAGGACCTAAACTGAATCGCATTTAAAGCTCATGGTATGGGGGCTGATCTGAGTAAGGTTTTGAGGCTCCGTTCAAGTCTAAGGGATATCTTTGTTAGGGCTTCTTTTACAATCTCCAAGTAAAGAAAGAGCCGTGTTGGCCGAGTGGTTTCGATCTAAAGATTGTGGGTACGAACCCGACCGAGCATCAATGGATTTTTCGTTACGTAATAGTGCGTAAAGTATTTATAATTATACTTACATCTTTACTAGATAATTTATACAGTGTCAGGAGGCCATTTTTGCCACACTTAACGGAACACTGTAGTGCCTGGGACATTGTTTGAGATGGAATAAGCTTAGCGCAGCTAAACCATTCACTCAGCTTAACCAGCTATTACCACAGGAAATACATGGTCAATATGTGTGACCAAGCCGTGGGATTCCTCACCAGCTTCCAGATGGTGTTAATGCGCATATGAATTGTTTTAAAACGAAAAATCCATTGATGCAAGGCCAGGATTCGAACCCACGACCTTTAGATCGAAAGTCGAGGTACTATCCCCCTCGGCCAATACGGCTCAGTTCTTATAGCCCCTCTAGTTATTGAAGATCGGCGGTCATCCTCTTGAACTCTTTCATACTTGGGCTATCCGAAACAGGTTTGCCTCATATTTCGCAGTCAGGAAAGTTTTCTTCTACTACTACTTTTACTACTATAGATTTTTTGTCTTGTATCTTCCACATTATGATAACTTGCAGCAATAGATAAAGACCATGTCGTGAGATATGACCCAAATATATTACACCAAAAAAATATATTTTTTTAACAAACTTTATTTCATCTTTTTTACGCGATCACCCGATGACCTTTCCTTTATAATTAAGTCATAGTCCCCTTCGTCACAGCCACTTAGTCACGCTCAGGTACCTTTAATTTATGATAGATATTCATAACCGTCGGTCGGTTACAAGCGAGTGACCCTTCGGGCTGAATTATTGTGTGTTTCCTCCTTGATATAATAGCTACGTACTATAATACAGTGGATTCCACTGGATTGCAAGCGCAAACAGGGCAGGCCGAAAAAGAGATGGAGGGACATATTCCTACAAAGATGTGGTCCAGAGTGGATGAGGAAGGCTAGGGAGAGGGACGAATGGAGAGATTTAGGGGAGGCCTACGCCGTGGAGGCGACTATTGCTGAAAATGTGGATAGTTTAAGTAATTAGTTAATAAGTAATTTGTATAGCAGTACCAATAAAGGCTTTTTTATTTTTTTTATTTTATTTTATATTACTATAGGTAATACCTAAATTTCGTACTATTGTATATTTCAGATTTTATCAGACCTTGCTTGTAGACGTTGATATAATCATAGACTGATTATTAAATAAAAACATAAATAAACTAGCGACCCGCCACGGCTTCCCGCGGGTAACTTAACACATCACATTAGAAACCTCTAAAATTGTCAGTGTTTCTCTACTATATTAGGCATGTATTATACATATAAACCTTTCTCTTGAATCACTCTATGGTTTATCCCTCCGGCTGCGCCAGTTTTCTTGCTGTTAATATGCTAGGATGCACATACTGATCTGGTTAGGTGGGAATCGAACCCACGACCTACAGCCGAGCTAACCACTGAACTGAGGTACCAGCCAAAATCGGTTATATTTACCTTATTGAGTTTAGAAAAGTAAATTTTAATTTTTTTTAATTATATGAAAGATCACCACCGTAACTTTGAGTCTTTCATTGAGATTTTATATTCAGAGCAATATTACTCATGATGTTTTCTTTCATCGCTTGAAAACGCAAATGACTCCGACAACGCAACATTAACTTTACTACTAAAATACGGTCACTAACAAGCCTTTTAAATGTGCATCAGAAGCTGGTAATAAAATGACGACTTTATTACGCTTTGACAGGGTCCATAATGGGATGAAATAAAGAGAAGGATGCTATTATATGGAAACGAGTTTAAAATAGTTCTTTTCCTTGGGTTATTTTCTTCCGTGGCCTTTATTCACAAATGTAAATACTTGTGTTATTATTAAACAATCGTTTATAAACTGATACATTAATTTAGTGAATATGATAAGAGTAAGTTCTGAATAAAACGGGTTTACCAAAAAATTAAAAAATAAAAACCGGTCACGTGCGAGTCGAATTCGTACGCCGAGGGTTCCGTAGCTAGCCATGGTGCCAATTAAGCTAGTCCGCTTAATTGTATGAGCGCCCATACAACTCGGAGGACAATTTCAATTGGCGTCAACTATGTATGTATGGGAACACCCTTTAATTTTCAACTTTTTTAACTTTTTGGAATTTTTCCTTTAATTTCTATAAGACCTTGCTTTTTGCCAAATTTCGTTATTCTAGGTCAACGGGAACTAACATTTAGGTTTTCGACCCAAAACCTCTAGGGTACTTCCGGTTGACCTAGAATTGTCAATTTTGGTTACAAGCAAGGTCTTCCAGCACAAGTAAAGGAAAAATTCCGAAAAATAAAAAAGTTGATAATTAAGGTAAGTTTTGGTACTCACAAGTTTTCATGAAAACCTAAATTTGCCTATATCTTTTATAGTGTTGACTCAGGACCTTGATTTTTATACTCACAATAGGGACTATAGACTTTAGTATATGGTATAAATTTCAACTTGCTAGCTCTACCCGTTCCTGAGATAATCGATGGTGACACACGGACAGACGGACAGACGGACAGACAGACAGACAGACAGACGGACAAGAAAGTGATCTTATAATGGTTCCTTTTTTTACCTTTTAAGGTACGGAACCCTAAAAATGGCTATTTTCTAACAGAATGTTTTTAAATCTTATTTTCTGAAACCGTACGAAGTTCGCCTGGTCAGCTAGTAATTTATAAAATAGCAGTTGTTTCGGAGAAAGCCATAAGCATAGACTCAGGAAATTCGCACACCCTCATAATAATGTTATACGATATCGTCTGTGAAATAAAAATGTTGCTTTGTAATAAGGAGTATACATCATGTTGGGAGTGGGTAAGTGTTTCTGAAATGGGTACAGAAGGGCGTGTCTATTACCCAACTGGGGTAATCATGAGTAATTTCCGCGTGGAGCAAACGAGGGTTTTACTGGCACATTCTGCAGGTAATTTGTTTCTGAGCGCTGCGGGGTAAAAAGGCCGCTAAAGTAGAATCACACTAGGAATTGCAATATATGCCGTTCTTGTCACTCTCAGTCTATGAATAGAGACGTTATAGTTCGAGGCCTATTGCGATTTTGTTTTGCGATTTGTTACATAATGACAAATAGTGACAAGGTGAATTTTGGGCACAGTTTAACCAGTGTTTAAGTTGAGAGGCGTCCTCAAATGTATAGTCTCTTCATTTGGTCACAATTCATTTGGTTTCAGTCTCTGGGTAGTTAAGAGCCATGTTGATCGAGTGGAATAGGATCTTTCGATCCGAAGGTCGTGGGTACGAATCCTGGTCGCACACGTAAATTTTTCTTTTCGAAACATTTGTGTATGAAACGAGCTCTAAAGGGTGAAGGAAAACATCGAGAGGAAACAGAGAGTTAGAATGGTTTAGGTGCTGGGCAAGCCTACTCCATCTCATCAATGTTCTCATCAATGTCCCGTTAAGTGTAGGCATAGGTTGGTTCCTGACACTATAAATAACCTACATAGTCGTAGTATAGATGTTAAGGCATGGCAACATTTTATTAAGTCTGTCTGTCTATTTAGGAACTAGATTTTTCATTACAATATTGGTAGGTACGAGTATTATAATATTAAAACCAAAATTCTAAGAAAGAAGATTTATATTAAACCTTAGAAAAGTGAGATTTCAAAAATAACACTGAACATAAATCTAATTATATAATTTTAGATTTTATCTAAATTGTTTGCTCTACGTATATTTACACTACGACGTAATTATAGTTATCTCTAGGTACATATTTACAAGATTGTTGTCTATTATTATTTTCCATTTAGTATGGAAATAAACTAGATATTAATTATATTCTGTATTTACAGTGGGATTTAATTAGTAAGGTTAAGTACTTATAGATACAGTCACCAACGAAACAAAAATAGTTTTTCACATTCAACTTTGAATCATTTTTAGGCTCAATTTCTGAAATATTTTTTGGTTTAAATTAAGATAAACTAATTTACTTTTGATTCGCAAATACAAATATAAGTACATACTATGTACTTATATTTGTATTTGCTACATACCTTTGTAAAATCAAGCCTTTTTCTTGTAGGGGTTGGCTTTTTGGTGGACACATTTTCGACTTGCAAATCCAAAAAAAAGATACTTAATAACATTTTGTCTATAGCGCATGAAAACTATTTTCATTTGCTACAACTACATTTTTTGTAACACACCTCTTTCGCCTCATTCACTCTCATCACATTTCTAATACAAACTCACCAGATTAAGGTACTTTTGACCAGGGGCCTTACTATAAACTCTTAGAGCAATGTCAAAGTAAGATTACTCTGATTCCGTACTTAGATAAGACTAAGGTATGGTAGTAAGCCTAAAGCAGGAATGTCTTGGTAATGTCTCATCGTGGAGTGGCAAGTGTCAAGTCATTGACTCGATGCAGGACTGTTTTCACCTTGTTTTGAAATTGCTCTAAGAGTTGATGGTACGCCGGTAGGTAGGTACATATGTTCGTCTACTCTAGGTCTTCCCTTCCAACTGTTCCATTCATTCATATTCACCAAAAATTTATTCACCTATTCATCAAAAGGACAAGGTTCAGACAGTTATGGACTGCCAGTGAGCCATGAAGACAACATCCTCAGTAAAAGTAAATCTTCAACATATTTAAATTGCTTAATTAAGTATTTTTAGTACCACGAGTCATGATATCTATTCGCTCTAGTGAACGTGAATAAAACAAACATATTTCAGTAAAATTAAACCTTCAACCTTAAAACAAGGCTAAAATAAAATACATTTCCGAGAAAACATAATTAAACTCCTACAACAATAAGACCTTTGCCATTTTAACAAAACACCTTTGGGGACGCAAACGGAAAAAATGTCTAAACAATGGCACCGTAATATAGACTATATTTCACTTTTATTACAGTTTATCAGAATATATAAAAGGCTTTCGTTACTGACTGACTGACATATCAACGCACAGCCTAAACTATAAGTCCTAGAAGCATGAAATTTGCAGGGTGCGTTCCTCTTATAATGTAGAGGTGCACTAAGAAAGGAATTTTGAAAATTCGACCTCTAAGGGGATGAAAAGGGCTAAAAATGTTTGTAGGAAAAATCTTATTCTTTGAACATAGAAACTTGAAAGTTAGCAGTTATATTCTTCAAAACATTTAAAAAAAGTTAGTAAAAAATTTTTTTTTTCAAACTACCCTCAAAACGGGGTGAAAGGAATGTTAAAGTTTGTATGGGAACTTTTTAACGGTTAGTTTAATTTGCTTGAAACTCGGTACAAATATATTTCAGGACAGATAAAAAATATCTGTAAAAAAAAATATTCCAAATTATGCTTCAGAGGGAGTGCCAGAGGGTGTTCAAGTTGGTAATGGAACTTCTTAACGGGTGGTTCGATTTGCTTCAAACTTTGTATGTGTACTTATAAAAAGGTAAAAAACATCCCTAAGAAAGTACTTTTAAAAATTTTACCCCTAACGGGAAGAAAATGGTTAAAAATGGTTGAATAAAAATACGTATCATCAAGCATTAAACATGAAAAAAATTGGATTTCGAAATGAGGAAGCTCGCTTCGTTTGTTTAAATCGAAGCTCGCTTCACTCTCTTGGCTTGAAGCTGACTTCGCTTGCATATTAGCTTCATAATCCTACCAATAATAAATAAATTGCGAGAAAAGTGGATTATGTCTGACAACAGAATAGGAACCGACAAGCACCCAGCTGTTTCTTAGAGCACCGTTAGCAAAATCAAGTACCAAATGTTGCATTTGTCTAAAAAATTTCCACTCGCTTCGCGAGCAGGGGAAGCTCGCTTCGCTCGCATATTAGCTAAATGAGTAGTTTACTGTTAGGAACCGACAACCATCCATCTTTTTCTTAGAGCACCGTTAACAAAATCAAGTGACAATGTCATGTTGCATTTGTCTAAAAAATTTCCGCTCGCTTCGCGAGCAGGAGAAGCTCGCTTCGCTCGCTTAGATAGATGCTCGCTTCGCTCGCATATTAGCTTTATGAGTAACTCGCTATTAGGAATCGACAACCATCCATCTTTTTCTTAGAGCACCGTTAGCAAAATCAAGTGACATAATATGTCATGTCGGTTTAAAAAAATTCAGCAAGAAAGCTCGCTTCGCTCGCTCAAGTCAATGCTCGCGTCGCTCGCATATTAGCTTCATGAGTATTTTGCGTGCAAAGTAATTTACTGTTAGGAACTGATAAGCACCCAGCTTTTTCTTAGAGCACCGTTA
This sequence comes from Camptogramma bilineatum, assembly GCA_958496255.1. NCBI lineage: Eukaryota > Metazoa > Arthropoda > Insecta > Lepidoptera > Geometridae > Camptogramma > Camptogramma bilineatum. The sequence goes on along the minus strand of OY292458.1, from coordinate 14,899,320 downwards.
GCAAAATCAAGTACCTATCAAATGTTGCATTTGTCTAAAAAAATTCCGCTCGCTTCGCTCGCTTAAGTGGATGCTCGCTTCGCTCGCATATTAGCTTCATGAGTAATTTGCTGTTATGAACCGACAACCATCCATCTTTTTCTTAGAGCACCGTTAGCGAAATCAAGTGAAACATGTCATGTTGCTCTAAAAAATTTCCGCTCGCTTCGCGAGCAGGGAAGCTCGCTTCGCTCGCATATTAGCTTAATGAGTAGTTTACTGTTAGGAACCGACAACCATCCATCTTTTTCTTAGAGCACCGTCAACAAAATCAAGTGATAATGTCATGTTGCATTTGTCTAAAAAATTTCCGCTCGCTTCGCGAGCAGGGGAAGCTCGCTTCGCTCGCTTAAGTAGATGCTCGCTTCGCTCGCATATTAGTTTCATGAGTAATTTGCTGTTAGGAACCGACAACCATCCATCTTTTTCTTAGAGCACCGTTAGCAAAATCAAGTGACACATGTCATATTGCTCTAAAAAATTTCAGCAGGAAAGCTCACTTCGCTCGCTCAAGTCGGTGCTCGCTTCGCTCGCATATTAGCTTCATGAGTATTTTGCGTGCAAAGTAATTTACTGTTAGGAACTGATAAGCACCCAGCTTTTTCTTAGAGCACCGTTAGCAAAATCAAGTACATATCAAATGTTGCATTTGTCTAAAAAAATTCCGCTCACTTCGGGAGCAGGGGAAGCTCGCTTCGCTCGCTTAAGTGGATGCTCGCTTCGCTCGCATATTAGCTTCATGAGTAATTTGCTGTTAGGAACCGACAACCATCCATCTTTTTTTTAGAGCACCGTTAGCGAAATCAAGTGACACATGTCACGTTGCTCTAAAAAATTTCCGCTCGCTTCGCGAGCAGGGAAGCTCGCTTCGCTCGCTCAAGTCAGTGCTCGCGTCGCTCGCATATTAGCTTCATGAGTACTTTGCGAGTAAAGTAATTTAGGTACTGTTAGGAACCGACAAGCACCCAACTTTTTCTTAGAGCACCGTTAACAAAATCAAGTGTCACATGTTGCATTTGTCTAAAAAAGCTCGCTCCGCTTGCTTAACTCGATGCTTCGCTTGCATAGGCTCAGGGCCAGACTTAACAGCTAGCTGGAATAGATTTAAGACAGTATTTTTATTCACACGTGCAATTTTATGTAGCTTGCTCCAGGGTGAGCTCCTCCAGTAGCTTGGTGATACTTGCTCCAGAAAAAAATGACCCGAAACGTGGTCTGGAAAAGTTTTTTAATAGAACCTATTTTAAAATTTCTAAAGAACTTGCCAACTCGATAATTTCCCTTTTTTTTGGAAGTCGGTTAAAAATTACCCGAACGCGTACGAAGTCGCGGGTAACAGCTAGTATTTCATATTTATATAAGCCAAGCGACGCGGCCGCCCTTTTCTCTTTGCTCGTCTTCGGGCGCTGATATGTTATCGAGTGGAGCAGATGCGCAAGCGGTAGCGGGCGCTTCACTAACGCGTCTTCGCGTCAGTGAGCGCGACGGCTCGCGTCATGCATTGCAGTCGATGCGCGCGCATACAGCAGCGCTGAGCAGAGTCGCAGCGGCAAGTGCGATCTGAACGCACGCGATCACGACTAGATCACGCGATGATGGCCGTGAATCTTCTTCTGTTGGACCATCTCTGCCAAAAAGAAAAATCATTACCAGCTGAAAATGTGTGTTGTTCAACTTGCCTCGCCCCCTCAAGTCTTGGTCAGCCCTATAGATAAGACATTATTATTTTATTAACGTAGACTCATGACTGCTTTCTTAAATACAAAAATAATTAGACCCTCAGGTATTTACGGTCATTTAGTTCCCGTAGTTGCCCTTCTAAATATAGCACTACATCTACGCCTACTTCACGTTTCATCCAAATTCTTCACCGGGTGATTAAAACACAAAAGCACAAGCATTCAAACTTTCCGATTGATAATATTAGTTATCTTACCCATGTTCCAGCCCCGGTGGGTCCAGTATAGTTCGACAGCACTGCACGACAAGCGCGATGAGTAGACACGCCGCCGCTGCCCACAGCACGCTTGCCGCGCCCGCGCCCGCTCCCGCTGCGCTTGTGACTGAGCTCCACCCGCGTGATGTGTGTATTGAGACCGCTGTGCGAATAAAATTAAAACCATTACATAAAAAGCCAATTAGTAATAAAATTATGTGTTATAGTGCGATAGTGTCATGAATATGATGTATTCCGTAGGCCTGGAGAAGCCAGAAGTCGTTGTTGGTTAGGATCCAAGCCGAGCGTTATTTTCCCTACAACATTACTATTTATCTTACTTATGAAATGATAGATCGTTGGTTGCATGGTTAGAATTCCACTCTCAACCCTTGATTTGAAACTGCTAGATACACTACTAGATTGTTTTGATTCAAGTCTTTTTTTTTCAAAATTTATATTCCTTTTTACAAATTATGTAGGTATTAATTTGTTTTGTTTTATTTTTTGTAATAATTTATTACTCTGTGGCCAATCTCCCATTATTTAAGATTATTCTCCATCCAAAGGTTGCCTGGTAGAGATCGCTTCCTAGCAATATGGCCGCCCGTTGTTCATTGTTACTTTATTCTGTCATTATTGTATTTTGCTTATTCTAAGGTGTGCAATAAAGAATTTTCATTCATACATTCAATTCGCTTCTGCCCATAACTTCGATCATATGATACCATCATAGCACATAACCTAAAGTATAATTCAGTTTTCCACTCATATTTAAACATTTGGTTATGTCGTCGTTTTGTAGATTTCTTCATAAACAAACTTTGCCTTTTATATCATTAATAATTACAGCATTATAATGATAAGAAAATATTTAAAAAACATGTGTACACAACCTCATTATACTGTACTAATATAATAAAAAGGAATAATTTGTTTGTTTGAACGCGCGAATTTCTAGAACTACCGGTCGAATTTGAAAAACTATTTCTGCATTACATAGTTCATTTCTTGAGGAAGGTTATAAGGCCATTTCTTTTAAATTAGACGGTGGGTGAAACCGCGGGAACAGCTAGTACTATATTTTGACACAGTACTAGTATATTACACTAGTACTAGTACTAGTATAATATTATATATACACTAGTACTAGTATATTGACACAGGCTTATATTTGGAAATTATTACAGTTATAATAACTGGCGCAAGAAATCTCTGTGCTAATATTAAGAGGACTCTGCTCATAAATGTATTGTTTTTTGCTAAGAAATAACCTACTTACATATTTTTAGTGTTTGGAGATATTTAGGTTTTTCCATTCTAGATGATTACAGAATTTCATCAGAATCATTTTTTTAAAGTAAGTAACGTCTAAGTAATACCTAAGTTAGCCAAGTGTAGCGTGTGATGCCAGGCGAATTTTTTGTTGAGGTATTAATCCTCTTTTTTTCTTTTGACGACTTTGACGAGACTCACATTGTTCGACTGGCTCCCCACTGGAGCTTGACTATTTAGATTTAAAAGGATGGATCACCCAAAAGAAAGCTAGGCCCTATATCGTGTTTGTTGCCCTGATTCTTCACGGTGTTGGTCGCGAAAGAACAGGAGTAGAATCACCTAGCTCTTAAGAAGTTTCAAAGTAGTCATAGCGGTTCTACTGAATAAATGATATTTGAATCCCAAATAACCTATGGAGGTGTACCAGCTGCCTACAAGTAGCAAATCGAGCTGACGCGTAATATTTGCACGAGAGAGCGGCGCGTCGTCAGTCGATTCTCCCGTGGAATCAAAATCTACATCCGGCAATGGAAGTTGTGATTTGTGTTCTCCACTTGCATCAGCATTATGTAGGGAATCCATTTATGCCCTTCATATTTCCCTACAGAGCGAAATACTTACCTACAGTTTTTCTTGAAATTCTTGTCGCCCGCAGCTAAGCCCACGTGGACTACCATTTTTTATCCCACGGGAACCGTGCATTTTCCGAGATAAAATGTAGATTATGTTTTTGATTATATTTTAAATTTCAGCCAAATCAGTTCAGTGGCTGTCGAGTTATAGAGGAACAAACATACATCCATCCATCCAAACATCCAAACTTTCGCATTTATAATATTAGTGTGATATTTGGCACATATCCACATTTTGTAGAAGTTTGCATTCCAAACGTGACAGGTTGCAAGCCAATGGGCGTTTTTCGACTAGCCCTGCACGGCACCGGCACCGGCACCGGCACCGGCACTGGCACCGGCGACGCAAAAATGTATGAAAATGTACTGCTCGTTTTTCCACTTGCCTTGATTTTCATACATTTTGCATCCCCACCACCGGCGCCGCGCCGGTGCCGGTGCCGTGCCGGCTAGTGGGAAAACGCCCAATCGTCGCTATCAGAATCGATATTAGGATCGAAATGACATTATCCATCCATTGGCCAACATTGTCACTTGAAAATGCAAACTTTTTGAATACTTGTTGACGTTACTCGGCGCACAAAAGCCTATTCACTCTAACCCTTGACACATTTCAGAGTTTTTACCAAAAAATAAATAGGAATTCTCGTTCCGAATGAATGTATCCGTTTATTAATTCAGCTCGATTTCAGAGTTAAATGTGCGGAAAGGTGTAAAGGTGGGATCAGTCGGTTCACTCAAGTGAAAGTTCACTCGAATTGACGTTTGGTTTTTCTAAGATACTTTTGTTTCAGTATGATCAGCCCCTTGATTGTCTATCAATTGGTCTCAAACTGTCAAATATGACAGTTCAGTAACAACGTAAGTAGCTCTGTCATTCACGTCTCAACGAGACCGCGACAAAAGACCTACGCGCAAGGAAGTTATCGCGATCGTTTTGACAGTTTGAGACCAATTTGAGGTTTGAGACAAGTTAGACAATCAACTAGATGTGTCACTTTGAGTGAAATATGCAAGTGATTGGATGTGGGTTAATTTTGAGTGAATGCACTAATTGTATTGGAACTAGTTTATTTATTGACAATCGTAAATTAAACTATCTTTTTGAATATATTCAGGTAACACATAGTGGTCCAGGTAACACGCGAGCGAAGCCGCGGGCAGCAGCTAGTAGTTTTATAAATAAAAGATTAAGGTTGTCAAAAAAATAATCATAAAAATAAGATTATACTACATTCAACAACATGATTATTATTTCCAGCGATGTAAACGAGTTACAGTTCTATAGTAGATTGTATTATAAGGGGGCAAAATAATATTTTGACGGCGAGGGCGCTTTTTTGAATCCAGAGCGAAGTGAAGGATTCTAGAGTAGAATCCCGAGCGTAGCGAGGGATTCTTTGGTAGAATCCTGAACGTAGCGAGGGATTTAAAGTACGTCGCCCGAGCCAAAAATATATTTTGCGCTTGAGTGATACACTCTACTTTTCATTACAATCTATGAGAAAATAAAAGGGAAGAGAAAAGAATGTGTTAAATCGACGAAGTTCCACTTGAGAAGAGTAATCGGGGATTAAATTTTTTTTATTCAGACGGCGGCCGCGCGCCGGCTGAATGATGGGCGGTATGTTTATCTGATGGTTTATGGTGATGATGATGATGATGAAAAGTAGCCTATAACCTTTCTCAAGAGTTTAGCTATCAAATACAGAAATAATTTTTCAAATCGGACTGGTAGTTCCTGAGATTAGCGCGTTCGAACAAAACAACTCTAGAACAGCCATCAATAGTTCCACGAAAACAAACTAGATGGCGGTAGTAAATCGATTTCTAGATCGCGCTGACGAAAACGCACAGGATTTTATGAGGTTGGACTTACAATTTTTGTATGGATAGCTAGCTATCTATAGCTATGCTAAAACCGCAGAGTAATAAATCTCTAAATGTGATTACAATTGTGGTGTTTTTGGAAGAGTCCTCATTCATCTAGCTAGATTCGAGACTTGAATGTGGAATCTTTGCACCTATGAGGTACAACTACTTTGCACTGCAAAGTAGTTGTACCTCATAGGTGCGCGGCAAAGATAAGTCCGGCGGGATTATATATATAATATATAATAGATAAAGGGGATTAAAAACTCATTACTGCCCGCTAAACTTATAAAGAGGATTAAAAACTCATTACTGCCCGCTAAAAGTTCCTTGAAGAGGAATCATCTACTTTGGGCGCACTTAAAGTCGAACAAAGTCGTCCTTTTCGAATAGATGGAATGAAAAGTAATTTCTTTATTTGGATCTGTCCAAAAACCATTATAATTTAAATATGACTTCCCAATTAATGAAACGATTTGAGCACAACAACAGATGTGGTTCAGTCGTCCAATGCTATAAATTTACTTGTTTTTACACAAAAATCAATACTAATGGGTATTGGTTTCGCTTTATTGCGTTACTCAGTAAATCATGTCAGTGGGACTTTTAAGCCCACCACACACACAGCAGATAATATAAAAATAAATAAGATATATTATCTGCTGTGTGTGTGGTGCGTTTTATAAGCAACTAGCTTCCGCTCTCGGCTTCGCTCACGTGGTACATACCCGGATAAAGGATGACTCGCGCTAGACCGTGGCAGGTCCGAGCCGAGCTTCGGCCGTGGCACGGTCACAGAGCCGGTCGGCGTTGTCCGTTGCTCGGCTATCACTCGGTATAGCGTAAATGTGGTCATTCAAAATATATGTAATAATTAGTTGACCGTGCTACGGCCTACGCTCGGCTCGCACCTGACTAGCATGTCTAGACTGTCTAGCATGAGTTATCCTTAAAAAGTAGCCTATGCCTAAGTTACGCCATTCTGGCGTGATTGAGCAACAAACATCCATCCAATCTTTCGCATTTAAAACAGTCGTAAGATTCTTATATGATTCTATTTAATTTTAAGTTTCGTGCACCAAATTACAAGAGGAGTGATAATTCTGTACGCAGTACTTAGGGGGCGTCCACTAATTACGTGAGGTGATTTTTGCGATTTTCCGACGCCCCCTCCCCCCTTGGATGTCGTGAGATTTGACCCCCTCCCCCAACCCCTAACCTCACGTGAGATTGAAAATTGAACAATAATATTTTAATAGGTACCTAAGTCCCTACTCAAATTCGTAAATGAATATTCATTCTAAATCATTTCACGGAGATTTCTAAGTGGTTCAAGAGTGATTAGAACCAACATACTCGTATCCATGTGATTTTAAATAAAATAATCGGCATCGCGGCGAAACAATCGCGAGAAATGTGAACATTTCTCGCAAAAAAAAATATTACGTGACATTTGCCGAGCCCCCCCTTTCCCCCACGTGAGATCGGGTGAGATTTGGCTCGACCTCCTCCCCCCCTAAAAACCTCACGTAATAAATGGATGCCCCCTTAGTACTTGATGATATTCTGAGTCGAAAGGTCAAAGCTTAAATATCCAATAACAAACTAATTGAGTTAATTTGGAGCCCGTAACTAGATCCGTTGGATTTTCATAAAATTAATGCTCGTTTATTTATTTTTTTCGCAAAACTTTTTGCATATTCATTTAATTTGGGCTATATTTTGGTTAAGGAGTCGTGTTGGAGTGGAAAAGTACCTCGACTTTCGATATAAGGGTGTGGGTTCGAATCTCAGTACTGTACTTCGTTTGGAAAATGTATGAGCACGTTATATTTTTCGTTTCGGATTTATATACAACTAGCGGACGCCCGCGGCTTCACCCGCGTGGACTACTACTTTTTATCCCACGAGAAACATGCATTTTTTCGGGATAAAAAGTAGCCTATGCCCCTCTCCAGCCCTCAAACTATCTCCACACAAAAAATCACGTCAATCCGTTTCTCCGTTTTGACGTGAAAGCAGGGCAAACAAACAAACAAATAAACGCACTTTCACATTTATAATATGGGTATGGAGGTATGGATTTGACAATGTCTAAACGGTGAAGGAAATTATATTAACTGACGGTATAATTCCTGCGGATAAGGCCAGTTATGCCGAGAGAAATAATTAGGTGCTGGGTAAGCCTACTCCATCTAAACATATTCCTGGTACTACAACAGCGTCCTGTAAGGAGTAGGCGTAGATTGCCTCCTGACCCTGTATAAATAGAGATAATGTTTATCCGAATTATCGTACATTTATTTTCATTTAAATAATATTGTGTAAAGTGTAGCTTTATCCTCAAAATTGTTCATATTTAAGTAGTCCGAAATACCGTACATGATAAAACTTTTGTTGGACTCCACGATACAGGCTTTGTCTAGTGTGGAGGCCGCTGAAAAACTGTACCTGTATTGTTTCACCTTTTTAATAAATAGTTTTTCATTTTTAATTTTTTAATGTTATTTCCATTGAGTACTTAGACATCGGATTTAAACTAATTGTCCGAGATAAACGTATTCATGAACGTAATCAATGACTGGCCTCTTACCTCAGTTGGTAGTAGCTCTGCCTTCTGCGCTAGGTCGTGGGTTCGATTCCCATCCAGGACAAACATTTGTGTGATGAACATAGATGTTTGTTCTGTGTCTGGGTGTTATAAAAGTATTAGAAGTATGTATTTACAAATATATGTATTCTGTCAGTTATCTGGTTCCCATAGTACAAACTTTGCTTAGTTTGGGGCTAGATGGCCCTGCGTCAAATATCCAGCAGTATTTATTTATTATTATTTATTTATCCATATTCCTCCATTCACCGAAAGAAATAGAAATAGAAACAAGTTTTATTTTCGTCACTATAGGTACGGTACAGTTAAATTACAACGGTTAAATTACAGTGACAAGAAAATAGGGCTACCCCTCAGCATTTGCTAAGATGATATTACTGTAAATATCCGCTCAAATACACGTTTTCTCAACACACAAACAAAAGTGCAAATACACAAGTTCTATAATTACGTAAAACACTTCTCTAAAATATTTCTCGTACAGAAAGTTATTAACGAATGAAGTTTTCTTATTAGTAGGTACATACGTCTATCATACGAGCCCAAACTTTGCTTGGCAAAGTACAGTCAACACCAAAAACTTGTGAAAATAAATTAACACAGTTTTAAATGTCCTAAATATATCCATACCCATATTATAAATGTGAAAGTGTGTTTGTTTGTGGTTTGTCCTACTTTCACATCAAAACAGACACACCGATTGACGTGATTTTTTGTGTGGAGATAGTTGGAGGGCTGGAGAGTGACATAGGCATCTTTTTATCCCGAAAAAATGCATGTTTCCCGTGGAATAAAAAAGTAGTAGACCACGCGGGCGAAGCCGCGGCCGTCCGCTAGTGCAAAATAAATGCGTAAGTAAAGAATTTTTCTCGTTAAAAAATTAGTCCTTGATTCTTATGATAGGCAGATTATTATAGAAATAAAATAGGCGACGCACTTACAATCTGTCACATATGGAATGAAAAGTTTTGCAAAATGTGGGTCTAAGATTAGCGGGGTTAAAAAGGCCGTTATAGCGGAATCAGAATAGGAATTGCCAATATGCCGTTCTTGTCACTCTCAGTCTATGAAAAGAGACGGCATTAATGCAATTCCTCCTGTGATTCTGCTGTAACGGCCTTTTTAACCCCGCTGGAGATCTACCATGCTTTGAGAATACAGTCGAGTTGCTGTTTTGTTCTAAAATTCAAAAACCGATGCTGCAGAGTCATTCTGTAAACTCACTTCGAACGTCGAAGAGCTGAATCCGCTGTAAGATTTCAAATTTCATATTCGAGAATTTCGTATTCGAAATTTGATTCTCACAATACATTTTTGTGTATTAGTGAGCTCGGTCACTTGAGTGAATTCGAAGTGAGTCTACAGAATGCATGGGCTGATATTACTTGCCTTTCTAATTTTGCGCAGCTTCAAGATGTTTCTCCAAATAACAAATTTTACGGGAAATTACAACATCCACGTTCAGGAAATTAGAAGTCAAATATTTTTGAGAGATAAAAAGTTCAATATTTTCCAATATAATTAGAATCATGTCACTAAGTAAGTAATGATAATATGAAAACCAAGCGGATGCCCGCGGCTTCGCCTGCGTGGACTACTGTTTTTTGGCTACTTTTTATACCGGAAAATGCATGGTTCCCGTGGGATAAAAAAATAGTAGCCTATGTAGACGAAGCCGCGCGCGTTCGCTAGTGTTGTATAAATTATTCTATAATAGAAGTAAAGACGGTACAGGTAGTAGTTTACGTTTATGTGAAAAACTGCATGTGGAAAATTAAATGGTTACTTCTCACGCAAAGTGGCGTGACTTTCTGACCATTCGTTAGATTTCAGACTAGATAGATGGATGTGACCTAAATGTGAGCTAAAGAACCACACCTGTATTTATTGGATACTCATACTTTCGTTTTGTTTGTTTATTTCACGTTCTTGATGGACCATTATGGCTCAAACACATGTTGGGCCAGCCTAGGCGAGCCTAGGCGAGCGCGAGCGAGAAGGCCAATCGATGCAAGGCGAGAGCGATAGAGGCATTGCGAGCCTGGGCCAACGTGCGTTTGCGCCTTTAGAGATATAATAAATAAATAAATAAATAATGCTGGACATTTCACACAGCATCATGTAGCCCCAAGATAAGCAGAGCTTGTGTTATGGGAACCACATGACTGAAATACTACTTAAATACAGGTTAACTTTTGAGACGGGTCAGTAAGGGCAGCTTTAATCCTTGTAGCTACAGGAAAACGTTTTTAGGAGACTTATCCTTAACTTTTGAAGATATTTCGATCTGCATTCATAGATTTTGAAAAAAATTACAGTCAGCGAGAAAATAGGCAATTTACACTAAAACTTCTGACTTTTCTAGTAAGTACTCTAACCTCAGTTGGTCCGATAGAGCCTTTTAATCCTTATGTAAAACGGGATCGATTGGCACCAAAATATTTTTTGTACAAAAAGTAAGTACCTAGTATAGGCACTTGCTTACTGTTTGTTTGTAAATACGACACGTATTATTAACATAGAGAAAATCCTTATTTGTTGAATGTTGAACCCTTTTTTCATAGAAAATTTGTAGATCATCCAAACATTTGTCCCACGGTGAGGATCGAATCCCGCCACCTCATGCGACTCAGGATCAATAGGATTGTGACCATTTCTTTTTCTTGTTTAAACTACGACAACCTCATGCGTCTCAGGTTTAATAGGATTGTGACTTTTTCTTGTTTTAATAATAAACTACGAGTATGGTCTCACCTGCGGCTATCACGCTGAGCCCACCAGCGGGAATTCCCAGCCCCATGTTGAACTTCTGTCGTTCTTCGATGAAGGCCACACTGCCCATCACCATCGCCGATATGCCGCAGACTATCTGTTGAAGAACTTCATTTTATAATAAGCCAGCATTAAAAAAAACAATAATAATTATTGAGGATTGATTTCGAAAATTGTTTTGTTGGAGACTAGATAGATACTTAGATATCTATCTAGTCTCCAATAAAACAATTTTTTATACATATATAATAATAATAATAATAAATCATTTATTTCAGGCAACAATAGCAAGTAAAAGATGTAAAATACTTAAAACTACGGCCCATATAAAATATATACCTTACTATATAGCCTACTAGCTGCTACCCGCGGCTTCGTTCGCGTGGTACCCGGATAAAAAGTAGCCTATGTTACTCTCCAACCCTCCAATTATCTCCTCACAAATCACGTCAATCCGTCGTTCTGTTTTGACGTGAAAGCAGGACAAATAAACACATTTACATTTACAATATGGGTACGGATTGCACTCCCACAATCAAACCGAATCTTATGACACCTCATACGTTTGCAGAGCGGCACAAATAAATAGACATACCTACTTACAAACATAGACTCAAATAACAACACCTTCCTTTGGGAAGTCGAGTAAAAAAACAATTAAGGTGGCGGTTTGCGCCCCCGACAGACACAGGAGATAAAGACCAGAGACAGGCTTTGTAGGGGCGCGAAAGTAATACGAGACAGAGACTCGGTTTCTGACCCCTGATTGGTCTTTGATAGCGACCAACATCGTTCTCAAGCTGTTAAATAATATGACAGTTCCGTGACCACGCAAGTAACTCTGCCACTCTCATCTTAACGAGACCCGACGCGACAAAAGACTTCTACGCGGTCATTCAGATGAACTAAAGTATGCAATTACATTGATTAACTGTCCTATATACGAGAAAAATACTTAACACGTTCCCTGTCCAGGTGCCCCCAATGTGGGGCAATGAAGATTGTTTTCAGGAGTCCGTGCTTCCAATATGGGTTCACAACTTCAATGGCCAATGAACCAATGAACCACACTTGGACGTATGAAGTTGTCAAATCATTTTGTATGGGGACAGGCAACGTGTTAACAAAGATAGTTTTGACAGCTTGAGACCAATTTGAGGTTTGAGACAAGTCAGACCATCAGCTTGCTGATTGTCTATCTTTGATAGCCACCAAACTGTCAAATATGACAGTTCAGTGACCACGCAAGTAGCTCTGTCACTCTCACCTCCATGAGATTGAAAAGATACCTCCGCAACCTTTAGAATCAATCTTTAATTCTGCTTACAAAGTTGTTCATTTAGATTCAATGTTCATTGTTCTATCTGTCTGAGAAAAGTCTCCACTCCTACAAATCACAAAGAAAGATTGATGAAGATTTCAAGTTTTCAAACTCAAATTACTTGGAAATTCTTTTCAGTGTAATTTAGTCTTGATTTGAAGACAACTTGATTTTTTTTATACGTTTGCTTACTGTTCAAAAATCGTAATTATTTTTATGCTATCTATAGAATATAGAATATATAGAATATAGATCGGATTAACTGATTCTAATGTATTTTGTAAAGTTTTGTAAATATGAAGTAGTTTAGTTTCTGTGTTTGGCGGCTTGGGAAGGAGGCTTATGCCCAGCAGTGGGTAACTACAATCTGATAATCAAAGAGTCTTTGCTGATAATGATGTTCATGATAAAATAAATGTATAATATAATTTTTTAAATTAATTCTTAATAGTATGTTATTCAATCGACAGTGAATAACAAAAATGTTTTTATTTACAAAAAGAATTCGTAACAGAAAATGTTGAAAAATCAGAATTTTTCTTTTGTTGAAGTACTGTTTTTGTTTTGTTTGTTTATTTTACTATTTATATGTTTTGTGAGAGAAAGAAATAAGTAAATGATTTGATTTGATTTTATTTGTTTTCACATAAGAGATGACAACGCTAACAAAAATAATAACCCACAATCTCAAACATTATGATCATTACTATCAAACAAATAAAAAAAAAAACATATACACAGTCAAACAAAGAACCTCATCCTTTTTTTAAGTAGGTTTAAAACTAAAAAAAAAACACGAAAGATATTAGAATAGAAAATTTCCCCCACTGCGAGTTCTAAAGTTGCGCTACTCTCGCAAGATTGTAAATAAAAGCGCGGCGTCCTCAAATCTCTGACCAAACTTTGAAAGGGCTACCCAGATTTAATCTCAGCTAAGCCTGGAGTATATTTCACGCATTTTACAGGAGGGTTCAAGGTAAGAAGGAAGATAAATGCGCGAATAAATTGTAGGTGTCCCTGTCTTATAAAGTTACCCAATCTTGCTACGCAGTGTCTACGGCGTAGCCACATGCTACGAGGGCTACGAAATATCTTCAATAAAAAAGACTCAGAATTATTTGTCGAGGTCACCAAATACAGAACGGACACACTTAGAAATCTTTTGAGAAAATGACTTTCTTTATACTCAGTTTCCAACATTTAGGTACTTTTTTTAATCATTATTTATTTTCGCTGAGCGAAAATGGGAAAACAATTTAGAGACCGGTTTTTAAAAGCACTTGAAAAAATAAAACTCTTAACAAACTATCTAATTAAACTTATGACAGCTTTTTGTTAAGGCTACTCGTAGCATACTTTTTGCCTCTTCGGAATGGAATTGCGAGAGGAATAAATAATGGAGCTGTCACGAAACAAACGCGCTTTTGACTTTTATTTCTTACAAAAACATTTACAAAGATTAAATCAAATAAAAAATGAAATACGGTAAGTGATTAAAACCCGGATACATATGTATTTAAATATTATAAAGGCGAAAGTCCGTGTGTGTGTGTGAATGTTTGTTGCCACGTATAACTACTGAACCGATTTGGCTGAAATTTGAAACATAGATAGATAATGACCAGGAATAGGACATTGGTTTTTTATCCCAAAAAAATGCATGGTTCCTGTGGAATAAACACAATAGTAGTCCACGCAGGCGAAGCCGCGGGCGTCAGCTAGTGTATTTATAAAAATGATATTTGAATTTTGAAAATTTTCAATAACATCTAAGTTTTATCATTATTTCATTAAGTTTAAAGTCTGCAATAAAATAAAATTCAACCAACTTAAAAATAACAATTGTAAAGTTAGATAGTCCGTTTGTAAAATAAATCTGAATTTAAGTGGAAAAGCGGTGAAGTCTGTGCGATCTAAAGATGATACAGGGGTCCAGACAGTTGATCCCAAGCTAAACTATGAATCAAATCGATTGGGTTGTCGTTAAGGTTTTATGTTTCGGCTTTGATGTCATTGACCTTCGATACCGATATATTTGTTTAGTTGTAGTAATTCGGGAAATGATATACGAGTTGATATTTTAAAAGCAATTTTTTTTCAGTTACATTCTTCATTCCTGAAGGACGGATCATTAAACCTTCGAATCCTTGTTAGATAAGTTATAAACTTTTATAAGTCACGAGCTGCTTGCTAAAGAATGTATAATGTATATACCAAATGTATGTTTCTGATTACCTCTTGAGAAATCGTCAAAGGATCTTAAAATCCTAAGAGAATTTCTAGGGATTGATATGGAGATACAGTTGTTATCCTGTAATTGATGTAATTATGTGTGTGTTGAAAAAGAAAAGTCATTAAAATTTTCGATTGTAACGGGATTCGAACCCGCACTGATACAAGCATCCTCCTCAAGCAAGAGTGACTCAACCAACTCGGCCACGGAGACGAAAAATGTGCGTCGAGTCCAAAATCTCGATAAGCTCATATTTGTCGGTTTTCAGCACCGATTTTCGTTTCATTTTGTTATTCAACTATTTTCACAGTTATTTATTAGAATGACCATGTCAAGGAGAAAGCTTGTATCCAACAGTAGGCACAAATACTACAGCCATTCCTGGCGTAATTATTGTAGGAAAAACTTTCCAACTAACCAAAAACAATGAGAAAAACAAAGGAAAAACAACGCATTTTTCCTCTGTTTGTTTTAACTTGGTACCATCGTAAGCAATTCTTTCACAAATATGCGATTGATCAATATGAGCAAGCAGACATCCTTTTACCATCAGAGATTGGCGATTTTGCGACTGCATCGATGCTGTATCGTAATCCGATCGTGAATCGCACGTTTTTGATGCTGCATCGACTTCCTGCGTTCGGATGCGGTATCAGAATCGCGCGTTTTTTACTCTAGCCAAGTGACATCAATCGATTATATTTCTACAATTCGCTTCGCTTCGCTTACTATCGCCGATGTTTCATTGGTGGATAAATGAAACGAAGACCACGTGACCTTACGTTCGATCAATGAAACGTCAAGTTCGAGTGTAGCGAATTATAGAAATTGAAGCGCTCCATAGCGAATGCAAGTTGGGTAGGCCCTCTGCTCCGATTGCCGATCGCTGCGTTTGGAGTTTTTAAGTGTGCGGTGTGGAACGTTGGTCGCTGCATTTCGCTACTGAGAAGCGACTAAATCGCTGATGCTAAAAGTAGCATATCTGTTAGAACCCTGAACCACTCACGTTTCGAAACTCCTATACCATAGCTATATAATATGTATTTGTATATCTGTCACAGGCAACTGGTAGAATTAGCCATTCAATTAAATGCCTAGCCATTTCATTGAGCGCCGCCATTCAATTAAATGGCTGAACGTCGGTTAGTCAAATAGTTGAACACAACGTTCAACACTACGGCTAAACGAAGGTCAGCCATTTAATTGAATGGCGGCGCTTTGGTTTTTTTTTTTTTTATAGCACGCGTATCTCACACCCACGCAGAAAGACTGCTCGAAGGTAAATCCATTATTTTGTGGCATACGAATAACACTGGGAACTTATTTTCTTTATTTTTCACGACAAAACAACACACAACGTTCAAGAAACACCAGTTGTAGACGCCATCTTGTAAACAAAGCGAAAGTAGTGCCGCGGTGGCGGAAAAACATACTAATTCAATGAAACGGCGGCCTTTCAATCAGGCAGAGTGTTGAACGTTTTAAACGCTTCAATGATTCAACTATCCGCCTAGCCATTTAGTTGAATGGCGGCACTCAATGAAATGGCTAGGCATTTAATTGAATGGCTAATTCAAGCAGTTGGCTGCGACATATCCATTATGAGCCAACGCTGATCCCAAGATCCCTATAATCGGATTCTGTATCGTGAAAGGTAATATCTTTCAATAATAATCTACGAACGAAATCGTGATAAGCAAGCAAACGGTATTGAATCTAAACCCCACCAATAAAAGCTCATTGTTCAGTAAATGTTTCAATGTAGTTATGTTACGCAATTTAGTTCATAAGATATTGTTAATAAGGTTCACAATTTATATTAATGTGTAAGTGACCAATGCAGAAAAGAGTTTGGGTAAAATAAAAGATTTTTATGATAACGTAAAACTATCGTGCAATATCATAAATGTGGTCTTATTATAGTATAATAACTTTGAGACCGACCCAGTTTACCAAGGGCCAACATAACTTATACAAGATAGAGATGATGTGTTTATTTGTCTTCTTAAATTACTTAACTTCTCTACTTAAATAATTCTCTTCTGCTCTAAACGGTAAATGAATGAATGACTGAATGAATGAATGACTGACTGAATGAATGAATCAATGAATGAAAGAATGAACACTTTATTGTACGCATATAAGCAGGATACAAAACTTAAAATTAGATAAATTAGTAGATACTATAGGCAGCGTTACCGCTTAAAGTGATTTCTTCCAGGCAACCTTTGAGTGGAGTAAAAGGCCAGTAAAAGAAAAAAAAAAGAAGGTCCCAACTAAAAAGAAAGCAATGTAGGTAAAGATAATTTCCCATATTGAATTTCACATGTATAGGTGAAGTATTCTATATGCAGCAATTGGCTTGCAAACCTGATTATAAAGAACTTCTTTAAATTCATCGGCATGTACCAAATATATATCAAAATCTCTTGACTTGCAACCTATCTCGTGAAATACAAACTAATTATAAAAAGTAGACATTTTTTTATGTAAACATGAATTAAATATGTTTTTGGACGTAGGTACCTACACCTCTTACTACATAGGCTTCAAAAGTTGCGTAAAAACTTGAGCAGATATCTGTCTTTGAATCTATGAAAAATACATATAGGCTGGCTGAGCAGAATATACCATGAACTGAAACTAAAATAGGTACGTAATGTTTATATTAAATTTAGATCTTTACCTGCATCACATAAGCACCTTGACAAAAGGTGAAAATACTTTGATTCCATAATATCATTAATACGCTGTTTGTTCATAAAAAGCTTAGCAATAACGCCTCGCCTTGATGTATGAATATTCAAACAACCCAATTTTATAACAATTGGATTAACGTCGAAAATAAGGGTGGCATTGACGAACTGACTGTACAACTTTTGTTGTATTTAAAATATATAGGTAATAGGATTTTTTATCAATTTCAAAAAAGTTATTAGAAAAATAGTTTGGTTTACCTGCGTTTTAGCTTTGTGTAATTTTTTACAAAAACAATTCTATTGTCATACAACAAGAGTTGATAGTGGCTCTTTTAAAACGGTGTAAAAAAAAATTATGGTGATCGCCTCACACAGAGATGGCCATAAAATACATCGATGGTTTTCAACAAAGATTAACTTCAAAGCCTTTTTAGAATGATAAGCTAAGAGGTCTTAGTAGCACTGATTTCACTGGTATTCTCTCTCTCTGTTTCTCTCTATGTCTCTCTCTCTTGCAGCATAGCCTGTATCAAGTACACCAAGTGCGACGCCGGCACTCAAAGTACTAAAATATTTTAGTTAATTTGTCACTCACTAGTTTCAATAAAAAATCAGAATAGTTAAATTAGAGATTAGAAATCTTTATATGAAGGCATTTATGCGAGGCATAAATCCAACTCCAACTAGATCGGGTAGTAAATTGGGTCGTCTGTAAATTAAATTAAGCCGAACAATGAACAAAGCTATTTTCAGGTAAGCAGATTTAATCCTCTCATTTTATTCAACAGTATTCAAATTAGGACTATAAAGCGATCAAAAGCACTGAGTAATTGACTACTGAGATCACTGAACACACACTAGACTTTGATTATGGCAATCATTTGTTATGATGTAATCTTTGATGAACGAATGTCTAGATGGAGTTTTTTGCTAGGCGCAGGCCACATAGAAAAGACGGGGCGCACACATTTCCGCGTCCCTTTCATACAAAATGTGACGGTACCCCGTCTCTTCTGTATGTTTTGCGGCGCGACGCTTCTATACATTTTCTATGAAAGGGACGCGGAAGATACATATGTCTGCGACGCGTCCTCATCTTACGTCTTCTCTGTATGTCCCGCGCCACAGTCGCAACAAGAACAATAGGCTAGCTTTGAAACGCTAGTCTGCATATTAACGTTATAATAACGCAAGCTAGTTTCATTATAACGTTCACATTCTAGAGAAACCATTTTAGTTCAGATAAATACTTATCTAAGTTATATAATCATTGTAAAGTTAGTCAAAATATTCAAACTGTTAACTTCTAACATATTCAATTTTACACTAAATTCAAATGCCACTGAAATGTTAAATTGGATAGTCCTGAATGTAAAGTTATGGTTTTGGGGAACTGTTTCCGGTCCCGTGGCTCAAAGTTTTGGAAACTAAATGGATTTGGGTAAAACTACCACAAGAGAAATGGGAATAGGTAATCTTATTTCTTTTTGAAATGATTATTCATAACACTGGTGCGAAGTTGTGTACAGAATACATATACTAATTAAAACAGATTATAGACTTACTAGCTTGGCCCGCGGCTTAGCTTGCATTACAGAGATTCGGTTATTTTGCTATTCCTCTAGAGACGTTTCTAGAAGTGACAAAAGTAAGTTTGTATGAGCAAGTGGCCAACTCTGGTGACAGAGTTTTTAGGCCGCCTAAAGGCCTCCGTCATGGTTTAACGACTTAAAAGCCGGGACCGACAATTTAACGTGCCCTCCGAAGCACGGAAGCGCTCAGCTCGTAATGCCACTTGCGGTCACCCAAGTTAATTGTGACCGCGCACAACGTTGGTTAATTTCAACGATCAATCAAGAACGTCTAAAGGCGCTAACACATGTTGGCCCAGGGTCGCATTGCCTCTCTATCGCTCTCGCCTTGAATCGATTCGCCTTCTCACTTGCACTCGCCTAAGCTGGCCTAGGCTGACCCAACATGAGTTAGCGCTTAGGGCGCTACTCACACACCTGCCGCAGGGGCAATCTAGGGTGCATGGCGGTTGTTCCGATATCGGGAGTATCTCTACACACTTGCCAAATTGCCCCTGCATGCCTACACACATCACAATTAAGGATGCAATTAAGGGTCATTCCCACTCCTACACCCTAGCCCCTGCGGCAGATGTGTGAGTAGGCCGCTTAGCAAGCTACGCCACGAGCGCTAACTAACTAACTCTTTTACATTTTGAAAGAACATTTGACGATCTGAGAAAACATTTTTCTCGTGAGACGAGATCCTATTTCCATTCGTATACCTAAATTTGAAATTTACACAGAATATAGACTGTATGAAGTAAGTACGTAACAATACAGATAGATAAACTTTTATCATACAAGTTGGCTATTGTGTTCGTCCGTGTTCGTTGTTCGATCAACAAGTTTGCACACGCGTGGATTATTCGTATATAGGTCAGATAAACTATGTTTTGATGCATGATACCGATCTATTTTAATATAAACTCTATCTTTAGTAAAGCAGAAATAAACTTGTATTAGTATAGATAGAAAGTATTGGGTTTGACTAACATGAGACTGACGTGAAAAGGCCTATGCAAGGCCTATACTCAGCAGTGTCTGATTCTATACGTAGGTATTGAAAGAGATAGATAGTACTATTTGTTCATACCTTTATATGTTCATACTCTTATTTGACTTGAAAAAGAACACAGTTACAGTGGCCATTCTGTACGTAGTATTATTATCTATTACATGATTGTTGTGAGTAGGGACCCTTATTTATTGTCTGTGCAAACGAGCGAGGCTGCGTCCCCGCCAACCTTATGTCAGTCGAATAAATGGAGTCTACTAGTACACGCGTCGTTTCTTTCAAAGTTTCCCGCCAAAGCTAGACTAGCAGAATAACAATGGCGACGAGGATGGGATAGGTAAAAAAAAAAACTAAAAAGTATAGAGCACCTGTAAAACTCGAAGCCTCAAAACCAGAGCCAGGGGGTAGTTGAGAGAGTGACGCAAGATCGCGGCATCTCTGTCCCCCGTCAGCGGAGCTGCCGACTCCTTCCGCCTTGAGAGTGCTGTCTGTAAATAAAAACTATGATAAAAATACAAACGGAAATAACTTACGTAAAAATAATAGTTTAGATAGTAGCTATACTGAAACGCTATTTAAATATTTGAGACATTCTTACTCTTTAAAATCGAATACAAAAATGACACTCGGTTAATATCAACGACAAGTAATGCACGACCAGGATTCGAACACAGGATCGATTGAGATAGTGGAGCCGCTTTCAATTAGATGGTTCGTGAGGTCATGAATCAATGGATTTCTCGTTTCGAATTTTATAACAGCAGCTGTTCCATGACCTCTTAGTAAAAAAATCAGTTTCGGAGCTATCCAGTTAAGGTTCCTCGATCGCAAACTGACCATGACCTGTTTTAAAAGTGACAGTTTTGACACAAAAGTGAACCAACTCAACGCGTATTAAACGGTCATGGTACGAATTGAGTGAACGAAACATTATCTAACAATTCAGTTTAGGTCATGTTTAGGTTTTGATATTTAATCAGCGTTATAGCATACGTCAAGCGAAGCAGTTTAGTTTAGGACCTAAACTGGATCGTATATAAAGCTCATGGTAGGCAGCCAGTACATTCTAAATCCAGTAAAAGTTTGTTACCCTATTCAGAACACATAATGTTTTATCATTGAGTTCCAGAAGTATCTACCTGGTACAAACAAAGGTTATTGAACACATTCAATCCCATTTGTTTTATCGGAGCACTCCAATAAACCTGCTTTATTGCTATTTCATACTGAATTATTTACAAGGAGTATACTTCATTGTAAGTCTTGAAACAGACAAATCTGTCTTCAAGATAATCCGGTCGTATCTGTAAGGATTAGGTAGAAAACATCTAGAAACGGATTGCTTGGATTTTAAGTTCAGTGCACTGACAGGTAGCTTGTGTGTTTATTTTTCCGAGATTTATTTACTACTAGCTGCTGCCCGCGGCTTCGCTCGCGTGGTACTCGGATAAAAAGCAGCTTATGTTACTCTCCAGCCCTCCAACTGTCTCCACACAATCACGTCAATCTGTCGCTCTGTTTTGACGTGAAAGCAGGACAAATAAATACACTTTCACATTTATAATATGGGTACGGATTTTCAATTTTCAGAGGTGTCTGGCAAAACTTTTAGCGGAACTTTTTATATTGGCATACAGTGGGCTAAGAAATTAATGAAGGCTACAAATATAATTGTTTTGAAACAGAATTCTGCTTTCCTAATCTTCGTCCTAATACTTTTATAACAATGTTTTCTAGATAGTGAGCATTATCAGCATTCAGTGCAAAATTCTGGTAAAAGGCTTAAATAAAATTATCGTAGTTAGGGACCCAAGTCTAAAGATATCTGACCTCTGAAAAGGGATAGCTTTTATAATATCAAATGTTTTGATCTTGTTAAAATGAGATCGAGCAAGGTATTATGTTTGTAACATAATTGATGACAGAATAAGGCCAGTCAATTTATAAGCCGATTTCAACGTGCCCTCCAAATCATGGTAGCCCTCAGTTGTTAATACCACTAGCGGTCAGCCATCCATTTTGTAAAAACACAGAGATCACTTATATCTGAAAATTGATTTACCTATACAAAATTTGCGCATGTACCAAATATGTATTTGGACATACCTTTGACTACCCCCAGACACTATTTTAAAGGATTTAGACTATCTATCTATTCAAGGGAATATTGTCTCCCGCGCCTTAAGTAACAGCACTGATCATGTTTAATTTTTAAAGTTCTCTACTATAATTATTGTTATATTTATCTTATTAGCGCCTTGCTGCTCGTGGGGGATAGTACCTCGACTTTCAATCCGAAGGTCGTGGATTTGAATCCTGGCCGTGCATCACTGGATTTTTCGTTTTGAAAAATGTATATGCACATTAACACGAGCTCTAAACGGTGATTGAAACCATCGTGAGGAAACCTGCGGCTTAGTGAGCCTCAAACGTGTTGACCATGTCTTTCCTGTGGATATGGTCGGTTAAGCTGAGAGGATAGCGTAGGTGCTGGGCAAGTCGACTCCATCTCAACAATGTCTCAGGCACTACAGTGTCCCTAAAAGTGTAGGCAAAGATTGCCTCCTGACATTGTATAAATCATCTAGTAAAGATGTAAATGCCTTAGTTTTTTTTTACTGGGATACTTAATTCGGGGGGTAAGATCGTACCACTAAGTACCATCTGATTGGCGCATGCGTGATACCCCTTTATTCAAACACGTATCAAAGCAACCCTGTGTTTACATCAGCCCTTTGACAACTTGAATAACTTGGTATCGACGGGTATTTGTCTTTTGTGCTAGGTATACTCTAGACATTAGTAACAAAGTTAGGGTGTTCTTGGATGTTACTGACTTGTATATTATTGGTGTATGTTTTCTTGACATTCAAAGTAATAAGATACTATATTTATCGAACTATTGCTAATATTAAAATATACAAGTAGAAGATAAAATGAGTAGTTCTGACAGTGAAGAGGAGAAGCGAGTTGTGGAGCAGGTCAAAAGGAACAGCTCTTCAGAATCAAGTTATGAAGAAGAAGAAGAAGCACCTATTGAGGTGGAGAAGACTGAAGGGAGTATGGTGGAAGTGGGTGAGTGAAGTTATTTGCTAGAATTTTAAACGTGGGCTTTACTCGTCTGTTCTAGAGATGATAATCGGAAAGCAATTCGGAACGATGTAGGTAGGGTCTGAATTAGGATAGGTTTGTTAATCAGTACCCATATTATAAATGTGAAAGTGTGTTAATTTGTTTGTTTATTTTTCCTCTTGACAAACATTTGTAATACAACATTGCAACAAACTGACAAGCATTGTAAATACAGAGTCAAGCATTGTTAACATTTACATTTACTTAATACTAGCTGCTGCCCGCGGCTTCGCTCGCGTGGTACCCTGATAAAAAGTAGCCTGTGTTACTCTCCAGCCCTCCAACTATCTACTATCTACTACTAAACCGATTTTGATGAAATTTGGAATGTAGATAGGTAACCGGGAATAGGACATAAGCTACTTTTTATCCCGAAAAATTGATAGTGGGAGAGAGTGGGATAAAAAAAATTATTAGTCTACGCGGGCGAAGCCGCGGGCGTCCGCTAGTTGAAAATAATATCTTTTCTAGAAAAAAATTGCAGATCGAATTTTTATTGAAAATATTCTCAAAATGAAACTTTTTAGTTTAAAAAACTTAAATGTTGTGAAACTCATTTGCAAACATGAACGATGTCAATAATAGCAAGTGAATATTTATTTTCTGTCATTATCTTTGTCAACAAATCAGAAATATTGAATGGTTTTCAAATCGGGTAAAATCTGACGAATTATTTAGTTATTTGTACATTTTCAGTTGAAACAGTTCAAGCGAAAATGGCTGCGCAGCAACCAAAGCCCCGCCGTAAACGGTTCATCCCAAAATACGATGTTGAGGGTGTGTACACAGTGGTACTCGGCGAAGAAACACAAATACAAATCGAAATGGTCATAGGCACTCATATAAATGCACAGTACCCATGGAAATCAATACCTAAAGTCAAGATCATGGAAACAATAGATACCAGTGGTGAGCTTTCCGAATTTTTCCCCCTAAAAGAAGCTTTGGAAGAATACACTGAAGAAGAGGTACTCTTAGGCTACATGGTTGATGAATCCAAAGATGTAGATGAGTTTTACGTGTGCTGCACAACAGAAGCCAGGGACCACTGCAAACAACAGTCTGACAGATTCATCCGAAGACAAGAAAAGAAGTTAGAGAAAGCAGTACAAAAGAAACCTAGGCCTTGGAAAAGTCTGGGGAGTGATGTTGAGATAACAGAACGAAAACCAGTTAATACACGACCGCTGATGGAAATGGAGATTGTTTCTAAGTTTCCTACTGTTTATCAACCCAAAATGTTCAAGGTCAGAGATACTAACTCCAGCCGAGACGGTTATATCGAGCTTACGTCCTGCAGACAGAAATTTAACATTGTTTTTCGACGAAGAGTAGACTGTGGCTCTCAAGCAGCTGCTCCCAAAACAGACAGAGCTGCACAAACTCTGCTGAAATACCCTCAAAACATGTGGACTCAGTCCATAGCTGACGCGTTAGGACAAGTTGATGATGTGGAAGGTGGTGGTGATGCTAGTAAGGGAGGAGGAGATGGCAACAAAGAAGAGGAAAAAAATTCAGATGGTGATGACGAGGACGTAGTCAAGGAGCCATCAGACGAGGTAGGGCTAATGGCTTACAAAACTGCCCTTAAACGCATGCGACGCCCTTCGTACATCAAAATGATAAACAGTTTCATGACTGAAAAGAAAAACGAAATGAATTCTATTATAGAACTCAATACAGTGATGGATATGTATTGCAACGACTACCCTAATCTAGCGGCACAGAAGACTGTTGATATTTATGACTCTATGACATTTGATGAGTATGTATGTTTTACTGATATAAGGTCTAAAGACAAATATGTATCAAGTGCAGTGTTCCATCCACTGTGGACGGGAATTGTAGCTATAAGCTATGCAGATGGTTCACCAGCAGTCATAAAACCTTCAAGCATTCGGCCTGATCCAATACAAAGAGCTGTTTATGGCTTGAATCCAGTCATGATTTGGAGTCACATTGACAGCTTGATTCCAAAGCTTTATTTAGAATCTCCTCGAGAAGTCAAGATGTTGTCTTTTTGTCCCTTTGAGGAGAACATTTTAGTTGGTGGATGCGTAAATGGTCAGCTGGTTGTATGGGATATAACAAATAAGTTAGAAAATGTTGAGAGAATTGAAGTCCTCAGTGAAACCAGAGAGAAGTATCGGATTGCCATGAATGCGCATATGGGTTGGATGAAAACCGTTCAAGATAACGCTGTGGTTCAGTCAACTGTTTTGAGTCACTTACTGACAAGTCACTATGGTCCAGTGACTGCTATCGAATGGTTGTCTCCAAACTTCATTGCGAGTTCTACAGGGAAGGTTACAAAGATGCCCGATAAAAGAAAATCACTCATATTTTTCACTGGTTCCGAAGATGGTAACATTTTAATATGGAATTTATCTGTTGAAAATGTCACAATGTTTGAAGGTAAAAAGGTAAAGAAATCAAAGAGAGTATTGAAGCGACCGTCGGGCCTGCTAGTGGATATATCGCCGCTCAAGGTTTTAGACCGGAATCTACAACCCTGTTATAAAGTTATTTTAGGCGTCGCTGGTCAACCGCACACTTTACCGCTACAAAGTTTCGGAATTAACTCACCCGCCGTTAAATATATTTACACGCCAAGAAACCCCGGCTCGGGACGAAAATATTTCAGTTGTGAAATTATTCCCCAAAGCGAAAGCGAAATTAATACGATACTATACTGCGGTTCTCAGCACGGCGAGATGAGACGGATCACTTGGGAAGGCCATGAGTTCAACACCGGAGAAGTTGTGAATTCTGAATATTGCGATATAAAGTATAGTTGCTCTATACACGATGGGATCGTAACTTGCACACAAAAAAACCCTTTCATTAATGAAATGACATTGACCGTGGGCGGTAAAATATTTGCAATATGGTCGGATAAGTTGCTGAATCGACCTCTTATGTGGAAGAAACGACCCTACCGCCTCACGGACGCGAAGTGGTCATTGTATAAACCAAGTATGTTGTTTATTGCTACATCCGAGGGAGATCTCGAAACTTGGGATTTACTGCTGAGGAGCGATCAGCCGATTTCTACACAGACTTTATCCGGAACGATGCTTACCGGAGTCAGCCTTCACACCTTACCTTTGGCCAAGAACATAATCGGCGTAAGTGATGCCAACGGTTCGTTCAGGATGTTTTTGGTTCCTCCTATTTTCATGATTGAAAATCCCTCATATAAAGGACGTATGGAAGGCATGATTGTGAGGGAATTGAAAGTTATGCAATCTTTTAGTGCTTGGCAAGAGAACTGGATGAAAAATAACCCACAGATATTATTGGAAATTAAACGAAAGGAAGGAGCTCTACTCGCTGAAAAAGAAGAAGAAAAGCGTAGACTACGGCAAGAAGAAGAGAAGAGGTTAGAAGAAGAAGCTGAAGCGAGACGCCTAGCAAAATTAAAAGTTATTGGGCCAGAAGAGAGATGGCAGATGATTATTCAAAAGCTCATAGAAAGAACGATCGCTGTAAAAAAGAGAATAAACAGAGCAGAACTGATTGAGCATGAGAAACCACTACGGGAGCTTGAAGCCCAGCGCCTGGAGAAAGAAAGAAGAATGTTTGAAATTATGAAGAATCAAAAAACTATATTCAACGATACCGTCGCTATTCTATTCCCTGAAGCTATAAAAAAACAGGAAAAGGTTAAGAAGAGTCTTTTAACAGACGACAAGCACGCTTTGAAGAAGGAATACTTAGAAGATTATGAGTATTTAAAGCAGAATGCATTCAAGACTGTGAAAGAAAATCCATATAAAGTTCCGTTTTCTTGGGACGCTACTCTCGCTGAAGGGAAAGAAAGAAGACAAGCTCTGAATGCGCATGAAGAATACATCAACATGCATAAGACTAGGATTGAAGAAGAAGCTCGAGAGCCAGCGCCATCGTCTACGAAGCTGACTATGAGAAGACGAGGTTCTGATGCAGTCGGTGACGTGGATGAGGAACCTTCTGATGATATTAGACTGAAATAATCAGTACATAGTCTTTACTGTGAAAATACTTATGATACAGTTATGAGCTTGATTGATATAGTCAAACTTACACAAGATTTCGGAACCTGAAACTAAATGTATGCTATTTTGTGACGCTGTTTTGCTAAACTCTTGGATTCGTTCCGTTAAACTCTCATTATGATTGAAAGTTTACTAAAATAAAATATTTTAAGTATTATGTCGTCTTTTTAATTTACCTTGAGGCAGCTGAATTTAGAGTCCTTTTGTTTTGTTAATTCATTACATTATGTTTTATATTTGACATCAATATAGATTGTATTTGTAGGAATTTACGAAATTAAATGATTTATCTAATATTACTTCTGCCTTGTAATAATAGCCAATGAATTATTTTTAACGAATTTGAAATATCAGTTTACTTTACGCTTCAAATTCTGTGTTAGTTATATGTAACTGTGGTTTAGTTGAGTTTGTAAAGGGATTTAACGAGTGTCTAATGAATTGTATAACTTGTTGGTTTTATGAAAGAACAATAAAAAGCTAATGTAATCCAAAAATAATTTGTGTGTGTCAATAATAGGCCATTCGATACCAAAGGCATTAATAGAAAGGTTATACAAAAGCTTGAATCGTTCTACGTATTAGGTTGAAATGTAATATTTATTAGTAGAATTCAATAGGCATACAATAACGCCTCAAACATAGGAAACGGCTGTTACATTAACAAGATGAATTCTCGCATAGTAACCAATTATCATGGGAAGGTTTGTATACTACGATTAAAACCTTTAAGGCTTCGTCAAACAGAACGCGCATCATATCTCAAAATCGATAGCATCGAGTTGTATTGGACTATGATGGTAATAAGCTGTCAGAGCATCGGCGCTAGCCTGCGCTAGCAGTACGCAACAGGAAGGAACGAGATACTTTATTTTTGGTACGCAACGCCCCAGGGCTCTGTTTGACAGCATAGCAAAGACGCTATAGTGCGATGTTATGGTAAGCGTCCACAGGCCCGCATCGCACGCAGCGGACGGATCGCATCAAACGGATTATCTGTGTAATGCGATGCGTACGATGCGGACATGTGGACGCACTTATATGAGTTTCTATACAAATAATACTACGATCCGTTGCGTGCGATGCGTCCGAAGCGTACGATACCGACATGTGGACGCTTACCATTATAGCTCGTTCTGTTTGACGAAGCCTTTATAGTGTACAAGTGAGGCTTAATAATAATTGGTAATTAAATTTAAGCGCCGAGTAAGCCTAGTGGGATCCACTCACGACTTACGATTCGAGGTTGTAAGGCTTGTTTCACTCTTCAGCGTGTCGCCGGTCGCGTCCGCGAGTTGACCATTCACAGCACATTTCTCTGTGCTGTGAATGGTCAAAATTAATTTCTCTGTGCTGTGAATGGTCAACTCGCGGACGCGACCGGCGACACGCTGAAGAGTGAAACAAGCCTAAGTCCAAATGCAGGCCGTGCATGGATTTTTTTATCCGAAAAATTCCTATACTCATTAATGAGCTCCTATCGGTGAAGGAACACATCGATAGAAAACCCTGTTAGGATTCTGATAAAAGACGACAGCTGAATTGCAATGATATTTGAATGGATATCTTGCAATATGCTTTCAATGCGAATGCTATGCTATGCAAAATGTTTCCACTTGGTCGCTTACTAGCGGCGCTCAATAGATTGGTAACATGGTAAAGTAAAGTAAAGTAAAGTAAAAATGTATTGCTTGAAATACATGTTGTACAAAGATGGTTTTTGCTCTGCACTTAATTAAGACACAATGTATTCTGCCATGTAATGGCGTGCAATTTTTAGTTATTACAATTATAAAATTATAAAATATCACTAAAAAAAAAAAACCGGTCAAGTGCGAGTCGAACTCGTACGCTGAGGGTTCCTTACCTAGCCATGGTGCCAATTAAGCTAGTCCGCTTAATTGTATGAGCGCCCATACAACTCGGAGGACAATTTTAATTGGCGTCAACTATGTATCTAGGGGAACACCCTTTAATTTTCAACTTTTTTAACTTTTTGGAATTTTTCCTTTATTTGTGCTATAAGCCTTGCTTTTTGCCAAATTTCGTGATTCTAGGTCAATGGGAACTACCATTTAGGTTTTCGACCCAAAACCTCTAGGGTACTTCCGGTTGACCTAGAATTGTCAAATTTGGTTACAAGCAAGGTCTTCCAGCACAAGTAAAGGAAAAATTCCGAAAAATAAAAAAAGTTGATAATTAAGGTAAGTTTGGGTACTCACAAGTTTTCACGAAAACCTAAATTTGCCTATATCTTTTTATAGTGTTGACTCAGGACCTTGATTTTTATACTCACAATAGGGACTATAGACCTTAGTATATGGTATAAATTTCAACTTGCTAGCTCTACCCGTTCCTGAGATAATCGATGGTGACACACGGACAGACAGACGGACAGACAGACAGACGGACAGACGGACAGACGGACAAGAAAGTGATCTTATAAGGGTTCCTTTTTTTACCTTTTAAGGTACGGAACCCTAAAAATAATTAAAAATTAAAATATATCGACTTAAACTTACTTACTTAACTTATGGTGAATAGGTACTCGTAGTTTCTGATGAAAATTCACACTGTATAGTACTGTTAACTGTTTACTGGGATTAGTACCTCAACTTTCGATCAAAGGTCGTGGGTTCGAACCCTGGCCGTGCATCAATGGATTTTTCGTTTCGGAAAATTTATGTGCGCATCAACACGAACTCTAAACGGCGAAGGAAAACATTATTAACAAACCCGCTTAGTCAGCCCATACGTATTGACCAATTTGACCATGTCTTTCCTGTGGATATGGCCGGTGAAGCTGAGAGGATGGTTTAGGTGCTGGGCAATACTACTCCATCTCAGTCAATGTCCCAGTCACTACAGTGACGAGAAAAAAACTTACGGCCTAAGTTTTTTCTCGTCCCGTTAAGTATAGGCATTTTTAATAGGTACCTAGTCTGCCCGCGACCACGGCTATTGCAACATAGCCGAAACGTCGGGATAAATAAGGTAAATTACGCGATAAAATCCCGTGTTCATAAAACTTTTCAATATGAATAGGTACCTATACTTAACATTACAACATTCCATAACTTACATCTTTTAGTGTAAGGAAACTGTATAAATCATCTATTAAAGATGTAAAGGTTTCCGTTTTTTATATTGACATTGTCGGGAGTTTTCTTTTAGACACTTACCACATTTAGCTCCTCCATGTCGTCACAATTGAAGGGCGGCGCGCATAGTTTGCGCTTCATATGTATGGGCGTAGGATGTCTCTGACGAGGAATCTTGGAGAAGGTATTGAAGTCTTCGTTGAAGTACCTGAAACAAGACAATAATATTATGTTTACTGTATCAAATAAATAAATAACGCTGGACATTTCAAATAGCATCATGTAGCCACAAAGAAACAGAGCTTGTGTTAGCGTGCGAGCCGAGTGGCAAGTGGGAACCCTACCTGCCAAGGCCCGCCCGGGCGGACCAATGTTCTTATAGATCTTACTAATATTATAAAGGCGAAAGTCGGTGTGTGTGTGTGTGTGAATGTTTGTTACCACGTATCTCCATAACTACTTAACTGATTTTGATGAAATTTGGAATATAGATAGTTTCGGTTCTGGAATAATACATAGGTTACTTTTGATCCCGGAAAAATGTATGGTTCCTATGGGATAAAAAAAAATAGTCCACGCGGGCGAAGCCGCGGGCGTTCACTAGTTTGTACCTAAAGTGCGGAGTGCTCCTTCTGTATCTAATCTATATTGTGCTACCGCATCTTTCTTTCAGATACGATTGTGTGTGATCTTTTCATTTATTCATACCCGGCGGAATACCGCTTGGTATTTCAATTCACAAATACCTAGCTGAATGCCGAATACCTGAAAAGGCCTGAATACGTTGGAATTCTCGTAATTTTCATACAAACTTACCTACTTAAAAGCGGGATTAAGGTAATAATTAAGCACGAATTATCCGCTAAACAAATTCAATTTTCCCAACATTTGTTTGCATAAAAGGCGAAAGAGGAAAAAGTTTTCATCCCTTTTTAGACCTTTTTAAGCTCTCTGAATGAATCTAAATTAACCTTACCTTTAAACGGGGCTTACAAGAGTGTAAGATAAGTATTAAGGCACTACCCTGACCTAAAATTAGCACATTGATAAGTGACTTCTAATCTTTGTCTTAGATGAGTTTAGAATGCTTTTGGCCGCGGCGCTTAAAAGCCAGGATTGAAAATATCAGCGTTGTGTGTGGTCACCTATCCAAATTGTGACCACACACAACGCTGTTTTATTTCAATCGAGAACTGTCAATCAAGAACGTCTAAGCAAGATATGCCACGAAAGGTTTCTGGTGTAAAACAAGCTTGAAACAGTCCTGATTTAGGACTGTTCCAAGCTTGCTTGAACATTGCTTGGATTCGGACCAAAACCACATTGTTTTAGTACTGCTGCATGACTGTTGCAGTCCTGTTTTAGTCCTGCTTAGGGGCATTTGAAATCTGCCGTATGCTTAGACCATTACGTGACCAATATAAAGCCTATATTTTCAAGCATAAGCAAGAGCAGTCTCTCATAAAATCAAAACTTAATTTACACTCGGTTGGGAAGCTAAAATGAAATATTAGATTGTAAATACCGCGATTCGCTCGAGTTTGTGCGAATGTGGTTTGGTTCCGTAGACTTCCTTTTCCAATTTTAATTGCTCAACCCGAGAATGTTCTAGATGAAAGAATTTTCTCACGTGCTTATTAAGAGCTACAGTTTCAACGCCCAAAATGAATCGCTAAAATGTTTTGTGTATTCTGGAAATTAAATTACCCAATATTTACCGTAATGAGTATGTTGTTCAATTTCGTTGTTGTTTGTCATATTTTGAGTAACAGTAGTAAATAACTAAAATAATATTTTGGTACGTTAAAAATTACTATGCTCAAAATAATCATAGCGAGGTTGAAATTCAACGATGTGATATTTTTTTAACCCATTGTTTCGCAAAGGGTGTGCCGCGGCACACTGCTATACCGTGGTCATTAGTTGCTGTGCCGCGGAAAAATAAGGTTACAGGCATATTTCAGTTAAGCTACTCTTAATTTGGACCGCATTATGCTCAACTAAACAAGCTCATGTTTCGCATAAAAAATGATTTTTCATTTACAGTGTAGGTACCTCCAAAATTTTCCGATTTCCTAGATGTAACTTAAACACAAAAAATTTGCGGAACCCTGTTTTAACCTACGGATGAGTGAAAGATGCAATTTTTTTGGTGAAAATTAGAATTTTGTGCCGGTTTCGAAATTTCTCTTTATCGGCCCTATTTCACTAGAACACCATGGTGGTGCCACCGTAGTGTCCTAGTGAGATAGGGAACTAAAATCAAGAATGCATAAACTTGTTAATTCTATCGGTCAACCATTCATTGAGCTACTCACGACTTCACGAATGATGTGGTTGAGAAATCCACTAGAAGCTAACTTTGCTAACAAATTTGGTTGCCAGAGCTTTGCGAGGAAGCGCTGCGGTGACAACTGGTGGACCAATCTTGTTCATTGTGTTGTCGGCGCAGTGATTCCTCTTTTAAAGAGTCAGCACAGCAGCGCGAGTGTGACTCCTCTGGTGTCGCAAGCGTCCCTAGGCTACGGTAACCGCTTACCATCAAGTGGGCCGCATGCTTGTCTGCTACCTTAGTAGTATCTATAAAAAAGCTTCGAAATTATCTACAATATACCTGCAAAACGTTTCCAACAAAATTATTGTTCAATTTCTCGGAGTCTCGACCGACTTATCTAATTTAAATAATTCCAAAAGGCACTAGGGAGAACTCATATACGGTCGACTAACTTTTACAAATCTCATTTCATAGTAACTCATCCGTTTCCTCTGAAATTGCTCACGGAACCTTAATCAAATGCTTTATGAAAAATTCCTGGTATGAATGTATGAAAGACAGCGGTCACTTAAACCAGGGTTAACAAACTAGATTATTTTTAAGGCCTGCTGGGAGTTTGCACGAGCTGACTCAAAATAAATGCTTGAGCCTAAGCTCAAGAAATTTAAATCTCGTAGAAATCATAAATACGAGTATTTGTACACCCCTGCCATACCTTTAATCTTGATGTCTCTTTCCATTCAAAGGTTGTCTGGAAGAGATCGATAAGCGATAAAACCGCCCATTGTACAATTATTCATTAGGTTTACTCTTTCATATGTTTTTTAAGATGTGTACAATAAATAGTTTTCATTCATTCAAGCATCGGTTTTTCTGACGGTTCTAATTGAAAGCGAGTAATTAATCAACACTTAAGAAACGCTTGAGTGTGAACTTTAAATGCAGGTCAAGTGACATGCGGGCCGTATGTTTGATATTCCTGGTTCATACCGACTTCTAAAGGAAAGTTTGGCTATTAGGTGCCGTGCTTTTAATAGATGGTCTATGAAATACTTTTTGGAGGTCGGTTTTTTATTACTCGTTAAATTGGCTTAATGCCTTGAATACGGGAGCGGTTCAGCCTCAATCAAGGTTTTTATAATTTATTTCAAGGTACCTAATAAAATAAGAAAGTAAGTAATAAAAATTCTACTAATGAAGTAAAACATAAATTATGTCGGGGATGATGGGCTTGCAACCTGTCACGTATGGAATGATTACTTCTGTAAAATGTGGGTACCACATATGAATTTGGACATATCTCTGACCCCTTAGACATCTTCAAGGGATCCTAATAGCCTAAAGCACAGATAATAATATATAATACTATACTAGTACCTAAAGAAAGAACTCAGAAACAGCGTACAATGATGGTTGATAAACTGATGAAACCCAAATGATTTTCGCAATGATTTTGTCAAAAAAGCTGAGACAAACAATTCTGATTTACAAAAGAAATAATTTGAGGAACTATTTTTTTATTACAGTTCTTAAGTACTTTTTCACCTCTTAATATTCTCTTCAGATTCACGGTATTAAAGTTCTGCAAAGAGCTTACTCGAAGTTTAGTCAAAGGATGACTTAGCTCAAAGATAAAAGAGTTTTCCTTTTAGTCTTCGGTATAGCAAAGTAATATTAGTTGGACTTATGTTTGTGAGAGCCGTGTTGGCTAAACTCAAACTGAAATGCATTTATTCAATAGCAGTGGTTCCTAACCTTTTCTACCTTGTTACCCATATATGTCAATAAAACTGTTTTTACCCCCGTTTAAAATTTCATATTTTGATCTTATAAAATTGCGCTCCTTTTCGGGAATCTGTACCAGATTCCCGTTAAATGTAGGCAAATTCTATCTCCTGCAGCTGTATAAATAATCTAGTAAAATCTTTACCGAAAAAGAAGTTTCTACAAAGACAACAGTCTTTACAAGATCGAAAATATAATGTGAATCAAATTGTGTTATCATAAGCCCATCCTTACAATCTTGTCTTACAAACTCAGGTAAGTTAACCCGACCTTAGAATGTACAATCAATAAAGTACCTCCGGGACTCTTCCCTGTGACCCGTATTCCTATATAATAGAATATACAATCGCATGTTCTTTCATAGATGTATTATTCAGTGCAGCATTACTTATTCATACGATGTATCAAAAGAGTGTTAGTTTTACTTAGAGCTTGAAATGTTTATAAACAGGCTTACGTTTTACGTCTGTATACTCAGGTAATATAGTAAGCTTCCGCCAGCGGCTTTGCTCGCGTGGTACCCAGATAAAAAGTAGCCTAGGTCCTATTCCCGGCCAGTACCTATCTATATTTTTAATTTCAGCCAAATCGGTTCAGAGGTTGTCGAGTTATAGAGGAACAAACATACATTCCAACATCCAAACTTTCGCATTTTTAATATTAGTGTGATAGATTACTACCGATGTCTTTCGGGGTAGTCAAATAAAGGAAAACATGCTGTTGATACATGTCCAGTTTTTTCATAAATGACGATGTATTCATTCTCAGGCTACTCTTTGTATACAGAAACTATGTATTTTGATGAAAACTTTCAGGCACTAGCTACGAAAATACGGCCTTCATAAAGTATAAACTACGTCAGCTAAACTGGACAACTCTGTCGGACAAGCGGAACTCAGGGGTATTGACAAGGCATTAACCAGTTTGGTCATAGTTCGGAAGCCTAACTTTCTCAAACTTATGCACAAAGTTTAGCCCGAGCTAAAATTAGCATATCAATGAGTGCAACTTCAAATATTTGTCTTGGCGTCGTTAAAATAAAGATGAATTTAGAATTCGTTCGGCCGCGGCCCTTGTGACAGCTGCTCGGTCCGAAACACTACAAAAATGCAGTTTTTTGGAGATTTTTATTTATTTTAAAAGTTATAATCTGAAAATAGTAGTTTATATATTTTCGCGATCAAATGTT
Source organism: Camptogramma bilineatum (assembly GCA_958496255.1). Lineage (NCBI taxonomy): Eukaryota > Metazoa > Arthropoda > Insecta > Lepidoptera > Geometridae > Camptogramma > Camptogramma bilineatum. Next base: position 14,863,819 of record OY292458.1, on the reverse strand, counting down.
GATGTATCTATATGTACGCGTAGAGAAAATATCTGAAACTAATAGTCTGATTCCAAAAAATATTTTTTCGACATTATTTTATCACAGAAAATCAGTAGAGTAGAGTAGTTTTTATTGTATACTGTTGAATAAGTACAAAGGTGGAAGTTTGTTTATCAAATAAAAGTGCAAACAGTTTGCCCTTTTCGGACGTACAACATTAAAAATACTTACAAACTAAAACTTACAAACATTCAATTATCTACATTAAATCACTGAAGAATTCCTCAATATTGTAATACACTTTGGAAATAAGCCAGTTCTTGAGTCTATTGCCGAAAGCATCCACTCATAGCGATTTTAAAGGTTGAGGTAAATGGTTATACATTTTAATAGAAGAATAGAATAACACAACACAATCACAATAACACAACACAAAAATGATCCTTCATCCATCTCTATGCAAGGAAACCATAGAACATAGTTACGAGTAGTTAATGGTGAGTTTAAACAACACAACAATTTCCAGTTCAGTTGTTTACGAGCAAATTACTCATTCCTGTTTGTTCTCCAATTAACAGGAGCTGTTGAAAACAAAGAACCATACGGCTTCGCTGGTGTAAATAGTGCTTAACCTTGGTTTTTCAGAAACGGTCACCGTTCATTTACGACCGCGATTTTATTTATTTATTTACAAAATATAATGTACTAGCTGCTGCCCGCGGCTTCGCTCTCGTGGTACCCGGATAAAAAGTACCCTATGTTCTTTTCCCGGTCATTATCTATTCAAATTTCAGTTCATTGCTGTGTTATAGAGGAGTCCAACATACAGTGGTTGGATTGTCCAAACATCCAAACATCTAAACATCCAAACATTCGCATTTAGTGTGATAGATAATGGTTAACCATTAGGTATATATTTTTTGTAAATTTGTTTTGTATTGGGTCACCTAGCTATATGTTTCTTTCTAGAAAAAAAAAACTATTCTTTTTATTTTTGATAGTCTGTGACAGGCTTAGACCATTTATGGACGTTTTTCTACAGGGACCGCTATTATAGATACCTTTAGAGTTTAGATTATACAAATGCCATTGCACAAATTCTGAAAACATAAACGCAACTTTACCACATTGTCGGTAAATCATGAGGAAACTACCTCAGGGTACTCCCAGTTTAGAGTTTTAGTTGGTAACAAACTCAGACAAACTTGCATGTTGAAGTTCAGTCGGGACCACTTGCAGCTCAACTTTTCTAGATCGCTAATCAGTATCTAAAAAGGCGTTGTTTTCTTCAACTATAAATACTTTTTCTTTTCTTTATTTTGGCTTCGCACGGCTTGTGCATACAGCCAGTGTCAAGTAATATAGATATTCTCAAATTCCCGCCAAAAAGACTTGTAAGTTTAAAACTGCAACGAGTTTGTGGTGTGAGATGATGATGTTCCCGCCCCAATTCTTCTAAAAAACTTTTTATCAACCAAAGTAAAAAGTAATAACCATAGATTTCGTTTGTTTCCTAATCTAATAATGACTAACGACTCTGTTGTGGTGACGTTTTCAAACAAAACTGTCATTTTGGAGAACGAAAAGCGCATCACACACACAGCAGATAATTACCTTCTGAAATATAAATTTTGAGAATGCGCCCATACAAATTCTATGGAGGACCACACACAGCGAATTTAAATTACAAAATATATTTGGTGCGATCTGTCAAGATTTATATTTCTTAAGAGATATATCTGCTGTGTGTGTAATGGGCTAAACACGATCACACGTCACCAGAGGTGGCAGCTTACTCATACAAACTTACTTTTTTATTTCATTATATAGTTCTTCTACCGAGGTAATAAATTATCATTCCATACCTTTTTCCCTAAGTCAATTACGCTGTGAGTAATGAAACAGTATGAAAAAGTGGCGCTAATGAGTAAAACGGGGCAGGAGCATGTAATTACTTTACCGTAAATTGTTGGGTTTCGCGAGCTCATTTTTCAAAAGTAGCTAGTAATAAAATAGACCATGCCAGACTAATTCTCTTCGCATCAGTTTAAACCGAACTTTAAAAAAAGTAGGGGGTTCTCAATGCGTCGGAATCTTTTTTGTGCTTTTCTATGTATGTTCACCGATTACTCAAAGACGCTTGGACTGATTTAAAAAATTCTTTTTTTGTTTGAAAGGGTAAACCTTCCAATTGGTGTCACACAAATTTGGTGAGGATCTGTCAAGGATCTTCGGAGTTATGAACAGAAATTCATCTTGTGAGTGCAGAAAATTGCTCAGCTTATAAGATTGAAGTAGACTTTTTAATTTTTTTAATTTAGCCACTTGTTTATAGAAAGGAGTAGAGTAAGTTCAATAAGATCCCACTATAGATTTACTTAATACATAGATATACTATATACTTAGGTACCTATTTAATTTATTTACAGAAACTAAACTACTACATTATTTACATTATCTTTTTTTAATACCTTCAATTAGAACCAGTTGAACCATCTAAGGATCGGTTTAAGCGATCTGTAGGTAGCTCAACTGATCCAATAAAGATTCGTTATTATTATTAAATACTCAAGCGAGTTTACCTGAAGCGTTATGACGTTATGACAGAGGCCTTTAGGCGGCCTTAAAACTCTATCACCAGAATTAACCTAGTATAAGTTTGTATGAGCTCATACAAACATACATACATACAATAGATGGAAACTCAAGGTACATCAACCAACAAGGATCTTACAACTACTTGAACGACATGATACGTAATGTAATTGGGCTCACTTTCATCAAATAGGAAACAAACGATCTCTTGTCTCGAATCGAAATGGTTTCTTGATGAGACGTGTCAAAATGTCTGTCTCGTGTCTCATTCGTGACGTGTCTTTGTGAGATATAAATGTTATGGCTGACGATAAAATGAACCTTTCTTTAGGCTTCTATCAAATGGATATAACGGGGAGACGATTGGGACAAATCTTTAGTTTTTCTTTAACTGTTTCCTCAACCATTACTAAAGTAGTTTTCGTCTGTTTTTCGTTGGCGTCACTGGCGTGGTGTGTATTTATATTATACTAGCTGCTGTCTGCGGCTTCGCTTGCGTGGTACCCGGATAAAAAGTAGCTTATATTACTCTCCAGGCCTCCAACTATCTCCACACAAAAAATCATGTCAATCCGTCGCTCCGTTTTGACGTGAAATCAGGACAAATAAATAAACAAATAAACACACTTTCACATTTATAATATGGGTACGGATTATATCTACAGAGTTTGCTGTTTCAGGTAATGGATATTTCAAATGTGCCGGGAGTAGGCACACTACGTTTTTCGTAGAGCGATTTTGAGCAGCGCGCTCTATCGATTCTGTCCTCTCCACAAAACAAAATGAGCTCCACAAAATGTGTCAGTTGGAAAAAAATGTTTTTGCGACGATCAGCCGGACTAAAGCCTTGACCAAACCAGAGCCAAATTGTCATCATCGGTGTCACGATGCGTCCTCTGATTGGACAACAACTGATCGCCACCTTGCACGCTACTGCGGACGCTCTGACTTGGTCAAGCCTTAACTTGAAGTACCTACCTAATTTATCCCAAGTTTAGTATACCCTTTTCGGGCCATACCATGAACTCTTAGAGCAATGTTAAAACAAGCTTAAAACAGTCCTACTGCTTTAGAAATGACATTCGTTGTCATGTTTCAAGCTTGTTGACCTTGCTCCAAGAGTTCATGGTACGGCTACAGGGACTTAGCATAATAGCATTATCGATAGGTCCCTCCAAAATGATTTGCCCGCGGTTACAAACAATCCTGAAAGTAATTTTGAACAATTTGCTAAAGTTTAACTGATAAAGTAACTGAGTTCCGTTCTCGATACTTCTGAGAGGTTTTGAAACTTTGATTTGTTTCGAACTTATAATTGTTCTATTTATTTGTTCATTTTATTCGCTTCGGAGTTACTGGAAATTTTTAAATACAAGATGGTGCTTGAACTTGGTGAGCTTCAGAATATCTATTAGCTATGTCATTTTTGCCTATATTATTATGATGAAGATTGAAAACTTTGATAATGTTTATCTCTTCTTCTTCTTCTTGCGTGTCAGAGGTTTACAACAACTGCTAAAGTTAAATTAGAATAGAATCTTGCCACCTTTACTCCCTCGTCTGTTGCGTTTATTAGGTCCTCCCATGTGCAGGTGGTAGGGCACAAGGGGCAAACAAGTAGGTGGGACATCGTTTGAACGGGGACCCCGCAGTCACAGTGCCTACGTGTCGGGTCGCGGTAGCCCCATTTGCACAAATCTTTTGATAAATCTCTTCGCAGCCAAATTCGCAGCTTTATAATAACGGCTTTATAATAACGGCTTTATAACAACGGCTGTAAAGTTTCAAACAAAGTGGACTAAAAAATAGTTGAAGACAAAACAATTACGTCTACCGCACCTTGGCAATAAGGTGATAATAATTTCATTTAATTTAGAATACAAGTGCTTTTACGAGCCTATATCTTTCTAAGATTGACTTGAATATGAACTGACTTGCAAAATAAAAAAAACACTCAAAATTAAAATCAAAATAATTTCAATATTAATTTTGGAAATTAAATGAATATTAATATTGGAGTGTTAGGGATTGCACTCACGGTTGATAGGTTAAGAGTATTAGGTTTAGGTAACATCTACTTTTATTAAAAAAAAATATTTTCTGACTTGACCCACGCATTACTACTGGCATTACTTCGTAGGCTGTTCTCACCTCTATGCACGGCCAAGATTCAAACTTCTGACTTCGAAATTCGAGGGAATATCCCACTCTTCTAAGACGGCTCTCTAGTGAAACATAGATCTCGCTAGCTATACATTATTTTTGAGTCACTTTAAGGCAGCTTTTAGAGAAGAAAGCGTTTCGCTTCGTTTACTCTAACGAGTCGTCTCAGACGTATCAATCTAAGGGCCTTGAAGGGTCATCACATCAGTCTCCATCATAATAGTAACCCACTTGAGTAGGTACTCTACTTTTTGCGTCTTGATGTTTTTTATATACCTATATTACATATAAGTACCTATATTTTATTGATTGACATTTCACACAGCAGCGCCATCTAGCCCTAAACTAAGCCTAATATGTACTTATGTATCGTCGGGCTAAATAAAAAGGTAATTTACGTGATAAATACCCGGATACATAAATATGCTAAAATGGTTCGGACATGTTGAGAGGATGAATGAAAGTAGATTGACGAAACAGGTCCATAAGGCGAGTGTGAATGGGACCGTCGGAAGGGGAAGACCTAGGCGCACATTCCTAGACCAAATTGGCGAATTATTGGAAAAAGGCCAGGTCAAGAGTACCCTAAACCGACGAGCTTGCATGAAGAATGTGATGAGAGTGAATGAAGCGAAAGAAGTGTGTCAGGATCGTAGCAAGTGGCAATCTGTGGTCTCTGCCTACCCCTATGATGGGATACAGGCGTGAGTTTATGTATGTATGTATGTACATAAATATTTATAATGTGTTCTGATCGCGAAATTTCAAAAGAGACAAAATAATATTTTTCTTCTTCAATCTCAGCTTAGCGGAAAATGCCAATATTTGTGAAGCTGAAGAGAATTTTCTGTACAATATTATCCTGAAATGTTTACGTTGCTCATGTTAATTTTTGACGTAAAACATTATACGCTAGTTGAATCAAAACAGGTTGATTTATAAAACAATAAATATAGTTTAATTCGTTCGAAATAGAATACTGAAATAGAAATCGCTAACTTCTGTAAAATGTGGGAATACAGGGCAGTAAGGGCAGCTAGGTACCTTAACCGTTGTAGGTAGAGGAAAACGTTCTTAGGAGACTATCCTTAACTTTTGAAGATATTTCGATCAACATTCACTGATTTTGAAAAAAATGTACAGTCAGCGAGAAAATGGGCAATTTACTCAAAAACTTTTTTGATCCCAATCGATCCTGTTTTTGTCTTCCCGTGTGTTAAAATACTATCGTACCAAATCTGAAATCGTAGGTACATTCCACTAGGTCAAACTAGCTTTGAATAGGTTATTTTTAGAGCTGTTTATGTAAGCGCCTGGCTCAATTAGTTGATGGGCGTGTAAAAGAGCCGATAATGGCTCACCCTTTGTACTCATTTGTAATTCGATACTACAGTAAAGGCTTGGGTACTTTGGTATTGTAGATTTTTATGAGTAAAAATGTGAGAGGTAAACTCACCGGCACAAAATGTGGCCAAAACGCTTATCGCGAATTAGTCAACAAACTAAGCATTATTTATGGGATGTTTAAATTATGTAAGGAGTCAAGTGGACTGTTTTATTTATTTAAGTAGGTAATTTGAGATTAAGATGGTTGAATTTTGAGTTTTGTTGAAAATAAAGGATAGGCCTGTTCCGAACGTTAGCCAGCAACGGAAATAAAAAATTATTTTTATGTTTTACTGGTTTAAACGTAATTTTTAATTTTTTTTATTGATTTATTGTTCATTGCGTTTCTATAAAAGCTTAGAAGATCCCACTAACAGCTGCTCAGGTTGCTCAGGCGGTTTTGCTAACGGACCAAGGACGAACTCAACGTGATGTGGCTTTAATTCTTGATGATCCACGTACCACGTTAAGATTTTCTCTCAAGAGGCATCGAGAGACTGGTCTACACACGCGGCAACCAGGAAATGGCAGATTAGGGTGCACCTCTGCCCGCGACGAAAGGTTCATCATACTGGCTGTACTAAAAAAACGATTCCTCACCGCAGTTGAGATCAAGCAGAGGCTTCAAACGGCATGGAGTGTCACTGTAAGCTAGCGAACAATAAGACGAAGGATGGAGGAATGCGATTTACGTGCCCGAAGTTCACCACGAGGACCTGAACTTGAGAGACACCACCGAGTAGCGAGACTAAGATTTGCCAGCAACCATGCGAATTGGAGCAACGAGAAATGGAGCAAAGTCTTATTCACAGACGAAAGCAGAATAGCCTTGCGAGTACCAGATGGTCGTGAGAGAGTGTACAAACGAAGAAAATAACACTTTCTTCTCATCACGACACTCCAAACCGTTTGTTACCAAGGCGGGTCTGCCACGGTATGGGGTAAGGTAAGCTCGGACGCCCGCAAAGAGCTGGTCATCGTGGATCAGCGCCTAACAGCAGCCAGGTACATTGAAGAATCCTTCAAGATCATGTTGTACCCTTCGTGGACTTCATTGGTCCGACGATTTCTTTCTAATGCACGATAACGCAACTGTTCACGTTGCTGGCACCGTCAAATCGTACCTGGCTGCTGTCGGTATTTGAAAACTGACATGGCCTGCTCTCAGCCCAGACATGAATCCTATAGAGCATGTCTGGGACATGCTCAAGAGGTGCGTCAGAATACAGCCAAACCCGCCAGAGACTTTATGTGAGCTGAAGTTCGCTCTAAAGTCAGCTTGGGAAGAAATTCCTCAAGTTGACATTAAAAACATACTGCAAAGCATGCCAGAACGCATGCAGGCCGTGTTTGCAGCTAGGGGAGGGGCAATATGCGTTATTAGGTTCAGTTTGAATTAACATTAGGTTACAGTTTTGTGTTTTAGTGAGAGTTTTAAAATTAAAGAAATTTTGGTAAAATCTCGTTTTTGATTGATATGCCATTTTTTATCAAATTTCAAAGCCATTTAGACGAATTTGTAAATAAACTGCAGCATAAAATCATTTTTTAATAAACCCAATCCAAACCGGTAGTGCCGGCATTCAAAATAAAGAAAAATTGAAACTTTTAACTTTGGGCCACATTTTCTGCCGGTGAGTGTAATTGGTCAGTGTAATGTCGGACAATAATGAGACGCAGCCATTGAGTTATAAATAGTAGTTCAATGAATGCAGCCATATTTATACCAAAAAACCAAAAACTGACTTCAGTTACTTGATATTCAACAATTATGGGACCATTTGAAGTGTATAAAACTAACCCTTTAAAAAAAATTGAAAATCGGTCGACAATTGACGGAGAAATCGGTTAACTACTCGTACATAAAAAAATACAAACAGTCGACACATACCACACATAAAACGAACGCCTTCTCTACTGATATCCTTTGATTATTATGCATGTATATGTTACGGGCAATGTGATAAATCCGGTCATTATGAATAATGACCGGTCCGTATGCATAATGACCGGGTCAATTGGGCAATGTGATAAAAACTGCATGATTAATCACTTTGCCCGGTCATTATGAAAATTGACCACCCTATCTTGGGCAATGTAATAAATTAGATGAATTGCAGTGTTTTAATTGATTTACTACATTTCTGGCGCTTCGGCGGCCGCTACCGCGGCTAAATCAAAGCTCCTTTAATTGGTATAATTATAATCAAATGTAGATTATTGTTATCAAAGCTGATATGTATCATACTCGTAAACTAGCTGACCCGATACGCGTTTAGACCCTGCGTCAATTCACACGTGCGACTACCACACCACGTCGCAGCGACAAAATGTGGTCCAGCTGTGGTTGCGTGTGAATTGTGTCGGAGCGACTTTTTGCAGTTGCGTTGTGGTACCGACAAAATGTCAATGTGGCAGGCGCCAGCTAGGAGCGCGCTGTTGATGACGTCATGTCGTTGCGATGTGGTTGCGATGTGGTCGTATTACACAGGTGGTCGATAACAACGACAAAATGTGGTACGTGTGAATTGGAAATTCATTTTCAATACAAATATACGCCCGACCACGTCGCGTCGTTGTGGTGTGGTTGTCGGTGTCGTGTGGTTGTGGTACGTCTGAATTGGCACTTGTCAAAGGATTGACGTCGTTCTGTGAAAACAGACAGTTTGTTTTAAATGAAAATTTAGTTTCTTCGTTTTTCCGTTCCAATTTATCTCTTCAATAAAATCTTACTCGGACCTCAACAGACAAATATAAAAAAAAAAAATAGCCGAATTGATAGTAGGTAATTGATTGTTTTATTTCTCTGAGTTTTATACCTACCTAGATAGAAAGTTTGTGAGTATGTTTTGACGTGAAGACTGGAAATAGCATAAAGGTTTTTCTAATTTAATTTTATTAAAAAGCGAGAAATAAAAATGTTCTCAGGTTCCTTTACTAGTTTAATATAACTAGTACACATAGACACGTGAAACTTTGCTTTTAAACCAGCCGTTTCTGTATTGTAAAGTCTGGCGTTTAATTAGGTCGCACTAGTTTACTAGTTAAAGTGCTGTTTTGAAATCAGCGACAGAGCACGCGACATAGAAAAGCACAAACAAATCGAGACATTGTACTTACGTCGCAATTAAAAAAAAAAAAAAATCTTATCAAAATTTTAAATTCCGACGGGATTTGAACCCGCAATGATACAAGCGATCCTGCATAAGCCGGAGTGCCTTTACCAACTCGGCCAAGGAATCCATTTTTGTCAGGTTGAAAATCTTGTTAAGACCATTTATCGATTCAAGCATTTTCATTTTCAAGTGTAGGTAATACCGAAGTGTGATTTAACACTATAAAAATTAAAATTATAAAAAATATAAAATCTCTTAAAATATATTTATAAGTATCTACATAGTGTGAACAATTATTATGTTTTTACGTTTTTATTTGAAGGTGAGCGAGCACCTCCCTAACAGGCGACACACCACGAGCCGGGGGTAGCTGCCTCCCGCGTTGCAACTAGAGCAGTTCTTTCAACGATGCCCTAATCTGCCTACCCCCCACAGGTTACTACAGTGGTTACTAACCTTTTCAATCTTGTTACCCCTATGCCATATCAAAATTTGTAAAAATTAAATATGTAACCCGCTCAGCTATTGTTATATCGGCGAACATCGACTGAGACGGGTAAATTGAAAACCAGCGTTGTATGTTCCACATGCAGCTTATGCTGAATTTACTCCCTTTGTCTCAACCTAACCTTGTGTACTTACCTATCTTTGGCTTGTTACTTTGTGTTATTGATGAGACAATAAATAAATTTGTATTTGTATTTGTATCAATGAAATAGCCCCTCGTCTTGCAAGCTATTTATATATCTGTAGACTTTTGTAATAACATCTTGTTTTATTCTTTTGCCAGCCTTCTTTCCGGCGGTGATTGGCTAGCAATCTGTCTGGTAATATTAGTAAACCCCTAATTATATTCCGGAATGTTGAAGATATGGGCCTTAGAAGTAAAATTGTGAACATGTTTCTATTTTTAATAGTAAACGCCTTTATTATACTAGGTACCGCATCACTTTTGGGGGTTCACTTGTTCGTTACGACGTTACGAAGTTAATGTAGTGAGCGTTGGTTCATAGAATTACATAAAAAAAAAGAATACCGAGGCAAGGCGGCGCGGTTCGGGTGCGGAGTTGACTGGTCAGCTATGACCTTTATCCTAGAGGCGATTTTATCTATCTATTATAAACTTTCGCAACTTGAATAAAAGTTTTAAACATTCTCTGGACGAAATCATTTTATCATACCTCGCTCGACGTTACGGATTATACTGAGATCATAAAAAACTACACTGGTCGCGCGTCTTAGTCGCATTTATCGAAACCAAGTCTTTATAATGCCGTTCGGGTACCCGATGGTCGCTTGTGAGCTCGGCACGGATTAGCTTTTTGGTGTTCAATTTGAGACTCAATGAACCAGAACAAGATAGAGCATCAAATTGTTTGATCGTAAAGCAAAGCTAATTACACAGATTGTTACACAGCCGGCTTTCAAAACAATAGGGTAGTCGTAACACAAGCTTGACAAAAGATAACATTCAAATGAAAACGAAATGAAATTTGATGAGGACTGTATTCCCAAGGTATCTTTAGGCATTTAAGATCCTTTAAAGATATCTAAGGGGGTAGTCAGAGGTGTGTTCGAATACATTTTGGTATATGCCCACATTTTGTAGAAGAAAACATTCCATACGTAACAGGTTTCATGTATCGACTCTATTAGAAAGCTAAGTGATTTCCTTCACCGTTTAGAGCTCATGTTAAGGTTCGTTGAAGCACGGCCGGGTTCAAACCTGCGACCTTCGAATCGAAATTCGAGGTACCAACTCAAAGCTAGAAGGCTCAAAGTAATCTAAAAAAATATTTTTTATTTGTGGTTTAAAGTGCTATTAAACGTGCAATGCTATATTGGGCTGGTTCAATCTGTGGTCTGCATTGTGTTATCGGCGCTTCTGTCAGCTCATATGAAAACCACAGATCGATTTACTATACAATATTATACAACTAAACTAATCAAATTACACGCAATTAATCTATCTGAACTAAATGCTGCTTGGGTTACAATATAAATGTAAGCTTTGCCTAATTATAGAGCCTAATTATAGAGCCGTGTTGGCCGAGGGGTACAGTACCTTGACTTTCGATCCGAAGGTCGTGGGTTCGAATCCTGGCCGTGCATCAATGGACTTTTCGTTTGGAAAAAATTATATGCGCATTAATACGAGCTCTAAACGGTGAAGGAAAACATCGTGAGGAAACCCGCGGCTTAACCGGCCATATTCCTGTGGATATGGCCGGTTAAGCTAAGAGGATGGTGTGGGTGCTGGGCAAGCCTACTCCATCTCAACAATGTCCCAGGTACTACAGTGTCCCGATAAGTGTAGGCAAAGATTGCCTCCTGACACTGTATAAATCATCTCTAGTAAAGATGTAAAGGCCTAAATCTCCTAATTATCAAATAAAAAAAAAAACAAATAAATGAACGAAACACAAACACATTTTGCAACAGCTAACATTTTTGTAACAGGCTGCATGCAAGCCGCCGCGTATTAAAAAAACTGTTTTTCTTATGGTAAGCGTCCACAGGCCCGCATCGCACGCAGCGGACGGATCGCATCAAACGGATTATCTGTGAAATGCGATGCGTACGATGCGGACATGTGGACGCACTTATATGAGTTTCTATACAAATAATACTACGATCCGTTGCGTGCGATGCGTCCGAAGCGTACGAAACCGACATGTGGACGCTTACCATTACTCGTCGTTTTAATATGCTTAAGAATATTCATTAACGAAATATAAATTGATGCATGGCTGAGATTCAAACCGACCTTCAGATTTTAGGCACATTTCCACTAAGCTAACACAGCTCTTTTAAAATGTGGTCGGAAAAGAAATCCTGGATGCCCCCAAGGCAGGGCTAGCCAACCGAGAGTCGAGAGAGGTTCCAAATTGGAAGACGAAATTAACTTTTCGACGGTGGCTTTTGGTAGAAACGATTGTACCTTTAGCATTTCTCTTTAGATCGATAGAGCAAGCTCGCTTGTTTAACAAGCTGTGACCCGTTGTTTGGCTAGCGTTGAAATTTTAATGGAACTGATTTATTACGGGAAACATTGTATTACACTAGTATTAAAATGTGACAGTTTTTTAATGATAATTTACTTAGACCGTGTTCTTTGCCTTTCTGTAAATCTAGTTCAACCTGAGGTTGAAGAGATCACTTATATAGCGATAATACCGCCTATTGTACTTTGCTTTTTTTTCTGTGTGTGCGTATTATTAAAGTAAGTATTTTAATAGAAGAATCATTGACTGGATAGTTTTTCTTATAAATAAAATAATAATAATACTGGTGGAAAATGTCCACACAGCATCATGTAGCCCCAAAGTAAGCAGAGCTTGTGATATGGGAACCAAATGACTGATATACCTACCTACTTACATACTTTTCTTATATAAGTACCTACTTACATATATTATACATTAAAAAACATGCGGACCCAAGACAAATATTTGCAGTACCCCCGATCGCAAGTATGCACAGAGTCTACTATTCGATCCGTGACTGTAGTATAGTCTCTCAAATGTATGGGGATTTTAGTTCAGTCAAGTTACCACTGGAGGCGCTGCACCCCGGATCCCATACATTTGAGAGACTATACTACAGTTACGGATCGAATAGTAGACTCTGTGCATACTCGCGATCGGGGTACAGATCATATAAACATTTGTCACGCGGCGGGGATCGAACCCGCAATCTCCTCTGTCTCAGGCGGGCCTTCAGCCACTGCGCCACAGATGTGTCAATATTCAAGTTTTTGGTCTCAATATTTTAGGTAAGAGAAAAAAAATAAACAAAGAACGGTTTAATTGAGTTTTTATTTCTTTCCATGTAATCAAATTGGTGAACGTGCCACTTAATTGACCGAATCCTTGGTACCGTGACTCAATTTAGTTACAAATTAGACTGGGCTGTCATTAATGAAACACCTTTTGAAATTGTTTGATTTTTCATTACGTCACACGTCATTACGTAATGTGTACGGTCAAAGTTGATTAATACTAAAAATATTTGCTCTATAGACTTTATTACACGTAAAATTTAACATAGAAGATTTTTTTTTCTTTTATAGGTAGCATTTTTCGCCATCTGGTCAATCAGTCTCAGTGCAAGGAATCGAGCCTTTGGGAGCACAAAATGTATGAAGAGCATATGAAAAAATAACGTTTTTAGTATTTTGAAAAGGGGCGTCTTTCTCATTTCAAGTTAAAACAGGGTGTATCAAAGTGATCCCATATCAAGTCGATAGAAAATAGCGCAGTTTTTTTTTTCTTCGAATCTAATGAACCTATTTTCTTTATTTTTGTTATAACTACTCCAAAATACATGTATTTGAAATGAGTTTTATCATTTAGTGTCTTTCAATCATTTCGAGGGCAAAGTCATGGAAATAAAGTAATATAGGCCTAAGTTATATTTATTCTAAAAATTCAAATCGTTCTCATCATTCATTGTGATTGAATCAATCGTATCTAACAAGTTTTAAGATGAGCTAAAACAAAAACGTTTGACAAAAACAGGGTGATACTTTCGACGTTAAGAGGCATTAGACAAAATTTTCTGATTTACGTGATGTTTTGGGGCAGGATTTTTCAATGAAAACACTGTATTTATAAAAAAATTATGGCACAGCATGAAATATCATTTCAATTTTGTACTATTAAATGAGCTACTTTTGTATTTTTATTATTTCTTTTTGATTAATCGACCTCAAACCGGCGACTGTTTTGTGAATTTTTGCTGTAAGAGGTTTAGAAATCACCATATTTACGAATCATTTTGACGTCCAAATGGTATAAAAAAATTACGATGTTTTGCTGTGATAGTCAACCAAACTATTAAATGGATCACTTTTTACTACCTTTATTTAGTTTTTGAGTAAAAAAATCTTTAACTTAGTCCAAATTTCGAGAAAACGGCCAAAGAATTGCTTTTGATTTTGGCTACTTAGAACTGACTTAGAACTCTTGTTCGTAAAATTAACAAAACAGAAATAAACTTGAGTTCAAAATCAATCCTTTTCTGAAAAAAAAAATGCAAAAAGATTAAAAAATTGGCAATGAAAAATCTTTTAAAACAACCTAAAACGCGTCGTATCTACTACCCTATCTACTCGACGCAAGCAGACCGCGCCGAGCGCTTCTAGGGGGTGGACGTATCGCTTTGCATCCCGGAGCTCGTACTGAGTCGACTCGCAAAGCACGTCGCCGGCTACGAAGAATATAGCGAAATAGGAGCGTTTGATACATTGGTTGCTAAGTTATTAATTACCTATTTTTAAATATTTTCTGCGGGGCTAAAAAGGCCGTTAAAGCAGAATAATGATCTGAATTGTTGTGTAACTAATAATGTAATAATAGGGTGACAGCGAGCTGATCTGATGATGGAGTCAGGACCTGTTCCATGGAATTTTATGATGATATGGGTATCAAATGAAAGGGCTTGATGAGCGCAACACAATGCTGATCTGATGATGGAGTCAGGACCTGTTCCCTGGAACTTTTTAATGATATGGGTATCAAATGACAGAGCTTGATGAGCGCAACACAATGCTGATCTGATGATGGAGTCAGGACCTGTTCCCTGGAACTTTTTAATGATATGGGTATCAAATGAAAGAGCTTGATGAGCGCAACACAATGCTGATCTGATGATGGAGTCAGGACCTGTTCCATGGAACTTTTTAATGATATGGGTATCAAATGAAAGGGTTTGATGAGCGAAACACAATGCTGATCTGATGATGGAGTCAGGACCTGCTCCATGGAACTTTTTAATAATATGGGTATCAAATGAAAGGGCTTGATGAGCGCAACACAATGCTGATCTGATGATGGAGTCAGGACCTGTTCCATGGAACTTTTTAATGATATGGGTATCAAATGAAAGGGTTTGATGAGCGAAACACAATTCTGATCTGACGATGGAGTCAGGACCTGCTCCATGGAACTTTTTAATGATATGGGTATCAAATGAAAGGGTTTGATGAGTGAAACACAATTCTGATCTGATGATGGAGTCAGGACCTGCTCCATGGAACTTTTTAATAATATGGGTATCAAATGAAAGGGCTTGATGAGCGCAACACAATGCTGATCTGATGATGGAGTCAGGACCTGTTCCATGGAACTTTTTAATGATATGGGTATCAAATGAAAGGGTTTGATGAGCGAAACACAATTCTGATCTGATGATGGAGTCAGGACCTGTTCCATGGAACTTTTTAATAATATGGGTATCAAATGAAAGGGCTTGATGAGCGCAACACAATGCTGATCTGATGATGGAGTCAGGACCTGTTCCATGGAACTTTTTACTGATATGGGTATCAAATGAAAGGGTTTGATGAGCGAAACACAATTCTGATCTGATGATGGAGTCAGGACCTGCTCCATGGAACTTTTTAATAATATGGGTATCAAATGAAAGGGCTTGATGAGCGCAACACAATGCTGATCTGATGATGGAGTCAGGACCTGTTCCATGGAACTTTTTAATGATATGGGTATCAAATTAAAGGGCTTGATGAGCGCAACACAATGCTGATCTGATGATGGAGTCAGGACCTGTTCCCTGGAACTTTTTAATGATATGGGTATCAAATGAAAGGGCTTGATGACCGAAACACAATGCTGATCTGATGATGGAGTCAGGACCTGTTCCATCGAACTTTATAATGATATGAGTATCAAATGAAAGAGCTTGATGAGCGCAACACAATGCTGATCTGATGATGGAGTCAGGACCTGTTCCATGGAACTTTTTAATGATATGGGTATCAAATGAAAGGGTTTGATGAGCGAAACACAATGCTGATCTGATGCTGGAGTCAGGACCTGTTCCATGGAACTCTTTAATGATATGGGTATCAAATTAAAGGGCTTGATGAGCGCAACACAATGCTGATCTGATAATGGAGTCAGGACCTGTTCCATGGAATTTTTTAATGATATGGGTATTAAATGAAAGGGTTTGATGAGCGAAACACAATGCTGATCTGATGATGGAGTCAGGACCTGGTTCATGGAACTTTTTAATCATATGGGTATCAAATGAAAGGGCTTGATGAGCAAAACATAATGCTGATCTGATGATGGAGTTATGACCTGTTCCATGGAACTTTTAATGATAATATGGGCATCAAATGAAAGGGCTTGATGAACAAAACACAATGCTGATCTGATGATGGAGTCAGGACCTGTTCCCTGGAACTTTACAATGATATGGGTATCAAATGAAAGGGCTTGATGAGCGAAACACAAAGCCGGGTCGGGGTTTACTTTGACTTTGATTCTTGATTTTGACTTTCACTTTGATTCTTGATTCTTGATTTTCAATTTTAGTTTCTCTATTCTCGGATCTCGGATTCTTGATTTTCGATTTTCGAGTCTCAATTCTTGATTATCGGATCTTGGATATCGGGTTCTTGATTCTTGATTTTGATTCTTGATTTTCAATTTTCGATTATCGATTCTCGGATCTTGTATCTCGGATTCTTAATTCTTGATTTTCAATTTTTTAATTTTTGATTTGTGATTCTTGATTCTTGTTTCTCATTTCTCGATTCTCGGATCTCGGATTTTTATTTTGATTTTTATTTCTTGATTTTGATTTTAAAATTAAAATCAAGATTAAAAATGAAAAATCAAACATCAAAAATCGAAGTCAAAAGTAAATCCTAACCCAGCTTTGTGTTTCGCGCATAAAACCCTTTCATTTGATACCCATATCATTATAAAGTTCCATGGAACAGGTCCTGATTCCATCATCAGATCAGCATTGTGTTTTGCTCATTAAACCCTTTCATTTGATACCCATATCATTATAAAGTTCGATGGAACAGGTCCTGACTCCATCATTAGATCAGCATTGTGTTGCGCTCATCAAGTCCTTTCATTTGATACCCATATCATTAAAAAGTTCCATGGAACAGGTCCTGACTCCATCATCAGATCAGCATTGTGTTGCGCTCATCAAGCTCTTTCATTTGATACCCATATCATTATAAAGTTCGATGGAGCAGGTCCTGACTCCATCATCAGATCAGAATTGTGTTTCGCTCATCAAACCCTTTCATTTGATACCCATATCATTAAAAAGTTCCATGGAACAGGTCCTGACTCCATCATCAGATCAGCATTGTGTTGCGCTCATCAAGCTCTTTCATTTGATACCCATATCATTATAAAGTTCGATGGAGCAGGTCCTGACTCCATCATCAGATCAGAATTGTGTTTCGCTCATCAAACCCTTTCATTTGATACCCATATCATTAAAAAGTTCCATGGAACAGGTCCTGACTCCATCATCAGATCAGCATTGTGTTGCGCTCATCAAGCCCTTTCATTTGATACCCATATTATTAAAAAGTTCCATGGAACAGGTCCTGACTCCATCATCAGATCAGCATTGTGTTGCGCTCATCAAACCCTTTCATTTGATACCCATATTATTAAAATGTTCCATGGAGCAGGTCCTGACTCCATCATCAGATCAGCATTGTGTTGCGCTCATCAAGCTCTTTCATTTGATACCCATATCATTATAAAGTTCGATGGAGCAGGTCCTGACTCCATCATCAGATCAGAATTGTGTTTCGCTCATCAAACCCTTTCATTTGATACCCATATCATTAAAAAGTTCCATGGAGCAGGTCCTGACTCCATCATCAGATCAGAATTGTGTTTCGCTCATCAAACCCTTTCATTTGATACCCATATCATTAAAAAGTTCCATGGAACAGGTCCTGACTCCATCATCAGATCAGAATTGTGTTTCGCTCATCAAACCCTTTCATTTGATACCCATATCATTAAAAAGCATCATCAGATGAGCTAGCTGTCACCATATTATTTCATTGTAGTCGGAACTTGACTGACATGCTGAGATCCAAGTTTCAACTCAATCGGACTATTTACTGAAGAGTTCTGTTGAAAAGCTCCTGACTCCATCAGATCAGCACAATATGGTTTATGGGACAAAAAAACAAACATTTATTTTTTTGTAATTATTTGTATTCAAAGTGTAACTAACCCGACTTTGTTTTGTGTTATACCTATAGGTACCTACCTAAGTACCTACCCAAAAAGTATTTTTACTATCTCAAATAAATCAATCACATGAAAATTACCAAAACCGTTTAGTCTAAGAAACGGAGCGCTGTTCATTGGGTGTTAGAATTTAGCAACTTTTGTCCCTCCGAGCGCTGATTTTGTCGAGTGCGAAATTGTATACTGGCTCTTAATGAGAGTTCCCGACTTCAATTGTTTGGAGAAAAGTTGCAAAGTATGACGTCATCAACGCCATGTTTAATGCAAAGCCTGCAACGCACCATTCATCATCGACTGTCTCGAACGTCGTCATGATAGAAGATAGATTGTAAAACACATTACGAAGGTACACTCAGCTATGAAAATAATCAGAGAACCTTTTATTTTTTCAGGTCTTACAATTACGTTAATATTGATATTATTTTTTTACATTTTACATTTTTATTGACGTGTTAACGTCTTATAAATCGATGAATGCCGGCTGCACGCACGAAAAAGTGTCACGGTCCGTCTACGAGACGTAGCGCTGCTACGAGACGTAGCGAGAGCTACGGTTCTTGTAGCACTAGCTACGAAGTAAATTATTTTGCTAAATAATCCGATCCGATTTATTGATATGAAGAATGTTTTATAATTTTGTCAAAAGAAAATTAAAATAAATTGAATGTATTTGACAATTTTTCATCAATGTTTTCTTATGACGTAACCACGTAAAGTTATAGTCCGTAAACCGACTTTACAGACAATCATTTTTTTACAAACAAACAAACAAACATGGAGAGACTGACGTACAATGATAAACAAGACAACATTTATGATGTTAAAATATACCAACTAAATTACAATACAAGAACAGAAACTGACATACAATAACGACAACAAGACAATATTTATGTTGTTAAAATATACGAACTAAATTACAATACAAGAACAGATCGCTTATTAAATTCAAAAGGGTCATATTTCAAAAACTACATTTTTTACAGAGGAGCCTATTGAAGTTTTGGTTGTCGTTTTTTCGTATTATTTTGTAAATAGTATCTTGTATATACAAGTGTCATATATCATTCGATGCGTATTTTGAGCTGTTATTTACTATAAAATAACATTTACTGTAACTTTCATCCAGAAACGTACAAAGTCACAAAAGTCCCTTTTATTTATAAAAATGGTCGCAATGTTAAATGAATTTACTAAACAAAAGGCCACAAATCATACAATAAATTAGTTTCACTATAAGTTTTGCATCATTGTTTTGGTAAATGTGAAAAGAAACTACTCCTCTAACTGGCCAACAGAAGCCTTGCACCGGGGTGAATGGAAAAAGGGGAGGGAGGCCTTTGCCCAGCAGTGGGATCCAGTGGGCTGATTAGATTAGATTAGATTAGATAGAAAAGAAACCCTATTTGGACCCTCAAAGCCACCGATAGGCAGAGGATAGACGCGTTTGAGATGTGGTTTTGGCAACGCCTTTTGAGAATCCCATGGACAGCCTACAAAACTAATTTTTCAATTTTAAAACAACTGAAGCTAAAGCACCAAAAGCGTCTGTCAACCACTTGCCTGTACAGAATCTTAAAATCCTTTGGCCACATTGCCCACAGGAGCACCGATAGTATCGAGATACTTATTGTGACAGGCAAGATAGAGGGCAAAAGACCGAGAGAATGTAGCCCCAAATGCTGGTCTGACCAGGTATCGGCGCAACTAGAATTGCTGATGAACAAAGCACTGCATCAAGCCACAGATCGCTCCAAATGAAGATCAACCATCCACAGGATTATGGGAAGGAGTAACGATCCTCACTCAACAATAAGGAGGAGGATTTCACATTAAAATAACTAAGAAAAGAGACAACAAAACAGTCAACAGGTTTTTAAAATACCTCCCCCTTCTTCTTTGCAGTTTTTATTAATGCGATGTACCTACTGAGCAGCTTAAGAATTCTTGAGATGTTCTTCTGTATGATGGAGTGCACAGCGTCACCCTCATTTTGGGTGTGTGTGCCCCTTGATTAAGAATTTATGGGTTATACCTCTTAAGTTTAAAAAAATCATTTATGGCGTATTAGTACATTGCTTACATAAATTTACCTCACCTTGTGGGCAAGTCATCACCGCTTGTAAGTCGTAGACTGTGACTATAAAGTTTTCGCTAAGTGAATGTCTAAAATTGTGACTGTACCTAAACCACAAAAAGCAAGTTAAGAAAATGCCTATTAGGTTGCAGCTGACTTACACACAAACAGGCAAAAACCCTTTCCTTTAATAAACTAACTGTTCAATTTAAATAATTTTGTTATAATCATTTTTTAGTTTGAACAAACAGTCAAATTAGGTAGGTCCAACTTTAAGAAAGAGGTAAATCGTCGAATCCAATTCGGATGGACAGAATTCGGGAAATTTCACAACATCTTCTCGTATATAATTACATCAGTGCCATAAGACAAAAGTCTTCAATCAGTGTGCGTTACCGTGATGGCATAATGGAACCGAGACGTGGTCCTTTACTATTCTCTAAATGGAAAAGTTCTTGAGTGGAGGCCACGGATCAGCAAGTTCAGCGTTCGACGTCCACCAATAAGCTGAACAGACAACCTTTAAAAAAAGCAGGTCGTGGTGGATGCAAGCCGCTTCCAACTGCAACACAATGAAATCATTGAGGGAAGCCTGCCTATGTCCAATAGTGGACGTCCAAAGGCTGAGATGATCATGATGATAAATAAAATACTACATAAACATAATTTTTTAACATTATAGCATAGTTCACGAACATCAAAACAGCCATTTAACAAACATAGCATAATTTGTTTAAACGCAAAACAGACATATTCCAAGAACTGCACTTTTTGTTTCAATAAATAATTACCAAACTTATTAAATTTTAATTCAAAAGAAACGTATCTCAAAACATGGCTCCTTTGCTTATAAATAATATTGTACTCCGCGTGATTTCTATATTCAATACGGTGACATTTCAAAATATGGCACTTTTTACGATAATTTACTACTTCAAATTCAGTTGATTTTCGGAATGTGGCCCTTTTTAACAAAGATTACGTGCGATTACGCTTATCGCCGGGTCGTAATTGATAAGATGGCCGTTTTGTTCTGAAATTAGTGGTCAATGTGTCAAAATTCAAAAAGGGCAGTTGTATATTTGGACCATTTTAAACGCTAAATCAATGGGTGTCTTCTTCGAATATAAAAATTTATACAATTTAGATGCGATTTTTGCAATAAAAACGATTTTGAGTTTTTTCGAAATATGACCCTTTTGAATTTAATGAGCGGATGGTAAAGCCAATCTAACATTATAATAAAAACGACGTAGAAAGTAAGTTTTGAAATACGTACCTACTACAGTTATATTATAATAGCTTTTGAACCGCTCGTGGCGTAGCTTGCTGAGACGTTCTTGATTGATCGTTGAAGTTAAGCAACGTTGTGAGCGGTCACAATTTAGATGGGTGACCGCAAGTGCTTCGGAGAGCACGTTAAATTGTCGGTCCCAGCTTGTAAGTTGTTAAGCCATGACGGAGGCTTTTAAGCGGCCTAAAAACTCCGTCACCAGAGTTGGCCACTTGCTCATAAAAAACTTACTTAGTTATAGTAAAATGTCATGAATGTTAACAAATCAGTGACAGAGTTCCGATGTGTGATTTAGTTTGATCGTTTCAGACTTAGAATCGGAGTCGCCACTGAAGTCTGATAGACGCGGCGCTGCTATCGTAGAACTAGGTTATGTAAAAAAATACTAATTGTCCAACTAAGGCTTAAACAATAATAATTATGCTAGTTTGTACGTTCGTTAGCTCTGCACACCAGAACAACTGAACGACCTTGACTAAAAGAGCATAATAAAGTAAATAAAACAATTAGTTCCTGCTTTTGTCGTAGGACTTGAGTGCTGAATCCTACTCTACCAGAAAATTGGCAAAGACCAGTATGTTTATTGGAAATATTTCCAATTACTTTCGGTTTTAAAAAACAATGTTCATAAACATATAGAACATGCTGACCCTTGAAACTTTAGAAGCTGGTTTCGCCCACATCGCATCGTTTTAGCTGTGAGGTGAATTACCCATTATTGTGGTTTATTGCCCACAAAAATAAAGGGCTTTTTCTGTGTAGAACCACTTTAACGGGATTGTAGTGAAGCACTTTTGTAGCTTGGTCGTTACTAAGAACCTTGACATTGTACCTGATACAGAATCAGGGATAGACAATTGTTTCATTTATTACATTTATTGCAAGAAATATGGTCAAAACAACTTACTAACTCCATTGGCTCAGGGACCCAAAGTGAGTCTTGGCCTCCGAAACGAGAATTCGCCACTTCTTTCTGTCCATTGCTGCCTCTGGCCAGTTTCATTTAATGATAGTTTATTTTTATTTTTTTCCTTTCGAAGATGTACAGGAGAAGGAAGGGGTATGTACTATCGACCACCAGCGCCTTACCACCTACGGTGATTTTTCTGTGAACCGACTAGCAGTTACCCCCGCCATTACAATTTGTCTACAACTGACTACGGTCAACTAAAGGCTGTAACTTTAATGTATAAGTCAAAAACTAATAGCTGTCTAAAATATAAACAGATGATTATGTCTCCGATTGGTCAAAATAAGAGACAAAAGAAAAAGGCGGGGTCAGCTAGTTAACTGTGTGCAAGCGAAAATTTTTCCAAACTGGTAAGGTGAGAGTTTCTTCGATAGTAGGTACATTAAACTCATGCCTACTATTTGCAAGTACTTAAAGTTCCAGGTAAAACGTTGCAGGCCTCGAAAGGTAACAGCGTTAATTATTACACTACTGATAAGTTTTGTGATGTTTTTCTTCACTGGCTAAAGTGCGCGTCAAAGCACGAATATTTTATGGATAAATAAATCCATTGTTGGGATTTGAACTTTATGTCCTTCAGATCAAAGTCCTACTTGTCCAACATTGCTCAGGTACCAAAAAATATGAATTAGTACAATTATTAGACATCTAAAAAAATTCACATTTTAAAAAGGTTTTTTCATCTCCTTTCCATTCACTTTCACACATTTTTCAAACACTTGTTTTCTGAAGCGAAACATAATAAAAACTACAGCTGTCTTACAAATAATACAAAAATGTAACATTTCCGAATGCTGGAAAGCAAAATGGATTCCACCTGTTTACTCAGCAGTACAAATATTTTTTTATGGAAATGAAATGGAAGCGTCATGATTTTTGAGAGCTAGAGATGATATTTGTCAGAATATTTTGAGTTTTATGCCCGGGTTACACGAGGCTAGTTTTTCAAGCTAGGATAGCAAGCTAGTGTTAGTAAGCTAGCAAGCTAGTACTTCTAGCTTCGTGTACTAGCTTAGAAATGAAGCTAGTTGTGTCTACACGAAACTAGAAGTACTAGCTTGCTAGCTTACTAACACTAGCTTGCTATCCTAGCTTGAAAAACTAGCCTCGTGTAACCCGGGCATGAGGCTGGTTTTACTGTCACGCGTACCGTCGGCGCTGATAGGCGAGTGATCTTTATTACAATGAAATAAGGATACTGATTGTTTAGCACTGACGAGAGCAATCAGCGTAGCCATTTATGCTAAACAATCAGTATCCTTATTTCATTGTAATAAAGATCACTTGCCTATCAGTGCCGACGGTACGCGTGACAGTAAAACCAGCCTTAGCACAGAGTTTTAGTGCGTCAGTGGATATGTAATTTATCTTTTTCCTATGTTAATGTTATTCTATTTGAAGACTTTGAAGATTGTTGCATTCTTAATACTCGGATGTCAATGAATAAAGATGGCTGCTGGATGAATAAGAAGCCTTTAAATTATGCATACAAGCATCTCTGATTTAAATTCTGCCTGATTACAAAAAACTGTTTGTACTTACAAAAATAGGATGGAGGAGGAAGACACGACATTATCTTCAAACGAAATTATTCATTCTGATCTTATTGTAATTGACGACCTCTGTGGCACAGTGGGTGAAGGCTCGCTTGAGGCGCAGGAGGTTATGGGTTCAACCACCGGATCACCGAAAAGAAAGCTAGGCCCCATACCGTGTTTGTTGCCCTGATTATTCACGGTGTTGGTCGCGAAGGAACAGGAGTATCATCACCCAGCTCAAGACGTTTCAAAGTGGTCATAGCGGTCCTATTGAATAAATGATATTTGAATTTTGATTTTTTTTTTATCCCCGCCGCGGGACAAACGTTTGAATGATCTGCAAATATTTGTTTCGAGTCTGGGTGTTTTCTATGTAAGTATAATAAGTATGTATAAACAAAAAAAAGTATGAAAGCAGTATTATTAGCAGTGATCGGAATTAGGCGGGCTAAAATACCTAAACTTCAAAGAACAGAGGCAAAAAAGGGGAGACTTCCTTACTACAAGAATTTTATTCGGTCCAATTGGGCCGAAAGTTGGAACAATTTTCAATTTTCAAAAAATGTTAATAATATTGTGATCTAATTCAAATAATTTTTCTATTTGACCGACGGAAAAAGTTTTTATCTTTTATCTTACATTTTAGTTTTTGTTATTAACTCAGGTAAAAAATTGATTCACCTTAATGTTAGATGTTCTTTATTAATGTCCCGAAAACGGAAATAATTGGGCTGAAAAATATTTAGTCCTAAGGCGTCTCCATTTGTCTCTGTTATTTTTCGAACATTAGGTATTTTAGCCCGCCTAATTCCGATCACTGATTTATTAGTCACGTGGTTCATATATTAAGCTCTCCTTACTCTGGGGCTACATTGAGGCTACATGATGCTGTGTGAAATGTACAGCATTATTTATTAATTTATAATCTTCTTGAGAAAATCCAATTTTATAATGTACCCTTTTAAGGAAAACTCGTGGCACGAGCTTACTGTGAGTAATATTGTTATTTGCGGAGTCGACTTGTAGCGTCAGATGAAATGGGCGCAAGTAAACGTTTTAATCAGGGGAATAAACAAGAAACTTGAGGGCACGGGATAAGGCTTCAGGGTTACTAAGGAACATTTCCTTTTGTGTAACATGCTTGTGCTTATGAAATGTAGATTCTGTTATTATTACCCGGATAAAAAGTAGCCTATGTTACTCTCCAGCCCTCCAACTATCTCCACACAAAAAATCACGTCAATCCGTCTCTCCGTTTTGATGAGAAAGCAGGACAAATAAACAAACAAATAAACACACCTTCACATTTATAATATGGGTACGGATTAAAAAATCCGCCATCGACCACGGCTCGGGAGACGCACGTCATAGTTTTTGTACCTACCAACTTACCTGTATCTTTCTTTCAAAAGTAATTAAACTTAAATATTATAAAGTTTTGTTTTTATTAACATAGGTACTTAATTTATTTTATGTGGGCAGTTAAAATCTTAATTGGAGGTTTATTAACATGAATATTATTATCAACGGGATAATTACCATGATTATTGAGTTTTGTTGCTTCCCGATAGTAATTATCCCGTTGATAATAATATTTATGTTCGTAACCATGATAGTTTCAAAAGTTATTAACATGAATTATTATTTTTTGTTAAATGCTCTAGGCCTTATATGGACACGGGATTTTATCGCTTAATTTACCTTATTTATCCCGACGTTTCGGCTATGTTACAACTAAGTTAGAAATGAGGTAAATTACGCGATAAAATCCCGTGTCCATATAATTTTCAATAGATATGAATGGTGATCGCGAAAGTTTAAAAAAGACTATGTTAGGTTAGGTTAAATTTAAAAATTAAAGTATCCAGACACTGGCTACATCTCTGCCTCTTTTAGATGCATAATAAAACTAGACGACCCTTGTTAGTCCCAGGAAATCGAGATTAAATGAGATCGCTTTTTGTAGAGGATTGTCTTTGAAACTGCTTCGAATGAGAATCGACCCTTCGTAAACTTGAAATGTTGCTTTTAATCTTATGAAGACAAAAGCCAATCTACTAAGGCCGTTTTCTCACTGCAACGCACCCCGCACACCGCTGCGGGGCGCGTTGCAGTGGGAGAACCGCCTAATAAGCATTGTAACCCATATATAAGTATTATATTCGTATGAGCAAGTCAACTCAGGCCAACTCTGGTGAGGAGTTTTTAGGCCTCCTATAGGCCATCGTCATGATTTAACGACTTTAAAGATCGAACTGACAATTTAACCCATATTGGGAAACGTCCTATCTTGTTACTTCATTTGTTAACTTTACCATAATCAGCGTTGTCATGTAAGTAAGTAAGTTCGTATGAGCAAGTGGCCATCTCTGGTAACGGAGTTTTTAGGCCGCCTAAAGGCCTCCTTCATGACTTAACGACTTAAAAGTTCGGACCGATAATTTAACCCATATTGGGAAACGTCCTAACTTGTTACTTCATTCGTTAACTTTATCATAGTCACAAGTCACACTAAGTCGCAGAATCCAAACTATAAATGAAAAAAAAAAAAAGATTCCAACGAATTGAGAACCTCCTCCTAGTTTGAAGTCGGTTAAAAATTAATAAAAACATTTATGATTATTGTGTCTTGGTGATTATAAGGGTAGAGTAACAAAAGTTTTGTAACACCTAAAACAATAGTTTTAGTAAAGTTTCTGTAGGGATTAGCCTCGATCGAAACTCGACTGAGTCTGAAAGCGATTCAATTACGAAATGCCCTCACGTTTTGTTGATATTTGTAGCATACTGTAGGCTGAACAAGCAATAGCTGCACACATCGAATGTTGCATTAATGATGTAATACCAGTGTGTATGCCAGACAAATATTTGACGTGTCTCTGACAACCCTCAAATATTGAAGATACTTTGAAGATTGGACAATATTTTATTTACTGTTAGCTTTTCTGTACATTTCAATTTCAGGTAGAAATTATATTGATGCACGAGATTCGATTTTTGGTCAAAAGTTGAAGATAAAATCGCGAATTTATTGCATATTCAAATTATATGTTTGTATGCATATAACTTGAACATCGTGAGGAAACAAGTTAGCTTTTTAAAAGCGTCGATTGGCTTATAACCTGTTACGTATGCAATGCTAACTTCTGCAACATATAAGTATGTAACAAATATTATGTGGTTGGACTGGACATTATGTACCTCTGACTAACCCCGTTCAGACAGATCTTCAAAGGATCTTAAAATGACTAAAATATCTGAGAGAATGTCTACCGTGCCTTGGGGATACAGTCGTGATCATTTTATTTTAATTTTTATACACTTTCTCCTAAACATACAAATATTCTGAATATTTGAGTTAGATGAAAACGCTCTTGTAACTAGAAGAGCACTTGATGTGGATGGATGTATGAGTAGGTAGAGCAAAATAAAAGAAGTATGGATTTATTCGTGATCATTTTATTTTCATTTTATACACTTTCCCTAAACATACAAATATTCTGAATATTTGAGTTAGATGAAAACGCTCTTGTAACTAGAAGAGCACTTGATGTGGATGGATGTATGAGTAGGTAGAGCAAAATAAAAGAAAGATGGATTTATATATAATAAAAATAACAGGCACAAGTCAGTGCTGAATGCAAATGCAATGCAAATGCAAAGTGCAAACCTTCATGTGGCCTTTACAGGTCGGACGGAATGGAGTCGCCAGAGCTTTTCTCGGGGGCTGGAGGGTGTTACGTAAGTGATGAGTGGGCACGTGAAGTCGTGAAGTTGGACCCTCCGGGAGGTAATAATCGTCGTTTAAAACCGGGCCTTGAATACGTTAGACTTGCAATAGCACTGCGACAGCAATTACAACGCGACCGGCCGAAAAACATCACTCGTTTAGTGTCTAGTATCTAGTCTACTACCATCCCATCCCCATAGCCCGGTGGTAGTTTTTCATATCCATAATAGTCCTGCACAAACCGGAGACTGTCCTTGGATGCATTACTATAGTCAAGATGTAAGATGTTTGGATGTTTAGATGTTTGGATGTATGTTTGTTCCTCTATAACTCGACAACCACTAAACCGATTTGGCTGAATTTTAAAATATAGATAGATAATGACCGGGAATAGGACATAGGCTACTTTTTATGCTACTAATTTTAGCCGCGAGCGCCAACTAGTTTATTATAAACTAAATTCTTAGATTCTTGATTCTTGAAAACGCACTTAATATCTCCCCAAGTCATCTGTTTATTCCTAAGATTTATGTTTTCGTTTAGCACGTTGTCATTTACGTAATCACTAGTGATTATAAAAGCGTAGAAATTTGTGCTAAGGGTTTAAGTGAGGTAATAAAACTAACGGGAGGCGATCACGAACCGGATGGTATTGAGATCAGTATTTATCGCTAGCTATTACCTTTTGCAACTTTATGACTTGGAAAATAGAGTAGATATTTATTTACAGGGGAACTGTATTTATTTACAGAAACTAATCTACTACATACATAGCATAAAATACAACAAGAATCAGTTGAGCCACCTAAGGATCGTTGGAAACGATCTATAGGTAGCTCAACTGATCCAAGCCACTACCACTCGGAAGCGTGCCCAAGACACTGGCAGCATTACCGCGCTGGATGGTAATGCTGGGTGGCAATTCTACTAGATGACAACGTCAATTATTCCGCTGCGTTTTGGTTTGATCTCATTTGGTGAATAGTAGAATGGCTTTTTAAAAAAATTGTTCTGCCAAAGTCCAAACCTTAGCTAAAACGTCACCACAACTGAGTCGTTTGTCATTAGTATATAGTCATTAGTAGAACAGTCGAAAATCTAAGGTTTAGTTGAGGGTGGCACCCTGAAAGAATTTTGAATACGCGATGGGCCCCGGTACCCCACGGACCCAGGGTCTCAACCCCAAAATGTTCAAATATATAAACCCTATCAAGATTTACATAGGTATTTGCGCCTTATGAGATCCTCAGCCGAATCTGTCACAGCGCCAGGCCTAACTGATGTCCCAGGAGAATAATAATAATACTTTTAAGAGTAGGTAAGTAAATAAAGAAATAATAAATAAATAAATAATGATGGTCATCTCACGCAGCATCATGTAGCCCCAAGCTAAGCAGAGCTTGTGTTATGGGAACTACATGACTGTAAAAATAAAAAAAACTTACCTACTTATTTGGCCTTATATACTTATTTCGACTACATGATTTATACAGCGTAAGGAGGCAATATTTGCCTACACTTTTCATTTCAATTGGTAGTAGTTCCTTCTGCGCTGTAGATCGTGGGTTTTCACCCAGGCCAAACATTTGTGTGATGAATGTTTATTCTGTGTCTGGATGTTATAAAAGTATGTAATTACAACAATATAAATCTAGTGTATTCTATCAGTTATCCTTCCCATAACACAAGCTTTGCTTACTTTGGGGCTACCTAGAAGATGCTGTGAGAAATGTCCAGCATTTGTATTTGTATACTAAATAGGAATTAGATTTATATTTATTTATATGTAGTTTTTTCTGTTCGATTCTCCCAATTCTAAAGGTAGATAAAACAAACAAATTCTTGTAAAAACACAAAATGCTTAGCTTACAAGCAAAGAACTTCATTGAATTTCTACTGGTATGTAAAAATGTCGAATACGTCGAGATTTTGCGAGATATTTGAATTACGAATCCGAGAATGCCATTGTGGTACGAGAAAATCTCAATCACGAAATACCTTGGTCGTGCCCGCATTCCTGGAGAATTCCTTTGTTGGTCGTAAATTCATGAGTTAGAAGATTTACTCACAAACAATGTTAACAATGATGATGGAGGCATTTATTTTGTACCATGCAGATGAAATTTGTTCTGCATTTCTGCTAAAAAACGCGTGTTAAAACCAATTTTGCTACAATTTTCCAAGTTAAGTTTGGAACCAAAACTAGCTTAACCGACAAATTAATCAGTTAAACATAAATTTAGATAAACTCACATCAAACGAAATCCATTACAAGGGATAGGTACATCATACAAAAAAATCAGAGAAAGTACAATTATTGTAAAAGTAAATTTTACTTCAGAAAAGTACTACTTACCTACCGTGGTTTCATAAAAAAAATACCACCACATGTAAGTATTATTGAAGATAAAGTTAATATATCTAACTAGCATGAGTTTTATCTAACTCATTTCATTCAAAAATGCACTCTAAACTCACCGTTCAAGTTTGAAACAAAGCGCCAATCAAAACTTTCCAACACGATTCGAATTTTAAAATTTCAGTAGCTGCACCGATTTCAATACCCGATAGATTCGCAACTCAAAAAGTTTTTATTCGAATAATCTGGACGCGAACCAATGGGAGCGCGGGAAGCTCGAAAACGTGTCGATCGCTCCGTAGCTTTTGCACGACTGAAATAAGGCACTTTTGATCGGGATTTTCTTATAAATCTTCTGCAAATGTGTTTGTTTTTTAAATTGTGTGGTGCTTTGTCTGAGTGTTTTTTAATGGGTTAAATGTCTTGTTGCCAAATTGATTGAGTATAAAAGTGGCGTAATGTTGATAGATTGAAAATGTGTAAATTCCTAAAGCTTTTCTTAAAATGCTCCGATAATTTAGTACCTAGTAAACTTGTAATAGGAAAAATATGTTTGTTTTTGAAACGTACGTTTGTACGTAGGTACTTATACAGAGTGTTTTTTAATGGATTACATGTTGTTCCCCAATGGATTTGATAAAATCTGGTGTAATGTAGAAATAATGAAGATTAATGTATTTACTCCTAAAGGTCCTCTTGTTAAAACCTTATGATGAGATTGTTGTTGTTTAAAAAGCAGTCTTTTAGAAGAAAAAATAAATTAGATTATGGTTTCGGAAAAACACATTAACGACTAGAATTGTAATTCAATTTAAGAACGTCGAAATTCAGAGCTTTTCAGTTTCAGAATTCGATTCCAATTTGGCGATTTAGGGCACGCTTGGGAGCTATCCGTCTTGAATTTCTTGTGATTATAAATGTAATTTTATAATTCTGAGAACAAGCCGATATATCATTTACATCGAGTGAGTGTTTCGTAAAGTAGCTGAGCATATTGCTTGGTTTTGAACATTTAAAAGGGAACCTGTAAGAAATCGCTCAGTATACCTCAATCGTTCCAAATTTCAGCTCAATCGGTTAAGGATAACTACTTTAAATGCAATTGCAAGATTCCACCCGAACAAACATACGTATCAAGTAAAATAAAAGCTTGTAAAAATCTGTTGAAGTAATGGTTGTAAGGATTTGGTTAAAAATACTCGAACTGACTTGTCCTACTGTAATGACATATTTTTTTTGTTGGCCAGATTTGGGGCCCAAAAGTCAGAGTGTCTTGTGGGCCCAAACTTGTATGAAACGTGAAAAGGATCCTTTTCTTTTGACACAGTTCAATAGAACTGCCGCGGGCGTTCACTAGTACGTCATTATTATGACGTACTAGTGAACGCCCGCGAGGACTACTATTTTGTATCCCACGGGAACCATACATTTTCCCGGGATAAAAAATAGCCTATGTGTTATTCTATTCCAAATTTCATCAATATTGGTTTAGTAGTTATGGGGATACGGGGTAACAAACATTCACACACACACACACACACACGGACTTTCGCCTATAAAATATTAGTAGGATAAAATTGAGTGGTCGATTTATAAAGACAATACATGTACCTACTTACCTACGCAGATTGCTCTTATTTAATCCAACCAGACAAATCTAATAAGAAAGTTATCGTCCTCTGGAAAACTTGCCTTCTAACTTATTTATCTGAAGGCTTAGTCTAAGTGACATTTCGTGTTTCACCTTTCTGTTGTTTTAAAAGTAAAAGTGCTACGCGATGTAGTCATTTTGGGAGTAATTCGGTGTTATTTAGAAGAGTTTTAATATAATTTTAAACATACGTGTACTAGCGAAGCCAAAATGCTCTGGATTTTGAAAAATATTATAAATGCAAATTATGTATTACTTACCCGTAATTTACCTTTTTATTTAGCCCGACGTTTCGACTGGACCAGCCGTGGTCACGGGAAGATACAATGTACCTACATATATGTAAGATACATGATACCTACATAACGTACATAAGATGTATGTATGTATGTGTTTATAACGTGTTCTGATCGCGAAAGTTCTGAAAAATAATTTAGGTTTTTTTTGATTCAGTAACTCTTGGATTGCATACAATTTAATACGAGATCTCCAAATATTGCAATCATAAGTGAAGCCAATATACGAATAAGAAAATTGAAAAAAACTCGAAATAGGCCTTCTTCTTGGACATTATCCAACATTCATAAGTAGTTGGAACTGGCTGTGCTTTTAAATTGGGCCTTCAAGAGTTACTCAAAGTTGTTAGAATTGTGAAACATCAGCAGGCTGATTGTCTAACTTGTCTCAAAGCTCAAATTGATCTCAAACGGTCAAAACGATCGCATAGGTATCTTTTCTCGCGTTCGGTCCGGTTGAGATGAGAGTGACAGAGCTACTTGCGTGGTCACTGAACTATCATATTTGACAGTTTGAGACCAATTTGAGATAAGATTGTTTATCTTACCTCAAATTGGTCTCAACCTGACAAAAGAAAAATCAGGCAGCTGAAACCCCACTGCACTCTGATGAACTGAGGCTTCTCTCCTCGGTATTATAGTGTATAGTGTAATGACGTCGTTCGTATACTACAATTTAATATGGAGCGTGGGCATAACTTCGGCATAATGAGCAATCTTGGCATGCAGCCGCAGACCTCACGAATGCAGTAATAAGTTTAAGGCTGTTAGCAGCAGTTTTTACTCTATCCGATATAGTGACTAGTCACTAGTCAGTGAATTTCTGGTACTTATTAGTAATAAGTCTTACATATTTACTACATGATTTACAGCCCAGGAGACAACCTTGACTATCCTTAGTGCCCTGTAGAGTATTACTTCTTCTGTCGTTCCAATGTTTCAAGGTAATCCTACAAAATTATAATTGCGAAAATGAGTATGCCTGGATGTCAAGATGTATAGATGTATGCACACACACACTCACACACACACACTCATACACACAGAGACTTTATAACTGCCTTTATATAAGTAGGATTATAGTAGGACTACAGTCTCAACTCAAGCTATATTTGTCAACATTTTACATAGGAGCCAGTCTTTACTTTGTATTACTTACATTTGACACGCTATTTCTTTCTGGCTGGTTCTGATTCTGACGATTCTGGCTGGAGTAATAATTCTGAAAAAAACTTGTGAGCTCAATAAAAACAAACGTCCTAACTAGTGCTCGCTTTATTATCTTATGAGTGAAGTGCATACGAGCATGGTGCCTTCTAATTTTGACGTACCTACTCGTACTAAGAACATGTGGAATAGAGAGGCATCTAACATTATAATTACTGGTGAGATTATATTGTTCATCGACTCGTATCGTAGTATGTATCGTAATAAATTAACTTATTTATTTGGTTTTAGTTTAAAATTAAAATAGTACCTACCTATGACTTTAAAAGTGGAAAAAAAAAACTCGGCTGCGGGTTTAAAATATTAAACACAATTAAATTCGATTTTTGACGCTCGCGCTATCAAGACGAATCTAAGAATGTTTAAAAATAATTATGTGGAATATATCATATTGAAATACCTGAAGGCGTAGGAGAAATCTGGGCATGACTCAATATTCAGAGCTATATTTTGACAATAAATTATATCGAGCATTTTGAATAGTGTTTTGGGCTCGGTTGATTTGTTATTTATGTATATCCTTAAGTTTGTTCCTTTGTTTCCTTAGGCACTACCGCTTGGCACTACTAGTGGAGTGAAGGGAAAGGGATTACCTCATTACCTACCGATGGCACTACTAATACTAAGTATGAACTTAGTATGTACTTAGTATTTCAAAGCAAGATAAACAAAATATTTATTTGTTCCTACTTGAAATTTAAATATTATACTGTTAGTAGGTAGTAATAGGCATGAATCCTAATTTTCAAAATCTCTTCTATGATATTCAGAAGTATCTATTATGTCTAAAATATATCATATTTCTGTAGAAAATTAAGGTTTTTGTGCAATAAAAGTACATTTAAATTTAAATTTTCAAATTCACGCCAAAACGCTCGCCGGTGTCATGGCGTCTGTTTTTACGTCACGGATCGGTATATCAACCAGTGATGCCTACATAGTTACTATAGAAACAAAAGGATGTTTACCGAGACGAGACGCAATGACAGACGCCATGACACCGGCGAGCGTTTTGGCTATCATGGCGGATTGTTGTATTTTGTAGATTTATTTTAGCAAATAAATTAGTAATCTCGACATTAATAAGAGAATAAATACATTTTTCAAAATCTTTGAATCCTATTTCATTAGATCAGATAAATATTTTGGCGATACTTGATTACTGTCATCATGCCTATTTTGGGCATGAAATATCACAGTTTTGTGGAGTCTGGCCCTTAACTGTCTGATTGGTGTATGTAAGTTCAACGATATCTTTTGAACTGTTAACACAGTCGCATAGATTTACATAGTTAATAACCTTGTACAATTAGAATTTGTATTATATTAATGGAATTAACTAGATTGTAGGGTATGAGTTTAATTTGTCGAAGGAATTGTAGTGCCTTAGTGGTATACTTTATTAAAATGTTATAATGAAATACATTGTCATTCTCTTTTTCTCCTACTTCAATTACATGCAGAATAGGTAAGTAGGTACTTGATTTTTCTGATGAGTGAAGTCACTCTTCCACGATAACACCATATTTCCGCGGTGCTCAAAGCTAGGAACGTATCTAACGATGTTATATGAATATGGCTTATTCCATTATGCTCCCAATTCGTGACCCCAGTGGGATTATTCAAAACTTTTGAGTTCATTAATACATACAAAAAGTTTTATATGATCCCACTCGGATCACGAGTAGGAGCATAATGGAATAAGCCATGAATATGGTCACAATAAGATTTTCAATGCTGGTAAATAAAAAAAACCTTTTTTATATTGCATTTATTTATAAAATAGTAACAAATAATTTACATACCAAAATGAATAATTTATGATTATAATCTATTCAAATGCCAAGTATTTGACTATTAAGAACTTCATCTGATTCATAACATTTTTTCAAAGTGATAGAAGAAGCTCTTTCGTCCTTTTCTCTTTTATCTCAAGAAAAAGAGAATAATAGTTATGAAAAGCTTAAGCAAATGTTATGAAGGCTTATTCTATTATGCTCCCACTCTCGTGATCCCAGTGGGATCATATAAAACTTTTTGTATGTATTAATGAACTCAAAAGTTTTGTATGATCCCATTGGGATCATGAAGTGGTACCATAATGGAATAAGCCTTTATGAATAAGATTTTTATGAAGCGCTAAAAGTTATACATTGTACTAACTAAATTCATTATTCTAATTCTAATTATTTGGCATCAGCTACAGTCACTAATTATATTTCACATAACGTTTTCTGCTATCTAAAAGCTGTAAAAATAGTTACATTAAAAATTTATTGATTCTTACGAATACTTACTTATATTAAAAATAGATTGATTCTTACAAGAAATTGGCTTGTACAAGTGTAAGAATTATAAGTAAAGTTATATATAGTATTAAAAACATAAGTATTATATTTTATAAAAATTATGGCTCCATTACAACAGCAAATTAATTTTTAAAACACTTTCTTTTAGCTGATAAATAATTATTATTTTTGCTTGTAACGATTTTAAAAGTTTATTTATTTATTTATTTATTTATTTATTTGTGCCACCAACATAATATACATCCAATCATGCAAATATAGTTTAACTACTTACAATGCTTAATATTAATTCTAAAATCTAAACGTATTCTAGAAATCAAAATAAGGCACTTTTAAATCAATGGCAGTAGCATTTCCATAAAAATACAGTTATTACAACATTTACTAACAAAACCTCTTACCTTTTTATTTTGCAAGAATGTGAAAAATTACAAAATTTTTCATACAGTTTTACCTGGAAAATTCACAGTGAGTTCCTTTTCTGTATTGGGTGAAGAGAGACTACTACCGTAAACAAATAGCTTTACATCTTTCTTCCTGCCCCCTGATTGTCAATCTTTGATAGTGACCAAAATCGGTCTCAAACTGTCAAATATGACAGTTCAGTGATCACGCAAGTAGCTCTGTCACTCTTATCTCACTGAGACCTAACACGACAAAAGATGCCTACGTGATCGTTTTGACAGTTTGAGACCAATTTATGGTTTGAGACAAGTTAGACAATCAGGCAGCCAG
The DNA here is from genome assembly GCA_958496255.1 of Camptogramma bilineatum. Taxonomy (NCBI): domain Eukaryota; kingdom Metazoa; phylum Arthropoda; class Insecta; order Lepidoptera; family Geometridae; genus Camptogramma; species Camptogramma bilineatum. The sequence goes on along the minus strand of OY292458.1, from coordinate 14,827,341 downwards.
CAGAGTACCTAACATATAGGTACTTACTTAACATCAATTATTTTGAAATAAAAAAGAAAACAAAAACATTATCATCAAATTCATTTCATGAAACCAATATAAGACTGATTTTATAAAGTAAATTTAGCTTTATGAGAAAAATGTATATTTTAGGTTTGAAATTTTATAAAAACTCTGTCGTACTTTTAAGCTGATTGCGGCCTAAACCAATATTGTCAGGTTTGTTTGATATAACTTTGAGTATTTTTAAGGTAATATGAATATTTTCAGATAAAACTCTAAACAAAAACCGTCAAAACGAAACAATAACTCGCGCCTTTGAAATTTTCAAATATGGAGGTAGTATTGATGTATGTCTATGTATTTTAACGTGACAACTAATAACTTGATATTTCGTCGAAAACTTTGGGGACTACTTCCGAAACTCGATTGTTTTCCAATCTTAACTCGTTTGCGGATACAATTTGTTAGCCTGATTTCATTTTCTGAATAAATAATCTGAATGATGTCGAGAGTAATGCACCAGTGCTATACACACACATCCATCTAATTTAGTTCCTCATCTTTATACGTGTAGTTGACACGTACGCCTCAAATTCCAGGCACGATTTTACACACAAATTATTCTACCTAGTAGAAATTAACGATAACTAAAGCCTTACTTTCCAAAAAGCAGCGAACGTTAGATGGCGGTCATAAATCTCAAAAATGAAATGACTTATTTCACAAAGTCCGTTTCACTGTCGCACATTTTTGACATTAATACGATCGACTTCTAATCAAAGACTTTTTAAGAAACAAGACTAAACAAAGCATCACTGGCGTCTTAACTAAGTACCTACATTAAATATGGTTACTTGAGCTAAAATGGTACAAGGTACACTAAAAGATAGACATCAGTCTTCCTTGCTACCAATTTCTCCTTATGTCCTTTTTGATAAAGTCCATTGGTAATTGAAAATATCAATATTTTACTGTCAAAATATAAATTTGAAACTGAAAGTATATTATGCCTCATTTTTGGTAAACATTGGCACAACATACTGGTATTACAGTGTTATAGTGCCTCTCAAAAACCTGATAGTTTAGCAGAGCTTTTGAGAATTTTTTTTCTTGCAACAATCAGCAATGACAGATCCCGTGGCCTTTTCAGCAAAAGGGAGCCTATAGGTCCTTTACGAGACCGACCATTACCCCGCCTTCACACGTTGGGGCCAACGTTGACCCCAACGTGTGGAGCCGGGGTTAGAGTATGAACGCGCTGACAAATACTTGACCTTCAATATGTAATCTTTTATATCGAAAAAATCGACATGTACGCGACACTCTTGTTATTTATTCTTTGATAAAAACGCAAATGCTAGACGCTATTCAAAGATGTGTAACCAGCCCCCTGATTGTCTGTCTTTGATAGCGACAAATTCAGTCTCGAACTGTCAAATATGACAGTTCAGTGTCCAAGCAAGTAGCTCTGTCACTAATCTCAACGAGACCGAACGCGACAAAAGATACACAAAGCGATCGTTTTGACAGTTTGAGACCAATTTGAGGTTTAAGACAAGGTAGACAATCAGCCTGTAGGCACAATTACCAATGAACTTACTCAAAAAGCCACCATTCCCATTACTCCAACTTCTGAACTTTCTTGAACTCCAAAAGTTTGAGGGTATTGAGTGCCCAGAACATAGCACTGGCCACGTAGAATGTCTGCAAGGCTGTGCCCAATCCTGGACTGGTGGCCAGACTCCTGGTCAGGAAGGCCAGAGCTGAACAGCGGACGACTTCGAGGATTGGTGCGTATTTGGAGTTGTCGAAGAGCATACCGATGATGGTGAGAGATGCTATGATGTAGAAGACGAAGATCAGGACCGAGATTGGAGTCATACCCTGAAAAAAAAAAGAAACATTTTTATAAATAAAATTCTTTATAAAGACATAGGTATTACCTACGTATCCGGGTACTTATTTATCACATAAATTTTAGTCTTCCCGCGACCACGGCTGGTGCAATCAAGTCGAAACGTCGGGCTAAATAAAAGGTAATTTACCTGATAAATACCCGGATACATATGTATTTATAATGTGTTCTGGTTTTAAATAAAAACAAAATTCTACTGTGTGTTTCAGTTTTCATAAGTAGGTAGTCTTTCACACCCTGTATAATTGAAACATTATTTAAAACTTAAAATAAAATCTACTATAAAAGAAATAAGAGCTAACAGAGACAAGTAGGCACTTAAGCAAATTAATTGAACAAATTAATAAAGTTTAAGTGGGTGAAAATGAAAATTATTTCCATTTGAAACTTTTACTAAATAGCTTGTGGCTTTTGTAACAACCCTTTTGATTTGAGAACTTGAGTTTTTTTGGTGGAATAATAAAATTTCTTTTTTTTATAAATAGGCATGTAGTATCCGTACCCATATTATAAAAGTGAAAGTGTGTTTATTTGTCCTGCTTTGACGTCAAAACAGAGCGACGGATTGACGTGATTTTTTGTGTGGAGACAGTTGGAGGGCTGGAGAGTAACATAGGCTACTTTTTATCCGGGTACCACGCGAGTGAAGCCGCGGGCAGCAGCTAGTAACTATATAAATATGAGTAAAAGTAAAAGACTTCTGAGCAGTTTTGGGAAAAGTTATCCGAAACATTGAGATAAAAAAAATCTTTTAAATTTGAATTGAAATTTGCGACACATTGAGATATTAAATTTTTTTTTGCAATTTGAACTGAAATTTGTACAGGACGTCGCATCTTGACCATTTTAAAGTAAATAATACTTAATCTGACTTTTATCATAACACATAAACATTAAAATAGTTACCCAAAGAAACAAGTTAAGACAAACTGACAGCTGTAAGCCATTCTTCGTTAATTTGAACATTTTAACTGTACCCTCAATCTATATATACGAGATGGCATTATTCGTCAAGAAAAATATTAAATTATTTGTTAACTTTAGAAGTCAGCGCCTTGGCCGTAAAATTTGCTGCCCAAAAAACAAGTCTGCATTATATAATAAGAGTGTCTTCTGTATGGCACCTAAGATTTATAATAATTTACCCGAATGTATTCTAGAAATTGACCAAATACATATTTTTAAATTAAAACTAAAAAAAATACTTCTGCAGAAAGCATTTTATAGCATTGACGAGTACTTGACTAGAAAATTGTAATCCTATGACATGTTTCAAATTTAATAATAATAATATGCCTGAATTTACTTTAATTTAATTTAGTTTATATTAATTTTATCTGACATGTTCAATTTAATTTTTAATTTTACTTGCTTACATAATAATGTTAATTTTAAGTACTTACTTAAATTTTGCATGCTTTAATATGCTGATCATGGCTGAACAGCTGCAATCTTTTTTTACCAACCACTGTAACCCATGTTTCGCAAATAAACTTATCTGAATCTGAATCTGAAAACATTATTCACCCAGATAAGCGCTGGGAACTTGTGGTTTATACAAACAGACAAAATATGTCTGTATAATGAAGGTTATATTACAAATGAAATAATTAGGCTCAATGTTGATTGTTGATCCTGCTTAGTTGGTAATGTTGATTTTGAAATAAAGCAAATTGATTTACTCAAAGCATTTTGAATAGTTGTTGAATAAACAGTGTTATTCCTAGCTCATTAGAATAGTTTTAGCGTTAATTTATACAGTAAAGTGAAATAATAAATCATTGAAAGAAAACCCGCGGTTATCAACTCCAAACTTAAAAATAATTTCGTATGAGCAAGTGGGCAACTCTGGTGACGGTGTTTTTAGGCCGCCTAAAGGCCTCCGACGTGGCATAACGACTTGACACACGTATTGAAATATATTTTTCATTCCATCTATTCGAAAAGGACGACTTTGTTCGCCTTTAAGTGCGCCCAAAGTAGATGATTCCTCTTCAAGGAACTTTTAGCGGGCAGTAATGAGTTTTTAATATCCTCTTTATAAGTTTAGCGGGCAGTAATGAGTTTTTAATCCCCTTTAAGTGCGCCGGAATTATCTTTGCCGCGCACCTATGAGGTACAACTAGTACTTTGCACTGCAAAGTAGTTGTTCCTCATAGGTGCAAAGATTCCACATTCAAGTCTCGAATCTAGCTAGATGAATGAGGACTCTTCCAAAAACACCACAATTGTAATCACATTTAGAGATTTATTACTCTGCGGTTTTAGCATAGCTATCGATAGCTAGCTATCCATACAAAAATTGTAAGTCCAACCTCATAAAATCCTGTGCGTTTTCGTCAGCGCGATCTAGAAAACCGCCATCTAGTTTGTTTTCGTGGAACTATTGATGGCTGTTCTAGAGTTTTTTGTTCGAACGCGCTAATCTCAGGAACTACCAGTCCGATTTGAAAAATTATTTCTGTATTTGATAGCTAAACTCTTGAGGAAGGTTATAGGCTACTTTTCATCATCATCATCATCACCATAAACCATCAGATAAACATACCGCCCACCATTCAGCCGGCCGTCTGACAAAAAAAAATGTAATCCCCGATTACTCTTCTCAAGTGGAACTTCGTCGATTTAACACATTCTTTTCTCTTCCCTTTTATTTTCTCATAGATTGTAATGAAAAGTAGAGTGTATCACTCGGGCGCAAAATATATTTTTGGCTCGGGCGACGTACTTTAAATCCCTCGCTACGCTCAGGATTCTACCAAAGAATCCCTCGCTACGCTCGGGATTCTACTCTAGAATCCTTCACTTCGCTCTGGATTCAAAAAAGCGCCCTCGCCGTCAAAATATTATTTTGCCCCCATATAATACAATCTACTATTCTGTGGATAAGGACAGTTAAGCTGTGAAGAAGGTTTAGGTTAGACGCCTATTAGGTATACCTACTCCATCTCAACAAAGTTCTAAGCACAACAGCGTTTCGTCGAGGGAAGGCATAGGCCCCATATAAATCATTTAGTTAATATGCAAAGTCCTAAGTTTGAAACTGAATTGACGGCCCTATCACTAAAGAGCGATCTCTAGTAATTACCAAATGGGCCTAACGGGCGTTAGAGCAGTTCGGCCTTTCGAAATAAATCGAGGACACTTAGGCCGACCGCAGTTTGCATGCGTTTTCGTCCGAACTTTAGACGTGCGTACACGTACGAATACGCACGAACGATCCCAACATTCCGAGTACTATGGAGCCTTGCACACGCTATCCGATTAGACGTGGCGTATGACTCGTAGTTCCGACGTCCGATATCAATCCCAACTTGCTTCGATTTTTTAGGCGTTCATACGGAAAATTCAATATTATAAAAGAAAAAATTATTCATTTGGTCTACGGATACAAATGTAAGATATGTAAGTAATACAAACACATGTTAAAATTGTTGTAATTCATACAATTGTAACGGAGAAAAACGCAACCAGTCTGCGAGGTCATTTCGACGTGCGTATAGGTACGTACGTACGTTGCGAAATCGGATCCAAACTGCGGGCAGTCTTATAGGCTACGAGGCAGACCACTCGACCGATAGTCGAATGACATCGTAAACGTGGTCAGGAATCAGTGGATAAAATTCACAAAGGATCGGAGATAATGGCGCAGTAAAAAGGAGGCCTGGCTGCCTACCATGAGCTTTATATGCGATCCAGTTTAGGTCCTAAACTGAACTGCTTCGCTTGACGTGTGCTATGACGCTGACGAAATATCCTAAACATGACCTAAACTGATTTGTTAGTTAAAGTTTCGTTCACACAATTCGTACCATGACCGTTTAATACGTGTTGAGTTGGTTCACTTTTGTGTCAAAACTGTCACTTTTAAAACAGGTCATGGTACCTACGAATAGTTTGCGATCCAGATTAGAAACCTAAACTGGATAGCTTCTAAACTGAATTGTTTACTAAGAGGTCATGGTGTAGCTGCTGTACGTACTCAACAGTGGGTGGAAATGAAATGGGGTCGAAATGATGATGATGATGAGTCATACTAACCATATGTTTTCCAGCCAGCTCAAAGAAGCCATACAGCACGATAGAGTAATGGGAGACTAGGTAGATGTTCCACCATGCTGGTAGATGCACGTCGTATTTATCTCTCGCTTCGATTTCAACCTGAAACAATCACAAATAGAATTTATCATTAAAATCGGTGAAGGAAAACATCGTGGGACTGGTTTCTTCAAGATGCTTTCCATCACCATTTATTAGTTTTTGGAAAACAGGTAGTTTTTCGAAATTGTCTAAACTATGTTTCAAAAACACAGTTTTAATAAAAAAACTGTTTGTTTGTAATCACTACTTGGCGTAAAAATTTCGTCTATGTTGACGGAGTATTTAGGCCGCCTGTAGCCGTACCATGAACTCTTAAGGCAATGTTAAAACAAGCTTGAAACGTGACAACGAATGTCATTCTTAAAGCAGTAAGGGAGTGGCCACACTGCGTTTTCTGCAGCGCGTTTTTGAGCTGCGCGTTTGTATCGATACAAACGCGCGTTCGCAACGCGTTTTTTTCCTTACAAAAGCGAACCGGGAGGAAGGAGGGAGGGCGGCAGCGCGTTCGGATTTCATTTGTATCGATACAAACGCGCTGCAAAAAACGCAGTGTGTCCACTCTCTTAGTCTGTTTTAAGCTTGTTTTGACATTGCTCTAAGACTTGGTGGTACGCCCCCTGAAGGCCTCCGTCATGGCGTAACGATTTTACTCATAGGAATAAGCACATTTATTTACAGAATCTAAACTACTACGTATTTACAGTAGTTTAACGTACATATCTAGCAGTTGGTATGTGTACTTTTCTACCCAACCATACCATCTGATTAATTAATGAATCTACGAGTCGGCATCTCACTTGGCTTAACACGTGAGTCTAATTAGAATGACAGTTGAATTCGTGACGTCATTACGCAAAAGCTCCTGGATTGTGTGTCGTAATTTAGTCAACTTAGTTTAAGTTTTAATTATTGGTAGTAGGTATTTGTTCTTGCTAAAGTCTTGTCCTTTTTTTGTTGTCTTGTGTGTCATGTGAAACTGTCAGTTTTCATTCAGGCCATAAATGTTACCTACCAAATTTTAACCTACCGATTAATACCGACATACCCCGGACACTCGACGAAATCTCTATTCAAAAGCGTCGTCTAACAACCTATTTACATAGACACTACACAATGTAATTTTTGTAGGTACACGCGCTATTGTGTGCGTGAAGCGAGGTTGTCACCGTATTAATAATTAAGGTAAGCGTCCACATGTCGGTATCGTACGCTTCGGACGCATCGCACGCAACGGATCGTAGTATTATTTGTATAGAAACTCATATAAGTGCGTCCATCTGTCCGCATCGTACGCGTCGCATTGCACAGATAATCCGCTTGATGCGATCCGTCCGCTGCATGCGATGCGGGCCTGTGGACGCTTACCATATTGTACACTGTGGTTTCGGTCTCGTCGTTGCGTCTGCGCGCGTGGCGCGTCCCTAGCTCAAGTCAGCCCTTCGCCATCCCAAATTCGGCCGCGCTTACCCCTTCATTTTTGAAAAAAAAATTAAAAAATGACCAAATTTTTGTTGACTTGGGAATATAGGTAGGTAGGTACCTACCTACCTACACTTTTTACACTCTTTTCCTATAAGTACCTAATCACTTGTCTCAATGTAGCTTTACCTACAATTTTAATCATAAAAGACTTCATAGACACGCTAATAGAACTAGGACGCGGTTCCTGCTGGCACCGAGGAATTGTGGTTAGGTCGGCACTTTCAATGGAAAATCTAGTTCTACCTAGCGCCTTATTAAATTCTGAGAGGTTGGTGGTTTTATGCCGTTCATGTAAATTGCTTTTACAATTTTTGCAGGAGATGTGCGAAATTATTAAAAAGCTTCTATTAATTTTATATTGAGATAAGCATTGGTGCGGCTCATGTTTACAAAGTATGTGAAATAATTTACCTGTATTTACAACTGAGATAACCCAAGCAAAATTTTAGGTTTAAATTGAATGGAATCTCAAAATTTGGACTGTTATATTGTAAAACTACCTATTGATTAAGAAAAAAATGCTAAAAGTTTGGTCCTATAAGAAAATATAAAAAATTGTATGGAACGGATAGAATAGTACCTAAACTTGTGCATGGTGCTCGAGGCACAGTCCTGTAGTGCCAATGCGCTATGACCTGATGATTTGATAAATTCTGCATGTGATAGCTAAACTCTTGAGGGAAGATATAGGCTACTTTTCATCATCATTATTATCACCATAAGCCATCACTACGGGGGCAACGTCGCGAGGGCGCTTCTAGAACTAATACAATAAAGCGGAAGAATTTGTTTGTTTGAACGCGCTAATCTCAGGAACTACCAGTCGGATTTGAAAAATTCTTTCTGCATTTGATAGCTTAACTCTTGAGGAAGGTTTTAGGCTACTTTTCGTTATCATCATAATCACCACACTACAGGGACTGCTAGTATAAGTATATTTACATCGACTTTGAGCTCCTCCTCTCCTAGCCTGGACGTGCCGGGCTCCCAGCTCGGTCCCCAGAAGACGGCCCTGAACTTGTCTCTCCAGTTGTCGAAGCCACGGTACTTCTCAATCACGTAGCCGGTGTAGAACGACTAAAACAAAAGTAAGATTTATTAAATTTATTTAAATAGTGTTAAAAAAAAATTATAAATTATTTTGTGAAGAACAAATTGTAGACTAAAAACGCTTTAGTATTTTTAGCCTCAATACCACTGCGTGATTGATCGTAGTTTTATTCAGTCTAAATCATAATTGGGAAGCTCTGTGTCCTTCTCAAGTCTACATTTTGTATTTGACAAGTAAGAAATCAATGGTCATAGAACCAGCTGAATAGGGTTCATTGAATCCCAGGTCTAAACAATAAAACATGTTTTCAATGAGCGAAAAATCAATTCATATTGGATGGAATTTTTGCTGGAAAGACACAAAAGGGGATCCGAACAAAAAACCAATATTCAGACCTATACAATTGGTAATCGGACCTTTTCACATGCACACGGACTCTATTCACTCTCATCAAAATGAATTATCACAATGATTAACAGATTCGTTTTAAAAATTCCACAAAAAAACCTAATTAGTTCATGGCATTCGCACGCATGGTCAATAAATTATCTTATTTAAAATCCTTTGGTCATAAATCAAAGGGGTAGTCAGATTCATTTCCAAACATTGTCTTGATATGACTGTCACTAAAAAAGTGATTCAAAATAAAATAGGAATTGTAAATTCAATTGAATAAATTGCTGATTTGATGTAATTTATAAGTTTTTGTACATTACTCGTGAACCAAATTCATTTCAATGATAAATTCGATTTGGAATTGATAAATATACTAGTAGTTCGCTCCGAACTGAGATCTTGTGCATCGTAGATGGATACATTTGAACTTTCTTCTGACTACCCTTCTTCTGACTACTTTCAAGTGCTTCTACTGCCGAGTTATTGCACTAGCTCGTCATGGTAAAAAAATACTAACATGCATGCAGTTCATAATGACGCGTCTAATTTTAAATTTTTATGAATTCTCGTCGTATTTCAAAAAGTAGACATTATAGAATAAACATAGAGAAATGGAATTTATGATACATTTCATTTCTGTTTTGTTATGAAGAATCAGTTAGGATACCACTGCATTGTTCTTTCTTTTTACCCGACTACCTACGGCGAAGCAAAAAGGAGGGTTATTAAATAAAATGCTTTTCATTAGTAAGCCGTAAGCGCATCATTGAGAACTTAGAAGGTTCTATAAGGCTATTTTTTTTTAATTCTAAAACGGGATACTTAGTTCAATTTCGACTCATTTTTTCTGGTCTGTGTTTGGTTTGTTTACCATTTGTACGAGTTCATGTAATAAGGCACGTATGGAAATGTCAATGTGCACAAAAGACGAGAACCCGTGACCCTAATTTCCCCTGAGCTCAGAATGAACAGATATCAATAACGAATAAGCAGGATGTCTTCAAAATGATGCTATATCCCTTTACTATTTTTACCCAATTTACTACATAGATACGAAAATAAAAATAAAACAAAATAGAAGGCGTAACGGGATTACTAGTCTTAGCGATCTGGGGGTCTAAAGTGGCCACTTTTGATGAAACATCTGATAAAACATCAAATTTTTCATCAAATGTTTCATGGATATCTATGAAACATTTGATGAAAAATTTGATGTTTCATAAATCCGTATCCATATTATAAATGTGAAAGTGTGTTTATTTGTCCTGCTTTCACGTTAAAACAGAGCAACGGATTGACCTGATTTTTTGTGTGGAGATAGTTGGAGGGCAGGAGAGTAACATAGGCTACTTTTCCGGGTACCACGCGAGCGAAGCCGCGGGCAGCAGCTTGTATTAAAATAAAGTAAGGTCAAGCTAAGATGTTTTGTGTGAGCATGCCCTGGAGACGTCTACTAAATAAATTGTTTGTTTCTATGTTGAATAACTGTATCTTTAAGCTTCCTTTTTCTACATATTTTTATTATGTTAGAAAGACACATTTTGATAATAAAGCCTCTAGTATCATAGGACTTATGTGTAGAATTCATGAAAAAATAACTTTAAATATAGATAATAATTTTGTGAAAGTTCCATTTTAACATGCATTTCCAAATGTAAATAAATAAAAAAAAAAGCTTTGAGTAGGTAATCTCTGACAATTCTTTTGAGGATTTTAAATCATGATTATTTATGAAAAGATTTAACTTGCCTTGGGAAATACATGGAATATCACTCTCTCTTATACAGGCGAAAATTTTTCGACTCCTTCATTATTTAAAAATATCGATTTTTTACACGACAATCGCATTAGAATGTCTCTAGAACCCCCGGAGGAGGGGTGTTCTAAGTTTGTATGTATCTGTGTGTCTGTCTAGCTAGCTCCTGAACGGATGAACCGATTTTGATGCGTTTTTTTGTTCGAAAACTGACGCTATCGAGATGGTTCTTGGCTATTATTTATGAAGACCTTGTTAGGAGTTAACAAAAATACAAATTAAAATAATTTTATAACTCGCTTTTTCACAAAAACTAAAAACATTGTTCACTTTTTTAATGCAAAACTTATTTTTTTCAAAATCGAGCTCCTGACTCCTAACAAGACTTTTCGATAACTCTCACTGTTTCAGACTTCTAAGTAGCTCTAAAAAACTCACCCTGTATAATTGTAAAATATTCAATTTAAAATAGATGTTCACCTGTAAGTACAACGGGTTGAAAGAAGGCTGGTTGTAGATGAGTCCGTACACGATCTCCACCTTGTCGGTCTCGGGCCGGAAGGTCCCGAACAGACGATCCCAGACGATCAGCACACCCCCGTAGTTCACGTCCAGACAGTACTTGTTGCTTCCTGTGAATAAAGAACAATTACTTACTTACTTATAATAACTAGTAGTTCGCCCCGAACTGAGATCTCGCGCACCGTTGTGTTAATAGCCTAGATTTGGACTTGTTTCTGACTACCCCTATACCTACGTTAAGTGCTCCTTCTAGTGTTTACCACACAATGATATCTAATGCGCTACCTCAGTATGGTAAAGATTATAGGCATGCAAAAATTATTAAAATAGCAGTTCAATACAAAATGTATGAGAAAATCAATTCCCTCCCCTCCCCCTCCCCTCCCCCCTCCCTCTCCCTCCTCTCCCTCTCCCTCCCCTCCCTTCCCTCCCTCCCCTCCCTCTCCCCCCCTCCATCCCCTCCCTCCCCTCCACCCTCCCTCCCCCCTCCCTCCCCTCCCCCTCCCCTCCACCCTCCCTCCCCCCTCCCTCCCCTCCCCCTCCCCTCCCCCTCCCCTCCACCCTCCCTCCCCCCGCCCCACCCCTCCCCCTCCCCTCCCCCTCCCCTCCCCCTTCCCTCCCCTCCCTGGTTTCCCCACGATGTTTTCTTTCACCGTTTAGAGCTCGTGTTAATGCGCATTTAAATTTTTCTAATCGAAAAATCCATTGATGAGCACGGCCAGGGTTCGAACTTACGACCTATGAATCGAAAGTCGAGCACTCTTCCACTCGGCCAACACGGCTTTTATTTTCAATCTCAAGAAAAAATATCAAGTAGCAACTAAAATCATTGCAAACCAAACCACAACGATGCCACACTCTGTCTGTTAACCAGACCTACGAATACATCGAAACTCTATGAAACGGGAGCTCTCTCCATACTTCCGTTAATTGGTTTCCATAATTTTTCTGTTTCACTGTATTTCAAAAACTATAGAACCTAGAAGAAAACTAAAAACCATTTTGGAATGTATAAATTGAGTACTTTCATATGACACCCCACTCAATATATTTGGGTAACTTTGAAAAAAATTAACCCCCTTGGGAACCCCATATCTTTACAACCCCTTCATCGATTACGCTCATATGCTCCACAGCAAATTTCCATAGCACAACCTATTGACCTATCAAGTTTCATACAGATTGGATAAGCGGTTCGACAGTTATGCGAGAACATAAAAATGAAACATACAAACATACAAACATACAAAGCAAAATCGCCTAACTTGCCACTAAGATCTTCGCTCGCTTCGCTCGCTCGATCGATTACTTACTTTAAAAAAAAAGATTATATGAAAAAAAAAAAATTACATTAGTACAAGAAGTGTGTCACCGAAAAGAGTGTTAGGCCCCAAACCGTGCTTGTTGCCCTGGTTCTTCACGGTCTTGGTCGCGAAGGAACAGGAGTAGAATCACCTAGCTCTTAAGACGATTCAAAGTGGTACACTAGTGATCTTACTGAATAAATGAATTTGACTTTTGAGTTTTTGAACAAATAAAATCGGCCAAGTGCGTGTCAGGCTACATAGACTACTTTTTACTCAGGAAAAATGTATGGTTCCCGTGGGATAAAAATAGTAGTCCACGCGGGCAAAGCCGCGGACCTTCACTAGTTTATTATAAATGAGTAAATTTATTTAGTAATTATAGAGTAAATTTTAGAATCACGCCCAAATGAGCCCATTTTTACCGAAAAGTATTAAAATAAACAACAAAAAGATGTACAATATCACTATTTTTAGAGATTGTTTTTAAAATAGTCCCCGTTGGGAACTAAATTCAGAAGTTATTCATGTTCTCCCTCCCACGAAGACAGTAGAGATGAAAATTTTCTATTATTTCAACTATGTTATAATTTATTTAATAAATCAAACTTAAACAAAGTGTTCCAGAGAATAGCTTGTTTTGTTTGTCTTCAGTTTAAATTCAAACTTTGCGTTGGTATTGAAAGGTATTCGACGATTGAAATATCATGTAAATAATCAAAAGAAAGCTTCTGTTATATCGCAGGCTCATATTGTATCCTCGGATACGGTAGACATTTTTGAAGTGGATAGCTCAATATCTCATGATCTGAGTAAAGGTAGTTCGCGCTCGAGACCGAGACAGGAGACCGAGACCAGCCCACCGATTGTCTATCTTTGATAACGACCAAATTCGGTTTCAAACTTTCAACTAGGACAGTTCAGTGACCACGCAAGTTACTCAGCCCCCCAATTCTTCTAGATGACAACGTCAATCATTCCGCTGCGTTTTGGTTCGATCTCATAAATGTCAGCCATTTGGTGAATAGTAGAATTGCTTTTCAAAAATTTGTTTTGCCAAAGTCCAAACCTTAGCTAAAACAACTGAGTCGTTTGTCATTAGTAGAATAGGAAACAGTCGAAAAGTTTAGTTGAGGTTTTGCTTGAGGTTGATAAAAAGTTCGGTACTAGAATTGACACCCTGATCTCAACGAGACCGAACGCGACAAAAGATGCCTACTCGATCGTTTTGACATTTTGAGACCAATTTGAGGTTTGAGACAAGTAAAAAATCAGCCTGCAGTTACAGGCTTTGAAGGGGCGCGCAAAAGTGACACGAGACAGAGAACCGTCAGTTTATGGTGAACGCACACTTAGCCGCACCGCAGTCCCCGCAGTCTCCGCAGTCATTGCTTTGCTTCAGGGACTGCGGCGACTGCGGCGCGGCTAGGTGTGCGAGGTTGCATAGAACTTCAATAAAGAAATCGAATGCGTGGACTGCGGAGTCTGCGGTGCGGCCCATATCTGCGTTCACCCTTTTATGTTCTGTTGTCTGTATCTGTATGTCAATGTTATCTCATCTCTCTCATCGTAATGTGAGCTTTAGCTCATTCATGGTGAGGGTCCCTACGGAGAGATTGAAGACCTTCATGAGCCCTGACTTCTGGCCGAAAGGGGTGAAGTTTCGGCGGTTCAAGGGCCGCCTGTCACGTGATACCCCGCGCCGTGACACACAGACCTAGATTAAGTTTTATTCATATGTATTTTTAGGTTTAAGGTATTTATTTCTATGGGCCTTAGAATTAGTTTTTACCATCTGTACTATTCTTAAGTTGCCTGAAATAAAGTTTATATTATTATTATTATTATTGTTATGTTCACCGTTTAAATTGCCACCCGTAAGGCCCAGAACACACGGTGAAACGCAACTGCAACGAAACTGCAACTTCTAGTTACTTTTGAGTTGCATCTAAGTTTCTGCCATAGATTCCGTTGAGAGACCACACATGACGCGACCAGTTTGAAACGTTTCAAACCGGTTTCAACGGAATCTATGGCAGAAACTTAGATGCAACTCAAAAGTAATTAGAAGTTGCAGTTTCGTTGCAGTTGCGTTTCACCGTGTGTTCTGGACCTAAAAGTTACGATAGTAAAAACTCCTTGCAATACTGCACAACTCGCACTCTACCGCTTCTTATCTTCACAATAAACGACTTCAAAAAGTAAATTTCTGAAAAAACAGGACGAAGTTTTCTCGTAAAATTTTATGAGATTGTTTTTGTTGGTCCAGGTGGAAATTATTTGAAATACAACGATAAAAATTAAGTTTGCGATCTGTTTGAAAACATAACATAATTCTTAATATTGTTGAAATATTGTTAAAAAATATATAGCTAACGGTTGTTTCCTTGTTTTTAAAAAGAATATTTAGTATAGAATATTTAATTATAAATCATGTATTTTTAAACAAAGTATATCCATAGAATTGTTTTTATAATAATTTTGGGAATCAAAAAATATTTTAACTTTAAAACTTTTTTTGATGTGTGTGTGTGTATGGACACGATAAAATATTTTTTTTGGTTTTTGTGATAATTATTTCAGTTATAAAAAGTAACGCTTATCCTGAGTGACATCGGTTATGTTTCATCTCGAAATTGGCTGGAAAATAGAAAATTATTTCTATTTATATCGCAACCTTTATGATAAGATATAAAAACATCTAACAACCACACAAAGGTTGGAAAACTAAATGCTATCTAAACATAAATATTTAGACTTACGCAATCTTGGTAAAATTGTGGACAAAAAGATAACTTTGTTGGTTTTGTTTCTCTGATTGTTATGTTATTCTTAAACCCGGAATATTTAAACACCGGTGTATATAAATATTATCATTTGGTATTCTTTCCTCATATCAAAGTAAAATGTTAAATAATCTATACTTACTATCTTTATCTATACTAATTACGTAAAGCGGAAAAGTTTTTTTTGTTTGAACGCGCTAATCTCAGGAACTACCAGGCCCATTTGAAAAATTATTTCTGCATTTGATAGCTAAACTCTTGAGGAAGGGTACAGGCAACTTTTCAACATCATCATCATCACCACGGGGGCAACGCCGCGAGGGCGCTGCTAGTAACTTCATAAATAGCCGTATCTTACATGCGCGCTACTTCTAAGGATGTGGGCACACTGCATTTTTTCAGCGCGTTTGTATCGATACAAACGCGCTTCAGAAAATGTCGTGGGCCTACTCTCTAAGAGCGGATACATATATTGCGAGGCATGCACAGCGCACGCCTCGCATCGCACGCCTCTCTTTATAAATTACAGTGAAATGAATGTCCACACATTGCGAAACATGCAATGCGCGCTGTGCGCTGCTCGCTCATGCCTACATGACAGTTAATTATTTCACCTGAAAAAACGTCAAAAACGGAAAACACATCAATAAGGACCTTAGTGCTCTGTGATAAGGATGACGTCTCCGTCCCGTCCGAGGTTTTATCCCGTTACGTATGCAGCGACCTTTAATTTGAAGATTGTGAAACAAGAAGTTTCGGAATAGACAAAATGTCTTTGTTTCATCCCAAAATGGAAATCTATCATTTGGACAATGTCATGGGTCGCAAGACTATAAATCATAGTGTGAGTCTTGAGTAGTATGAATGTGGAGGGTTCCACTGCACTTATTTGAATAATTCTTTCCACATTTGCAAGGTAATTCTGATGGGCTATACTTTGGAACCTGGGCGAAGTTGGATCAAGCAAGTGAATTTGTTATTTATTAAGAAAGTACTCACCATGATGCACTCTGTGATGACTGGGGGTGTTCAGGATGTACTCCAGAGGTCCGAGGGTCTTGATGGCTTCCGTGTGGATCCAGAACATGTAGAGGTAGCTGAACTGGTGGTGCACCACAAACTGAGATGGTGGAATCGCGATTGCGAGAGGGAGATAGAAGATCTGAAAAAAATTTAAGGTTAAACAATGTTCCATGGTTCAAAAGTGTTTTTATGCTGGTAATTATAAAACTCCGTCACCAGGGGTGGCCAGCTCATACGAACTTACTTATTTTCTTATGATGGCAATTTAAGTGCTTACCCATTCATCTTAGATTTTAAAAGTTTTGCTCAATAGTACGTAGTTTACATGGTGCAAGTATATCGCCTTGAAGATGCTCTAAAATATGACAATGTAAACTAAACATTGTTGTTATACAATGAAGCTCGATAATCGCTTCTCACTGAATTGTCTTGAAGCAAGTTTCTCGCATTGTCGAGGCAAAATCTCGCACCGTGTATACGGCGCTTAAGAAAATGAATGGCTGACTGCTAGAAAAAACACAAAGCCGGTTTGCATGAAACGAATGACGAACACAGACATACCGGAATTTATAGGATTTGATTGAAACAAAATTGAGCAAAGTTCTTTTTTGCTATAAAAATAAAATGCTAGCCTTTTAAATCCTAACATAACTTATTAAAATTCATATTATTATCATGTTGTTGAATACCAAACAATATTTATACCGATATTAAATTCGTAGACACGTATGGGAAGTCTGTCAGTTATTTAATGTAAATTGTGTACCAACATAATAATGTTTGCTTGAGGGGTAAAGTACCGAAGAGTTAATTTGGATATTTGATATCACAAAATATTTGGGAGTATCGGAAAATTATAATAGAATTGGAACGTGTAGTATCTAAAAATAATATCGCTATATTTGTCATCATTCTATGTTTCTCTTCTTGTTGATCAACAGGTAATTTTTTTTTCCATTGTAGAGTCAAAAGCAGACTTTTCAATGTTGACATTTTCATAATTGAAGCGCTCGTGGCGTAGCTTGCTTAGACGTTCTTGATTGATCATTGAAGATAAGCAACGTTGTGTGCAGTCACAATTTGGGTGGGTGACCGCAAGTGGCATTACGAGCTGAGCGCTTCCGTGCTTTGGAGGTCAGATTAAATTGTCGATCCCGGCTTTTAAGTCGTTAGGCCATGGCGGAGGCCTTTAGGCGGTCTAAAAACTCCATCACAAGGGTTGGCCACTTGTTCAAACGAACTTAATTTTTCTATGAATGATTTTTAATTTTAAATGGCTAGGACCAATTTCATGTGCTTTTTTTGCTTTTTCAGGGTAGACTGCCCCTATATAAATCCTTATAGAGACAACTAGACAAGACACTGTTGTGAGCGAAACCTGTCCAGCAGTCCAATTAGTTTTTAAGTAAGTATTCTTTGTGTGTTCGTATGCCTCCCTATATGAGTTCTGCTCGAAATAAATGTATTTTATTTTATTTAATTTTAAAGCCACGAAAGCGATTACCACTCTTTTGATAACCACACTCAACGTTTGTCTAACTTCATAGACGAACTTGCGCAGCTCAAGATTGTAAATAAACACTGGATGCGTCCCTTGATATGTACTGAGATATCTAAGATATACAGCACCAGCTGTTATTATGATAAATAGGTTATCACGACTGATAAAACTTTGTAACAATGCAATCTTATCTTGCAATAATACATGGATTGAGTCTTCAATGAAACATCTTAGTCTAAACAATTTTATCTTTGCAACTCGTTCCAGCATCATATTGGCGCTGTTTTCCTTTACACTGAGTAATTTAATTAAGACTAAAACCGACAGCTCTTATTGAAAATTATATGGACACGGGATTTTATCGCGTAATTTACTTTATTTAATGGACCTTGAAAACATACTCCAGTCTGCCCGCGACCATGGCTGTTGTAACATTACCGAAACGTCGGGATATTTAAAGAAGAAAAATTACGCGATAAAATCACGTGTCCATTATAATTTTCAATTGAATAGTGAGCGCGAAAGTTTAAAAAGACAACACTTACCTATTTTGTTCACGCTAAAGTCCAAAACAAAACGACAGTCTGAGTGATATTAATTTCTAAAGTTACTATATTTTAGGCGAGAAACTTTCACCATGTAAATGGCGCTTAAGCTTCAAGATCAGAGAAAAAGGCCTACTGTGTCTATAAAAAAGTTGTGTTTTTCTTAGTTTCATCAGCAATTTTAAGTACTTACAAATCCACACCAGCCTTGCAGCGCGGACTGCCTGATGCCTACCCCCATGTTGAAATCCTCAGAAGTGTGATGCACTTGATGCTGAGCCCAAAGAATATGGACCTCTGAAATAGACAGCAAATAATAACATTATTAAATATTAAATCTATACTAATATAATAAAAGCGGGAGAGTTCGTTTGTTTGTTTGAACTCGCTAATCTGAGGAACTACCAGTTGGATTTGAATTCTGCATTTGATAGCTAAACTCTTGAGGAAGGTTATAGGTTACTTTTCATCATCATCATCATCACCATTATTATATACAACATCACTACTTAAATCACTATTTAAACTGATTATTATGAACTCATATATTAGTGATTTACATTTATAATAAATAACACATTTACCTATACATCCAATTAGAAATACCAATCTATATAGAATACCAAAAAATATAAAAATAAGTAGGTAGGTACCTACTTGAAGATTTTTGAAATACGTTCCAAAAATTTCAACTATGGCATCGATTGCATGGATTTATTATGTAGCTGCTTTCTAGAAATAAAGGAATTGAATAAACGTGCCAGCTAAGGCATAGCTGGCACATTTATTTTACTAATAGGTACTACAACATTATCGGATATAAAGGTAGCTCTTTCAGCCTGTAATATGATCAGATGTAGAACCAATCTCTACGTTATCTCAAAGTAATAAGATATAGTTTACCATGGCAAGCTCTGTGCATCCAATAATAGCAGAAGTCGACTCCCAAAGCTGCTGCATACCAAGTGAATGTGTTATCCCAGGGCAGGTCAATGACCCTGTAGTGGGTGTAGATCCAGGTATAGAGATATGATTCTGCACCACGCCATACTATCCTGAAAATGTATTAGATTTTAGTAAGTATCTACAATAATGTTTTGTGAATTTGAATTTTACTGAAGTTGGAATTGAGTCTCAACTCTCTTGAAACAAGATAGAGTACAGTCAACAAGAGATTTTTTTTTTGTTGAGGTTGACCCTTTTTTAAATTCAAATTACTTTGAAACTGGGTTTGGATTGTGACTTTTATCAAAATTTAGAGGAACTTTTAGGTACCTACTTATAACTAAGTGTAATAAGGACGATTTTGCTACATTATTCCATTTTAAAACACTTTAAATAATTAAGGATCGTTGCGAGCCATCTATAGATAGCTCTACTAAGGCCGAAAAGAGTGCTTGCTGACACTTGAAGACGCTAGCATAAATTGTAATAGAATTTTATTTCAATGTCGCACAATATACATACATTCTAATGATTAAATTGTAAAGCTCCTAGCTGATAGCTAATTTTTTAACCGATTTCAAAAGATTAGGAAGTTCTAAGTTCAACTGAATGTAATTGTTTTTTTAAATCAACCTATGTCGTTCCACTGCTGGGCAAAGGTCAAGCTAATATTTATTAAACAAAGTACCTATTCCCTTTTAAAGATCTATCTTACTATCAGCTTCCTAACAATACACACAACCACTTAACCTTAACAACCCAAAACTACCACGAACCTTTTATCTGTTATCTTCTAATCCGAATAAAACGAATAAAAAGTCACGTTAAAGGAATAAAAAAGTTTGTAACGGTGCTCGTAAATTCAATGCTAATCTTGGGTTACATTGAGAGCACCTCATTTGCACTCTGTTCGACTGCGGTCTTTGCATAAGCAAATGGAGCTCTTTCAAGTTTTGCATAAAGCTGCACTTTGGTAGAGAGCGCCGCAAACTTTTTGGCGGCTAAAGTGCGCGGCAGATTCGATTTTGCGCAGGTACAGTTAACGCAATTGCGGGGAGGTGAAGGCGGTGAGGGGTGGGGCTATGTGGGATAAGTATATAAAGTATACTCTATTCTATTGCGTTGACTGTACCTGCGCAAAGTCGAATCTGCCGCGCACTTCAGCCGCGGTAAAGTTTGCGGCGCACTATACTACGGCTGGTCAAACTGAGAGCGCGTGCGCACGAGACGGTTTTTCGCCGGAGCTAAGCCCGGCGTCAAACCGGGTCGTCACAGTAATGTATGGGACACTATGGAGCCAAGCACACGACGCCGGTGCTAGCGCCGGCTCCCCGGCAACCGGGCACGGCGCTCGCCCTCGCAAAAAACCGGGCCGTGTTAGAATCGTCTCGTGGGCACGCGCCCTAGGTTCTACACTTTACACTTTCTTCTCAAATGTACCTACATGGAATCAAATTAAGAAGTTTTTTCAGGTACAGAAAGCGTCATCAATCGGTATCCCCCTATTGATTTGAACAAAGACCCTTTTCATTTCAACCTTGGATTTCAGTCGGGTCATACCTACATTGCTTTAAAAGCTCATAGTACGGCTACAGGGCGTTTTACTCAGTTAAAATATCAGTTTCAATATAGTTAACATGTAGGTATTCAGCTTTTAGTTACAAAATATTCAAACATTTTTTTCGCTCCAAGATCATAGAACTTTTTTTTTCTTCTAGGTTTATTTTTGGGTTCGCACGGCTTGTGCATTCAGCCAGTCTCAAGTAATTAATATAAGTATTGACGGATAGTGGCCATTCTATACGTTGTATTATATCATACTCTAAGGTATAGGTATACAGCTTACCTGCCGCACTCTTGCAGAAGCCCATGTGAGACGCTGGTGATTCCATCATTCAGTCGGATCCCGGGCTTGCCTTCCAGCCTCAAGACGATGTGCTCCAGAACCATGAAGAGAAAGAAATACGGCCATGACTGGAAAATAAATGACTCATATTTTAAAATGTTTTTTGATAAGTAGGTAATGCAAAGGAAAACATCGTGAGTAAACCAGTTAGGGTTCCAATAGGTGATGACAGGTTTATTTAATTCGTCAAATCATTGCTATCCTACCTATTCATAATTTATAAAATTATTGAAAAAATTTAACAGAGTGTAAGTATACTTTCTATGTACCTACGTCTACCTAATTGAAATAGGAAGGTAGGTAAGTGTTAAATATTCAACAGGAAAATAATAAAAGTTGCATATTTTATAAGAGTAAGATATTCATTTCAATATACATTATGTAGTTTTAATGTTTGTTTTATTCAATACTTGAAGTATGCAACTTTGTAATGTCAACAACTGTATATTTAAACAGAATGTTAGTTCCATAAAAACTGTTTATTATGACTAAGGTGGAGTGCCGTAATTGCAACTGTCCGGTAATTGCAACTGGAGTCAATAACTCCCTCTAGGATCACTTTTTTGAACATCGATAGATGTGGTATTGAACTTCTTCTAAAAGTCTCAGTCTAAAAATATAGATGGTGTTGATAGGACCAAAACTGAGCGAATGACAGGCCTTTTTGTAAAACTGCCAATTTTTCGGAAGTGACGCCGCTCGGACGCTCTTCGTAATTTATTTAAAAAAATTGTTTTTCGTGGTTTTTCGCCGGTGTGTTCACAGTGAGAGTGATTATAAGACACAGTAAGTTGTTTTTTATGTGTTTGTTGTATTCTACGATAAATCTACTCAGAGTTATGGTTGTAGTTACATTTGCCAGACAAAAAGTGCATAGTCTTGTAATTGTAACCATTTTGTTTCTTTTTTGACAGTTGCAATTTAACGACCGGTTTTGTATGAAGTTTGAAAAACCTAGTGATGTAACAATGACGATGACTATGTCGATACGTAATATTTTATTGAAAGGGATACTATCTACTTCCATACTATGCTATGAGTTCTTAGCAATTAGTTTGAGTGATTGAGTCCCTTCATTATGTTGGCGCTAGCGGAGCCCTTTCCAAAGCCGTTCAATATGTGAAACGCATATAAAAAGGCTGTTTAACTTTTAAAATATTACTTATTGCGATTGAAATAAAGTTAGAAAAAATAATTAGTAAAAGATAATTGAAGACTTTAAAGATAAGAGTAAAAGAGGCTGTTTCATAACTAAAAGATTACTGTGATTAAAATAAACATCGAGTCGATAAAAATCACGATAAGGTTCCCATCACTATTTGTAGTAAAATAGTTGCAATTACCGGATTCTTTGCTGAAAAGTGTTTTCGCGCAAAATTTGACATTAGTAGCAAGGGCATAGCTATATAAATCGAAAGAACGATATTCAAGGCATGTGTTCTGTATTTTCCAGTAGTAAGCGCCATAGAAAAATAAGAAGTAAAAACAAGTAGTTGCAATTACCCGCAAAAACGGGTAATTGCAACTATTGCTCCCTCTGTCATGAATTTATGCAATAGAATTTTATTCTTTATCGCTTTACTTTATTCATAACAATGATATAAATCTACATAAAATTTACTATAGAACAGATCTTTCAAAAAATACATTTCTGATACAAAATATAGAATTATCAAGCGATGAAGTTAGGACTCCACTTTTTTTAGTTGCAATTACGGCACTCCACCTTATCATTTTAATAAAACTATTGATGTTATCTTATCAGTACATAATTATGATTCATGTTGCAACTTATGTCGAAAAAATTTTAAAATTTCATAGTAAAAATAAATAATTGAAAAACTTTTGTCCTATATTTTTCCAAAAATGTAAGTATGTTATTTGCTTTTCTATTTCCTGTATAATTTTCTTTACGAAGATTTCAAGTATTTTAAGAGCCAATCAATAGGTAAGTAAAGCTCTATTTCATTTTCAAAACTTGTAAGATGCGATCGCGATGAGTGACTATAAATTCTTCCTTCCAACCCAGATGAAGATTCTCCGAATGAATCGAAAAATAGTCGCGGTATCTAAATCGATGATATTTTTAACATAAGTATTTAGTATTTTTGTTTTAGTGTCCATGTGATGTTAAATAAAGTGCTAATCTATCTATTTATCAACTTTCTTATTTCGGAAGAACCGACCTAAACCCTCCTACCACTACACCTACAAAAGCTCGGGTCAGCTTTACTGCGCAACGTGTGACCGGGTGTTCCAGACAAAGTTCAGATTTGCCATCCACGTACGAGCAGCACATGCCAGAAGATAGCCAGGGTCGCCATCGTCGGATACGACGTGGATGACATCATCATCATCATCATCATCATCTATTTGTGTTTGTGCTGTGTTTTTATTTTATTTACTTTAATTATGTACTTTCAGACACAATTGTAAATTTTTATTGAAATAAATGAATTGAATTGAATTGAATTTCTCATGTAGTTAGGGAAGCTCTACTACTGAACAAAGTTTTGAAAAACATAGTTGCATTACTGTTTATAATAAACTGTGCTCATTGCATAAGTCCCACAATATGTGGCAATGTTGAACCGCTGTCATACGATAGTGCAAGTGAACGTGTGTAAACCGATATTATTGCGAATTCCGATAGGCTGTTAGGAAATCTAAGAGATTGTTATTGCTTCATCATCATCATCATCATCTCAGCCGTTGGACGCCCACCGTTGGACATAGGCCTCCCTCAAAAACTTCCATGTGTTGCGGTTGGAAGCGGCCTGCATCCACCGCCGACTGCTATTGCTTATTTCTCATTAGTTCAATTACAAATGTAGCCGTGATAATATAATTTACTAGGTAAGTAGATAGATAGATATTTTATTCATCAACACAATTCATTTATCTGTTAAATAGTGTCTTAAAGCCTATTGGTAACTTGAACTACTACGAAACAGAACGTCTTATGGGCGGAAACAACCAATAATTAGGTATTAGGTACATTTACTCAATGTATCGATGCAATCTTATGATTTCGTAAAAAAATACGTGTCCAATATTTTTTAATAATCTAGGTATACCTACTTATAGTCTGGCAACAATGAAAAGAAACGGCGACTTTTCATTTTGCACTTTAGAACCCCTTTTTCTACTAATCTATGGTAAAGTTTAGGTTTCTTGTCTATGGTAGGTACAGGTACCGAAGACGTCAGTCAGAAGTAGGTAATAATTTCCTTCTGAGAATTTATCTATTTCGCATATTTAGCTTGCACAGTGGCGCCCCCATTTATTTCTTTTATTTCTTGCCAGACTATAATGACCTTACGAACAAAACAAATCATCCCCATTTCTGTGATTTAGTAAAAGTTTTGAAAAAGTTGAAAAAGTTTTGAGAAGGCCTTTTATGTTTCTCTATCAGTTTTATATTATCTCAAAGTTGAATGAATGTTCTTCACATTCTATCAATAGAAACTTATTATAATAAAAGTAATCTATAAATAATAATTAAACAGGCGATTGACAAATTAACCTTGACCGCTCAAACGAAAACCTGCTTTGAAAGAAATTACGACATTTGTATTTTTTAAAAGGTGTTTAGCAATACAATTTGTAATTCAATTAAGTAGGTACCTATAAAATAAGTTAAATAAATTACACTCAGCAGTGTCATTCTGTAAACTCACTTCGAACGTCGAAGAGCTGAATCCGCTGTGAGATTTCAAATTTCGTATTCGTTTGAATCTCACAATACGTTTTTGTGTATTCAGTGAGCTCGGTCACTTGAGTGAATTCGAAGTGAGTCTACAGAATGACTCTGCTGATCAGAAAGTCTAAATGCGCCGTTTACATGGTTCTTTTCTATCAGTTTCTCGCCTCTATGTTGCAATTACCGAAAGCAAATATCAAAATACTACAGTGGAAACTAAACGTTGAAATCATACGTGGTAGGTCTATAATTACTTCACTGAATGGTTATGGCGCTTTATATGAAAACGAAACAGAGGCATGACTCTCACAAGGTGCGGTAGACACTCTCTCAAGTCTAAAATTATTCAAGATTAATGAAATAGAGAGTAATCAAAGGCACTTCCAGAATTCCAGATAAGTACTTACTTATTTGATATAGGTACCTACTTATGCCTACAATTTGTAGAAGTAAATGTAACATTTTGTGATAGCCTCAACAAAAACTAAAATTATATTTATCCACGGCAGGGATTCGAACCAACGACCTTCGGATCGAAAGTCGATTTATACATTCTATTATGGTACTAAAAGTTTATGCGATACTTATGAATAAGAGAGGTGTCGATAAATTTAAGCTCGTTAAAATTATTATAGCTAGTGGTGGGATAGGCGACATTTTATGAATTTTAATTGACTTGAAAATTAGTTTTGATTTAGATTATTCGAGACGCTAATATTAGATTAGGCGTGTTGAAATTATTAATGAACTGAAGATATTTCCATTGTCTCTTCACTGATTTGTTTCCATTGATGTGAGCTGTATTTGCAGAGGAAGTACCTCGATTTTAAACCGATGATCGTAGGATTTTTCGTTTTGAAAAATTTATATGCGCATTAACACGAGCTCTAAACGATGAAGGAAAACATCGCGAGCTTATTGTGGGAGCGGCCACCGAAGCGCCAGAAATGTAGTCAATCAACTAAAACTATTTTATAACATTGCCCAAGATAGGGTGGACATTATTCATAAAGACAGGCAAAGTGATTAATCATGCAGTTTTACTTACATTGCCCACTTGACACGGTCATTATGCATACAGACCGGTCATTATTAATAACGATACATACATCATTCTGACTACCCAGTAGACCATCTTCAAAGGATTTTAAATTACTTAGAAAGTTTCTTTTCATCAATTTACTTACTTGTTTAAAGAAGTTGGGCACGTCCTCCTTTCTTTCCCACATAGAGTCCTGGGGAGAGTGGATGTAGAACATCCTGCCTACCCCCTTCAGGTGGTCGCTCAGCAGCTCCGAGAAGCCGCTGTCAGCGGTGGAGTTCACGAAGGAGTAGTCCACCGCCATCTTGAAGCTCCTGGAATGAAAGACAGGTAAGAAATATGGGCATATGCCAATCGCGTGTTTAAACCACTGGCTTTACATCTTTACTAAATTTAGGAAGCGCTTATGGCGTAGCTTGATGAGAATCAAAGAATCAAACTTTATTTGTTAACATAACTTACAAGTTATTAGGTACATTGTTGTTTTTATAATAAAAGTTAACAAAAAAGCCTCCACTCAGCATAAGCTACGGTAGATAGTTACATAGATAGAGACATTCTTGATTGATCGTTGAAGTGTACACTGTTATGCCATGGGACATTCTTGAGATGGAGTAGGCCTGCCCAGCACCTACACCATCCTCTCAGCTTAACCAGCCATATCCACAGGAAAGACATGGTCAATACGTGTGGGGCTGACTAAGCCGCGGATTTTTTCACCATGTTTTCCTTCATCGTTTAGTGTGATAAACTGATACTTAATGCATTTTATTTTTCTGATAGAAAAAAAAATTGTAGATAAATTGATACACGGTCGAGATTGATATTACCTATTATTTTTAAATATCATTGTTTCAATATTTAAAAATACTTAATAGGTACTTAGAGATGTTTCGAACGCGCGCAAAATGAAGACTCGAAAACGTCCCAATAGGCAATATGCATCAATTTTTTTTATGGTTTTAAACGATAGGTTATATCGTCAATTAACCGTAACAAAAATTCCAGCGCCGAAAAACTAAAATTTTATAACAAAAATAATTTTTAAAATTTATCAACATTTTCATGCACTTGAAACGGACGTGACGTCACAAGTCACCAAAATTACACGCGCTTGTAGGTAGAAAAAAAAAACTTTCTGTCGAGTTTGAAGGAGTGTGACGTCACAGCATACGTGACAAATAGCGTTGCGTTTCAAGTCTTATGAAATTCCCACTATATTTTTGCACTTTTTAATTATTAATTTCTAAGCGAAAATGAAATAATATTAAAAAATAATTACACACACATAATTCTAAAGCCATAATGTTCATAGAAAAATACGTTTAACCCGGTTTTGAATCAGACGCATATTGCCTATTGGGAAGTATGGTCCGCGTCAAGCAGGGCGACAACCTAGACGTGTTTGTCACGTGTAGTGAATTACAAAAACAATAAAATGCATTTGTGTTATAATTATGTATGTACTAACTATTAATTTGCGGAACTTGTCAACATAGTGTTCACTATATCGGTATGTGTACCAGTGAGACCATAATTTTAAATGTCGGTAACTATGAACATAATATATCAAGGGTATATTGACTAAGTATATAATAATAGATTGGCCATATGAGAAAATATAATAATTGACTCGTAACAATCAGATTGAAAGTTGAGAAACCTTCCAATATACATTATTTGGTTGATTGTGGCATTTTCCTCAATCAAAGAAATATGGAAGTATCTATAGTATAAATAGCAAAGAAAATATACATTTTTCGCGAGGAATGGGCGTAATAACATTTCCAATTGATCTTTGTTATTGTGTCGATTCATTATTTTTCCTTTTGAATCAATTGCAAAATAAGTGATTTTATTAATTGATTCATCCAAAGGCCGTGTTAGAGGATAGTGCCTTGACTTCCGAAAGTCGTGGGTTCGAATTCCGGAAGTGCGACGAATATAGGTAGGTGATATACCTACTAATATAATTAACCGGAAGAGTTTGTTTGAATGAACGCGCTTATCTTAGGAACTAGTAATCTGATTTGAAAAAGACTCCTTCATTTGACAGCTGAATTCTTAAGGAAGGTTATAGGCTACTTTGCATCATCATCATCATCATCATCATCATCATAGTCATCATCATCATCACCAATACTGTCACTACGAGGATAACGCCCAGGTCGAAGTTAGTTTTTAATATACCTACCTAATCTGAAATTTTACTAGCATATACAAGTTCTTAATAGGGAACTCCCACAATTTTTTTTTATGATTTTATACGATAGGTTATATCGTCAAATAACCGTAATAAAAATTCCAGCGCCGAAATACTAAAATTGTATAACAAAAATATTTTTTGAAATTTACCAACATTTTCACGCATCTGAAACACGATTATTATTGTTGTCACAGATTACTGTTGTAGTAACAATTTGTGAACTTTGACGTGTGACGTCAAATTGATACTAAGTACAACAGTAATCTGTGACAACAATAAGTTCGAGTTTAGGAATTGTGAAAATTAAAAAAAAAACTTATCTATGGATCGTCATATCTGACTCGTCCTTGACTTTTCTTATGAACTCGTGACGTCACATCCTTTCACATCCTTTTCAAGTATTTTGAAATTCCTACTATTTTTTGCAATTTTAAAAATTTATTTTCTAATCGAAAATGGTTTAATATTAAAAAATAATTACGCACACATACCTCTAAAGCAACAATGTTCATAATAAAATACATTTAACCCGCTTTTGAGTCAGACGCATATTGCCTATTGTGCAGGAAAATTCATAAGGAAACAAGTTTCTAATAGGCGGAAAAAGGCTTACAATTTGTCATGTATGAAATGTGCGAAGCTTGCATGAGTTATTTATAACGGATCAATAAAAACTAAGGCCTTTTACATTTTACTAGATGATATAGTACAGTGTCAGGAGGCAATCTTTGCCTACACTTAACGGGACACTGTAGTGGCTGGAACAATGTTGAGATAGCTTGCCCAGCGCATAAACCATCCTCTCAGCTTAACCAGCCATATCCACCCCTTTCTCTACTAATCTATGGTAAAGTACAGGTTTCTTGTCTATGGTACGGGTACCGAAGACGTCAGTCAGAAGTAATAATTTCCTTCAAAGAGAATTTATCTATTTCGCGTATTTAGCTTGCACAGTGGCGCCCCCATTTATGTCTATTATTTTTTGCCAGACTATACTAATGACCAATGAGGTTAGGTTTACTTTGTTGTGATGACGTTTTCAAACAAAATACCAATGACGTTTAGCAAATTACTGTCATTTTGGAGAACGAAACAAAACCCAGCG
This sequence comes from Camptogramma bilineatum, assembly GCA_958496255.1. NCBI lineage: Eukaryota > Metazoa > Arthropoda > Insecta > Lepidoptera > Geometridae > Camptogramma > Camptogramma bilineatum. The sequence goes on along the minus strand of OY292458.1, from coordinate 14,798,049 downwards.
GCAATGATACTTGAATGACGTTGAAAAATAGAGGATTTGCCGATCGTGACCGCCATACACGTTCCAATCGGCATGATCATATTGATCATGCCAAAATAATTGAAATTCGATTGTTTCGTCCAATCGAACGGTCATGCCGATTCACGTCCACACGGTCCATTCGGCATGATCAAATTGGCAGCATCCAATCGATAGGATGATAGAATTGATCGTGGGTGGCCGGCATTACACAATAATTTTAGATTTTGTTGTTATTTTAATAGATAATAAATTCTTTAATAATAATAGATTCTAATAGAACAGAGCAAAGTTTATCATTACTTTCAGTGGACAATTTTACGATAAACCGACTTGAAAAGACAATTAAAACTAATTGACGACCTTGTTGCGTGATTGGGGCGCTGGCTGAGGCGTAAATGGGTTTGATTCTTGCAGCGGGACAAATATTTGAAAAATCTTATTTGTCTTTATTTGTGGATAGTGACGAATAGGGGCAGGACGTTGTTTAATCAGTGTTCAACTTTAAACATCTTTCATAAGTAAGGGGGAAAGGGTTTAAAGGTCTGCGCAGATCTTTACCACCCTTGAAGACATTGCCGTGAGCATGTTCATAATTTTTAGTATGGGAAGTAGGAAACAATAAAACGATACATAAATAAACTAAGCTATAAATAGGTGTTATTAGCTCACCTAGTTTTCCAGTCACTTCCGGAAGTGTCTAACTAAGCTATTAAGATGGATAGACCTAGGTAACCTTTTCACTTAAAACGAGCGCTTGAGTCTAAGCTATAAACTATAAAATTAAGTAACTTTTTACTAAAGACGAGCGCTTTATCGAATATAAAATTACAGTTATTATTACACTCACTCGACTTGAGCACGCTATTGAGTAGGACAATTAGATTGAGCATTTTAGTCGAAAGAAAAAGTTCAAAACAGGTGCTACTGACAAGTTTATCTAGGTTTATACTAAGAGACCATGGAATGCTTGTTATTCATGACAACGAATGTCATTAAGTAGGACTAAAGTAGTCATGCAGCATGACTGAAACAATATCGTTTTAGTACGAATCCAAGCAATGTCAAAAAAAGCTTGAAACAGATAGATAGATAGATTAACACTTTATTGTACACCACATGAACATTAAAACAAAATACAGACACACAGAACATAAGGAGCAAAGTACAATGGGTCAGTTTTAACAGTTCTGCTTTAGGAATGTCGAAACAAACCTAAAGCAGGACTGTTTCAAGTTTGTTTTAACATTGCTCTAAGAGTTCGTGATACAGTTCCTGCATTTATTGCCTCGCATACACCACAGAGATTTTTTAGTCGGTAAAGTCTTTATGCAGCAACAAGAAAATTCACTAATCACTTTGATAGCGGCCTTACTGAAAATTATTTATTTACTTAACCTTTAACTTAGATAAGGCAGTTTATTTACATTAGATACTTACTTCTGCTAGGCAAAAAAAGCCTAAATATGGTGTAATATTTAATCTATGGAACAGTAGTTTGAATTTATAAGTAGAGCTACCACTCTTGTTATAAACTCCACTCAACTTCTGTCAAAATCGAAACACCTTTTAAACAGGGTTGCTCAAACTTATATCTTTTGAAAATGTGTAAGTATTCTTAGTTAAAATTACCTTTGTTTTAAGATTTTAAGTCGAGGCACTAACACATACCACTCGAATAATAATGGCTCTCACCTATTAATTTTATAATATTAATTTATAATATCTGAGCGACTGAGCTCTGCTCGGATGAAAATAGAGAAAAATTAAAAAAGAAAAAGAAAAAAACAAAGAAAAAACACTCACAAAAAATAAACTTCCATTAGCTGAGTTTTGAACTCGCGGCCTTGGGTTGGAATGGGTTGCGTGAAAATGCCAAGAAAACGAATTTTCTCAGATATGAGACCTAGCTAGATCGATTTTTCGCCTATGTAAACCACCGTACCGCAAATTTTATCGAAATCGTTAGAGCCGTTTTCGAGAACGCGAGTACAAACAAACAAATATTGCTCGTTTAATAGAATATAATACTATTAATTTGAATTATTTCTAACTAATGCCAATCTAAGTGTACTCTTATCAGTGTTTTCTTAGATTAGTAATAAAAATAGCATATAAGGTCAAATCTGTAGTTGCTATGTAAATCTTCTGTAAAGTTGGTCCGCCACATCTTCTAACGGCATTATTAGTAGATAACATGTCGCACCTTCGGCAGGACAAGGTCTCAACTGCACATTTTGTGATTTTACAGGAGAGCCATTTTAAATATTTTTATTCATTCAACGTCGTATCATTCTGTATAAACTGCTCTGAAGAGATTGTTCTTTGCACAAAATATACTTTAAACTTTTATGAATCGGTGCATGTTTCATAAATGAGTGAAATATTTTTTATTTGTTTTATAGAAGGTTTTTTAAAAAAAGGGGTCACATTTATGCCCTTGTCCTCCAAAAGTTAAATAACTTTGTAATTAGGGTTGCATATACAACATAAAATAAGTACTAAATATGACTTTGTTCCTCCACAAACTTAAACAAAAACAAAAATATGTGGTCTTTGAATATGCCCTATATTAACCTTTACGGCGTTGTCGCGCCAGAATTGACGAAAAATCGCAATAATCTGACAAAGACACTGTTGCCCTATAGCGAAATAAAGCCAAACTAAGAAAGAATCTCTGTCGTTTCAGATAAAAGGCCGTTTTTTAGGCCCTTGGGCATACTCAACTCATTTTTGGAATTTTTGACAGTTACGACCTTGTCCTGCCGAAGGTGCGATGTCCTCTCCCACAAATAATATACAAAAAAAAATGCTAGACTTTTTACACAGCATCATACAGCCCCAAAGTAAGCAGAGCTTGTGATACGGGAACCTCATGACTGATATACTACTCACTTAGGTACTTTTTTAAATATTTTTAAAAATATATATACCTACTTACATATAAATATAAAAACAACCTATGTTTATTATAAAACTAGCATAGATGACATTTAACACTGCGTCGTGGTTGCTAACTATGACCTTACAATGTAGGTAAGGTTATACAAAGGTTAACTTAAGCCTACTAAATTTTTTTCACCAAACCTAGAGCAATTCAATTCAGTACAAAAGTTTGAATGAAGAGATAAAACACAGTGTAAAACATTTATTGTCTGTGTGATTGACATACAGTGCAAATTGATTTCAGGTCATTCACCCATAAATGCGCAATTGAATACTAACCACGTGTTCAGTTTAAAGTCGGTTTCAGACGATAGTTCTAAGATTACTGAGAAAGTACATCACGGATCATTACGAAGTAAACTAGGAATCAAATTTCTAAATTACACATTAGTATGAGGAGACAATATTTGATTTCATTTTCATCATCAATTTTATGAAAGAAAAAATCATGAGGAGACCCGTGGCTTAGTCCGTCCCACACTATTGACCATGTTATTCTTGTGGATCTTGCCGGTTAAGCTAAGAGGATGGTGTAGGTGCTGGGCAAGCTTACTCCATCCCAAACAATGTCCTGTGCACTACAGTGTTCCGATAGTGTAGGCAAAGATTGCCTCCTGCCTGACACATTGTATAAATCATCTAGTAAAGGCTTAAGAGGGCTGCAACCGGCGAATTTCCATAAAAACGTAATACCGAAATCATTTAAAATGTAAGCATGTTTATATCAGTTTATGTTGTTAGATTAGGAGAGTAGGTATTTATCTAGGTTCCTGTTAAACTTTTGTTCCGAAAAACTTACCTAAAAAGAAATGTAAGCCAATTGAATTGAAATCTTTGTAGGTACACCAAAAATGACATTTTTTCTTTTCATTTGTTCTATAGTAAGTTTTTTGAAACAAAAGTTTAACAGGAACCTAGATAAATACTACCTTTATCCAAATAATAACGTAAAGTGATAAAAATATGCTCAAATTTTAAATTATTTTGGTATTACTTTCCTAGGTAAGTAGATACGTTCGCCGAGCCCTTAAGTTGTTTAGGTACCTATTAGTTTATACATTAATGTGACCGAATGAATCAAAAAATAAAACTAGATCGTAACCTATATAAATCTGTGGTCGGATGTTTAGGTTTTTACTATACCTACTATACATTCATTAAAACCTATATCATAATACCTATGCAATCAAACAACTCTGATTGCTACGTTAATCATTATAATATCAGGGAAAAAGTATACCAGACTATTTTTGTAACCGGATCTATGAAACTTGATTATAAACGTTTTTAGTGTTTTAGGCTATTAAAATAATGATTGACGGACTAGAATTGTTGGTTTTGAATTAGTTTTATTAGTAAAATATTCTTTTGATTTTGATTTGCTGATTGCTTGTTTATTAGACGTTATTTCTTCTTTTTAACACCCGACAAAAAGAGAGGTGTTCTAAGTTTGTTGTTGTGGATATGTGTATCTGTGTATCTGTATGTCTTTCTGTGGCATCATAGCTCCTGAACGGATAAACCTATTTTCATATTTTTTGTTTGAAAGGTGTCTACAAGTCATGTTTTTAGCTAATCTGTTCCGCCGTTCTAAGATCATCAGTATACAGGGTGGAAAAAATGAATGGGCCCCGGAGGGAAACTACTTTAAATCCTTAAGATACAGTATTTTACTTAAAGGAAACATTCCTTTATTTTTAAAAAGAAACAAAACTGCATTCATAGTTTTTCTAAAATTCGCTTGCCTCACCTGGAATCGAACCAGCTAAAAATTAAAAAACAAACCTCGCTATTTAATACCACTAATCGATAGGATGTCAGAATAAAATTTTATTAACACACATTTGGTTTTAGAAATAAAAAAGATCATGAAATCTAACATTAATTTTCACAATTTCTTTCATTAATTTTTATTATTTCACAATTCGCGACAAAACTTTTCTAGACGGTATTTGTCTATCTGAGGTGAGATTCAGACTTCCTAAAATGCATCCGATTCGATGATTTTCTTCGAAAAGTTGACGGTTTTTCAGCGAAGAAACGTTATTTTTCGAATTCGGAATACATTCCGAGAAGGTCTGAATGACACTACTGGATACCTCTCACCATTCCACTGTAGAGCTAAATTGCAATTAAAGCCCTTGTGTACTAAATATTACATTTCATGGATTTCTTGTACGACAGACGAGTGTAAGACCTCATGTTTCTTTGAGAAGTTTTATCTTTAGTATTGAATGTATTGACTAGTGGAATAAAATAGGGAGTGGATAATTTTTTAATTTTTAGCTGGTTCAATTCCTGGGTGAAGCAAGCGAATTTTAGAAAATCTTTGAATGCAGTTATGTTTCTTTTTAAAAATAAAGGAATGTCTCCTTTAAGTAAAATACTGTATCTTAAGGATTTAAGGTAGTTTCCCTCCAGGGCCCATTCATTTTTTCCACCCTGTATAATATGTCGGGGATTTTTCATTAAATTTTAATTCAATTGTTATTACTTACAATCATTTATTAACCTAACCTAGTTTTTTAATTATTGTGTTTTAAAATCTGATCAAATCTTTCAAGCATGTAATTTCAGTGTTTCGGAGGGCACGTTAAATTGTCGGTCTCGGCTTATAAGTCGTTAAGCCATGATGGAAACCTTCAGGGGCTTCATGAAGCCTAAAAACTCCTTCACCAGAGTTGCCCAGCTCATACGAACAAACATACATAGTAAACAATACATTATTTATTAAGCGTATACACACTTGTACCTGCGGCTTTCAATGTTAATGAATTGATGAGATGCCAAAAACGTAGAATTGTTTTTGCCAATTTGCATAAATATGTACACATAGTATAAGTATAATATCACGATGACTTCAATAGTATCATTAACATACAACATGGCACATAAAATAATGACATTTTTTGTTTATTTAAAATATTTATAGGTCAATCGGTCAATTCGTTTGGTGTAAATTGGACCAATTCTTGATAAGTATTAATAAAATAATATTTTTTTGCGTTGCTTTTTTTGTGGTGATTCGAAAAACGTGGCAAAAAAGTAATAAAGATATCAAGTAGGTACTCGTAGGTAGGTACCTACTTAACATATTTTTTTTGTCCTGTGTATTTTTTGCAAGGCCTATCAGACAGAGAGTTCAATAAGGTTAAAAATCATTAATTAGTAAGGTCAATGACCTTTCTTTATTGTGTGGACGACATTTTATTAATGACATTTTATATGAATAATGTTCCTTCATGAGATTTTAAAGTTTTATGGGTGTAATTTGGTATTCGTTAATAGGTTTGTCAAAATTTTGAGGAATTGAGGAAAAATAATGTACATAATAATATCAAACCTAACCTAACCAGCAGTGCGATTCAGAATTCCGAAAATGCATACGATTCGATGATTTTCTTCGGAAAAATGACGTTTTTTCAGCGGAGAAACGTCATTTTACGAATTCGGAATACATTTCGAGAAGGTCTGAATCACACATCAGGTGTACCTATTGCTGGTCAAATATAATATAGGTAAGTACTTACTTATTTTTTTTTTAAATAAAAAATTTGCCACCCATTAAATTACTTTTTGAATCTTTATTAATATCGGCTTCAATAAAATGTAAAACGCACAAACACTTGTTTCTTAGGTTATCGAATGAACAACATCAAAAACTAGTGCTAGCGACATGGTTCAACCATGTTTATCCAGTAAGTACCTAAACAATTAAGTGTCGAAAAATAGTAAACATATTGATAAATTTTTCTGGTAAGATTCCTACTTTGAACTATTCATTATCTTTACACTATGCTTATCTACATATTTATTCTATTAAATTCTTGTTTAAATTTTGTATGCTAATCTAAGTGCAGTAGGTATTAGAATTCCGGAAATGCAAAATAAAAATCTTTGTGTCTAGGAACTATGAAATATTATCCAATCATTATAGGTAGTGATAAAAATAGCAACATCGAGTAAGACGTTGATCTGAATAATTCTTATCTTATTGTTGTTTTTGAGGTTAGTGCCAAAATTGTTTTCACTCATTCAGCATGCGTTTAATAAGTGACAATAGATTATTGTAAAACTTTTACGAAACACTTAACTTTTTCGTTGGGAAATTGTTACTCAAATTAATATGTATTTCCTATTTCCTAGCATATTAGATATAAATAATTGTACAAAAAATATATTAAGTACCTGCCCTATATACCTACTAGAGACTATAATCATGATCAATGTAAAAATTGATAAAACAACGGTTTTAAATTAACAATACAAATTCTTGTTGTGAAAGCAAAACAAAATAAACTTTTAATAAAATTGATTATGATTGAAACCATACGATTTTTTGAAAATAAGAAAATAAAATAAAATAAATACTTACAAAAAATAAACTCAAATAAAACCTGCCCCCGCAACAAAGTCCATAAACATTATAACACAACACAAACTATTTAGAATGTCACATGAATCGAATTATTCGATATTAAAATCGAGCGCGGACAAGCGTGCACTTCGTATTACGATTGTAAACAGTAGTGTCGAGTAGCTCGCGATTGTATAAATAGACTTGCTACGGCGAAAAATCTTCAGCTTGCGGTTTTGTTTGATTATAATAAATGTTTTATTTATAAGGGTAACCTATCAATCTTTCGAAAAACGATTCACCGAATTTTGAAATCCATAAAACGTTTGATAGAAACTCGAAATCCAGATACTTTGTTTTACATAATTTTATTACTCCGATAAAACGTTTCACAAAAGTCTCATTTGACAGAAACACTAATGCCAGATTATCAGTTCGTTTTTTTTTCATTTGACAACAGTATCCTTATACCTTATTTTAAAAGACAGAAGTAACGCTTACCAGAAAATTTCCAGCCATATAAACCTTTTCCATCTTACTCGATTATATTATTTACGTAATTTGTGTTACTTTTTATGTTGCGTCTGTCTTACCTTAAAACGAAACGTTTTTAGGTTATTATCGGTCTCAGAACCGAATCTGCCCACCCCGACTTCCACGTGGTCTTGTCTGTCCTACCCTAGAGTGTTTTTATGAACTCGGAGGCGCGAAGGGAGATGCAGCCCCCGCCCGCTGTGACAAAACGCGGCACCAGCACGAGCTGGAGCGGCTGAGGCTGGTCGCCGCCGAAGGTGGCGACCAAACAGCCGAAGCTGCGAAGGCTCGTGCTGATGCTGCGTTTTGTTACGCAAGGGCGGAGGGGCTGCACTTCCCGAAGCGCCGGAGCCGTCACAAATTCGAAATGGATAGAAGATTTAGGTTAAATTTTGATAATTTTCCAAAAGTGTTTGGTGAGGTTACTTAACCATCTAGCACGAAATTAGTTAGGAAATGTTAAAGGTAATAAAAAAAAGTAACTAGGTACAATATTTATTGGATATCTACCTACAGTACTTCAAGCTACATAAGGGAGTGTACACATTGCGTTTTTTGCAGCGCGTTTGTATCGATACAAACGCGATTCGAACGCGATGCGAACGCGCAGCCCCCCTCCCGGTTTGCTTTTGTATGGAAAAATACGCGTTGCGAACGCGCGTTTGTATCGATACAAACGCGCAGTTCAAAAACGCGCTGCAGAAAACGCAATGTGTACACTCCTTAATGGACATCGGTCATTTAATTTTATGGTACCTAGTATTTATAACGCTCTGAATTATTACTAGATGGCGCAATTAGTAGGCGTTTAGAAAGATTGAATACATAATTTTGTAATAGGTCTTTCCTGAACCATGATTTTTCGGGATCACGAAATATATGGAAAACAAATTATATGGAAAACAAACATGCGGTAAAGTGAATTATCTGGATGTTAAAATTTCTGGAAAATGTTTAGATGTATTTTGTATTTCTGCCTTGTAAAAAAAAACCAAATGAAAATCTGGCTTAAGAATTTATGGAATTCGAATTCCTGTATTATGAAAAAAAAGAAATCAAAAATCTGTCAAACGTGCCTATGGATTTCAAAAATCTGTCTTGTATTTTTCGTGACATCAATACGTAACCATTTATAAGATCTATTTGAATAAAATGTCTGTAGGTATGTTTGTTCTCTATGCGTTCTTAAACCATTGATCAGATTGTGATGAAACTTTAGTAGGGTCTTTTAAGGACTTCATTGAGAATTTCTGGCACAACAAAAAAAAAATGAAAAAAAAAAACAGTTTTTTTTAATTGATTTTTTTCACCATTATTAGTTTCAATTAGATAAAAAATATTACGACGACTTGGAGATCTAAGTGATATTAGCTTAGGGATATTGTTTTGTTTTTTTTTGCTTGATACTTCAATTTAATTTAATTATTTCCAATAAAATTTGCATTTGAAATAATGAAGTACTTACATATTTATAAAATAGATTCAGTAATTTTGAAGATTAGGTCTCTACCAAGAACGAACAATCAACACCCTCTCTCTTTAAGCCCCTACATTGTGAGCGTGGGAACTTCTCATTCTACGCACACTTTGAAATTTTACACTCACACATCTGCAACTCGTAGCGTAGTACGCATGCACACTAACGTTTATTCGTTTGTTTGTTTCTCATTGCGCGTCATCGCTGTAGCATTTGTAAGCATGTCCTAGAAAATGCGCAATGTATACCGGCCGGCGTAAATGTCATGGTGAGTGTTTGTTGCCTAAGGGTGGAGCCATAGTGTAAACCGGGTTGACGCTATCCAAGTCGGTTGCACGGTTCGAATTGAGTCTATATTCGAACCGAACTATTAGGTAGGTATTATAAATTGAAGCTGTAGGTACATCCGATATCTGTACATTCAATCAATTTTGATTTATTAAACGCTATAAATATTATTTAATTTATGTACCTACCTACTTGTAGGTAAACATAAAAATCGGTCGAGCCGTAGGTACCTACTTGAGTTATCGTGTCAGATTCGGTTCTAGAGCACACTAGCAACTTCCGATTGGTTTCATTACTTTGTGCATTGTCATAATGATGATGGAAGGTTTATAATATAGTGAGATAAGAAGTATGTAGGTAACTTGGACGAACTAAATATCAAGACCCCGATTTCGAGCGTCAAAACGCCAAAAAAAAGTCAACCAACTGTTGGTTGACTTGTTCGTTTCGCTCATTCAGTCGCGCTAAGGTCGTTGTACTGTAAACATGAATTTGGCGGCAAACAAAAATGGTGATTTGTGCCATTAAAGTGTGCAGGAATTACAAAGGATGACTAAAAATAAATGAGGAAGTTACATAGCATCGGTAAGTAAACTATAAATAACTATAAGTTATGAAAACAAGAAAATAAAACTTTGTAATTTTTACCCGGCTGACTGTCAAGTCACCCGGGTTATGTAGATCGCGCGTTTCTATGTATGTGGGTTCGTTCGTATGTAAGTAATATTCTTTATTACCACGTTTCTCCTAAACGGCTGGATGGATTTTGATGAATGAGGTATCGTTAGAATCGTCTCCATCTCGATTGTGCTCTAGGATACTTTTTATTTCGATAAATCAAATAGTGCGGCTAAAAAATGCAACAATGTGTGAATTTTCAAAATGAAAATCACGCTATCATATCAAAATTCATGTCAAAATCAAGAGGTTGGTAGACTGATATCAAATATATATTTTTTTTAAATCTAACATGACATCTTCGAAGATTAAATCGAGTCTCAAAATTTTTGAAAATCTATTTTTCGCCCTAAATAGAATTGCTAGCCAAAACGCATACTAAAATTTTCTATTTAGTCACACTCAACGTTTAGAACAAACTGCATCGAAATTGGTTCAGCCATTTAGGAGATATCTCATATTTAAGAAATAACTTACGCATTTAATTTAGGTACCTACCTGCTCGCAGAGCCATCTGTGTGTCAACTGTGACAACAACGTTTAGGAAAATGCGCACGGCATCGAACCCTAGATACCTACATAATAATAAAATTGTAATTTAATTTTTCATTCCATCTATTCGAAAAGGACGACTTTGTTCGCCTTTAAGTGCGCCCAAAGTAGATGATTCCTCTTCAAGGAACTTTTAGCGGGCAGTAATGAGTTTTTAATCCTCTTTATAAATTTAGCGGGCAGTAATGAGTTTTTAATCCCCTTTAAGTGCGCCGGAATTATCTTTGCCGCGCACTTTAGAGGTACAACTACTTTCCACATTCATTCATCTCGAATCTACCAAGATGAATGAGGGAGGACTCTTGGCACTATAGCATACTATAGCATAGCATAGCATAGCATAGCATAGCATAGCATAGCATAGCATAGCATAGCATAGCATAGCATAGCATAGCATAGCATAGCATAGCATAGCATAGCATAGCATAGCATAGCATAGCATAGCATAGCATAGCATAGCATAGCATAGCATAGCATAGCATAGCATACAAAAATTGTAATTTCAACTTCATAAAATCCTGTGCGTTTTCGATCTCAGGAACTACCAGTCGGATTTGAAAAATTATTTCTGTATTTGATAGCTAAACTCTTGAGGAAGGTTATAGGCTACTTTTCATCATCATCATCACCATAAACCATCACTACTCGGCGCTGCTAGTATCAGATAAAAAGTCTAAATAAAAAAATTTAATCCCCGATTACTCTTCTCAAGTGGAACTTCGTCGATTTAACACATTCTTTTCTCTTCCCTTTTATTTTCTCATAGATTGTAATGAAAAGTAGAGTGTATCATTCGGGCGCAAAATATATTTTTGGCTCGGGCGACGTACTTTAAATCCCTCGCTACGTTCAGGATTCTACTAAAGAATCCCTCGCTACGCTCGGGATTCTACTCTAGAATCCTTCACTTCGCTCTGGATTCAAAAAAGCGCCCTCGCCGTCAAAATATTATTTTGCCCCCTTATAATACAATCTACTATTGTTTTGTGATTGATAAGATAATGCTGTTTCCAACTTTTCAGTTCAGTCGGGTTTTTTTATTTTTGAATAAATTGCTTGTATCCTAACATGTTCTAAGGGAGTGTACACATTGCGTTTTCTGCCGCGCGTTTTTGAGCTGCGCGTTTGTATCGATACAAACGCGCGTTCGCAACGCGTTTTTTTTCCATACAAAAGCGAACCGGGAGGGGCTGCGCGGGGGGCTGCGCGTTCGCATCGCGTTCGAATCGCGTTTGTATCGATACAAACGCGCTGCAAAAAACGCAATGTGTACACTCCCTAAGAGGGTTGCCATAATTATTCTTTGATTTTACCCATGTGAAAGCGTGAGCAAATAAAAAAAAGTGTTGAATCCAAGGATTTTATATACAAACAGGATGGTTAAGTCGACTTTAATGTAAAAGGGACTTTGAACCTTAACACGACTACACAACGATCTATTATAATTTAATCTTGGTTGTAAGGATTGTTGGTCTTGTTGAGAGGCTTTCTTGGTAGCTTTGTCTCTTTCACACTCGTTGTTGGATTAGTAGTGTGCCCAAGTCATTGACAGGATATTTTTACCTTATTGATTTCGATCCTTGGTTTCGATCCTTGATTTCGATCCTTGGTTACGATTCTGGATTTCGATCCTTGATTTCGATCCTTGATTCTTGAATCTTGAATCTTTGAAGTGACAGCTGTCAAACTTCAAACCGCCATATCTCATGAATTACTCGTCCTAGACTCCCCGTTCTCAGTTCAAATGAAAGCTTTGACCAAGATCTTTATTTGAACTGACAGCTGTCAAACTTAAAACGGCCATATCTCGGAAACTACTCGTCCTAGACTCCCCGTTCTCAGTTCAAATGAAAGCTATGACCAAGATCTACATTTCAGATGACAGATGTCATTTTGACAGCTGTCACTTAAAAAGAAGATCTTGGTCATAGCTTTCATTTGAACTGAGAACGGGGAGTCTAGGACGAGTAGTTTCCGAGATATGGCTGTTTTAAACTTTGAACTGACAGCTGTCAAACTTAAAACGGTCATATCTCGGAAACTACTCGTCCTAGACTCACCGTTCTCAGTTCAAATGAAAGCTATGACCAAGATCTACATTTCAGATGACAGATGTCATTTTAACAGCTGTCACTTAAAAAGAAGATCTTGGTCATAGCTTTCATTTGAACTGAGAACGGGGAGTCTAGGACGAGTAGTTTCCGAGATATGGCTGTTTTAAACTTTGAACTGACAGCTGTCAAACTTAAAACGGTCATATCTCGGAAACTACTCGTCCTAGACTCACCGTTCTCAGTTCAAATGAAAGCTATGACCAAGATCTACATTTCAGATGACAGATGTCATTTTGACAGCTGTCACTTAAAAAGAAGATCTTGGTCATAGCTTTCATTTGAACTGAGAACGGGGAGTCTAGGACAAGTAGTTTCCGAGATATGGCCGTTTAAGCTTTGAACTGACAGCTGTCAAACTTAAAACGGTCATATCTCGGAAACTACTCGTCCTAGACTCCCCGTTCTCAGTTCAAATGAAAGCTATGACCAAGATCTTCTTTTTAAGTGACAGCTGTCAAAATGACATCTGTCATCTGAAATGTAGATCTTGGTCATAGCTTTCATTTGAACTGAGAACGGGGAGTCTAGGACGAGTAGTTTCCGAGATATGGCCGTTTTAAGTTTGACAGCTTAGTAGCGTAGTTTTTGTACCTTTCTGTAACTTTTTGTCTTATTACGTTTCACTGTGTATTTTGTGTGTTTAGTAGCAAATAAATGATGTGTCTATGTCTATGTCTATGTCTATGACAGCTGTCAGTTCAAATGAAGATTTTGGTCATAGCTTTCATTTGAACTGAGAACGGGGAGTCTAGGACGAGTAATTCATGAGATATGGCGGTTTGAAGTTTGACAGCTGTCACTTCAAAGATTCAAGATTTCAAATTCCAGATTCAAGAATCAAGGATTGAAATTAAGGATCGAAATCAAGGATCGAAATCCAGGATCGAAACCAAGAATCGAATACTTACAAGAAAAATTAAGTAAACAAAAACCAGTATTGACCTCAAAAAATTTGAAACAAATTTTAGAGACATTTCGATATCATAACATATTTTCCCCTACTTTTATGGGAAATTTTCAAGAGCTGGTATCACTAAAAATGGATGACAATGTTGACAGGTGACGCAGCGCACCTGTATAGACAATAGAAGATTCGCATACTTGTGTGCGTAATACGCACACTAGCGTTTCAAACCTGGCCTGTTGTTCTTTTTGCGATTGAAGCGAGAGAGTCCGTCTAGACATATAATTAATCAAAGGCAGGTAAGTAGGTAATCATGGAAGGAGAAAAGAAGAGAAACATGGAAGGAGAGAAGCATGTACCTACATAAAAAAAACAAAAAAAAAGATTCCGACGAACGTTCTCCTTTTTCCGATGTCGGTTAAAAATAGGTAAGTATTTCCTATAACTAAAAATACGTCATACAAAGTGATGATAATGATAATTATTGCGGAGACAGTCACACCCCACCCTAAAATGTGCGTGCGTCCGTGAGCGGATGGAAAACGGACGTCCTCCCACCTCGGTATCCGCGACGACACTGCCATTTTTCGCACGTCAACGTTCCATTTATACAGCGCAGAAAGCGACGTTCGGTCCGTACCTACTCCATAGTAAAATGTATGGACGCAGGCGCACGCTTTGCGTCGAAAAATAAATAGTGTTCAGACGTAGATTTCAACTTTACGATAAGATTTAATCAAAATCTAGCGCGGTATTGCTCTTGTTCATACTTTTGTGTCTATCGTGAACAATAAAGATTTTTATAAACTCCAATGGGGATTTTCAAAAATTGGAACAAAAAAAGGTCGATTTCGGGATTTTTGAGAGAGTTTATCTATTTTCTTCTCGGAAATAAGTAATTATTTTGCAATTATCTCGCGGTGTTATTGTTGGCACATCTATTGAGCTACTACCTTTTTGTTTTTATGTAATACAATTCAGCCAAACTCTTAAACTTTTGGATCTTGCAAGTGCCTTTTGGTGCATTGTCAGGGTATCGGGCCTTAAACAATTTTACTTCACGTCACGTGGCATTGCAACGCATGCCGGGTACAGCTAGTCTAAGGAATAAAAATCGAATCGAATATAAGTCTTTGAACTAGGGACAATTTGTAACAATAATTAACTATGTGTCCCACTTTCAACCCCATTTTATTTGTAAAGTGTAATCAACCTGTTTAGTGATATTGATAACTTGTATTTTTATTGTGACAAATAATGATCATTTATACTAATTAGGATGTTATTTTTACATTAATTGAAACGCAATGATTACGCAATCAAAACATTATAGTAGTAGGTAATTAATTAAAGTGTTTATTATAAACCTTTATGTACTTTTTCTTATACTTATCATATTGTTTTATAATTATTGAGAGTGATGAGTATGAATGTGACTGGGTACGCAAGTAGAGGAAGGCCGAAGAAGAAGTGGTTGGATTGTGTGCAAGAGGATATGAATGTGAGAGGAGTGGATTCAGAGTTGACGAATGATAGAGGTGAGTGGAAGAGGAAAACATGTTGTGCCGACCCCACTTAGCGTGGGATAAGGGCAGGAGAATGATGATGATGATTGTTTCATAATTATATCAGCTTATAAAAATAATAAACGAAGTGATTTTATTTATAAGAAATAAGTAATGAATTGAAAAATGAATGTAGGTTCGTATGAGATAGTGGCCAACTCTAGTGACGGAGTTTAGAACGCCTGAAGGCCTCCGTCATGGCTTTACAACTTAAAAACCGGGACTGACAATTTAACGTGCGCTCCGTAGCACGGAAACTTCCAGGCTATTAATGCCACTTGTGGTCACCCATCCAAATTTTGACCGCTCACGTCGTTTACCTTCAACGATCTATCAATAATGTATCTAGCAACGCTACTAGCGCATTAAAAAAAAACTGATAAGTATCTAATTAATTATGCAAAATGTATCAGTTTTTACATCTTATGCATAGTTCATTCACACATTATTAAATAATTAACTTTACCCTTTTGAATATGTATTACAGAACTAGTATGGTACTGACAAAGCCACACAACAGGCTTGTAATTTGATTACGTACATGTTAACATTATTTATGACACCTTTTGTAATATTAGTAGGTACCTACGTAATTGATCTATTGACTATTTGTAGTGTAGGTACTCGTATAGTCCGGCAAAAACGGGTAGACACGGCAACTAAAATTTCAGTACTTTGGAAACCCTTTCTCTCCTAATCTATGGTAAAGTACAGGTTTCTTGTATAGGGTACAGGTACCGAAGACGTCAGTCAGAATAATTTACTTCTAAAATAGAATTTATCTATTTCTCGTATTTAGCTTGCACAGTGGCGCCCCCATTTATTTCTATTATTTTGTGTCGGACTATAACTACTATACTTACTTACTTATTTGTGTTTTTTTGTGGAAAGTCTAAAGATAATAATTTATCCCTAATATTCACATTCAACTATCAAATTAGCACAGCTTTAGAAAATGTTTTTTTCTGGTCACCTAAGTCAATCAAAAGAGATAACAATATTTCTGCCATGAGAGATGTAAGTTCATTATGAATAACGGGGTAAACTAGCTAGAATCGTCGTAACAATAGGAGTGAGTAGGTACACAATATGTCATTCGTACCCATATTATATCCGTACCCATATTATAAATGTGAAAGTGTGTTTATTTGTTTGTTTATTTGTCCTGCTTTCACGTCAAAACAGAGCAACGGATTGACGTGATTTTTTTTGTGTGGAGATAGTTGGAGAGCTGGAGAGTAACATAGGCTACTTTTTATCTTGGTACCACGCCAGCGAAGCCGCGGGCAGCAGCTAGTTTGATATTATAAAAGTAGTGTTAGGCAGTCACTTCAAACATGAAATGGAGAATAGAATAGAATAAATGTGATGGGATGCCATCGCATCAGTTGGATGTGATTTATTTGCTTAGTTTTGAATAGGTACTAAAATATTTAGACGTACCTACTAAAGCATTGAGCAATACACAGGACAGACACATTGCTAAGTATATAAGTTAATTAATGTCAGCACATCAACTGACAACAAAGAAAGGCGAAAAACTATGTCATATAGCACAAAAATAGGGAAAAATTCCGAAATTTGTCTTTTTGTTTTTTTGTCTTTAAATAGTGAAGGAAAACATCGTAAGAAAACCAGTTAGCTTTTTAAGGGCGTCGATGAGCAAAACACTATTAGTCCTACTAATATTATAAAGGCGAAAGTCCGTGTGTGTGTGAATGCTTTTTACCACGTATCTCCATAACTACTAAACCGATTTTGATGAAATTTAGAATGTAGATAGTTTAGGTTCTGGAATAATACATAGGCTACTTTTTACGCTGGAAAAATGTACGGTTCCCGCGGGATAAAAAGTAGTCCGGGCGTTCACTAGTATTTCATATTTTTAACTTTTAAAACAACGCTCTTTCATCAAAACTTTCGGTATGCCCTATATTTAACCATTTTAGAGGACTTACCAAACATATACTTACTTAAGTATTAATAACCCAATACCAAAATTCATTTAACTGGCACACATGTCACATCTTTTAAGAATTCTCAAAAAAAGCAATAAAAGTAAAAAAATAAACTGCGTTTTTTTCTCCTCCTGAACATTTTGTTTCTAAGTACACTTTTCTATTTGCAAAAATATTTAGAGTATGCTATGTTTTATTCAAACAAAAGATTTTTTAATGGGAACTTCAACAAAATCGTGATCTACAAAGCCACTTTTATGCAGCTGATTTCAAGGAAATCTGTTAATAAAATCTAACCGCATCCTTATTATCGTGTACCTACAATATTACACCTAACCATGATCTGACAATTATCATTATCATTATAGAGATCATTCACTTATATAAGCCAATAATACATGTTACCTACATACCTTCTTATAAAGATTTATAAAAAAATCGAAGTAATTCGTAATTCAAATATCACCTATTCAGTAGGACCACTAGGAACAACACCGTGAAGAATCAGGGCAACAAATACGGTAGGTATGGGACCTAGCTTTCTTTTCGGAATAGTCAAGCTCCAGTGGGAAGTCAGTCAAACAGAGTGAGGCTCGTCAAAATAGTCAAAAGAAAAACAAGGATTAATATCTCAGCATAAATTCGTTTCTTTAATTTATTTTATTGTAGCTTTATTTTAATTTTGTAACGTGTATTTCTAAAGGATTTCGCAACAAATAGCAAGTCATGCTTGTCTTAGAGGTCTCTAAAGTGTCGATTTTTTCAAAAAAATTTCGGAGGCACGTCACATTATTATTTGGTACCTACGGGCCCACATTTTGCAGAAATTAGCATTCCATAGGTATGTGACAAGTTGAAAGCCCATCACTTCTATAGAAAGCTTTCAGGTTTCCTCATGCTGTTTTTCTTTACCGTTTAGAGCTCGTGGGATAGTCATTTCAAAAGTGCAGTAGCACCTTAAAATGACCGAATTTCTACGGAATCTTGTCATAAGACTGCCTTCTGAATCTAAATAAATCAATAAACAATACTTCAACGCGCAAATACTTTTTATTTGCTATAAAAATACGTAGGTATTGATCAAAGTAAAGTTGCAATGTAGGTAATGATAATAATTTTTTGTATCAATTTGCGTTCCAATAGGTAGTATGTTATTTTTTGCTGCGATTAACTGAATTAATTGACAGCTCAACTGGAATTTTGCAGCTGTCTCGGTACCACATTTCATGCAAGACTGCACAGAATATTAAATTATTGCAAATATTTAGTTGTATTGTTAAACGATGTGTTTTTGTACAACAAACAATAGGTACGTAAGCAAGCCAAGAAGCCTTTCAACTACTTATACTTACCACTTATACTTTAGTTTAGTGTCAATATTCTGTCTGCGGTTTATTTTGACATTTTCTATACTAAAAATGACAAAAATCTTACCACTATAAACAAAATCATAGATGGATGGAATATTGAAACAGGACGTTATGCCCGGTTCACAGTATTCCAGTCCAGTTATCTAGCAAATTAATCCAGTCCAGTGCTGGTTGGGCAAATCTATTCATACTCGCCTTATACTGTTTCGGCTTTCATGACTTTCACGGCTTTCATTCATCCTCTCTAAATGCCAAACCATCCTAAGATGTTTTTCTCAATATTCAACATTTTCTTTCACTCCACACCGTTCCTTTATTACGGCCAATTTATATTGATATAGTGGCTGTAGCCAGCGTCGCTGGATTGTGGAGTTGGACCGTACCAATATAAACTATTTTCAATCCAGTCCAGTGTCTAGTGAAAAGTGTCAATCCAGCAATGTTGGATACAGCTACTGTATCAATGTAAATCAGTCTTTACACTGTTGATGTAAAACTTCTTTTCGCACGCTTGACTTGGGGAGTAAAGCTGGTTTTACTGTCACGCGTACCGTCCGCGTGGATAGGCGAGTGATCTTTATTACAATGAAATAAGGATACTGATTGTTCAGCACTGACGAAAGCAATCCGCGTAGCCATTTCTGCTAAACAAGCAGTATCCTTATTTCATTGTAATAAAGATCACTCGCCTATCCGCGCGGACGGTACGCGTGACAGTAAAACCAGCCTAAGCTGGTGAATGCGTGACGAGAGCGTTACGAAAAGTGTAATTTTTTGCTCACTCTGTCTGTCAAAGTTGACTCACACATACTACGCAACGTTCTTATTTCAATAGTACTTATGGTTCTTTATCCCAATAAAGATAAAGATCAATCTGTACTTTTCCTTATTGACACAGAAATAGATCAGCAAGGCTCAGCCTTTGCCGAATCCTTCGAGACATTGGCCTAGTTACACTTCCTGGTCAAAACAGGTTCAGATACGTAATATTGATAATGTTATTTTACAACAGCATTCAAGAAGATAAAACAGGTGCTCTTTTTGATACCTAGAACATTCAAACATACATACCTACATAAAATCACGCCTCTTTCCCACAGGGGTAGGCAGAGACCACGGATTTCCACTTGCTACGATCCTGACACACCTCTTTCGCCTCATTCACTCTCATCACATTTTTCACACAAGCTCGCCGGTTTAGAGTACTTTTGACCAGGGCGTCGATTCTGGTACCGAACTTTTTATCAACCTCAACCAAAACCTCAACTAAAGCGACTGTTTCCATGACTACTAATAACAAACGACTCAGTTGTGGTGAGGTTTTGAACTTTGGCAGAACAAATTTTGAATTTTGAAAAGCTATTCTACTATTTCACCAAATGGCTGACATTTAAGAGATCGAACCAAAACCAAAGCGGTTGTCATCTAGTAGAATTCAGGCCCTGGCCTTTCTCTAAAATGTCACCAATCAGATCCAGGTATGTTCGCCTAGGTCTTCCCCTATATCCCTACATTCAGCGGGATTAAAAAGGCCGTCATAGTAGAATCACAATAAGATTTGAACTATTGACTATATATACACAATAAGATTTGAACTAAGAATCACCTAGCTCTTAAGACGATTCAAAGTGGTCATAACGGTCCTACTGAATAAATGATATTTGATTTTTGATTTTGATTTTGATTTTGATTGGCCATCTCTGTTCTTAGACTGACAAGAACGGCGTATATTGACTTATTCTGCTATAGCACGGACGAAAGTAACCACTTCGTCCGAGTGCTATAGCGACCTTTTTAGGGCCTAGATTATTAATTTCAAATAACTTATTAACACTAATAATTATAACATGCTGTCTATTAATCATGTGGTTCCCAAAACACAGCTCTGCTTACTTTGGGACTCCGTGATGCCGTGTGAAATGTCTAGTATTATTTATTTATTTATATACTTATTAATTTATATACTTAGATAAATAGGTACGAGTATCATTCTGGAGGGTAAGACCATGTCTTATGGCAATACATAATGTTAATACATAGTGCAAAAGTTATGCTTTCTGATTCTAAAAATAATTTACTTTGTAATGATTAGAAACCAGATAAATGTTTTATTTTGTAAAAGGTTAACATTTTTTGTTTGTTAACAACTGAAGCTATAATGTAATAAAGTTTTTATGTCATTTAAATTAATTAAATAAACACGATCGTGACCTTGAAAAGTTTCAAAAGTAGTATCAAGGATTTGCGATGTCTGGGACTTCTCTGAAAAAAAAAACTAAATAACATTTAATTTAGTAAACACTTTAAAAAAACTAGTGTGTCAGATGTAAAAATAATTATGTATGACGGACGTGTAAGTACCTATTTTTTTTTAAATTAATTTGATAGCAGGCAAAATTGCTTCCCAGGGACGAAAAGTACTGTTTTCATCCCTCTGTTCAGGTACTTCGACCGTACTTTCCGTGTATGAGAAATGAAAAATACTAAATAAAAGAGTACGCACGATCTAACTAGGCATTCGTGAAGTTTAGCCGTTGCGTTTAGTCGATGCGCGGTAGAAAATTTAGTATGAAAAAGCTGCATTGCGCATCGAAACGGCTAACTTCACGAATGCCTTGTTAGATTCGTTTCGGCAATTTCTGCAACTTTTCGTAACCAGTTGCGATTTATCGATCGAGCGAGCGAAGCGAGCGAAGATCTTAGTGGCAAGTTACGCGATTTTGCTTTGTATGTTTGTATGTTTGTATATTTGTCTGTTTCATTTTTATGTTCTCGCATAACTATCGAACCGCTTCTCCAATCTGTATGAAACTTGATAGGTCAATAGGTTGTGCTATGGAAATTTGCTGTGGAGCGTATGAGCGTAATCGATGAAGGGGATGTAAAGATATGGGGTTCCCAAGGGGGTAAATTTTTTTCAAAGTTACCCAAATATATTGAGTGGGGTGGCATATGAAAGTGCTCAATTTATACATTCCAAAATGGTTTTTAGTTTTCTTCTAGGTTCTATAGTTTTTGAAATACAGAGAAAAAGAAAAATGATGAAAACCAATTAATGGATGTATGGAGAGAGCTCCCGTTTGATAGAGTTTCGATGTATTCGTAGGTCTGGTTAACATACAAAGAGTGTGGCATCGTTGTGGTTTGATTTGCAATGATTTTAGTTGCTTCTTGATATTTTTCATTGAGATTGAAAATAAAAGCCGTGTTGGCCGAGTGGAAGAGTGCTCGATTTTCGATTCATAGGTCGTAAGTTCGAACCCTGGCCGTGCCTCATCAATGGATTTTTCGATTAGAAAAATTTAAATGCGCATTAACACGAGCTCTAAACGGTGAAAGAAAACATCGTGAGGAAACCAGTTAACGTTCTAATAGCGGCGGTGGGCTTGCAACCTGTCACGTATGCAAATGCTAACTCCTGCAAATAGTGGGCTGGGCATGTACCAAAATTATAGAGGGAGACGGAGGGGTAGGGGGAGGGGGAGCGGGAGGGGGAGGGGAGGGGCGGGGAGGGGAGGGGAGGGGGAGGGGAGGGAGGGGGGGAGGAGGAGAGGGGGGGAGGAGGAGAGGGGGGAAGGAGGAGAGGGGGAGAGGGAGAGGGAGGGGGAGAGGGAGGGAGAGAGGGAGGGGGAGAGGGAGGGGGAGAGGGAGGGCAAGGGGGAGAGGGAGGGGGAGGGGGAGAGGGAGGGGTGGGGGGAGAGGGAGGGGAGGGGGAGGGGAGGGGAGGGGGAGGGGAAGGAGGCGGAGAGGGAGGGGGAGGAGGAGGGAATTGATTTTCTCATACATTTTGTATTGAACTGCTATTTTCATAATTTCTCGAACTAAGAGGCCTTCCCTGAGGCGCGGTACGAAGTTCGCGGGGTCAACTATTGAATATAAACACGACACGACTTAATGTATTGCATGCATGCCTATAATCTTTACCATACTGAGGTGGTGCATTAGATATCATTGTGTGGTAAACACTAGAAGGAGCACTTAACGTAGGTATAGGGGTAGTCAGAAACAAGTCCAAATCTAGGCTATCAACACAACGGTGCGCGAGATCTCAGTTCGGGGCGAACTACTAGTATTTGAATAACAAACATACTTACAATTATTCACATTTATCCGTACCTACCCATATTATAAATGTGAAAGTGTGTTTATTTGTTTGTTTATTTGTCCTGCTTTCACGTTAAAACAGAACGACCGACGGATTGACGTGATTTTTTGTGTGGAGATAGTTGAAGGGCTGGAGAGTAACATAGGCTACTTTTTATCTAGGTACCACCACAAGAGCGAAGCCGTGGGCAGCAGCTAGTAATAACATAAATCTATTTATCTATTAGTAGGAAAATGAAGGTATCATGTAGTAGGTACCTACATAATGCAAAATAAAGGGATAATCTGAATAAATCAAATCTCCGTTTTATGCATTGATAAGCAGTTTCTTTTCCTGTTCAAGGAAAAAATAGCAAACAGGTTATGCTGTTTTAAAACTATAATAACAACCTTCTAAAATATTACGATTATACATTTTTCTTGAAATTTAGACATTTTTAGTCACTTTTCGGGTAAATGGGAAAAATGAAATTGAGGAAAATGAGATATTTGGGAGTCATATTTTATTTATTTTACAAATAGCATATAACATTACAGTAGTCATATAGTGTGTAATAAATAATAACCCTGATAGGTACATGTAATATTAGCAATAGACAATTATTATTATTATGTATAGGTACACTTTATCATCATCATCATCTCAGCCGTTGGACGTCCACTGCTGGACATAGGTCTCCCTCAAAGATTTTCATGTGTTGTGGTTGGAAACGGCCTGCATTCACCGCCGGTATACACTTTGTACTCGATGCATAGACCAGGTACCTATTCGATTTTTTTTAGACATTACATTTCGTTGTTCCTTGATAACACTATATCAATATACCTAGTATACCTACATATAGGTAAGTTCAACAAACCTCATGAAGTTTGTAAAAAAAATTGTAATAAAAATACCTACTAAATACCTACTCATTTATTCTTGAATAAAAAACAATTGTTTGTTTTATAAATGTCTAATGAGTAGGTACCTACACGTGCTCGTACCCAATACTATATGGTACAAAATAAACCCAGACCTTAATTTATAGTCCTACCGCGCAATGAAAACAGGCCAAAAAAAACACGACTATAAAAATATTGATTTCCTACATACATGGTAATGAACTTGACTACACATGATGCAACATATTACTCCACTTTCCTAAGAAACCGGTTAAAGCCGTTAGAATATTTTATCATAATAATATAAATTACATTTATCATGATACTATGACTTTACCTGGGAGTTATATTTATTCTTCTACCATGTTCTTGTCGTATGCTAACTTCTGCAAAATGTAGTCTGTCTGCGTAAAGTCGTACCAAATTGGTATTGGTATTTCCACTCGTACAAACAAAAGAATCATAAAAAACTTTTCTTTGCCACATTTTTATTAATTTTTATCAAAGCTATTGACTATCTGGCTGTATTATATTTAAATCTACAAAGTTTAATTTTATAAGTTAATCACAGACACATTCTTGATGTTATATATTTTTTTAATGTTAACTTATCCTGCGGTTTTTTTATCTTGTATAACACAATATATGTAGTTCTCATCGTTAAAAATAAATTAGATAAGGTCGTTGGCTCTGTGGGGGAGCCTTGAGAATATTCTAGGACATTCATTCTATTAATGAGTTTAGGGTTTTTAAAGAAACTAATATAAAATACCAGTATAATGAGTACCTACTTACTTATTTATGATTTTCATAAAAGTCTGGTTCTATTAAATAATACCCAGAAAAAATAAATAAAATTAGGTTATTAACACACCTGCCCCCCTAGCCATATTAGACGATCTATCGTCGCTGTAGAACGATCTATCGTCGCTGTAGAATAGAACACTTCAAAATGTATAGGAGTTGACGTTCTGACCACGTGACTCATCTACTTGAAACGTCAAATCCTATACATTTTGAAGTGTTTCTATTCTATCGCGACGATAGATAGTGTAATATGGCTAGGGGGGCTGGTCCTTCCGCCTCACTTTAATCCGAGCATTGAAATAAGCAAAACAAAATTTGCTAGATTTAGGGTACATTGGGGCAATTTTGATGCTGGACAATTTCAAGGATATTAAAAATGTACTTACATACATGAATTTTGGGAAATCTCATTGTGATCTCTACGTAGGTACTCCTTTCTGGCATAGTTTTATTTACATATTTTAGATAGGTGAAATCATTCATATTTAACATTAAAAATTTAGTTCAGGCATAATACGAGTACTTATTACGTATTAACTGATTTCCTTCTACACACGTGGATGCAAATTGATCTGTGATTTACTATATAAAACGCGACTTTGTTGTATTACAAGAATATAATTACTCAATCCAATGGCAGAATTTATAATGAATTAGTCAGCTGTGTTGGTCGAATGGCTCAGTTACTCGACGTTGGATCTAAAGGTTAATTAGTTAGTTAGTTCGAATCCCGGCCGTATATCATTTAGGATGTTTCGTTTCAAAAAAGTGTCAGCGCATTTTATCCATATGAACGCGAACCGGGTTTTTTGAAGCGCATTTTTGAGCAGCGCGTTCGCAGCGCTTCTGAATAGATACGCGCATCAAAAAACGCAGTGTGCCCACTCCTTAACAGAGCATAATGCCACACCCCGGACACTCGACGAATATCTCTATGCAAAAGCGGCGCCTTACTACCTATTTACACAGACACTACACAATGTCATTTTTGTACACGCGCAATCGTGTGCGTGAAGTATGGTTTTTCACCGCATGAATAATTATTGTACACTGTGGTCTCGGTCTCGTCGTCTCGTGTCTGCACGCGGAGCGCGCCCCTAGCTCAAAGTCAGCCCCTCGCCAGCCCAAATTCGGTCGCGCAGTGAGGAAGTCCCGATTAGGGGGGGGGGGAGACAGTGGCCATTCTATACGTAGTATTATTATCTATTCTATGATAATACACATGGAATGGAGACACTATTCTACTTATAATGAACATGTCAAACATAGCTTAGCTTGTAGTCTATCCAAATGCATTTGTGCAAGGATTGAAAAACTCTTGACCTTCGATCACTTTACCATGATAAGGAAAGAAATTGAAAGTTGCATGCAAATCAGACTATAATAACTCAATATTCGTTACTAGGTTCTGTTCACAGCTCTACTCGACTGAACTCTAGCAAGAATTTCAAGATATAATAGCATACTACTAATAACTGATAGTATACTTATATATTTTTAAGTAAATACATACTTATAATACTTTATAACACCCAGACACAGAACAAACATCTATATTCATCACACAAATGTTTGTTCTGGGTGGGAATCGAACGCACGACCTACAGCGCAGAAGGCAGAGCTACTACCAACTAAGCTAAGAGGCCAGTCAAGCTTAGCCGTGGCACGCCCTGTAGTACAGAGACTAAAAGTATGTAGGTTTATTTCTATTATAAATTACCTACTTAGTAGTAAAATACCTTACCTACCAGGAAAGGTGTAAAGCTGAATGGCACGTGATTTTAGGAGTTTCCTTTATTGTTTTAAACACGTGTGAACATTCACATACATTTTCCGACACGAATAATTTATCGATGCACGAGTGGGAATCGAGTTCGGATCGATAGACAAGGAACACACGTACAAGAGAAACGTGGCTTAGCTAGATAAATGATGCTATATACATAATACACTCAAACGCACATACTTAATTAAGTATTGGTGTTGTCTTAGGTTTGTTTCACTCTTCAGCGTGTCGCCGGTCGCGTCCGCGAGTTGGCCATTCACAGCACATTTCTCTGTGCTGAAAAATATTTGGTACATATCCATAAATAGGATAAGAGCATTCCACGCGTGACATGTTTATTTATTTATTTATTTCAAAATGAATACCAAACACAGGAAAACACTTTTCATACAAAAACAACTTGGTAGTGAAGTAAGATCTAGTGCCCCCATAGATATAGGGTTCCACAACATTCCAAAAGAGAAATCCCAACTTTTGTTGGGTCCATCACCGCTTCTATAAGTATCATCTGATTTCCTCTGGATGTTTTCCTTTCGTGTACGTGCAAATATAATATTAATAAATTTTAATTTTCCAGAAATAAAAAACACATTATTGCATCCTGGATTTTAACATCGACTAAATCTATCGAAAATGGAGATATTTTCTACTAAGCCGGGCATAGGGCATAGGTAGATATTCGATCTAATACCAACAACCAGACAAACATAACGAGCTGATAATTAAGTAATTAGTATTAGTGAAATAGAATAATGGGATTCACGATTTGCCTATGACATTTTCCATAGAGCAATGACAGATATTATTGCATCATCGTGAATTAAATAGCTCGCTCAATTTAATCGATTGTTGCATTTTTAGAGTTTCGTAAATCATACAAGAAAAAACTTAGTCATTATTTTACTAGATGATTTATAGTATCAGGAGGCAATCTTTGCCTCCACTTAACACACACTGTAATGCTTGGTACAATGTTGAGATGACTCCATCTCAACATTGTCCCAAGCAATAACTAGAAATAACTTCTGTCAACTATCCCATTCTCACTCAGCAACAAAAAAAAAAATTATTTAAAAAAAGCACAATACTTAATTTTAATACATTTGCCCCCCTGATTGTCTATCTTAGACATCGACCAAAATTGGGCTAAAACTGTCAAATTTACATTTCAATGACCACGTAAGTAGCTCTGTCACCCTCATCTTAACGAGACCGAATGCTACAAAAGATTGTTTTGACAGTTTGAGATCAATTTGAGGTTTGATACAAGTTAAGGGCGCTACTCACACACCTGCCGCAGGGGCAATCTAGGTGGCAATCTAGGTGAGTAGAGATATTCCCGATATCGCGACAACCGCCACGCACCTAGATTGCCACCTAGATTGCCCCTGCGGCAGGTGTGTGAGTAGCGCCCTTTAGACAATCAGCCAGCTATTGTTTTGTTCATCTTTCAAAACAGCATATAATTTATGAAAATAAGAAAAAGGATTTGATAAGGTTTAAGTAGGGGAACCTGTTGAACCTCGGCCACACGATTTTCTTTAATTTTTTTTGTCTATAAAGATTGAAATTAGGTTTACCAAATATGGACACATGTAAAGATACACTATTTGACTACATATTTATGAAATAAAATTTGTATTTTTAATGATACTTTAGAAGATAAAGAGATTTGAACAAAAAATGGGATTTTGTCGAAGGTACAACACACCAGATATACCTTGGTCACTGCACGATGTACCTTGACCTTACTAGTTTTTTTCATGAAAATACCATGTTATCGAATCAAATAACGCTTTATTTTTAAATTAATGGAAAGAACATATTTATGGTATATACTTTAGATAAAAAATGATAATAATTTACATTTTTATCATAAGTTATGATAGACGTAAGCCCCTGTCCAAAGTACAAAGCAAATATGGTGGCAAAGGTACAACATTGCCTTATTTTAAATTAACGAATTTTTAAAATGTACTTTGAGTTCGATTTGGGTTGATATTTCTATGCCTATCTAAAGTTCATTTCACCTGATTGCACGAAATGGTTATCTCGTAAGTATGTACTGTTATATATGAATTAACTTAGAGTAAAATTAAAAATACCCTCTTTTTGAGCACTTTTTCATATTTTTAATGCGCACGCCTCACTCACTCCACGCTGGTTTTTCGATTCTAGCTTCATGTAGGTGTTGACCAATGACGATTATAATGCCACAAACAAAAACAAAAAAACTCGCACAGATTACGAGATAAGCCTTGGTGGCCGAGGGATATCAATGGACGAGGTTCAACAGGTTCCCCTACTTACCTAATATAATAATAAATAATAATAATAAATATTGCTGGACATTTCACACAGCATCATGTAATCCCAAGCTAAGCAGAGCTTGTGTTATGGCAACCACATGACTGATATACTACTTATATAATTTTTTTTTTGTAAATACATACATAATATACATAGAAAACACCCAGACCCGAGACAAATATTTGCAGATCATACAAACATTTGTCCCGCGGCGGGGATCGAACCCGCAACCTCTTGCGTCACAGGCGGGCCTTCACCCACTGCGCCACAGAGGTCGTCAATATTGTTTTTGATAGTGCCTTATTAAAGATTTATATACTTACTTAAGTAGGTACCTACTCAAAATTGTTGATGAAGAATTATTATTAAAATCAACACGGAACCCTCAGTTATTTTATTCAACTCGTACTTGTTAGCTTGTACCATTTATACAGCAATAAAATCTATTATTAGATAATTAATTGAGGACGATTAGGGCTAATGGAGTTTTAATTAGATGAAATATTATGTTTAGTAATCCTACTAGATAAATTATAAATGAGAATAGTAAGGAAGTTTGTTTGTTTGCATCGAAACATGATCACAACTGTATCCCTAGGTGCAGGCCAGCTCGCACTCGCCAAAGCTGGCCTAAGTTGGCCCAACATGTGGTTGCACATTAAGACGAGGATGCGTCTCGGACAGGGCGCCAGCGAACAGCGTTGCGCCCGCGCCCCGTCTCTTCTATATGGATATTCACACTGGAGCTTGACTATTTAGATTTTATGCAGATGGATCACCGAAAAGAAAGCTAGGCCCCATACCGTGTTTGTTGCCCTGATTCTTCACGGTGTTGGTCGCGAAAGAACAGGAGTAGAATCACCTAGCTCTTAAGACGTTTCAAAGTGGTCATAACGGTCCTACTGAATAAACGATATTTGAATTTTGAATTTTGAATAATTATGTTTTGCGTTTTGTCGCGACGCTTCCATACATTTTGTGTGAAAGGGACGCGAAGGAGACAAATGTCCGCGCTCCGTCTTCGTCTTAGGTCTTTTCTGTGTGTCCCGCGCCTTAGCTGCAGTAAACATTATCATTTGAATTACCTTATTTACCTTTTGAAGATACTTTAGGTGGTAAATATTTCGTACATGTCCACGTTTTGCAGAAGTTAGCATTAGGTAGGTACCTACATACGACATAATCGTATGCGCCGTAGGTCGTGGGTTCGATTCCCACCCAGGACAAACATTTGTGTGATGAACAAAGATGTTTGTTCTGTATCTGGGTGTTATAAAGTATAATAAGTATGTATTTACAAAAAATATATAAGTATTCTATCAGTTATCTGGTTCCCTTAATACAAGCTTTGCTTAGTTTGGGGCAAGATGGTGCTCTGTGAAATGTCCAGCAATATTTATATTTATAACGATGAGCTGGTTTCCTCACGGTGTTTTCCCTCATCGTTGAAGGCCTTGTGAAACATAACGCGAAGCGAATCGTACCGAAAACGTGGAATACCTATGTAATGTATGTAATGTAGGTATCGGTTCGCTTTTGCTTTTCTTCACCGTTTTAATGCAAGCGTCTTGGGAAGCAACGACTGATTGACTGAGTTGAGCCATCTATAGATCGTATAAAACGATCCTTAGAAAAATCAACTGTTTCTAGCCTATTTTGTAAAGTTATGTAAATAATGTAAGATCATTTATTGTAAATATTTTATTTTATTTCAGAAATGTAAAATATGTGGTATTTTACATTTCTGAAATAAATTTATTTTCTATTAAAATTAATATTTTGATTATTAAATTATTGTATTATTACAAATTGACTGCGACATTTACACTTACATAATTAATTCCACAATAATAAATTAATATTAAAGATAATCTGATTTTGATTCAAATGCTTTGAAGTGGTTCGTACTTCGTAGTGTGTGGTTAGGATAGTTTAGGGTGCAGGTAAGTCTACTTCATCTAATTCTAAAGTAATCTAAACGATGTCTACTAAAATTTATGAGATTAAAATGATATAATAAAGAAGAGGCCTATGTCTAGCTGTGGATTCTTGAACAACTTTTGATTTGTGATAAAAAACATTAAATTTTACTTTTCTTGCTTTATTTTAACCAGACACTTTACTATAAATAATAATACATTTTTCTTTATTTAAGAGTTTATTTATTAGCTCTATCCACTAATTACACATTTACATAATGATTACAACTTATATTATTGCACACCCATCTTTCACACTTACAATCTTTACTTGATTCTTATTTTTATTTTAATATTTATACTTATGGATAAAGAACCATGCGTCATTTTGTGCCTAACAGTGATGAAAAGAAAGTTACCTTCCAAGTTTCAGCTTTCTAGTTTCGTTCAAAGAAACCACCATTATTGCGCCATTTTTGCACGAAAACACCATTTTCGCGCTGGATTTGAACTTAGCTGTCATAGAATGAAATAAAGTACACTCCAAGAGCTTTAATATGACATATGTTTCATCGCCGTTGGACACAGTGGGTTCAGTGTTCAAGCAATGATGCCCATGGTCCTTTGTATAATTTAACAGAACCAATTTCATATGTACCGGAGCTGGGCGTTGAGATTGTTACAGAATTTTATAACTTTTACAGTCTCATCGTTTTGTTTACAACTTCTTATTTGTACGTAAAATGTTCTTAATAAATGTTATTATTTATTAATAGTGAACGCGGCTTCGCCCGCCTGTACTACTTTTTTTTATTTCACGGGAACCATACATTTTTCCGGAATAAAAAGTAGCCTGTGTTATTCCAAAACCTAAACTATCTATATTCCAAATTTCATCAAAATCGGTTTAGTAGTTATAGGGATACGCGGTAACAAATATTCTCACACACACGGACTTTCACATTTATAATACTAGCTGACGCCCGCGTCTTCGCCCGCGTGGACTACTATTTTTTTTATTCCACGGGAACCATGTATTTTTTGGGATAAAAAGTAGCTGTGTGTATGTCCTTTTCCCGGTCATCATCTATGTTTCAAATTCAGCCAAATCGGTTCAGTAGTTATGGAGATACGTGGCAACAAACATTCATACACACACACACACACGGACTTTCGCCTTTATAATTAGTAGGATAATTATGATGCCTTATACTTGATAGCTTTAATCTCATCACTTTTACAGACAAACAACAGCCAGAATAGTCCAGAAACTGCGTAGAAGAACTCAACAGTTGGTGTTATTATCACTGGGGTCAACAACCTAACCAGTACAAGAATGCTCATGCAGCGAAGAGTTTCGTAGAGAGGCGCTTTGGGAGACGCGTCCAAGATCATTCCGAAGGTGGTGAGGGATAGGAAGATGTAGATGACTAGGGGTATCACCGTAGTTTGAGGCAGGACCTGAAAGAGAATGAATAAAAAAATGAAAATAAATGTTGGACACATAACGCAGAACCATCTAGCCCCAAACTAAGCAAAGCTTGTACTATGGGAACCAGATATCAGATATTTTGTAATAACCTACAGCGTGAAAGGCAGAGCACTAACTGAGCTGAAAGGCCAGCATAAGTTTGATGCTCATTTTCAGGTTTCATATTAGTTAACTATTCCTTATTTAACATTCCTGTTTCATTCGAGAGGACGTCAGTTACTAAAATATCAGGTTACTGTCTTTGCAAAGCAATTTTTGTCTTGCGTTACTTTTAAATATCTGGTGATTTCACACCTGTTCCTTTGCAATCCGTGTATAATCAGAGTAACAAATTAGAGGGTATAGTTTTATTTTCGAAAAGAAAACTAGACCCTCGTATTTGTTTCGATGAAAACAGTAGAGTCCAATAGCGAAACCCCATTACATGAACTAACGTCAGCAGTACCAACTTTTCTGACCAGTCAGCATTAACCATAGTTCTTGGGTATCCTGACGGATTTTAGTTATTTACTGTCATCATTTGAACCACTTCCTTTTGCGCAAGCAATACTTTTAATGTAGAAAAAACTTCGCTCTTCCAGAATCAAAACCTACTTCTGGTACGTCTTGTTTACCGCTTGAATTCCTGTAATTGATAGCTGCTAGCAGATACGGATTTATACAAATTCAATGTAAGGTATGTAAAGTCTTACCGAATGTATAAGGAACAGCTGGTAAAATCCGTAGAGTACCAAGCTGTAGTGAGAAAGCAGGTAGAGAGTGCACCAGGTCGGAAGTACTACGTTGTACTTTGGTCTCGTGTGAATAGCGGGCTGGAAAATGTATAAAAAATATTTTTCATTTTAGAATTTCAGTATCAGTGTCTTTTCATACATCTTGGTTGCCGGGTGGCCAGTCGGCAGCGAAGTGTATAGGCATGTACGGTAGCTTTTAAACGTACTGGCGTAATTTGCATATATATAGCATACTAGCTGCAGCCCGTGGCTTTGCTCGCATGGTACCCGGATAAAAAGTAGCCTATGTTACTCTCCAGCTCTCCAACTATCTCCACACAAAAAATCACGTCAATCCGTCGCTCAGTTTTGACCTGAAAGGACAAATAAACAAACAAATAAACACACTTTCACAGTTATAATAATGGGTACAGATATAGCCGGGTAGCTGGCACCGGTTACCCGGAAAGCGGAACATGAGCAAAGGCTCTAAGAGCAATTCCACAAGAGGGTAGTCAATCCATTGCGTCGTCGCAGCGATATGACAGTTTTCTGTCAACCACGCGTCGTTTTGACGCCCCGTTTTTGATTTGTATGGAAATCAACGCAACATCATCGCTCCGTCGTCGCAACGTCGACGCATTCATGTGGCATCGCTCAGACGCATGGTGATAAGACTCACATCTTCTTCCATATCCTTGAAACGGATGGAGACTCCTGGCTTCCAGCTCGGCCGGCTCAGCACAGCGCGAGCCTTGTGGAACCAGTTGTCGTAGCTTTTGAATCTTTGGACCACGTAGCCGGTGTAGAAGGTCTGTGAATATACGGGAAATGTGAACTGATGATAAAATTACACTTTAACATGAGTACTTCGGTCACGTTATGAGAAACGATAAATACCACATACTGCAACTGATCATCCAAGGAAAGATAGAAGGGAGAAGAGGAGTTGGCAGGAGACGCCATTCCTGGTTAAAAAACCTGCGGGACTGGTTTGGCTGCAGTACCACATCCCTTTTTAGAGCCGCAGTTTCCAAAATCAAAATAACCATGATGTTGTCCAATCTCCGATAGGAGGGGAACCCAAAGAAGAAGAAGAAGATCAAATAAAATATTTTGTATGCGATAGTGTCCACTTTAACAACTCTATTTTGAAGCTATTAGCGAAGACCTATAATTGGCTCACTGTTTCTACCATAGTAATTAAGGACACCTTGTAAAGCTGTTGATTTTCTGAACATAAATAAATAAATAAATCGAAATGAACGTTTGTATGAGGTAGTGGCTAAATCTGGGGACGGAGTTTCTAGGCCGCCTGAAGGTCTCCGTCATGGCTTACCAAAATGAAACAGGGTTACGAAATCAACCTCAAAGGATGAAGATGATGATGACGACCTCTGTGGCGCAGTGAGTGATCATGATGCAGCGTAAAATGTCCAGCATTATTTTATTTTTTAGTCTAATGTAGAAAAAAATCTATTTTGACAAATTACTACCTAAATCCCAGGAGGAACGACGAGGATTCTTTATCTATGCTAAACCCCGTAAGCAAAACCATAAATACAACATTGAAACTTGCCGTAAAGGTGGAATCAGACGGTTCACTTTTCGTCGTTCATTTTGCATATTTCACTCAAAGTGACACATCTAAACGTAAAATGAAAGAAAAGTGTCTTAGAAAACTCCAGCATCCATTCTATGATCTTTCGCTCGAGTGAACCGTCTGATTCCACCATATGGCACTAAGTTTAAGCGTTTCGCAGATGATACCTGTAAGTGAAGAGGATTGAACGAAGGTTGCTGATAGATCAGTCCATACACAATGCGATCCTCTTTCTTCTCAGGTCGGAAGGTGCCGAAGAGTTTGTCCCAGATGATGAGAACTCCCCCATAGTTTACGTCAATGCAGTATGGATTACTACCTGAAATAGAAAATCCTTAAATGACAATAAGTTAAGTAAGCGACGTTCTGAATAGTCACAATTTGGATAGGTGACAACAAGACAGTGGCAATAATAGCTGAGCGCTTCTGCGCTTCGGAAGGTACGTCATCAGTTATTGTTATTAAAGTCTTACGTCACAGTTTACGTCAAAGTTAGTCCTTATTAGCCCATTGTATCTCACTGCTGGGCAAAAGCCTTCCCTTGACCTCTCCAATTATGACTGTCCTGTGCTATTTGGACCCACGCTTTGTCAAAGTTATCCAGCTCGTCACGCCATTTCTTCCTAGGTCTGCCGCGATGCCGCTTTGCTGTCTCAGGGCTCCACTGGGTGGTGATTTTAGCACACAGCTAATTCGGCATGCGGCATAAATGGCCAGCCCGCTCCATTGGCCATTTTGCGAGTCACGCCAGCAAGTTAGTCCTTACGCGCCTATATATGTATATTGCGGTGTCTGCAAAGCCTATTTTCATTAAACACATCAGGTGTCACTGCGTATCTAAATCATAGTAAACTAACCATGATGGATCCTATGATGGCTAGGAGTGTTCAGAATGTACTCCAAGGGTCCGAGGGTCTTGATGGTCTCAGTATGGATCCAGAACATGTAGAGGTAGCTGAACTGGTGGTGCATGATGAACTGGGCTGGTGGAACGGCCACTGCTAGAGGTAGGTAGAATATCTGGGAAAGGAAGACAAAGAAGATTTGCATTTCACTTTCAAAACTTTCGTGAGTTGTACTAGACATTATATTTTAACACACGGGAATTACTCACGTAAAAATATCGTCGATTTAGATACCGACAATGTTTCGATTCATCCGGAGAATCTTCATCTGGGTAAGGAGGGAGCTGCGGCAAGGTTACTACCCAGATGAAGATTCTCCGGATGAATCGAAACATTGTCGGTATCTAAATCGACGATATTTTTACGTGAGTAATTCCCGTGTGTTAAATAATGTTAAGACTTGCATTTACAACACACGAATAAAATAAATAAATTATCCTACTAATATTATAAAGGCGAAAGTCCGTGTGTGTGTGTGTGTGAATGTTTGTTGCCACGTATCTCCATAACTACTAAACCGATTTTGATGAAATTTGGAATATGAGAGATTATAACCGGGAATAGGACATAGGCTACTTTTTATCCCGAAAAATTGCAGGGTTCTCGTGGGATAAGAAAAATAGTAGTCCACGCGGGCGAAGCCGCGGGCGTCCGCTAGTTATTAAATAAACAAGACTTAAACAAAGAAGATTTCAGAAAAACTACAAAATTACAAGGCTTCTTGTCCGTTACAAGTCCGTACCCATATTATAAATGTGAAAGTGTGTTTATTTGTTTGTTTATTTGTCCTGCTTTCACTTTAAAACAGAGCGACGGATTGACGTGATTTTTTGTGTGGAGATAGTTGGAGGGCTGGAGAGTAACATAGGCTACTTTTTATTCGGGTACCACGCGAGCGAAGCCGCGGGCAGCAACTAGTCAGTCAGTAAACTATCAATTTCTGAAAAACTTTCTAAGCATATAAAACTGTGTCTTCAGCTAGTTTTAATCTGTTCTTTCGCAGACTGTTTATTAGAATGATTACTAGATTGCAGAATTCATTAGTTTTGCAACAAAGGGCAAGTGCATTGAACTCTTTCAGAAATCAATCAGTCTAGAAGTTCAATTTCAAAGCTATTCAGATGAATAGCTCGCTAAGGTATTGGAAAATGAGCTTGAACGAAGAGCTGACGCCAAAGTCGATGGTTTGTGATACCTAATGATAAATGAGCAAATTCTTTTCTGTTTTAATCTTCATGGAGTATTTTTAACCGACTTCAAAAAAAGAGGAGGCTCTCAAGTCATTTTTTTTGTTCTTTTTTTGATATTCAACGATTACTCAAAGACGCCTGGACCGATTTGGAAAATTGTTACATTAATATTTGAAAATTTATACTTTCCAATTGGTGCCACAAAAATTTCGTGCGGATCTGTTGACGGTCTTCGGAGTTATGAACAGAAATGCACATCGATAGTGCAGAAAATTGCACAGTTTAAAACATTGAAGTCTGTTTTTTCAAATGTTTAATTTAGCTACTTGTACTTATCTAAGTTCACTGTTAATGGTTCCAAATAAATATATTTGTATAATTGATGATTATGATTCTTGGAGATATAGTCAAGAATTCATTCATGTTTTACTAAAACTAAATGATGATTGTCCTGAATAAGCGAATAAATCTTAAGTAGCCAATTTCATGTGCCAAAGATCTGAAATCACATCTTCACTTCCAATTTCCGACGTATCGACCTGCAAGTCAGTAATTGCATTGTGCCGTCCCCCGTTATCAGAAACATAGCATTGGAACTAGCAATTACACAACCCTGTTGCTTCTAAGCACTGTTTTTAATGTTCCTATGTTAGGTCATATAGAATTCTAAAGTACTTCAAACTTTAGATGCGAATATGTCCGACAGCAGTGTATGATTCCACAAAACAGAATGCGACAGAAGTGCACGTCATTAT
This sequence comes from Camptogramma bilineatum, assembly GCA_958496255.1. Classification (NCBI taxonomy): domain Eukaryota; kingdom Metazoa; phylum Arthropoda; class Insecta; order Lepidoptera; family Geometridae; genus Camptogramma; species Camptogramma bilineatum. Next base: position 14,760,819 of record OY292458.1, on the reverse strand, counting down.
CAGCGAAGCTCGCAGGGCTTGCAACTAATTTGCTTTTCTTAAAAATGACATTGATATTTATTTGTTTGCGACTGAAATTGAGTTGAAATTATGAGTAACTAGCTGCTGCCCGCGGCTTCGCTAGCGTGGTATCCGGATAAAAAGTAGCCTATGTTACTCTCCAGCCCTCCAACTATCTCCACACAAAATATCACGTCAATCCGTCGCTCTGTTTTGACGTGAAAGCAGGACAAATAAACAAACAAATAAACACACTTTCACATTTATAATATGGTTACGGAGGTACGGATTTTCATTTCCAAATGACTTTTTGTCAATCGTTTTTGTAATTTTATGCGATTGTTTCAGATGTTTTACGAAAACTATTCTTTTTCTTGGTCATGTGATGTTGTGATGTATTTCATTATCACATGACAAAGATAGTAGGTACTTACAAAACCACACCAGCCCTGAAGCACGGACTGCCTGATCCCAACTCCCATGTTGAAGTCTTCTGATGTGTGATGGACCTGGTGCTGTGCCCATAGTATGTGGATCTCTAAAAAGTTATTACATTTTCAAAGTTTTACTTCAAAACGGCTGAAGAAATTTTGACGAGACTTTCACTGTCACTGTTATAAGAAGTAGGTTACTTACAACCAAACACTGAATCGCTACTTCTGAAGATCGCATTAACACGAGCTCTAAACGGTGAAGGAAAACATCGTGAGGAAACCCGCGGCTTAGTCAGTCCCACACGTATTGACCGTGTCTTACCTAGAGATATGGCCGGTTAAGTAGAGGATGGTGTAGGTGCTGAGCAAGCCTACTCCATCTCAACATTGTCCTAGGCACTACTGTGTCCCGTTAAGTGTAGGCAAAGATAGCCTCCTGACACTGTATAAATCATCTAGTAAAGATGTAAAGGCTTAAGTTTTTATACCATGACAAGCTCTGTGCATCCAATAGTAGAAGAAGTCAACTCCTATTGCTGCTAACACCCAAGTCGACACGTTGTCCCACGGTAAGTCAACGAGCTTGTAGTGTGAGTATACCCATGTGTAGGCGTAGGACTCTGCACCACGCCATATTAGCCTGAAAAATATTTATGTTTTAACCGACTTCAAAAAAAGGAGGAGGTTCTCAATTCTCAGTTCTCAGACTCCTTGTCGGGGTCTGTGTTTCCAGAAAAGTATAATTTGGGTATCTTCAAATCGAGAGTCAATAGGTTCCTTCTAGGTAAGCGTGCTCCATCTTAGACCACACTGTTGCTTTACATCAGGCATTTACATTTTTTGTACTTTTTTTATGTAGGCATGTTCACCGATTACTCGAAGACGCCTGGACCGATTTGGAAAAATATTTTTTCGTTTGAAAAGGTATGCTTTCCGATTGGTGCCACAAAAATTTGGTAAGGATTTGTTAAGGATCTTCGTAGTTATGAATAAAAATGCACCTCGAGAGTGCAGAAAATTGCTCAGCTAATGACATTGAAGTCAGTCTTTTAATTTTTTTACTTATACACCGTTTATTTTTGGTCAGTTTAAAGCCGGTGCCTACGTAATCTATATCGATAACCTTACTCAAAAATAATAATAAATATGAGATCTATTTTTTTGCAAATAATAATATCACGAAACATAGGCAGGATAAATCACGGAGATACGTGCTCTGTGCTCAGCTGTTGCTACGGCATAGAGTCTATGCTACGTCGTAGTCATACATACATACCTAGGTCATTAGCTCTGCGCGCCTACGACACCATAACAAGTATTTTACTCACTTTTGTTAATCTTTTCAACTATTTAGTTTCGTATGAAATACTTATCAAATTCAAAAACTAAACCAACGACACGAATACGATTAAGCAATACAAGCAGTGGGTGCTGGCTTTAAACTGACCCAGAATTAACGGTGTATAGTTATTATTATTTTTATATAGATTACTAGGTGCTGCCCAAGGCTTCGATCGCGTGGTACCCGGATAAAAAGTAGCCTATGTTACTCTCCAGCCCTCCAACTATCTCGACACAAAAAAAAATCACGTCAATCTGTCGCTCTGTTTTGACGTGAAAGCAGGACAAATAAACACACTTTCACATTTATAATATAGGTACGGATATAGATGTTGTTTTTATCCTTCACCGTCTTAAATACTTATTATTCAATATCCTAAATAACGATATTACCTGCCACTTTCCAGGAACAGTCCATTGGATACGCTGGTTATCTGGTCGTTCAGCCTCAAGCCCTTCTTGCCTTCCAACTTCAACACAATGTGCTCCAAGATCATGAACATGAAGAAGTAAGGCCAAGACTGAAATACAAAACAGATATTGTACTTACATTTTTAAATTGTTATAGTGTTATACCACACTTAGGTGCGGGCCAAACAGAAGAGACGTAATGGGGCGTTTAAACGGCGCGCCAATACGCGAGCCGAGCCTGGCTCGGCTCGTGACTCGGCGCGCCACGCGCCGTTTAAACAGCTACGCTCGGCTCGGCTTTAGCCGAGCCGCGCCTCCACGGACGCCTCGGCTCACGTAGGCTCGTGATATCCCGCGCCGTTTAAACAGCTACGCTCGGCTCGGCTCTAGCCGAGCCGCGCCTCCACGGACGGCTCGGCTCGCGTAGGCTCGTGATATCCCGCGTCGTTTAAACACACCATTAGACGAGGACGCGTCGCGGACAGGGCGCCAGCAAACAGCGTTGCGCCCGCGCCCCGTCTCTTCTGTATGTTTTGCGTCGCGACGCTTCTATACATTTTGTATGAAAGGGACGCGGTAGAGACAAATGTCCGCGCCCCGTCTGCGTCTTACGTCTTTTCTGTGTGTCCAGCGCCTTAGAACCCCGTCGGAATCGAAGATTTTGATAAGACTTTTCATTTTCAATGAGATTATTGTAAAATGTGAAAACTGTGGCAAACAAATGATCAAGAAAAGTGGAAAAAAATTACTTGTTATTCCTACCTTACATGAGCTAGGGTTATGATGATGATGACGTTTTAATTTAAACAGTTATACAGTTTTTCAAGTACCTAAGCTACTTTGTAAAATTTTACAAGGGGTAATCAGGTAGGTCATTTGGCTTGACGTCACAACATTACGTTACCAATTAGAGTTAGTGGAAATTTTATTTTTTCCGCAGTCCAGCACGCGAACCCTCGTGCGTTATCCAATCTACACTGTTTTTCATTATGAACGATAGAAAAAGTATTTTCTTTACACTCTTCGTTCTAACTTTAAAATTGTTTCATATAAGTAAGTATTTATTTACAGAAACTAAACTACCTACTACATATTTACATAACATTATAAAATACAAAAAGAACCAGTTGAGCCACCTAAGGATCGTTGGAAACGATCTATAGGTAGCTCAACTGATCCAAGCCACTGCCAGACGGAAGCGTGCCCAAGACACTGGCAGCATTACCGCGCTGGATGGCAATGCTGATACGTAGAGCCAAATACTTTAAAATAGTTTAAGCACAACACATTTTCATACAACCTTAAGGCTGAGACTCCACCAAAGCGGAGACGAGAGGAGATGTGTTTAAACAACCAATAGAACTTCTTTATTTACACATCTCGCGATACAGACGTGTGAATAACGAAATTCTATTGGTTGTTTAAACACAGCTCCTCTCCTCTCCGCTTTGGTGGAGTCTCAGCCTAAGCGTACCTGTACATAAAAATTTGGCACTTCTTCCTCTCTTTCGAATAATGTGTCTTTAGGATTTATCACATAGAACATTCTGCCAACACCTTTTATAAACCCCATAGGTCCCGGTCTCGTCACGTTATACACAAGAGCATCCATTATAACTCTTCTATGACACTACAAGACTCCGATACAACTGCATACAGTAGAATTGATACTGATATTAAATACATGGAATATTTAAACGATAATGGGTAAACTAATGATCATTAATAATAGTTGCTACCAAACATTATCTATTGTGTAATTTGATGTTATTTTTTGTAATTATTGCGAAATTTGGTCTAATTCCACAGATTCAACAGATATGAGTTCTGCGTAGCTAAAAAGGTCGCTAATGCAGATTCACAAATGATTTGCGTCGAGATTCTCGTATTAGAAATCACAAAGTTGACAATTCCGTACCGGCAATATCATCTTATTGATTGACAGTTTTGTGGAGAATCGTAAAATAAAATGGCCACCTATGAATTGGAATTGCACTAAGTGTCAATCAACAAGTGGCTAAATTAAAAATTTTAAAAAACCGACTTCAATACAAACTGTATTGGGTAAGGCTAAGGGTGAGCTAATTAAAATTAGCCCAAACATGGATGTTCCACTGTTATTCTCTGAGAAGTTCCATTGGACAGGTCCTGACTCCATCATCAGATCAGCTAGCTGTCACCATATTATTACATTATAGTCGGAACTTGACCGACATGCTGAGTTCCAAGTTTCAACTCAATCAGACTATTTACTGAGGAGTTCTGTTGAACAGCTCCTGACTCCATCCCCAGATCAGCTCGTTGTGACCATATTATTACATTCTAGTTAAAACTTGACAGACGTGCCGAGTTTCAACTCAATCGGCCTATTTACTGAGGAGTTCTGTTGAACAGGTCCTGACTCCATCATCAGATCAGCTCAATGTTACCATAATATTGCATTGTCACCGATAACCTTTTAAAAAATACCCTAATCGCTTCAAGTGAGCCTATAAAATTTTAAGAGTTACCTCGATTTCTCCAAGATCCCATCATCAGATCCTGACCTGATGACCAAAAGGACCAATTGGAAAGTGTACCCTTTCAAACAAAAAAAGAATTTTTGAAATCGGTCGAGGCGTCTTCGATTAATCGGTGAACATACATAAAAAAAAGCACAAAAAAAAAAAAAAAGATTCCGACGAACTGAGAACCTCCTCCTTTTTTCGAAGTCGGTTAAAAATATGATTTATGTTTAATAATGATAATAAAACATACTAAATACTTACTTAAAAACCAAATACTTATTTACAGAGTATTAGTAGTAATAATACGATGCAATATTAAATTAAAACCAACCGGGTTATTTTTTTCGTGTGGCAATTTAAGGCCTAGCATGTGATTCTGCTGTGAATTGAATTGCGTGAATTGCGTACAATTCAGCTAACATTTGACGGTAATTAAAGATGAATTGCTTTAGCAATATCAATACAAATCACCCGTGAATCATATTATTGTGAATCTGCATTAGCGACCATTTTAGCTCTGCAGATAAACAGTGAATTCAAAATACTTATAACCCTATTATTACCCGACTGCTCGAAAGAGGGTTGTTTTTCGAGTGTTTGTATGCGTTTTGAGCTAACCTACTAATACTGACTGCACTGGGAGAGTGTAAATAAAACAACCAGAACCCTTGAACTATGGATTAACTAAGGCTTGTTTCACTCTTCAGCGTGTCGCTGGTCGCGTCCGCGAGTTGACCATTCACAACACAGAGAAATTAATTTTGACCATTCCCAGCACAGAGAAATGTACTGTAAATGGTCAACTCACGGACGCGACCGGCGACACGCTGAAGAGTGAAGCAAACCTAAGGACCCTATTTTGATCATGGAGTTGGGAAACTACATAATAAAACCACAAAATACTCATTTTTGATATATTAATTCCTCTCTCTTTTTCAAATTCACAATTTTTACAATCCTTTTTGTCTTTCAGTTTTTCGTCCTCCCTCCATCTTGTTGCCGCGCTTTTTCCTCAGTCTTTTGACATCAATCAGTTTTCTATTCTACCAATCAACGATACTAAAAATTTACTAGCAGCGCGGCAACCCGAAAAATATTAGTTTCATTAAGATTTATTATTTAGACGAAATTGAGAGAGATTTACAATAATAACTGATACGGGGTCACCAATTATCTGGAGCCTACAGTGATGATCAGCCGTCGACTACCTCGGACGGCTCCTGCCGAAACCCGACGACTGAAGTCCTGAACACGCAGCATCAGCGCCGTCATCACCATCAGCAGCGAGCATCTCAACCATCTACGTCTCTCTCACTCTCCCTCTCTCTCAAGCCTACCTTCCAGACCAGCAGCTTCTCACCGCACCAGCAACCTTCAGCCTCCGCAGATCCATCGCCGTCGCCCCGACGTGACTGCCTTTGGGGAACGATTCCACCATGTTCCCCAAATACCTTATAAAAATATCACATAAATATCTATTTACTTACATAGAAACGCGCGATCTACGTAACCCTATGACTTGACAGTCAGCCGGGTAATAAAAGTGGGATAGTACGAGATTTTTTTATTGATATTGGATGATTGGATATTCTTTGATACTAAGATTATGAGTAAATTAAGATTTATAAAAATTTGGATGAACCTCTGACTACCCCTTAGATTTTTAAATAAAATTATTTATAGCAGAGCGTGGTTTCGATCCACGGACCTCTGGGTTATGGGCCCAGCACGCTTCCACTGCGCCACTCTGCTCGTTGTGAGGAGGATGAAATTAATAAACTAATTGCAAAAGCTTTTCTGTGTGACGTCATCATTGAGAAGAGCCAGTGGCCTTGGTGACGCCATCTATGACTTATTGTTAGAACTAATTCTTCATGACGCACTAAATACAGCGGAGGCTTGACCATAGTCACTTGATTTTCCTAGTTTATACCTCGTTGAATAGATGGCATTGGTAGTATTCTAAAGCCTCAAAATTTACATTATTCTACACTTTTACGTGCAAACGTAGTATCTCTACCTAATCTGTGCGTGCAAATAGTAAGACCCACTTGTAGAGAGCCGTGTTGGCCGAGTGGGTTAGTACCTACCTCGATCCGAACCCGGGTCCGAATCCAGGTCGTGCATCAATGGATTTTTCGAAACTAAATTTTATGGATTCGAAACGAAGTTCGAGTAAACTATCGGATAGCTTGAACCAGCAGTGATGCTTCTCATCACTGCTGAGTTCAAGCCATCAGTAGAGTCATTCTGTAAACTCACTTTTCGAAGAGAAGTGATTTAAAATTTCGAATCTGTCAATACATTCTTGTGTATTTAGTGACTACTTTTACCAATCAGCTGTCATTAAAATATTTACAACAGTTGACATAAGAACCCGATTTTCGGTTTTAAAAATTTATAAGGATAAGATAATAGCTTTAAAAAGTTGAAGTATGGAAATGTTTGAAAGTTGATGGATGGAAGTGGCTAGCTTTATTCTTCAATAAGTTGTTACAAGAAGAGGCGATCCCGGAACAATGGTGCAACAGTTCACTGGTGCCTATTTTCAAAAACAAGGGTGATGTACAGGACTGTAACAACTATCGAGGAATAAAGCTTATATCACATAGTATGAAGGTTTGGGAAAAAGTGGTAGCAAGACGAATGAGAGAAGAGAGTGAGGTATCACAGAACCAATTTGGGTTTATGCCTGGACGTGGAACAACGGACGCCATATTTGCACTGCGCCAGTTGTGCGAAAAGTACAGGCGTGCACACAAGAACTTGCACATGGTGTTCGTAGATCTAGAGAAGGCATACGATAGGGTGCCCCGAGAGGTTTTGTGGTGGGCTATGAAAGAGAAGGGAGTGCCTGGGAAGTACGTGCAACTTGTACGTGCTATGTATGAAAGAGCGAATACACACGTCCGGTCCGAAGCTGGAGTTACCGACACGTTCAATGTGGCTGTAGGCTTGCACCAGGGGTCGGCTTTAAGCCCTTATTTGTTCCTCCTGGTTATGGATGCGCTGACATCGGACATACAGGAGGAAGCACCCTGGTGCATGCTGTTCGCCGACGACATTGTCCTTGTCGGAGAAGATGCGCTTGAGGTCCAGAACAGGCTGGAAAAATGGCAGGATAAACTGGAGAGTGTCGGACTGAAGATCAGCAGAACCAAAACCGAACACTTGTTCTGCGACTTCGGTGGTCCATCCAGTTTCATCCCAATTGCCTTAGACGGTGTATCCCTTCCAGTCTGCTCCGATTTCCGGTACCTCGGCTCATTATTCCAAAACGATGGCGAAATAGACCGGGACGTTAAAAACAGAATGAATGCGGGATGGATGAAATGGCGGCAGGTCTCAGGAACAACTTGTGATCGGCGGATGCCCCTTAAACTTAAGGGGAAAATTTACAAAACGATCATAAGGCCTGTCGTAATGTATGGATCTGAATGTTGGTCAACCAAAGTTGTGGATGAAAAGAGAGTGCATGCGACGGAGATGCGAATGTTGAGGTGGATGTGTGGAGTTACAAGAATGGATAAGATTAGGAATGAGTACATCAGAGGAAGTTTGAAAGTAGCGCCAGTGACAGAAAAAATGAGGAGTAATAGGTTAGCGTGGTATGGGCATGTTATGCGGAGGGAAGAAAGTCATATTACAAGGAAAGTTTTGGATATGAATGTGGAAGGATACATAGGTAGAGGACGGCCAAAGAAAAGATGGATGGATTGTGTGAGAGAGGACATGCGTGTGAAAGGAGTGAATACTGAGATGACGAGTGATAGGAGGGAATGGAGGAGGAGAACATGTTGTGCCGACCCCACCTAGTGGGATAAGGGCAAGGAGATGATGAAGATAATAGCTTTAAAAAATACTTACCCATGGCTTAGTCAACTCCACACGTATTGACCTTGTCTATAGATAAAGACGATTAAGCTGAAAGGTTTAGGTGCAGGACAAGCCTACTCCATCAGAAAAGGTGCAGGACAAGCCTACTCCATCAGAAAAGGTGGAAAGGCCCAAGTTTATAATATCTGATATTATAATAAATTGACCGTAGTGACCTACTCAGTTAAACACGTAATAAGTACAGGTGCACGGCGCCACTCCGCCATTCGAGGAATTTCTTTCTTCAACAAGTTCCAGGGCATTCAACTCCATTCTATAGAAAAAGTCGTTAGATTGAAACTAGTGACTAAATTTTTGAGTAAGCAGTGGCCGTGATAAAGCGAGTAATATAACGGTGCAAAATAAAAACAAATACTTACTTACTTAGGTAGTTATTAAAGAAAAAATGTTTTTTTACACAAACTTTTATTGGATACCTAAGGGTGAACTCATTCATATCAAAATTAAAAAATCTATTTATTTATTCGTTAGGACAACTATGATCACTTTGAATCGTCTTAACTAGGTGATTCCACTCTTGTACTGACGCGACCAATACCGTGAAAAATCAGGGCAACAAGCACGATATGGGGCACGATATTCTTTTCGGTGATCCATCCGCCTCCAGTAAATAGTCAAGTCAAAAAAACAATTTTCAAAATCGGTTCACAAACGGAGAAATCGCGTAACACACATACAAAATAAAAAAAACATACAGTCGACTTGAGAACCTCCTCTTTTTTTGAAGTCGGTTAAAAATGAGACCAAACACGGATATTCAACTGTTATTTTAGTTCCTCATGAACGAAAATACTTAATGTCTTTTAATTAGACACCATGCTATCTATGACTATGCTTGTAAAGGGAAGTTTTCAGGTCACAAAGTTAAAATATCAAGTTTTTATTGAAATTATATGGACACGGCATTTTATCGCGTAATTTACCTTATATATTTATCACGACGTTTCGGCAATGTTAGAACAATATCATGTTTTTAACGTCACTGCAAGCACTTATGACGGCGACCGCTTTTTAAGAAAGGAGCTCGTGTTTCAGTAAAAGTATTTGATGAATGTTTTTTTCATCGCGCGGTGAATTTATTACATTTCAATGTAAATCACGTAAACTGACGTGGGCGTGCTAAATGTTTTGAACACGAAATAAACAATTTATTTATCAAAACACAAGTAACTTTTGTTTAGATTCTAAACCAAAGTTACTTGTGTAGGAAATAGAATAGAATACATATATAATTCTATATTCTTTTCTATTCTAAACACAAATGACTTTTGTTTAAATTCTAAACTAAAGTCATTTATTCTAAACACAAGTGAATTTTGTTTAGATTCTTAACAAACACAAGTGACTTTTGTTTGAATTCTAAACTAAAGTCACTTTTGTTTAGATTCTAAACTAAAGTCACTTATGTAGCAAATATTCTAAGCTTTAGAGAATTTGCTACCAGGCAGTCTTACATGTAATCCAGTCATTATAAAATCCTACCCCTTCCCAGCATTGCTTATTAATAGTGCTTAACGGAGCGAGAATCGAACGCGTGACCCATGCCACTCGACTGTAATTAATAGCTAGGCTATCGAGCTGGGGAACTGAGAAGTCGGTCATGAGCTCATGAGGTAGGTACCTACCTACCTAGGTTGAAAGAAAAACTGTTACATTTTATACATGGATATTTCTGAAAGAGCTTTTTTAATTTATGTTTTACTAGTGGCTTCGCCCGCGTGGACTACTATTTTATCCCACGGGGACCATATATTTTTCCGGGATAAAAAGTAGCCTGTGTTATTCCAGAACTTGAACTATCTACATTCCAAATTTCATCAAAATCGGTTTAGTAGTTATGGGAATACGTGGTTCACACACACAAGCACAAGGACTTTCGTCTTTATAATATTAGTAGGATAGGAAAGTGTTAATAACTTTGGTAATATTTATTGAAAGTGAAAATTCTTATCAAAATATTCGATTCTGACGGGATTTGAACCCGCATAGATACAAGCGATCCTCCGGCGGAGCTCCCGTCCTCGGAATCACTCGTCGTGTCTGGTTGAAAATTAAATATAAAATGAGTTTACCAAGATAAATAAATAAATAAATAAATAAATAAATAAAAAAATAAGTGTGGATAAACAATAAAAAAACAGTATGAAGACGTATGCAAGTGCGCACACTACAACGTTTCAGTATTGCACATAATATTGTTTGCACAAGCAGCCCAACGCGACTAAACTAACGAACGATAGAAAAGTTGCATACTTATGATAATTTCCCTAGCAAATAATAAAAAAGTTTCAGAACTGCTTTCAGGTCAGCACGTTATGAACGTTTATAAAATTATCTTCGCAACTGCTCCTTGAATAATTGAATAACACGATAATGCACAACTACTGTAAAATTCCAAGCATTGTGCATAAACTGACCAACACTACAAGTTAAGCACTGGTTAGAATGCTTTCGAAACTATAGTGAATGCTTTGAAAACTAGTTTAAAGGCAAAGTCAGAAAAAATGGGAAATTCAAAAAAGACTGACTTCATTATAGTTACAATGAAACTATAAGTACCTAGTTTTTGGCTGGATCAACAAACTACTTAGAAAATTAATAATCTTTCTTCTTTCCTTATTATATTAGCACAAATAAAGAACAAATACGTAGCGAAAGAAGAATCGAGATGACGGGAAATACCTACATTCATACTTACATAACATCACGCCTGTGTCCCATCATAGACGAAAAAAGAACTTCATTTATCCATATATCTCTTTTTTTGACAGCTACCGCTAAACGTGCAAAAATATTTAAAACATCTACAGCACACCGCACAAATCTCCACTTTGATGGAGTCTCGGCCGAAAAGGCTGGACATTTTACACAGCATCATGTAGCCCCACCCATAAAGGAGAGCGTGTGTTATGGAAACTACATAACTGATATATGACTTACATACTTTTTTTTGCACATAAATTATTTTACATAGAAAAACAACAGTGTGAATGCATTGCATAGCTTTCAACGCCAGATCTAATTATATTTATAGGCCCGCAGAATCAATAGTGGTGAGTGCGCAGAGCGGAGTTCCCACGGGAAAGCCAATGACGGTAAATAATTAAACGAACTATGGCGCTTGCATTTTATATAAAGCTTATTGCATCGCGTAGTATTGACGTAGAATAAAGAGTTTTGTTTTCGGCTTCGACATCGACATCTTTGATCGAGCGAGCGAAGCGATCTAAGCGTCTCAGTTGCAAGATTGGGCAAAAAATGTTTTTGCCGTCTGTTTGTGAATATTTATTCTATTTTAAGGTATGCACGTGACAATAATTTTTGCCAGGGACATAGTTAAGGTAGAGCAGGTTTCTCCAGAACCTGAACCATCCTCTTACCTAAATTGGGGTGCCGGCCGATTGAGCGAGTTTTCTTACGATGTTTTCCGTCACCATTTAGAGCTCGTCCTAATACGCATATAATATACTTATACATTTTTCGAAACGAAAATCCATTGATGCGTGGCCGGGATTCGAACCCACGACCTTCGGATCGAAAGTCGAGTTACTATTCCACTTGGCCAACACGAATAGAAGTTTCCATAGGTATTTTAAAAACAAAGCGAGCTTAATCTTTTAAATTTTCTCCTTCCATCAGGGAGATGGCATCCATAACGGAATAGGTCCACACCGGTAAAACTCCACACAAATATTCTGAGGTGTTCCGCTACGCATTAGAATGGCGGAACATTCTGAATTCTCAACGAGCCGAGACCGTGACGATAGTGGAGGACCAAATACAATTTAATCTGGTCAATACTTTTTTCTTACCAATACTATAATAAGAAACTATTGCGCAATATAAGATAGAAATTATACGAAGATCATTCGAGTTTTAAAAATCGATAATATTTCCTGAAATAAATTAGAAATAACTATTTATTTTGTTTATATGGAATGTACCTATTATTAATATGTAATTTTCTCTATGAAATTTTCCTACAATTTAGATCATGCTTGACTGAGAAGACTCAGTCTAAATTGTAAATTGTAAGATCTAAATTGTAATATCGTATCCATAATGGCCCGTACATGATCGTCGAAAGCTCCTCCTCTGGCGGTTCGCACCCGAAACCAAGTCAGGAGACCAAGATCAGAGACCGAGACAGGAGATCGTTATCATAAAAAATGATAACGATAAAATAATATAAAATGATGTATCTCTCTCTGTGTCACTTTGCCCCTAGGCGCTGGACACACAAAAAAGACGTAAGAGGCAGACGGACGCGGACATTTGTCTCTTCCGCGTCCCTTTCATACAAAATGTATAGAAGCGTCGCGACGCAAAACATACAGAAGAGACGCTAGACGGGGCGCAAGCGTAAAGCTGTTCGCTGGCGCCCTGTCCGCGACGCGTCCTCATCTTACGTGTCTTCTGTCTGCACCTTACAAAGCCTGTCTCTAGTCTCGGTATGGTAGCGAATATGGTATGGACGAGTGTTTTGAGCTTAAGTGTTTTTAGTCAAGCTACTATACTCGCTCTCGGCCTATCTCGGGATCGTCTTAACCAGTGAGTACAACGCAGCCCCATACAGCTGCCAGAGATCAGATTTGAACGAGTCGTCCCTTTCACGTCACGGAAAAACCCAAGTCTAGCCGAATGACTGGAGCTGTAAACCAGACTGCATGCTCATTGAATAAGCAATGATGTTTGAACCTGGCCCGCTTCGCCCTTAGCCGCGTGGTTTTCAGCTATACGAGAGAACCGCAATTGAAATCGTAGGTAGATTTGGCAAATATGATGTAATCTTTATGTGTAGGTATATGACTGTGTTGACTTAGTGGGATGTATTGAAGGTAGAGCGTTTCAAAGATTGTAATTATACTAAAGCGACGGAGTGCTTTTTAAAGGCAAACAATATTAATACAAGAAATACAAATATCATTATCAGCAGTAAGATTCAGACTTCCGAAAATGCATCCGATTCGATGATTTTCTTCGGAATGTTGGGAAAAAACGTCACTTTTCGAATTCGGAATACATTCCGAGAAGGTCTGAATCGCACTGCTAGTCCAAGGTAGCCCAAGATAGAGATGGCTGGAGAGAAGGAAGGGAGGCCTTTGCCCTGCAGTGGGGCACCACATCCTCTTAAGAGCCATTATACAATTTCGCACTCGACAAAATCAGCGCTCGGAGGGACAAAAGTTGCTAAATTCTAACACCCAATGAACAGCGCTCCGTTTCTTAGACTAAACGGTTTTGGTAATTTTCATGTGATTGATTTATTTGAGATAGTAAAAATACTTTTTGGGTAGGTACTTAGGTAGGTACCTATAGGTATAACACAAAACAAAGTCGGGTTAGTTACACTTTGAATACAAATAATTACAAAAAAATAAATGTTTGTTTTTTGTCCCATAAACCATATTGTGCTGATCTGATGGAGTCAGGAGCTTTTCAACAGAACTCTTCAGTAAATAGTCCGATTGAGTTGAAACTTGGATCTCAGCATGTCAGTCAAGTTCCGACTACAATGAAATAATATGGTGACAGCTAGCTCATCTGATGATGGAGTCAGGACCTGTTCCATGGAACTTTTTAATGATATGGGTATCAAATGACAGGGCTTGATGAGCGCAACACAATGCTGATCTGATGATGGAGCCAGGACCTGTTCCATGGAACTTTTTAATGATATGGGTATCAAATGAAAGGGCTTGATGAGCGCAACACAATGCTGATCTGATGATGGAGTCAGGACCTGTTCCATGGAACTTTTTAATGATATGGGTATCAAATGAAAGGGTTTGATGAGCGAAACACAATGCTGATCTGATGATGGAGTCAGGACCTGTTCCATGGAACTTTTTAATGATATGGGTATCAAATGAAAGGGTTTGATGAGCGAAACACAATTCTGATCTGATGATGGAGCCAGGACCTGCTCCATGGAACTTTTTAATGATATGGGTATCAAATGAAAGGGCTTGATGAGCGCAACACAATGCTGATCTGATGATGGAGTCAGGACCTGTTCCATGGAACTTTTTAATGATATGGGTATCAAATGAAAGGGTTTGATGAGCGAAACACAATGCTGATCTGATGATGGAGTCAGGACCTGTTCCATGGAACTTTTTAATGATATGGGTATCAAATGAAAGGGTTTGATGAGCGAAACACAATTCTGATCTGATGATGGAGTCAGGACCTGCTCCATCGAACTTTATAATGATATGGGTATCAAATGAAAGAGCTTGACGAGCGCAACACAATGCTGATCTGATGATGGAGTCAGGACCTGTTCCATGGAACTTTTTAATGATATGGGTATCAAATGAAAGGGTTTGATGAGCGAAACACAATGCTGATCTGATGATGGAGTCAGGACCTGCTCCATGGAACATTTTAATAATATGGGTATCAAATGAAAGGGCTTGATGAGCGCAACACAATGCTGATCTGATGATGGAGTCAGGACCTGTTCCATGGAACTTTTTAATAATATGGGTATCAAATGAAAGGGCTTGATGAGCGCAACACAATGCTGATCTGATGATGGAGTCAGGACCTGTTCCATGGAACTTTTTAATGATATGGGTATCAAATGAAAGGGTTTGATGAGCGAAACACAATTCTGATCTGATGATGGAGTCAGGACCTGCTCCATCGAACTTTATAATGATATGGGTATCAAATGAAAGAGCTTGATGAGCGCAACACAATGCTGATCTGATGATGGAGTCAGGACCTGTTCCATGGAACTTTTTAATGATATGGGTATCAAATGAAAGGGTTTGATGAGCGAAACACAATTCTGATCTGATGATGGAGTCAGGACCTGCTCCATCGAACTTTATAATGATATGGGTATCAAATGAAAGAGCTTGATGAGCGCAACACAATGCTGATCTGATGATGGAGTCAGGACCTGTTCCATGGAACTTTTTAATGATATGGGTATCAAATGAAAGGGCTTGATGAGCGCAACACAATGCTGATCTGATGATGGAGTCAGGACCTGTTCCCTGGAACTTTTTAATGATATGGGTATCAAATGACAGAGCTTGATGAGCGCAACACAATGCTGATCTGATGATGGAGTCAGGACCTGTTCCCTGGAACTTTTTAATGATATGGGTATCAAATGAAAGAGCTTGATGAGCGCAACACAATGCTGATCTGATGATGGAGTCAGGACCTGTTCCATGGAACTTTTTAATGATATGGGTATCAAATGAAAGGGTTTGATGAGCGAAACACAATGCTGATCTGATGATGGAGTCAGGACCTGCTCCATGGAACTTTTTAATAATATGGGTATCAAATGAAAGGGCTTGATGAGCGCAACACAATGCTGATCTGATGATGGAGTCAGGACCTGTTCCATGGAACTTTTTAATGATATGGGTATCAAATTAAAGGGCTTGACGAGCGCAACACAATGCTGATCTGATGATGGAGTCAGGACCTGTTCCCTAGAACTTTTTAATGATATGGGTATCAAATGAAAGGGCTTGATGACCGAAACACAATGCTGATCTGATGATGGAGTCAGGACCTGTTCCATCGAACTTTATAATGATATGGGTATCAAATGAAAGAGCTTGATGAACGCAACACAATGCTGATCTGATGATGGAGTCAGGACCTGTTCCATGGAACTTTTTAATGATATGGGTATCAAATGAAAGGGTTTGATGAGCGAAACACAATTCTGATCTGATGATGGAGTCAGGACCTGCTCCATGGAACTTTTTAATAATATGGGTATCAAATGAAAGGGCTTGATGAGCGCAACACAATGCTGATCTGATGATGGAGTCAGGACCTGTTCCATGGAACTTTTTAATGATATGGGTATCAAATGAAAGGGTTTGATGAGCGAAACACAATTCTGATCTGATGATGGAGTCAGGACCTGCTTCATGGAACTTTTTAATGATATGGGTATCAAATGAAAGGACTTGATGAGCGCAACACAATGCTGATCTAATGATGGAGTCAGGACCTGCTCCATGGAACTTTTTAATAATATGGGTATCAAATGAAAGGGCTTGATGAGCGCAACACAATGCTGATCTGATGATGGAGTCAGGACCTGTTCCATGGAACTTTTTAATGATATGGGTATCAAATGAAAGGGTTTGATGAGCGAAACACAATTCTGATCTGATGATGGAGTCAGGACCTGCTTCATGGAACTTTTTAATGATATGGGTATCAAATGAAAGGACTTGATGAGCGCAACACAATGCTGATCTAATGATGGAGTCAGGACCTGTTCCATCGAACTTTATAATGATATGGGTATCAAATGAAAGGGTTTAATGAGCAAAACACAATGCTGATCTGATGATGGAATCAGGACCTGTTCCATGGAACTTTATAATGATATGGGTATCAAATGAAAGGGTTTTATGCGCGAAACACAAAGCTGGGTTAGGATTTACTTTTGACTTCGATTTTTGATGTTTGATTTTTCATTTTTAGGGTTCCGTACCTTAAAAGGTAAAAAAAAGGAACCCTTATAAGATCACTTTCTTGTCCGTCTGTCTGTCTGTCTGTCTGTCTGTCTGTCTGTCTGTCTGTCTGTCTGTCCGTCTGTCTGTCTGTCCGTCTGTCTGTCCGTCTGTCTGTCCGTGTGTCACCATCGATTATCTCAGGAACGGGTGGAGCTAGCAAGTTGAAATTTATACCATATACTGAGGTCTATAGTCCCTATTGTGACTATAAAAATCAAGGTCCTGAGTCAACACCATAAAAAGATATAGGCAAATTTAGGTTTTTGTGAAAACTTTAAAGTACCAAAACTTACCTTAATTATCAACTTTTTTTATTTTTTGGAATTTTTCCTTTACTTGTGCTGTAAGGCCTTGCTTGTAACCAAAATTGACAATTCTAGGTCAACCGGAAGTACCCTAGAGGTTTTGGGTCGAAAACCTAAATGGTAGTTCCCGTTGACCTAGAATAACGAAATTTGGCAAAAAGCAAGGTCTTATAGTACAAATAAAGGAAAAATTCCAAAAAGTTAAAAAAGTTGAAAACTAAAGGGTGTTCCCATACATACATAGTTGACGCCAATTAAAATTGTCCTCCGAGTTGTATGGGCGCTCATACAATTAATACTAGCTTAATTGGCACCATGGCTAGGTACGGAACCCTCGGCGTACGAGTTCGACTCGCACTTGACCGGTTTTTAATCTTGATTTTAATTTTAAAATCAAAATCAAGAAATAAAAATCAAAATAAAAATCCGAGATCCGAGAATCGAGAAATGAGAAACAAGAATCAAGAATCACAAATCAAAAATTAAAAAATTGAAAATCAAGAATTAAGAATCCGAGATACAAGATCCGAGAATCGATAATCGAAAATTGAAAATCAAGAATCAAAATCAAGAATCAAGAACCCGATATCCAAGATCCGATAATCAAGAATTGAGACTCGAAAATCGAAAATCAAGAATCCGAGATCCGAGAATAGAGAAACTAAAATTGAAAATCAAGAATCAAGAATCAAAGTGAAAGTCAAAATCAAGAATCAAAGTCAAAGTAAACCCCGACCCAGCTTTGTGTTTCGCTCATCAAGCCCTTTCATTTGATACCCATATCATTGTAAAGTTCCAGGGAACAGGTCCTGACTCCATCATCAGATCAGCATTGTGTTTTGTTCATCAAGCCCTTTCATTTGATGCCCATATTATCATTAAAAGTTCCATGGAACAGGTCATAACTCCATCATCAGATCAGCATTATGTTTTGCTCATCAAGCCCTTTCATTTGATACCCATATGATTAAAAAATTCCATGAACCAGGTCCTGACTCCATCATCAGATCAGCATTGTGTTTCGCTCATCAAACCCTTTCATTTAATACCCATATCATTAAAAAATTCCAGGGAACAGGTCCTGACTCCATCATCAGATCAGCATTGTGTTGCGCTCATCAAGCTCTTTCATTTGATACCCATATCATTATAAAGTTCGATGGAACAGGTCCTGACTCCATCATCAGATCAGCATTGTGTTTCGGTCATCAAGCCCTTTCATTTGATACCCATATCATTAAAAAGTTCCAGGGAACAGGTCCTGACTCCATCATCAGATCAGCATTGTGTTGCGCTCATCAAGCTCTTTCATTTGATACCCATATCATTATAAAGTTCGATGGAACAGGTCCTGACTCCATCATCAGATCAGCATTGTGTTTCGGTCATCAAGCCCTTTCATTTGATACCCATATCATTAAAAAGTTCCAGGGAACAGGTCCTGACTCCATCATCAGATCAGCATTGTGTTTCGGTCATCAAGCCCTTTCATTTGATACCCATATCATTAAAAAGTTCCATGGAACAGGTCCTGACTCCATCATCAGATCAGCATTGTGTTGCGCTCATCAAGCCCTTTCATTTGATACCCATATTATTAAAAAGTTCCATGGAGCAGGTCCTGACTCCATCATCAGATCAGAATTGTGTTTCGCTCATCAAACCCTTTCATTTGATACCCATATCATTAAAAAGTTCCATGGAACAGGTCCTGACTCCATCATCAGATCAGCATTGTGTTGCGCTCATCAAGCCCTTTCATTTGATACCCATATTATTAAAAAGTTCCATGGAGCAGGTCCTGACTCCATCATCAGATCAGAATTGTGTTTCGCTCATCAAACCCTTTCATTTGATACCCATATCATTAAAAAGTTCCATGGAACAGGTCCTGACTCCATCATCAGATCAGCATTGTGTTGCGTTCATCAAGCTCTTTCATTTGATACCCATATCATTATAAAGTTCGATGGAACAGGTCCTGACTCCATCATCAGATCAGCATTGTGTTTCGGTCATCAAGCCCTTTCATTTGATACCCATATCATTAAAAAGTTCTAGGGAACAGGTCCTGACTCCATCATCAGATCAGCATTGTGTTGCGCTCGTCAAGCCCTTTAATTTGATACCCATATCATTAAAAAGTTCCATGGAACAGGTCCTGACTCCATCATCAGATCAGCATTGTGTTGCGCTCATCAAGCCCTTTCATTTGATACCCATATTATTAAAAAGTTCCATGGAGCAGGTCCTGACTCCATCATCAGATCAGCATTGTGTTTCGCTCATCAAACCCTTTCATTTTATACCCATATCATTAAAAAGTTCCATGGAACAGGTCCTGACTCCATCATCAGATCAGCATTGTGTTGCGCTCATCAAGCTCTTTCATTTGATACCCATATCATTAAAAAGTTCCAGGGAACAGGTCCTGACTCCATCATCAGATCAGCATTGTGTTGCGCTCATCAAGCTCTGTCATTTGATACCCATATCATTAAAAAGTTCCAGGGAACAGGTCCTGACTCCATCATCAGATCAGCATTGTGTTGCGCTCATCAAGCCCTTTCATTTGATACCCATATCATCATAAAATTCCATGGAACAGGTCCTGACTCCATCATCAGATCAGCTCGCTGTCACCCTATTATTACATTATTAGTTACACAACAATTCAGATCATTATTCTGCTTTAACGGCCTTTTTAGCCCCGCAGAAAATATTTAAAAATAGGTAATTAATAACTTAGCAACCAATGTATCAAACGCTCCTATTTCGCTATATTCTTCGTAGCCGGCGACGTGCTTTGCGAGTCGACTCAGTGCGAGCTCCGGGATGCAAAGCGATACGTCCACCCCCTAGAAGCGCTCGGCGCGGTCTGCTTGCGTCGAGTAGATAGGGTAGTAGATACGACGCGTTTTAGGTGTTTTTAAAAGATTTTTCATTGCCAATTTTTTAATCTTTTTGCATTTTTTTTTTCAGAAAAGGATTGATTTTGAACTCAAGTTTATTTCTGTTTTGTTAATTTTACGAACAAGAGTTCTAAGTCAGTTCTAAGTAGGCAAAATCAAAAGCAATTCTTTGGCCGTTTTCTCGAAATTTGGACTAAGTTAAAGATTTTTTTACTCAAAAACTAAATAAAGGTAGTAAAAAGTGATCCATTTAATAGTTTGGTTGACTATCACAGCAAAACATCGTAATTTTTTTATACCATTTGGACGTCAAAATTATTCGTAAATATGGTGATTTCTAAACCTCTTACAGCAAAAATTCACAAAACAGTCGCCGGTTTGAGGTCGATTAATCAAAAAGAAATAATAAAAATACAAAAGTAGCTCATTTAATAGTACAAAATTGAAATGATATTTCATGCTGTGCCATAATTTTTTTATAAATACAGTGTTTTCATTGAAAAATCCTGCCCCAAAACATCACGTAAATCAGAAAATTTTGTCTAATGCCTCTTAATGATGATGATGATGATTATCTCAAAATTTGGAAAACTTGGATGAGATATTTACCTCATGCATAACGTCACACCTCTGAGATAAACAGAGACAGATGGCTTGTTACTCCTTAAAAACAAAAAATAATAAAAAATATAGTTTTGAATAACTTTATAAAACTTGTTCAGATCCTCTTCCTTTACAATTCAATACAAAAGGTTCCGTTATTTTGAACCAAACTTGTCCCAGTTCGTGATCAGATGAAAACGAAATTCCCCGTTTTATATTCGAAACAGGTCTCGGGTGAGATATTTGTGATATTACAGAGCTGAATGGAATATGATGTTCTATTGTGTATTATGCTATGTTTGTACTGTTTATTTCTACAGACATTGAGCGTAACAGACATGTAGCGTGGCAGACAAAATAATATTCTTCTATACAGTTTGTATGAACGTATTCATATCTGACGTAACGTAGGCGCACAGACTATAAAATTATAGTTACAAGCAGGATTTTAAATCTTATGTCCTATCTTTAGAGTTTAATTTTGATAAATAAATAAATAATGTTGGACCTTTCACACATCATCTCTCTTTCTCTGTATGTCGATCCTTCATTGCTGAGGGTCGCAAACTCTCATTAAGATTTTCTCCGACATTAATTTGACATTTAATCCGATTTTTTGAAAATTCCAAAATATCTATTACCCCTCTGCCAATCTATAGCAAAATAGTTCTTCAGGATTTTCACGCTAAAGCCACCCAGCCACCCACTTTCCACATCCTAGCCTTACTATGCCAGGTTAGTCAGGGCAAATCGAGGAGCAGCACCAGCGCGAACTCAGTTAAAAACTTGATGGTCTTCGACACGTGTTTCGCCCCTCCACTGAGTATCCTCAGGAAATAATTGACTCTATCTGTACGGGCGCAGACGACTTGTCACTTTGAGCGCTGAACAGAAAGTAATATTATGCGATCCTGGACTCTTAGAGCGTTTGTCCACCGCCGCCGTCACCGAACCGTCACCGTCAACGAGATTATTTCTGTATGAGATCAAGATGACGTGACGGTCTTCTGGTGGACAAGCGGCTATAGTAAATGTATGGTCGCTACCTCGGCGCCGTCATCTCGTTCTCGTTGACGTGACGGTGACGGCGGCGGTGGACAAACGCTCTAACTCTACAAACCGACAATTGATATATAGAGCTATGATCGTGGGTCATCTAAAGTTGGTTAAAACTGAGCAATTCAACAACACACAGTAGAAATCATACTATAAGTACCAAAACATAAACTGAACCACGAGAATTGGTACGATACATTGTTTTAAGTTTTAGTAGTAGAAGGCTGCTCTCTCTACGTAGTGTAGTGTGTAGAACTTCACGTCCGTCCTTTGGACAGGTATTCTAAATAAATAAATAAATATTGCTGGACATTTCACACAGCGCCATCTAGCCCCAAACCAAGCAGAGCTTGTACTATGGGAACCAGATAACTGATAGAATACTTATAAACTTTTTGTTAATACATACGAGTAGATACTTAATAACACCCAGACATAGAACAAACATCAATGTTCATCACAAAAATGATTGTCCTGGGTGGGAATCGAACCCACGACCTACAGCACAGATGACAGAGCTACTACAACTGGGCTAAGAAGCCAGTCAAAATTATAATCAAAGCGTCCGTCAATGCATGTCCGATTTAACTTTCCCATTCTAATTTTAATCTTCCTTCAAGCAACCACAGTAAAATAAACTTGACAAAAAGAAAACAACTTTAAACCCAAAGTTCAAGGTTGGATTTAAATTGCTATAGAAACTTGATATCCTGCCAAATGTAAAGAATCGATAAGCTGGAAAGTCGTTTAGATTTTATGTAAGGAAGTACTGCTTCCTTGAAATCTAAGCCAGGGGTGTTTCAAATGGTGGATGGGGGAGCAGGAGGGTATTTAGAGCGGGTTTGGTCAATTAATGAGTGTAATTCTAAACTGAATTTCGAAAATATAATTATAATAAAGAAAGGTCGTAGAAAATATTAGGAAAGTCTAAAAATGTTTATACAAAATAATTAAGTTTTAACCTCTAATTGTCGGTCCCGGCTTTTAAGTCGGTAAACCATGACAGAGGCCTTTAGGCACAGAGTAGTCCTTTAGGTGGCCTAAAAACTCCGTCACCAGAGTTGACCACTTGCTACGAACTTACTTTAGTTACTACTCTATTACTTTTAGAGTTTTGAGTTTTGAGTGGTAAGTAAGTAAGTAGGTAAGTAAGTTCGTAAGTAATACGAATAGCCGAACCTATTCGGCCAACACGACTCTTAGCATTTTTAAACTAGATTACTTACTAGCTGCTGCTACACTAGTGGTACCCGGTCAAAAGTAGCCTATGTTAATCTCAAGCTCTACAACTATCTCCACACAAAAAATCACGTCAATCCGTCGCTCTGTTTTGACGTGAAAGCAGGACAAATAAACACACTTTCACATTTATAATATGGGTACGGAGGTTCGGATTCCATTGTTTTTCAGTAGAATAGTTAAAGTGTATCAGTACCAATGTATTGGTTTCATAGAAGTAGGTAGGTAGCATAGTTACTAAGCCGAGCTTCTTGGCACCTTGGCCTTGGATTAATATAAATTTGAGTTTACGCTTCGTGTAGTTGACACCTTGAATTTAGGTTATTTGAATTTGTCACGATACGAATTACCATGGTAAAGTCGGCGTCAGCACTCAAGTCCTACGGCAAAAGCGGGAACTAACTGTTTTATTTACTTTAATATGCACTTTTAGTCACGGTCGTTCAGTGAACATCTGAACATTGTTCAAGCCTTATTTGGACAATTAGTAATTTTTTACCTCGCCTAGTTCTGTGATAGCAGGGCTGCGTCTATCGGACTTCAGTGCTGATGCCGACTCTACAGTAATATTACGCTAACTTCATTCCGAAACATAGTGCTGAAGTTAGTGACCCAAGAATCAAGATCTCAATAAACAAATTAATACTCTACAAAAATATTGGTCGGTCTAGTTTACGGTACTAGTTTCCGTCCGCGGCTTCGCTCGCGTGGTACCCGGATAAAATGTAGCCTATACCTATCCTAGTTCCGGTCATTATCTATCTAAAATTTAAATTTCATACAAATCGGTTCAGTGGTTTTCGAGTTATAGAGGATAAAACATACATCCAAACTTTCGCATTTATAATATTAGTGTGATTAGTGTGACTAGCCCGCAGCTTAATTCGCGTGGTACCCAGATAAAAAGTAGCCAACGTCCTATTTCCGGTCATTATCTATCTACCAAGGAATTTCTATACTACGTACCTGGAACACTGACTGAGACAGAGAACAAGGTCCGCTTGAGAAAGAAAACTTGGGCGGTGTGTCTCTTTCTAAAGGGTGACCATAAACTAAACATTCCTAGTCCCTAAGGGGCCTTTTCCATCATTTTCTGATTTACGTGATGTTTTAGGGCATGATTTTTGAATTAAAATACTGATACAATTTTGATCCTTCATTTTGATTCTTGAATCTTGAATCTTGATTCTTGAATCTGAAAACTGAAATTTTGAATCTTGAATCTTTGAAGTGACAGCTGTCAAACTTAAAACCGCCATATCTCGGGAACTACTCGTCCTAGACTCCCCGTTCTCAGTTCAAATGAAAGCTAAGACCAAGATCTTCATTTGAAGTGACAGCTGTCAAACTTCAAATGGCCATATCTCGGGAACTACTCGTCCTAGACTCCCCGTTCTCAGTTCAAATGAAAGCTATGACCAAGATCTTCATTTGAAGTGACAGCTGTCAAACTTCAAACGGCCATATCTTGGAAACTACTCGTCCTAGACTCCCCGTTCAAAGTTTAAATGAAAGCTATGACCAAGATCTTCATTTGAAGTGACAGCTGTCAAACTTCAAATGGCCATATCTTGGAAACTACTCGTCCTAGACTCCCCGTTCCCAGTTCAAATGAAAGCTATGACCAAGATCTTCATTTGAAGTGACAGCTGTCAAACTTCAAATGGCCATATCTCGGGAACTACTCGTCCTAGACTCCCCGTTCTCAGTTCAAATGAAAGCTATGACCAAGATCTACATTTTCAATAACAGCTGTCAAAATGACATCTGTCATCTGAAATGTAGGTCTTGGTCATAGCTTTCATTTGAACTGAGAACGGGGAGTCTAGGACGAGTAGTTCCCGAGATATGGCCATTTGAAGTTTGACAGCTGTCACTTCAAATGAAGATCTTGGTCATAGCTTTCATTTGAACTGGGAACGGGGAGTCTAGGACGAGTAGTTTCCAAGATATGGCCGTTTGAAGTTTGACAGCTGTCACTTCAAATGAAGATCTTGGTCATAGCTTTCATTTGAACTGAGAACGGGGAGTCTAGGACGAGTAGTTCCCGAGATATGGCCATTTGAAGTTTGACAGCTGTCACTCCAAATGAAGATCTTGGTCATAGCTTTCATTTGAACTGGGAACGGGGAGTCTAGGACGAGTAGTTTCCAAGATATGGCCGTTTGAAGTTTGACAGCTGTCACTTCAAATGAAGATCTTGGTCTTAGCTTTCATTTGAACTGGGAACGGGGAGTCTAGGACGAGTAGTTTCCAAGATATGGCCGTTTGAAGTTTGACAGCTGTCACTTCAAATGAAGATCTTGGTCATAGCTTTCATTTGAACTGAGAACGGGGAGTCTAGGACGAGTAGTTTCCAAGATATGGCCGTTTGAAGTTTGACAGCTGTCACTTCAAATGAAGATCTTGGTCATAGCTTTCATTTGAACTGGGAACGGGGAGTCTAGGACGAGTAGTTTCCGAGATATGGTCATTTGAAGTTTGACAGCTGTCACTTCAAAGATTCAAGATTCAAGATTTCAGATTCAAGGTTCAAAATTCAAGAATCAAGGATCGAAATCCAGGATCGAAATCCAAGATCGAAACCAAGAATCGAAATCAAAATCAAGGATCAAAATCAAGGATCTAATTCAAGGATCTAATTCAAGGATCGAAACCATGGATCGAAATCAAGCGCTGATTTTGTCGAGCGCGATAAGGTAAAAATATCCTGAAATTTAAATGAGATGGGCACACTACTAATCCAACAACGAGTGTGAAAGAGACAAAGCACCCAAGAAAGCCTCTCAACAAGACCAACAATCCTTATAACCAAGATTAAATGATAATAGATCGTTGTGTAGTCGTGATAAGGTTCAAAATCCTTTGTACATTAAATGTCAGTCAGCACTCCAGTTACGTAGTTTAGAATCTTCTTGCTATCTACTGAGCAGGATATTTGTTATGACCACGTTATGGCCACGTCATCCCGTGACCACGTCACGGGATGACCACGTCATCCCGTGACCACGAACGCTGCAACGTGTTCGAAACGTCGGGAAACAAAATAAATAAAAGGTACGCGATAAAATCCCGTAATAATAATTATCATTATGTTAACAAATCGCGAAAGTTTAACAAGTTATATTTGTTATGACGTTATGGAAACCACATATCTGATATTTTACTACTTACATACTTTTTTTTTTTGTAAATACAAATTGTAATAATCCTGCTAAAATGAAATATCGACCGTATAACAAAGCACAAAAAGCCTCCATCATTTTTTCCTCTCATCTTAAGCGCCTTCAATCAAGAAGGGCTCTCTAAATCGAGTTCTTGGCAAGCGTGCTTCAAAGTTATTAAACCAATAATCTGTGTTTGGCAACAGTAATACGATATTTTAGGACCAACATACTTTGGTGACATGTTTTATATTGCCATAATATTATGATTGTATGAAATCGTAGGTGATAAGGCTAAATCGAATCTGCACATAAATGTGAATAGAAGTGACTCAATTCAAAAATCATGATTTTTAGAAAAGCGATAAATGGCCGTTTTCCGCGGGAGAGGGAGAAGAAACTGCCGAAATGAAAGAGACGCAGCTATTATGTTTTTCACGTTCTAACCAAAAAGTAGCAGTTTTTGAATAACTAGCAGATAGAGTCTTTCTACGTATTCAAGTCATTTTCCCAATTTTTTGAATTGAGTCACTTCAGTGGAGGATATTTTGACCAAGTCAACAGAATAAGAGGACGACAGTACAAGGAACACAATTTTTTTTTAATAACAAGTAGCTAAATTAAAA
This sequence comes from Camptogramma bilineatum, assembly GCA_958496255.1. Lineage (NCBI taxonomy): Eukaryota > Metazoa > Arthropoda > Insecta > Lepidoptera > Geometridae > Camptogramma > Camptogramma bilineatum. The sequence continues at coordinate 14,733,817 of OY292458.1, read as the reverse complement.
AAAATTAAAAAAGCCACTTCAATGTTAAAAACTGAGCAATTTCCTACACTCTCGAGGTGCATAACTTAGTTCGTAACTCCGAAGATCCTCGACAGATCCTCACCAGATTTTTGTGGCACCAATCGAAAAGAACACCCTTTCAAAAAAAAAAAAAAAAAGGATTTTTCAAATCGGCCGAGGCGTCACCGACTAATCGGTGAACATACATAAAAAAGCACAAAAAAATCCTACGAATTGAGAACCTCCTCCTTTTTTTGAAGTCGGCTAAAACTTGTTTTCGTTTTATATTTTAGTCAGTTTGTATTACATTTTGATATCGTTTAATTAAAATGTAAGCCTTATTATAATTAATGAATCGCTGTTTAACGTTGGTTCACCGTAGCTGACTTTTAATTTACTTGCTCAATAATGCATTTTCTCCAAAAGCTGTTTTCAGCAAAATTTTGAAACTTTACTCATTAAAACTAGACATGCCTTAAACCCACTTCTGAAAAGCTGTTACTTTGTGCAAAAATGAAAACTTGCTGAATCCAAACTTAAAGGAGGCAAGTTTTAAAGAAGCATCATAGAATCTGAACAAAGTTTCTTTAAAATTAGAATACCTACGCCATTACGATATGGAGAACATTGAAATTTTTAACATATTGTATTTTGTTTTATTTTATTATGATTTTTTATTTTACGTAGGTACTTAGTGGTTTTTATTATACGGATTTTGGCAATATCAAAAACAAAATCTTTGCATGAACCAAAATAATATTATTTTTAAGTTTCCCAACTCGTACCATCTAGTACAAGATTTGTTAGTACGAGATGGGAACTACTCTTCACATCCAGTGTTCAGTTCCTCAAAACACCATAAAATACCCGATGTTACAGATATTTTATTAATTAACATCTTGTAGCGTCCCATTTGCAGGGCAAAGGCCTTCCTTCTCTCCAGACACAGCAATATGGATTTGGACGTACCTCTGACTACCGCTCAGACATCCTCAAAGGATCCTAACATCCTTAGGGTCTGAGAGAATGTCTTCCGTATCTTGAGGATACAGTGTCGTAATCAAGTCGTGATCATTTAGTTTTGCTTATTTCTGTTACAGACCGCATTTATGACACTGCAGGGTCCTCGCGGCGTTGCCCCCATAGTGACGGGTATATGGTGATGATGATGATTCTTCTTCTTTCGTATAAGCAAGTGGCCAACTCTGGTGACGGAGTTTTTAGGCCGTCTAAAGGCCTCCGTCATGGCTTAGCGACTTAAAAGCCGGGACCGACAATTAACGTGCTCTCCGAAGCACGGAAGCGCTCAGCTCGTAATCCCACTTGCGGTCACCCATCCTAAAAATGACCGCGCATAATGCTGCTTAAACTTCAACGATCAATCAAGAACGTCCAAGCAAGCTACGACACGAGCGCTGATGATGATGAGAAGTAGCCTTCCTTCCTCAACCTACCTTCCTCAATAATTTAGCTATCATAAATAATTTTTCAAATCGGACTGGTAATTCCTGAGATTAGCGCTTTCAAACAAACACACACTTCCGCTTTATTATATTAGCATAGAAGTATAGATTGCGAGGTGTGACCGATGGACTGTTCCTTATCATGAATGACTCGTTGTGACCTCGACCTACGAACACAACTTATATTCGCTTATCTGACCGGCAAAACACACGGTGAGTCAATTAAAACAGTATTTTACAATTGATTCATGTAATAAAATTCTCAAAACGACATAAGCCTAGTCGTCCATATCCACCGACACGGTAGAAGCTGATTGACAGGCTTTAAGATAAATTTCATTGAAAATGTAAAGTCTTATCAAAATTTACCATTCCGACGGGATTTGAACCCGCATTGATACAAGCGGACCCCCTTAAGCAAGAAAAATTCAATAAAAATGTTGATAAGACTTTTCATTTTCAATGAAATATTATCTAAGTCATCACTATAAAAAAATAGAAAAAATAAGATGAATTATTAGGTATAGGTAGTTAGAGGCAAAACCAAATCTTTATTTGGAGCATGCTTATCCTTAGTACCTAGGTTAGCATTTTATATGGTAGATTGCAAAATGAGATTTTACTGTATATCGTTCAACTAAAATATTAATTCATGTATTTTAATATTTAATAAGGTAGGTACCTATTCGTAATTTACCGACTTTGTATAATTCAATATTGGCTTTAATTTTGTTTCTATAGCTTTCCAATGTTAACCAAATGAATTCCATGCCCATTTCTATTCAAAATGGTCACGCTAGCAATCCAAACTTTTGACTCGCGTAAAACGTTTCCGATTTCGAGACAAAGGAAAAGCCTACCTTGGCGTGGTATATAATTTTCTATGAACCTTTGATAACTTAAAGCCGTGTTGGCCGAGTTGGTTAGTACCTCACTTTCGATCAGAAGGTCGTGGGTTCGAATCCTGGCCGTGAATCATCTGAAGCGCTCGTGGCGTAGCTTGCTTGGACGTTCTTGATTGATCGTTGAAGTTAAGCAGCGTTGTGCGCGGTCACTTTTAAAATGGGTGACCGCAAGTGGTATTACGAGCTGAGCGCTTCCGTGCTTCGGAGGGCACGTTCATTGTCGGTCCCGGCTTTTAAGTCGTTAAGCCATGACGGAGGCCTTTAGGCGGCCTAAAAACTCCGTCACCAGTGTTGGCCACTTGCTCATTAGCGTGGGTCACTCTTGTATGGAGAAAAAAAAAAGTTTAGTTTTTATACGGGCACAGTGACAAAACGGTGCCAATTGATGAGTGTAAATAGATTATGAAGTTTCATTGCAATCGGAATTGATCTTCTGCCTCCGAAATCATGTTGGGTTTCAACAAATATGGTTAAAACAGGCCTAACAGCACGACATTCAAAGTTACACTAAATAATCACTATTCATTAAAAAAAAGTCTTAAATCATTAGTAATAAAAAGGTGTTTTAGAGAGCACACAATTTTTACTTTAAATATTATGGAAAACAATACTAGAATAATTATTAAAGTGAAGGGTTTAGTCTGTGGTGAAATCCTTTTTGCTGTCGAATTTCAGTATCGCTTTTCTCGAGTCTATCTGGGTTTTAAGAATATTTCTGTCATTGTTTTATTGCATAAAATAGCTGATACTTCGGTCACAGCTTTAATTCCTCCTTCTACTGCTTTTTTGTGACACAGAAGGTGAAATAAATCCAATTCCCCTTTACTTTTTTTGTAGAATTAATAATCGGAGAAATTTTAATAACAATAGCTTAGTGACACTTTTACACCAATTCAAAAGACCGAAATAATGTTGATACGTTAAGTTTGTCTTTACTAACTGAAACAGACGCATTTTGATGCTGTTTTTGACTTTTCTTTCAAAATTTGATATGCAACTAATTCACGAACGTGCGGCTGGGGATCAATCAACATTGCAAGCAAAATGTTTTCCGGGTGTGCGATAAAGCTGTTTTTTTTAATTACTGGATCGTTAACGGAAACGAGCTAATACATATAGGAATAAATCTCGACACATGCAAGCCGAAATATCAAAGAAAACGTTACTTCCAAGCCGAGACTCTTCCACATTGTTTTTTGGTGAAAATAAAGAAGGTTTTTGCATTTTAAATGTTAAGTTTGTAATAATCCCTCATTTGTTTTGGTTCTACTGAGGGGTTAGAAGATTTTGACCATATTTAAATCAGGTTTGCAACTAAAACGGCCTCTATTTCTTTATACGTTGGATTTTTTTTTCGTTTCTTTCTTAAATTTCAACTTGTGTCGGGTCCACTCATAAAACATCATTACATCTTCGTGATTTTGCAATATGCTATCTTTAGAATCACGTAATAACCAAATAAGGGGCCCTTCCAACTATTTCGAGTGCATTTCATTTTTCTAATGTCGTAAAACCAATGACTGGCACCCATGCGTTTTACCTATAAATTGTGCTTCACTTGTCTCAACTTCCACCGCACCCTGTCCCTCCCTTCTCCTTTGTACTTAAACTACACTAAACACTTATGTTTTTGTCATAACTAAAAACTATTACGCATGAAATCTGCTGTAAAATAACTTTAAAAAAAAATTGTGAAGTGACATCAAAAATCTACTTCTTTAAATAACTCTATGACAATCCGGAGGCAATAAACCTTAAAATAATGGGATGAAACTTTACATATCAATTAACAACACCATTTGGCACCTTTTTAACGCTGAGCGTTTTTAAAAATCAAGAAAAAAAAAAACGACCCTCCCTATTGCTCATACGAACTTACTTAATGGATTTTTCGTTTCGAAAAATTTATATGCGCATCAACACGAGTTCTAAACGGTGAAGGAAAATACCGTGAGGAAACCCGTGGCTTAGTCAGCCCGACACGTATTGACCATGTCTTTCCTGTGGATATGGCCGGTTAAGCGAGAGGATAGGTAGGCAAAGATTGCCTCCTGACACTGTATAAAACATCTAGTAAAGATGTAAGGGCCTAAGTTTTTTCTTTGATAACTTAAATGGGTGATAACTGCCTTTTCATACGTCCAGGTTGCCGGGTAGCTGGTCGGCGGTGAAGTGTATGGGCATGTACGGTAGTTTTCATACGTACCGGCGTAATTTTCATACAAACGCCGCCAGGTAGCCGGCACCATCTACCCAGAAACCGGGACGTGTGAAAAGGCACTAAGTCTTTTGCAATTTTCAATGAAGAAGCACTCTTGCTGTCGGTCTTGATAGATTGTAGAAGGTGATGTTCGGCGCGGTCATAAAATAGATGGTTGCATGCACTGGCAATAACAACTGAGAGAGCTTCCTTGGGGGAAGTAATTTTATTATTATTTTCGTATGTCTTTTGTTTTTGTATAACTTTTGCCGTGTCTTAAGAACTTACCATTACTCAACAAGGTTGAAAGCTTTCATTATAAAATGGAATTGCTTCACTGGTCCATGTACGATACCCATTTATTTCTAATTAAGCGCCCAATCCTCGAACTTTCCTGATAAGTTTATTAAGAAAAGCCTACATACGTACAGGCTAGCTCTTGTTAAGCCTCGTGCATCAAATATAATGGCCGTCAATTTGACCCATTAAGCATTGTAGTTTATTTGCCTGACTGTACTTCACCTTAGACAAAAGGTAGCCATTTTCGGTCATCGTTTACTGGAGTTTGGAATGCGGGTACGGATTACAGATAAAAGTTCAGTCACGGAATCCGCAGGGACAGACTGCAGAAACCCTCATTGATCGACCGAATGGTTATCAAATGTTTGCTTTCAAATAATATTTATACTAAATATCAAATAGTATCACATTAATCATTCGTGCTTTTTAGACAATTATTGTTTTCACTGAGCCTGACTAAAAAAAAAAATTATTTAGTCCGTCAGTCATCTAATAAAAAAATATTAGAAACGCTTAGATAAAACATATTAAAGTTGGAGAGTGGGAGCTCGCTACGTCACAATAGGGAACTCCCACAATTTTTTTTTATGATTTTATACGATAGGTTATATCGTCAAATAACCGTCATAAAAATTCCAGCGCCGAAATACTAAAATTTTATAACAAAAATATTTTTTGAAATTTACCAACATTTTCACGCATCTGAAACACGATTATTATTGTTGTCACAGATTACTGTTGTAGTAACAATTTGTGAACTTTGACGTGTGACGTCAAATTGATACTAAGTACAACAGTAATCTGTGACAACAATAAGTTCGAGTATAGGAATTGTGAAAATTAAAAAAAAAACTTATCTATGGATCGTCATATCTGACTCGTCCTTGACTTTTCTTATGAACTCGTGTCGTCACATCCTTTCACATCCTTTTCAAGTATTTTGAAATTCCTACTATTTTTTGCAATTTTTAAAATTTATTTTCTAATCGAAAATGGTTTAATATTAAAAAATAATTACACACACATACCTCTAAAGCAACAATGTTCATAATAAAATACATTAAACCCGCTTTTGAATCAGACGCATATTGCCTATTAAGTATACCTACAATCTACAAAATTGTGACGTCATGTCACATTTTACCCAATGTTTCGACGTAATAACATAAATAAAAACGAAAATCTGGTACATTAATATTATGAAAAACCAATTCTGTTTTGAAAAACGTTTACTGATCTTTGTGCTATAGTTAAAGCTGTTAGATGATAGTTTTTTAGAAACAGAGGCTTTAGTGATGTATTATTTATTTTACTACCGCAAGCAACCTAGTGGGACTACTGCGCATGTGCAGAACATTTAATAGTGATGAGGTGAAACGTTTTAATGATATCGATATAATCGGTAATATCGATTACATTCGACAAAAGGCTCATGAAAATTAAAATTTTATAAAATTAAGCCACCAAAAAAGTGGATTATTTTTGAAGAAGATTGTTTAAACAATGTGTGTTGGTAGTTGTTTTATATACTTGGAAATCCTGTAGATTGTTAGTTTAGCTGAAACAGTAGTAGTTACTTGTTAGAAAAATCGTAAAAGAAGGATCTTACTTCTACACTACTCGTTAAATAAATTATTATACTTCATTTATTGAACAAAATCAACGATAAAAAATACTTCCGTTATTACAATTAAATAAATAAATAAATAAGTCTGGACATTTCACACAGCGATTCATTTAAAATAAGATAAATACGCTGTTAAATTCAATTTATTTAAAAAAAATATCATTTTCAAATTTCAAATTATCGTTTTTCATAACACTGAACAGAACGAATTGGACAGCAAAACATCGACATCGACAACTCATCAACATCGACAAATCATCGATATCGATAGCCTAATGTCCCATCACTATAAACTACCCTGGCAGTCCGCGGCCCAGACAGTCGGCCGCGCCCGTCACTACCACCTCAATGCATTTCCTCTGAGTGTTGCAACGTGATTTTGGATTCTAACACATGTGGCTAACGGGTGCAAGGTTTAATATCGCGTGGCACAAGCCGGGGTAGTCTGTTATTGCAGCTTTTCGCCGGAATGATACGGTAAGTAATATTTCTTTGTTATGGTTTTTGGTTTTAGGTTTATCACAGAAAAATAATGCAAATTTAGCAATAAATATCAATGCTTTTTCATATAATTAGTAAATTGTTTTTCGATAAGCAAAGTATTTATTAGGAGAGCGACATAAATAGGTTTTATTTTAAGCCAGAAGGAATATAATTACGAGTATAATCTAATAATTATAACTGTCTTGGACAAACAAAGGAATCATAGATTAACACACTTATAAAGGAAATTTTATTAAGACGTATGATTGTGAAAAATAATGTTTTTTTTTATATCAACAGTATTTTAATATAAAGCATTCTAAAAAAATTTATGACCGTAAACAAAAAACAGCCAGTTAGGGTTTTATTTTTGATGCAGTAGGTATCGAAAGGCCAATGAAAATTAAAACATCTGATTTATCGAATGCCCGAATGCATCAAGTTCCTAAACTACTAAATTTCCTTCAAATGTACCAAAATACTTCTAAATTTTGACACAACACTATTATAAAAGAAGTAACTTGTATTAGAATGCCGTATGCCATCGATAATTCCCCATGACGCGTTTTATGACGCCCTGCAGTCTGTATTCTTGGAAACACACAGACGCGTATTAAATACTGCAACGCGGCGTTTTAAACTTAGTTTACTTATTTTACTTTCAAAACAAAGAAACAATATTTTGTATTATAATGTTAAGTACAATATACGTGAATTATGTACGGGAGTAATAATAAAAATATCGTCAATGACGTCGATATTACACATATGGACTATTTTTTTTAATTTAAATATTTTATTTTTTTATTTAGGTAACTTAAACGCATTTAACCCATACAAAAAAAGCGCGACACAAGGAACGTTGTGCAAACCGACCTAATATTAAACATTAAATTTTTTTGAGTATGTTTAAGATTTATAAAATTTAAAACAATAAATACAATCTATCATGTCTGCTTTATCAATTTGCTCATCAGTCTTAGATTGACTTTAAAAAAAAAAGGGTTTTTGTAATAAAAACCAGAAGTTTTCTTGACTAAACTTAATGATTTATTACAAAGAACGCACATACTTACATTATTAGATACACACGTACGACACCGAATTTAATTTAATAAGTATTATTACTTAAATTTTTTTAAAAGAAAAATATTATATTTGGATAACACGTTTTTCGTATTTATTGCCTCACGAATTTCACTAATGTGTCTTTCTGGACCACTTTTAACGATATCCATAAAACCAACAAATCTTGGAAAGCATTCATGGCAGACGAGCCAAAATTAATTTTTTGGCTCTAGTGCGTAGGCACTTTGGCTGGTAAGCGTTTTACGTAAGCAAATATACCACATACACGGCATCTACAAAACTTATTAATTATACTTTAATTTAGGTCAAGTCATTACAAACTGACTTTAACGAACAAAAAATGTTGAATGCGAGTATGGCGAGTTTACACCATTACATTCAAAAATCATTCTCAATAAATTATAATCCCTTTACTAAAAACCATATCTGAATCAATCAAACTGTTTTGCTGATAAATGATAACATTTATATACTCTTATCTTCAGAGGGCTTGAGGGTAAAAAAGTTAAGAATCATTTTTGTGTTTATGTTTTAATACCATTTAAATAGTACAAAATGCTTCAAAAAGCACATCAAATTATCTGCCTCAATTCATCATGGCCTAAAAACTCACTGGAATTGGCTAGTATGAACTTTGCAAAGCTCAAGCCAACAATCTGCGTGATCTCATATAACCTAAGACTAGAACTTTATAAAATGCAAGCCAAAAATAACGCTGCGTGATCGCACACAATACCGGACCGTGCGTTCCCTCGCCCATGCGTTCACCCCTGGCTCACTTCCAAGCTATGGGCGAATAATGTAACGTGCAGGAATTAAACACGAGTAATTGGGTCAGTGGGCACCTGAGTTATCAAGCACGTTGTAAGCTTCAATTGTGCAATGGAATAATTGTGTGAAATTAGGCAATTTGCAAAAATGTGTAGCAGGCTTAGTTCGAATGCGACATTTTTTGTTTCGCAAGTTTTTCAACACATAATTATTTAGTGCAGTTGAAGCATCGGAATTTAGAAAATGTGGAATGCAGCTTTGATTTGGGCAAGAAAATTCAAACACATTTTATTTATATTAATTTTGAAGAATTTAAAATATTTCATTTTCCGCGAAGCTTGTAGAATTACTTCGTCGAACTGCAAACTGAAGTATTTATTTTTCAGGCGAGAGATGATGCAACTTTTACAGATTTTTCAGGAAAAGTAGCAAATATTCAGCATATTTATTTGCGCTAGTGTTCTGTTTGTTTATTTTGGGTAATTTTTGTATTAGAAATCAAGATAATTTGTAAAAAGATTTGAAAAAAGCCAACGACTGTATTTTCAGGAACGATAAACATCAGATCCAGAACCTCAGTTTTTTCCTTAGTTCAATTTTGAAATATTTCTTATTTCAAAGGATTTTCTGTATTTCGAGCGTTTATATAATACATTTTAAACATCTTCATTTTCAGCATTTTTTGTTAATCTCTATTTTAAGCTTCGGAATTTCAAGGATCGGCATTTCTATTTTCGAGATTTTGATATGTACCCATTTTAAATGTTATCATTTGCTTGATCGTTCTAGGATTAGAAAATAGATTGTACAATGTACAGTCTTAGTCCTAAGAGACATTGCAGTTAGAGAGGTTCTAAACTTTTAATAGCCCATTTGTTTCGTAAGTCAAAACCTTTTCACATGTAAATGACTGAATTAAAGTCTTTATGGCAAACTTAATGCTCTCATATCTCTTTCTAGTTAAGTTCATTTTTGGTCAATTTACGTGATTACTTCGAAATGTCTAATTAAAAGTCTTGATGTCTTTTAAAGATTTATCTCGGAAAATGTTTGAAAAATATCATTACAAAGTGCTACTGATGCCTTCAGTGGTATACTTTTTACAGATAAATGTGTACTTATCAATTTCCGGAACTGAAAAAATTAATACACAATCTGCACAAAAGCATTTTTACGGGCGACAAGTCGTGATGGGTTGTTTAATTTTGCATTAGTATGTGATTACTATTTTTTTTTATTACCAGTAATGTATTAAGATATCCATATATCGTTATAAAAAGTTTCAACATTAGACGTGAAATTAAAAAAAAAAAATTAAGCAAGTACCAAGAGAAATTTATGGAGGGGTAATAGATATCCTCGTCTTTTCCTTAGTTATGGCTGTTGCCATGTGCCTTGAAAATGCTTAAGGTTTAAGTTGGTTAATGCTCTGCAGACTTCCTTAGTTAAGACTTCTGCCATGTACACGTAAAAAGGCTCAAGGCGTCGTTTAAGTTGTTTAATGCCTTGCAGACACTTAAAACGAAGCTGCGCTTTTAAGTACTTTTCTTTGGTAAATGCAAAAATATATTTTTCTCATACATAATATGCGCACGCTAGAATACGGTAAAAATAAAATTATATTTAAGTTGTAAACCAACAAAAAACTAACTTTCTTCAATGTCCTCAGTTAAATTTAATAAATAAAACTACTTTTTAAACAAAACTTAAATTCAAGTAATAAGTACTTTCGTGTATTGTATAATTATTAACGGAGCTTTAAAAATAATGTTAAAATTAATTATTTAAAGTAAAATATTATAAAAGTTGAAAGACGAACCTCATCATTTAAATAAAAAAAATGGCGTCGACATTTTCGTTGTTGACGTTTTGCTTGTTGACATTGACATATCCCCACCTCATTTTGAATGCCAGATAATGAGCATGTGTGTACGTGACGTGCTAGAAAGAAGAATAGACTTGGGTAGCTCGCGAGGGAAAGAGAAAAGTGAATACCATCATCCCATATTACTCACCTTTCTTTTCAATCACTTGAGACAAATATACATCTTGTTATCACTTTGCTCACTTACTCACATAGGAAATGGGAATGGAAATCCGAGTTTCACCAAGATACCGCGACAAACTTCGTGGCGAATATTGACTCGCTCTTGCTCTATCATGTATACTTATCTCACTTACTCAATACTCATTGAGTCTTCGTCGTCGTGAAGATTATCTAGATGTAGATTTAGATGAATGTATGTAAAAATGTACCATTCAAGCATCTCTTTCACATTACTCTTCTACTCTTCTTTCATTTCAATCATAAGGAAAGAGATTGAACTTTGAATTGATGCACTGAGCAAACTGAGCAAAAAGATAAGAAGATAACAAAGAGGGATATGAATCTTTGTGTGAAATGAAATGTATCTTTCTTTTCTCTTCAGTGATGCATTTTTCGCAAGTCTAAAGAAGAATGCTTATAATAAGCATGTTTCTGAGGTGCTTTCATGAGCAAACGTACACACTCGGAGAGCATGCTACTAATGAGCACATTATCTAGTAGCAACGTCGAACATAGAATAGAATAGAATATTTATTAATTTCCAACAAAGATACAACTTTCACGGTGCTTAGGCAAAGGTCACAAAACTAACTTAGTGCCTAAGAAAGAGAGGCAACAAGATGTGACAGAAAAGAAAAGAATAGTCTGGATCAGCACCATGAGGTTTTGGATTTACTTCCCGTGCTAGTAATAACTGTGTTACGACGAAGTAGCTCTTTTTCCCTAATTGTACTTGAACCCCAATTATATCCCAATTGTACCCAATTGACATAGTAGGAATACTACTGTTTTTTTAGAAGAATCCATTACTTAAATTCTTATTCTTATAACAGTTCTTTTTTCTTAGAATAGGGAGATTTTATTCTATGCTGATCACGGAGTCTGTAGCTTATAAACTTCGCGGAACTTTTTCTAATAAAGTCGAAAAATATCGTGAAAGAAATCACGTTTCCTTCCTGATCTTTTATTATAGCTTCAGAATGTTTATGTTACGTTGAAAGGGGATTCATGTGAGGATAGGTGATAAACGTTTTTATTTTGTGATAAGAAACATCTTTCTTGAAGTTCCATACAGATATATGTACGTATGTGGACTCCTTTTTCCGCAATTAGACTCAAAGGCGGTCCTTTTTGCGTGGGGAGTTCCATACAGATCTAGGTGTAATTCGCTTTCGATTTCATTATTTACTATTAGTTAGTTAGTAAGTTAGTTCGTATGAGCAAGTGTCCTACTCTGGTGACGGAGTTTTTAGGTCGCCTAAAGGCCTCCGTCATAGCTTAACGACTTAAAAACCGACACCGACTATTTACAATTGATAAAATGTTAAGTATAATATTTAAGTAAAATGTTTTCGGGTAAGGTTACAGTGAGCTTTCTGAGCTTAACAAGCTTTTATTTTACTTCACTTTCAAAACAAATATTTTGTTTTAGATAAATCTTGCAACTGTACGTAACTTTTTGAAAAATTGAAATAATCGAAAAACTCTACGAGCGATTCCGCCTATTAGGATACATCTTTATTTTATCAATAGTAAATAATGACATCGAAAGCAAATCACTCTAATATCTGAATGGAATTTAAAGGAAGATCAAATATTTCTTATCATAAAATGAAGACGTTCTTCGACGTTCCATTATGCACCGTATTTTTTAGAATGATTGATTTACACATAAATTGCCTGACGGATATTGGAGCGCAAATTAAATCAGCTCCTAAGAAAATACATTACGACCTTTCTCGACGTTGTGATGGCAGATTTTACGGTTTTATAGACGAAAGAGTGAAAGAAAGTAAGAAATCATTGAATTTATTGGGACAATGTTTTATGGACGGCCTACTCAGAAGTAATAACAGGGAGACAATTTTTCAATTAAATTTAATTCATCATAATCATCATCATCCTTTCCCATCCTGGGTACATGCCTCTCGCCATTCGCCTCTGTCTCGCGCCAATCTAGTCCATGTACGACCTGTGGTTTTAACTATGTCGTCGGCCCATCTTGCCGGCGGACGACCTAAACTCCCTCTCTAGGCCACCACTCGGTAAGCACTCTACTGCACCGGCCATCACCACGCCTGCCCACGTGTCCTGTAAAATTCGTTATTTTATTGTAATAGTAAGTTTATATGTCATGTTGTGTTTTTAAGTCGGGACTAACAAATCAACGCGTCCTTCGAAGCATTAAAGCACTTAGTTGTTAACGCGTTCTGTGCAAGACATGTTCTCCATAAGCTGCTTGTCCTCCGACCTCTTGTCCTCCGACTAAGGCGGGGCAGATAACGCGTTAATGCCATAGCAGTTACCCGCAGAAAGCATTATCAAGAACGTACATTTAATTTTCACCCACAATTATTAGGAAAACAATTATTGCAGGTTACCGTGTAATGTTTTCATTGAATGTTAGGTTTAAGTTTAAGGAATTTTATTCTCAAAAAGACATAATTATCACTTACACGAGAACATAACTAAAAAAGTAAAATAATTGTGTAAGAACGGTAATGTTTAAATTAGAGATGCTAATGTTGATGACCATTAGCGGACCCCGGGCTCCGAAAGGACGCAACTGGGAAAGCGCTAGGATGATGATGAATGTTGATGACCATTACATTAATCATAATGATTTATTAAGTACGTATGCGAATCATCATTATTATAAGGTTATCATTGCTTACATTTATCTGAAAAAGATTTTTTGTTTGTTTCGAAAAACAAGTACCTAAAGTAATATAGAAGTTTGTTAAGCCGAGAAAACTCACTGGAACTTTCCGTAAAATAACTTTCCCCGAACACATCTTACTTACAGATTAGCACCATCGTCACGTTTGCGACAAATGTAGCTTGATTTATACAGCTACATTTCAGTTATAATATCCGAAAACGACATTACGAAATCCATTTCGGATAGAAATTGATTTAGCAAAACTTACCTACCTAAATATGAAAATAATGTGTGGCTATTCATAACGGGAAGTTATGATGTTCGAAGCCGAATTCAAAAACAGATTTTTGAATTTGTTCCAAGTTTGGAGAGTAGGTACAGACTATTTTTTGCAAAAAAAGGAATCTTGGCACATGAACTGCAGTTTTGCCACAAAAGTATGAATATTTTGTTCTGGTAAGTATTTAATAAAAAATATCAGGAACGAATAAATAAAATCTAGATTTTCAGGGTCACCCACAGTGGGATATTCTTAACCCTAAAAAGGGCTCTACCTCACTATTCGCGTTGAACATTTGTATTTCGGACATTTGGGGAACGACAATGATACTTTATCTTTGAGTCGTGCAAAGGATGGTGGCGCCACCACAGATGCGCCACCAACAAAATGTACGTTAAGTGTCATTTTCGTACATTTTGTTTGTGGTCGCGCAACCATGGTGTCTTAGTGAGAGAGGGCCCTAAACTACCTACTTATTCGCCTGAAAACATTTTAGAAAAGATACGCCTATGTACCTTTCTTGTTTGTAAAATTTAACATGTTGTTAATTCTTGTGAAAGCTTACATTTCTAAGTTAGTATAAATTACCCGAAAACACCGTATCATCTCATCAAAAGTTCAAGGCAATTAATAATTTAAGCCCGTCACATACGTAGCTATATACAAGATATATTTGGATATATTTTCCATAGTAATCTTCGAGCGACGACAGACGGAGTTTTAATATATATTTCTATTACGTCACCAAAATAATGTGGAAAGATATAGCAAGACATGTAAATATATACCGACTGCCAACCTATTGAAATGAAATAAATAAAATATGACCACGACTGTATCCCCAAGGCGCGGTAGACATTCTCTCAGATCTTTTTAGGCATTTTTTAAGATCCTTCGAGTCTAAGGGGGTAGTCAGAGGTATGTCCAAATACATATTTGGTACATGCCCACGTTTTGCAGAAGTTAGCATTCCATACTTGACAGATTGCAAGCCCATCGACGATATTAGTAAGCTAACTGGTTTCCTCACGATGTTTTCCTTCACCGTTTAGAGCTCGTGTTAATGCGCATAGAAATTTTTTGAAACGAAAAATCCATTGATGCACGGCTGGGTTCGAACCTGCGACCTTCGGATCGAAAGTCGAGGCACTAAACTACTCAGCCAACATGGCTCTATGCCAACCTATTATGGGTTAAATATATATTTTAGCGTGCGTGGTGGCTTGCTATGATAAAATATATACTTAGCTCAAAATATTAATATATATTGTAGATTCGTCTGTCACGGGCTTTACCGTCTTGCTTCACAATTAAAACTTTACAGAGATTCTTGCTTAATCAACAAACAAGTTTGTTTCGCTGTCAATATGCAAAGTTTCTGACAAGTCTTGGGAAATATATCTTTGTACAAACTTGGAACACAGCTCAAAGAAAACAACTGAGTCAGTCTAAGTCTTCGTAGCGTAGACTTGTCTTAACTTCACTTGTGTAGCTATAAAGTGTCAGCAACTACCAAGAACTTTTGTGTGAATGCTAGTCGTGCTGCTTGCTTTGTTCTTGACAGTTTAAAGTAACAAAGTTGTGGAAACCTGGTGATGTATGTTAAAATGCGATGAATAGTGAACCGCAATGTTTTCAATTGAAAATCTAAACGCTGAAGGCAGGCACTACGGGACAATCAATTGAGTAGGACCTAATCTTATTTTATACTAGCAGATGCCCGTGACTTCGTCCGCTTGAATCCATAAGAAAAATCTATTGCAAATAAGTGGATACGTCCGGTAGTTCGTTTTTTACTCATCCAACAGGAACCATTTTTCCGAGATAAAAAGTATTTTTTGTATAACTTGTTAAACTTTCGCGATTTGTTAACATAATGATAATTATTATTACGGGATTTTATCGCGTACCTTTTATTTATTTTGTATAAAATCCCGTAATAATAATTATCATTAGTATTTTTTGTGTTAATCAAGGTTATAAACTATCTGTGTGCCAAATTTTATCAAAATCTTTTGAGCCGTTTTTGCGTGATTGAGTAACAAACCTGCAAACATACAGATTTTCATATGAATAATATTAGTTGTTAGGATTAAAGTTTGTTTTAATGGATAAATACTTCATTTGTCTAATATATATTTCAAAACGGTGAAGCTACTGTGTTGCTGAGTGTGAGTACCCTAAAGTCTTGACAAAACCAAAGCGTTTAGCTAACGTCCGCGGTGGCGTGCAAGGTGGTGATCAGTTGTTGTCCAATCAAAAGACGCATCGTGACACCGATAATGACAATCGATGCGTCCTCTGATTAGACAGCAACTGATCGCCACCTTGCACGCCACCGCGGACGTTAGCTAAGCGCTTTGGTTTGGTCAAGGCTTTGGTTGTGTTGGTACGTCAGCGATACCAAATTGCAGGCCGGCCACTAGTCACAAAATAACTAGGGTAGTGATCTAGCTGTTTTAAAAGGGTAAGGCCACGTGGGTGTCTTTGAAACTCCTTCATTTAACAACTGAATAGAAGTGTCAGAGTTCGCTGCATTCATATCTTGAATGGCACCGCCGAGATTATTACAAGTAGCTGTGTAGCTTGACTGCAAATATATATTACTTTATACATTGGAGTGCTATCTTGCTGTCGTTATTTGATAAATTTACAACTTGCAACATTGGGTAGTCGTTTTTAATGTTGCAAGTTGTTTTATCTTAGGGAATTCAAATCATTTCTGACTTTTCTAGTAATTTAACCTCAGTTGGTCTGATTTTAATCATTTTAATCCTTAGATGAAACATATATCCCATTTTCTCGCTGATTGTAATTTTTTTTTCAAAATCTGTGAATGCAGGTCGTAACATCTTTAAAAGGTAAGGATAGTCTCCTAAGAACGTTTTCCTGTAGCTGCGACGGTTAAGGTAGCTGCCCTTACTGCCCCGTCTCAAAAATTCACCCTGCACATATCATAGTATAACTACCGTGTGCGGTGCGGTGGCTTAAATAAAATATATATTTCATCTACGTCTGTGCCGGGCTTGCAAATTGCCATTTACCATCACAATGCTTTTCTATACAACCAAAGTTTGCGTAATATTTTCTGGCCAGATGAAACTCCTATCTTTTACAGTTACCGACGTTCTCTATAGTGCAATGTTCATTTCTAGATCATCTAGCGCAACAATAGCTGCTACCCGTATTGTACGGCTGGGATTATGTCCTACACAATTCTGTAATGCCACTTCATTGTCAGAGATGTAGTAGATTAAATGTTACTTTGGTCTATTATCAAGTTATTGAAAGCTGGTGACAAACTTTTGTAATGGAGTATTTAGACCGCTTGAAAGATGTGGTCTTCGAAGTAAGTACGTAAGTTCTCAATTATCAGCCGAGTAGGTACCTACTTGGCCGAGTTGGATAGTGAATATACTTTAAAATAAATAAATTAACAAATATTGCTGGACATTTGACACCGTGCCATCTAGCTCCAAACTAAGCAAAGCTTGTACTATGGGAACCAAATAACTGATAGAGTACTTATATACTTTTTTACTTTCGGTTATCAGTTTCAATCCCGTGCTGCCCATTCCGTGCAATCATACCCGTATAAAATATTTTATAGCTTCAAATTGGAATCAATAAAAACCTTAAGTTTAAAAAACATGAGCAAATCTTTTAAACTTTTATTATTTCACTGGCATGAACCAGTGTGTTTTAGTTTTAGTTAGTTTTAATACGTTTCCTGCCCCGCCGATATTGCTATATGACAGCGAACTGGCTGACTTGTTCGAAGCTATGGTTCTCTATTTATTAGAT
The DNA here is from genome assembly GCA_958496255.1 of Camptogramma bilineatum. NCBI lineage: Eukaryota > Metazoa > Arthropoda > Insecta > Lepidoptera > Geometridae > Camptogramma > Camptogramma bilineatum. Next base: position 14,716,186 of record OY292458.1, on the reverse strand, counting down.
GCTTAAAATAAAATAATTGCTATTAAAGCTGAACGCCAAAAGCTAAAATTTCATTTTGAAATCTGAATCCAATTATGAAAATGCTAAGAATGAACCAACATTATCAAGTTAAGTTTATTTTTGAACAATCTCAAACTTTGTATCTATTGGTATATTTTCCTTTTGGTTTCCTAAATCCATTGCTATCTATACTGTGAGATTACGGATAATGAAAGCCACATTTTTCTAGAACTACTGATCCATAAAAAATCTTAGTAGAAGAAGGCTATATCGGAACGGTATAGTTGTATAAACGGCATCATCATCATTGTCCACCGCCCGACTTCACCCAGTGCTGGGTACAGGCCTCCCTTAGTTTGTGCCATACGTCACGATCCTGCGCCAGTCCAATCCATCTTTTGCCCGCGTCTATGTCGATGTCGTCTGCCCATCTTGCCGCCGGATGACCAACATTTCTGTGTCCTTGTCTCGGCCACCATTCTGTTATAGCTTTACTCCACCTGCCATCACCTCGACTAGCTATGTGTCCCACCCAGCTCCATTTGAGTTCCGAAATCCGATCACCAACATCTTTAACTTTAGTTCCTTTAAACGGCATTAATCGGCTAGATTTTTATCCCGCAAAACGATTGGTTCATATGAAAATTGAAAATTAAACGATAGAAGCATAAATATCAGGTCATCAACCCTGACGAGCGATCCTTAAGTCTGAACCTCTCCTTCAAGATGAGAGAGATAGTAGTTCTGATCGTAAATTTAAGCTCGTATACCGTACAGGTTGACACTATTGAAGTTACACCCATAGACCAATTTTTTGGCAGTTATTGACGATGTATATAGTTATAGAAGTTATAATATTATCATCTTTAGAGACTTAAGCCTGGTTTATCAATCGCCAGATAACTTTTTGTTGTTTTAATTTTTTTTTTTAATAATTGACGTTAAAATTTAAATTTCAGGGGCCAAATGCTTTGCCATTTTAGGCAGTGGTGTGGGTTTCGTCCCGCGATGATACAAATGCAAGCGTGACCTGCTAGTAGCTATTTTTACTAAGCCTGTGTGTTTTACCTCAAATAATGTTACTATGGGATGTTATTTATGACTTATCGCTTTATCATAAAAATAATTTTCAGAGTGATAAACTTTCGTGATGACAACTCATTCTTTTAAATATTTTGCACAGGTTTTCCTGCGTTACATACCTCTTTATTATTATTTCCTGATGTTTCGGCTGTGTTGCAACAACTCTGGTCGCAGGCGAACTCAAATAAATTGGCATGGGATGAAACGAGTATTAATAAAAAATCAAAAGTTTTGGTCGAATAGAGAAAAATATCTATTGGGATGAAAAATTTGGGTCGAAAGGAGAAGCACTCGAAAAATATTTATATAAAAAGTAGATCGCGGTAAAACCCTGTACAAAATATTTTAAAGATTATTCAAGGAGATTTGTGAATTCTAGTATGAATCATTTAATTGAGATTCATATTGTCTGATCGATGAATTCATAATTATACATTAGTCGTGCAAAGGACTTTACTATTGTGTCTTATTGTAGTTTATTTTAATTTACAACCCCTCAAGTTTAAATTTGAATTATTAAATAAGAGTCGGTACCGTAAGCCGGTTGGTACGAACTTATGATAATGGGAGTAAGCGAAAAGGGGGTAAATGGGGGTAATAGGGGGTATTAAAGACTAATGACTCGTAATCGTGTCGGGCTTTGTGAAGCTCGACAATTTAAATGCTTAGAACTTCATTAATAAGACTTTTTAAATAAATTGAAGTAATATTAACGTGAAAGTTATGTAGGTTTGACTTTTATAACATTATAGGTACCTACCTAAGTATACAGGTTGGAAAAAATTAAAAAAAGCTGGTTCGATTCCTGAGTGAAGCAAGTGAATTTTAGAAAATCTTTGAATGCAGTTATGTTTCTTTTTAAAAATAAAGGAATGTTTCCTTTTGAGTAAAATACGATATCTTAAAGATTTAAAGTAGTTTCCTTCCAGGGCCCATTCATTTTTTCCACCCTGTATATGCCACGTTCTTTGATTATATAAATCAAAGGCTGCGTTACGGTTTTCTCTGGTACGTATTACTACGGTTATACGATTTTATCCAATCTATACCAATATTATAAAGCGGTAAAGTTTGTTTGTTTGTTTGAACGCGCTATTCTCAGGAATAGCAGTCTGATTTGAAAAATTATTTCAGCATTTGATATCTTAATTCATGGGAAAGGTCATCATCATTCTCATCACCAGTACTACGCGGGCAACGCATGGGCGCAGTTAGTGATTATTTAAAGTGAAATATATCGTAATATCTGGTACTACTCACGAAAGTTATAAGCAAACACGTATGAATTAATTTAACACAGAAGATATATTATTTTTTAAATAAATTGACCTAACTATTGGTTAGGTCAATTTATTAAAAAAAAAAATGACCTAATAAATAGTTTGGTCAATTTATTTAAATTATTCATACGAGTTTGCTCTTAACTTTCTTTAAAAGCATTTAAGCTAATAAAAGCATATAATTACATAATAAATAGCGTTTCGTTTTAGTCCGATCTTATTTCTTCGAGTCACGATGGGTTAAGAGGATTTCGTATTTCAACAGAAATCGATAAAGGTATTCAATATGAAAGGGCCCGAAAGCAACCTTCACGGTTCAAATACTTTTGGTGTCAGAAATCAGCGAATTCAATGGTTTTATTTACCAGGAAAGGGTCCGATAGAAAAGGATAAAAAGAGATCGGACGAGGGTATGGTTTTTTGCGTCTGAACCCTTAAATAATAAAAAAGCCAGTGAACAAATGAAATAAGATACAATGCTTATGGGTCTAATTGTATCGTTATGTAAAAAATTGGAAATATTTTAATGAATATTAATATTAATATTGGATTAAAACAAGGAAAAAGAGATTCTAAGCCGTGTTTGTTGCCTTGACCAAAAAATTTGAGTAGAATCACTTAGCTCTATAAAAAAATAGTTAGACAGTTTTAGAACACACCCTATTCTCTATTTAACTCTAACTTACTAAAAGGGAACTTCATTGTTTAATATCTAATTTTAGATAATTTAGAATCTATGAATACCTCTGACTACCCCCTTAGACATCTTCAAAGGATCTTAAAGATGCCTAAAAAGATCTGAGGGGGTGTCTACCGCACTTGTGAATACAGTCGAGATCATACTTCATTTTTATTATTTTTTAAATCTAGTCTTTTGATAGCAGCGCTAAATAGACGAGACATAATTTGGATTAAAACTATGAAAATGTTTTAATCCAAATTATTTCTAGTAATAAAGTCTTGGAATGATGGACTAACGACAAAAATAAAGAACTTTTTTTAATATAGAGTCTTAGGATCGTATAAATACGTTGTTTCACTTTATGTGAGTAGAATAAGTACACCCTGTAAAAACGTATCTAACGTGATAGAAGTAACGGCTCATTTACAACCGGAAGCGCTGGATGGCCGCCGGATATAACGTTATCTCCAACCGGATATTGTCGAACCATCGAGATTAGAAGGCTATTAGTGCCAGTATTTTGTTAAAATACTTACATTATTAGAATTCATTACTAAGATGGTACTTTTACTTTATTACTTGGCTGACGAGTGAACATAAATATTATTGTTGTAGAAAGTAGTGCTCAACTTTTAAGGCCTTACTTATAAATGCCACTCAATTTGAACACTGGTTAAACAATGCTCATAATTCACCCTGTCACTATTTGTCATCTAACAAAAAACCGACCAAGTGCGTGTCGGGCCACGCGCAGTGTAGGGTTTCGTAGTAGCCCGTTACAACAAGCAACTACTTCATCTTAGTCACTTTAAAGGATTTATTCTAAGGATTTTGTATTTAGAACAAAATTATCCAACATCCAAGTTCAATGACTATTACTGCTAAACTAATAAAGTTATCTTAAACGCTATAGTGTTCCTTTAAAATTAATGAAATGTACTATCATCATGAATTATTTCCAAATTTTCAAGCCAGCAGTTTAGCTTTTAGAGGGGGGGGGGGGGATCTCTAAGCTAACCTCGGACAGACGGACGTACAGACAGACAGACGGACATAACGAAACTATAAGGGTATCTTGTCATGACTACGGAACCCAAAAAAAAGATGGCGATATTTAAAAATGTGTTTCAATTTTGAAAGTTTGATTATTACTGCCTACTTCACTTATATTGATAATTAAAGTGGTGCTCAACTTTTTTGTTCTGTAATTTTCTGCGTATCTAAAGAAATAGCAAGGATTGACTAGAATCTCAGGAACGTGTTACAACTGTTGTTTGATGAAAAACACGACATCTTGTTTATACAGTTCCGCTCGGTGCCAGGCGTGTATCAAAATTCGATGGCATTAACATCTCACTTTGCATGTCAAACCGAAGACCTCATTAATTTTTACTTTCTGTTTTAAAAATGATAGGTTTTTTACATAGGTTCTTTGAAGTTATTTATGCAAGCAGAGAAGCTTAGAAGGAGAGAAGCAGGGAAGCATGAAAGAGAGAAAACTCATATTCATATTACTAAAAATTTCCATGAAGGTCCTGACTCCATCATCAGATCAGCTTGCCGTCAGCATATTATTACATTGTCGTCGGAACTTTACAGATATGCTGAGTTCCTAGTTTCAACTGAATTGGCCTTTTTATTTCAATATTGAGGAGTTCTGTTGAACAGCTCCTGACTCCATGAGATTGAAATTTTTACTGGACAATATTTAAAGTACCTACCTACTTTCTAACAAAAAAAGATATTTGAGAGATACATAATCGATCGAGCGAGCGAAGCGAGCGAAGATCTTAGTGGTAAGTTGGGCGATTTTGCTTTGTATGTTTGTATGTTTGTATGTTTGTATGTTTCACGAATTGTTGTTCGAGCATAACTGTCGAACCGTTAATCCAATCTGCATGAAACTTGGTAGGTCAATAGGTTGTGGTAAGGAAATTTACGGGGGAGCATATGAGCTTAATCGATGAAGGGGTTGTGAAGATATTGGGTTCCCAAGGGGGTAAAAAATTATGAAAGTTACACAAATATATTGAGTGGGGTGTCATACGAAAGGGCTTATTTTGTACATTCCAAAATGGTTTTTATTTTTAATCTAGGATGTATAGTTTTTGAAATACGACCAAAGACCAAAAACTACGAAACCAGAGCTGCAAGAGCTCCCGTTGCATAGAGTTTCGATGACTTCGTAGCTCATTGACTGGTCGGTCTTAAAAAGAGAGTGGCATCGTTGCGGTTTGGTTTGCAATGATTTTAGATGCTACTTGATTTATTTTCATGATAAAAAAAATTTTGATAAAGAATGAAAATAATTGGGGTAAAAAAAGTTAAGTAAACAAATATATTGAGTGGGCTGTCAAATGAAAGGTCTTTATTTGTACATTCCAAAATAGTTATTATTTTTATTCTAGGACGTATACTTTTAGAAATACGACGAGAATTCATAAATATGAAATACCTAAATGAAAAATTAGACGCGACATTATGTATTGCATGCATGCCAGTATTTTTTACCATGAAGAGCTAGCGCAATAGGCATACTCGGCAGTATCAGTAGTAGCACTTGAAATTATAGGGGTAGTCAGAAGAAAGTCCAAATGTAAGCCATCTACGGTGCGCGAGATCTCAGTTCGGGGCGAACTACTAGTATTTATATAAAAAAAACATGGCATAATCTTAGTTAGCGACGAGCACAAACGAACATACATACATAGTATGTACACGAAACCAAAAAGTAAATCAGTTGAACAGTTATGATTTTACCACCACCGAGGAACCCTAAAAATCGCATTCCCTCCACCCTCGAGTATAATATTACTAAGTAGATACTTAATATCGTAAGTGAATTACCTGGATCATCGTAAAGTGCCGTGATACATATAAAATTGATATCAGTAAGTACCAAAAAGGAAATTTGACCCGAGTTTTAAGCGATGAAAGAAAACATCTTAAGGCATCCTGAGCGAAGCAATATTTCCTTATCTATACCCTCGATAAATAAAGCGAGTGGAAAGTAACTAAAAAGCCAAAAATGTATCTTCAACATTTTATCTTCGAAATTACCAATTTATATTTCTACAAGCGGACGCCCGCTGCTTCGCCTGCGTAGACTACTACTTTTTTATCCCACGGGAAACATGTACTTTTTCGGGATAAAAAGTAGCCTATATCACTCTCCAGCCCTCCATCTATCTCCACACAAATAATCACGTCAATAGTCGCTCTGTTTTGACGTGAAAGCAGGACAAATAAACAAACAAATAAACACACTTTCACATTTATAATATAGGCACGGAGGTACGAATTTAACGTCGTAATTGCTTGATCATGAATCAAACCACTAAAAACGCTCTCATCAATACCTAATTCACACGCTTCCAAGCAAACAGACATTCAACGAGACAGAGAATCAGAGCGAGTACGAAGTAGGCCTGTCACTCTCATCTCAAGAAGACCGAACGCGACAAAAAATAACGTGCTGATGCTGAAATAAGGGGCTGACTTTCAGCTAGGGTCGCGCCACGCGCACAGACGCAACGACTAGACCGAGACCACAGTGTACAGTAATTATTCATACGGTGACAACCTTACGTCACGCACACAATTGTGCGTGTACAAAAAATACATTGTGTAGTATCTGTGTCAATAGGAAGTTAGACGCCGCTTTTGCATAGAGATTTCGTCAAGTGTCCGGGGTGTGCCGCTGCCTAAAGAAACTCGCGACTTGTCACACTTTACTGACGACGTTTTTCATGTAGATAAGGCCAAACAAACTGAGAGGAAAGTTTATGTGTCGGGCAACCCTACTCAATCTCAACAATGTCCCATGAGTCCAGGACATTATCTCTTTAGTGTAGATTTAGATTTCTCAATTTATATCTCGCTTCAAATTGTTAAATACGGATCTTCACGTAATTTTGATTGCAAAAAATCACAATATTAAGTAGGCATTTAAGGTAGCGTTTCTAATTCTAATTACTTAGATTAAAATTAAATATTCAAGAGCAAAACTTGTTTTTTTTTTATGTCATAGGGTAGGTACTTATTAAATTAGTATAGGAATTACAAGTCAAGTTATGATTGTCTCGACGCTTTAAAACTACTGGTGGACGCCCGCGGCTTCGACCGCGTGGACTACTATTTTTTTATCCCAGAGGAACCATACGTTTTTCCGGGATACGTGGTAACAAACATTCACACACACACACACACGGACTTTTATAATGTTAGTAGTTAGTAGGATCTAGAAAAGATTTAACTGTCTATGTTTTTTATTCAATACCTCCTATCCCAACCCAAGAGGTAAGTATATAAATATAAAAGTAAGTATATACCTACTATGCTTCTCATAACTACTAACCAATCAGGACTCTCTATATCATAGCTCTATTGAGCGAGAGGTGTACTTTGGCACTCAACTCGAGGTCAAAACAGATCCTCGACGATGTGATCACTTTTATTACGAGTATAATTTCAGGACATGTCTAGCCTAGCTAGTCTATTCTTTCTGATTCGATTCTCACTTCGGCAGTGGCCTTGGTAGGTGAAGGTCGACATTTGACTTCTCTCGATACCTTATTGATTCGTCTACCAGTAAATTTATGGATCAACAGGCGCTCAACTTTCCTAATACGCTGTTTTGCCGCATCCAATATCGTCTCTATTTATCACTAGTGAACGCACGCGGCTTCGCCCGCGTTGACTACTTTTCCTTATCCCACGGGAACCATACATTTTTCCGGGATAAAAGGTAGCCTATGTGTTATTCCAGAACCTAAACTATCTACATTCCAAATTTCATACAAATCGGTTAAGTAGTTATGGAGCTGCGTGGTAACAAACATTCACACATACACACACACACACGGACTTTCGCCTTTATAATATTAGTAGGACTAGCAGCGCCCTCGCGGCGTTGCCCCCGTAGTGATGGTTTATTGTGATGATGATGATGATGAAAAGTAGCCTATAACCTTCCTCAAGATTTTAGCTATTACATGCAGAAAGAATATTAGTGTAGAGGGGATCTGCAAAATCTATCTGTCTCTATCGCACACTGTCAGCCGCACAACCGCATAGTCAGGCGTCCTTTTTAATCGTAAGCGATCTCTATTTATCTATCTCTTTCGCACACGATCAGTGGATCCACACTATTGCATGATCAAGCGGTGATTTTGATGCTGGGTCCAGACGCGCGTGCAAACAGACATTCAACGAGACAGACATAATGATTAGAGCGAGCACGAAGCAGCTCTGTCGCTCTCATTTCAAGCAGACCGAACGTGACAGAAGATAAATGACCCGTTGATTGTCTGAAGCCGGCAAGAAGATTTCACAGTAATTAATGACTTGATTTTTCTATCAATTAACTCATGGTTCTAGGCTCAGACATTTCTTACTCGTAATGGTGCCTCGCTGATCGCGTGCAGTGTTTTTTTGCCTTTTCTTGTACAGTATTTAAAAAATCTTTTTCAAAACCGGCGTTTTGCAAATCCACACATTCCCTAAAACGCTGCTGTTTTCCGTAGTGCAATGCTGTTTTTTTCTATAACGGTATGTGTGAAATCTGTCTTACTTCAAAATATTTAAATATTTTTATTTAAAATGTAGGCAAGACTTGAAAATTTAGAAATCGCAGTTTTTTGTACGTAATGAAAAATCTTCAAGACCTGTAAGTGTGAAGTTCTCTATTTTTTTACTCGAACTTTGCATTTACCTATAGGTAAAGTCGTAACTTTTTTAATATTTAAACAATCTCAAACTTTTATGAATGCTTCAAGTAAAAAGTAAAACTGATTTTTTTGCAAGATTGGATCTCCGTTGAATAATAAAATGTATTCATCTTACGTTTCAAAGAATATGAATTCTTGCGACTTCTATTGTGTCTGCTCCCAATAAAACAAAAACGTATTGTCTGGACAAAAACAGGGCAAATATATTGCGTAGCACATGCTACGTATTATCGTAGCTGACTCGTAGCGTCGTAGCCAACATTATCTTACTACCATTACTGGCTTTAGTACGCATCGCGGTCTTTCAATGTCTTTTATTATTGCCGCAGTGATTTTAAATTGTGATTTACCGGTAAGTGTGATTTTTTCCGCAATGTGTAGTTTTATTACCTTTCACAGAACAATTTTTAAAACGTGTCGCAAAAAAAGTGAGTCTTTGAAAGCTAACCATAAGGCTGAGGCCAAACGAGCGTATTATTTTAAGTTGTTGGTCGCGTAATTTCGGTCGCGTTATTTCTGCTGCATTTGTTTTTATAGAAAAGTCCTGTTTAATTCACACGGCGACGCAAAATGAGTTGTCTGTTTTTGTTGAAAGTAGATTACACGACTCATTTTCGCGACTCACAACTCAAAAAATTACGCTCGTTTGGCCTCAGCCTAATGAGAGTGATATATTGATGAGCCGGCGAGACAAGAATATAAGCCGTCGACGTTTACGATTCGGAGGGTAATGTCCCTTATATAACGCGTAAAAGAGAAAGAGGTTGAAAAGGGTTTACTACAATACCCGTTGGGTAAAGCTTACCTGTTTGTAGGAATTGTTAGCTTTTGTACTCGTGGGTTTATTCAATGTTTGAAAAGTTGTATGAATGTATAAACCTTAATTACGTTTGTTTGTTTGCAAATGTATTACAAACTCCATTGTTTTTGTATGTTTGTGTTCCTTATTTAAAGAGTCGTGTTGGTTGAGTAGGATAATGTTTCGACTTTAAGGCTTCGTCAAACAGATCGCGCTCTCAGACGCGTTCATACCTCAAATTGGTCTGAAACGATTGTGGACATTCCATCCACTCGTTCCACGCGGTTTTCCTCTACCTTCATCATCCATAATGCTAAGGTCTGAAACTCGCTGCCGGCTTCTGTTTTCTCCGAAAACTATAACCTGGGTCTCTTCAAGTCAAGAGTGAATAAGTGTCTTCTAGACCTTTGTGATCCATCGTCAGCCACATCGTCGCTTACCATCAGGTGAGATTGTTGCTAAACAAAGTTCTATCTGAAATTAAAAAAAAACTCAAAACGATTGCATAGGTATCTTTTATCACGTGCGGTTTCGGTGGGATGAGAGTGGCAGAGCTACTTGCGTGGTCACTGAACTGTCATATTTGAAAATCTGAGACCAATTTTGATCGCTATTAAAGATCAATCAGGGGGCAAACACAGAGCACCGGCGGGCGCTAGTACGCTCTGTTTGACAACTAACTACCGTCATAGTCCAACACAACTCGATGGTATAGCGCGGCGTTATAGCGCGACGCAATATCGCGTTCTGTTTGACGAAGCCTTTAGTTATGAAGGTGAAGACTGTAGATCTAAACGATGAAAGATGTCTTTTTCTCTGGATCATGAGAGTAATAATTATGATTGATATAAAAGTAATTGATATCGATAAATAGAGTGACGCTTTTTTTTATCTAGATCACTGTACGTATGTAATCCGTACCCATATTATAAATGTGAAAGTGTGTTTATTTGATTGTTTATATGTCCTGCTTTCACGTCAAAACAGAGCGACGGATTGACGTGATTTTTTGTGTGAAGATAGTTGGAGGGCTGGAGAGTAACATAGGTTACTTATTATCCGGGTACCACGCGAGCGAAGCCGCAGGCAGCAGCTAGTACGTTTATACTTGTTATTTTATTATGTAGTTCTTTCCAATTTTTGAGACTTTGTTAACTTTAATATTCGTTTAAAAAGCGCAAACTTTATACGTAGCATTTGTTTCTAAATAAAACTTAATCTCAGTAAAAAAAAATCCAAAACGTCTGTAAAAGCTTTAGTTTTAATAATTATGTAAGCCCTCTACTGAAAGTATTTTTGTCTTAACGACACACCTGAGCTATCCTTACAAGAGAAAAAATAAAAGAAGGTAAGTTAAAGAAACTTGGTTGAATAACTAGGGGTACTTTCCTTAAGCATTTTCTTTATAAAATGACCTCTGTGGAGTAGCTGTCAAATGCCTGCCTGAAACACAGATGGTTGCGGGTTTGATTCCCGCTTCTTAGAAGCTCCTAGATTTCGATCCGAGAATTCGATTCCAATTTAGATTTCAGGATCTCCTACATAAATTTCATAATCCAGTTAAGTAAGTCCGTATGAGTAAGTGGCCAACTCTGGTGACGGAGTTTTTAGGCCGCCTAAAGGCCTCCGTCATGGCTTAACGACTTTAAAGCCGAGATCGACAATTTAACGTGCCCTCCGAAGCTCGGAAGCGCTCCACTCATAATAACCACTTGCGGTCACCCATCCTAAGAGTGGCCGCTCCCAACGCTGCTTAACTTCAACGATCAATCAAGAACGTCTAAGCAAGCTGCGCCACGAGCGTTTCAGGGGCCCTAGCCATATTACACGATCTATCGTCGCTGTAGAACGATCTATCGTGGCTGTAGAATAGAACACTTCAAAATGTATAGGAATTGACGTTCTGACCACGTGCCTCATCTACTTGAAACGTCAAATCCTATACATTTTGAAGTGTTTCTATTCTACAGCGACGATAGATAGTGTAATATGGCTAGGGGGGCAGGTTTAGACTCTTAAAATACATTATGTATAAATATATTATTCTTCTTAAAATCTCCTTGCTCCCTAAAAAGTCTTTACTATGAAAGTTGTGGTTCTTCTTACAAGTTTACTAAAAATAGACTACATTTTCACAAAAGCGTTGAGGTCGGTAAAAGCTCTAACGATGCAACATATTTCCGCTCAATTCAGGAACGTGGAGGCTTAGACGGAGAAATGGTGATATTACGCGGGAAATAACTTACACCCAAAAAAAAGCCTTTGTTATTATGATATTAGAGATAATTTTACCATGAGAGAATCGTCCATGATTCGTCCATTATGAGTATGTCGTTCGTTATATTATGTAGTATTTTTACATTGTTTTGATATTGTTTTTTTATTTAAATGGTTTCATCATCATTGACAGCTCAAATAATAGCCCACTGCTGGGTATAAGCCTCCTACCTCAAAAGCCACTCCAATAGGTTCTGTAAAAAAAGTTATGGGTATGTTAAAAACAGTAGGTGTTTATACCACACAGTTAAATTACTTTAGTTCAACAAATAAAATAAATATACAATAGTCATTTCACACAAGCGCCATCTTTGTAAATCCATACGAATTATACTTTATAACAGCCACAGAATAAAATCTTTGTTCCTTTTACAAATGTTTGACCTTGGTGGGAATTGAACCCACGACCTTTAGCGCAGAAAGCAGAGCTACCAACTGCACTGAGAGGCCAGTCAATATGTATAGATCTTCAAAATAAAGCTCAAAAATCTTTAAGTATAGGTAAGTTCGTAAATTCGCGTCATGTAAAAAGAACGCTGAAAGAAAGTGGAGGGGTGTGTTTTGTCTCATGTTTGCGAATAGGTAACCCATGCGCAAACATGAGACAAAACACACCCCCTCCACTTTCTGCCAGCGTTATTTTTACGTGACACGAACCTATTGTGTATAACGATACAATCATTGTGAACTTATTTATAGGCCAACGTTGACACCTATAATGTGGTTTTTACTCTTATAAAATTTATAAGCTCTGAAAATGGACATCGCAATGTTATAAATCCCACATACATACAAATTGCATCATGCACAATTAAACGAAAAGCTCTGGCATTTTTACGCTGGGCAAAACGGGCCAATGACATTACATGACACAGTTTTTAAGCTACCGACTATACCATTCTCGCTCTTATATCAAAAGACATTAATGTTTATTTGGTGTGGCAATGAAAGCCGTTTGCGGAAATTGTAGCGTGTTCACATTTTATACACTCGTTCTATTTACTTGACAAATATTGTGCCAGAATGCTGGTGGTATATGGATATTGTGTTTCGTATCTGCTACAGCTAATGGTCTATAGTACGTGCTAGTTTGAGGATATTCCGAGACTCAACTTGCATTTAGTTTCTCGGAAGCTCTGCTGACTAGCAAGTTTCAAATTATGCTTTGAGGCTATCCGGGAACGTTTCCACTTTGTTAGTCTCATACACCTGAGATTACATTACTTTATTTGTTACGGGCAACTTGTTACGTCCAGTCACTATGAATAAATAATGACCGGTATGTAAACATGATGACGGTCATCATGTTTACATTCCGGTCATCATCAAGTGGACAATACAATTAAAACCGCATCATTAATCAGTTTTCCCGGTCATTATGAATGACTAGCCTATCTTGGGCAATGTTTTTCTACATTTCTGGCATTACGGCGGCCGCTACCGTGGCACGCTCGCTTGCCTCGTGCTTAGGTTTTTTTACCAACCTAACATAACCTAAGCTACAGATTTTGATCTTATTTATCACATTGCTCGGCTAGAAGTAGGCCAATATTCATACTGCCTGGTCTAAGTGATAAATTCATTTACAAATGGACCACGGGCCGTCAGGCATTGTTGCACCATACAAGTTTTTATTACTAAAAATAGTTCAGCGTGATTCTAAATAACCCTGTCTCTATGCCTGTTCTAACCTAACAAATCAAAACCAAAATAAAAACTACATACAGCATTATAATGTTGATACGCTGAAGTAGATTCATCTAAATCTCTAGGCATGTAAAGGATAATGCTCTTTCATGAATATTTAAACAGCCAACACGTAAAAATGAAAGATAAGCTTCTATTAAGACGTCAAGGAATACGGAATTTGTATTCAAATATTTAAAGGCGTACGTGTAATACAGGATCATTATTTATAGTTGAACTAAAGGAGAATACATCTCTAATACTTAGATAAAACGTGATCTTCACCATCATCAACTCATAATTTCAAAATCGAAATATAAAGACATCATCATTACACATTTTAAGCTTTCGCAACTTGAATTTCAGAACCATCTGCATTTAAAATTTCAGCAAAATCGATTGAGTAGCACACATTAAAAGTAATGTCGGGGCTTATCGCGTACTTAAATCTATTTACATCGTTTTATCTCGAAGTTTATTCGTGATCACGTTGACTGTAACATATCCAAAACGTGTATAAAATCAGCGATAATTATTTAAAAAAAATATTATAATTTTATCCTACTTTCATCCAAACTAGACGGTTAAGGCACAGCATGTTTTCTTTCACCACTTTCCCAATCACATGTCATCTCTTTATTTATCCTTTTTTACCCGTATCCTCTTTTACACAACCCATCCAATCCTTATCATTATCCAGATTGGTTACCATCACCCTTTAGTAAACGACTTTCTCATGCCTCATTCCAATACCACACATACGTATTTTTTTCATACGCATCGCTAAAATGTGGAACTCCTTGCCGGGGTCTGTATTTCCAGAAAAGTATAATTTGGGTGTCTTCAAATCGAGAGTCTATAGGTTCCTTCTAGGTAAGCGTGCTCCATCTTAGACCACACCATCAGGCATGGTGGTGTCAAGTCAAACGCAAATCTATTTGGGTTAAAAAAAAGCTTACTGCCCTCAACTTTTTTGTAACTGATGCTACTTTCAAACTTCCTCAAAATTCATCCATCTCAACATTCAATTCTGTCCGATGTAATCTTCTTTCCGTCTCGATTTCGTAGACCGATACTCAGATAAAAAAAAATAAGATTTACAGACATAATTTAAAGTACTTAATACTTGTAAAATACAGACCACGTGTCCGAAGGTTGTAACCATTTGGGACTATTTCTCTGTATTTAGAAGGAAAAGAGATTATTATTTTATTATTCAGATTACCAGGGATTTAGATCTAGATTATTTCTAGATTAGTTCTTATTTTATCCTGATTAAAGATCACGGACAAAAATAGTTCTTATTTAATCCTGATTAAAAATCAGGATAAAAATAAGAACTGGTTATTATATTTTTGCAACGAGGAAATAGATTAGAGCAATTTAACTAACGATATTTTTTCCACCTTGTAGTAGAATTTCTGAAGTACGAAAGTGATTTTTGTTGTGCGAAGTATTGCGTGCGGCCCGACATAGTGTGCGCGAGCCTTTATTTATCAAATCAGTACAATGCATTATAAATACTATCACTATAGGTACAAGTAGGAATCAAAACTGCACCAATTTTGTCCTCAACTTATCACTTGCCTTGGTGGCAGTTAAAAACACGCCAATGGAAACTATTTTTTTTTAATGGCAACCCCACACGATTTCTCTCGTCTTATAGGCGCCGCGCATTGCGGTGTATCCACCACGCATGCGTTGAATTCCACAGGGGAACAGCAACCTTGTAATTTAAACAATAAAGTGCATTTTGGGTTTGTTGTTTTGTGTCGTTGCAAACGTACGTTGTGATTGAAAAGCGTGGTGCCCGATTTTCGTGGGAAATGTTTCCTGTAATGGTATTGCACGTTCACGAAATTACAGGTATTTTTATATAGGACTTTTTTGTGTTTTCGATGTTATGAGAAAGTCTTCGATATTTGCGATTCGGATATATTTACAATGTAAATAATAATTGCATTTTTAACATGAATTAAAATTTAGCTAGATTTAATATTTAATAACTCAAAATAATCAACATTAAATTAATGTTTGTTAAAATTTTCGATTTAATAAATATTTATTTTTTGCAAAAAAACTTAGTCCTAGGTACCAAAACTTCGAAGGATTCTCAACTTTTTTATGATGAGCTTGATTTCCTTGATGAAGAGAATTCTTGAGACGATAAGCATTTATTGTGGTAACTATTCAAAACTTTACGCAAAGCAATTTCGAGAAAAACATTTAAGTAAGTATATTGGTAACTATTCAAAACTTTAGGCAACGCAATTTCGTACGTCTGCGTTCATTGCGTTGTTGTAATGATGTTGGCTGATGGAGTTTGCTTGTGAACCACTAATGGACTAGCTACTTAGCGACAAGACCATTCAATTCGGGATGTTGGTATCAGTCGCTAAATCAGTTTGGGAAAGCCGTAAAAGTATTTCAACAGGCTGTTTGGAAACTAATGGTTTTTTTAGCAAGCTTTGCCTAAATTGTTGTTTTTGGAGATATTGATCAATCAGTTTTACGTATGCATTATACGGAATATACTTAAGTTGTTAAAATACTTGATTTTGAGTGGGTCATAAATCAATAAGATAATTGACGTTGTTCTTCATCTAAAATGATTTTATCTATTTGTAAAAAAAATATTTTTAAAACAAGTTCTATACGTGAATTTTCGTGCTTCCGAGGGCATTTTTGTTGGTCCCGGTTTTTAAGTCATTCAGACATGACGGAGGCCTTTATGCTGCCTAAAAACTCTGTCACCAGAGTTGGCCACTTGGTCATACGAACTTGCTTGCTACCTTTTTACCGTAAATTGATTCAAATGAGCCAAAACCTATTTACTTATTTCTTAATCCTAATAACACACAATAACCGCCCTTATACTGCACTGCATTGATTTCCTTTAACAAGTTTTGGCGACACCGTGCGTGTTTCACGCACCTTAATTTTTTGTTCAACGATCGTGACGTATACACTTAAATTTCAATTCAACCTTATTACGATCGCAGTAGAGATGAAAGTTGAATGAGAATATCTTCAATTTAGCCGTTACATTCGGGATTGTATCGGTATTTATGGAAGGGTCAAGTTGTAAGTTTCTGTCGGATTGGTAGGAAAGAATTTGTTGGAAAATACATTTAAGAAATTGAAGGAATGGGTAAAGGGTATACTAGGGATAATAACTTAAGCTGTAGGTGGCTGTAGCTATTTTGTAAGGTTTTGTATGCTTTCGATTTTTCTTTTTCATGTCTGTGTTATCTTACTCTTTTTACCCGACTGCGCAAAGCAAAGGAAGGGTAATGTGTTTATCAGTCTATGTTTGTATGTTTGTTTGTATGTATGTTTGGATGTTTCTATGTGGCACTCTAGAGGCCAAACTCGTGGACCGATTTTGATAATTCTTACGTCAATCGATTCGTTTCAACCTTGGGAGTGCTACATAAGACATAACAGTAAACAAAATTCACCAGTGCCACAACCAGACGCCATATTGTCAAAATTAAAAAAACCAAAATCGTCACACTATATCAAGTGGGGTATCATTAAATAGGTATTTCAAAATCAACTTTAGGTTTCTTTTACCATTTTTCATTTTAAGTAATAGTTTAGGAAAAATAACGGTTTAAAGTTGATTAATAATAATTCTCGCTATGGATGTTTCTATGTGGCACTCTAGAGGCCAAACGCGTGAACCGATTTTGATGATTCTTACGTCAATCGATTTGTCTCAACCTTGGGAGTGTCACTAAAGATATGACAGTAATCAAAATTCACCAGGGCTACAACCAGACGCCATATTGTCAAAATTAAAAGAATCAAAATCGTCACACTATATCAAGTGGGGTATCGTTGAATAGGTATTTTAAAATCAACTTTATCATAACTAAAAAGTGTTACATAAAAAAATATTTAAAAAAAACAAAAACCCGACTGCGTCAAAACTAAAAAGAAAAAAACAAGCCTGCAAAGAATTACTCACAGTCGGGACCCATAACATTGGGAAGATTTGATTGGTAATAAAATGAATGGGTACAGACTGTGAGTAATTCTTTGCAGGCTTGTTTTTTTCTTTTTAGTTTTGACGCAGTCGGGTTTTTGTTTTTTTAAAATATTTTTTTATTTAATTAATATCTAAATTGTCTAACTGTTTAAAAGTGGAATGATTCGAGTAAGATTTCAAATCAATCAATTGTCAGGTAGCCGTACAGTAGCAACGGATTTTGAATGCCCAAAAGATCTGAAAGAATGTCTACTTTGCTTTGAGGACCCAGTCGTGATTTTTGTCTACTTACTTAGTTAACTAACTAACTTGTGTCTACTGTTTTGGAGACATAGCCTTCTCTTTTGCTTTGTTTACTTGATCTCACTTTTTGTTTATCTTATCTCAAACTCTAATTTGTATTCATACAAGATCACTGTTTTACTCAAAAGCGGCCTTTACACGGTAGAGTTTTTACCACGCATCTGGACTGCGTTCCGAACCGCGGGTAAATCTGTACAGATTAACCGCGAAAAAAACTGTCGTGTTAATAATAAAACTGAGTTTTGGACTGGCGCGTGGTACGATTATGAACGGTGATGCGTGCAAAAAACTGTCACAAAAACTGTGCTAAAAACTTTGCCAGATCGAACTGTCAGCGTCGCGCATCTACACGTAAGGTTTTTAGCAAAGTTTGGAATGGCGCGTGCTATTTCCCGCAGTCCGATCTCTGCATGTAAATGCTGCTAAAGAATGGTGTATGACATTTCATTAGCGTATGTAAATCTTCTTTGGTTTACTTTACAAGACTAAAGTCAACAAAAACAAAGTTTGTCCCCAACAAGTTCGTTTAGGGGAAATGACCTTATAATATTAATGTTACCGAGTTTAATTAATAGGGACTATTTTTATTAAATTTATAATAACAGAAGCGCTCGTGGCGTAGTATTTATTTATTTATTTATTTATTTATTTGTTAGGAACAACAAACAATTACATTCATGACTTATATATAGGTAGTATGGCTATTGCTTAGGTTCTAGGAATGTAACCAACCCCGTTGTCCACAAATTAAGTAAATACAAAAGAATGGGCAAACCTTAAAAAGAAAAAATATTTTAAAAAAACAAAAAC
The DNA here is from genome assembly GCA_958496255.1 of Camptogramma bilineatum. NCBI lineage: Eukaryota > Metazoa > Arthropoda > Insecta > Lepidoptera > Geometridae > Camptogramma > Camptogramma bilineatum. The sequence continues at coordinate 14,697,543 of OY292458.1, read as the reverse complement.
CCGACTGCGTCAAAACTAAAAAGAAAAAAACAAGCCTGCAAAGAATTACTCACAGTCGGTACCCATTCATTTTATTACCAATCAAATCTTCCCAATGTTATGGGTCCCGACTGTGAGTAATTCTTTGCAGGCTTGTTTTTTTCTTTTTAGTTTTGACGCAGTCGGGTTTTTGTTTTTTTAAAATATTTTTTATTTAACACTTTTTAGTTATGATAAAGTTGATTTTAAAATACCTATTCAACGATACCCCACTTGATATAGAGTGACGATTTTGATTCTTTTAATTTTGACAATATGGCGTCTGGTTGTAGCCCAGGTGAATTTTGATTACTGTCATATCTTTAGTGACACTCCCAAGGTTGAGACAAATCGATTGACGTAAGAATCATCAAAATCGGTCCACGCGTTTGGCCTCTAGAGTGCCACATAGAAACATCCATAGCGAGAATAATTATTAATCAACTTTAAACCGTTATTTTTCCTAAACTATTACTTAAAATGAAAAATGGTAAAAGAAACATAAAATTGATTTTGAAATACCTATTCAACGATACCCCACTTGACATGGTGTGACGATTTTGATTTTTTTAATTTTGACATTAAGGCGTCTGGTGGTGGCACTGGTGAATTTTGATTACTGTCATGCCTTATTAACACTCCCAAGGTTCAGACGAATCGATTGACGTAAGAATCATCAAAATCGGTCCACGCGTTTGGCCTCTAGAATGCCAAACATACATAGACTGATAAACACATTACCCTTCCTTTGCTTTGCGCAGTCGGGTAAAAACGATTATCGGTAAGTATACAGTTATGCTTATGAACCTACATACCTACTTAGCAAGTCTCGGCTAACTTCAAAACGATCTGATCAAGTACGTTCTTTCTAAACAAGGCTGGTGAGGTAGAAAAGAAATCAATGTTTGAGAAATGATCATTATATAGGCTCATAATTCTTTGCAAGGGCGCACGCCTGCCGGCATTCGTTTTACAGGTAGCGGGAGCAAACAGATTGCGTTGTAGTACCCTCTAAATAAAAAATTCCCGACGACTATAAAATGAATAAGCCTGTTCACAAAATTTCACGAGAATTGGTTGAGAATTGCGACCTCTAGAGAACATAATAGACGTCCGACCGACAGACATCCGGACATACGAAAGCATTTTTAAAACTTTTGAAACTATCATGGTTGTTAACATTGTAAACACAAAGACTTAGAAAGAGGGTAGACCGTTTCGTCTGCCAGTGATTACCCACAAACTCGCAATAACTTCAGTTTACCGTGATCATGGCGCATGCAACTGTGCCGAAATATCGGGAGACTCGAAAATCCAAAAATCATGGTAAATATCCCGTTTATAGTGTTTAAAATGAAAGCATTTTTGTCCAAGCTGAAGCAGAGACGCTTCGCTCGCTTTGCTCGCTCGATCAATTATATTATTTTACTTGACGATGATGGTGAAATGAGCCCTGATTCTTTTTTGGCGAATTTATCAAACAAACAGGCATCTACTTTAATATGATTTATGTGGCCAATCCACGAGCACCAAGCTCAAATCGGGCTCCAGGGATTACAATAAGAATCACTTAAGCCTGGTTTTTCTGAAATACGGTGACCGTCACCATAACAAACTTCAGACGCACTAGCCAAATTACAAGCGTTTCGTATCGAATGGCTTTCTATCATCGCAAATCCCTATTTTAACACTTCTGATCAGTAACTGGTGGTTCTGGTGACTTTTCATAATTTAATTTCGATTCCCGTACATTTTCTCTTTTATCTATAGCTAGGGTAATGGGTTTGTCATGGAGAATGAAACTTGATTGATGATTAGACTTTCCTTGACGTATTCGCTGGCTCTGGACATTTTGAATAAATATTTTCAAATATCTGCATCCATCACTTAGTCCCAGAAAAAATATTTTTATGGCTTAGAAATATGTATTTGAATATTCTATAACTGATTTGTATGAATTTAAGACAAGGTTTGACGAGTCAGTTGTGTAATTTATTAAAATTAGTTTGTGTCACATTAATTTTACCTATTTGTAATAATATGACGGTTGTGTTTTTTGCAAGAAATGAGTGGTTCGGAAGTGTATTGTACAAAGTCCACGAGCTTCTCAGAAGTTGACTAAGCTTTCAGCTTTAGCTAATGGATATTCAATATTTATTCTGTAATCTTAGATCCACAAAACTAAGGATTCTATCGTAGACTGGATTAAAGAGGATACATTCCAATCTCCTATTATACATCGGGTATTATAACCGCTGTTCCATCGGCTCGTATAGTAAATCGAGCAAAATTAGATATCCGTAAGAGAGTGGGTATCTATACGACGTTTTCTAAAGCGTTTTTGATTTGAGGTGCGCGTTTGCAGCGCGTTTGTATCCATACAAACGCGAACCGGGAGTGGGGCCGCGCGTTCGCGTTGCGTTTGTATCTATACGAACGCGAAACAGTGTTTCCACTCCCTAAGTAAGCAAGGATAAGAAATTTTATATACTTCATGTAAAATTTTTTATAAAAAGTTGAGGGCTTGCGAACCGACCTCTTACTGGGGGGTTATCAATTGACGCTTTCTGTAAATTATACATTTCTCGAAACGACTCTATTTTTGCAAGGCTGGGATTCGAACTCACAATTTTTTTAATGGGTACTTACAAAAAGAGAGCAAAAGCCAAAATGTTTGGACTAAATGGTAGATAAAATCGAAAGACAAATTTTAAATTTTATCAGCTGTAATCAAAAATGAATCTACTGCATTTTTGCATAAACTAATAACCGTAAGATCATTTTGTTAAATAAAAAAAGTTTTCGGTACATCCACACCGCACATACACCGTAAACTGAATAAAACAACACAAAAATCTAGACTGCAGAATATTATACAAAAGCTCGGCAGCAACAATTTAATTTTAAACCTAAAAGCCTTCAACAGGCTGTGAAAACGTTGCGGTAGAAAATAAAGCAAAAACTATTTTCACTCTCTGCAATCTCAAAATAGCTCCGCTACCAGATCTCTTGTAAACTAACACCGTACCGTTAGTGGAGTGGAAAAGTGCCTCCAAGATTTTTGTAATAATTTTGGCAGAACTATCTCTGGCAGTTGGGTGAAGAAATTATAAGAGTGCTAGATTAGCTTGATTACACATTATGAAGAGGGATGAAAACCATATCACCAAAAGAGTGATGAGTATGAGTGTTACTGGGTACTGGACCGAACGCGACAAAAGATACCGACGCGATCGTTTTGACTGTTTGACCAATGCTGACTGTTTTGACCAATTTGAGGTTTGAGACAAGCTAGACACCAGCCTGCAGAACTCGTGCTAATGTGCATTTAAATTTGTCAAAACGAAAAGCAAAATGATACACGGCCGCGCCACCTTTGGAACGAAAGAAGACCGTTTTTCACCATTTACACAAGCTTACGGTGAAAGAAACAAGGTGAAGAAAACACTAAGGATGATTTTGGTCTCACGCTTAATACTGATTGTCCAGTACTGACGAGAGCAATCAGCGTAGCCATTTCTGCTAAACAATCAGTATCCTTATTTCATTGTAATAAAGATCACTCGCCTATCAGCGCTGACGGTGAGTGTGAGACTAAAATCAGCCTAAGAAACCTAATAAGCTTGCTTATCACGTAACGCTAACTTCACTCGGCCAACAAGGCTCTGATTCATATCAAAAGTTTAAGAAACAGGTCAAACAAATCGACAAACGCCTAACTGGGATCCAGAAATAGTTTCAGCTCGATTTGACCAGCGAGATTAGGTTTAACGAATTCGGGCCAATATTACCTTTGCAGTGAAGCCTTGTGATTGGTATGGTTCCATGGTCAATCTTTGATTCAGGACTGTTTGATTCGGTTTTTTGTAACACATCAAATGATTACTCAAAGTGGTAAACTGTGTGATCCTATTGAATAAGTTAATTTGTCTTTTGACTTTTGACTCACTAAGCCTTTTTATAAACCTTTTTGCAAGACAATGTATGTTGCTATTTTTAACCGAAGTTAAAAAAGGAGGAGGTTCTCAATTCGTTGTAATGTTTTTTTTTGTTTTTTTTTTTTTATGTACACCGATTATTCGAAGACGCCTGGGCGTCAATTCTGGTACCTACCGAACTTTTTACCAACCTCAACCAAAACCTCAACTAAAGCGACTGTTTCCATGACTACTAATAACAAATGACTCAGTTGTGGTGAGGTTTTAGCTAAGGTTTGAACTTTGGCAGAACAAATTTTTGAAAAGCTATTCTACTATTTCACCAAATGGCTGACATTTAAGAGATCGAACCAAAACGCAGCGGTTGTCATCTAGTAGAATTGCCCAGCTGGACCGATTTGGAAAATTATTTTTCATTACTCATACACGGAAAGTACGCTTGAAGTTACCTGAACAGAGGGATGAAAGTAGTACTTTTCCGCCCTGGGAAGCAATTTTCCCTGCTGTCAAATTAAAAAAAAAAACATTCTATTTTGTCATTTCTATTGAGTCATGTTGAAACTTTTTACACAGCAAAAGTAATATTTGACATTTCTATTTTACCTTTTTATTGAGAATTGCTGTAAAAAATATTTTCAACAATTTATTACATGAGTATTGTTATTAATAATTACTTTTCACTAAATTATTATTATCTAAACAAGATTTTGAGCTTGAAATATTTACCATCTTCAATGACAAAAAATACTGGCTGAAAAAAAAGGTGGGCGCCAAGGAATTTCTATACTACGTACCTGGAACGCTGACTGCGACAGAAAACAAGGTCCGCTTGAGAAATAAAACTTGGGCGGTGTGTCTCTTTCTTTTTGCTACTGTGTGAAAGAGACAAAGCACCCAAGAAAGCCTCTCAACAAGACCAACAATCCTTATAACCAAGATTAAATGATAATAGATCGTTGTGTGGTCGTGATAAGGTTCAAAATCCTATGTACATTAAATGTCAGTCAGCATTCTACTATGTATACAATTTCTTTGGTGGGCGCCTTTTTTGTTTTTTTTTTTTCCAGTGGCAAGCTACCAGCCAGTATTTTTTTAAAGCACCAATTCGATTTTTATCTGTTTTGTCGCTCGAGAGCAGAGATTTTTATAAAATGAGCTAATCAGGTTTTTATTTACTTTCCTAATATTCGAAATGAAAAGCAGAGTGTTTACCTCGGGTGAAATACCTATTACGGCACTCGAACTATTAGCGCCCTCGCTACGCTCAGGCGCCAAACCATCTCGTGCCGCAATAGGTTACTTTCAACCCTCGTGCAACAATCTACTATTTTTGTTTGAGAGGGTATACACCTGCATTGCTCAGCTTATAACATTGAAGTCGGGTGTTTACAATTTTTAATTTAGCCACTGTGTTAATCAAAGATGCCGCATCGAGCTAACCCTATATCTGATACTATTACTTATTCAATGGTTCTCTCATCTCGTTATTCTGAATGGCAAATGGACAGACACCGTCTTGGGACGCATGTTAATATCTGCTTCGGTATTATAGTATAAGAAACATTGCAGTTACCTGGAAAGTTTCATCTTGATTGGCTGTTATCTTACGAACTCACGTAATATAATTTTATGAAATAAACAGTTGATGAGTATGAGTGTGACAGGGTACACAAGTAGAGGAAGGCCGAAGAAGAAGTGGTTGGATTGTGTGAAAGAGGATATGAATGTGAGAGGAGTGGATTCAAAGTTGAGACGAATGATAGAGGTGGAAGAGAAAAACATGCTGTGCCGACCCCACTTAGCGTGGGATAAGGGCAGGAGAATGATGATGATGAAACAGTTGCTGAGTTGTTAGTTGTTTGATTTTTAGAATAAAATATAGCAACCTCTAAACCAAGTTACTGATTGCCAAGTTATTATGTAAATCTATAGGTAAAATAAAATCAATATGTTATGTTTAATGTCTGCGAGTGAACGTAACGAGCGATACGATCATCCAGTCATCCAATGCTCTGTTTATTTTAGCAGATTGCGTAGCGAAAGTTTACATTATTACATATTTAGGTATATGTATAAGTTTTCTATACGAATATTATATGGAGGTTTAAAAGTCTGTATGTATGAAGTAATTTTCAGAACCACTCATTTCAAAAATTCTTTCACCAGTGTTTATAATGAACTTTCATGATGAACATAGACTTATGTTACGTAGGTACCTCGTTTTGACAGTTTGAGACCATTTTGAGGTTTGAGACAATCAGCCTGGTCTCGGTCTCCTGTCTCGGTGTCGGGCGCGAACTGCCACCTTAGTACTAAGTACAAAATGGTTTCGTTCTTCGATGATGATGATTTTGTACACAATTATGTGGATAATAACCATTAAAAAATAACGAAAATTACTCTATAATTATTATAATCTCTATTTAATTGTGATTTAGCAATGGGCTTTGATCATAATATCAATTATTATCAAAAGATAATACTTAATCCAACGTAATCGGCCCTTTCAAGTCAAATGGGGCTTCAAAGGAATTATAAAGTTACGCGCCAAGCCCATGGATTCACGTAACATCCGATTGTCATCGAAACTTTACAGGGATGCCAAGTTCAATTTGGCTCTACTTCGATGAACACGGCCCCCTGGGTGCCGATTCTACTACTAAACTTTTTATCAACCACAAGCAAAACGTCAGCTAAACCTTAGATTTTCGTGTTTCCTATTCTACTAATGATGAACGACTCTGTTGTGGTGACATTTTAGCTATGGTTTTGACTTTTGCTGAACAAATTTTTGAAAAAGTTGTTCTACTATTCACCAAATGGCTGACATTTAGGGCCGAAACACATAACGGCGTTGCGGCGCCGCGCCGCTGAAACCGGCAGTTTGCGTTGCGGCGTTGCGGCGTCGCGAAAAAGAGCGTTATGGTAGGGTAACCACAAAGACCTTTTACCTGTAGACACCCTCTTAGTCTCACTCACGTAAACACGTTCAAAATTGACCATAAAAGGTCCATATTTATTTCTGCTACTTCAGTGTCGTCCTGAGATCATGACGTAAGGGTCTCCCAACTTTGTCAGAGTGATAGAAACAAACTGAATCATTGTCAACTAGTATGACGTCATAACGCTGGAATTTGAACCGCGTTGCGGCGCCGCGCCGCTAAAATCGGCGTTGCCGCCACTGCCGATTTCACCGGCGCGGCATCGCAACGCCGTTATGTGTTTCGGCCCTTAAGTGAACGAAACAAAACTCAGCGGAATCCTTGATGTTGTCATTTAGTAGAATGCCCTTCCGACCAAAATCAGTCTCAAACTGTCAAATGTGATCACGCAAGTAGCTCTGTCACTCTCACCTCAACGAGCCGAACGCGAAAAAAGATACCTACGCGATTATTTTGATAGTTTGAGACCAAGAACCTTTGGCTACTTCATCCGAGTTTGAGACCGATTTGAAGTTTGAGACAAGTTAGATAATCAGCCAGTCGCTCTCAATTCCATCTTTGATCTGATGATGGAGTCAAGGGTTATTTGCACGGGTAATAAAATATACTTAGCGTTTTCAGTTTTTTACAAATCACTTAAACTCATATCAATAATTTATCTACCATCTTAAAAGTAAGTTTGTATGAGGAAGTGGCCAAGTTTTTAGGCCGCCTAAAGGCCTCCCTTATGGCTTAACGACATAAAAGCCAGGACCGACAATTTAACGTGCCCTCCATCTTAGAGGATGACAGTGACTACCATGTCTCTTTTCCGCACCAAAGGTGTTATAAAAGGGAAAACCGTGGGATAGTAATAAATCAGACGCAATTCCATCATTCCCAACGGATCCATATCTCTCATCCCCATAACGACACAGGAGAAGATTAATTGCTTTTTCCCATACACATGTCGACACACGGTCGATATGTTTTGCTTATCATTTCATTATTTTGTCCGTGAAAAAAAGTATCCGGGAGTTGGCCAAGTGGGAAAACGGCTTTTGATCTGGGAGGTTAAAATGCCGTTAATGCAATTCTTTTTATGAATTATTTTACTGGTTTTTTCTTGTTACTCTCTTGTCTATGAAAAGAGACTGAATATAGTGCAATAGGATTCATCTAAAGTAGCCTTTTTAGACCCGCTGAAGTTTGGGTTCAAATTTCGGCGGACCCACCGCGGCGCATGCTGTGCACGGGCACGCGGCGCATTTTAGCTGCGTGGGTTCGTTTGTTTGACAACGTGGGTCTACGTTTCCACTGCAGTTCACGAATATGAACCCACGACTATGTACAACTGCCAGTTTTGAAGTTTTGAATTCATACTAATCATAATTTCGTGTACCGCGTGCATAGCGTGGACAGCGTTGAGCTGCGTGGTTGCCATATTCGAGCAAGCCACGCGTGTACCAATGACGTCAATTCATGCGTAGCGTGTCCGTGGGCTGCAGTGGACACAGTTACATACAGTCTCCTGCAAAATGACATTGTGTAGTGTCTGTGTTAATAAGTAGTTAGACGCCACTTTTGCATAGAGATTTCGGCGAGTGTCCGGGGTGTGCTATCGGATAGATTCTTGTCACTGGGTCTAACTAGTTTCAATTTGTAGCAGAAAGTTTCTCGTAGATTATTCCTAAAGCTGTTCTACTCATACAACTATCCCTTATCTTTTGACCCTCAGCTAGTTTGTTAAAGTTCGTAACGACCAACTTTGCGCAAACAAATGGAAAGCCTCCGCTGGTATTCATATAACAATTAAAGTTGGATTTTGCTATTACTCCTAACTTTAAGGGAGTCGTTGACCCATCGCGCTACTGGATAAACCCACCCCTGGACGTAAGAATTTATTTGGAACTTATTGCTCTTGAACGACTCCTACATAGGGCGTCGGGAAGAACTTTATACACGTGGCAAAATACTTTTTTAGGGATTGCAAGCTTTAAACCTGACCTATATTATTTTGTACCATAAAAACGATGCAGAAGTTGGAACAATTTCTAAAAAGTGCTTCTCTTTCCAGGCATTTCACTGGCATGTGACGTCACGCATCGGGCGGCATGCGAGGCGAGCGCTCCCACCGAGCGGCCTCGCTCGCCGCGCTCGCGACGCTTCTAGTCGCGGTGCCGGCGCTCGGGGCCAGCGAGCTAAACACTGATGCCTCAGGTACGCCTCACTGGCGCGTGACGTCACTCATCAGGTGGCTTTGCTCCGCTCGCGACGCTTCTAGTCGCGGTGCCGGCGCTCGGGGCCAGCGAGCTAGACACTGATGCCTCAGGTACGACTCACTGTCACGTGACGTCACGAATCAGGCGGCCTCGCTCCGCTCGCGACGCTTCTAGTCGCGGTGCCAGCGCTCGGGGCCAGTGAGCTAGACACTGATGCCTCAGGTACGACTCACTGTCACGTGACGTCACGCATCAGGCGGCCTCGCTCCGCTCGCGACGCTTCTAGTCGCGGTGCCAGCGCTCGGGGCCAGTGAGCTAGACACTGATGCCTCAGGTACGACTCACTGTCACGTGACGTCACGCATCAGGCGGCCTCGCTCCGCTCGCGACGCTTCTAGTCGCGGTGCCGGCGCTCGGGGCCAGCGAGCTAGACACTGATGCCTCAGGTACGACTCACTGTCACGTGACGTCACGAATCAGGCGGCCTCGCTCCGCTCGCGACGCTTCTAGTCGCGGTGCCAGCGCTCGGGGCCAGTGAGCTAGACACTGATGCCTCAGGTACGACTCACTGTCACGTGACGTCACGCATCAGGCGGCCTCGCTCCGCTCGCGACGCTTCTAGTCGCGGTGCCGGCGCTCGGGGCCAGCGAGCTAGATACTGATGCCTCAGGTACGACTCACTGTCACCTGGCGCGTGACGTCACTCATCAGGTGGCCTCGCTCCGCTCGCGACGCTTCTAGTCGCGGTGCCGGCGCTTGGGGCCAGCGAGCTAGACACTCATGCCTCAGGTACGAATCACTGGCACGTGACGTCACATATCAGGTGGCCTCGCTCCGCTCGCGACGCTTCTAGTCGCGGTGCCGGCGCTCGGGGCCAGCGAGCTAGACACTGATGCCTCAGGTACGACTCACTGTCACGTGACGTCACGCATCAGGCGTCCTCGCTCCGCTCGCAACTCCGAAGCACGGAAGCACTCACTACTCAATTATACTAAGTGAGTAGTGAGTGCTTCCGTGAAATTTTAACCACCCAGAACCTTCTATCAAGAACGTCTAAGTAAGCTACGCCATGCATTACTTCGGTTAAATATCAGTATTTTAATAGACACTATTTTAATAGACAAAAATCTCATAGGCAACTCCGGAATATTACCGCTACGAGCATCCCTTGCAATAAATTCATTATACCAACGAACAGGTGGCTGCTAGAATTGAAGGGATTATCCGCTGAAGCCCCAATTATTTAATGAACATTTCACACCAGCTTAACATTTTTAATATTATAATGGAAGGCCTTGGCGGTTGACGGGACGATTTTGAGGGTTCGGGAATGAATGGTGGGAGATCGCCAAGGACAGGGATCAATGGAGAATTTTGGGGTAGAATTTTGTTGTGCAGGTTAACAAAAAAAATGCAATAAGAACAAAGTCAAAGTCATTGATTTTTATGAAAAAAAAATATGATCAGGATTCCTAAGGTGCGGCAGATATTCTTTTAGATCTTTAGGCATTTTTAGATCCTTTGAAGATGTCTAAGGGGTAGTCAGAGGCATGTCCAAATCCAAACACAGTTGGCACATTCCCACATTTTGCAGAAGTTAACATTCCATACGTGACAGGTTGCAAGCCCATCGACGCTATTAGAAAGCTAACTGGTTTCACCTCACGATGTTTTCCCTCCGTTTAGAGCTCGTGTTGATATGTTTTTTTTAATAACTAGACCAAGTTTCAGGTGTAGTTTCTTGATTTGTTTTGATAGATTTTTGAAAGTATGAGAGAAATTACTCGTTTTATTGACCCTAGCTTGAGTTATACCTTTAAACAGCAGCCTAAAAACTCATCACCAAAATTGGTTCTTATTCTCATGATCATACGAACTAATAAAAGATAAAAGGCTAAATAACTTCAGATTAATTCGAATCAGTTTCACGACCCATAGAGTCTTTAATGGACTGGTTTTTATGATCCAAAGCCTTAATTACGATGCGGTTTGTATGCGACAGACTGCGGCTTGCAACTTTATTGATTATACAAACCACAGAGGATCACTCAACTCATTTACTCCTGACTGACTGATAGGTTGACTCCAGACTGATATGTATTCCGATTTTATTCATATACGCTCGTTTTTACCCGGTTGACTGTCAAGTCACAGGATTATGTAGATCGCGCGTTTCTATGCATGTGGGTGGATATGGGTATGTATGTAATTACTTTATTTTTTGTTAAAATAAAAATAGGTCCTCTCGCTCCCCGTAATGAGATCGGTCAACAAGGTTGCCAATATTGTATATTTGATTGATAAAAAATACTTTATTTATCACTATTTTATATTTAAAACTCCGAAAGGTTTTAATTACACACTTACGATCAGATAAAATTAAGTCAGCCTTTAAGCCATGATGGAGGCTTTCAGGCGGTTGTTCAGTTTTAGAAGACATCTGTCTCCTAAATAGCCAAACTCTAGTGCCAACAGAATAAAGTCTGAACTGAAATCTGATTGTGTGTTTTGTTCCAGATGCATCCCACCAGCCAGGCCGCTACGGAGACCCGTGCTCGCTGACGTCAGAATGCAAGTTCCCGGACTCGATATGCCACGACGTGCAGAAGACGTGTCAATGCCAGCCAGAAATGCCAGCCACCAACTATCTGGACAAATGTGGAAAACGTAAGTTCTATAAAACATGCTTTTATTTCATGAAAATACTTGGGAACAAACTCGTGTGGAAATTTCGTTTATTTTAGGCTGAATATTCTAAATTAGAATAGAATAACTGAAGTTTATTTTGTGACATACATCTAAAACCGGGGTCAAACGGCCTGTAAAATAACAGGCCAGATCGCGCCAGGCCAGACCGATAGGCCATGGGAACCGTCGCACTCATTATGCCTGTCGTCGATCAGCAGTTGAATCAGCCACACAGGCATTCACAAGCGTGGCACGATCCGGCCTGGCCTGTGATAATACGGGCCGTGGGACCCCGGCTTTATATTAAATCTATAGTAATGTTATAAAGAGGTAAAGTTTGTTTGTCTGTAGGAGGTAATCTCCGAAACTACTCATCCGATTTCAAAAATCCTTTACCAATATTTAGAATGAAATTTCAGGATGAACATTAGCCTATATGTTTTGTAGGTATATAGCGGGCAACGCCACGTGTGGAAGCTAGTTACAATATAAAATAACCAAATCTAATCACAAAATCATGACAATTCGCATGTGCTAAATAGAGTACCTACAACTCACGAAAGTTTTGAATGTAAAGTTAGCGTTAAATCGTCAAATATTGCATCGTAAATTCGAAAGTTTGGCCACACTCAAATCACGCTCCATAGGATGAATTTATTTTAACAAAACTATAGTTTATGAAGTCACTTGGAACACACGAAATTGTTTGCATTAAACTATTGATATGACTACCTGCATCGAAATACGTCGCATTTCCTGTAAGCGATTAGGATCAATATACCAAATTGCCAATTGTATTGGTACCATCTAACCTATCTACCAAATATGACGATAAGATCAACACTTTAAAAGTAATCGTCGAACAAACAAACACATAGCTACATAAAAGATCCCCGTATAGATGTTACTTGTAATATAACTAGGTATATGGGCGCGAGGTCACTGAACCTCACTTTTTACGACCTCTGTAGCACAATGGTTGAAGGCCCGTCTGAGACGCAGGAGGTTGCGGGTTAGATTCTCTTGGCTTTCACTCTACTCAATTATTGATCATCATGAAATTTTTCACACACGTTTTCAGGGCTACAGAAAACAACTAGCTGTACCTTTCATCAAAAAATAAATACTGTTCGAGAGACTGTAATATGAACAAGAGCGAAGCCGCGAGCAAAAACTAGTTGTATTAATAGTTTAACTTGCTTTTGATAATAAAGTGACTTTCAATGTAGACAACCTTAATACATTTTCAGCTTCACTCAGCAGGAATTAAGGGAAGCTATCTTGAATTTGATCTCAGTTGACCCCGATAATTACGTCCTTTATCTACAAAGCTTTATACATTCATGCTAGTCACTTACATACATATATGTACAAGTTCGTAAATTGCTTGCCTTTTTGAAACTTTTTTCATAAATAAGGGCTAAAGCAGACGTGCTGCTTTTAGCATCGGCGATCGGCGATTTTGCGACTCCATCTATGCTGTATCGCGTTTTGGCGGCTCTCTTCGTTTTATCGAAGTATCAAAATTGCGCGTTTTCAATGCTGCATCGACTTCCTGCGATTGGATGCGGTACCCTGCAAGCGCCCCGATCGCCGCGTTTGCCGTTTTTTTAAGTGTGCGATGTGAAATGTTGGTCGCTGTATTTCGCTTCTGAAAAGCGACTAAATCGCCGATCGCCGATGCTAAAAGTAGCATGTCTGCTAGAGCCCTAAATGGAAATCATTAGAACGATGTACGAAGGTTTGCGCGAATGTGAGTGATCAAGATTAAGCAAATACATGATAATTGCTAATCTGTGCTGAATAAATGCTTAGTTAAGACTATGGGTGTCTCTGAAAAACAAACCTTAGAAAAGTTAGAAATGTAGAAGCAGATTGGGGAACTCATTAAACGGTATAACGAGAGGGACGAGTTGAAGATAAGAAGCGCCCAAGTCAAGGGCATTGCGACATTTTCCAGACAATATTGTGTTCCGAAGAAATACCAGATCTTTGATGATAAAAGAGAAAATGAATTTATTGAAACGAAATGAATTATGATAAAACAAATTGTGTGGAAATAAATAATCATTCCAACGGCAAAAGGTATGTAGGGTACAGGGTAAGAACGATCATTATCGGTTTTTTGCGGTATTGATTTATAAATGCCATCTCGTATAAAATTCAAAAAGCCATACCCCAATAATGCTAAAAACGATCAGTGTTAACGTAACTCAAAAAAAGATTGTATTTGTATTTGTATGGCTGTATTGTTCCACGATGCGTTGTGCGTCACGGATTGACAATGTATTTGTTCGATGACACGTCTACTTTTACTTACTTACTTGCTCCGCTGGCTCAGTGACCCGAAGAGGTCACTGGAGGGTCTTGGCCTCCGACAGAAGAAGACTCCATCTTGAGCTAGTTCGCTCCAATCCCCATTGTAGAAATACTTACTTTTGGTAGAAGCTCTGCAAAATCAGACCGCTTGTCGGCTCAGAAAGTGAAGTTGCGTTGTGACGCAAAATTGGTGCCGCCTACCGCAGCGTTGTGAGCACGTTGTGCGTGCCAATCAAGAGACCAAAGTTTTACTATAAAACTTCTGAAACTATCATGATTGTAAACATTGTAAACACTATAAACGAGATATTTACCATGATTTTTGGATTTATCATGGTAAATATCCCGTTTAATAATACTACTAGCTTTTGTCCGTAGTTTTGCTCTTGCCGTACCAACGCCTTAGACACTCAAAGGTACAATAGTTTTCAATCTATGTAATACATATTTTGTTGAAATCGGATTATTAGTTTCGGAGACTACCTCCTTCATTCAAACTAACAAACTTTACTAACAGTCACACGAAAATATCCATAAAAGTATAATAAACAATCTACAATATTACAATAACGAGAACACAGAGAATTAATGCGATATTAATGTAGTTTAAATGGAGCATTCAGAACAGGTAAGTTTAATAATTACGTTTATTGTGGAGGTAATCAGATTTGCATAATCCTACAATACCAGTGGGAATTTCAAGTCTAACATTTACATTTCTGCTAATATCCCCTCTGAATAGCAAAGGAATAACTTCAAAGTAATATCCTACGCGTACGGAACAGTGACTCAAGTAATTACATTTAAGACTGCGTACACTGAGCGACAAGCGACAGCTCGGCGATTTGGACGCAACGACAGGCTGTGGCCAGGACAGACAGGATTCTTCATGGTTTGTCGCGAAAGAACAGGAGTAGAATCACTTAGCTCTTAAGACGATTCAAAGTGGTCACAGCGGTCCTACTGAATAAATGAAATTTGAATTTTGTGGACGACAATTTTAAACATTTTATACAAACCTCCGCACACTTGACGTTTTGTCAGAGTCGTAATGAAATCGCGACTAGACGCAAACCAGCGTTGTTGTATATCTATATATATAAGATATAAGTGCGTGGCTGCGACCACCACCCGCCATATTCGATTGCGAATAAACCAGTGTGTCTCTAGCCACAGGCCGTTTCACTTGTCCCGAACATAACATTGGCGCAGCCGGTAGGATATATACATACAGATATATACATAACAAGCGTAAACTAAGGCCCAGAACACACGGTGAAACGCAACTGCAACGAAACCCTTTTGAAATTATTGATTTGAAACCAGTTTCAACCATTTTCCACACACGCTGCAACCACAATCATTTCGGTTTTCTTTGAGAACAGACGTCTGCAAAATGCAGCAATAGCTTGATAGTGTGGTATTATACAAGCAAGGATACTTTTCCACTTCTAACACAAATGTAATGTTTTTTGTTCGTCGTCAGCCATTCTGTACAAAAGAAGCCAAATCCGATGAATGAAACGCAACGCGAGTTTCCTGCACGATGGTTTCAATGCGACTGATTTGCAACGCGTTTCAAACCGGTTTCAAACTGGTCGCGTCATGTGTGGTCTCTCAACGGAATCTATGGCAGAAACTTAGATGCAACTCAAAAGTAACTAGAAGTTGCAGTTTCGTTGCAGTTGCGTTTCACCGTGTGTTCTGGGCCTAAGTCTCATGTCGCAGCGACTAGACGCGGCGACATAACGCCCAGTTTGCGAGGTAACCTTATGTTTAACATAATTAACTTGAAAACGCGATAATATTATTTTCTGTAACTAAGTATAATCCGTGATTTTTACTAGGAACTTTGTTATTTGTGACTCATTTATAAGAAGTAATTCTAAAATACAAAGGTCGCGTGGTATATAGTAATTAAATTCGTATGAGCTGGTAGCCAACTTTAGTGAATGAGTAAGACTGCTCAAAGCATTCATTAAGTACTTACTTATTAAAAAAGTATGCTTCTAGTTAGGCCAAAACTGAATCAATTATTATATTGAAATCATCCGGAGCTACGAATAAGAATAGTACTCGTAAACTACCACAATAACAAGTTTTTTTTAACTTGCAGTATTCCGAGCTGAGCGCTTCCGTGCTTCGGAGGGCACGTTGAATTGTCAGTCCCGGCTTCAGTCGTTAAATCATGACGGATGCCTTTAGGTGGCCTAAATACTCCGTTACACAAACAAACTCTTCCGCTTGATTGAAGTACTTGAGCTACCGTTGTAGACTTTGTAGAGCGGTGGTAGTTTTTACAACTACCCTCACTTGATTTTCTAAATTCAAAACGGCTGTACGTACACATACGAATAAATTTAGTTTTTTGAGTGCAGATTATGGTTTTAAACTGACCACAAAAGGACACTGAATAAAGGGTTTTCACTCAGTATTAGGTCCCTTTTCTCTTTGACCTTGCAATCTAATCTGCTTAAAGATGACAAAGAATTCCTCGTCCCTTTGTGGTTTTAAATTATTCTCCTTTCGTCCCTCATCTGACAAATGGGATTTGACTTAAGGTGGCGGTTCACGCCCGAGACCGAGACCGGAGACAGGCTTTGTAGGGCGCAGGCCAGATAGAAGAGACGGGGCGCAGACATTTGTCTCTTCTGCGTCCCTTTCATACAAAATGTGACGGCGCCCCGTCTCTTCTGTATGTTTTGCGGCGCGACGCTTCTATACATTTTCTATGAAAGGTCGCGGAAGAGACATTATGTCTGCGACGCGTCCTCGTCTTACGTCTTTTCTGTATGTCCCGCGCCTAGGGGCGTGCGAAAGTGACACGAGGCAGAGAACCGTCAGTTCAAATGACAACTTTCTCATGTTATGTATCGGTCTCCTGTCTCGGTCTCGGGTGCGAACCACCACCTTTACCCTTTATGAGACATGAAAGCTAAGCTCTGCAATAATACTTATATGATAAAGCTTTTTCGGGTGAATTTTGAGAGATCAAGCATAAACATCTGGAATCCTCTTTGGTAGTCAAATCTGACAAGATGATGAAGGGTACGTCCAGCTTTGGTAAGCGGCGGGATAAGACCCACACTTAGAAAGTGTGCATAGTGTAGATACCGCAGCTAAGCTGCGTTCGTACCACTGGTCAGTGGTCAGAATGCTAAGCGCAAGAAGACCACAGTAACTGACCGCATGCGTCACCTAAAAATCGTGAGGAGGCGTTTCTGCAACGGTTTCAAAGAAGGCAAACCTTTGACGCAGTGGGCGAATGCCCGCCTGAGACGCAAGAGGTTGCGGGTTCGATCCCCGCCGCGGGACAAATGTTTGCATGATCTGCAAATATTTGTCTCGGGTCTGGGTGTTTTCTATGTCTATATATAATATGTATGTATTTACAAAAAAAAAAGTATAAAAGTAGTGTATCAGTCATGTGGTACCAATAACACAAGCTCTGCTTACTTTGGGGCTACAATGATGCTGTGTGAAATGTCCAGCATTATTATTATTATTTTATTATTATTAAACCTACCGCCAAGAAAGCTGTCGTCTCTTCTTAGATTTATAAAAAAAATACCTCGTAGATCTTATTCAAAAGATTTTGAATGCCCAAAACATTTGAGTCAACTTCTAACGTGTTTTGACGCTACAGTCATATTTAATTCATCTTTATTTATTCTTAGACTGTTCTTTATTAGGTATGACCTCAGTGGGACATTGAAGTACAGAACAAAAGTAACAATCCAAAGTTCTTAACGGGAGTTGACACATTATCCAGTCTCTACCCCGTCGCATAGCATGACCGTAGCAACACCGGCCCGGCAAAAATGATATTCTTTGTATTGAAATGTATGCGACGCCCCACACCACACCGTTCCTACACCGTCGCGTGCCCTGCCCGTGCCATGGCCGTCTTGTCAATCTCCGGCCGCCATGATTATTTTGCTGACAATCAATGACAAGCCCCGCCCATCTGTCAATCCATATAACCCAAGGAATTTTTATACTAACGTAACTGGAACGCGCACTGATACAGAAAACGCGGTCCGCTTGAAATAAAACTTGGGCGCTGTGTCTCTTTCTTTATGCAACTGTGTGAAAGAGACAAAGCACCCAAGAAAGCCTCTCAACAAGACCAACAATCCTTATAACCAAGATTAAATGATAATAGATCGTTGTGTAGTCGTGATAAGGTTCAAAATCCTTTGTACATTAAATGTCAGTCAGCATTCTACTATGTATGAAATTTCTTTGATATAACCATCATATTAGTAGCGTAGCCAGGTCAGCCCCTAGGGGCAGCTTTTCAGCCTTTTTCTATAAATAAATAATGCTGGATATTTCATAGCATCATCTAGCTCCAAGGTAAATAGACCTTGTATGGAAACTATATGACTGATAAACTACCTATCCTAAGGTACGCGATAAAATCCCGTAATAATAATTATCATTACCTATCCTTTTTTTTTGTAAATACATAATATTACACAGAAAAACACCCAGACCCGATACATATATTTGCAGATCATACAAACATTTGCCTCGCAGTGGGAATCGAACCCGCAACTTTCTGTGTTTTAGCTGGACCTTCGCACACTGCGCCACCGAGTTGGTTCGTTTTGTTGGTACTGGATGTTGATTTATGGACACGGGATTTTATCGCGTAATTTACCTTATTTATCACGACGTTTTGGCTGTTGCAATAGCCGTGGTTGCGGGCAGTCTGCCCGTGATTATGTCAAAATGACAGATCATGTCAAAATGAGAGATTATGTCAAAATGACAGATTATGTCAAAAAGACAGATTAGGTGTATATTAAAATGACAGATGGGCCATCTCGTAAACCACTTATCCTAGACTCTCCGTTCTCTTCAAGTGAAAACTATTGAAGAGATCTACATTTAAAGTAACAGCTGTCAAACTTTAAACGGCCATATCTCGGAAACTACTCGTCCTAGACTCCTCCTCATTCTCAGTTCAAATGAAAGCTATGACCAAGATCTACATTCAAAGTGACAGCTGTCAAACTTTAAAAGGCCATATCTCGGAAACTACTCGTCCTAGACTCTCCGTTCTTAGTTCAAATGAAAGCTATGACTAAGATCTACATTTCAGATGACAGATGTTATTTTGACAGCTGTCACTTTAAATGTAGATCTTGGTCATAGCTTTCATTTGAACTTTGAACGGGGAGTCTAGGACGAGTAGTTTCCAAGATATGGCGGTTTGAAGTTTGACAGCTGTCACTTCAAATGTAGATCTTGGTCATAGCTTTCATTTGAACTGAGAACGGGGAGTCTAGGATGAGTAGTTCCCGAGATATGGCCATTTGAAGTTTGACAGCTGTCACTTCAAAGATTCAAGGTTCAAGATTTCAGATTCAAGGTTCAAAATTCAAGAATCAAGGATCGAAATCCAGGATCGAAATCCAGGATCGAAATCCAAGATCAAAACCAAGGATCGAAATCAAGGATCGAAATCAAAATCAAAATCAAGGATCAAAATCAAGGATCGAATTCAAGGATCGAAACCATGGATCGAAATCAAGCGCTGATTTTGTCGAGCGCGATAAGGTTAATTTAAATGACATGGGCACACTACTAATCCAACAACGAGTGTGAAAGAGACAAAGCTACCAAGAAAGCATCTCAACAAGACCAACAATCCTTATAACCAAGATTAAATGATAATAGATCGTTGTGTAGTCGTGATAAGGTTCAAAATCCTTTGTACATTAAATGTCAGTCAGCATTATACTATGTATAAAATTTCTTTGCTTTATACATTATATTGGTACGTTTGGTGACAGCTGTCACTTTAAATGTAGATCTTGATCATAGCATAAGTATTTATTTATAACAATAACGATTTTATTTTTTGTTGATGATGAAGATGTTATCTTGTTTTGAAGTTTATCAAAATACGGCTTCGCGGCTGTGCCCCTATTTGATAGTTTTATTTTGGGGTATTGTACCTTGACTGTCCATTAGTAGGAGCACGAGGATATACTTATCCTTATGCTCCTACTGGTAGGAGCATAAGGATATATTGGTCCTCGTGCAGGAGCAGTAGGAGAATCGAGTAGAAGCAAGAGGAAACGCTCCAATATTGGTTAGATAATAATTCAGTTATTTTTCTCACTTCACAAAGTCTTTCAAGTACCCCCATTTATACACATGTACATGTACACATTCTAAAAACCTATCAAATATCACCCCTAAATATCAAGTAGGTATATAATTTATAATTTTTACCTACGAAAACTCCCCCAAAGGATTTCCTCCTGAGTCGATAAATACCCCAAATTTGAATTGAAAACCCCCCATCTAGCATCACTGAATACGTTCCGCACGTTATGTGACATTAATCAAACGTCAAAATCTCATACTGCCCTCCGAAATCAAAGTGTAGTAACAGCAAAAACACGATTTCGAGAAAAAAGATAAGCTTACAAATTAAAAAAATATCCAGTTATTCATAAAACCTTGAATGTAGAGTGAAAGTACACTTAATCTATACCAACCAACCAGTAATAAAGCGGAAAAGTTTGTTTGTTAATTTGTTTGAACACGCTAATCTCAGGAGCTTTGAGGAAGGATATAAGCTACTTTTTATCATCATCATCATGATCGCAATAGTAATTATGCCATCACTATGGATTATAATTGGGTTTTTAAAAGGGTTTCTTAAAAGTCTGTTTTTTTAAACCTTGTAGATAAAACTCCCATTTAAAGTTACACAAAATATGATGAAATATTGCACTTTGCTAGTAAACCCGACAAAATGTGTGCAATATGTATTTTAGTGTGGTTTAGCTTGTAAACGCTCTATATTTACGATAGTATTTTACAAAAAAAATTGAGTGATAAGTTTTAAAATGGGCTTTCAGAATAATTGTGTGTTTAGCATAAAACCAACAAAATGTCTATTACTGTGGTATAGGCTCGGGATTACGCTTCGCAAAACGGTTATGCGACGGTCCTAGTATGATACGGTCTTACTGTGTAAGGTGCTATTTTCGTGACGGGCTCGGTTATGGCTCGGCCCGCTTATGATACTGCGCAGTGAGCGAAGACCTAGGAAAACCCATCGATCGATGCACCGAAACATGCATGTCGCGTGTACTAAGCTCCACGTTATGTGTTGTCCCATGTAATGCAGTAATTGTACTATGATAAAGAATTTTCACTGCGTCCTTGGGTTTCATAAAACTTTTTAGAGGACATGGATGCTACCATTAAAACTTTCATACTACCTTGATTTAGTATTGAGTGAATAAAGTTTTATACTCAAAAAAATAGAATAATAAAGTCTAAAAGTTTAGAGAAGTTCGGATAGATGTTATGAAGAAGACTTACATATAACAGTTTTTTAAGGTTTGCCCAATTGCCCATTCTTTTGTATTCACTTAATTTGTGGACAACGGGGTTGGTTAGGGAGTGGCCATACTGCGTTTTCTGCAGCGCATTTTTGAGCTGCGCGATTGTTTCCATACAAAAGTGAACCGGGATGGGGGCAGCGCGTTCACATCGCGTTCGAATCGCGTTTGTATCCGATACAAGCGCGCTGCAAAAAACGCAGTGTGTCCACTCCCTTACATTCATAGAACCTAAGTAATACTACCTAAGTCATGAATGTAATTGTTTGTTGTTCCTAAAAAAAAAAAAAAAACCTTTAAGGACCGAGCTCTCTGAAAAGTATTTCTAGGCCATCTGTTCTGCGTGCTATATGACCTGCCCATTGCCACTAATTTATTGCATCATTATTTTTTAGACATAATTTGATCAAACTATCGTCAATTCTAGCTGCCGGTATAAACGAGACCTGCGGCTTCAACGAGCAATGCGAGGACATGGTTTACATGACGGAGTGTCGGAACGATCGGTGCGTCTGCAAGTTCGAGATGGTGCCAGAAACAAACCCAGATGGCACGGTGGTTTGCAAGGGTAATTAGTTAATTAACTGTTCAAATCATAGGTTCAATATGGGCGATAACGCCCCCTTGTGGGCGTTTGAGGCTTTCAGGGGGGCAGTAGAAGACCCAGAAAAACTTAGGGGCCATTGAGATGGCGCATTAAGATAAGGGCTCTTGAAAAATATATTTTCTCAAAATGGGCGGTGGGTAAAATAAGGTTGAGAAACTGTGGTTTAAATGAATCATTAAATGAATGCATGGAAGTAATTTATTGTACACTTCTTATAGACACTTAAGAACTGAACGCAAGCGTAGAGTCAAAGGGGGGTCTTTTCGCAACAAAAGAATCTAAGTATTAGTGATATTTATAAAAAAATATGGGACTAATTCAGTTATTCGTATCTCTCGTATTATCGTATTTAAATATATAGAATGTTCATACGAACATCTAAGAAAAATAACGTTGAAGACACCTGATACCTACCTACTTTTTTGGTAAATTATTGTTAGCTTTGACGGTAAGGAAATGGGGATGAAAGGACAAGTTCAGAACAACTTGGAAAAATGTTAGAAAATTGTTAATAAAATTTAAAATCCAATTTAAATTTAAATAAATTTTGACAATTATTTCAGCGGAAAAACGCGTGGAAGAATCCCTCAAAACATTGGACCCGGCAATGATTGGTGTATTAGTCGGCATGGCGCTAATGTTTGTCATTATTTGCGTCGTGCTTCGTCTTTTCAGCAGGTATGTATTTTTTTTATCGTAATTTATGAGGAAGTGGCCAACTCTGGTGATGGAGTTTTTAGGTCACCTAAAAGCCTCCGTCATGGCTTATCGACTTAAAGCTGGGACTGACAATTTAACGTGCCCTCCGAAGCACGGAAGCGCTCAGCTTGTCATGCCACTTGCGGTCACCCATTAAAATTGTGACCGCGCTCAACGCTGTCGAAATTTTTTGTCGTGCGAAAGGTGTATTAATGTTGATATACTTAGTAGGATTTCTATATCTACTATATAATAGGAGGTATAGTTGCCACTTCTATACTGCTCTAACATAGGTGGGACTCTCCGTTTTTAGGGCACTGGATAAGCCTGCATACAACACTTTTTAAAGGGCGCTGCCCCGGTAGCTGATTGCCCCTCCTGTCTGTTTGCTGACTCTTTCTATGTTTTCGACAATCTGTGACATTTAATTTTAGCTGATTATTGTTTTAATGTTTTATTTTTGAATTTTTTTAATGTGTTTTGGTATTATTTTATTATTGTGTATTGCTTAAGAATTTTTATTATGTATTTAATTTTAACCTTGAATCTGTAATCTTAATTTTATGGGCTTTAAGTCTGATATAAACAATTTTTTTTTATTTTTTTATCGGGCATTTAGTAAGTGGGCGATGTGGATCTTTTAACACTACGCGTTTGAGCAGCGGGCTTCAAAAGGCCGCTACAGCAGAATGTCATTAGGATTTTTTTTTTTTTTTTTTATGTCTCCTTTGTTCTTGCAATCTGCCCTTAAGGGCATTGAGCGAGAGTTTCGTCCCTGCTTCACGCTTGACATGGATGGAGTACACCCAGTGGCATCTCCATATTTTTTTTCCTGTGCTATATTAGATCTTGAGGGGCTGTCCTCTTTAGCCTGCTAAAGGTTTTGGTGTTTTTCATGAGATTGTTGGCAAGCTCATTTGGGTGTAGCTCCATTCGTTTGGCATAAGATCTCAGTTTATTTGCCACCTCCTGTTTAATCGTCGGCACCTCTAGGTCGTGATGGAGCTGACAGTTTGTAATATACCACGGTGACAATAGGAATTGAACAATATGCCGTCTCTTTTCATTGACTGAGGGTTACAAGAACGGCATATAATGTGATTTTGCTATATCTTTTTAGGCCAGCCGTTTTTTCGCTCAACGAGCATTTTCGTTCGTTTCTTTACATACACATATTAAGAGTTAGTACAAAGCATGAAAAATAATTTAAATAATTACTTTTTCAGGGCAAGATGGCGTGAAAATCGAACGATTTTCAACACTCCAAACCCGCGATTGATGAACGTGTCTCTTCTAAGGGATTCAAAATTGCTGCATTCTCAGGTACCTATGTTTTTTTGTTTTACATTGATTTAAGTTGAATGAACTAAGCAAGGGCTGTTAAAACGACTTTAGGCATATAATAAGTAAATAAAATAGAGTAAATAAAAGAGTAGGAGAATGAAAAATACGAACAATATTTTACGCCATATCGACATTTACATAGAGAGAGTTTCTCGCCTCAGACATACGATTCTCGTGGAAGGTCGATAATTGCTTGTCACTGAATTCTTCTCGCCTTCGAGAATCGCATGCTCGAGGCAATCACTCTATGTAAATGACGCATTAGTGTGGGAAGAGGGTGGAAAGATGACGAGTGAATTTCAACTAGCTCTTAAAATTTTAAATTGACATTGACAAATAACGATCACCCGCACTGCTAAGGTCTGGAACGCTGCCGGCTTCTGTTTTCCCCGAATACTATAACCTGGGTCTCTTCAAGTCAAGAGTGAATAAGTGTCTTCTAGACCTTTGTGATCCATCGTCAGACACATCGTTGCTTACCATCAGGAGAGATTGTGGCTAAACAAAGGTCTATCTACAATTAAAAAAAAAAGATTAAATAAGTAAAAACTAATTTACAGGATCGTCGTGGCTCTCGCGTCAGCATGCGGCCGCCATCAAGGCAGGCTAGCCAGCAAGAGCTGAGACCACATTCTCCGATCCCAGGTAAACTGTCCTCTTATACAATATCTTCACTGAATCATTTTAAAATCTTGGTGTTTAGTGTACGTGGATTATTGAATAACTGAAATTCTAGTGATTGTTGTGAGAACTTTGTGGATGATTGAAGCTTGCACACGACTACTTTTTGTAGAGATAACTCGCGTTTCACGTTTATATTGTTATTGTTACTACGAGTATATTATCGCGTCTTAGGCGCGTTGCAAACCATGACTCGACAAGGTCAACTGCCTCTAAAGTGATGATATAAAGACAACCCCATTATTCAAATGGTTTGTCAATTTCGCTTGGCTTTTAGAATGTTTTTTGAAGAATATTGGAGAGGCATATGCCCTGCAGTGGGCGAATATGCTGAAGAATAAGAAGGAGATATTTCTTCTTAGAGAAACAACAAGATCAGTCATCGACGCGTCAAACATAGAAAATAATTCAGTACAGATGAAAAAGCACATTCACGAAACATGTTTACAACGTTTTGAAACACTAGTGGCGTAGCTTGCTTAGACGTTCTTTATAGATCGTTAAAGTTAAACGACGACGTTCTGAACTGTCACAATTTATGGGTGACAGCAAGTGGAATTAACAGCGGAGCGCTTTCGTGCTTCAGAGGGCACATTAAATTATCGATCCCGACTTTAAAGTCAGTTAAGCTAGGCCCCATACCGTGTTAGTTGCTCTGATTCTTCACGGTGTTGGTCGCGAAAGAACAGGAGTAGAATCACCGAGCTCTTAAGACGATTCAAAGAGGTCATAGCGGTCCTACTGAATAAGATATTTGAATTTTGAAATTGAATTTGAATTGAATTAAGGTGAAGGCCTTTTGGCGGCCTAAAAATTCCGTCACCAGAGCTAGCAATTACCTCATACGAATATACATGTAAAGTAACGAAAAGTAGTCGTGTTCAACCGTAACATACGATACATTTGATGTTTAAGAACCCATTACAATTTTGTTTTCCTCACACCAAGCTAACACTCATGATGATTTCATCAGCAGCACGTCATCACCAAAGCCATCAGCTACACCGAAAGCCCTCAGGTTATATTTGGTTATAAATTTGCCTGCTTCATAGAAATGCACATACGTTAAGCAAATGCATGATGCTGATATACCCAACAGCAACATCCAAAGACTAGTGCCGTAACTAGCTATGAAATGCCCGGTGCGAGGTTTTGCACCCTTGAAAAATGTTCTAATCTTTCCCAGTAGAAAATAATAGCACTAATCGGTGGTCAACCGATTAGCGCTTTTATTTCCTACCGAGACTTAGATCTTATCAAGATTTTTGGGGCGACACCGACGTCACACGCCCGTAGCATACCTCCACTGCGAAATCATAACAGCGGAACTACAATAATTTCGCCATGTCTTGGTCGTATGTATGAGAAGCGGAACACTAGCAAAACTGCCTGTTCTAACGCATAGATTTGACTATATTCTATCTCTTTTTGTTCTGCTCCGAACGCTAGCCACACTTCCGCGCTCCGGCCGCCATTTTGCCGCCCAGTTCCGTAACTGAAATTACACTTGATCGCAGCGGAATTCATCCAGTGGTTTGGCTACTCGTATTTCGCAACGGAGGTGTGCTACGAGCGACAGGGTGGCTGAGTTGTTTTAAACTTTCCGGCTTGAGGAGGATCGGTTTGATCAATGCGAGATCGAAACTCGACGAATCAAAAATTTTGATAAAAATTTTCATTTTCGATGCAATAGAAACTTGGTCCTAGTCTACTCATTTGTTCACTTATCCAGGTCAGTCCCTTAAGCCTAGGCACTGTTAAAATTGGATTAGTTACGGCACTACAATACCCACAATTCTAGTCTCTAGGACTTTGTAGGAAACACATTAAAAAAACCCTATTCAAAACCTTGTACTCTAGAACTTTACTCCAGTTAGAACAATTTCACACTTCGGAATACAATTTCCATTTCCGTATAGATACTTCTAGGACACTTTAGATAGAAAAATTAGATACGTTTTGAATAGAACTAACCAAAAGAATAAAGCATGATGGTAATCATGAGACGCATTTGTAACTAACAATACATCTAATAAAAACTAACAAGAATGATTTGGCTTTTAAATCCACACTCCTAAAGTTTAGTTTAGTTTAAGTTAGTATTGAGCATAAAATTGAGAATATGTAAAATTGGAACAAAAGCATGTCTTCTGAAGACGCTACGACTTGAGCATGCTTCTGCGCTATTAAAACTCATTTAATAAACGTTACAATGCGAAAAATTTTATAGCGTAGAATATTTTTATTGTAAGAAAATTACTAAACAATTCTATCATACATTATATTAAAACACGGGAATTTTATTACTTACGTTAAAATATCGTCGATTTAGACACCGACAATTCATCCGGAGAATCTTACATCACAATTCTAGAAATATGTCATAATTTTCAACAAATTCGATTTTACAAGTAAGTCGCATTGCAAGTTTTATATGTTTCTAACATTATGTCATATTTCTACAATAAGTATGTCAAATTTTCTACAAGTTCGTCGTTACAAGTATGTCGAATTTTAAATTTATACATTTCTACAACCATGTCATATTTCTACTAACATGTCACTGTCTACAATGTCTACAAATATAAAATATTTCTACAAAGTCGTATCATTTTCAGATACATAGATTCCTTTAATTGTAACGTTTATTAAATGGGTTCCAAAGTTGTTTCTTCTTGTACTGATCTTGTAACTCTCAATTTCAGGGTCTCGACGAGATTCTAGAGCCAGTAGTGGTCATTCAGCCACGTCACTGAGGTCAACGAACCTTCGATCTCCCACCGGCCCACCGCCCGGACCCACATCTGTGACTGTCGAAATACGAGCTCCAGATTCATAAACTGACAATCAAATCTGTTTCACAACAGTAAACGAATGGTACAACTATGGTGAAATACCCTTTTCGTCTCCAATATGACGTTCGTATCCAGTCCAACATTTACAGAATTTGTGATAATAATATTTACCGATCGTTGAACTCTAGGCTCATTCATATAATAGCAATAATCTTGCACGTATTCGTAATCATTCAATCAGCCACTTGAAAAGTGCCTCTAAATAAAGACACGTAAAGTTTAAATCTCATATTTTCAGCAATAGGCTAACTGATAAACATAGGAATAAAGCAGTTATATTTAAAATTTAGAAAGTAAGTCACATTCACAAATCAAAATAATATAAACACAAAAATTTAGACGTAGAGCACAGTTCAAAGATTCTAGCTCCTAAGGAAATAGTATAGAATTTAGCTTTTATAGCGTTAGATGAATTCGCTTTTTGGCATTTTTTGTAGTTCAATAGTTTTGAAGTCGATTACTATACTAAGTCTAATTTCTCGATTAACTTCTTTTGATGTTCTATTTAAGTGAATGCTAGGTTTCGTGATTTCCTGCCTTAGGAGTAATGTAGCTTACTTTTAAGCAATGTAGTCTTAGTACTTATTTAAGGGGACCACCTCCTATCAGGGAGTGATCTGAGTTTCGAAATAGGACGGTTTAGCAGTGAGGGAGCTTCTATATGCTTTTATACTATAAGACTTTAAAACTTGACTATAATTTTAGATGTCTCGGCTTTCCTAAAGTTTCATGTGGGATAATACAGTAATTTCTTTAGGATAGATAGTCAGTACCTTTTACTATAGTGTTGTGTAAATCGGGGAAGTTTACACAAGAATACTTAAGTGCACGACGCTTTGACCAATCGTAACTCAGCAACGCGCACAAAGATTTAAACTTTAGCGGATTATGAGTGAATATAAACTGCGATGACATATTATAGTCTAAATTTAATATCATCTTCATTTACTAGTATGGAATATACTTCAATAAAGGGGAAGATTGAGGTATAGTCGGTACAAAATCATTTACATTTCAATGCAAGTTTAATGTAAGCTATACTTTTTTGAATGCTCACGTCGTGAATGTACTTCGAACACTGCTAGTTATACATGTATCAAAAATTAATGCTGTAATTAAATTATATAAACTTTTATTATAACTTATACTTCCGATTAATGTTGTTTTATTTTATTTAAACCTTAATAATAATTTGATAACATTACTAATAGTGTTGCCCGTCTTTTTCGTCGGCATCTTAATTACTAAAGGTCGTGTCTAGTCAGAAACAGGATAAATCACAAAAAACGTATTAAAATGTTCAGAAAAAAAAAACATTTTACCACGTTTTTTAGCAAGTCAATTTTTTTAGCAAGTCAATTTTTTTAGCAAGTCACTTTCTTGTTTATCTCTCTGTCAGTCGTTCTGAGTGGAATATTACAATTCAAATTTCGAATTCTTTTCCCGATTTTAAGTAATACTACGAAACAGTACCAACTTGACAAACATGATGCCTGTTAACTTTAGAAACTGATCAAGAAATGTCAAATATTGTTTAAATCCTATGGTACAATCAATTGACACGTAGGCATTTTCAAGCTTTGCTTCTAAACGTTAATTTGAATTTTGGTAATCCCAAACTTTATTTCAGTCTGTGGCGCCATCTCTGAGTCATGCCCTTGACTAATCTGCTTGTTCTGTAAACCAAAAGAGGAATCCTAAAACCGTAGCTACTTTCGTAGCACCTGTGCTACGTCATAGCTTCTACGCTTTCGTAGCAACTGTGCTACGTCGTAGTCGCTGTGGTTCATATAAATAACCAAAGAGGTCGTTGATACATCGCCGTCCCCGGGGAACAAAATGATAACTGCCATTATCTTAGTTTTAGTGTTATGCCATATTTGTAATCTTTGGGTGCTAATACATCTGCTCAATTTTTTTCGTAACTTTCATACAGTTATTCGCGAAGTTACAAAATATTACAATACTATTCCACGATTCGACCCATGCCTGAAGTTAGAAGAATAAAGTTGTACTCTAATCTTATCAAATTGTATTTACACCTGTTAATATGACAAACAATCATTATCATTTTGTTCTCGTGAAAAATATTCGTCTAGATAATGATAACCGCATGTTATCATTTTATTCTCGTCAAAACTCGTCCTTGCATTTCGTATAATACACTATTATCATAATCGCTTCCACCCTGGTAAAGCGTCGAATAACATGATAGAATAGTGGTACAATATTAGGTTTTGCCTAGAAAATACGAGGAATAAAATGATAATCGACATTATAGAACTTAGACGGTGATTGATTTTGACTAACTTCTTATTTTTTAAATATCCCTATTTTGGCATTTCTTACGCGTGTGTCATTAAAACATTCCGAATGCATAAAAAATCAGCATTGCTTAAAGCTAACAATTATCTGTCTACGTCCAGTATTTGTGAAGTTATTAACGAAAACATGTTTTTTGCTCCTCCTGAAAAGTTACGTTTTTGTAGTTATCATTTTGTTCTCCGGGGACGGCGATCATTTTAGGTAACTCTTTTTAATCCATCGTAATCGTTTAAAAGAGAGGTTCCTTTTTATTTCTAAATACTTTTTTGAAATGTTTATAAAAGGTTTTCTTAGTTGTTTTTAATAGATGGATCACAGAAAGAAGATCCTAATAATGTTCTTGAACGAGAACTTTTATTTTAAGTTCTTTATTTAAATGTTTTATTTGAGCAATTTTACTTCATACTAATTTTATAAATGCGAAAGTTTGTGAGGATGTATGGATGTTCGTTACTCTTTTATTAGATGATTGTTAAGCAAAAATACAGAACAGATTTGGCTGAAACTTGGATTATACATAATTTATGACTTGAAATAACACAAAGGCTACTTTTTATCCAGGTACAGGTACCACGCGAGTGAAGCCGCAGGTGGATTAAGAAATAAATAAATAATAAAGAAAATCAGGCTCTGAACCACTTATGTTAGCCTAATTGCAAAAATTAGGTATTATTTTTCAGAACCTTTTAATTTATGTTATTGAAAGGCTGGATTCGACCAGAAGTCATCTTACTCCAGAGTAACTAGCCGACTTAATTCGAAATACAATTGTTTAGAAAGCGCAACCGAACGTTATTATGTGCATACAAATTATGCTGATTATAAGGTGTCAACTTTACAATGTCAAAATATTCAAACAAACAGTAGTTTACTCTCGAGTAGAAACTTAACCCAGTTTGGCCGAATCCAGCCTAAGTAAAGTAAGTTCATATGAGCAAGTGGCCAACTCTGGTGACGGAGTTTTTAGGCCGATTAAAGATCAATCAGAAACGTCTAAGCAACCTACGCGACGAGCGCTGCACACGAGGCAAATACTAAATTGGATTTATAACCGGTTTGCAGCTGCATTATCCAAATTGCAATTTCATATTCGTCATCTGATAAAGCAATATATAACAGTCATCAGCGCATCACATCACGCTAACCAGAAATTATGCATTAAATTGCATAACATTACCGAATAAATCTCCCGGGCTGTTTATTTGATAACAGTAAATTATCAACATCATCAGCCTTTTGAACCGACTTCAAAAGGAGGAGGTTCTCAATTCGTCATCCTCAGACAACATACATACATAAACTCACGCCTGTTTCCCATCATAGGGGTAGGCAGAGACCACAGATCACCACTTGCTACGATCCTGACACACTTCTTTGGCTTCATTCACTCTCATCACATTCTTCATGCAAGCTCGTCAGTTTAAGGTACTCTTGACCTGGCCTTTTTCCAAAAATTCGCCAATTTGATCCAGGAATGTGCGCCTAGGTCTTCCCCTTCCGACGGTCCCATTCAAACTCGCCTTATGGTCCTGTTTCGTCAATCTTCTTTCATTCATCCTCTCTACATGACCAAACCATCTTATCCTCATACAAATTATTATTTATTACATTATTATTTAACAATAAACATAAACAAACAAAAGATCCACAAATACATAACAGATCCGATAGTCAACCGGCTTCAGGTTACTCAAGAACATTTTCCTGTACAAATGGGACTAATTATTTGATAATTATCAAATCCCTCTGGGGTCGTTAGCTTGTTCAAATTCAGGGACTACATAACTTACAAATATCGATTAAATTGAGTTACCGCCTAACCACAAGTTGCTGTAAACGTGAAAATAGTAAAGAAAATAGATGTTGGGTCATTTAGATACAAAAAATGGGCAACTGATATAACTGTAATACTGATAGTACCGTAAATACTGTAATGTTGTAATGTTGCAACTTTAATTTTATTTTATTGTATTGTTGTTTGATAATGGGTACGTAATTTGGTTCCGCCGTCTCCTTTCTTCCATCGGACTTCCAGACACCCTGAAAGGCGCCATTTAATGGTTGATATTCCCAGTGTTCGTACTAAGCGCTTTGAGTCTACTTTTTCATAAGCACAGCTAAAATGTGGATCTCCTTGCCGGGGTCTGTATTTCCAGAAAAGTATAATTTGGGTGTCTTCAAATCGAGAGTCAATAGGTTCCTTCTAGGTAAGCGTGCTCCATCTTAGACCACACTGTTGCTTTACATCAGACAGGGTGTAATCAAACGCGATCCTATTTCAGTTTAAAAAAAAAACGTAATAATGTTTCATGTTCACTTTGCAAAGCCTGTAATAAACAAATTTTATTTATTATATTTAAGTCTTGATTTACATTTATAAGCGTTTTAATATTTACGAACATTTAATAATTGAAAAGTACAAAAACATAGCAGTCACATAAAAAGTATGAATCTGCACACACCCCGGTACCCACCTCGGCAAGCCTACCTCTATAATTTCCAATAGAACGCGCAAATCGACGTCAAAGTGGTATTATTCGAATATTCGCAGATATATCAATATTTTTGTGTCTTGTCTCGCTTTTGGCGTTTAGTTTATGGCTCTTTTATGTGAAAACGAACCTTTATTTACTTCGGGTTTTCCATTTTTTTACTGCCAAAAGGGGTTTTGACTGCAGTAAAATGCTTGTTTATTTGTCTCTTGTTCTTTAGTGTGTACCTGACAAAAAAAAGTTATTTTTACTGAGCGAGAGTGAGATAGTGCCTTCACTATCGACCCAAAGGTTTTGAGTTCGACTCTTGTCCGTTCATCAATGGATTTTTCTTTCGAGGCGCTCGTGGCGTAGCATGCTTCGACTTTCTTGACAGATATAACTTAAGCGACGTTATGAGCGGCCAATTTGGATGGGTGATCGCAAGTGGTATTAACAGCTGAGCGCTTCCGTGCCTCGGATACCACTTTAAATTGTAACGGCTTTTAAGTCGTTAAGCCATGAGGCCTTCAGGCAGCTAACTAACTAACTCGTACGAACATAATGGATTTTTAGTTAAAGAAAAATTATATGCAGGAGCTTAACCGAAGGAAAACATAGTGAGAAAACCAGTGGCTTAATCGGCCCCACATTTATAGATCATGTTCTTCCTGTGTATAATGCCAATTTATCGATCTCAAAGTGGTTGGTTCGAATAATGGCCTAGTATGGTTGTGGTCGTGATAAACTCAACAGTCAGTGGCTCTTAAAGTGTTAGTGCATAAACTATTCTCAGTTTATAGCCACTGTTTTTAAAAAAAGTAGTTTTTTTACTAGAACAAAGGCTTTGGTTGGCAAAACTCATTTAATTTTCTTTGGATGGCCCCTTAAATTTCAATTTAGTCCTTCTAGTTTTTACTCTAGCTGTAATAAACATTTACTAAGCTCTTAATAAAGAAAACAACTAAGTGCTTTCTGAAAAGATTCTGTATTTCTTTTAGCTTTTAAGTACACCTTGTACTTATAAATATTACATGCTTAGTAAAAATTTACATTATTTTTATTGTTTGTTTTCTAAAACGCACCATTTTGCAACAAAATTTTAAATTCAAGACTGGTTGACAAACTCAAAATTAAGTAGTAGATTTCAAAAGACTTATAACATTCCGAATCTAAACATAAAGTCGTATAAGGGTACATATGAAAAGTCCGAAAACCGAAATGCCGATCCTTGAAATGCCGATGCTTAAAATAGCGAAATTCGATATGTAGAACGGTTGAAATGCAGAAAGCTTGAAAGATAGAAGTTTGTAAGGTCGAAAGCTAAAAGTCAGAATGCTCGAAATGCCGAAAGTTTCAATTGCCGAACGTTTATAAAGTAGAATGCTTAATAAGTATAAGTTCCAAATGCCGAATGACTAAAACATCGAAAATGATCGAAATAAGTACTTAGATAAATTATTGTATTTTTTAGTACTTTATTTCGTGGTAGTTTTTACGGGTGCGAAAGTAGTTTAGGTGTAAAGTAGGTAGCTAGATGGAAACGTGATAGTGAAACGACTTAAATACTTACAAAATTATTGTATTCTTAACCGAACTTAAAAAAATAAGGAGGAGGTTCTCAATTCGTCGGATTTTTTTTTTGTGTTTTTTGTGTACGTTCACCGGTTACTCGAAGACGCCTCGACCGATTTCAAAGATTCTTTTTTTGTTTGAAAGGGTACACTTTTTCAATGTTCCTTTTGATCATCAGGTCAGGATCTGATGATGGGATCTTGGAGAAATCGAGGTAACTCTTCATATTTTAAAGGCATACGCGATTCGGGAATTTTTTAAGAAGTTGATAGGATATCAGTGACAATGCAATATGATGGTAACATTAAGCTGACCTGATGATGGAGTCAGAAGCTGTTCAACAGAACTCCTCAGTAAATAAGCCGATTTAGTTAAAACTCGGCATATCTGTCAAGTTCCGACTACAATGTAATAATATGGTCATAACAAGCTGATCTGAGGATGACATCAGGAGCTGTTCAACAGAACTCTTCAGTAAATAGTCCGATCGAGTTGAAACTTGGAACTCAGCGTATCGGTGAAGTTCCGACTACAATGTAATAATATGGTGACAGCTGCTGATCTGATGGAGTCAGGACCTATTGTGTCAGAACTTCTCAGTGAATAACAGTGGAAGATCCATGTTTGGGTCTCCCTCCCCCTCCACTCTCCCTCCCCCTCCCCCTAACCCTCCCCCTCCCCTCTCCCTCTCTCCCTCCCCCTCTTCCTCCTTCTCTCCCCCCCCTCTCCCTCCCCCTCCCCCTCGACTCTCCCTCCCCCTCTCCCTCTCCCTCCCCCTCCCCATCTCCCTCCCTTCTCCCCCCTCCCCCCCCTCTCTCCCTCCCTCTCCCTCCCTCTCCCTCCCTCTCCCTCCCTCTCCCTCCCTCTCCCTCCCTCTCGCTCCCTCTCCCTCCCTCTCGCTCCCTCTCCCTCCATCTACCTCCCTCTCCCTCCCTCTCCCTCCCTCTCCTTCTCTCTCTCTCCCTCCCTCTCCTTCTCTCTCTCTCCCTCGCTCTCTCCCCCCCTCTCCCTCCCCCTCCCCCTCCCCCTCTCCCTCCCCCTCCCCCTCTCCCTCCCCCTCCCCCTCTCCCTCCCCCTCCCCCTCTCCCTCCCCCTCCCCCTCCCCCTCTCCCTCCCCTTCCCCTCATTCTAAATACAGGTGAAATATTTTTTTTAATCAGATGAGTAGTTTTGAGATAACCTCCTACATACGAGTACAATACAAACACACTTTACCTCTTAATAATAATAAGTCAAGACAAAAAAAAATCTTACATCTACATAATTATTTCGAGCATTACTGGTTTCAAGCTCTTATATTTCAAGCATTCTAAATTTTGAGCGTCGGCATTTTAAGCTTCTATGTTTTAAGCTTCGGTATTTTGGCTTTCGGCATTTCGAGCATTCTGATTTTTAAGCATTCTACATTTAAAGCTTCTACATTTTAAGCATTCTTCTTTACGAGCATTCGCTATTTCAAGCATCGGCATTTCAAGGATCGGCATTTCGGTTTTCGGACTTTTCATATGTACCCTCGTATAAATATGGTTCAAAACTAAGCATTCCAGTTTCAAAAGTATAATAATAATAATAATAATATAGCCCTTTATTTCGATACCAACACTTAATTACAGTTTTAATAGTTTAATTATTCTAATTTGTACCGAACCCCTCTTGGGTATAGGCCTCCTCTAACCGTTTCCATCTCTCTCTATCCTCGGCAACCACCGTCCAATCTTCCTCGCCAACAGTTTCGGTGATTTCATCCAACCATCTTTTTCTGGGTTTGCCGGCCCGTCTTTTACCTTTTGGTCCCTTCCAAATTGTAGTAAGTCTTGTCCATCTCTGATCAGAGTATCTTGAGACATGTCCAGCCCAGTGCCATTTTAGTCTTAATGCATGAATCAAAGCATCTGTCACTTTAGTTTTCCTTCTTATTTCTGTACTTTTGACTTTATCTATCTAAGACTTTATATTTCAAAAGTATAGCATTTCGTAACAAGCGAAAGAACGCTAAAGTAACGCAACTTTTTGCTACGCCCACACCCACATGCTACTTTTTTTCCTGCTTTGTGGTATAGAACCGCAATTTCTCGCAGTTTTTTCTTGTGCACCCAATGTTTACCACAAAACGGCAGAAATTCTCTCGGATCTATAGACATTCAGATCTTTTTTTTTTCTTCTTTATTTTGGCCTCGCACGTGAATTCAGCTAGTGTCAAGTAATTAATATATTTCAAGTTTTTAGATACTTAAACAAAATATAGAAATACATATTACAATAGGTACATAAATATAGTATCCCACCCCTCTACTTGTGCCTCAGTAAAGATATGGGGATTTACTGAAACATCAACACGGACTTTTTTGGAGAACTCAAAAAGCAATGCCATCCAATTTTATTTCACTAGCCCACACACGCACGAATCTACCACTATTACACATTAACATTCGAAGAAACACAAGTTTTGGAAGTTTTTATTTATAGATCGTTATTTTCCATTATGCAGTTGCAGACTATAATGAACACACAAAATAATTCAATCGAAAGCCCAAATAGATAAATATCCCCATTCTAATCAATCGAAAGGCCTTACCAAAAAAGGTCTTTTCAAAATAATAGTCAGACAAGGCAAGCTTAAAATACCACTGGTATGTATGAGGTTTTCCAGTCCATTTCCTCGAACAACAAAAGTGAGAGAGCAAACCGCAGGTATAGTGGCGAGCATTGAATGCGAGTCAAGGAGCTTAAACCGAAGCAACTCTAGGAATATTTTAGCATACTCGTACTTGAAATCTGGAAATAGAAATTTTTGAACGTGCACTAGTTCTTGTCATTTAGTTTTAGAGTTTATTAAAATATATTTTATACCTGTTTCAAGGGTCCTTTCTGAGCTATTCCTACTGGTAGGGTTAGTTGTATTTTTTTCCAAGTATACCTACCATGAATTCTGAGCAATGTTAAAACAAGCTTAAAACAGTTATACTACTTTAGGAATGACATTCGTTGTCATGTTTCAAGCTTGTTTTAAGATTGCTCTAAGACTGGTTTTAGTGTCACGCGTACCGTAGGCGCTGATAGACGAGTGATCTTTATTACATTGAAACAAGGATACTGATTGTTTAGCAAAAATGGCAACGCTGATTGCACTCGTCAGTGCTGAACAATCAGTATCCCTATTTCATTGTAATAAAGATCACTCGCCTATCAGCGCCGACGGTACGCGTGACACTAAAACCGGCCTAAGAGTTCATGGTACGGCTACTGTATCCCCCTACCAGGATACCTGCAAATTGTATGTCCATTTATACCTACCGAGCCGTGTTGGGCGAGGGGAAGTACCTCGACTTTCGATCCGAAGGTCGAATATTCGGCCGAAGGTTCGAATCCTGGCCATGCATCAATTGATTTTTCGTTTCTAAAAATTTATATGTGCATTAACACGAGCTCGAATCGGTGAAGGAAAACATCGTGAGGAAACCCGTGGCTTAGTCAGCCCCACACGTATTGACCATGTCTTTCCTGTGGATATGGCCGAGGATGGTAAAGGTGTTGGGCAAGCTCCATCTCAACATTGACCCGATAAGTGTAGGCAAAGAACGCCTCCTGACACTGTTTAAATCATCTAGTAAAGATGTAAAGGCCTAATTTATCCCTACCGGTATAAATGGATATAAACAAAACATTGAACTTATTACAAAACATTGTGTTTTTAATAAACCATTTTCCCTAGTTACCTACTATTATTTACCTGAATTTATGTGTACAAAAGGGTTATCTACGACGGCGCGTGCGAAATTTATACGTCCACTTCCGGCTACCGACCGTTGCGGATTCGATATTCTGAAGGAACTATAGGTGTTATTTACCGTTTTATTTATCTTGTTTACGAAGAGAGTTCGCCAAAAGCTCATAAAGCTCTCATGATTAGGCTTAACCTTTAGTCTGTCGGGATTCCAGACACAATGGAAAATCAATTGTATCAAATCTGTGACAAGACAGATAACCGATTAAAACTTAAGTAAAAAAAAAAAACAGATACATTGTTTCCTCACGGTGTTTTTTTCACCGTTTAGAGTTAGAGTTAAGGTGGATATAAATTTTTCGAAACGAAAAATTGTTGCACGGTGGGGACTCGAACTCACACCCAGGCCGTCATAGCTTAACAACTTAAAAGCCGGGACCGACAATTTAACGTGCCCTCCGAAGCACGGAAGCGCTCAGCTCGAAATGTCACTTGATGCTACCCATCCAAATTGTGACCGCGCACAACGTTGCTTAACTTCAACGATCAATCAAGAACGTCTCAGCAAGGCCACGAGCGTTTTGCCCCTATTAAAAACGACATGTACAAACAATCCTTAAATTACATACCTTCAACTTTCAAGCGCTCAGGAACACAAAAAACTTCGAACAAAGCTTATTTAATTACCTCTCGGGGATCAAAGTAAAAGGACGTAAGTTTACACCGACATCTTGGAAAAACGGTGATTACTTTACATTCTAGAACTTATTACGATTTTAAAATTTTAAATTGAGAAAAAATATTTGAAACTGAAAAATCTTATCAAAATTTTCAATTCCGACGGGATTCGAACCCGCAATGATACAAGCAAGTTTCAATACAAGTAAGTTATAGTGTTAATCCAAGTGTGGATTAACACTATAACAAAATAAAAATATTTGAAATTTCATTTAGTGTAATGGATTTGTCTTAAAAGGGCATTACACAATTTAAACTTTCGCTACTTAGGTAAACACCATGTTTAAACCATCATTCCTTCTGTGTTTTTTTTTTTAAACTAACTAAGTACCTCTATTTCTACTCGTATAACTGTACTTAAACTAATGATCTAAACTAAAAAGAAGAATCCTAAAGATCTCAAAGAATAATGTCGCGAAAGAACAGGAGAAGAATCACCTAGCTCTTAAGACAATTCAGTGGTCATAGCGGTTCTACTCAATAAATGATATTTGAATTTTGAATTTGAATTTTTTTTAATTTCTACCGAACCTTGAATACAGTCGTGATTTTTTTTACGAACAATGGCAAATTATTTATTTCTAATCGAGTTTCCATAGTAAGTTTAAAAAGTCACGAGACACAAAGTACCCTTTGTAACACTAGACATTGTGTTATTCACTTTGTAAAAAGTTTTATTTATTTTCTTGTATCTTTGGTTACCTTTTTATTTTATTCTTTTTACTTGACGGTGAAGAAGGGTAATGTTTTTGGGGTGAAAGTATTTGTTTATGTAAGGTACTTTTGCTTGTACTGTAACTAAATAGGTGATGGATTACGCCAACTGACTATATAAAGAGATATTAGATTACAAAATCAATGTAACAAACGTTTGAAGCCATATATTACGAAAATGTCTTTTGACTTTGATTTTGTCTTGATTTTTCAATAGGCGCATTGCTCCATATTATAATAAATCCTTAGTGCCTTTTCATACGTCCCGGTTTGCCGGGTAGTCGATGGCGGCGAAGTGTATGGGCATGTATTACTATACATGCTTTTATACGTCCCGGTGCAATTTGCACACAAAAATCGTATTATTGTTTTCCATATTACGATTTTTAGTGATATTTTTAAACCAGTGTTTGCTGTCGCATTGCTATGGCAAGTCTTGCGTAATCAGGACGCGGGATCTCCATACGTAACGCACCGTTGACCCTCTTGCATTTTGCCTTGAGCACTACCCCAGTAATGTCACCCACAGCCACGCCCGGCACCGACACTTTTAGATAACTCTCAAGGCGCTAACACATGTTGGCCCAGGGTCGCATTTCTCTCTATAGCTCTCGCCCAACATGTGTTTGAGCCTTCACGGTTCCAGATTTCCTCTAACTTAGGCCTTTACATCTTTTACTAGATGATTTATACAGTGTCAGGAGGCAATCTTTGCCTACACTTAACGGGACACTTAAGTGCCTAAGACAATGATGAGATGGTAGGCTTGCCCTAAACCATCCTCTCAGCTTAACCTGCCATATCCACAGGAAAGACATGGTCAATACGTGTGGCGCTGACTAAGCCGCGGGTTTCTTCACGATGTTTTCCTTCACTTTAGAGTTCGCGCATATACATTTTTCGAAACGAAAAATCCATTGATGCACAGCCAATTCAAACTCGCGACCTTCGGATCGAAAGCCGAGGTACTAATCCTCTCGGCCATCACGGCTCTTAGATTCCCCCTAATTGACCTTGAAAAAAACTCATTCTGTATATTCTATCACAAGTTTAAACACAGTAGCACAACTATGCAAGTGCACAAAGCAAAGAGACCATTAGTAGAGGACCGTCGTGAAAGGGTTCTCAACAACCTTAGCGAGGGTGCGGGTGAAGCCTTGTTTCTGTGTAAAATGTCCTGTTTTATCACAGCAAATTTAGACATTTTCTCGTTTCAAACGCTTGAGAAAACTTAAGTTTTGTTTAAATACTTATTGTAAACTACCTGACGCCCGGGGCTTCGCCCGCGTGGACTACAATTATTTTTCGGGATAAAAAGTAACATATGTCCTATTCCCGGTCATTATCTATCTATGTTTCAAATTTCAGCCAAATCGGTTCAGTGGTTGTCTATTCACATAATGTCTATATATCAGAAATTGAAGTAAACTTTGTATGAAGAATGTTGTGATAGAGAGTTTGAAAATCTGTTTTTTGTCAATCAGTGTTTTGAATTATCAGTCCAGGGGCCATACCATGAACTCTTAGAGCAATGTTAAAACAAGCTTAAAACAGTCCTACAGCTTTAGAAATGACATTCTTTGTCATGTTTCAAGCTTGTTTCAACATTGCTCAGAGTTCATGGTACGGCTACTGGCTTTAAAGTCGTTAAGTCATGAGCTGTGTCCCTGGAAGACTGATCTAAGGGATTTTAGAGGAACGAGTGAGGATTTTAGCAAAAAACCCTAAAAACTCTGTCACCAGAGTTGGCCACTCATAAAAACTTACTTTTTCTTATAAATATCAGAAGCAATGCCCTAGTTCTCAATTTTACAACGAGTAATAGTTTCCATCGTTATGGAAATAATTTAACTGGCTGAACTTTGCACGTGCAACCTGAATGTGAATTCGAACTAAGTTTTCATAGATTTCAATTGGTTTTTCCACCTGTTTCATTGAAACACAAACTAAACAAACTTCGCGTCGGAGTTCGCTTCATAAATAACATTTCCCAAACTGTTCAGAAACTTTACAGTATCAGGAACATGTCTGTTGCACGTTGCTCCGAAATTCATTATAAATTCCAATTTTTCTTTATGATTTTCCATCCAAAGATTTCCTGAAATTGCTCTCAACGATATGTCCGCCCATTGTACTAATTTAGAAATTTGGATGAGTGACCGCAAGTGGTTAAAAGTTGAACGCTTCAGTGCTTCAGAGGGCACGTTAGGTCGGTCCCGGTTTTTAAGTAAAGCCAAGGCGGAGGCCTTTAGGCAGCCTAAAAACTCCGTCACCAGAATTGGTCACTTGCATGAGCAAGGCAAGTGGTCAATTCTGGTGACAATTCGATAAAGTCTAAAATAGTAAGTTCGTATGAACGAACTTACTTACTTTTTTAGACTTTTTCTGCTAATTTAGACTTTTTATAATGTCACTTAGATCACTAAAATCACTTAGATCAATAACCCCCGTGACCCCGTGGTCAATACGTGTGAGGCTGACTAAGCCGCGAGTTCCCTCACGATGTTTTCCTTCACCGTTGAGAGCTCGTGTTAATGCGCATATAAATTTTTCGAAACGAAAAATCAATCGATGCACGGCCAGGATTCGATCCCACAACCTTCGGATCGAAAGTTGAGGTACTATCCCCTCGGCCAACACGGCTCTTGTACCTACACACGAAACACATAGTCAATACGTGCATTAGTTGACTAAACCACGTTTTCCTTCTGTTTTCAAATATTTGACAATAACTTTCTACATTATTCTAATGTCTTGTTTTGGCCCATAGTTCGGCAGTCACGAAATGGCTGTAAATTATAATGTTTCAAATAAGCTGGCGTAACCATGGAATAGTTTTTATGTTAATACGGATATTGCTATATCGCTTGTATTGTCTTTTTGTTATGGTGAGCGCTACTAAAATTTGTACGTTTTTTCACGCGTTCGTCAATCAATCTATTAAAAATCCGTGCACCAATGGATTTTATTTTAGAAAAAAATATATTATGCACTTTACACACACGGTGAAGATAAACATCGTGAGGCAACCAGTTAGGTTTCTAGTAGCGTCGATGGGCTTGCAACTTGTCACGTATAGAATGTTAATTTCTGCAAAGTGTGGGCATGTACCAAATGTGTTTGTATATAATTATCTCTGACTACCCCCTTTGACATCTTCAAAGGATTTAAAAATGCCTAAAGATCTGAAAGAATATGTCTACCGTACCTTGGGAATACAGTCGTGATCATAATATTTTTTTTAAATAAGTTACGACTTCAAAGTCATAAACGACGTCGTTTCTTTCATTATTAAATTCACTTTAGATATTGAATCACCTTTTTTGTACTTTTAAAAAGATGGGAGTGTTAATAAAAACAAAACTTTTACAATATTTAAAGTTTAATTACTTTCGAAAGATACAGGTAAATTGGTAGGTACAAAAACTATGACGTGCGTTTGCCGAGCCGTGGTCGATGGCGGAGTGTCGGGCGCGGGCGCGCCTGCATAACGGTCCGACGAGTTCCCCCTCCTCGCCGCGCTGCCTCCTCTGTTCTATGTGTGCGCGTGCACACAGGCGTAGACATCCTCCGGGCCTTGAAAGGGTTGCTTTCAAAGGGATCATTGTCGTTGTCAGGTGTACATTTGTCTCTTTGAGATGACCTGGAGCCTCCTCGTTGGCTGGATTGATGTTGCCGGTTTAGATTGTCTCCTTGGCGTCATCGTTGTTAGGAATTATGCACATCTTGTGGATAGCCCTTCTTATTGTGCCCTTTGTAGTGAGGACATCGGCGACTCTGCTTACTCCGTCAATTCCGGGATATAATTTACTAATGCGTGCTAGTCGCCATTGTAGTGGAGGAATATTATCTTCTTTGAGTATTACTAGATCTCCGACTTGAAGCTCTCTTTGCTTAGTCCTCCATTTGGTCCGCTGCTGAAGCTCCGCTATAAACTCCCGGCGCCACCTCTCCCAGAAGTGTTGCCTTAGTTGCTCGATGAGCTGGAATCGGTTCGGATGCTTCGAAGTGATAGGAAGCGACGGTACCGCGCTGAGAGGTCGTCCAATCAGAAAATGCCCTGGGGTTAGTGGAGTAGGGTCTGTAGGATCAGCGGAAAGGGGAGTTAAAGGACGAGAGTTCAAAATCGCTTCAATCTGTGTGAACAGCGTCGCTAGTTCCTCAAAAGTGAGGGAAGCATTTCCAGCGACACGGCGTAAATGATGTTTTGCTGACTTAACGCCAGCCTCCCATATACCTCCAAAATGTGGAGAATATGCAGGACTGAATACAAATTTAAAGCCTTCATTGGATGCGAAATTCGAAACGGATTCACGACTAGATTTGAGTATTCTACTTATTTCATTGTTTGCGCCCTTAAAATTACTGCCATTATCGCAAAAGATTGAATGTGGCTTGCCTCTTCTCGAGACAAATCTCCGCAATGACAAAATGAATGCCTCCGTACTTAAATCACTAACTAATTCTAAATGGAGTGCCTTTGACGCTAAACATATAAACAAACATCAATAACATTTAGAAATTCGGTTGCCCTTTCCTTTGCGACTAGATATCATAAAAGGTCCGGCAAAATCGACACCACACGAGTAGAAGGGAAACGAAGAGTAACTTCTTTCGGCAGGTAGGTTGCCCATTATAGGCTGCAATGTTTGTCCGCGCAAACGAAAGCAAATCATGCACTGCTT
The DNA here is from genome assembly GCA_958496255.1 of Camptogramma bilineatum. Classification (NCBI taxonomy): domain Eukaryota; kingdom Metazoa; phylum Arthropoda; class Insecta; order Lepidoptera; family Geometridae; genus Camptogramma; species Camptogramma bilineatum. The sequence continues at coordinate 14,653,646 of OY292458.1, read as the reverse complement.
AGTCGTACTACGTGCCAGATGCCGACCACCTATAGGCCAGAATCTCTCTCTTATAGACGCAAGAAGATGCTGTGGACCAGCATGAAACAACCTTTCATGTTCTCTTTTGAATAGTAATTTAGTAAAATTATGCTTTGAATCTAAAATCAAAGGATGTTTCTTATCGTATTCAAAATCAGAGTTTTGAATACGACCCCCAGTTCTCAACAAGCCAGTTGAATCGACAAAACCATTTAATGATATTAATTTGGACTTGCGATTGAGAGTTTTATTTTCTTTAATTAATTTAATTTCTTCATTGAAACATTCCTGTTGACTTCTTTTAACCAATAATAGTAAAGATTCATTCAATTCATTCACATCTAAAGGACCATTAATCTTATTATTCTTATTTTTACAATTCGATATAAAACGTAATACATAGCCATAGATCCTTATCATTTTATTTAGATTATATCTACATTACTTCGTTTAAAATATCTCTATAAAGTGATATGAAGTAGGAGCTGTTCTCTCATCTTTGCTTTGTAGGTCGTGGATTCGATTCCCAACCAGGACAAAACATTTGGATAAACATAGATATTTTTTGAGTTTAGGTGTTATAAAAGCCTATGTATTTTTATATATATGGATCCTCTCAAAAATATCTTTTCAGCTTAGCTTAAAAACATCTAAACATAAAAACTTTTGAATGTATAATTTTAGTGTGTTTTTTTAATCAAGGTTACTCAAACTCTAAGTAACCGTTTTAACTTTGTTGATCCAACAAGTAATAACCAGTTATGAGCTCCAATAAAAATGTGTAAACACCATATTTATCAACGTTCGATAATTTCATAAAATTTTCATGTCCGTCCCTTTCAATTCGAGTTGGAAGAAAAATAAAGCAACTCCACCCGCCTTCATTCCCTAATTGGATTCCCCTTGTTATGTGACCAATTACGCTATAATTATACCTTTTCACCGCATTTACACAGGAAACTGATACTAATCGCATTTACAATTGGGTTTATTTTGTATCATCATTGTACTCTTATCTTAGAGCCATGTTGACTGAGTGGTATAATACTTCGACTTAAGGTACTTGTGGGTTGAAATCCTGGCTAAACAGTAAAGGAAAACATCGTGAGGAAACCTGCTGCTTAGTCAGCCTCATACGTATTGACCATGTCTTTCCTGTGGATGGAAGTAGCCCTTCCTCAAGAGTTAAGCTATCAAATGCAGAATTTTTCAAATTGGACTGGTAGATTCGTTCAAACAAACAAAGGAACTCTTCTGGTTTTTATAGTATTATAGTATAGAATCTATACTAATACATTTTTTCTATATGCATAAAAAAAGGTTACTTTGATGTCATTATTTAACGCACGGGAATTACTCACGTAAAAATATCGTCGATTTAAATACCGACAATGTTTCGATTCATCCGGAGAATCTTCATCTGGGTAAGGAGGGAGTTGCGGCAAAGTTACTCCTCAGATTAAGATTCTCCGGATGAATCGAAACACTGTCGGTATCTAAATCGACGATATTTTTACGTGAGTAATTCCCGTGTGTTAAATAATGTCTAGTACAACTCACGAAAGTTTTGAAAGTGAAATACTTTGATGTCGTCTAGTCCGATGCTATCCGAAGACAACAATTTTTGCTACGCCTGTTGAAAATCACTATACCAAAACCGGTTTTCTATACAACACGGTCTTAGGCGTCCCTAACCATTTACGTTACAGGGAAATTATGTCAACATAACTTTACATCCCCTTTTTCTAACTTGATTAGCTGAAATTGGTTTTGTGAAGGACATTTTGGAACGTGCTTTATTATCTTGGTTTTCTACAAATTTCAAATTGGGTCCAAGGCTTGGTTGCAGGCAAGGTTGAAATTATCGTCTATCCTACTAATCCTACTAATATTATAAAGGCGAAAGTCCGTGTGTGTGAATGTTTGTTACCACGTATCTCCATAACTACTTAACCGATTTTGATGAAATTTGGAATGGAGATAGATAATGACCGGGAATAGGATATAAGCTACTTTTTATCCCGAAAAAATGCACGGTTCCCGTGGGATAAACAAAATAGTAGTCCACGCGGGCGAATCCGCGAGCGTCCGCTAGTTATTAAATATACAAACTAAATAAAAATAACTAAATAAAAATGTGTTGTTAAGCGCAAATCTTGAAAACGGCAGGACTAATTCTGCATTTTTTTGTATTAATTTTAATGTCATTACGGAAGGGATTCGAACCCACGACCATATCGATCAGATAGAAAGTCAGACAATATGGCTCACAAAATCCTTGTCCGTATAATAATGAATTCTCTATGAAGTTCATTACAATCGTTAGTATGTTTGTTCGTACGAACTTGTGGTTTTGGTGACGGAGTTTTCTGGCGGCTTGAATCCGTCATGGCTTAACTACTTAAAAGCGGGTACCGATAATCTAACGTTGCCTTCAAAATCAAAATCAAAATCAAATATCATTTATTCAGTAGGACCGTTATGACCACTTTGAAACGTCTTAAGAGCTAGGTGATTCTACTCCTGTTCTTTCGCGACCAACACCGTGAAGAATCAGGGCAAAAAACACGGTATGGGGCCTAGCTTTCTTTTCAGTGATCCGTCCGCTTAAAATCTAAATAGTCAAGCTCCAGAGTGGAGCCAGTCGAACAATGTGAGTCTCGTCAAAGTCGTCAAAGGAATAAAAAGAGGATTAATACCTCAACAAAAATTCGCCTTCGAAGCACGGAACCGCTCAGTAGTTTATGCCACTTGCGGTCACCCATCAAAATTGTGACCGCACAAACGTCGTATTTCAATGATCTAAGCAAGCTACACCACGAGCGCTTCATTCGAATCGGCATGTACATATATTAACTGAAGTTACAGAACATCGTAATTGAATTCTCAGTATCAATTCTATAAAACGTGCATCGGGTTTTGAGCTCTGTAACTAACTGAACTTTTTGTTTAGTCAGTTTTTATTTAGTTATTTTCGTCGGTGCGTTTTTTCGTTGCGCTCGCGAGTTCCAATCTAAATTTTGCATCGTTTGGTGCTTGTTATGGATTTGAAATGTATTTGGAAATGAATCAAGTTCAGTCTAAACAGAGAAATATAAAATACTCGCAGTAGTTCCGTCCTTTGGTCCATTTTCGTAAATGTTTTTCAAAACCAGTTACGAAAGAAGATTTTTTTTCACTTTTTCGTAACTAGTTATTAAAAAGGAGTATTTATTCCATGTACTTATAATTTATGTGTTTCTTATCCATGTACGAAAGTGGTTTTTTTTTTGGTAATCAGTGACGAAAATAAAGTTCCGTGGTAGAGCAAATGCGGTTTTTTTTTTTTTTGCCTTGGGTCTTTGGTATGGAAAAAATACAAACATCTATTTTGCGAGTTTTTACAGCGGTGAAATGAGAATTTTGATTATGAAGTGGTTCCTTTTTGTGCCTTCTGTTTTTGCAACCAAAGGTTGTTTGGAGTCGGTTTTGATATTTTTGTTTAGTATCTTATTCCATGTACAGTTGCTTGCAATAATATGTATCCAATCTGAAAAGTTTAAACTAATGTAACAGTAAACCTATCAAACTATTAGCAATTATTTCTATTGATTTTTTATGTACTAATAGCATTGCTAAATCATTTTTCAGTTTTTGTTGTGTACCTATGTCGTAAAATATGCGGAGGGTATGCTTTCTAACTTGTGTGTATACATTAATATTACTAACCCTAGTTATAATTTAAGTAGGTACTAACAAGCCATGTGCTTAGTTGTCTGAGAATTAAAATAGTTGTCTGAGAATTAAAAAAAAATAGTTTTTTTTTATTTATTATATTGATGAGCAAAATAATAATCAAAATCGAATTATTTTGTCTAACTAGTTACTAACTAGTTTTATGTTATTTGAAATAGTCTGTTCGACATAATAGTTTGAACGTAATATAATTTGCATTGACAAAATGCAATTTAAATTGTATACTGGTGGAGTAATCTGTTGGAATGGCAACGTCGAGCTCCTGGACAGATTGGATTTTAGATTAAGTCAAGATTAGGTCATATTCCCATTAAAGATGAACAAGTTTTGTAGGCGATACCTCAAAGGCTATAAATGAATGGTGGCCGAGACAAGGCTGTAGATAAATTAATAAATAAATAATAAATAAATATTGCTAGACATTTCACACAGTGCCATCTAGCCCCAAACTAAGCAAAGCTTGTACTATGGGAACTAGATAACAGATGTTGGTAGTCCGGTAGCAAGATGGGTAGATGACATTGAAAATGTTGACAAAACTGATTTTACCTTACTTACTGAAGATTTTTATTAAATAAGTCTAAACTGAAATCAACTTATTACCAAGAATTTTAAACTGAAACAGCTTTTAAAACATAACACAATAACATTATACTATATTAAAGGTATCAGGTAATTTAAATTGTACTAAAAATCGTTAAAATGCATGTTGCAAGTGTAACGAAGCCGGGATTTCATTTACTCAAAAGTATATTTGTCAATTTTGTCTGGTTTATTTGTAAAAAGCTTCTACATTTTTTGGTTTATTCAATATCAGAGATATCCAATTATAGCTAACGAGGAATCGTAGCAACAAGCTACGCTGCTACGTAGCACGTAGCAATTATAATGCTACGAATCAGTTGAAATAGGAGCCAGAAAAATCATTAAAAATATATTGGGCCTAGTAGTTTTAATTAAAATAGTTTTATTCCACACTTTGGTCATGATATTTCATTGAATATGAAAAGTCTTATTAAAATTTTCGATTCCGACGGGATTCGAACCCGCATTGATACAAGCGATCCCCCTCAAGCCGTGCCTTAACCAACTCGGCCACGGATGGACAAATGTGTTAATAAAACTTAATCCAATTCGAGAAGGGGCATGTAGGAATCCTAAAATTATTCGTAAAAAAAGAAAACAAAATCTATGTAATTTTAATTTTGACTCTGGAGGTATAGTCCAAAGGTTAAAATGTCAAAAGGTCAAAATCAAATTTTAACTAACAACTTTCCTACAATACCTAAATTACCCTAACGTGCCCTTTTGAACTGTTTTTAAAATATGGTAAATCCTACATGATATTGAAAATGTAAACTTTGACTTAATCCCCCTTACTTATGAAAGATGCTTAAAGTTGAACACTGGTTAAACAACGTCCTGTCTCTATTCGTCACTATCCACAAATAAAGGCAGGACGTTGTTAACCAGTGTTCAACTTTAAACATCTTTCATAAGTAAGACCCTTTGTTTCGAAATTCGAAGCATTGCCTTGTCCCAATTGGCCAACATACTCTTTATTGTACTGTATTACATTGCTGGATTCAACCAAGCTGGATTAGGTTTAATCTGCAAAAGTACAAAAGCTAATCGATTTTCTCGTCATTTGATGATTCTTACAAAAACCCGTAAATAAGGCTGAGGTCACATAAAATATTTACACGAGCATAATATCGGCAATATTACGTACATCGTGTATTCGGTGCGCGTATGTCGAATACACTTGAAAAACGGGCAGGAGTTGGGGCCTAAAACACTTAAGTTACTGGACAAGAATTTTGGAATAATAATAATACGAGTATATGTAAGTTAGAAATTCCGAGAGATTCTCGTTATACGAGGAGAACTGTACCTTGACTTTCGATCCGAAGGTGATCCGAAGATCGTGGGTTCAAATCCAGGCCGTGCAAAAATGGATATTTCATTTCGAAAAATTTATATGCGCATTAATTAACACGAGCTCTAAAGGTGAAGGAAAACGTCTTGAAGAAACCCGCGGCTTAGTCAGCCCCACACGTATTGACCATGTCTTTCCTGTGGGTATGGCCGATTAAGCTGTGGACGTTTTAGGTGATGGGCAAGCCTAGTTCATCTCAAACAATGTCCCAGGCACTACAGTGTCCCGTTAAGTGTAGGCAAAGATTGCCTCCTGACACTGTATAAATCATCTAGTAAAGATGTAAAGGCCTAAGAACTAAGTATGTATGGTTATTTTCCATATTTATATTTATTCGAAAATCAAAATTCTTCTCAAAATTAACACCTAGTGTTCAAGTGTTCTTAATGACTCGTGATTTTTAAGAGATTACTTTAAAAATGGACGGAGTTTTAATATTAATGAAAACTTTATAGTCCCAGTTCGTCGGTAAATTATTTTTCCATTATTTTTCTATCAAAAATGGGTTTATATTTTGTGTCCATAACGTTTATATTCTAGGTAAGCTCCGATACTTACAGAATAAAGTGCTACGTCCATTGAGGTATCAATTTTCTAATGCGTGTTTGCGTCATATTTTATTGCCATTATCGTGGGTTCGAGTGGGCTTACTGCTCAGGCATGTTTTTATTGTAGCAACCACGAATATTGTGTTTCAGGCCTACGCAGTTTGGGTTAAGGTGGGTTTTTAATAAAATTGAAAGTAAAAGTCACAATTGAGAGTTTGTATAGGTTACAATGTGGGCATATTTTATAGTGTGTACTATAAATCCGTAGGAGTATTTCATCTTGTAGTTTTTTTTTCTCGTTTTGTCTTTCTTTTTTAGAGAGAATTATACTGCTTGAAGAAAATATTAAACGTCAATAAATCACGTAAACATATTTTATATTTCATTGAAAATGAAAAGTCTTATTTTCTTCTCTATTTTCGATTCCGACGGGATTTGAACCCGCACTGATACAAGCGATCCTCCTTAAGCCGTAGTGCCTTAACCAACTCGGCCACGGAATCAATAATCATCGGGTCGAAAACATTGACCATTTATCGATTAAAGCATCGATGAGCGCCATCTACAGGATAACTACTAAGTTAACTCACTGCTCATTGCCCGAAGTTACATTCAGGATCAAATGACGCGAGATGTTTTGAGAGAGATTTTGTTATAGTATTGTGACGACCTCTGTGGCGCAGTGGCCAGTGGGTGAAGGCTCGCCTGTGACGCAGGAGGTTGCGGGTTCGATCCCCACCTCGGGACAAATGTTTGTATGATCTGCAAATATTTGTCTCGGGTCTGGGTGTTTTCTATGTATATTATGTATGTATTTACAAAAAAAATGTATTTAAGTAGTATATCAGTCATGTGGTTCCCATAACACAAGCTCTGCTTAGCTTGTACTACTTGATGCTGTGTGAAATGTCCAGCATTATTTATTTATTTAGTATTGTAACAAGCATTCTTTTACAATTGACTGTACCAGAATTCATTCCTACAATAACGTGTTCAGCCTACATTGACGAATGAACCCGAAGATTGATCGGCAGGTTTGACAAACGACGGGACGGGACGAATTGGTTACGTGTCGACTGTAATGTGTTTTGGAAGCCCGATGCGACCCGGCTCACTTTCAGGAAACGTAGGAATTGTTTTACATAATGTAAGTTGAGATTAACATGAAAGTTTTACTGGAAAACGTTTCTAGCTGAACAATATTTTTCAAGACAAGCTTTTAGATTATACTAGCTTCGCCCGCGTGGACTACTATTTTTTATCCCACGGGAAACATACATTCTTCCGGGATAAAAATAGACTATGTGTTATTCCAAAACCTAAACTATCTACATATCTACATTCAGAATTTCATCAAAATCGGTCTAGTAATTATGGAGATACGTGGTAACAAACATTCACACACACACACACACACACACACACGGATTTTCACCTTTATAATAATAATATTAGAAGGAAGGATAGGATAGGACTTCAAGTGGCTAAATGAAAAATAAAAAAAAACCGACTTCATTGTCAATCTGAGCAATTTTTGCACTCTCGAGGTGCATTTCTGTTCATAACTCTAAAGATTCTCAACAATTTCTCACTAAATTTTTTGACACCAATCGGAAAGTATACTTACTTTCAAATACAAAAATAGTTTTCCAAATCGGTTCTGGCGTCTTTGAGTAATCGGGTAACATACATTAAAAAAAAAACAGATTCTGATGACGTGAAAACCTCCTCCTCTTTTTTTAAATCAGTTAAAAAGTACTTATCAAGACGAATCATCATCATCATCATCATCATTCTCCTGCCCTTATCCCACGCTAAGTGGGGTCGGCACAACATGTTTTTCTCTTCCACTCACCTCTATCATTCATCATCATCATCATCATCATCATCAGCCTATAGCAGTCCACTGCTGGATATAGGCCTCCCCTAATGAGCGCCATCGCGCCCTGTCTTCAGCTTGACGCATCCAAGTTGTGCCGGCTCTTCTTCCAAATGTGCTAGATGGTTCGTCAAGCCTCAAAGTGCATCCGTTATACGTAGCCAGGGTCAGTTGTTTGAGGTAGCCTACGGTAGCCCGGTGATTCTTAGCACCCCTTGCCCTACCATTTCTCTGGCTGCTACATTCGTCAACTCTGAATCCACTCCTCTCACATTCATATCCTCCATTATCAAGACGAATCAAACGCGCCCAAAATCGATTGGGTTTCGTTTTATTACAGAGTTCCAAAGGCACCCAGCTTCATCATCAGATCAGCTCCATGTCTTAATAATATTGCATTGTCATCCGATTTTCATAAGCATTCAAATTTTCAACTCAATTGGAAACCGGAAAATCGTTTAAATTTAACTTGCAAGATTTGATTACAGATAGACACTGGGACAGGTTAAAAGTCAAGCTAAATAGAACTTTATAAAAGTTAGGTTAAAAATAAAACTTATAGAAAGAAAAGCTCGTGAAAAGTATTAATATTCTACTAGACACTTAATAATGCACGATAGTTTGTCGAAGTTTTTTGTTGAAAGTTAAGTTTTGATGATAAGATACTTTCCAAACGAGGTATAGCGAGCTTACAATAGGGACGTCGACCGTTACAATAACTGGAGTTTTTTTTTTCCGGTTTTTTTATGCTTCTTCTTCTTCTTCAAGTACCTCTCCAACTAGTGAAGGTCGGCTATCAGCTGCTGGAATCTTTCTCGGTCTTTCGCCAGGCGGAACAGTTCGGATGCGCTGGTCATTCCCGTCCACTCCCGGATGTTGCGGAGCCACGACTTCTTTCTTCGACCAACTCGTCTTTTGCCAGGAACCTTGCCCATCATAATTAATTGCAGAAGCTGATATCTATCATGCCGAAGCACGTTACCGAGATATGCAGTTTTGTGTTTCTTAATAATGAGCAGAAGTTCCCGCTTCCGTCGAGCTCGTCGCAGAACTTCCACGTTGGTGACCTTTTGCGTCCAGTTTATCTTCAACACAATGTCTGAATGTTTTATATGCTAATGTGCTATAAATAGTTAAGGGAAACATTGTGGGAAAATAATTGTCTTCAAAGGGTCATGAATGTTTGAAGATCTGAGTATTTACTACCTCAGGGCTACAGATGTTCATAAATATATTTTTGTTTTACCTTTTATGAAAAAAACTGCACTTACATAAGCAGTAATAGGCTTACGCCCTCTCTATAAAAAAGTTTTTTATTGTAAAACTGTCGTTATAAAGCTGAAAGACTTAAATTAACGATCCAATATGGAAACATTAGAATCAGAGTAACATTAAGGTAACAGTTATTACCTCATAAATTACCTGCGTGCTTAGCTCTGGCGTAGTGTGATGGAAACAGCTCGTTCATTCAACTGACAATTTTCAACACCCTTTCTCTCAAACCTTACCCTTTCCCGAGTACCTAAGGTACTCGTAAGAGTACTAAATACTTAAGACCAAATGTTTGTAAATGAGACCTATTTTCACAGCATAAGAAACACATTGGCGAGTTTTTTTGTAATAATTCATGTTCAACGAAAAATGGGCACGACGAATGTCAACCAAAGAGAAAATGTAGCGTGTTAGCAAAATCATGCACTACTGTGTAAACGGAGGCATTTCTTTTTAACCTTAGTCTTGAGAATTGTCATTATCTTACCCCGTTATAAATAATGGACTTACAAGCTTCCTAGAGCTCTGATGGTTGTTTAATCTGTTGCCATCTCTTTTGTCTTGTTAATTTGACAGTTGAATATGAATAATGGGGTTAGTCTATACAAATAGTGATCAGTTGCTTTGAATATAATTTCAACTTAGGACAATTTTTTGCCTAAGTTTGTGCAAAAAAATGTATGCACCAGCTCCTGACTTTGTTCCACTTGCAGAAGAATTACCTCCTGGCTACTCTGACCGGTCTGGAAGTCTGTAAATAGGCTAAGGACTCAGGTGGGCCGCTGCAGGTGTAATCTGGCTAAATGGGGTATGGTTGGTGAGTTGGACACGCAGTGTAATTGTGGTACTCGATACAAACCATGCCACACACCTTAGAAATCCGGTCCCAGGTCATGCACTCTACAAGTTATGTTATTGTTGTTGTTTTTAGCCTACACTGTCCCACTCCTGGGCAAAGGCCTCCCCTCGAGTTTTCCAGGTAGTTCGGTCTAACACCATAGCCTGCCACTGATAGTCACTGAAGGTGTCTAGCTCGTCTCGCCATCGCTTGCGTAGTCTACCGCGCCGTCTCACTGCCTAAGGGCTTCAGTCAGAAAAGACGTTATGGAGTGCACAAAATGCAATAAACGTTATGGGGCCATAGAAGTGGCCAGTTACTGGAAAAACATAATTTAAGGTTGTTATAAGTCATCGACACGAAAGAAGAAGGTTGATTTTTTAATTTTCTATGGTATGCGGTTAACCTAGCTGATGGAGAAATGGGCTGTGATGCTTTGCTCTGTCGTTGCGCAAGGAAAGGATTAACGTGGGCGGCGGAGATGGATTTATAGATTGCACAGGTTCCGATTTTCAGTATTATTGAACTATGTTGCATTTTAGAAGGCTTTGATTTAAGTACAGTAAGGTGAACGTAAACAAGCTGCGGTATCAAAATTGAAGACATGAAGATGTCAATTTAGATTTTAAATATTATAGATAGATAAACTGAAAAAGTTTATGAGGCTATCAAAGTGCTCAATTTAATGCGCTTCTATTCATTATCATAACTTTTAAGGCGTGAGAAAACTATTTGACTTAGGACTATTTCAAGTAAAGTTTTGATTTCACTTTCCGAGGAGTAACCTTGCCGCAACTCCCTCCTTACCCAGATGAAGATTCTCCGGATGAATCGAAACATTGTCGGTATCTAAATCGACGATATTTTTTACGTGAGTAATTCCCGTGTGTTAAATAATGTAAAGTTTTGATTATTTACATCCTAAATAAATAAACTCCGCGAGTAAATGTAACCAATAAGACCGAGACAGGAGACCGTTGTCACATAAATTGTCGGTTCCTTTAGTTTATAAATTCCTTGGTCGGTTCTCAATGTCGTGTCACTTTCGCGCGCTCCTATAAAGCCTGTCTCGGTCTTGGTCTCCTCTCTCGATCTCGGGTGCGAATTGTCACTGTCAGGAATTTATAGTAGCTTCAAAAACACACAAATTACTAGTCCACTAAACTCACAAGAAGGTCAAAAACCCACCCCTTTCATAATCCGAACACGTTAATTCGAAAATGAACGCAAGGTAAGCATAAAACGACCATGACTGAGCTAATACAAAAATCATCCACACGTAATTCCCGCTAGTAATCAGGCGATCAGATCGCGTGCTCGCGTGCCTGATTACGTTGCGTGCACTGTTTTCACTTCAACTCAGTCTTTCTTGAGTGCTCAATAAAGCTTTGGTCCGTGTGATACGGAAGCCGCCAATTGACAGACGATATATCATCATCATCATCAGGCATTTTGAACCCACTGCTGGGCATAGGCCTCCCTTCGTGTCTGCCATTCGCCTCGATCCTGCGCCACGTACAACCCACAACGATGATATAGAGGACAGACGATATGGGTCGGTAAAAAAAATCTGTTTTATTCAAGTTAGGTATGTGTTTGGTTTTAATCGTGTAAGTAAGTATGCATGTGAAATCTTATTTATTTTTCAGTCAAAATAAATTTTATAATTTTAATCTATACTATCTACATATTATAAAGAGAAAAGATTTGATTGTTTGTTTGCATTGAATAGGCTCCGAAACTACTGAACCGATTTGAAAAATTCTTTCACTATTGGAATTCTACACTATCCCTGATGAACATAGGGTAGGTATAGTTTGCGCCCCGACTTTGCTCGGGTAATTTATAAATTAAACCTATGCGAAGCTGGGGTGAACCGCTAGTTTTAAATAACTATAATCCTTTGTTGGTCGAAATAAAACATTAATTATTTTATTTTTTCATTTAAATTATAAGGAACGCTATATTAAGGCGACCGTTTTTAGCAAACGAAGGCTTGAAAGGGCACGGAACCCAGGAGTTAGAGAATTGTTGACTACCTCTGGGAATTATGATGATCGATTGTGTACCGGAAGACTGGGGCAGACCCCCACTCGATGGAACGATGTTTTTGAATATTAAATATAGCATAGACTTAGCAAGTTGTGGTGGATTAAGCCGTTATGGGATTTTTCTTCGTTATGGGGTTTTGCTGTGTATGAGAAGTTGTGTACAATAAGCAGGAAAAAGGACCAGTCTAATTATATTGGGTTCCTGTAACCACCGTGAAAGCCCGTGAATTCTTGCAGACCATCAAATGTAGAAAAGCTTGGTATCTAGGACATGTGCTTAGACACGAAAGATAAGTATGATGCGTCAATTGCATATTTTTTTTTCCTTTTTCGACGTATGTGCTCATTCTTTCCAGGTGACAACATTTCCACCCAACAACTCAGAGTTAGCGGCACAGCTAACAATATTAACCTTGTTTTTACAATAGTCTATACTGCGATCATGTTAAAAACAATACAGAAAAAACTGCTTCGAAAACGGAAATGTTGCTTAAATTCGGCATCCGCTCTGGTATTTTTACACCAAAACTGTATAAAACACATTAAACTTTATCATTTAGTTTTGTTTTGTAGGTTTTAAGCTAATAAACACGAAACTGGCTCACTGCAATAAGCACGGTGGATGATCTCTCATATCACCGGGTATTTCAAATTAAATAGCTGAGTTGAAAGTCTATAAATTTTATATTTGACTAGCTGACTCGGTGAACTTCGTACTGCTTCATTGTTTTTATTTATAGAGATTTTATGGGTCTTTTTATTATTGTAGATAGACCTTTGTTTAGTCACAATCTCACCTGATGGTAAGCGAGGATGTGGCTGACGATGGATCACAGGTTATAGTTTTCGGGGACAGAAGACGGCAGCGCGTCTACTTTTGTCCTCAGAAATCCGGGATATTCCTGTTTTCAACCTCATGCCCTACGTGGGACAAATAGGAATCAAAACCCGCCCTAACAAAGTTTCATCACAATCTGATGGATTGTTTAGGAACGCATAGACAAACATACAAACATTCATTTTAGTTTAAGGAAGCCTCACAGCTTAGTCAGCGATAACTCTGTTGTCTTTGATTTTGTCTCATAGCACACCCCGGACACTCGACGAAATCTATGCAAAAGCGTCGTCTAACTACCTATTTACACAGACACTACACAATGTCATTTTTGTACACGAGAAATTGGGTGCGTGAAGTAAGGCTGTCACCCCATGAATAATTACTGTATACTGTGATCTCGGTCTCGTCGTCGCGTCTGCGCGCGGGGCACGTCCCTTGCTCAAAGTCAGCCCCTCGCCAGCTCAAATTCGCTCGCACGGTGAGGAAGTTCCGATTGGTGGATCACATCCTATACGTAGTATTATTATCTATTCTATGCTCATAGTTAAAGGCATTACAAGTACTTACATTAAAATATTTGCAAAGATTGGCATAAGTACTCATCAATAATGCCGTGAAATAATTTTAAAATCGGTTCAGTAGTTTCGAAGAACACTTCCTCTATCTTATAAATAACCGTACTTTTTAACGTCTTATCTTTGAAATGTCATTTAGTCTCAGCCTAATGCTGGTAAGAACAAGTAACACAGCTTGAAACATACCTTTTTATATCCCTTGTGGTAAGTAGAACGCCACATTCATAACTCATTAGTAATGCAAACATAAACTAGTGCTAGGGTTATTGTCAGTAAAGCAGGTGCATAGCACATAAACAGAGATAGCGGCGAACTGCGCTAATATACGACAGAGAGCAGGTGGGCACGTGGTTATGGATATTCCTTGAAATTATAGAATTTCAAGGAATATCCATAACAACGAAATAGTTACGAGAAAATACTCGTAAGACGTAATTTAGAAAATATCCATAACCACGAAATAGTTACGAGAAAATACTCGTAAGACATAATTTAGATATATGAATCTATGATGTGACAACGCAAACAGCATAATATTTTATATCGTTGGGTATTGAAATGATTGCATAATAAATAAGTATGTAGGGCTGAATAGGCCTTTATACCAGAATCATAATATGAATTGCACTATAATGCAGTCTCTTTTCATAGACATGAGAGTGACAAAACAAAAACATTAATTTTATTAATTGAAAGGAAGAGTTGGCCACTTGCTCATACGAACTTACTTACTTACTTTTATTGAAAGCGTTTAAGCCTATGCCGGAATGTGGTGCTTTTTTTTTTACGCGGCCGTCAATCAAACATTAAAATACAAACTCATATGAGTATAACAAACAATATTTGTGAGAACAGTATACCATCTTCTTTCAGTCTGAACCGAGTAATACAGGGTGAGTTTTTCAAGAGTGCATCTAGAGTCAAATCTGAAACTAGCAAAAGCGAAAAATACTCAATGGAGTCATGTAACCGATTTTGATAAAAATTAAAACTGCATCATTAGAATTAAAAAAAATATGATTTTCCTGGCCAGGAATCGAACCTCTTGGATCAAAAAACTTTCTGTTTTAGTATACCATCTAGATTAGATTTAAGGATCGATTTCTGAGAATTTCGACTTCGACTACGATACACAAAAGCAAAGCTATTTCCAATCATATCCACAATGCCCCAACGGTTGAGGAGACGTCTTGAACTATTCAAATCATGGGCACGCAGCTATTAATATCGGAAGCCTGTACTGTTTGAACAAGTGGACGGAGAATGAAATGTAATGCCAACTTAGGCCCACTTGCACAAGTTAACACGGGTTCTAATCTAATCTAATCAGCCCACTGGATCCCACTGCTGGGCAAAGGCCTCCCTTCCTTTTTTCCATTCACCCCGGTGTAAGGCTTCTGTCGGCCAGTTAGTGGAGTAGTCGTCGAGTTCGTCCCGCCATCTCCGCTTGGGCCGACCACGAGGCCGCTTAACGCCTTGTAGGACCCACTTAGTGGTAACCTTAGCCGACAATTCTTCCGGCATACAGCACACGTGACCTGCCCAGTCTCACTTCAATTTGGCAACTTTTGGTAGCATTGTGTTCCTAATTCGGTCTGTCAGTTTTATCCCCAAAATGCTGCGCTCCATCGCTACCTGACCCGGGTTAGGTACTTAAATTAAAATTTTAACTCTGGTTGCTCATTAGACCACTAAAAAACCCTCCTGATCAGAAGGTGTAAGTAGCTAAACGTCCAACAATGCGAAAAGTCTACTGAGCAGTAAGTCTAATAAGCAAAACGTCCATGTCGCAAAACGTCCAACTATCAGATGGTCTAATAAGCAGAGGAATAACACTCTTGCGTCATCAAGAGTTAAGCCTCAACCTGGGTTAAAAGTTTAAATTTTTAACCCACCGATGTTGGAGAGTTAAATCGGGTAACCCCGGGTTAGAATGTGAAAAAAGGACAAACAAAGAAGTCTATATAAAGAGTATCGTAGTGTAAAAGAGAATAGACATACAATAAATATTTAAAACGTACTTATCTATACAAAAATGACAGTTAAAGTCAATGATAAGCACCACTTAAACTAAGTAGAGTTTCAGTATTCGGGTGTTAGGCTCATTAACATGACATGACAGAAACCCTTATTATTTCCAATACCGATGTAAAAATTAATTTATACTTAGAAGTATTAACTTCTCAACACTCTATTTAGTCAGAAACAAGTGCTTACTTCTCAAAATCCCTAAATTTATGCCATGCAACACCGATTTCGAACAATAAAAAAGGTAGCTGTATTTTCCATTCAACGCCATGAAAGCTATGGAAATGTTTGCGGATTTGTATTGTTTCGATGTTTCAATGGGTTTTGAAAACTAGAAAGCTTTATAAAAACTTCTGGTAAGGTAACTTAACAGAAGTTTTTATAAAGCTTCAGCGTTTACACCTTTATAATAAAGGGCAGAGAAAGAACTTTTTTAAAAGAGAAGACTTAACATACCTACCCAATTAACTTGTTTGTATGTTTTACCCTACGCGTCAAAGAAAAAAACCTAAACAAAAAAAAAGTGCATTTAACACTTTTTAACTGACTTCAAAAAAAAGTCCTCAATTCATCGGAATCTTTTTTTGTTTTGTGCTTTTTTTATGTATGTTCACCGATTACTCAGAGACTCCTCTTTGGAAAATTATTGTTTTGTTTGAAAGAGTATACTTTCCGATTGGTGCCACAAAAATTTGGTGATAATCTGTTGAGGATCTATGAAGGAGTTATGAATAGAAATGCACCTCAAGATTGCAGAAAATTGCTCAGCTTATAACATTGAAGTCAGTTTCTGATTTTTTTTTAATTTAGCTACTTGTTTAAGCATTGCGACGCATGCCGGATACAGCTACTATATTTAAATCTAAAGTATTTAACTCTAAGAATTTAATGATAGCTCAGTTTACCGAACACAAGAAACCCAACATCAAGTGACCCTTCACAAAACAATGGTTAAAGCTAATTTAATATTTGCCCAACTTAAGTTCGCGAGGTTCTGTCAATAGGGTATTGTAACAATGGACGAGTGGGGTACAAGTGTCCTGGTTCCCCGAACAAACATCGATCTGGTGTTTGTCTTCGAATTGAAAGGAAAGCAGACCGACTTCTTACAGGATTCTTAGAAAAACGGAACTAGTTTAAAAGGATAGCTCTTGCACTTTCAAAATTTTCGAACAGTGAAATAAAACTTGCTTTCATTTCTCTAAGATCCGCTTGCGCAATAACTAACTCGACATTGCTTGGTTTTGATTGGTGGAAACATTCAAAATGTCTGTGCACCTACCAGAGATTCAACTGATATATCGTGTTAGCAAGATTTTCGGGCTGACGTCATAGGGTTCTGCGGCTGAGTAGGTTAAAATACTCTGGCTTTAGGAGGATCGGTATGATCACTGCTGGTTTCAACCCCGTCGGAATCGAAAATTTTGATAAGAATTTTAATTTTCGATTAAATCAGCGGTAATGATACCTGAATGGTTGACGTTACAAATTAGTAGAATTGGGGCCCAGTACGTCACTTAACTTCAACAAACTATTAAAAAATGTCGTGAAGGAAAACATCGTGATGAAATCAGTTAGCTTTATAATAGCGTCGATGGCCTTGCAACCTTTCACGTATGGAATGCTAACTTCTGCAAACATACTTCTGACTACCCCCTTAGTCTTCAAAGGATAAGATGCCTAAAAAGATCTGAGAGAATGTCTACCGCGCCTTGGGATATAGTCGTTTTCATATTTCATTACTAGTGAACGCTCGCGGATTCGCCCGCGTGGACGTACTATTTTTTTATCCCACGGGATCATTTTTCCGGGATAAAAATAGCCTATGTGTTATTCCAGAACCTAAACTATCTACATTCCAAATATTTTGGAGATACGTGGTAACAAACATTCACACACATACACACACACACACACGGACTTTCGCCATGATAATATTAGTAGGATTAGTAGGATTTATTTCACTTAACATTTCTAGTAGTAAAAGTAAGTGAAGAAACGACAGTCACAGATAATTTATCCTGTTCACGTCCTCAAAAGCTCAAGTGGTACACAAGAACTCGTCTTTCAGTCAATCTGCTCAACAAGCAACTCTGACAAATATATACTTTGTGCACCCTTTGTGAGTGAAATTCTAAATAAACATTCTAGTGCCGGCTACTTGGGAAGAGACAATTTTATTTATTTTTACTCGCAACTATCCAAGACATTTTTCTAAGAAACATTATAGTGATTTTCAAAGAATCTCAGATATGCCTTTTAATTTTTATTATTTTATTAATATCTGGACGACCGAGCTATGCTCGGGTGCAAATAGAGAAAAATTAATAAAAATAAAAACCGGTCAAGTGCGAGTCGAACTCGTACGCCAAGGGTTCCGTACCTAGCCATGGTGCCAATTAAGCTAGTCCGCTTAATTGTATGAGCGCCCATACAACTCGGAGGACAATTTTAATTAGCGTCAACTATGTATGGGAACACCCTTTAATTTTCAACTTTTTTAACTTTTTGGAATTTTTCCTTTATTTTTGCTATAAGACCTTGCTTTTTGCCAAATTTCGTTATTCTAGGTCAACGGGAACTACCATTTAGGTTTTCGACCCAAAACCTCTAGGGTACTTCCGGTTGACCTAGAATTGTCAATTTTGGTTACAAGCAAGGTCTTCCAGCACAAGTAAAGGAAAAATTCCGAAAAATAAAAAAAGTTGATAATTAAGGTAAGTTTTGGTACTCACAAGTTTTCACGAAAACCTAAATTTGCCTATATCTTTTTATAGTGTTGACTCAGGACCTTGATTTTTATACTCACAATAGGGACTATAGACCTTAGTATATGGTATAAATTTCAACTTGCTAGCTCTACCCGTTCCTGAGATAATCGATGGTGACACACGGACAGACGGACAGACAGACAGACGGACAGACGGACAGACGGACAGACGGACAGACGGACAAGAAAGTGATCTTATAAGGGTTCCTTTTTTTACCTTTTAAGGTACGGAACCCTAAAAAGAAAAAAAACTTACAAAAAAAACTTTTACTGGCTGAGATTCGAACTCGAAACCTTCGGCTGAACGTCGGACACCTAATCCACTCGGCTACTTTGGTCTCAACAAATACTGTGAAATTACCAACCACATAGCACTGGTAAATCTTTTTGCGTGAAAATGCCGAGAAAACTAATTTTCCCAGATATGAGACCTAGATCGATTTTTCGCCCCCTTAAACGCCCGTACCGCAAACATCGAAATCGTTAGAGCCGCTTTCGAGAACGTCAGTACAGACAAACAAACAAACAAACAAATGTTGCTCGTTTAATAGAATAGGATTATTATTTTACTTTTTTAATTTTTTGCCACTGAATCTCACTCCCACAAATTTACGTGACTGGGAGCATTTATGAAGCATATTATGAAGCATTTATGAAGAATATTATGAAACATCAAGTGTTTCATAATATGAAACATTTGATTTTTCATCAAAAGTGGCCACTTTAGACCCGCAGAACTAGGTACTAACTTTATTTGTAAGTCAGTAAAATTCTGAACACTTGAAGCGTAATATTCCCTAAAATGCTCATAACATTGTAAACAGTGTAGAGTACCTTGTAGCTAGATTGTAGCTTAACCGTATCGACCTAGATCCCGTCATCTCCTGTGACAGACATTGAGATGCAATATAATTAGCTTAGAATGCAAAACCATTGGTCTGTTGCGACTGGATGTGAATTTTGTCTTTTGCGGAATAAAACTCTCTTTGATTCAATGATGAAAATATTAGCAAAAATAATGTAAAGGATATTTTTTATCTTGTTCGTTTAAGGCCCGGCAGTATTACAATGATGATTGTTTGCCTGCAAATGGTGAGTAAACGGAATATCTCATCAAGTTCAACTCCAATTATGTGATTTTTTAGTCTTTTTTCTATATAAGACTAAAGGCAGAAACACGATTAATAGAAATTTACATGATACTTTTACTGTTTGAAAATGATACCTTTTCTCAAGATTTTTGCATTTTTCTTGAAAACCAGTTCAGCTACATATACAAAATAAATACTCACAGAAAGGAAATTTAGTCTTTTTTTTGCTGCTAAGTTATCGTTTACCTAGACTGCTTATTTTTCTCATAATAAGCAAAATTAGTTTTGAGCTTTACTTCTGAGCACAAAGAGTTAAACGGATCATCCGAAAATCAACCTTATTGAGTCCCGAGTTGCTATATAAATAATAACAGAATCGAACGCAGCTCATTCCGCTTCTGGGCGGTCACAAGGTCGGATCCACGCGCGTTTTGACATTTTGACATTTGACAAACTATTTGCCCGCCCCGGCTTTGTACAGGTAACAGAAAATGAAACCAAAAAGTCATAAAGTATTTAGTTTTTTTTCGATTAGGAAAAACAATACTAACTTTACGACCTTAGTAATAATGCACAGTCTCTCCCTAAGGGTAATTTTGAATAAAATATAAATAAAGTAGGTATTTAATTACTCTGGTGAATCAAACCAGAAAATATTTATTTGAAATAGAACTTTATTGCAACCCCTTTAAAAATTCATAACTTAGTACCTACTTATTATTTTATTTTTATTTAAGAAATTACATTTATTTCTTAGAAACTTGCCTCCTTTTTTTACCTTCTTGGTATATAGAACAGAAGATCGAAGATCACTATAGATTACAAGCAGAACAAAAAATCGGCAAAATTAGTTCAGTTGTTACGGAGATACGTGGTAAAACAAACATTCACACAAACTTCTCTCATTTGTTATATAATAGGACTAGTCGAAATCGAATGTCATTCGGAACAAAATGGAGTGGAGTCGCATCCTCAACTATATAATTTGGCTTTTGTTCAAGGACTGTCTTGGCCAAGTGGGATATTACCCCGAATTTAGTTTTTTTAGCTTCACTTGTATTCATCTATGTCAACAGAATCTTAGAACGTAGTTTTAATCCATTTCAAAACGTCTGATCAAAATGGGCACACTTATCAAGGATCAATGACATTATTATTTTACCACGTTTTTATTATACTTATATAGTCACTTTCTTGTTCGTCTATCTATCTGTCTGTCGTTCCGGGGGAAATCTCGCGCGACTAAAATTTCGAGCACTTTCCGTGTAGCTGGCCGGCTAAAACTGTCAGGGTAGCTCACAACTCGATGACAACGCATTCTTAAATAAATAAAGACGTGGTTTTTAGTTTATTTCTTAATCTAAAATTAATTTACATAGTTAATTTTAGTACCTACTGTAATTTTGTACTTTATCGACTCGTATGTAACTATAGCGTGTTTTTTAGTGTTTTAAACTCCGGTTGGTGCATATATCCAGTGTCGAGTGACCCGAGTGCTTATGGGCTTAATCAATGAAGGGGTTGTAAAGATATTAGGTACTCAAGGGGGTAAAAAAATAAAAGTTATACAAATAAATTTAATGGGGTGTCATATGAAAGTTTATGGTTCACAAATTGTAATTTACGCTAAACTTAACGTATTATGACAGTCCTAAGAAAGCAAAGTCGGCGTAGTTTCTAAACACAGTGAACACAGCATACAATTATTTGTGATTAGACTTATCTAGGTATAAAGAATATAATACATATTATGTCGGAGTTGGAGCTAGAAAAGGGAATGTTAATTGATTTGATACTTCGTTCTGCACTACATCCTGTTAACAACGCCATCTGTAGACTAATAATGGAAACGTCAAGTAGACAACTGTCATTGTCACTTGGATGTGGTCGACGCAAAGATGGCAGAGGCAAGGAAGTTATATAGTTACGTAGGTATCTATATAACTTCCTTGGGCAGAGGGCCCTAAAGTCAGTTTGGTTTTGGACGGCTCGCTTCCCTGAGGGCGGGTGGCGAGCAGGATAACACTTTGGTTCTTCTAGTATCGGAGCAGAGTGGTCGCTCCTCGAAAGTAGTAATGTTCTGTGGGTCGCTTTGCCTCTTTCTGTTGAACTCACCGCGTTTCCATTTTGTTTTTTAAATGGTGGTAGTAATTCTAATTGGCAAAAATCGAATCAATCCTCTGTTTAAGTCTTGTGAAAGTAATTGTGATTATAAAATAGACATCCTGACTACACGTTACATTGGTTATTTCGTGTCTTTCTTCTTCTTCTTCTTTACTCCCCTATCCGTCGCCTGATTCAGATCCTCTTGTGTGCAGGTGGTCGGACAAAGAGGGCTTCGTGTCTTTGAACATATCGGACCATCCATACTTCACGCCCAGAACCCTCTCCCCGACAAGTATATGATCTGCTTATGAAATAATATCTTATTCTATTAAACGAGCAATATTTTTTTGTTTGTTTATTTGTACTCACGTTCTCGAAAATGGCTCTAACGATTTCGATAAAATTTGCGGTACAGAGGTTTACGGTTTACGGGGGCGAAGAATCGATCTAGCTAGGTCTCTACCTAGCTAGATCGATCGAGACCTAGCTTTTTTTAAATACATACTTAACTCATTTTTCTTTTTCTTTTTTTCTCGATTTGCACCCAAGCAGAGCTTGGTCGCCCAGATATTCTATAATAAGTAATAATAATTATGAAGGTAACAACTAGGTACCTATCACTTCCATCGAAAAAAAAAATTGATGAAGTCTCCATGACAATGTTCGCTACTTCAACAAGATGTTAAAATTATAATTATTCCAAGATAGTTAAAGTTTTAACATGTCAAAATATCGTGAATAGATAGAGGGTAGAGGGGCGTTTGGGTGGAGTCAACGATGACATTTCTTTTGACAGCTAATCCTTAAGAATCTAAAATACTATTTACTAGTTTCCTCCCGCGGCTTCGCTCGCGTGGTACCTAGATAAAAATAGCCTATGTCCTATTCCCGGTCATTACTTAGGTATCTATATTTTACAGATTTTATATTTTTATTTATTTTTTAAATTTTATATTATCCAAACATACAAGCTTTCGAATTTATAATATTAGTGTGATAGTGTGATGTAGAGGTTTGATAAACGTACCTACGTAGGTAGGTACTTACTTAGACAAACTCATAAAAATACGCCTCTTTCATAACACTTCTTTCATTTTTGTTTGATTCTACTTTGTCAATAATTTAACTTATCTTGAACCGGTTTACTCAAATTTGATTAAGCCTGGACTCACATTTGATTGACTTTAGCTCAACTCTACTTTAATAAGACTTGAGTTTTTCTCAAATTTAAGTACAACGAAATAATAGGTTTGTGAAAACAAAATACATTTCCCAAATCGTTTCATTCTATTTGAAAATGAAAAATTTCATTTCAATCTACTTCCGTTTCTTATTACAACTACGTAAGATCTAATTTCCGACATCAACCAAATTAATCCCCGTAACATGTCCATTGACCTCCATTGACAAATCAAGCACTCAAAACGTCTATGAATAATTACAGCCTATCGCAGTGGGTTTGATCATCTGAGATGATTGTTTCATTGTCTGGACGTCATTTGAATAGGTGTACCTGCGGTTTTGTTTGTTTTACCTGCAGTGCAAGTAACGATCGCTACATTTGACATTCAGAATCGACAAAATTCGATAAAATTTGATTTTTGATTTGATTTATCGAATTTTGTCGATTCTATTCTGTCACATTTAGCGATCGATAACAATGGTACCTGCACTGCTGGATTATAGGCTTTCAGGCGGAATAAAAACTCCTTCACCGGATTTAACTACTAGCTTATAAGAACATACCCCGCAGCTCAGTTGGTAAATCTACTTTTGAACTTGTTCGATTTTGATAGTGGTCAAAAAATTTATTCCTTTTTGTTATGATTAGAATAAGATGAGAACAAAGAAATGATGACTTCTTGAAAAGTTGCACGGCAAGTGACGTGGTCGCGGGCAGTCTGCCCGCGACCACGGCTATTGCAACATAGCCGAAACATCGGGATAAATAAGGTAAATTACGCGATAAAATCCCGTGTCCATAAAACTTTTCAATATGAATAGTGATCGCGAAAGTTTAAAAAAGACTATATGATGACTTCTCTCATTAACTTGTTATAACTTCGGTTCCATTCAACTATTCCCCCGATATTATAAAGGGCACAATCAGCACGCAATCATAGAAAATAAAAAGTCTTCACATCCTTACATATTCATAAATTAAGGTACTTATTACAATATTATGCCAAAGCATGTCATAATTTGATGGTAACATTTTTATTTATTTCTAAAGACCGAGAGTTTCAAGTAAGTATTTGATTTATAAAACAGTGTAAATTAGGTAGGTACAAACTTTCAGATTTTATCAGTTAAGTATAAATACTTAACTAATAAAAATCTGAAAGTTAGTAGGATTTGATTTAAAGATTTTATCATTAAAACATATCTGCTCAAAGCAAAATCAAGACATTTTCAACTAGTGAGTTCTAACATTCATTATTTCACATATAAATTTGTGCAAAGGCCACAGAAATACGCGCATATTGGACGTCGGGACAAACATAGCTTATCCTAGTTTATGAGTCCGAAACTTCGCAGTGACCACTGCTAAAACTTTGAGTAAATAAAGGAAAAATGAATATTTCGTAAGTCAAAGTTATCTTCAAAAAATCTGGATTAAGCTTGATATAAATATCTTGCGGAATATTTATCTAAATAAATCTTAGGGAGTGGACACACTGCGTTTTTTGACGCGCGTTTTTATCGATGTGAACGCGCTCCAAAAACGCGATGCGAACGCATACAAACGCAGATACTCGCTGCAAAGGCGCAGCTCAAAAACGAGCTATAGAAAACGCAGTGTGGCCACTCCCTTAGTCTGTAATTTGACCTTTGAGAAACCTTAAGATGAAAACGTTTAGATTTTGCTTATAATTTAAAAAATATTTCATAAAATTCTCAAAATCAGTGCTTCAGAACAATGCCAGACATTCATCCAAAACATCGCACCATTTTTTTTTTGAATCATTTTAAATGAAATTCCAAAAAGCGAACGGGTTAATCCAATTCAGGATTTGAAAATGGAACGTTTGGTTTCTTTAGGTTGTCAGCTGGTCTGCACCGGATATTAGCAGGCTTGTGCCTGACGCTACTAGACAAAACCAACAGAGGTTTGATACAAAAATATTGAAACCTATTTTTAGATTATAGGCAGCCTTGTATCATTTATTTAACTTTCTGAGACAGAAAAAACCTTCTACTTGTCTTTTTCCAGCTGGTTTGTACATTAGAATGCCTATACCCAACGGAACGCTATGGTACTTAGGTGATATAGAGATGCTTGCGCAGCACCAAAACTCTTCTCAACTTTATCGGCCTTACAGGAAAGACATGGTCAATACGTGTGTGGCTGTCTAGCTAATTCCTTCATTATGTTTTCCTTCGCTATTTAGTCTCTTTAAAAAAAAAACATACATTCAGCCGAACATAGAACCTCCTCCTTTTTGGAAGTCGGTTAAAAAAGTAAAAGTAGGTAGATTCCAGGCTTGGGGGGGTAGATAGGTAGACTCGAAGCAAAGTAGGTAGATTTACAAACAACAAACAAAGTTGGTAGATATGGCAACGCTGATCTCTTGTCAAAGTGTAGGTACAAAAATTATCCGAATCAAGTCCCTACCTAAGGACATTAACGAATTTTCATTGATTACTTGAACGCCTTGTAAGATGGTAACTAAGAGTGAATTCCACTCGGTCAACGAACCTTTAAACATTGTCAATAATTTCAGGAAACAGCCAACAACATTCAAACACAATATTAAAGCTGTACATAAATAGGTATACAAGTTAATGAGTAATCCTCTGACACGTTTCCAATATGGATATTACTTCGAGTCAATGACGCGGAATGTAGAGTGTAGTGAAGCGAGAGCACGCTTAGAATACAGGGGTATTAAGCACTAGTTCAATCGTGTTCAACGTGAAAATAAGTAATTAATTCTTTTTATATCTATACTAGCTGCTGCCTGCGGCTTCGCTCGCGTGGTACCCGGATAAAAAGTAGCCTATGTTACTCTCCAGCCCCCCAACTATCTCCACACAAAAAAACATGCCAATCCGTCGCCCTGTTTTGACGTGAAAGCAGGACATAAACAAAGAAATAAACACACTTTTACATTTATAATATGGGTACGGATTCTTTTTATACCGCGTGAGGGTCATAGAACACCAGGCAGACCACCAGCCAGATGAACTGATGATATAGTGAAGGTAGCGGGGAAGCATTGGATTCGACTGGCGCAGGACCTAGATAAGTGGCGTGAAAATGAGGAGGCCTATACTCAGCAGTGGGTGGATGTGGGCTGATTAGATAGATAGAAATATATCTATAAGCATTCATTACATCATCTAAACCTAAAAAAAATTATATGCGCTTTAACACGAGCTCTAAACGATGAAGGAAAACATCGTGAGGAAACCCGTGGCTTAGTTAGCCCCACACGTATTGACCATGTCTTTCCTTTGGATATGGCCGGTTAAGCTGAAAGGATGGTTTAGGTGCTGGGCAAGCCACACTCCATCTCAAACAATGTCCCAGGCACTAGTGTCCCGTTAAGTGTAGGCAAATATTGCCTCCTGACACTGTATAAATCATTTAAGTAACAGTTGCTACATTTTCCCATAACACAAGCTCTGCTTACTTTGGGGCTACATGATGCTGTGTGCAATTTGTGTGAAATGCTACAAAATGGACTCTTCAGCAAATGCGGGTTGCAATGTACACAAACTTCTGATTTCACTGCAGAATTATGTCGGTTATATCCTATTCTATTAAACGAGCAATATTTGTTTGTTTGTTTGTACTTACGTTCTCGAAAATGGCTCTAACGATTTCGATGAAATTTGGAGTGCGAGGGTTTAAGGGGCAAAAAATCGATCTAGCTAGGTCTCATATCTGGGAAAATTCGTTTTCTCGGCATTTTCACGCAAAAAGATTTACCAATGCAATGTGGTTCGTAATTTCAAGAAATATGTTGCGACTAAAGTGGCCGAGTGGTCGAGTGCCCACCTTCCAACCGAAGGCCGCGAGTTCGAATCTCAGCCAATGGATGTTTATTTTTTTGTAAGTTTTTTTGTTCTCTTTTCTTTTTTTTTTTTAATTTTTCTCAATTTGCACCCGAGCAGATTAAATAGATCAAAACTGGTGCTAACTCCCTGAATGTATTAATCACTGGATCGCTGGGTAAGCGATACACTTTTAATATCGAAGATTGACGATAAATACCGAGATCTACGTGCGCTTAACATGTTAAACGGAAAACGTTCTATACTTTTTGTGTGTGTTCATGTAGAAAATGTAAATTTAAACTACTACTAAATAATGTGAGCATGGATCGTGTGAGATGGTAAAGTCCGTTTCACGAGAGAAGTTCGTCATTTTGAAAGGTAACTGACTGACGTACAAAGCTGTGTGAAGCAACTAGTGAGCGTTATAAATAAGAGAGCTTGTAGACGTCCGTTTTTTTCACCGGACAACGGACCGTCAATAAATTGATGTCCTTATAAACGGCATAAATTGTTCGCCAGACCGATATCCGGCGCGTGTACACATTACGCGCCATACACCACCGCGAATCCGGTGAAAAACACGGTCCGTTGTCCGGCGAAAAAAACGGACGTCTACAAGCGCTCTGAGCGTTATAAATAAGGCGGGGGTGTCTCTCTGATGTACGTGACTAATTACGTAGAGGATATCCTGAATACCCGTGTGTTGTATTGAAATATATGTAAATGGACCGATTGGTCTTTTGTGAGTCTATGAATAAACCAGACCGGTTAATCAGGGAGCAACTTATTGAAATTCATGTTGGGTTTCCATTATACTGAGTAACAAAAGTAGGGCCTTTTAAAAATGTGTATAAGCTTTGAAAAATACATACGTAACATTAAAAATAAGTAGTAGGTAGGTACCTATTTGAGAGTACGCTTGTATGTTTGTTTTTTCAATAGCGAGATTTGAAATGATACTTACAATAGATGATTAGATGATTTAAATCATTTTCATTACAATCAATTTTTAAAGTTATGACGTAAAAGTGCCGTTTTGGCCGAGTGGGCCTTGAATTTCGATCTGGAGGTCCATTTATTTGTGTTTTTGTAAAAAATATCTACTTAAAAAATGATACTATAATCTGACTATAATAACTCAGGCCTTTACATCTTTTACTAGATGATTTACCTATAAATACAGTGACAGGAGGCAACCTATGCCTACAATTAACGGGACACTGTAGTGCCTGGGACGATGTTGAGAGGCTTGCCCAGCACCTAAACCATCCTCACAGCTTAATCGACCATATCCACAGGAAAGACATGGTCAATAGGTGTGGGGATGACTAAACCGCGGGTTTCCTCACGATGTTTTCCTCCACCACAGCTTGTGTTAATGCGCATATAAAGTGGAGACCAAAACTCCATTGATGCATAGCCAGGATAGATAGATAGATTAACACTTTATTGTACCTACACCACAACATTAAAACAAATTACAGACACACAGAACATAAGGAGCGAAGTACAATGGGTCTTATCGCTATGAGCGATTACTTCTAGACAACCTTAGGATAAACATGGATTTACAGGAAGGCAAAAGGATTTGAGCTCACGACCTTCGAATTAAAAGTCGAAATACCGTTCTGCTCGGCCGACACGGCTCTGTTATCTCTCTCTACTATAATACCAGTCTGTGAAACCAAGGCATTAACGATTAACTATTAATTCAAACTCACCCCCTTCGTATCAGGCTGATGATAAAAGATTCACGCTATTTTATGGCTTTGAACTAGTTCAACATCATAATTTATAGATTAGCCCTTTACCACGCCTTGATATCATATTTTCATAACAACTCGCTTACGATGAGTACCAACTTAATTTAAAATGGATTGTAGTATTTTATTCGATAGGAGTCATGGCAGATGGACCAAGAGGTTGACCGAGTGGTGGCCGAGACAAGGACACCGAAATAGGGGACGTCCACCGGCACGATGGGTCGATGACATCCGCAAGACGGTGGGTTGTACGTGGCTGAGACTAGCGCAGGATCGAGGCGAATGGCAGACGCGAAGGGAGGCCTATGCTGGTGACGCCATGGCTTCGACTGGCTGCGCCATCAAGCAAACTTGCCGGTAAACTTGATCGTGTGTGTTCTATCAAGTCCGCTGCAAACTTGACGGTGAACTTGATCGTGGGTGGCTGGTAGAGGTTCCTTGAAGGTTTCCGCAATCACTTAAGTAACTATTATGAAAAAGGCCGCAAAAACTCGTATACATACGTAGCTGCAAACAGCGCATTATTTTTAATGAGGGGGAAAATGTTAAGTCCGTTTTGTAATTTACATAGTAATGAAGTAAAAACATTTGTAAAGTGGTCTTTTGAAATTGGAAGCATGGACAATTACTGCATTTTATAATTAAAATAAAATATATTTATTTCAAGCATCAAAACTCATTTAAGTAGACAAAGCACAAAAAAAAGGTTCGCGCATGAGACCGAGACAGGAGACCGAGACAAAAAAAAATTCCTTGGACCAGAGGCACGCTTTGTGGGTGTGCGCGAAAGTGACACAAGACAGAGAACCGTCAGTTTATATGACATCGGTCTCGCTGTCGCGGTCTCTGTTCTCGGTCTCCTGTCTCGGTCTCGGGCGCGAACCGCTACCTTAAGAAGCCTCAACTGGTATTGTATTTTGTATAGTTATGTTAATGTGTAGTATCTTCTTACTTAGTTTAATTTCTGTAAATAAACTAGGTAAGTAAGTACTAAGATATAGTTCTGTAAAATGTTTAAACTTGGTACATCACGCTCACTCAAACATTCTCAAATCCAACTCGCACAGGAATTTGAAATTACACCACTCAGATATTAAGTAGATTAAATTAAGGTACTAAAACACAAGTACAAATTCTCGTATTTTGCGAGCACCTCAGGAAAACATATACGAAGTTGTGTGTAATTGTAGAAGGGAGAAGACTGCAATTCATAAATTGGTTTATCTCCCCTTTTGTTATGTTACCTTTATAGAATTACTTTGCGAATATTGTTTGAAAAAGTACGTGGAAAATATGCAATTCAATTTTGCCACTCTCATTCTAAATACGAAACAGCGGATTCTCGTTTGAAACACGCCGAAATGTCTCCCACCTAAAGGTGACGACTGACGTGAGCAGTTGCTCGATGTGATGTACATGGATTAAATCTTCCCTTACAATAACTAGTTACGAATCAGTGAAGAAAAATATTCTTTCGTAGCTAGTTATAAAAATGGACCAAAAGGAATATTCGCATCGAAAATCGAAGTTTGTTCTCAAATGCTGGTCTTGCAGATCTGCAGGACGCTGACCTCGTCCATAGTGTCGATGGCGTGCTGTATGAATGCCAACAGCTCATTGGCTTTCAGTAGATTAGAACCAAATTAGAACTCATATCGACGGCAACAGGCAGCGTATTTACTGCGCAAATCGCGAATTATGAAATTTGAGACAGTGCATCGACACATGTTCGTTTCCGAGCGTTCATCGCACTGCACTCTGCTCATTACATCTGAATGCAAATGCTCATGACACCTCAATATTCGCGATGAATTTATGCTTGACTGTATCCACCCCATCAATTGAAGTAAAAATGGCTCGGTGCTTGAGCTAGCAATTGACTTGTACTGTAACATTCAAAGAGTTCCGCCAAAAGCCGACTGCCCAAGGTGGAGCGTCTCGATTGCTCGTCGCTCGTCATCGAGCTGCTCGGCTCACTGTACAAACCAAATAGCCGACTTGTTACGTGCACACATCGAGCGAATATTCGTGTCAGTCACCACCTTTACATTGTAATGAGTTTATTTTCAGAAGAAAGCCTTTTTTGGTATTGAAAAGAGAAAATTGCGTTCGTGAAAATTTGTGACGAAATTCGTGTGATGAATTTCTCGGACCATTGACGTGAGAAAGGATGGGATAGCTTCATTTACGACCCCATTTCCACGTGCTTAGGTGCATAGCTATCAAATTTAAAGGTTCTATCTAAATTTGAATTCTTTTTCATTTAGTTTTCTGCTTGATAATAAAGTTTCGTATCTGACTTTACTGGTTTTTAGGGTTCCGTACCTCAAAAGGTATAAAAGGAACCCTTATCGCGAAAATTTAATTTTTCCCATATTACTTAGCCACCAATAAAAATTATACCAAATTTATTATGGCTGGCGGTATAATGGGTAGGTACTGAAATCATTAATTCACCTCTTTCACCTAGATGTAGAGAAAGTCTTCAAATATACCGTTCACATCATAATACCGTTTAAAAGTTTTAAAACTTTGTCTCATTAAACTGAAAAAGAAAACATTACTTAAAGATTTTAAAAAGTTTTTGGTTTTTCGTAGGAGTCGTCTCGTTAGGATTTTAACGAGCCCATTATTGATCAAAAATGTGTTGCAACTTTATAAAAAAAGTTTTAAAATTGCTTGAGTTTTTAAAAACAAAACATCTTTCAACATGTCTGCGTCGCACAACTGCGTATGGAATCAGCAGTCATTCTGTACTAGACTCACTTCGAATTCACTCAAGTGACCAAGCTCACTTAATACGCAAGAATGTATTGTAAGTGTTTGTAGTAAGATTCAAATTTCGAATACGAAATTTGAAATCTCACAGCGGATTCAGCTCTTCGACGTTCGAAGTGAGTTTACTGAATGCGTCTACAGCTGTCGCCAGAGGTATAGTTCGCGTCATGTAAAAAGAACACTGGCTGTCAAGCTGCGCCGTAAGCAATTTATAAAAATTATGCAAATTAATACCATCGCACACAAAAGTTTTGAATTACGAAATGGTTTTCCATAGAAAAAAGCAACAATAAAAAAAACAAATGGCCTAGTACTTTAGTGTGCAAGTGTAGCCATGCGCAAACATATCCTCTCCACTGTCTTCCAGTACCCCGATCGCGAGTATGCACAGAGTCTACTATTCGATCCGTGACTGTAGTATAGTCTCTCAAATGTGTGGGATCCGGGGTGCAGCGCCTCCAGTGGTAACTTGACTGAACTAAAATCCCTATACATTTGAGAGACTATACTACAGTCACGGATCGAATAGTAGACTGTGCATACTCGCGATCGGGGTACAGCGTTCTTTTTACGTGACGCTAACTATATTTCCGGACCAATACGACTTAGTGACCTTCAAGAAAAGAGCCTCCTGGTTTGCCTCCTCTTTCATAAAAAAACTTCTTTCTCTTGAATAATGTCCCCATAATTAGTTAAGGCATCAATCGATTCTATTTGTACTATACGCTCATTCTCACCGATGATGTTTCATTGGTGCACAAAGTAACGAAAACCACGAGTTTGACCAATGAAATGTCTCGTTCGAGTCTTAGGGAATTATAGAAATAGATTCGGCGAATTATAGAAATAGTATCGGTTGCCACTTCGCTATAAGGGGCATTTTTTGAGAAATTGTCCATCTTGCTTGGGTATTTATAATTGTGTTTTCATAAATATTATTATCAATGGGATAATTACCATGATTATTGAGTTTTCTTGCTTCGTAACCATGATAGTTTCAAAAGTTATATTGTGTTTTCATATTTGATATCCTACTGACTGTAAATCCAATGCACCAATAAATACTAAGCCAATTATACTTTATGTGGTCAAAATACCAGCATTCATCTGGGCAATAAAAAGGCGTGGTGCCGTGAAATTATTAAATCCATTACACTCTTGCCTTTTTTCTGCGTCCGACAGGCTTAAATTATCACGTCCAGCAGCACCGCAAGTGTTCACTTTTTTGACATTATAAGGTACGAGTATTAATATAAATAAATAAATATTGCTGGACATTTCACACAGCACCATCTAGCCCCAAACTAAGCAAAGCTTGTAGGTACTATGGGAACTAGATAACTGATAGAATACTTATATACCTTTTTTTTTTAAATGCATACATAGAATATTTTATAACACCCAGACACAGAACAAACATCTATGTTCATCACACAAATGGGAATCGAACCCACGACCTACAGCGCAGAAGGCAAAGCTACTACCAACTGAGCTAAGAGGCCAGTCAATTAATGGATTTATATTGTTAATGGATTTTTATTGATCCTAGCGACCAGTGTGGTTGGTGCAATGGCCTGCCGATACAGAAGGTTACGGGTTCGATTCTCGCCACGAGGCAAATGTTTTTATGATCTGCAAATATTTGTCGCTGGCCTGGATGTTTTCTTTTGATAGTGTAAGTAATAAGTATGTCAAAAAAAGTCAATTAGGTAATGGGTACAGCCGTTCTGAAGTAATGCGGTTACATTACATTCAGCAATTGATTTTATTACATAGGTACTAGCAGCGCCCTCGCGGCGTTGCCCCGTAGTGATAGTAGTAGTGTACCTTCCTTTAGAGTTTAGCTATCAAATGCAGAAAGAGATTTTCATATCAGACTGGTAGTTCCTGTGATTAGCGCGTTCTAACAAGCAATTTCTTCCGTTTTATTATATAAGTATAGATATAAAAAATTGATTGTGATAGTTTTATTTACACTTTTGTAAACCCTTTTGTTTTATAATGGCGACATGTAGTCATCGGGCAGGAATGTAGTCATCGGTCACAGGCAGGAATTTTGATTTCTATTTGCCTCCTCTCGGGGACAGGACCCGGTGACAAACAGGAATAACCCGTAGTCCTGACGGACATGAGTTATAGCGACAGGCCTGACCGCTCGGTATGTACCACTCTGACAATGTCCTTCTTTCTGATTTGATTAAATTATTTGGTGGTTTGAAAGGGTTGGGATTGATTTGAATTAAATTCTTATCAATTTAATGGATTGACGATTTATAGATGGCTTCATTCGTGGTCAGCTGAGACAGTTGTATGTTTTTTTTATAATTTTAATAAGTAACTTTAAGTATAGAATAATCAATGGAAAAGTAGAAATTGGATAAACCATAATTATAAGTTTAAAAACATAAAAACACGCTTTTGTTATTTTCGAACAAAAATGTAAAACAAAAGCGTAAATAAAATTATTGTCCTTCGATTAAATGGTTTGGAAATATATTCATTGTTGTCTGCCTTTTTTGCTGTAACTTCATTGAGAGTACCTACTGCAAGTATTAAACCAAAATATATTTCCAATAAAATAAAGCAAAAATGTAATATTGCAAACATTAAAGTCCCAAAAATATAGCTGTCGTTTTTTAGTAAAACTTCAGTTAAACGGCATCAAAGCCAAAACTCCTTTTCGTTTTACTTTCGTTTAAGTAAAACCAGCTAGTTTTCACACTATCCCGAGCGGAATCCTTCATTTAGCCAGCGTCATAATGGCACCTGAAAGTGGACGGGTAAATCCAAAGGAAATCCAATTTGGTTCGTTCGTTCGTTGGAATACAGGAACAGATTGAAAATTTAATGGAATGCCAATTACGACGCGTCTTACGGTGACGGTGATCATGTTTCTGAACGATTTTGAAGGTTTTATCGAAAAAAAATAACATTGGGAAGTAAAAAATTACATGATCTTTCAAGGTAAATGTTTTCTTTTTACCCGGCTGACTGTCAAGTCACCCGGGTTATGTAGATCGCGCATTTCTATGTATGTGGGTTCGTTCGTTCGTATGTAAGTAATATTCTTTATTACCACGTTTCTCCTAAACGGCTGGATGGATTTTGATGAATGAGGTATCGTTAGAATCGTCTCCATCTCGATTGTGCTCTAGGATACTTTTTATTTCGATAAATCAAATAGTGCGGCTAAAAAATGCAACAATGTGTGAATTTTCAAAATGAAAATCACGCTATCATATCAAAATCCATGTCAAAATCAAGAGGTTGGTGGACTGATATCAAATATAATTTTTTTAAAAATCTAACATGACATCTTCAAAGATTTTTTTGAAGATTTCAAAATATCTAGTACTCCTCCGCCAATCTATACCAAAAAAGATTCGTCAAAATTTTCACGCTAAAGCCACCCAACCACCCACTTTCCACAGCCTAACCTTACTATGCCAGGCTAGTCAGGGCAAAAATGGGTGGTTGGGTGGCTTTAGCGTGAAAATTTTGACGAATCTTTTTTGGTATAGATTGGCGGAGGAGTACTAGATATTTTGAAATCTTCAAAAAAATCTGAATATGGACTTCCGCAAAGTCACGCCTGAATCAATTAACTATCTTCAAAGACTAAATCGAGTCTCAAAATTTTTGAAAATCTATTTTTCGCCCTAAACAGAATTGCTAACCAAAACGCATACTAAAACTTTCTATTTAGTCACACGCAACGTTTAGAACAAACTGCATCGAAATAGGTTCAGCCATTTAGGAGATATCTCATATTTAAGAAATAACTTACGCATTTAATTTTAAACTCGCAGAGCCATCTGTGTGTCAACTGTGACAACAACGTTTAGGAAAATGCGCACGGCATCGAACCCTACATACCTACATAATAATAAAATTGTAATTTAATTTTGTTTTGTGATTGATAAGATAATGCTGTTTCCAACTTTTCAGTTCAGCCGGGTTTTTTTATTTTTGAATAAATTGCTTGTTTTTTCAAAATATTTTGTAACCAAAATTGTCCTTTCTATGTGTAACTACAAGAGCACTATAGCGATTGAGGAATATTGGCTCCGAGATGTTCAACAATCAAGAGACAGGATTCGATCTATGGTCGGATGATTGTTTGTCGAGAAAGCGTAGGAAAGAACAACTTTAGAATGGACCAGCAGAGGGTGCAAACGGATTTAATTATTATCAAGAGCCTAAACGAGCGAACGACGGATCTTCTTCCTACCCGTGGCGGAGAGGTAGGTTGGAGCCTCGAGCATGCTCTTTACTCCGGCTTCAACGCCAGGGGCAGCTGCCCCTGGGTGACAGGGTTTTGCCCATGCGCTTCTAGCGAGGCTTGTGACTGGACTCCCCCCCCCCCCAAGAGCCTGTAACGACCAGGGCAAAGGCCTCCCTACCTTCTCTCCAGTCATCTTGATTTTGAGCTACTGTGGACCAATCCTTCAAATATGTATCCAACTCATCTCTCCATCTACATCATGGTCTGCCACGAGGTCGTTTTCTGTACATAGGTGTCCACCTGTACTGTACAGTAAAACTGTACAGTAAATGTCCATTCTAAAGCTTGAAGTACTGTAGTGGCTTTAGCCAGTGAACGCAAAGCCCACCACGCATTTGACATACAGCTGACGTGACCTGCCTTGATGAAATCTATTATGCTACAGCTCTATATAATATAGTGGCAAAGATGAGTGAGCAGTGGCATTTCTGAAGGAGAAAGACAGCAAGTTACGTTTAAACTAAAACAGTGTAAGTAGATATTGGACTAGCTTCAACTGTAACGTAAGAGTTTGTGTTTCTTATATAACACTATCCCCCTTACTTGTGAAAGATGTTTAAAGTTGAACACTGGTTAAACAACGTCCTGTCTCTATTCATCACTATCTACAAATAAAGACAGGACGTTGTTTAACCAGTGTTCAACTTTAAACATCTTTCATAAGTAAGGCCCCTAGGCATTAGACTAGCTTCAACTGTAACGTAAAAGTTTGTGTTTCTTCTATAACACTAACCCCTTACTTATGAAAGATGTTTAAAGTTGAACACTGGTTGAACAACGTCCTGTCTCTATTTGTCACTATCCACAAATAAAGACAGGACATTGTTTAACCAGTGTTCAACTTTAAACATCTTTCATAAGTAAGACCCGAAATGTTTAGGTTCGTTGTGTCATCGAGATCTACTGTTTTTTTATTGTCCTACAAAGTAGTCCAAATTAAGTATCAAAGATATTTTCCCCCAATGCCGTAGAATTACATTATCTTGTACAACAAAATAAAAAAAAATCGAATAATAAACAGGATTTTATGTCACCATTTGCGACCCATTTTGGAAAAACTGCTGCAGCATATTCACGAAAACGCGTGCAGTTAATTTTAAACAATTTACCCTAAAATTGGGTTAAACTGCCTATTTTTATGGTAATCAGGCGAAGGACCTCTTCAGATAAGCGAAAATTGTTTGCTTTTAGATATTTTTTTGCAAAGGTCCTAACGATCGTAATAAAAAACGATTTAGCGCGGTTTGGAAGGGTTAAATGCTGTTTAATAGTACATCTGTGATGCTTCATGTACGCATAAAAATGTTTATAAATATGTGGAAAACCAAATTAAATACAAGGACATAAAAATATACTTATATTAGGTGTACTATTAAAACTATATAGTTAAAAATATTAACTAAAAATTTCCAAACGACAGCTTCCGATCATTATTCCAACATCTTACCAGTCCATTTCATTAAACTTATTAACTTTCCAATCATTCATTATCTAATATCCGTGTTAAACGTTGACAGTATTAAAATTATTCGACTTATCATCTCAATCTCTTTTCAAATTATATTTCAGATTTGCATTGATTTTTCTGTCTAAAATATTTGTAATTTTCAATTCTGCGTGCACAGCACTCTGACAATCCATCGGCAAAAAACATGTCTCCTAAATCAGCAGTAATCAGATATTTCACGAAGAGAAATTCGATAAAAGGGTTAATCCCACCAGATTTGCAGATCGCAACAAATTTTAATAAAAACAGCATTTTACGTTCTGGGAATCAGTTGGACCGAAAGGTGTCTGTGGGTAGAAAGCACTATTTTATTTATATAAAAATAAATAATACAGTGAGTAGAAATATGTGTACCAAGTGATATTTATTAGGGTCATATTACATACATATACGCGTGACTCGGGCAGTAAATGACAGGGATGAATCTAGGGAGAGGGATTTGAAAAGATTCAGTAAAAACATATCAAAAAAGATTGTGATTAGTTTGAAAACATTTTTTTTTAATTATGTTGAAATATTATTAAAAATATAAGTAATATAATTTCTTGTTAAAAGTACATTATTTAATTCCAAATTATGTATTTTTATATAAAGAATATTATCCTTAAATATTTTTTATAACAATTTTAAGAATCCTAAAATATTTCAAAAAAGTGTTAAAGTTTAGGTTAAAGTTAAAAACTTTTGGCCAGGCAGTATATTTTTTAACTCTCCAGAATGGACTTGCTTGTTTTGAGTTTGTTTGACGCGCTAATCTCGGAAACTACCTGCCAATTCTTTAAAAAAATATTTTTGCATGTGACAGCTAAACTCTTGAGGAAAGTTATAGGCTACTTTTTATCATTAACATCATCACTATAAACCATCACTACGGGGGCAACGCCGCGAGGGCGCTGCTAGTCTTTGATAAAATTATTCAGCGTAATAATACAAGTGACGCAAACTTATT
This sequence comes from Camptogramma bilineatum, assembly GCA_958496255.1. Classification (NCBI taxonomy): domain Eukaryota; kingdom Metazoa; phylum Arthropoda; class Insecta; order Lepidoptera; family Geometridae; genus Camptogramma; species Camptogramma bilineatum. The sequence goes on along the minus strand of OY292458.1, from coordinate 14,615,669 downwards.
TGCCTATAGAGATTAACCGTCACTGACATCTCAAACTAATACCCCAATACCCAAAGAGACCGACTGTCGTGTCACAGTTTCTCTCATTTTCAGTTATTTCTCAGAAACATAATTGAGTTTGTATTTCCCTTATTCCGACCCCTCTCAGCTCCTATTTGTATTCGTTGAACGCGGCAGGGCCGCCCCAAATACGTAGAACGTTTATACCCTTACCTTAACATGTGACCCCTATCTCAATAATGCTCACTCAAAATATTAGAACAACAAGCATATTGCAATGGGATTTCGGAAATTCAGGTTTTGGCATTTGAAACGCTTGGTTGTTCTTGTGGGTTTTATGAATGTTCTCTTTGGCAATTCCCATTCTAAAACGTGTTTACTGCTACCCTCCGCGGCGCTTTCTAATAATTCCCATAGTACAATACGTTCATTCCCATCATCTGTTTATTTTATTTTATCAAGATAGGTTAGCTCTTGACTTCGCTTCTTGTCTAGCCAAGGATAAAGAAAATGTCCATTTACTCTCTTTTTAAATACTTTCACACAGATCACTGCCTGTTAGCTCTCTTTTTTAAAGGCCTTCACAATTATCACATCTACAGGGCCTTTAGCACACTTTTTTTTCTCTTTTTTTCTTGTTTTGAAGAGCTCATGGCGAAGTTTGCTTAGACGTTCTTGATCATTTATTTTCTGAGCGGTTGCAATTTGTATGTCTGACCGCTAGTGGCAATAAAGCTCGGCGCAAACAGGCCACCGATTGCAGCCACAAAACGCCAGCGACAGCGACTTTTAATATATTTTGTAGCTGTAGCGAGTGGCCGCCACCGGCTACACGTGTGCGGCGCGTCTATAGAAAATATACTTATGAAAACTACAGGAAATAGGTCGGTAGCGGCGTTTTGTGGTGGCGTTTTGTGACTCGTATGCGGATAGGCTGAGCGCTTTCGTGCATCGGAAGGCACAAAAAATTGATTGATATGATTGATTAGAAAACTGTTTGGAGTGAAAATGTTACTTAATTGGCATGTTTTATACGACAGTCGGGTTTTTTTTAAACAGCCTCTTATTTCTTAATTCATTAAGGCTATTGAGAAATGAATGTAAAATTGTCAAAAATCGTAAACTATCCGCTTCAATACAAAATCGCAGGTAAATAGTTCAGCCCTAAGTCTACAGGCATATCAGAGCTTAGACATACATAACATATATATGTATGTATTGATATAAACGAGAACTGGTACTGGAAACAGCATAATTGAACACGTACGATGTACCAGTTAGTGCGATCAAATCAAAGCGAATCAAAGTGTATCGGAAAACTGAACTGTGATTTGTTGAAAGCTCACTATTTGTTTGTGATGTTGAGTGCTTTTACGAATATAATAATTTTAATTACATTAAATCCTGATGAAAGGTTTGTTCTAGAATTAACATAGGTGACACTTCTGCAATATAAAAATATGCAATCTTTTTTTTTATAATGCTGGACATTTCACACAGCATCATGTAGCCCCAAGCTAAGCAGAGCTTGTGTTATGGGAACCACATGACTGATATACTACTTAAATATATTTTTTTGTAAATACATACATAATATACATAGAAAACACCCAGACCCGAGACAAATATTTGCAGATCATACAAACATTTGTCCCGCGGCGGGGATCGAACCCGCAACCTCCTGGGTCACAAGCGGGCCTTCATCCACTGCGCCACCGAGGTCGTCCTCATTGTAAATTGCATACAAATTGTTGTAATTGTACATACCTCTAACCTATTCTCTTAGACATCTTCAAAAGATCTTATAAGACTGTATAAATTACTAGATTTCGCCCGCGGCGTTGCCCGCAAGGTACCTACATATCATATAGCCTTTGTTCATCCTAAGAGTTCATTATAAATACTGTTGAAAGAATTTTTGAAATCGGATGAGTAGTTTCGGAGATTACCTCCTACATACGAAACAAACTTTACCTATTTATTATACAACTAGCTGTGCCCGCGACTTCGTTCGCGTATGCTAATTCTACTAATTTGCGAAATGTGAAAGTTTGTGAGGATGGATGTATCGATGGATGTTTGTTACTCTTTCACACCAAAACTACTAAACGGATTTTATTGAAACTTGGAATAATTACTTACATAGATTATGACCTGGAATAACACATAGGCTAGGTTCTTTTTATTCAAATTTTTTAAAACTCATTAGGTAGGTATTGCACTGGTAAATCTTTTTGCATGAAAATGTTGAGAAAACGAATTTTCCCAGATAAAAGACCTAGCTAGATCGGCTTTTCGCCTCCGTAAGCCCCCGCACGTACCTACCGCAAATTTCATCAAAATCGCATAGCTTGTACTATGGGAACCAGATAACTGATAGAATAGGTACTTACCTACTTCTATATTTTTTTGTAAATACTTTAGGTAGGTAGGGACTTAATACTTGAATATCTGGGCGACCGAACTATGCTCGGGTGCAAATAGATAAAAATTAAAAAAGAAAAAGAAATAAAACTTACAAAAAGTAAACTTTTACTGGCTGAGATTCGAACTCGAAGCCATCGGTTGAGTTGAGAGGCGGACACCTATTTCACTTGGCCACTTTAGTTTCAACAGATATTGTAAAATTACGAACCACATTGCACTGGTAGGTAAACCTTTTTGCGTAAAAATGTCGAGAAAACGAATTTTCCCAGATATGAGACCTAGCCTAGGTAGATCGACTTTTCGTCCCCTTTAACCCCCGTACCGCAAATTTCATGGTCCCAACGTATGGTGCCGGCGTATACGTTGGGACCAACGTTGGTCCCAACGTTGGGGCCAAGATTTCGTGAACCATCCACACGTTGGCGATTACACCAGTCTTGTTCCGTGACGGAACTTCCGTCAGAGCCAACGCAACGTGAGGACGTCTGATGTCTGCGCGTCCGATACAGAAATTGAAATTTTTGTATCGGATGTATATGAAATAGATTTTTGAAGACTTCTATGTTCAAATTACGATTTAAATACTTGGCTATAATTTACTTTGGCGCTGCGCTGAATTGGGGAATTTGTTTTCTAAAATATTGAATTCATTTAAAGCTCTGATTTTTATATTTTCGAAAATTTAAGGAAGATTAATATTCAATTGAGGTTTTAATTATATAACATTTACAGATTTAAGTCTATTGCGCTGAAACAACATACGGTTTTGAAACGCAAAAATTTGTATATTCCTGCTTGTTTTCTAATAGCAAATCGCAAGAAGCTATTTCTGTTTCGTAAAAATAGCTTAGGCGTGCTATCTAGTTACCTATTTTTCCTATTTACAACTATCTACTTGGGGTTTGGGTGTTTTAATTTCTAATCTATCGTGATAAATACTTTTTAAATAAATACATAGGTATTTAACATAATAAATACACGGATAGAAAATTTGAATAAGTACTTGGAAATAATTTACTTTGGCGCTGCGCTGATTTGGGGAATTTGTTTTCTAAAATATTGAATTCATTTAAAGCTCTGATTTTTATATTTTCGACAATTTAAGGAAGATTAATATTCAATTGAGGTTTTAATTATATAACATTTACAGATTTGAGTCTATTGCGCTGAAACAACATACGGTTTTGAAACGCTAAAATTTGTATATTCCTGCGTGTTTTCTAATAGCAAATCGCAAGAAGCTATCTCTGTTTCGTAAAAATAGCTTGGGCGTGCTATCTAGTTACCTATTTTTCCTATTTACAACTATCTACTTGGGGTTTGGGTGTTTTAATTTCTAATCTATCGTGATAAATACTTTTTAAATAAATACATAGGTATTTAACATAATAAATACACGGATAGAAAATTTGAATACTTGGAAATAATTTACTTTGGCGCTGCGCTGATTTGGGGAATTTGTTTTCTAAAATATTGAATTCATTTAAAGCTCTGATTTTTATATTTTCAACAATTTAAGGAAGATTAATATTCAATTGAGGTTTTAATTATATAACATTTACAGATTTGAGTCTATTGCGCTGAAACAACATACGGTTTTAAAACGCTAAAATTTGTATATTCCTGCGTGTTTTCTAATAGCAAATCGCAAGAAGCTATCTCTGTTTCGTAAAAATAGCTTAGGCGTGCTATCTAGTTACCTATTTTTCCTATTTACAACTATCTACTTGGGGTTTGGGTGTTTTAATTTCTAATCTATCGTGATAAATACTTTTTAAATAAATACATAGGTATTTAACATAATAAATACACGGATAGAAAATTTGAATACTTGGAAATAATTTACTTTGGCGCTGCGCTGATTTGGGGAATTTGTTTTCTAAAATATTGAATTCATTTAAGTAGGTAGTTATTGGGCACGCTGGACCACATCGGTCTACTCGTTGCACTCGTAGACCTGTGGTCCAGCTGCCCAATAACATTTCGTGGTCCAGCTTGCCCAATTGCTTTTTTGCGGTCTAGCGTGCCCAACGATTTATTATCGTTTTGTTGGAATCACAAAATGTAACGTAACTTACAGAACAACTCTGATATAGGTATAAATGTTTTATGATGCATCGGAAAAACGCCATTACGTAACCCGTTATTGTAATAAAAGAACTTCCGTTAAATTATCACTATAATTATGATTGATATGTTCATGGTACTATCACTCTTCTTCAAACACTCCTGCGATGAAGTTCGTTAAACAGCCTGTATCATTGCATTTCGAGAACATTCGTATTGATGCTGAGAAACGCAGTTTCCGCCATGGAAAACTTTTACCTAATTCGATACGTTGTTTAATATGTGGACCGTCTAATTGTGGAAAAACTAATTTAGTGATTGGTCTACTTCTTCATGAAAATGGTTTACAATATCGAAATGTGTACGTGTACTCAAAAACCCTTTATCAGCCGAAGTACATATTTTTAGAGCAAGTTCTTAAAATGGTACCGAGTGTAACGTTTTCTAAATTTCGTGAAAATGAAGAAGTCCTATCTACCGAGCTAGCAAAGTCCAATTCAATTATAATATTCGATGACGTAGCGTGCGAGAATCAAAAAAACATGCGTGATTATTTTGCAATGGGAAGACATCAAAATATAGATTGTTTTTACTTGAATCAAAGTTACAGTAAAATACCTAAACAGTTAGTGAGAGATAATGCTAATTTAATAATTCTATTTAAGCAAGATGAAATTAATATGAAACACATCTATGATGAACATGTCAATTCAGACATGTCATGGCAAGAATTCCGAGAAATGTGTTCAAACATATGGCAAGAGCCCTACAGCTATGTAGTGATTAACAAGGATTGTGAAAAGAACAAAGGATGTTACAGAAAGAAATTTGATACGTTTGTTGTATTTCATTAATTCTAAGTCGTGTAAGTAGATTGATGCCATTTGAGTCATTGTGTGTAGAAACATTGCGTTGAAAACAGCGAATAGCTGATGATAAAAACTTAATTTGAGTTTGTGTTGAGTTAATAATAAATCATGCCATTTAGCCCTGTATATCGCATGTACTCAAGTGAATTAAGCCGCTTAAGAAGCTTCGATACATGGCCAATAGGTTTATCTCAAAAACCACAAGAAATGGCTGAAGCCGGATTTTTTTACACTGGAAAAAGCGACAAAGTTATTTGTTACTACTGCAATGGAAGACTGAAAGACTGGACTCCAGAAGACCAACCATGGGTGGTACATGCACGGTTTTTTAAATTTTGTACACATGTTTTAGTAATGAAGGGTGAAGAGTATGTGCAAAGTGCCCCTTATGAAGAAATAAAAGCACAGTGTCATCAGACCGTGTATAATAATAATATGTCATGTTTGAAAGCCTGCACATCGTCATCAATAACCTGCAAAATTTGTTTAGAAGAAGAGATGAACTCCTGTTTCATTCCCTGTGGTCATGCCGTGTGTTGTGCAAAGTGCTCTTTGTCAATAGGTAATAAATGCCCGATTTGTAGAAGAGTATTCAATCATATTACTCGATTATATTTCTGATTCACTACCTACTATAAATACCTGAATATGGCTCACATGTAATCATTTCCGAGAGAACACTTAGAGATAAATCAATTAAAGACACTTTTATTATTTGTTTTTATTATGGAAAAAAATCTTAAAAGAGATATTGTGAAAGCTGCAGAAGCTGTAAAGAAAAAGGTTCGAAAGATGCGAAACATTGAAACTGAGCAAAATAGTATTTTAGAATCTGTTTTTAAACCAATTACAAATCCTCTTAATCAAATAATAGAGAAAGAAAAGCAAAATCGTACCTCGAAAGATTTCGAAAAAAATTTTTTGCAAACTTCGAGTCCATTAGACAAAGACAAGACACTTAAAAGAGAATCTAATGTTGGATTTAGCGAGTATATAGATAAAACTCCATACGAAACAGAGGAATGTAGTGAAGATTCAGAAAGTAACGAAAATGATGAATCCTTTCAAACAGTTGAATCAGGTTCAAGTGGCAAGAGTCCTAACATTTCTTCGTGGTCTAAATCTTCCGATACCTACACGGATGTTCCATTTGGTGTGAGAAATGAACGTGGTAAACTTATGATGGGATCTGCACGTGTGATTTTTCATGAAGATTATATTCAAGTTGGTCCGACCAAGTTTAAAGTTACGCCTGGTATAAATGAACTATTATTTAAAAAAATACCTGACTTATCTACAGTTACTAAAGAAGACATTGCATATTATAAAACAATGTTACTTGAAACAAATGCTCACCGAAGAGATTACGAGCCACATAAACCAATAAAAAGTAACAGAGGGCGAAAATACTTGAATATCATAAAACCAATGTTCAAGTTGCGTAAAGTTTCAGCAAGTACTGACAGTAGTCAACCCGACTTACATCAAGGAAAAGGACTTCCTCTTTTAAAGAAATGGAAGAAAAATATAGATTACGTTTACTGGGATGATCCTAATGAATTGATCGAAAGATTGAAGTTATTAATTGCTTCAAGAGATGCTGGTAACACTGGGTTAGATAATGAAATATTATCAATAATCGAGGAACTGCGTGAAAGTGGCATTATATGTTAATAAATACTATATTTTGTGAAATTTGTTTCATTTGCACTTTATCGCTACAACCTATCAGTCCACCTTTTAGCTATGGATAAGTTTGGAAATCACCTTAATAAACGGTTAAGATTACCAGATTATTTAGAAAATTTTAGTAAAATTCTTATGAGTAACGAAACTGGCGAGTTCGATTTACAGACAGCAAGATTAACAGGTGTTATAACGCCATTGAAAGATACCGATGCTGTCAACAAAGAATATGTAGATAGACAATGCGAATTATATATGAAAAAGCAAGAAGTGCATAAGATACTTAACGCCTTGAAATCAGATATTGAAAAACATATTATTCAGAATTTGAAAGCTGAATTAGAAGCAAAATCAAAAAAATGAGTAAGCTACAAGTTGTTAATGAAATTCATAAAACAGCACGTAAAAATTTTACTCGTCGATCTGTGGTTTTAAAGGGAATTGATGACTTATGGCAGGCAGATCTTATTGATTTTTGTAATTTGAAATATTATAACGATGGACATAAATTTATTTTAGTCGTTATAGATTGCTTTTCAAAGTTTGCTTGGGCTATCCCGGTTAAAACTAAAACGAAATCCGAAATAGCAAATGCATTCAATAACTTATTATTTAAAAATCAACGAAAACCAAAACACTTGCAAACTGACATGGGAACAGAATTTTATAATGATGAATTCAAAAAAGTTATGATCAAAAATAAAATCAATCATTACTCTTCATACTCTATAAAAAAGGCTTCCATTGTTGAAAGACTAATAAAAACACTTAAAAACAAGTTGTATAAATGTTTTAGTTTAAACGGTAGTTATCGTTGGATCGGTAAGGATTTGAAAAGTGTAATGAGAATTTACAATAACTCACTGCATCGTAGCACAAAATACAAACCAATAGATGTAAATCTATCAAATCAGAAAACGGTTATGAAAAATTTAAACAACAAACATAATAATATACCAAATTTTTTAACCAAGACCAATAAATTAATCGTTGGTGATCATGTTCGCATAAGTAAATATAAAGGTAGCTTCGAAAAAGGATACACCCCAAACTGGTCTACGGAATTATTTTTAATAAGAAAAGTTAATAATACTAATCCTGTAACGTATTCGATAGAAGATTTACATAAACAACCAATACTAGGTTGTTTTTACAAACAAGAACTTCAAAAAACAAATTGTCCTAACGTTTATCTTATCGAAAGAGTTATTAGAAAAAAAGGCACTAAACTTTTTGTTAAATGGCTAGGTCTCCCTGATACTGAAAATAGTTGGATTGAAAAACGATCAATTTTATGATTCTATAAAATTAATCATGTCAATGTGAATTATCTCATTATTATCTCGACTATGAAAGGTGGTGGACTAGTTAATAGCATTATAAATAGCTTACCATTCGAGCTACATTTACCTGGATATAATTATTGTGGACCTGGTACTCGATTAAAGAAACGATTATTGAGAGGTGATCAAGGGGTTAATGAGCTTGATAACGCTTGTATGCGACACGATATCGCATACGATAGCTCGAATAATTTAGAAGATCGACACAGAGCAGATTTAGAACTAATGAACATGGCAAAACAGCGCATGAAATCAAAAAATGCAGGAAAAGGAGAAAAACTAGCTTCCTGGCTTGTCAACAAAGTTATGAAAACCAAAGTGAAGCACGGTGCTGGTGCAAGATCATTTAAATCTATTGTTTCTAAAATAAGTAATTGTGTAAAGAAATCAAAACCAAAAAGCAACTTAAAGGCAATAAAAGTTGCCTATTCAGCAGCGAAAAAACTATTAAAAAAGAAGAAAGGAGTTTGTCTGCCTCGTATAATACCATTACCAAAAACAGGAGGCATTCTCCCACTAATACCGATATTCGCAGGACTGTCTGCCCTAGGTGCATTGAGTGGAGGAGCTGCAGGAATCGCAAAGGCTGTAAATGACCATAAATCAGCTCAAAAGAACTTGGAGGAGGCTCAACGACATAATAAAATGATGGAGTCCATCGCATTAGGAAAAGGGTTGTATATAAAACCTTATAAGACTGGTAGTGGTTTATGTGTACGGAGCTCAAAAAACTAGTGAAAAGGTTACCCAAGCGTGCTCTTACTGATAGAGACATATTGGACTATGCAAGTAATCACATACCCTATTTTAAAGGAGTCTTTATGAGAGACGAGTTACCTAAAAATACAGAAGACATTGAATGTGGTATTGTTAATTTGGATAGTTCAAAAAATGAAGGAACTCATTGGGTAGCCTACGTTAAACTTTTCAATTATTGCGAGTATTTTGATAGCTTCGGAGATCTAAAACCTCCAAAAGAGCTAATTAAATATTTGAAATCAAACGTTACTTATAACTATAGTAGGTATCAAAGTTTTGATACAAGTAACTGTGGACATTTATGTTTAAAATTTCTTCGTCAATTTTGGAATAAGAATGGAATGTAGATTATGGGTACTTACTGAATAAAAGTAATATAAATTAAGGATCTAGTGTTTTTTATATCATTCGTAAAATGTCTTTCACGTTGTCTATAACAGGCAATTCATCGTTATTATCTACTAATTATTATCCTGCCTTACAATTTGATGGTGAATATGAATGTGCTCTATTGCATTTGTCAACATTTAATTCCATCCCTAACATTGATCGTAGAAACAATAAATTTCATTTTGGTAATAATGAAGTCATAGAAATACCGGAAGGTACTTACGAACTTCAAGATATATCTGATTATTTAAAATCTATGGTAGGAAAAGGAACGACTTTTAATTTATTTTGCAACAACAACACTTTAAAAACATTTATTTATTGTACTAAAGACATACACTTTGAAAAAGAAAATTCTCTTGGAAACTTACTGGGATTTGGAATTCAAACTCTAAAAGGTAATATAATACACGAGTCACAGCTTCCAGTTAACATTTTATCAACGACCGTGGTGAGAATCGAATGTGATATAGTTACCGGCTCGTATATTAATGGAAAATCAAGTCACGTCATTTATGAATTCGCACCCAACGTACCACCAGGATACCGAATTATAGAAGTGCCTAAGAATATAATTTATTTTCCCATAAATCAAAAAACTATTAGCTCAATAAATATCAGGCTGTTGGATACTAATAACAAGTTAATTAACCTACGAGGTGAAGAAGTTCAATTATATTTACATATCAAGAAAAGATGATAGACTATAATACATATAGTAGTTCAGAAATAAAAGATGGCAGTAGTGTTCGAACTAACCGTAAGAGAACAACTAAAAAAAAGATTAAAATAACCGAAGAAAATAAAAAATTTCTGAAGTTTATTGGACTATTAAAATGAGTATTTTGGATATTTTAAGATCACCAACATATGATAACACTATAGATGGTATCGAATATCATTCATATAAACCATATGTAACAAGTTTTAACAAGAATGACGAAATCCGCATACCTATCAATCAACAGGATTTGTACATATTGCCATCAGCGAGTACCCTATATATTGAAGGAACTGTAAACATATTTAATAATGAAACCAAAGAAAAAGTAACCACTGTTGAATTTACAAACAATCCATTCCTTTTTCTCTTTCAAGATATTCGATATGAACTTAATGGAGTAGAAATAGATAGAATCAAAAATGCTGGAGTGACAACAACTATTAAAGGGTTAATATCTTTCAATGATAATGAAGCTAAAGTATCGAAAGCTTGGGGTTGGGATATAAATGGAACAAAGTCAACTCACGGGGGAGCCTTTTCCGCTTCGATACCACTTAATCATATTTTGGGTTTCGCTGAAGATTATAATAAGATCGTAATGAATTGTAAACATGAATTAATATTGTTACGCAGCAATACCAATTTAAACTGTTTAAAAATTCCGCCTACTGAGACTCTTGATGATATAATAATAAATAAATTGGTTTGGCGTGTTCCGCATGTTAAAGTATCGGACAAGGAAAAGGTTACTTTTTTAAAGATTCTAGAAAAAGATCATCCTATTAAGTTTGCATTCAGGAATTGGGATTTGTATGAATATCCTCTGTTACCGAAAACTACTAAGCATACATGGTCAATTAAAACTTCGTCTCAGATTGAAAAACCTAGATATGTAATCGTTGGCCTACAAACAAACAGAAAAAATTCAGAGGACAAAGATATGTCACAATTTGATCACTGTAATTTAAGAGATGTTAAAGTTTATCTTAATTCTAACTACTTCCCTTACGAAAGTTTGAATGCAGATTTTATTCAACATCATGCAGCATTAATATACGAACAATATGTAAAATTCCAACAATCATATTATGGACGCAGAAGTGAACCCTTATTGAGTTATTCTCAATTTAGAGATAAGGCTCCGCTTTTTGTTGTTGATTGTTCAAGACAAAGTGAAAATCTTAAGTCGGGTCCTGTAGTTAGCGTTCGTGTGGAACTTGAATGCAATAAAGAGATACCTGATCAAACTGCAGCTTATTGTCTCATTCTGAACGATTGTGTGATAGAGTACAGACCACTCTGTAATTTGGTACAAAAAATATCATAATGATTCCCAATTCTAGTGAATCTGTAGTAGTAGTGGATGTGCAAGGATTCAAGGATGCCAAAAATCAATTTATTTTAAAGGAATTTGCTATATTATATCATAATGGATATACACAAACTTTCCTCGTCAAACCGCCATATCCATTTAAAAATTTAACACAGGATGAAAAAAAACAAGTGCGGTGGTTAGAGAGAAATAGTGGAATTTATTGGAGTGAAGGATTTATTGATTATGCAGAATTTAAAAAAACTATTGCATCATATTTAAATAGTAAAAAAGTTATAACGAAGGGACTGGAAAAAAGTAAATGGATTCGAAATTTATGTGAATATTGTGAAGTTATAGACATTGGTGAAAATGGTTGTCCGAACTTTGCTAAGTTATATAAAGACACTAAATCAAATATTTCATTAAACTGTGTACATCATAAGAAAAAGTGTGCATTAAAAAATGTTATGTGCATTAAAAACTGGATGGATGATAATAATCTACATGTGTTTATCAGTAAAATGTAATTTTGAATCCTAATTTTTATGTTAATTTTGTTTTGATATGAATGTATCTATCAATGAAATGTAATAAAAACCCTAAGTTTTTATGATTTATGGAGTACAATTTTGTTTTATTTTAGTAAAAGTTATATTAAGTATGTACCTACCTAAATTAAGTTATATTTAAGTGGTTTTATTATTCTAGTAATTAATAAAGTTGTTAAAATATTATTTGTTTCTTTTTTAATTTTTGTAAGTTCCTACCTGCCTATTATTAACTGCTAAAAATAAAACACAGGATATTTTAGGTGAACTTTATTATCAAATTATAAACATACCCACTTACAAACTAAAACAATAGAATTAATTTTATTATTAGAATTCAATTACAACTAATACAACTTACTAGATTCCTAGCTATTATCTAAAATACAAAATAATCAGAAGGGCTAATATTATTATCAAATTATTAACATACCTACAAACTTACAAACTTAAACAATAGACTTAATTTTATTATTTGAATTCAATTACAGCTAATACAAGTTACTAGGTACCTAACTATTATTTAAAATACAAAATAATCAGAAGGGCTAATATTTTATTTAATATACTTAATACTTTATTTATATAATACTTACTATTTCATTCTATTCATCATACAATTTCTTAGATATCTTATTTATAATGTTTTGCGCCGAGTCCATAATATCGTCCATTGGTTCAGTCACTACATATTGCACACGCACACTTTCACTATAACTATTCTGTCTTTCATCGTAGTCCAAAATTTGGATTTTAAGCATCCGGTACCCTCTTCTTGGAGCCTTGCTAACCACGAAAGATACCGCATCTTTTTTCGTCCTCTTCCTCGACTTCCGTTTTCTCTCAGCTTGCGCTTCAGCAAGCTTCGCTTGAGCTTCAACTCTTTTTTCTGTGATAAACTCATCCCAGCCCGCCAAAGGGTCCTGGGCACATTGAAAATAAGGGTCATCTTCTGATGTCATTATCTGAAAAAAAAAAAGTTATTAGATTTATGAATTTAAAACAACTTTGCGCACTTAGGTACCTAGATAAATGAAAAATTAATATAGGTAGGTACAGAAATCGTAGGTACTTACGTAAAAATCCACAGGAACTTGACTGGTGTTTGCAAACACAACTGATGTTTACTCAGGATACCAAGCGAATGAGCTTTTTCCTGATAAAATACACAATTGTCGTGTAGGTACCTAGCTAATACTTGCTTCGTTGTGAGATTTCTATAAAACAGGTCTAAACTTGAATGTTCAAATAATCCCACAGGAATCAATTTTCACTACTACCGCCTTTGTTATTTAAAACCTTAGTTTCTTAGAAATTATGCTTTTTGTACTAAATAATTTGCGCCATAATCATAAGGACCTTTAGTAAAATAAAAATGCATTTTTTTAAGTTTTATGAATGTTTTATTTTTATTAAAATGTAGCTAAATATCTATACTTATTAATTAAGTAAATAGGTTTATCATTATTGTTTAAGGTAAAAACTGTTAGGTACTAAGTACTTATATCAAATACCTACTATGCTAAACTATATAAGTATAATAATATTCACATATTTTATCCGAAAACATTTTTTTATCTCTAGTCTATGAATTTGACGGCTTTAACTTTAGAGTAGGTACCTACCTACCTACTTATCTAAATACTAAAACTTATAATATTACATATCTACTACAATATCTATCTTAATACAATCCAAGGGAGGTTGGTTAAGACTGCAATATCTGGGAACTGCCCCAGGCTTTAGTTGAAATCCTATCTTTAGAAACGCAACGCTTATCATCATTTCCAGAGAGAGCTACCTTATTTATTGTCCTTGTAAAAATTTGATGTTTGATTGATTTAAATAAGACATTTTTTCTACGCACAATGTTTTCATTAAAGTTTACGTTTTGGTAGTCTGACACATCTAAATTGCGAACGACGCATGCTTTCACTCCTTTTGCTTTCTTTATTGTACGCATATCAGTTTTTAAGCAATATAACTTTGATCTCAAACCCACAAACTTAGTTACGATGGACCCACCCATTTCATCTTTAAATAATCCAGGTATTTTTTTGTTTATTGTTGGCAAACCATATTGATTAGCACGATCGTAATTGCTGGTATCAAAATGGTGAAGAAAGGTATCTTTTACATTTTGATAGAAATCTGGAGTTTTTATAAAATATATAAAGCTATCAGTATCTGTATAACACAATTGAACGCGATCTTTGTAAAATGGTTTGATCACATCGTAATGAAAATTATACATGTGGGCTTTCGATAATTCTAATACAGAGAAGCCTATATATATTGGTTTATCTAGTACAACCCGATCGGGTTTCATTTGAATCGCTACTAAATTATCGGTAAAAACCGATGCGCTGTGGAAGTATGGACTAGCTATCAGTTTATCAGCACTGGTCCTCTTTTTAGTTGTATTATTTTCATCAGCCCACTCATTAACAAGATGCACATTTACTCTTAATTCGTTGTTTTCAAGAGTTTTGCCAAACATACTATTATTCAAAAGTTTGAAAAAATCTTGTTCAAATATAGAGACAGCTTTTTGTCGGAGTTCAGTATTTAGCTCGATGTATTGTTTAAGATACGGACTTTGTTTAAAAGTAATTACGCGGTGTATTTTGCGCAAAATCAGTCCGTGTTCTAAACATTTTTTCAAATGTACATAATGAATGACATACTCATATTTATTGTATAGATTTGGAACAAGCTTTGTGCTCTTCCCACCTATTGGTATACCTTTTTCTGGGCAAAATGGTAAATCATTATGTGTTGAATGTAAATGATCAGGGTAGAATAGGTCAACTTCAAGAATAAAACCTTCATCGGCATCGTCAGCTACACTCATTATATCTAATCTATCTATTTCACTTTGCTCTAAAAACCTAAAACCTGACAAAGGAAGTGACTTGCACATCCCAAACCCGTAAAGATTATTACAGTCCAGGTAAACTATATATGAATTTTCATTCGTTGGATCGTAATTAGACATAAATTTATTATTAGCTTTAGCATAGCGATGCGTACACACGCATATACCTCCACGAATTCCTTTTTGTATCATACGCAATATAGCTAAATCATCGATGAGCTCAAGTTGTACTCCGGTCTTCAATAACATAGCGTCGAAAGACAAGCTTGGTACAGTTAGATAAAATGCTGGGTCTAGCTGATAATGTTTTTTACAAGTCTTTCGAAACTTTTCAAAAATGTCCGTTAATAGAAGAACATCAGTTTTGACATATAAATCTGTATATTCACCTAGATTATGGATCTCGAATTGCGACCAAACTGACTGAGCATGCTTATAATCAGCAGCTGATACATTTTCATCGGTCAAAGAACTGTAAAACTTTTCTTGCGGTGGTAATCTTTTTTCTTTAAAGCATTTCCAATCGGTCATATATTCATATGGATAAACTCCCTTTCGAGTCAGCAATTTAAACTGATTTTCATCAGGAAAATGTTTTTGCAAATTCACAAAATCGTTCGTGGTTAATGTTTGCGCTAATTTATCAAGACTTGTGCCCAAAAATTTGAATGAATCAACGAACCGCAACGGTACATATTCTTCTTCCGTAACTTGAATAAACTTGGTAAACGAAATGTAATTTTCTTTTGTTTTAGGTAAAATTTTAATCGTGCCAGGCATTTCTCCTAATTGTCTAATAAACAAGTGACAGTCGTAACCTGAAAGGTTATGAAAAAATATTGGAATAAATTTCGGAATTTTGTAGTTTATGTTGCAGTGTGAATGAGCGGCACCACGATACTTCCCTGTGATATGACAGTGATCACGTATTTTATCACCCCACAAAAAATTTTGACAAATGTGACATCGTGTGCTTGTATTAAAATCGTACTCATCTTGTTCATCAAAAACCATTGCTTTACTTTCATTTAATATTTTATAAATTGATTTAACATCATCGCAAAGCAATTTAATAAATTTATCTACACAATCCTCACCGCGATAACTAACACACCGATTATAACTTTCATCTGCGGAACACACTATATTATACGCAAAAGCAACTGGTATGTGTTGGTGTACGTCAGAAGTACTTGCGAAGTTTGGATTAGGTTCACAACCTTGAACGGGACGTAGCATTGATTCGAAGTCAGCATAAATAACAAACGGAACATCTTGCTTTCGATCATAGTTTTTAAACTGAATCACTGATCCTTTCTCCGGAAGCACGGTTACAACACCCCCGCAAACATGCTCTTCGAGCTTTTTAGCAGAAGTGAAAAATAACAAACAACTTTCACAAAAGTGCAATTTTCCATGATGTTTTGTTATCTGATTTCGCACTAAACGAGGTACATCCTTTATCAAGCAATAGTGTGAAATGTTGTCTTGTTCAAGTAACAACAAATGAATGCGTTTTGCGTTGTTGTTGTTGCTGTTAGACTTATACAACGGTCCTGTTATTGTTTTACCGTCTCTTAGTCCGTATACAAAAACAGAAAGACCAGGGTTATTTTTTTCAAAAATTGAAATGTCTGCAAAGTTTACTGGAAATGATAAACCTTTGATGTTCAATATATCTCTGAAATCCGGATATGAAGTTACTCGATCAGGGTGATCATTGGTTGGATATAGAGCCGCGGTAATACTCCACAAAAAACAAAAGTCATCATTGTTACGAATATTCACACATGCTTTTTTGTTTTTAATAAATCTTGGCAAATCTAAAAAGTTAGAACCGCGCAAGGGTTCATATTTATTAATGTTCACTTCTAGGTGACAATTATTTAAAAATGTCCACCCGCTGTCTCTCTCTTCGAATTCTTCAATTTTTTTCGTAATACTGTTTAAGACTTTTGTAAATAAAACTTCAAAGTCATAATTTAAATGCAATGTTACATTACTGGTTGAAAATGATTTCAGTTCTTCTGAATCACTTTTGAACAACAAAAACTTTGAAAACAGTTCAAAGTTTACTTTGACACAGGTATGAGTTTCAAGAGATTGATCAATGAGTGACTTTATTTTTAGTCGATTATTGGTAAAAAAAGTACTTACACATGTATCTGTCTCTTCGGTTGTTGTAATTCTGTAACTCGCGATACGATTTTGAAATGCAGTCTGTATCATCTGTACATTATCAGAACACAGGATTATGTTTCTATTTTTATGTGTATTGCTTCGTAAATGACCTACCCATCGTTTGTTATCAATAGTTAAATTGCAAACAGAACAAAACGGCATCTTGAATACCAGCCTATCCCTACAAAATGAAAAATAAACTTTTATCGAACTAACAGAAAAGCTTGTCTATGTTACCTATCTACTTACATAAGTTATGTACCTACCTACCTAGTGAAACCAACCAACCTATCAATTAATCTAAAGGTTAAAATGAAAACAGTGTAAGTGTCCTAATAATTATTTAGGTTTAATAAACGTTTTAACGTTTTAACACGTTTTAACTACGTGGCTAAGTACAATAGGCACTATTAAGTAGGTACCTAATTTAAAATAATAAGTACTTACAAGATACACTTCAAATGAAAACAATTTAAGTACTTATTTTAATTTGAAATTTGAAATGAAACTTCTTAATTTGTTTTCATTTGAAGTGTATGTTGTCTGAATAGTGAACCGGGTTGCACCCAGAAAATAACTTGTGCGCCTCGCGCACAAGTTTCTGGACGCACTCCCACTGTTTTGTGTCCTCGTCTGTTGAGAACTGCAACCTCACGACTGCCTTCTTCCACCTTTCTTCGGGCGGCAAAGCTTGCGCCTCTTGCGCGTTGTAAACCTTCAGGTCGATGTAGTATTCGCCGCTCGTTTCAGCAACCCGGCGTTGGTTACCGGTCATTACCCGGTTGACAAAGCTCGATGCTAGCTTCTTGCGGGCCGACGACGCCTGCGTGCCGGCCCCCTCCTCGATGTCGCTGTCGCAGAGTCCGAAGACGTCCGCAACACGCGACTTCTTATTACGTCCTCTGAAAGTGATAAAAATATTTATATAAGTACAATATTTAAGTACATTTGTTAGTACATCAACCGCGTTAAAGTTTATTTTAATTAAGTTTAATTAAGTTAGTTACTCAATCACGCAAAAAATACTGCACAGATATGGATGAAACTTGGAATAAGTTGGTATAAGTACCTACGTACCTAGTTTATGACCAGGATTAACACATGGCTAATTTTATCCCGGTAAAAATGCACGGTTCCCGTGGCTTAAAAATATAGTTGTCCACGCGGGCGAAGCCGCGGACGTTCACTAGTTTTGTATAAAGATTAGAGTGGTACTTACCTAGTAGTTTCGGCTTTGCGCTTGTTTGTGGCGCTGCTGCTGGTACCGGCGCCGGCAGAGCCTGAGTTCCCCTTCTTGCCCTTGGTCTTTCCAACAAAGGTTTCAACTTCTGAATCAGACCTGTAAACAATTCAAGCGAAAGTTAATAAACGAAAAAATCACTCTGATAGCATCTGGAAAATGAGATTACCTATAGGTACTTAGTAAAGTATTTAGGTAAGTTCGTAGGTATGAGGCCAACTCTGGTGACGGAATGTTTAGGTCGCTTATAGACCTCCGTCATGGGTTAACGACTTAAAAGCCGGGACCGACAATTTAACGTGCCCTCCGAAGCACGGAAGCGCTCAGCTCGTAATGCCACTTGCGGCCACCCATCCAAATTGTGAGCGCGCACAACGTTGCTTAACTTCATCGATCAATCAAGATCGTCTAAGCTACGCCAAGAGCGCTTTTCTGAAATGAGTTAAAAGATGTCAATAGGTACTTACTTACATTTTAGTCTTGATGAAATATCAGCGACAGCGATAGTAGGTACCGTAGGTACTAGTTCTTCTGCGGCAGAGTCACAGAATAAGTAGGTAGGCTCGTAACGAACGATCGACTACGGACGGTGAAGATGACGTAGCACTGATGCACTCAAAGATCCGATGGAAAATGAATAATTAACTTAAAAACATAGAGTTTTTATAAACGTAAATTGTGTATTTTAATTGGACATAAATCACAAAATTGAGGACAAAGAAATTACATCCTTATCAACAGCAAGAAAAGTGTTGTTTTACAGGAATTAAACATCATTGCAAGAATTGCATTATTGCATTTTACTTCCAAGGTACTAACATCAAGCTAACATCATAATTTTTTATTAGGCCAAGTCTAGACATGTCCATGATTTGAAGTTTAATTTTACCTAGTTAGGTACGGTACCTACCTTACCTACCATATTAGGTACCGAGGTTATGTCTGAGATCCTTTTCCCAACAATTCCCAAAAACATTTTTTTTTAAATAATTTTCGAACGAAAGCGACTTTTTTGATTCAACCCATGTACGTACCTACTTACTTACTTCGTATACTACTTACCTATTTGTAATCCTTAGTTGCGTTAGATACAAATTACTACCCACCTAGTACCTACTCATAAATCGCTGACACTAACTGTGTGAAAACGGCTTTACTGTACCCTACTAGGTAGAGTCCGCGCCAGCACTCAAGTCCTACGGCAAAAGCGGGAACTAATTGTTTTATTTACTTTATTACGCTCTTTTAGTCACGGTTGTTTAGTTGTTCTGGTGTGTAGAATTAACGAACGTAAAAACTTGCATAATTATTATTGTTCAAGCCTTATTTGGAGAATTATTATTAGTAATTTTTTACCCAACCTATTTCTGCGATAGCAGCGCCGCGTCTATAGGACTTCAGTGGTGGCGCGGACTTTCTAGGTTTGGCACTGATTCTAGGTTTAGCACGAGTTACTAATTAATTAGCACGAGTTTTTAACAATCCCTGCCTCACTTTGATAACACTACCTACTTACCTCCTTTTGTCTTCCATCATAAGAAATAAAAAATATTATGTTCCAAGTAGCTACCTACCTGACAATTTTGAATTATATTTAGGTTTCTAGGTAGGTTGGTAGGTATTATGTGATTACCAACGCCTAGAGTATTTTATTTATATTCTTAACTAATAGGTTTTTAAACCTACCTAATCGGTAAACACGGTGGTCACCTACATACATACAATACATAGTGTAAATCCATACCTACCTAATATTGCAATACCAGGTACCTACAGTAAACAAGTGTTAGTAAGATATTTTTTCAAAAATTTTAATTTTTGTTTGTAAAAAGCTAGCCAAAACCGAATGAAAATGTTAACTAGTTAAAATATCCTTTTACAAATAGTTTTTCCCACAGCACGGAGTGCGGACTGTATCATCCTTATCCTATTCTGCAACTTTGCAAAATTACGTAGCCGTGTGCACACTGATAGAAGAGTAAACAAAGCTATAATTAATGTAGTTTAACCGTCATGTGTAACAAAGAAAAGATGATAGTACCTGCCTATGTTGTATACTTTGGTAAATAAAGATGGACTAACTAGAAAAGATTCTGGACTTACTTTTGATAATTACTTATTATTGTTAGATACTTATGAATGTAAATTGTATCTACTTACCTTCTTATTTTGTAGCTACCTACTTGCGTTCCTGGCAAAACGTGAAAATGTAAACTGAAGGCTCTTGGGTACTTGAGTAAAAGGGAGATACCTATTAGTAATCTTTAATGTAAAAAAAGTTAGTGGCACCTCCCAACTCAATTTTGTATAGCTTTAGTTCGCATAGCTTTTTATCGCATTGTCTCTAGCACAACTGCTTTAGTGAATTTGCTTACCTAGGTATACGCTAAGTTAAGGTGACGCTTCGCGTTGGAGACCAAGACCAGAGACAGAAACAAGAGCGCGTTTTCATATAAAATAACGTTTCTTTGTCTCGTGTCACTTTCACGCGCCCTTACAAAGCCTGTCTGTTTAGGGCTATTTTGATTCACTCGTTAGCTACAAAAAAAAATGTTTATTTCTTCAACTTAATCCAAAGTTTACATTTCATGGGTTTGAGATACCCTTTTAAGTATAAAAATACCTGTGCTAGGGTATCTCGCTCTTCCGTATATGTGTTTTCATGTAGATTAAGATAAGATTATAAAATAGGTAAATTTCAGTAATCAATCAACCATTCCTCGTTTTTACGTTTTTTGAAACGCAAAGAGTTAACGAGCTAACAAGTGAATCATAATAACTCTGCTGGTATCGGTCTCCGACGCGAAACGCTGCCTTAAGGTTCCCACACGCGAGAAAATATTATGTTTCAGTATGAGTTCAGTAGGTAGTGCGCCCGTTTTGAGATCACGCTTTAGTCTTTTTTTATTTATTAAAACTTACAAGACGCGAGTAATTCATTCATAACGGAAATTAATTGATTTTCATACATCTCTGGGGAAAGTAATAGTACCCAGTGGGTGGTACACGATCTGAAACATGGTGATGCAAGATAAGTTTAATTTCTAATGTCTGTGAATCAACAAAGTAAACTAAGTACCCAGTGGAAGATATTAAGAATTTCTTTGTTACGTTTTCGAGCCGAATCTGGTCTCCGGGGAACGGAAAAAGTACCCAGTGGAAAACTTAACACAATTCTTATTAAAGTCTTCGAGACAAACCTTAAGAATTTCTTTGTTACGTTTTCGAGCCGAATCTGGTCTCTGGGGAACGGACAAAGTACCCGGTGGAAAACTTAAGACAATTCTTATTAAAGTCTTCGAGCCAAATCTGGTCACTGGGGAAGGAACAAAGTAAACAGATTATGACATTAGAGGTTTCTTTCTTGGCATTATGTGATTGGTATTACTCTATCAATTACCAATGTGTTTGAATCTACTCAAATCTTTAAGTTTGACGAATGTTAGTGTTCAGTGATCAAAGTGTAAATAAGTGATGTTTAATTTCAAAACGTGTTTCTGTAACTCGGTAAGTTCCATTACTTTTCTGATTCCAACAAAACGATAATAAATCATTGGGCACGCTAGACCGCAAAAAAGTAATTGGGCAAGCTGGACCACGAAATGTTATTGGGCAGCTGGACCACAGGTCTACGAGTGCAACGAGTAGACCGATGTGGTCCAGCGTGCCCAATAACTACCTACTCATTTAAAGCTCTGATTTTTATATTTTCAACAATTTAAGGAAGATTAATATTCAATTGAGGTTTTAATTATATAACATTTACAGATTTGAGTCTATTGCGCTGAAACAACAAACGGTTTTGAAACGCTAAAATTTGTATATTCCTGCGTGTTTTCTAATAGCAAATCGCAAGAAGCTATCTCTGTTCCGTAGAAATAGCTTAGGCGTGCTTTCTACTTACCCACTTTACCTATTTACAACTACTACTTCATGGTCATCACCTACCTAAAACCAATTTAAGTAATTATCATTAAGTAATTTTGAAATTCGTAGGTAATAAAAAAATGTTTAAAAATTTCCATGAGTGCAAAAAGAGGAGGTCAGACGGTCACCCATCCCAACATTTTGTTCCCCATACAAACTTTCAACCCTTATTTTTTTATCTCAACCATGATAACATATGAAAAAAAGTAGCCTACGTCCTTTCCTGGGATATAATCTATATCCATGCCAAATTTTATCGTAATCTTTTCTTTAGAAAACAAAGTGTTTAGAAATTTAGATTGAATTCTTTAAATGTACATATCTTTTTTATTTGTGAACGGATTTTGATAAAAAAACTTCTATTTTTTAATCCCAACTTACCATAATACAACAGTCAAAACTACATCCAATTCAGTAGAGCCGTTTTTGAGATTAGCAGCAATAAACACACAGAGAAACTAAAGTCACAGTAGAATTCTTTAAATAGATATATCTTTTTTATTTGTGAACGGATTTTGATAAAACAACCCCTATCTTTTAATCCCGGCTTACCATAATACAACAATGAAAACTGCAACCAAATCAGTTCAGTAGTTTCAGAGATCTTAGTGCTCAAACACACAGAGAAACGAAAATTTCAAAGTCACAGATTACCAACAGTTACTATGAAGTGTTTGCGTTCAAGGTCAACGTAGATCGCGCTTATGACATTTTTGGACGTGAAAAGGTTATATGGATCAAAAACTGACATCACTTAATTGAATACTTATAAGTTTGTTCTTAGACTTCATTCTTATTATATGTATAGATATAAAATATAAAATTACCGTCTTATTATATGTATAAAATATATATTAGATAATATTACATAGTAATCCTACTAATATTATAAAGGCGAAAGTCCGTGTGTGTTTGTGTGCTACTAAACCGATTTTGATGAAAATTGGAATATGGATAGTTTAGGTTCTGGTGTAACACATAGGCAAATTTTTATCCCGTAAAAATATAATGGTTCCCGTGGGATAATAAAAATAATAGTCCACGCGGGTGAACCCCTGGCGTTCACTAGTATAGTATACAGTAAAAGTATAGATTAGTATAGAAATATAGATAGTGTACACGAAACTGTAACTGTTAGGAAGTTTTTGTGGTTGATTGTACATATTGATCGCGACCATCCTTCAAATTGTCGGTTAACGACCTTAACGTCACAGATCGATGACTGATCGGGGTGCTACGATAATGTCTGTAATTTTATTATGCCTATGAAATATTGATGGAATCAATTGAACTCGAATAATAAATCCCATTGAAAGGTGAGCTATTCTATAATAAACTTGTTTGAATCGCCATTGAGGCATTGTTTGAACCTATTGAGGCTCATAGAATAAAACGAACAATGCAAAAAAAAAAAACAATAGGCCTAGTACTTTCGTATGCAAGTGTACCCATGCGCAAACATACCCCCTCCACTGTCTTCCAGCGTTATTTTTACGTGACGCGGAAAGGCGCGGGACATACAGAAAAGACGTAAGACGAGGACGCGTCGCAGACATAATGTCTCTTCCGCGTCCCTTTCATAGAAAATGTATAAAAGCGTCGCGCCGCAAAACCTACAGAAGAGACGGGGCGCCCCGTCACATTTTGTATGAAAGGGACGCGGATAAGACAAATGTCTGCGCGCCCCGTCTCTTCTATCTGGCCTGCGCCTAAGGGTTCCAAAATACAAAGATTGACTAGTTTTCCCCCGAACTTAAAAAAATCAACTCGACAAATATTAATTCGAGATTTAGAATGTAATCGATTGTACTACAACTAATCCAAATTGTAAACTGCCTAGCTTATATGAACATACAGAAGGCCTTCCTTATAAACGCCTCTCAAGTCTCAACTTGAACAATGGTTAAACAATGCTCAAATTTTGCCGTCACTGTCACTATCTAACAAAAAAGGATGGCAACAGTTTAAATGGTGTTTCAATTTTGACAGAAGTTAAGTGGTGTTTATAAGTAGAGCTTATATTGCTAATCAAGAGTGTCAAAACCTTTGGTTACGATCATAGTCATACCAGGGATATCTAGATAGATATCCTTATTCAAACTCGCACACAACAAAACAGTTTAATTTCTCTCTCTTTCCTTGTCGATCGAGCGAGCGAAGCGAGCGAAGATCTTAGTGGTAAGTTGGGCGATTTTGCTTTGTATGTTTGTATGTTTGTATGTTTCACGAATTGTTGTTCGAGCATAACTGTCGAACCGTTCATCCAATCTGCATGAAACTTGATAGGTCAATAGGTTGTGGTAAGGAAATTTACGGGGGAGCATATGAGCTTAATCGATGAAGGGGTTGTGAAGATATTGGGTTCCCAAGGGGGTAAAAAATTATGAAAGTTACACAAATAAATTGAGTGGGGTGTCATACGAAAGGGCTTATTTTGTACATTCCAAAATGGTTTTTATTTTTAATCTAGGATGTATAGTTTTTGAAATACGACCAAAGACCAAAAACTACGAAACCAGAGCTGCAAGAGCTCCCGTTGCATAGAGTTTCGATGACTTCGTAGCTCATTGACTGGTCGGTCTTAAAAAGAGAGTGGCATCGTTGCGGTTTGGTTTGCAATGATTTTAGATGCTACTTGATTTATTTTCATAATAAAAAAAATTTTGATAAAGAATGAAAATAATTGGGGTAAAAAAAGTTAAGTAAACAAATATAATAGCGGCATTTACACGATAGAGATTATCCCACGGATCCGGACTGTAAAGATATCTGTAAAGATATCTGTAAAGATATCTGTAAAGATATCTTTAAAGATAACTGCGGATAAAACTAGCGGCCTTTAAACGCTAAAGATTTTCCCACGGATCCGGACTGTAAAGATATCTGTAAAGATATCTTTAAAGATATCTGTACAGATAACCGAAGATTTTGGACTGGCGCGTGGAACGGTATAAAGGACATGGCCGATTCCTAGAACAATTTTGCCCCACAGATGCCCACAGGAAAGAATGCTTGCGTCATGATCAAATTGGGATTTTTGGGTTTGTTTTTTTATTTTATAGTGAGACTCCATTCATCTTCTTCCTTTTTAAAGTGGGATTTAAAAGATAATCTAATTTAAAGCAGCAGGCTGTGACGCCCAGCATGAACGGATAAACCTAGGAAACTATATTTTTTAGGTTCGTATAGTAAAAGCTTTGCTTACTTTGGGGATAGATGGCGCTGTGTGTAATGTCCAACAATAATTATTTAGTAAGTATTATTATGGACTGGCAGAATTTTAAGTGAACTAGGGTATGGAAAATAAATAAAATAATAAATTAAAATAAAAGTTCTTTATTTCAGACTTTCATCCATATATTATTTAACACACGGGAATTTTCACGTGAAAATATTATCATTCATTTATATTATGTTAGTATTAGTAGGTAGGCAAAAATCGGTGGCACATTTGAGTGGTAAGTAGGTACAACCGGACAGTCAATGGCAAGTATAGGTTGCCAAGATGGCATGCCTTGACTCCCAAGACTGAATAAGATGAAAGTCAGGCCTGTCGGCTATCGCCTGAAGGAGGCTGTTGCAGCTTGACGCACACAGCTGCTCCCAGTACCTGCAATTTAAAGTAAAAAAAGAAAAGTACTTAGGAAAAATTGGGAATTTCATCAATAAAATTATCTACACTCATGTGCAGTGATTCTGTACTTACCACCTAAAATAAAATATGATATAAATAAATAAAATAAAAAGCCTTTTATTTCTCTATAATTAACATTTTTTTCTTATCACTAATGCTTATAATCTAAGTAGGTACTAGAGAACCCCTAAGGTGAAGGCCTCCTCCAAAGCCAGCCATCTGTCCCTGTCTTGTGCTACTCGGAGCCAGTTTGGTCCAGCAGTTTTCTTGATGTCGTCGTCCCAGCGAGCGTATGGTCTTCATAGGAAGACAAGACGCTGCATAGGCAGCGTCGACCTCTTGGACCCTCCCAATTTGTCACTCTCCTAGTCCATCTTCCATCTTGTAGACGGGCTACATGTCCAGCCCACTTCCATTTTAGTCAGTATGTATATCCCAAGGCGTCAGTACTTTTTGTAATTTTAAATAAAATATGATAAATCCTCATAAATCACTCATCACAACACAATCACACAACTGAAACTCAACGAAATTCCTTTTACATCTGTCAAATTCTTGTCCGTCTGTTTTGTTTACTATTTGAGTGTCATGTCAACCGCGAAAAAGAAGGTAGGTCTATCTGATAAAAATATTGTCTGTGATACCTAATAGCCCCTCCAGACTCTCGGCAAGAAACCCCGACAACACCCGAGAAGCGTGAATGTGAGGAGTTTCTCGCCTTCTCGTTCTCGCGCTTCGGTGTCGGTACCTATTTTTGGCCGAGACAAAGGATTTCAAACAGATCACGAGTGAGAAAATTGAGAGTGTGGATAATTTGTTTGTTCTTCGAGAAGTCTCGGTGAAACTTCTCGCCGTGAGTCTGGAGAGGCATTACGGACTGTAGGAAGTGACTAAAGTTACTAATAAAATAACATATTATATTCCCACAAGGCACGAGATATCTAAGTATTCTGTATGTACCAGTTAATTTTGTGATATTTTATTTAAATAATATTATTCAGACGCATAGTCTAATTCGATATTCGGCTCTCTGGGGCAGTATTCGGCCAAATCCTTTACAAAGTTTTTTTCTTGATTCTTGAATTTTGAACCTTGAATCTGATAGCCCCTCCAGACTCTCGAGAGAAAGCTCGGCGAGAAGTCTCGCCGAGACTTCTCGAAGAACAAACAAGCTATCCACACTCTAAATTTTTCTCCGTCGTGATGTTTGAAATCCTTTGTCTCGGCCAAAAATACCGACACCGATCGGAGAACAGGCGAGCCAGAGAACGAGAAGGCGAGAAGCTCCTCACACTCACGCTTCTCGGGTGTTCTCGGGGGTTCTCGCAGAGAGTCTGGAGGCCCTATCAAATTTTGAATCTTGAATCTTTGAAGAGACAGCTGTCAAACTTCAAATGGCCATATCTCGGGAACTACTCGTCCTAGACTCCCCGTTCTCAGTTCAAATGAAAGCTATGACCAAGATCTTCATTTCAAGTGACAGCTGTCAAACTTCAAATGGCCATATATCGGGAACTACTCGTCCTAGACTCCCCGTTCCCAGTTCAAATGAAAGCTATGACCAAGATCTTTATTTGAAGTGACAGCTGTCAAACTTCAAACCGCCATATCTCGGGAACTACTCGTCCTAGACTCCCCGTTCTCAGTTCAAATGAAAGCTATGACCAAGATCTACATTTTCAATAACAGCTGTCAAAATGACATCTGTCATCTGAAATGTAGATCTTGGTCATAGATTTCATTTGAACTGAGAACGGGGAGTCTAGGACGAGTAGTTCCCGAGATATGGCCATTTGAAGTTTGACAGCTGTCACTTCAAATGAAGATCTTGGTCATAGCTTTCATTTGAACTGGGAACGGGGAGTCTAGGACGAGTAGTTCCCGCGATATGGCCATTTGAAGTTTGACAGCTGTCACTTCAAATGAAGATCTTGGTCATAGCTTTCATTTGAACTGAGAACGGGGAGTCTAGGACGAGTAGTTCCCGAGATATGGCCATTTGAAGTTTGACAGCTGTCACTTCAAATGAAGATCTTGGTCATAGCTTTCATTTGAACTGGGAACGGGGAGTCTAGGACGAGTAGTTCCCGCGATATGGCCATTTGAAGTTTGACAGCTGTCACTTCAAATGAAGATCTTGGTCATAGCTTTCATTTGAACTGGGAACGGGGAGTCTAGGACGAGTAGTTCCCGCGATATGGCCTTTTGAAGTTTGACAGCTGTCACTTCAAATGAAGATCTTGGTCATAGCTTTCATTTGAACTGAGAACGGGGAGTCTAGGACGAGTAGTTCTCGAGATATGGCCATTTGAAGTTTGACAGCTGTCACTTCAAATGAAGATCTTGGTCATAGCTTTCATTTGAACTGAGAACGGGGAGTCTAGGACGAGTAGTTCCCGAGATATGGTCATTTGAAGTTTGACAGCTGTCACTTCAAATGAAGATCTTGGTCATAGCTTTCATTTGAACTGAGAACGGGGAGTCTAGGACGAGTAGTTCCCGAGATATGGTCATTTGAAGTTTGACAGCTGTCACTTCAAAGATTCAAGATTCAAAATTTCAGATTCAAGGTTCAAAATTCAAGAATCAAGGATCGAAATCCAAGATCGAAACCAAGGATCGAAATCAAGGATCGAAATCAAAATCAAGCATCGAATTCAAGGATCGAAACCATGGATCGAAATCAAGCGCTGATTTTGTCGAGCGCGGTAAAGTAAAAATATCCTGAAATTTAAATGACATGGGCACACTACTAATCCAACAACGAGTGTGAAAGAGACAAAGCTACCACGAAAGCCTCTCAACAAGACCAACAATCCTTATAACCAAGATTAAATGATAATAGATCGTTGTGTGGACTGTACAGATATCTGTAAAGATATCCGCGGATAAAACTAGCGGCCTTTAAACGGTAGAGTTTTTAGCACGGATCTGGACTGTACAGATATCTGTAAAGATATCTTTACGGATATCCGCGGATAAAACTGTCAAAGGTTGGAATGGCAGAGATCGATCCGCGGGAAAATCCGCAGGCCGATCTCTGCGTGTAAATGCTGCTAGAGTGGGCTGTCAAATGAAAGGTCTTTATTTGTACATTCCAAAATAGTTATTATTTTTATTCTAGGACGTATACTTTTAGAAATACGACGAGAATTCATAAATATGAAATACCTAAATGAAAAATTAGACACGACATTATGTATTGCATGCATGCCAGTATTTTTTACCATGAAGAGCTAGCGCAATAGGCATACTCGGCAGTATCAGTAGTAGCACTTGAAATTATAGGGGTAGTCAGAAGAAAGTCCAAATGTAAGCCATCTACGGTGCGCGAGATCTCAGTTCGGGGCGAACTACTAGTTTATTGGCAACAGAAAATTAGACCAATGTGTGTGTGTTTTGGCGTGTGATGCACCGAACCCAAGTTTTGGCGATGTTAGTGAGTCACGAATCTTCCCCTTTTTGAAAAGATCATTGTTCACAGTCATTATTTTTCATGTGGCCATTTGTTTATGATATTTTGTATAAGTAATATATACACAATATAATACAGGTTTTCAAAAGTACCTTAACCCGAATTTCAGGTAGGTACATAATTCCTAAAATCAGGCTTCGTGCTTTCATTTCATTCAAATTCGATCTGCCGTTTCGCATAATGCTTTGATTAATATCTAGTTATTAATCATCTGTGGAGCAGAACTATTCAAGCCGTTGGGAATTGCCTTCCAAATTCGAAATTTGAAATAGCATTAACAACGTCGGTTACGGTGTGTTGGTTTGTTTTGTTAGTGGTTAGTAGTTCAATAATAAAATATACTTATCCAGAACGAAAATTGAGTTTTTTTTTTCTCTCTTTATTTTGGCTTCGCACGGCTTGTGCATTCAGCCAGTGTCAAGTAATTAATATACTTCAAGTTTACAATACATAAATATAATAAGCCACCCCTCCCCTTGTGCCTCAGTAAAGATGTGGGTTTACTGAAACATCAACACGGACTTTTTGGGAGAAATCGAAAAGCAATACTATCCAATTTTGTTTCACTTGCCCACACTTATGCACATTCACGAACACTTAACGGTTCATAATCCACCATTATTACACATTAACATTCGAAGAAGAGTTTTGGAAAATAAAACAAAACGAAATCATGACTTCTCAAATTCCCGCCAAAAAGTCGAAAATTGAGTTATGATGATGAGATGATGAGAAAATTGAGTGCCCTCCGAAGCACGGAAGCACTAATCTGTTAATGCTACGAGCCGTCAACCATCCGAATTGTGACGCTGAGAACGTTGTTTAACTTAAACGATCTTTCGAGAACGTCTAAGCAAGCTAAGCCACAAGCGCTTCGCACTTTATTAATATTCGTAAACTGAAGTAATTGTGTAAGTTCGACTATCTCTAACAGCATTTTAATACCACATGGTAATTAAATTAGATGTAACAAAGCACCAGTCAAACGCTTCTTGAATAGCGGTGACCGTGTTATAACAGCCGTAAGATTTTTTTTAAATCTATATAAGTAGAGAGGATGAATGAAAGTAGATTGACGAAACAGGTCCATAAGACGAGTGTGAATGGGACCGTCAGAAGGGGAAGACCTAGGCGCACATTCCTAGACCAAATTGGCGAATTATTGGAAAAAGGCCAGGTCAATAGTACCCTAAACCGACGAGCTTGCATGAAGAATGTGATGAGAGTGAATGAAGCGAAAGAAGTGTGTCAGGATCGTAGCAAGTGGCGATCTGTGATCTCTGCCTACCCCTATGATGGAATACAGGCGTAAGTTTATGTATGTATGTAGTAGACCTTAGCCACAATCTCACCTGATGGTAATTAGATCTAATTAGGTAGTTAGATGTGGTCATGTTATGATCATGACACCGCTAACGTGTGATCGTAAAGGCAGCGCTTACTAGTATATATCAGTGCCTCTAGTCAAAAAGGGCACAACTCAAATTCGGCACTTTTCAGGAGAGCCAAAAAACCAAACTTTTAATGTTTTTTGCTATTTCGCAAGTGAAATCAAAATTTCTATTGATACAGAATTGTAGACAAAAAATAGCCCTTTCATTTAATGGTAATCACTTTCTCGTTTGTTTACTATTTCTATATTTTTTTCTTGTTTTACTTGGATTGTGCCTTTGTTAACGCAGATGTAATGGAATAACGTTAACTATTCTAGTCAGTTTACTCGTACTAAAAGAAATATTACGACTTGTGCCTTTTGAATAACGGAATAACTTTATCAATACTAGTCGATTTACTCCTATTCAAAGAAATACTAAGACATAATCCATTAGTAACGAATACTTATTATGACAATTACGGCTTATTTCCATCAATTACTGATGTCGAGAGCTGTAGTTATGTAAATAGAATCTAGAGTTAAACAATAATTATAATATTTTTAATATTTATTTTAAAAAAATCAATATTATGACAAATGTTTTCAGTAAGTAAATTCTAAGTATTCCTCGGTATTTTAATTTACTTCCTCATTTTCTAGTATAAAGCACAAACCGGGGTCGTCTTCAGCTCTCTCTGATTCAGAATTCAGTAAGTTGCATAAAAATCTTGAATTATGGTAGATCCTTTATGCGCGGGGTTATCCTGACTCACTAGTTATAAAGCCAACTTAGCTTCTCCCAGAAGCTCAGAAGTTTCCTGGGGTCTTCACATGCTTCGAGGAGCGACCTCGGGTTGTTGAGGATATGCTGCCGTTGTGCTGCTACGCCCAGGTATTCCAGGACTACGTGGGCTGCTGATTCTTCTTCGGTTAGACATCCCCTGCAGAGTGGGATGTCCGTGGCACCGATGTTGTACAGCTGTTTATTGAGGGTACAGTGTCCTGTCAGCGTCCCTGTGATTATTTTGATGTCTTTTCTTTGTAGGTTCATCAGGCGACGTGTCAGTCGTGGTGTGGCTGCTGTTATCGCTGCTCTGGACTGTCTGTAGTCCGTCGCCCGTGTTCATCGATCGTTGTGAAGGTTTTGGGTGTGTTCTGTATCTAGGTGCGTAGCTGGGAGAATGTCAGAGGAAGGAATGGGGCTGGGTATTCCACTTGTGTTTCCGAGCCCCTTCTGGCTAGTTCATCTGCAGCGACGTTTCCCAGTGATCCACTGTGTCCCTTGATCCATTGTAGAGTTACCCTGTTCTTTGCGGCGATACTTTCAAGGGAAAGATGACATTCGTATATGCGCTTGGAGTTGCATTTTTGGCTCTCCAGTGCTCTGAGGGTTGTTGTACTATCTCGGGGACTACTATGCCGTTGTCTTCTATCCCACTCCGTTTGATAGCAGTGGCAGCTGATTGGAAAATGGAACTGCGTGAGCCTAGTGTCATAGGTAAGATAAGATAAGATAAGATAAGATTAGTTTTTATGTGTTTGTATTTTGTAGTGTTTCCGGGATGTCGATTGTCTTGGAATCTTATCACACGATATTATGGTAGAATAAATAAGTATCTCGTATCATGTGGTGGTCATCAAAACTTTTTCTAAAACTTGAACAAAAATCGTCAATTTGGTATACTGGAAGGCAGAACGAGATCAATTACATTAAAAAACAAAAATTAAGACTTATTTTACTTCATCACATTAAATCAATCAATACCAGCGACACACAGATTATTATAATACTTACTACGTAAAAGATACATTAATGTCTCATTATTATCCATGCTTATAATCACCAAAAACAACAAATAGAGATATTCCCTTAGAAACATGCATAACAAATGGATCAACTTCATTTATTTCTAACTCTGTTTATCTAATGCATTGGAACGTCATGAGTTATGCCGTTTTGTTTCATTGTAATATTTTTTTAACTGAAATTATGCCTTCATGTTCGATGATGTTTTGGGCTTACTGCTACTTATTTCCTTTTAGTTGGGAAATTTTGTCGATAACTAAAGACGTTCCCTTTCTGACAGTCGAGTTATACCCTTGATGTAGTTGAAAAAACCAGGTTAGGATGCAGCTAGAGTTATGAATTTTTGATATGTTATGTAACTGGATACGTAGATCACGATAATGCAATAAAAACAAAAGGGCACAACTCGACTTATGTCCTTTTTGACTGGAGGCACTGATATTTCACGCTATGTCGAAAAATACTCGATCGGATCTACTGTTTTGTTGCAAAGTTTTAGAACTAAGAAGTAGAGCTATTTTATTTAACACGCTTTTGTCAATTACTTTTAAATAATGTGAATTAATATAATGATGGACATTTTAAACATATTCTTCTAGCCGCAAAGTAAGCAAAGCTAGTGCATAGAAAAACACCTAGACCCGAGGCAAATATTTACAGATCATATAAAATCAACACAACGCCACACCAGTCGTCGCAATCGAGTTGAATAGAAGCTGCATTTACTTATTTTAAGCGTAAATGATTTTAAAATACCACCAGATGTGGCAATTAGTTTTAGATAAAATATCACCGCTATAATACGGGCTAAAATTAGAGAACAAACCCCTCTACCATGATTGCACAAGTTTTTACCAACATACTGTACCGCGGTCAGTCTAAAGCACTGGTTTCTTAAATACGATGACCGCTTAGTAACGAACGTATACAAATAAGGCTGAATTTAACCAAACTTGATTAAGTTTAGTCTCGAGAGTAAAATATTGTTTGTTTCAATATTTTGACATTGTAAACTTGACACCTTAAAACCAGGATAATTTGTATGGACATAATAATGTTCGGTTGCGCTTTCCAAACAATTGTATTTCGAATTATGTCGGCTAGCTAATAGTCTCGAGTCGAACTAAATCCACTTTTGGTCGAATCCAGCAAATAGAATAAAAAATCTAAATAAATAGTGAGATACTTACCACAAAGGACGGGAATATGCCTAAAGAAGAATTTTATGTAGGTTTAATAATAGAAATAAAAAGAGAAAAGAAATAAAACTAAACCTTTAGCACTTCATAATAATAAGCGATAGTATAATTTGTTACTCATAGGGGAAAAAAAATTAAAACACAAATCACTAATGACAAAAAGCGAAAGTTGGGATGTTTGGATGGATGTATGTTTTTTACTCTATAACTCGACAACCACTGAACTGATTTGCCTGAAATTTAAAATATGGATAGAAAATGACCCGTAATAAAGGAAGCCGCGGGCGAAAGTAGTCCATAATTATAATTCTCTTCCATATTCGTTCAAATCTGTGTTGATTCGTTTAAGGCTCACAAATTATTTAAATTGTAACTTCTTTTTCGTACTTATTTATATGCAGGGCTAAAACGACCCTAATAAAATTATTAAAGAATCAGTACTTACATAATGTATAATAAAATAAAAATAAAATAAAATCTTTTTATTTCAGACAACAAAGGGGGTCCATATTTAGGGGTAAAAATTATAATATGAATGTAATTAAAAAAAAAGTATTTATGTAGTGCCTATATCAGTCATGTGGTTCCCATCACACAAGCTCTACTCAGGGGCTACATGATGCTGTGTGAAATATCCAGCATTATTTGTTTTATTTATTTAAATAAATCATTTAAATACCTGAATAAATAAATTTAAAATTATAAGATCATGTGACGGATGACACTTTTTAAAAACCATCATTACAAACCAGAATGAGAAAAGTTTGACCTTTTGTTTTCTAATCGGTTGCGGGATTTGTGGAACATCCCATTAAGCTCCACCTCAAACTAAAAATAAAATTGAAACTATCATGGCATTACGAACCTATTATGATGACCTCTGTTGCACAGTGGGTGAAAGCCCGCCTGAGACGCAAATGTTTATATGATCTTTTAATATTTGTCTCGAATTTGAGTGTTTTCTATGTATAATACTAGTGACCCGCCCCGGCTTCGCACGGGTCGCATCACACATCACATTAGAAACGTCTAAAATCATCAATGTTTCTCTACTAATTATACTCATAAACCTTCCCCTTGAATCACTCTATCTGTTAAAAAAACCACTTCAAAATCCGTTGCGTAGTTTTAAAGATCTAAGCACACATAGGGACAGACAGCGGGAAGCGACTTTGTTTTATACTATGTAGTGATAGTGATAGTGATTTATGTATTTCAAAAAGAAGTATAAAAGTAGTATTATCAGTCATTGTTGTTCCCTTAACACAAGCTCTGCTTACATCGGGGCTACACGATGCTGTGTGAAATGTCCAGAATTATAAAATAATAATCCGGGGTTGAATTGACATGTGAATTGTTTAAAAAAAATTAAACGCATCATTCAATTTCAATTTCAATTTATTTATTGCGAAAATGGGTAAAAATAACAATGTAGATTTAAAATTAAGGTCCTCCATTATCAGCTAGTTAGCATGCAACATTACAATTTACACAGAATTAAATACAATAAATTTAAATTAGAATTTAGTAGTGATGTCAAAACGAAAAAATAATAATAGTGCAAAATTAAGAAAAACAATAGTACCTACTCATTTAAAATTTATCATTTAAGAACTCGTCAACGCTATAATACACTTTTTCTTGAAGTAATTTTTTTAATGTCAATTTAAAGATGTTGTCAGATATTGTCTCTAGTAAAGATCTTGGCAGGTGATTGTAGACCTTTGGTGCCATACAGAGTATACTGTTTTTAAGCAAAGCAGATTTGTACGCAGGACATGTGAGTAGATGGTTTCGACGCTCACCTCTAAAAGAATTGTAGAGATGTCGGTTGCTCCTGACAAACTGAACCACTTCAAATATATATATGCTAGGCAGAGTTAAGATCTTAAGGCTTCTAAAATGTGGCTTACAGCTTTCGATCTGTTTCAGTTTACAAATAGCCCTAATGCATTTCTTCTGTGCCTTAAAAACCATTTTTTTATCGGTAGAATTTCCCCAGAACATGACACCATACCTTAGAAGGGATGCTACATACCCGTGATACGCAGTCAAAAGCGTAGTTTTACTCGCAGTCTTTGACAGCATGTATAATGCATATGAAAAGCTATTAACTCTAGAGCAAAGAGTTTCTATATGAGCTTTCCAGTTTAGGGTAGAGTCAATATTTAAACCTAAGAATTTAGTCATGTCAATTTCTTTTATTGTATGTCCAGAATAGTTTATGTCAATATTGGATATTTTAATTGCTCTATTTCTAAATATCATTAGATTAGTTTTAGTTAAATTAATTTTTAAATTATTAGATGTCAGCCAGTCAATTATGTTACCTAATGTATCGTTTATGTCAAGTGTTAGGGACGTTTTCTCAGTACCTGTAAAAAGGATAGTGCTATCGTCTGCAAAAAGAGTCATATGGTGGTTCATTATTCTAGGAAAATCGTTAATATACGTGATAAACAAAAGAGGACCTAGAACACTGCCTTGGGGTACTCCAAATTTGACTGTTCTTATTTCTGACCGGAATTTGATTTGTTTTTTCAGTTTAGGACAAATCTTTTGTTTTTTAAATTTTGAGTTCTATTTCAATAATCCAAGCTACAAACAAATGAAATCCAATCCTGTACAGTCGCCATCAGAACTGCTCCGACTCCGATGTACAATAACTTTTCTCATTTCGCTGCCGCGTTCAAGATGATAACTCCAACTTGCTCTAAACGTGATATTCACAGCTTGTATATAGTAAGGTGATAGTAGATTCTCTCCATTTATAGAACAATAGGTTTTTATAATGAAATTTATATGGACACGGGATTTTATCGCGTAATTTACCTTATTTATATATCCCGACGTTTCGGCTATTTTACAACAGCCATGGCGGGTCGCGCGACCCGCGACGCGGTAAATTACGCGATAAAATCCCGTGTCCATATAAATTTCAATATGAATAGTGATCGCAAAAGTTTAAAAAAGGTTTTTATATATATTTAACCTTTTCAAAATAATCTATGAACGGAACTTGGAAATCATTTTTAACCGACTTTAAAGAAAGGAGGAGGATCTCAAATCATCGGAATATCTTGTGTTTTTTTTATGTATGTTCACCGATTACTCGAAGACGCCTGGACCGATTTGAAAAATTCTTTTTTTTTTGAAAGGGTACATAACTACTTTCCAATTGGTGACACAAAAATTTGGTAAGGATCTGTAGAGGATCTTCGGAGTTATGAACAGAAATGCACATCGAGTGTAGAAAACTGCTTAGCTAACATTGAAGTCGGTTAAAACTTTTAATTTAATCACTTGCTTTAATTAAATTTGTGCGAAAAAATCTATTATGAGAACTTGGAAATAATTTTGTCTATCTCATCACGCATCTATCAAGGACGTCTAAGCAAATTACGCCACGAGCGCGTCTTAGAATGGGACAATAGGATGATACAAATTAGATAGGTCTGAAAAGGTCTTTGTCCAGCCGGCCTAATGCAACATCGAGACAGATTATCTCAATCGGTCGAACTGCTCTAATGCATACGCTAGAGTAGTTTAACCGATCGAGAAATCTGGTTTCTCGATGTTGCACATGTTAAAGGCCTTCTGAGGGTTTGTTTCCCATCATTAAGTAATAAATAAATAAATAATGCTGGACATTTCACACAGCATCATGTAGCCCCAAAGTAAGCCGAGCTTGTGTTATAGGAACCAATTGACGACCTCTGTGGCGTAGTGGGTGAAGGCCCGCCTGTGACGCAGGAGGTTGCGGGTTCGATCCCCGCCGCGGGCCAATGTTTGTATGGTCTGCAAATATTTGTCTCAGGTCTGGGTGTTTTCTATGTATATTATGTACGTATTTACAAAAAAAAATATGTATTTAAGTAGTATACCAGTCAAGTGGTTCCCATAATATAAGCTTTGCTTAGCTTGGGGCTACATGATGCTGTTTAAAATGTGCGCAGCATTATAAAAAAAAAATGACTGATATACTACTTACATAATTTTTTTTGTAAATACATATATATTATAGGGTTATTCCACTTTACCTCCTGTAAATTCAAGTAAGGTCCTAAGTTTGATAGTTAAATAGTTAAAGTAAAAAGTACCAAACACGTTCCTTGCGTCCAAGCCATTTTGATCTTAGTAATAAGCATGTTAGAGCTCATTCTTTACAGAAGCCAAACAAAATTGGTTTAGACTATGTTGCAAGAGTTATGAGAGATTTTTGACCTTTGCTTTGAACCTTGCAACTGTTATCATAAAGAGTAAAATAAATGCAGTGCAATGTCTGAAATGAATAAACTTGTTGAAAATCAGAAGTATATTGTGCTAAGGAAACGTGGTTTAATCAGATCCAAAGAATCATTCTTGAGGTTTCTTAAGAAGCCGGCAACAGAAGAACATCCATACAAACGTAATACCAAATCATGTAAAATTTTAAAACATTTTTTATCACTTTATGTGAAAATATTACTAGCTGAAGCCCGCGGCTTCGCCCGCGTGGACTACTTTTTATCCCACGGGAAACATGCATTTTTTCGGGATAAAAAGTAGCCTATGTCACTCTCCAGCCCTCCAACTATCTCCACTTAAAAAATCACGTCAATCCGTCTCTCCGTCTTGACGTGAAATCAGGACAAACAAACACACTTTCACATTTATAATATGAATCATGGATTTAGTTTGCGGCAGTATTTCCCCCCCCCCCCTATATCCTGCACTAGCCTGACCCATGTACTACCTGCTATTGTGAAGATATCAATATATATCAACCATCGAGCAGGCGGACGATCTACTCGTATGTAGCCCTCCCGGGGGCACCAATCGGGAACCACACTGCTTCACTGTTGTCACCGCGTCGAGATCAATTGTTTCGTTTTTTTTTTTTTTTCGAAACGTAAAATCCATTGATGCACGATGATTTGAACCCACAAACCTTTGGCCTGAGGTTCTATCCATATAACAATACGGCAACTTGAGGCTATTATCTAATCTAATCTAATAAGCCTACTGGATCCCACTGCTGGACAAAGGCCTCCCTTCCCGTTTTCCATTCATTATACATTAGGCTATTATACATCGTACAAATCGGATAGACGTTAATGCCTTACCCCTTACTTATGAAAGATGTTTAAGGTTGAACACTGGTTAAACAACGTCCTGTCTCTGTTTGTCACTATCCACAAATAAAGACAGGACGTTGTTTAACCAGTGTTTAACTTTAAATATCTTTCATAAGTAAGGCCCATAGTTTCCAACTGTTTTCCCATTAAAACCTAGAATCAAAATAGCTTCAATATTCAATCGATCGAGGTCGCCCGTCTAAAACAATGAGCTATTACAATAAAGATCGTATATGCCCCTGTTAGTGCCAGACGTATAATTACGTAGCTGTAACGTCAGCAGGTATTAAAATATTTCATAAAGTTATTATATGAACTGTAACTAGGTAGTTTATTAATTGAAAAAGGAAAAGACCTTTTGCCCAGTACTCGGATGATGCAGGTTAAAAACATTAAACCTACAAATAAAAAAAAAAAATATTACTAGCTGATCCGACACGACAATGACACGATCAATGTCTTGATCAATTATTATTATGTGTTTTAGTTTTATTTAAATTTAAATTTAGGACCATATTCTCGACAGGTTTCCTTACTACAATCGTAACTTTACCATGATTGAAGATGTAGCCCTACTAAGTGCAAAATTTATTAACTTAATAAAAATTTACAGTGGACTACGAGTTGAAATATTCACATTTCAGCATTGAAAAAATTGATAATAGTCACTGAAATGGTCAATGGAATTATGACAGTGTACTCGTAATTATTATTGATGAAATAGAGAACATTGGGCATGTCCCAAAAAGTATTTGGACATTTATTTAATTTATATTTTGTTGGAAATACAAAAAGATACATGTAGAGAACATGTATTTTGCTGAGGGCCAATTACAAGTTTCCACAGATAGGTATTATAGTAGAACAAACATACAGCCTGGACAAGGAAAAAAATTACCAATCTAAGAATTAAAAAGCATGAACACATAAATAAAAGTAATAGCTCTGACTACCCATTTCGACATCTCCAAAGGATCTTCATCATCATCATCATTTTCAGCCCGTGTCAACCCACTGCTGGATGTATGCCTCCTCCATTTCAAGCCACTCGTTTCAGTGTTGGGCCGATCGTTTCCAGGTCTTGTTGGCGACCTTAACAATGTCGCCTACCCATCAGCAGGTGGTCTGCCAGCTCTGCGTTTGTTCTCCTTAGGATTCCACACGGTTAAGGCCTTACCTGCCGTCACCACGTCTCGCTAAGTGTCCCGCCCAAAAGATCTTAGAGAAGCTTAAAAAGATCTGAGAGAATGTGTACCGCGCCAGTCGCGATCATAAATTATTTCATTTTTTTTTTTTTGTAGAGAACAGTCAAATTTTCAAGACATTAAAAAAACATGTTCTAGCGTTTCAAAATATTTTCATATCGCGATTTTAATTAAAAAAATAAACTACTCAGTTTGAGTGCACGCATCTGAAATATTAATTTGCCTGCTACATTTTGAACCGTTAAATATTTATGAGATTGCCTCGCATCAAATCTCCATGGGAACTCGTTTACTCAGTCTGTGACAGCTGTTGACCTGTATCTTGCGGGCTATTTTGGAGTTCTGTCATCTAATGATAATTATTATTACGGGATTTTATCGCGTACCTTTTATTTATTCTGTCATCTAGTTTTCCTACTAATATAAGATGTAGTGTAGCTGAGATATTGTTGAGAGGGAGTAGGCTTAACCTCTGAAACCATAACTTTAGCCAGCACAATCGTAAAAGACAGTGGTCACTGGTCAGTCAGTGGGTTTGAAGCTGACTTTAAGCCTCAGCGTAATCTACCTTTATGAAAAATTTACTCTACATGTGAGTGGAACTAATTGACGTTTTAATAGCCTTTCTTTGTCTTATAAATCTATTTTAAGTTAATCTTCACGAGAAGCTATCGTGATAAAGAGAATTTTCCGAAATTTGAATGTCCCGTTGGTTTGTCAGTTGTGATCGCAAAAGTTTTTGAAAGACTGTTCCTATTTCATCTAAGTTGATAAAGATGATACAAAAAACATTCAAACTTCCTCATATTCATATTTGTATTGATTACAATAATTTTGTAAAGAGTCTCCGTCATTCACAAAAATTCAGACATTTCCGAGCATCCAATATTGCCCAGGGCATAAAATACTTATTGCAAAAATTACGCGTATTACTGCTCGTAAAGAACCCCTCGCTTCTACACACCTGACACACCCCTGGCACATTTAATTTTTGAATGACATTGCAAACGGTACTCTGTATAATTGCTGACATTTTCAAGTTGGTCTCGCTTGGGAACTGATTATTTGAATATTAATACACGTCTGATTATAGTTCAGTGACAGCCACGCGATGTCATTTAAACGCTTTTTGTTTGACGAAGTCGTGAATTGATCAAAAATAATGATTAAGTAACATTTTTTATAGGACAAGTCTATTATTTTTAAAAATGATGTAATTCGATTATAAGGGTAGGTACCTTGACTTTCAATGTGAGGGTCAAAAGGTATATTGCCTACACAAATGGAGTTTTTACAATAATTGTGCGCATAATTCCTTTGAAGAAATCCAAGATTCCGCTACCTACTTCAAAAAATAAAGAAATGGTAAAAGTATAGTTTTAGTTTCCTCGATACTTGCGATTTCAATTAGGTAATTACATACTAATTAATAAAAGTTCAAAATGTGTTAATAAATAAAAGTTTAATCATTAAAAACTTCTGCCCTTTCATCGTTATTAGATGATTTAAAGAGCCTACGCCTATAATAATCTGAACGCTTTAGACTTTTAGAGCCTTGGAAAACGAAAATTAGCCGTTTGTTGGACGCCCCATCTTGGTTTGATAACTTAAAGACCAGCACCGTGAATTTGTCGTGTCCTTCCTAGCATTCAGTTATTTATGTCACCAGACCCTTGATTGTCTATCTTAGATAGTGACCAATCAGTCTCAAACTCTCAAATATTACAGTTCAGTGACCAGCTCTGTCACTCTCATCTCAACGAGACCGAACGCGACAAATATTCCTACGCGATCGTTTTGACAGTTTGAGACCAATTTGAGACAAATTAAACAATCAGCCTGCTGATGTGACCCATCTATTTTCACCACACAGAAAGTCGCTTAATTTCGAAAATCTATCAGGAACGATTATGCTACACCATTCAAGCAGTAAAGCTCAACAAATCTCGTTGTCCCAAAGAGCGTATGTACAAAAACGTCAATTTGAAAGCGCTTTTAAAAGATAATAAACGCTGCGAACTGACAGTCGACAGCTGCGAGTCAGACAGCAATTATCACAGCAATTAATCACACGTCTTGATGACTGCTGTTTTTAATGTTGAATCAATGGCTTTCGTTTTACTTTGTCTAACTTTTGTATGCTTAACGGCCCGAATTCTAATTTACAACGTATCCATTCCGGTATCATTACCGCTGCGTTTGATTTCGTTCTCTAAAATGAAGAAAGCTAGGCCACATACCGTGTTTGTTGCCCTGATTCTTCACGGTGTTGGTCGCGAAAGAACAGAAGTAGAATCACCTAGCTCTTAAGACGATTCAAAGTGGTCATAGCGGTCCTGCTGAATAAATGATATTTGAATTATGAATTTTTGGCTATTACTGATTTCCTCACGAGGTTTTCCTTCACCGTTTAGAGCTCGTATTTTACTATATACAAATTTAAGGAAATGTAACAAATTGGAGTTGCTTTGTTAACAGCTACCGATTAATTTATAATACCGCTTTTGTTATTGTCTAAAAGTAATATCAATTTGCAGAGCGCCGATAATCCATGAAGTTTAAATGAAAACCTCTACATAAACTTTTAAACCGGTAAACCCCAAGAGCAATTCACCACGAAGCACTTCCGCATGAACTCGCAAGTTTCTTGAAAGGTAGCACCCGTCTTATAGCAACCGTAAAAGCGATGCCACATGAATGCGTTGAGGCGGGGCGGTTCAAGCTGGATACTAAGACCAGAGATCGAGATCAGATACAGGGTTTGTAGGTGCGTGAAAGAGACAGTAGATAGAGAACCATCAGTTTAAATTACAACTTATGCCCACGCGACGGTTTTAACACGGCTCAGTTTTTTGCGAGGGTGAGTGCCATGCCCGGTTGCCGGGGAGTCGTCGCTAGCACCGGCGTCGTGTGCTTGGCTCCATAGTGTCCCATATATTACGGTGACGTCCCGGTTTGACGCCGGGCTTAGCTCCGGCGAAAAACCGTCTCGTGGACACACACTTTTAATGCTACTAAATCTACTTTGAATTATTAAATTATAGAGCAGAGTTTTCATTACGTAATCAACTTATAACGGCCCACATAATACGGTAAATAAATTTAGAAGAGACAAAGATCTGGCGGGTCCAATCGGAGACGTTTACAAATCCGATTACTGCCTCTACTTTTCCCGGGATTATGGTTTGTTTATTTTATGTAGCAGCCTGAGAATGTCGTGAATCTTGAGATAGAGAACGCAGTTTTATTCACACTTAACACAAAAAAACAGCCGTGTTTGCCTAGTGGCATCCACTTTTAATCCGGTTTACACTATGCTGTTCACTTTAAATTCTTTGGTTAATTGATTCAGGCGTGACTTTGCGGAAGTCCAGCTTCAGATTTTTTGAAAATTCTAAAATATCTAGTACCTACTCCTCCGCCAATCTTGATTGGCGGAAAGTTGGAAAATTAGAAGATTGGCGGAGGAGTACTAGATATTTTGGAATTTTCAAAAAAAAAAAAAATTCTTTGTAACTATTAGTAGCAAAACTTACGGCCTAAATATTTAAAAACACACTTTCACTTTGATAACTCACACTTTCAATTTGCCGTGTTGGCCGAGGGGGATTGTACCTCGACTTTCGATCCCAAGGTCGTGGGTTCGAATCTTGGCCGTGCATCAATGGATCAATGGATTAGCGCGATGAACTGCCACTAGCAACTGCGCGA
Source organism: Camptogramma bilineatum (assembly GCA_958496255.1). Classification (NCBI taxonomy): domain Eukaryota; kingdom Metazoa; phylum Arthropoda; class Insecta; order Lepidoptera; family Geometridae; genus Camptogramma; species Camptogramma bilineatum. Next base: position 14,571,792 of record OY292458.1, on the reverse strand, counting down.
ATGAGCCGCGCAGTTGCTAGCAGCAGCTTCGCGACGAAGCCGTGCCGCTGCCGCTGTAGTGTGAAGTGGTCCACTGCTGTAGCGCGACAAACGCCTAAATAATGTGAAAGCGCTCATACTTGACTTATTTGTTTTAAAACACGATTGGTGAACATAGCTTTCGAGAAAATTATGTAAGAAAAATTTTCACACACTATTTTGTGAATATCTCAGGAAAAACACTATATTTCTAAGAATTTCTTTACTATGTTTGTTTTGATTTTTTAAAGTTATTTATGATAAAAACAGTTTTTGATGGAAATAACTCGCGTGTTTATAGCGCCGTCCCTCTCTCTCATGAGAAAAACTTTAGTTCACCATCCTGCTCGTGTTTTCTGCGCCTAGAGCCTAATATAATCATTCCAACGCCTAAAATTCAATAGCTGAGGAAACAATGGCCTGCATTAGTATCTTACTCTTACTGAAACCGTTCGAAAAGTAATTTCACGTAAGCTGATTATAAAAGGGTTTTTATCCCGAGCGTTACTCCGTCTACCATTTCACCAAATTTCGTTCGAAATAAGAAGCTACCTTTTCTGAATTTTCTTGTGGTGTATTTTAATAACCAAAAATAATGATTACGGTACAAATATCTAGTAAGGTTTTCTTCTTATTACATAATTTTCTCTTGTAAGTAACAATTTAATGTATTTTTCATAATGTACACTTATTCATTTGTATTCATATTATTCATTGATTACAAGTATTAATTAATTTATTAACAAGTTTTGCTGTTCACAGTTTTGCTAAGAAAGACTTTCTAAGAATTATTATAGGTATACATAAATACATAAGTAGGTACCTACATTTTATATAATGAAAAACCCAGAACCGACATATATTTGCAGATCATACAAACATTTGTCCCGCGGCGGGGATCGAACCCGCAACCTCCTGTGTCACAGGCGGTCCTTCACCCACTGCGCCAGAGGTCGTCAAAAAATAAAAGAGTTCTGAAAAACTCTTTGTCCCGCATAGGATAGAGGCTTAAAACAAAACACTCTGCCTTTGTATTCATTTATCTCAAACATTATTCAGTAAACTCGTTTATAAACAAATCGAAAAGCAACAGAAAAGCCCTCCAAATATTGTTCCTTAAACCTTCATATTCATATCGGCGAATTCGCAAAAAATATGCAAATCCTGTGACATACAATTTACATTTTATTGCTAACCTTTCTCGTTAGGGCGTAGCTAGGTTTATCAAAGGGGCTGATTTGAAATATTATTTGTTAGATATGTAATTACAAAAAGTAAGTATACTTACTTATATAATTATATAGAATTCTTATATACTTACATATAAGAATTATATCATTCTATATTGTTATTTGATTCCAATAGATAGATAGATAGATATTTTATTCATCAACACAATACATTTGTCTGTGAAATAGTGTCTTAAAGCCTATGTTAGGTTTGACTAGACACTAGGGTTCTCTTAACACATAATCTGGATTGTAAAAATAGTGCAAGTTTTGCTTAGTTTGGGGCTAAATGGCGCTGTGTGAAATGTCCAGCAATATTTATTTATTTATAGATTATATTGATATAAATAAGAAAGAACAGGAGTACATTACGGTACGTGTAATTTTGACCTGAACCATATCCAAAATATCATCAATTTGGTTTTCAAATTAAAATAACAAGGTACGTACCTACCTATCGATTATAAAATATTTTGTAACAAGTGCTCAAAGCTAATCTAAAATACGTTCAACTTTAACATTTTTATTTCAATCACAAACGGTACCCTGCGTACGACCCTGCGCCCCGCGTAGCATTTCAAACTCATTACATTTGAATTCTTTGAAAACGGTTCAGCGGAACTTGCGATTTTTCGTACCGCTGTATTCGACCACTATTTACCTCGCTACTTTTGTTTCGTGCCGATGGGGACTTTTTTCAGTGTTTTAGTTCGGTACGGGCGTGCTGGTACATTGCAAATAAAGTTTTGTAGACATTCTTTCACAATATATTGTTAGTTCCATCTTTTGTCTGATGTCGTATTTTACAAACTTCTAAGCTATTGAGATTAGCAGTGTAAGTACCGTTCTTATTGACCTCTAAATTTGACATTAAGAATCGACAAAATTCGATAAAATTTTATTTTTATAAAAAAAGAGTTTTATCGAATTTTGCCGATTCTAAATGTCAAATTTAGCGATGGATAAGAACGGTACTTGCACTGCTGTATAGGATTGTTTATCGACTTTCGATTCGAAAGTCATAGGTTCGAATATCGTTTATCAATGAGTTTTAATGATTAGAAAATTTATGAGCATTTTGACACGAGTTCTAAACGGTGAAGAAAAACATTGTGATGACAGCCCTTTGTCTATAGCTTTCGTCCGAGGCCTATAGCCTTCTGACGTACGAATTATCTAAGATATAAAGACCTAGAAGCAGAGTTTCGTCATTTGTAACATTGTCAGATGTAACTTTTTTTTTTAGGTACTCTTTAAAATGGGATAGGGAAGAATACATCTGTAGGTTTTATTTTGTAACCTAGATCATTATCCAGGTTAAAAAATAAAAATGAAAACTTACGTACGGATTGCAAGCTAAATAAATTCAAACAAACATGATTTAAATAAAACTTTTCGTTCCGAGATCGACCCCGTTTTTGAGACCTATGACTATATTCACCATTTTATTAAGGTCTCATCAACTTTACATACAATTTTATCCGAAGCGAACTCCGAATTCAAAACAATTCATCCATTCGTTCCCGACTGAATGTTATTCGAACGTGCGTTCCATCTAGCCATTCCTGTTGTGGAATAGCAGAAATGGCGAAAATCCCGGTGCAATCGTTTTGCAGCGCCACTCGCGGATTATTAAGTGCTGGACAACTCATCAATATTAAATGATCAATATATTCCACTCAAGGAAGCATTGGATTGGACTGGCTCAGGACCGAGACAAGTGGCGTGAAAATGAGGAGGCCTATACTCAGCAGTGGGTGGATGTGGGCTGATTAGATAGATAGATAGATATTCCACTCGACCACCTTTGTACTCCCAAATTTTATAAATAACTAGCAGCGCCCTTGCGGCGTTACCTCCATATTGGTATATGGTAATGATGATGAAAAGTAGTGTATAACCTTCCTCAAGTTTAGCTATCAAATGTAGAAAGAATTTTTCAAATCGGACTGGTAGTTATTGAGATTAGCGCGTTCAAACAAAAAACTCTTCCGCTTTATATAATTAGTCCAGATAGTACAGAAGTATAGATAAATAAATAAATATTGTTGGACTTTTACACAGCGCCATCTAGGGCCCAAACTAAGCAAAACTTGTACTACGGGAACCAGATAACAGATAGAATATTTATATACTTTTGTAAATACTCGTAGATACTTAGAATACTTTATAACACCCAGACACAGAACAAACATCTATGTTCATCACATAAATGTTTGTCCTGGATGGGAATCGAACCCACGACCTACAGCGCAGAAGGCAGAACTACTACTAACTGAGCTAATAGGCCAGTCAATTAAATTAAATTTAAAAGGCAATTAAATTGAAAATTTAATGAAAACCCCCAACATTTCCGTTCATCAACTAGAAAAGAGCTGATGCTCTTTAAACGACTGAACAGATCTTTATAAATTAAAGCTCAGAACCATCTCGATTATATCACTTTTCAAAGATTAAAAACTGCATCAAAATCGGTTCATCCGGTCAGGAACTATGATACCACAGACAGACTCACAGATATTACAAACTTATAACACCTTATTCATCGTGGGTTTAAAATACCATTCTATTTTGATTTCTGTCCAGTAAATAACAGTCCGAGAGACTGAGCGATCCCAAACGTGTTGCGGTGATTGCGTTTTTTGACCGGAAAAAGGCTACTTTTTACTCAAAAAAGTAGCTCCGATTTGACAGATGGACTCTGAGCTACCCGCCTTTGGTAAAAACTGGCTCAGTTACAAGTTCGGCTCTTCGCTTTTTGCGAAATACGTATCGCAATTTGATGGTTTCGTCATTGTCATGTTTTATGTTTCTAGTCTTACTGTCTGAATTTATCGGAATTTGATGGTATTTGAGACCTTTAGGACGAAGAAATTAAGAATAAGTTCCTTAATCAACATAAGTCGAGGTAGAGTAGGCTTCTCCAGCACCTATTATCTAAGCTTAATCAACCTTACCATATGAATAAAAATAAATGTACACGTAAAATTTTCGGTCCCGACTTTTAAGTCGTTAAGCCATGACGGAGGCCTTTAAGCGGCCTAAAAACTCCGTCAACAGAGTTGGGCGCTTGCTCATACGAACTTACTTACCACATGAATACGGTGAAAACATATAATAATAGTAAAATAATAAATAAATGATGCTAGACATTTCACACAGCGGTATCTAGCCACAAAGCAGAGCTTCTTCTGTGGGAACTACATGACTCGTATACTACTTATTATTTATACTATTTTTTTTTGTAAATGGACCCGAAACCAATATTTGCAGATCATACAAATGCCTCGATGCAAGAGATGAACCCGCAAACCTTTTGTGTATCAGGCGGCCCTTCGCCCACTGCGCCACAGAGTTTGAGATGAAACGGACGTCATACTTCATAATGCTTACCTTTACTATTTTTGTACATAATTTGTTCCGAAATAAATAATGCATTTTATAGGAACATCTAGTTATTATTAGTCTTTTTTTTTAATGAAATCGTTTTCTATTTTTGTTCGATTTTATCAATTTTCTTTGCCCAGTTATAGAATTGCAATGCTGTGACTGTCCATATACTTTTGTTTTTCCTACGAAACCACAACTCCGTGCTATAAATAGTAGCCATGTGTAATCGTCACAGAAAACAATCGCCCTTATATTAATAACAATAGGGTTAATAATTCGAAAACACATAGGAAGCTTATGTAATTAAACAGATGGTTATATTCCGAATAAGTTTCGTTAATTGAATTTTTGTGTTTGATGTTATTCTGTTTAAACTTTGGGTGGTTATAATTATTATGAGAATATTTGTATAAATAATTTGTAATATTAAAAAGATCATTTAATTCAATATTTAGCGGCTAATAGTATCGGTTTTTTCGTGTACCCACAAAATTAGCAGTTAAACCTTGGTTATACTTAGAGAATTAAAAAAAAAATACGGTTACGACTATATTCCCTAGTTACGGTAGACCATCTCTCAGATCTTAGTACACATTCCATATCCTTTGAACATGTCTTAAGGGGCAGTCAGAGGCACGTCCAAATACGTATTTGGTACATGCCCACATTTTGCAGAAATTCAGTGACAGGTTGCAAGCCCATCGTCGCTATTAGAAAGCTAACTGGTTTCGTCGCGATGTTTTTCTTCACCGTGTTTGTGTTATAGCACATATAAATAGGTAACAAACGAAGGTCCTAACATTGCACAATTTGCACCTGGACAACAAACTTTCAAAATAATTCACCCTAGACCAGAGTTTCTTAACCTGTGGTCTCGCGGACCCCTAGGGGTCCGCGAGTATGTGTTTGGGGGTCCGCAGTCTCATCTATGGACCATTAATTAACTATAATAAATAAATGCCACTAAAAGCCTTTGCGTACTGAATTGCGTTGGTTGTCCTGTGGCAAGTTGTGTCGCGTGCCTTTGAGCTGACAAATGAAATCAGAATGTTAGGGATTATTTTCTAGTAGGTACCTATACAACAAAAATAAAAATTGGATGGTCGACCCTGTCAACACAGATGTTACTGATATCATTGGCTTGACAACGGCACGGCACAGGAACATCAATTAATAGAAACATCCTGTGATTGCACCACCAACCACAACTATTTTTTTTTTTGTATTTGCATCGCTAAATTAAGGGGGTCCTTGATTTTGTGCTTGATGTCCTAGGGGTCCGTGGACTGAAAAAGGTTAAGAAACGCTGCTCTAGACAATACTCTCAACATGTTTCAATTAGTACTACTCGATGATGAAAATCTTGTAAGCAGTACTCCTCAATTGACTAGCTCTGTGGCACAGTGGGTGAAGGCCTGCCTAAGATGAAGAGGTTGCGGGTTCGATCCCCGCCGCGAGACAAATGTTTGTATGATCTGCAAATATTTGTCTCAGGTCTGGGTGTTTTTTTATGTAGGTATTTACAAAAAATAAATATGTGAGTAGTCATATTGTGGTTCCCATAACATAAGCTCTGTTTACTTTGGGGCTACATGATGCTATGTGAAATGTCCCTGTGCGCGCTAGCTTCTTATTTAGTTTATACATATACCTACCTAAGGCTGCGTTTCCACCAGAGATGAGCGGTAATGCGTAGCGAGGGATGTGTTTTTAAAGAACCAATAGAATCGCTTCATTTACCTCGCCTCGGTCAGCATAGCTCTGGTGAAAACGGCTCAGCGGAGCTAGGTTTTTGCGCATATAAAACAAGCGAGGGATGTGTACGAGGGATGTGTTGCGAGGAATGTGTTAAGAGGAATGTGTTGCGAGGAATGTGTACGAGGGATGTGTTGTGAGGAATGTGTTAAGAGGAATGTGTTGTTGAATGACATGGTCACTACTCATTCATGTCGACACATTTCACAGCTTCACACATTAACACATCCTCGCACCACACATTAATGCGCATTTTCACAGCTCCGCTACACATCCTCGCACGACACATTTCCATCGCACATCTCTGGTGGAAACACCCACACATTTTCACAGCACAGCTAGACATCCTCGCACGACACATTTCCATCGCACATCTCTGGTGGAAACGCAGCCTTAAGGTTGAAATAACGTGTGTCTGCTCCTATTTTTACAATCCAGATAATGTGTTAAGAGAACCCTAGTGTCTAGTCAAACCTAACATAGGCTTTAAGACACTATTTAACAGACAAATGTATTGTGTTGATGAATAAAATATCTATCTATCTATCCAGCATTATTTATTTATTTCACATTCACACACACGGACTTCCACCTTTACCATATTAGTAGGATTATTGAAAGTTATTTTACTTAAAAATAACAAGATAGCTAGCTCTTAGAATCATAATAATCATACTCAGAACACATGGCTCAATATAACACACATTTCAGGAATTCCTTCACAATAAACTTCCAATACATTTCCTTCATTCATTGGAACATGAACAGGATAACAGGATAGGTAGTGAATTATATACGGAATTATGCCGCGCCATAAAAAAATGCGTTCTTTTTACGATCTTGTTTGGTTCTTTATATTCTAGGTACAGTCAAGACTGACTGCCAAAACTTAGGTATTTACATCTCTACTGGATGATTTTATATAGTGTCAGGAGGCAACCTTTGTCTACACTTATCGGGACACTGTAGTGACTGGGATATTATTTGATTGATTGAAAAAGAGTAGCAGTCCATACCATATCCACTGGATATGGCCGGTTAATCCACAGGAAAGATTATGATCTCAATACAATACATCTGGGGCTGACTAAGCCGCGGGTTTCCCATTAAAAAGACGGCAATTCTAATAGGACATTTTATTTTGACTAAAGACATTAATAGTAATTTTTTTTTTCTCTCTATAACGCCACGCGTGACTATTTCGCTCTCTTTCTTACAAAAGAGAAAACCGTATTTGGGTCGATCTCCAGAATTGGCGTATTTGGTTGATCGCTATGGTGCTTTTTGAATAGTGATATTATTACTGTTCTGTATTTTTATTTCGAAAAGGAGGTGTCTAAATAAGCTTATTTTCATATTGGCCCCTAATTTTATCAACCAGTTTTTGAAATATTTATTTGTGAAAATTTCAAGACCAGAGCGATCAATATTGATGCTAAAACAGTATCTATAAATAATTTTAAGGAGTGTCACTAACCTCTTGATGTTCAAAAAAGGACTAATACACAATTAGACGCATATCCCTCCGATAATTTGTGTACAATCTACCCTTATACTCGTAAATCGTAAACACCCAAATCGAAAAAATATAAGTAGAAGAGGCACAGACATACAAATAGACAGATACTGAGACAGGTGAAAGTAAATAAAAACTGTTAAAACTCTTCCTTTTTCTCATAAAATGCAATATTTTGATCGATATGGTCTTTTTGACCACAGCGATCAATACCAAAACAATCAAAAAAAGTAACTTATTCAATGATTCTGCAGAGATGCAAAACAGTAGAAAGCTATAATTTTTACATGGGAAATACATCCCTAAAACCCTTCTAATTATTGAATTGAAACCTAAACAAAGTGAATAACAAATGAGAAAAAGGTAGCATAGCAATCAAACATTTACAAATCCAAAGACAAAGTAATCAACTGTTTATCTCTATATCTCAGCACCATGGCAATGCAGTACATGCCTGTCCCCCTCAGTAGACAGAGCATACCTGATGACAGCGTACATGGCGAAAACCGATTGGTTAAAGAGTTCAGCTAGGGATGTAGACATGGATTCATGTCGATCCACAGCGATCAACAAAAACGCGCGGACATAACTTATTTTTCGAATTAAACTGAAACTATTCATTTATTGTTAACTTTTAATTTAATTCAAGTCAAATAAACCTTTTGGTTTGTAGAATAAATAAAGAACATATCGTAATGTATGAACACAAAAAAGTTACGTACTATTTTCTGAATCAAACTGGAGTCAGGACAGCCCACAGCAATCAAGTTTTCGAGGTTTCTGATTTTTTTTAATACATTTACAATAACGTCAGATCAATAATTCTGAGTGCCCAAGGTAGCTAACAGGCCAAACTATCTAACAAAAAAAACTCCTGTTAAAAATTATTACTGTAAGGTAGGATTCTCCACTCGGACATCAAAAATTTTTGTTTTGGAGACTGACCCATTTACCATCTCATCCAGTTATTGGCCCAGTCACAAAGCTCTAGCCCTCTTCTATTTTCAGGTTGACTGTAAAACCTCTCAGTCGGTATTCTGGCTTGTTTCTTACTTTTCGTTCTTAAATTATTTATTACGCAAGAAGTATATAATGTTAGCACCAGTTTTGGAGGTAATCTTATTACTTGTGACTATTGTAGGTACAATAAATATTAAGAACGTAATACCTACTGACATTACTCTTTTAGATATTGTCCACAATATTTTTTTTTTAACCTATGTCGTTCCACTGCTGGGCAAAGGTCTCCCCCACATCTCTCCAACCATCTCTGTTCTTCGAGATTTCCCACCAAATCTCCTCAAAGGCGTCGAAATCGATCCTCCAACGTTTCTCTCAACTTTTTTTTTTATAATTTTAATATGTAAAAATTCATTTATTTTCAAACCTCTAGGATCACTTTGAAACGTCTTTAGAGCTAGGTTATTCTATTCCTGTTTGTTTCAATTGAGCAGTGTTGGTCGAGGGTTTTGATCATCGACTTTTGATCTAAAGGTTCGAATCCTGGTTTTCGTTTTTTCGTTTCGAAAAATGTATTTGTACATTTACACGAGCTCTAAACGGTGAAGGAAAACATCGTGAGGAAACCCACGGCTTAGTCAGCGCCACACGTATTGGCCATGTCCTTTCTGTGGAAATGGCCAGTTCGGTTGAGAGGATGGTGTAGGTGCTGGGCAAGCCTGCCCCATCTCAAACAATGTCCCAGGCACTGCAGTGTCCTGTTAAGTGTAGGCAAAGATTGCTTCCTGACACTGGATAAATCAGATGATTTATCCAGTGTCAGGAAGCAATCTTTGCAATAGTAAAGATGTAAAAAGGCCTAAGTTTTGAGTAAACATCATCCACAGACTTTGAGAGCCTATTTTTACGGGAACAGTATATTTTTATTAGCTGTTAATGCAAAAGTAATTAACTTCCCGCGTCTATAGCTTAAACGGTCCGGCTAGAGGATTAGAACCCGAGCCCTTGCCTGATAAATTTAAAATTTCGTAATATATTGTCTTAATTTCGTCGGAATCGCGATAGTAAAACAAAGCCGGGGTGTTTATTAAAAATTTAATTAAAACACGATGTTTCTCTTTTATCTCCGTCGCTTTTATGTTTATTTATGTTAAACAAGAAAACCACGGAATTAAAGTGATATTTTGATCATTTTTCTATTCAAAAAATCTAAAAATTTAGGTCTACAACGTTTTAAAACATTTTTTTTTCTTGTCACTCATGTTTAAATGAAAAGAGATGGCACCTGATTTAGCTGCGGTTTAAGCTCTGTTATACTTAAATAGTCTATTATAATAACAATTATTATTACTATAGTAATACTGGACATTTCACACAGCATCATGTAGCCCCAAAGTAAGCAGAACTTGTGTGGGAACCACATGACTGATACAATAACTAATTAACTAATTTAGCCGCGGCGGGACAAATGTTTTTATGATATGCAAATATTTGTGTCGGGTCTGGGTTTTTTATTATGCATAATAATGTATGTATTTACAAAAAAAATATTAAAGTAGTCATAAGTCATGTGATTCCCATAACACAAACTCTGCTAGCTCTGCTTAGCTGGGGGCTACAATTATGGTGTTTGAAATGTCCAGTTTATTTATTTATTATTCTTTTTATAATTATTATATTCTTGGGAATTTCCCAGCAGGTTTCTTCTAACAAGGAAATGAAATTTAAATAGTATCTATTTATTAAAACTTGTGGAATTAATAACTGGGATTATCCAAAGCCGTGTTAGCCAAGGGGTATTATACCCCTTGGTACCCCGAGGGGTATTTATTATACCCCGTGTTTGCCAAGGGGTATAATACCCCTCGGCCAAAACGGCTATAGTACCCCGACCTTCGATCTGAATGTCGAGGTTTCGAATCATGGCCGTGCATCAATGGATTTTTCGTTTCGAAAAATTTGGATGCGCAATAGGAGCTCTAAATAAATAAATATTGCTGGAAATTTCACACAGCGCCATCTAGCCCCAAACTAAACAAAGCCTGTACTATGAGAACCAGATAACTGATAGAATACTTATATACCTTTTTGAATAAATAAATATAAACGGTGGATTGGACATGGATTGCCTCTTGACACTGTATAAATCTAGTAAAGATGTGAAGGCCTATTTTTTTAATCCAGAATTGCCTGTATCTGTACCTATTCAGATTTTTATTAAGTCCAATGATTTCTTTCTCTTTTGATGTCTATTTATTTGAAAAGGTCACGACCTGTTATGAAATGTTGTTTACATGAACCAAATGGAATTATTTGGCTTCGTGTCCGTGCCAAGTTTATTGAAAAAACATTTTATGGAATATTTTAGAAAGTTTGTATGATTAAAATATTCATAATCTCATATTTTTTTCCTCGTAAAATAATAAATAGGTACTCGTATATAAAAAAAATGCTGAAAGTAAAACTAATTAAAAGTAACGAAACTTTTGCAACTTTTAAACGTTTTGGAATTCAAAGTTATGTTAAGAGACATTCACCCGAATATTGAAACGCAAGGTAGGTACTTAGTTTAAGTGGTGCTTAAAATTGACATTAACTGTCATTATTTTACACGATTATGAAGAGTAAGAACGTCTCAAACAGATAAGTACTTTTCAAATTATTTAAGTAGCGTTTCAGAATTTGGGTAATACTCAATCAGAAGTCATAGAGTCATTCGGGGTAAGTGGGCGCACTTTCCACTTTGACACCTCACTGTGCTCAAGATCTAGTATTTAGAGCACCTAAAGTATTGTTTTTAGTTAGAAAAATTATCTGTCAATTAAAATAAATGAAATTTGTACTGTCATTTATTTCAGTTTTTGAAATAAATGCATTTTAAGACGAAAAATCGGAATGCGAACACTTGCCCCGACTTGCGGGTAAGTGGGCGCACCCTTACGGGGTAAGTGATTGCATGTGGTGTAAGTGTTCGCGTTGCAAAATAAAAGTAAATCAAGCATTATTTATTCCGATTACAAGTATAAAATACACTTAGAAAACACATAAGAAAGAATCACTTTAAATATTACACCAGCATGTTGGAAAATGAAATAATCAATCATCATAAAATGTATATACCTAATAAAACGTTATGTTATGTACCTATATATTTAAACAAAATTTTAACTTTTATGTTTGCATAGATTTTACCTATTTAGAGATCAGTTAATCATAATTAGTACATCGAATTTGACATCAAGTTAAAAAAAACCTAGAACTTATCATAAGTAAGTTGGCAAATGAAATAATTAATAATTATAAAATTTATAAACCTAAAAATAATAATAATTATTAATTATTTGCTTAGCGTAAAAGTGCGAACACTTACCCGCGCCCACTTACCCCAAACGGACAAATTACGAATGAATGCACACAAAATCAGAAAATTATTCATTCAGCCAAGAACTTTCTTTTGCAAAACACGCTCAGATAAGTTCCGAATCTATAACAAAAGCCTTACCACTATCGGCCTTAGAACGTATATGCTACACGCTTCGTAAAATAACCCAAAACTAACTTTAAATTGTCAAAATTGTAGTTCGCTCCTTACCAACTCGTACACGCACAGCGCGGTCAAACTATGTGTCGCAACTAGTTGTTTGCATAAACGTTGCCAACCTACCAAAACAAACTGTATACCCCCCGTGCCCCGTTTCGGAGATAATGGCACTGCGCCCACTTACCCACTGCGATCACTTACCCCGAATGACTCTAGTTCCAGAAATCGAGATATTAATATTCGAACAACTACGCTGGCCAAAGTGGCCAAAGTGGCCGAGTGGATTAGGTGTCCGCCTTTCAGCCGAAGGCTTCGAGTTCGAATCTCAGCCAGTGAAAGTTTTTTTTTCTTTTTTAATTTTTCTCAAACCCGAGCATAGCTCGGTCGCCCAGATATTAAAGCTAAACTGAGCTATTAACGGTTTTAAAGCAAGTTGGTCGAGCCAATTATAAACAAAAATTTACGACCTCTGACGGCAGTAAATTGCACCTTTTTAATTTTCTGTAGTTAAAGTCCGAAACAGAGATTTGTTGCTTAGGATAAGAAACTGAATTGCAAATTATGAAGTCATTAATTTATGAAGATTTAAAGCGTACATATTAAAATCAATTTTGCCTGTCCTGCAAAATTCGGACATGTACCAAATAGATATTTATACACTGACTACCCCGTTAGTATCTTCAAATGATCTTAAACGTCTAAAGAGAATGTATAAGTACCAGCACCTTGGGAATACACTCGTGATCATCCTATTCTACTGTCCTACTAATCTAATATAATTATGCGAAAGTTCTTCTTCTTCTCTCAGTGCCTCTCCATTAATGGAGGTCGGCAGTCAGCTTCTTAAAATTCTCCTTGTCCAGCGCAAGTCTGAACAGTTGTTCCACCGTCTTTATGCCTGTCCACTCCCGAACTGTATGCGAAAGTTAGTGAGGATGTATTTATGTATGGATATTTGTTACTCCTTCACGAAAAAACTACTAACTGAATTTTAATAAAACTTGGAATGACCTAACACATAGGCTACTTTTTATCTGCGTAAGGTATCCCGCGAGCGAAGTTGTGGGTATAAGCTTGTATTTAATATTTTTGTTAACCCCCCCAACGAAAAAGAGGGTTGTTATAAGTGTTGTATCTGTCTGTGATCATAACAGCCCCTTGATTGTCTATCTTTGATAGCGACCATTATCGGTCTCAACCTCTCAAATATGACAGTTCAGTGATCACGCATGTAGCTCTGTCACTCTCATCTTAACGAGACGGAACGCGACAAAAGATATCTACGCGATCGTTTTGACAGTTTGAGACCAATTTGAGGTTTGAGACAGGTTAAACAATCAGCCTGAACAGCTGAACCGATTTTGATGAGATTTTTTGTTTGAAAACTGACATGATCAAGATGGTTCTTCAGCTGTAATTTATGAATATCTGTCCAGGCGTTTGAAGATCAGCTCTTTTATAGGTGATGAAGGAGTATGTTGGGGTTTTTTCATATTTTTTTAATTTAAATCCGTACCCATTATAAATTTGAAAGTGTGTTTATTTGTCTTGCTTTCGCGTCAAAACAGAGCGAGACGGATAGACGTGATTTTTTTTTGTGTGGAGATAGTTGGAGGGCTAGAGAGTAGGTAACATAGGCTACTTTTTATCCAGGTACCTCGCGAACGAAGTCGCGGGCAGCATCGAATGCTTTATAATTGTTCTAGCTCATAATATGCGGCGAATCAGCATGTATGTAAGGCGCTAAAGTGGCTTACGTGAAGATTGTCATAACTTATTTCATAAAGTTCCCATACAATGTTTATTTTACGTCTTTCTCTCACGCACATGCGTTGAATTATCATTACTTTACACGTTACAATTGCAACGAGTAGGCTTGTAGTTAGAAGTTGTTACTAACAAGCCTAGCTACTTTTTGCCTCAGTTTATTCACAGTAATAACATTAAGTACAAATATTATAAATGCGAAAGTTTGGATAAATAGTTAAATAATAAATGGATAAATAGATGGATGAATGTATGTTTGCTCCTCTAAAACTCGACAACCACTGAACCGATTTGGCTGAAATTAAAAATATAAATAGATAATTACCTAGAATAGAACATAGGCTAAATTTTGAAGGTGCACCATAAATGAAAAATATTTTTTTTATGCGAAACATGAGCTTGTTTAGTTGAGCATAAGCGGTCCAAAGGAGTAGATTAACTAAGTTAGGTAACCTTATTTTTCCAAGCCACACCAAGTAATGACCACGGTACACCAGTGTGCCGCGGCACACCCTTTTCGGAACACTGATCTAGATAACACTCCGTAAGAATCCGTTTATTGTTCGGCATTCTGCTCTGACGCTAAGGATTAATTTATACCGACACAGCCAGATAAAATGAACACAGCTTGTTGATTACAGCTAGTTCAATATACTTTACCTCTTATTAATCAAAACAGAAGCACGACTCATCCTTGGCGCAGCATATCAAATATCAAATAACTTTATTTGTTAACTGTTAGACACACAAGTTATAAGGTAGGAACACATATATTAAGCTAAGTTAACAAAAAGCCCTCCACTCAGCATAAGCTACAGTAGATAGTCTACCATAGCGCATACCATATGGAAGAGGCTTTTAAGTATTGAAGATCCTTTAAAATTTTCTAAGAAGGTAGTCACAGGAACGCCTAAATTCATATTTGGCACATATTCGGATGTTTTAAAGAAGTTAAAAAAATAAAACCGCATTGATCTTCGTACTAAGTTTAGTAAATGAAAGGTAACAACAGAACTGCAGGTTGACTGTCTAACTTGTCTCAAACCTCAAATTGGCCTCAAACTGTCAAAGCGATCGCGTAGGTATCCTTCGTCGCGTTCGGTCTCGTTGAGATGAGAGTGACAAAGTTACTTTCGTGGTCACTGAACTGTCATATTTGAGAGTTTGAGTCCGATTTTGGTCGCTTTCAAAGATAAACAATTAGCCCCCTGATCATTCATACATTCATCAATTATATTTTATAGCTCGTATTGTAGTAGTCGTATTGTATTATAGCTCGTATTTTATAGCTCGTATTGTTTTCAGAAATAATATGAAAATCTACGAATAAGTAGGTAGGTACCTACCTAACTACTTTATTTCATTATATTGAAAAGGCAGCTGCAAAAAAAAAAATTAAGTATAAGTACCTACCTACCTACTAATCGATCGAGCGAGCGAAGCGAGCGAAGATCTTAGTGGTAAGTTGGGCGATTTTGCTTTGTATGTTTGTATGTTTGTATGTTTGTATGTTTGTATGTTTGTATGTTTGTATGTTTCACGAATTGTTGTTCGAGCATAACTGTCGAACCGTTCATCCAATCTGCATGAAACTTGGTAGGTCAATAGGTTGTGGTAAGGAAATTTACGGTGGAGCATATGAGCTTAATCGATGAAGGGGTTGTGAAGATATTGGGTTCCCAAGGGGGTAAAAAATTATGAAAATTACACAAATATATTGAGTGGGGTGTCATACGAAAGGGCTTATTTTGTACATTCCAAAATGGTTTTTATTTTTAATCTAGGATGTATAGTTTTTGAAATACGACCAAAGACCAAAAACTACGAAACCAGAGCTGCAAGAGCTCCCGTTTCATAGAGTTTCGATGTCTTCGTAGCTCATTGACTGGTCGGTCTTAAAAAGAGAGTGGCATCGTTGCGGTTTGGTTTGCAATGATTTTAGATGCTACTTGATTTATTTTCATGATAAAAAATTTTTTGATAAAAAATGAAAATAATTGGGGTAAAAAAAGTTAAGTAAACAAATATATTGAGTGCGGTGTCAAATGAAAGGTCTTTATTTGTACATTCTAAAATAGTTATTATTTTTATTCTAGGACGTATACTTTTAAAAATACGACGAGAATTCATAAATATGAAATAAATGAAAAATTAGACACGACATTATGTATTGCATGCATGCTAGTATTTTTTACCATGAAGAGCTAGCGCAATAGGCATACCCGGTAGTAGCACTTGAAATTATAGGGGTAGTCAGAAGAAAGTCCAAATGTTGGCCATCTACGGTGCGCGAGATCTCAGTTCGGGGCGAACTACTAGTAATAAAAACCCAGAACAAATATCTTCAACTCTTGCACAAATTATCATTAAATGAGGATATTTACCAGTCCAACTAAGCTGTTGGCAGGTTAAGCTACATTATTAATACAGAAATTCTCCCAGTCTATTGTGCCCCCGTATTTATTTCTCGGAGGTTAATAATACACTGATGGGTATCGCCCGAGAAAATTGTTTTCTTGATTGCTTGTAAACACGTGAAACTTGTAGATCCAAGTAATTTATTGTTGGCAACATTCGAATTGTACTGCTATTTTTATTCAATCTATAAGTAATAATAATAAGTAATAATAAAATTTGTTTATTTTCAGACATGGTCCATAGCTTGCTAATACTTAACTAAAACTTATAAACTAGGGTTAGTAATATTTAGGTATACTTACCTACTTTAGTTACTAAGTAGGCTACTTACACGTTAAAAGGCAGACCTTCCGCACAAGGCATCTCCAGAAAGGAGAGGTATAACAGTATTCAGGATGGTGATGCGACAACCTCGTATTCTGCTAATCAGGGATGCAGTTTTCTTACGCCAGATGGCATGAAAACCATCTGTGTGGTTCTGTGCAAACATCCCTGAGGCGCTACAGAACAGAAGTGTTGTAATTATTTGCCTATTTTATAAATTATTTAAAATATTATTATTATTTATTAAACGATTTATACGAATATCAAAACACTGCTTTATTATCATTGTAAAAGCAGTGTTTTGACTTCGGTGGCAAAGGACAACTGACTTGATTTGACTCGACCAATCACAGCCGGCGCTACTGTCGCCATCTTTGATTGGAGGGGCGGACCGCTCCGAACAATCTGAGCTCGGGCAGTCAGATCAGTTGTGCTTTGCTCTTCGATGGAATAAGACCTCTAAATAAGTGAATCCTACTAATTAGTGATATTTGTGAACTGGTGATAATTGTGTTTTGTGAATCTGGATTATAAAGAAGTTAATACGAAATAATGGGCCAACACATCAGAAGTGCGATTCGAACTCAGAAAAGTAACAGTTTTTTTTTACTTATTTTTTTTCTAATGTTTATTAAAACGGAAAAGAAAAATAACTGTTACCTACGTTGTTTAGTTCCTACCTACGTTGGCCAGATATAGGGTATTGTTCTGAAAACGCAGATTTTACTGCATTTCTATTCGCTTTAGCTGTTTAAAAGGCATGATTATACTGCATGCCCAGTTTATATAACAAATAAAACTGGAAGTTCTAACACTTGTGACAGATATATATCTATAGGTGTCGTTCTTTACATCATTATCAGCCTGTATCAGTCCACTACTGGACATAGGCCTTCCCTAATGACCAATGTCGCGCCCTAACTCCTTCTTGCATAAGCTTAGTTAAATTATTATTTTACCTATAGAGGAATGCTCGCCCATGTAAGAAAAAAAAAAATACTGTGCGTGTGTCTTTTCTTTATTTTTTCAGAACGCTCTAATGGAAAGAGTAAATAGATCACCGGGGCGTATATTACACACGCCACCAATGAGCCCTACGCTTCCGGGTCCACATGCGCTTCAGCATCAATCTCGTAGCACCACGGGAACGCTTGCAAGTGGCAGACCGAGGCTTCGCTCTCGCAGCCGCTCCAGTCATCGCAGCGTTCAGCGCGCTTCGAGCCGCGACAGCCACCGCAGCGTTCAGCGCGCTTCGAGCCGCGACAGCCATCACAGTGCTCAGCGCGCTGCCGGCCGCGACAGCCACCGCAGCGTTCAGCGCGCTTCGAGCCGCGACAGCCATCACAGTGCTCAGCGCGCTGCCGGCCGCGACAGCCATCGCAGCGTTCAGCGCGCTTCGAGCCGAGACAGCCTCCGCAGCGTTCAGCGCGCTTCGAGCCGCGACAGCCATCGCAGTGCTCAGCGCGCTGCCGGCCGCGACAGCCATCGCAGCGTTCAGCGCGCTTCGAGCCGCGACAGCCACCGCAGTGTTCAGCGTGCTTCGAGCCGCGACAGCCATCGCAGTGCTCAGCGCGCTGCCAACCGCGACAACCATCGCAGCGTTCAGCGCGCTTCCAGCTGCAACAGCCATCGCAGCGCTCAGCACGCTGCCAGCCGCTCCAGTCAACGAAGGGATCAGCGCGCTGCCAGCCGCTCCAGTCAACACGGCGTTCAACGCGCTGCCAGCCGCGACAGTCATCGCAGCGTTCAGCGCGCTTCCAGCCGCGACAGCCTTCGCAGCGCTCAGCGCGCTGCCAGCCGCGACAACCATCGCAGCGTTCAGCGCGCTTCGAGCCGCGACAGCCATCGCAGTGCTCAGCGCGCTGCCAGCCGCGACAGCCATCGTAGAGCTCAACGCGCTACCAGCCGCACCAGCCAGTGCGCCAATCCGCATAGCAGCAGTGACGACCATCAACGCTCCTGTCAGCGAGCCAACTGCCATGTCAACCACCGCACCAACAGCTACACTAGCCAACGCGCCAGACAGCGATCCAGAAGTTGTACCAGGAGACACGTCAGCAGTCACAGATCACGAAGCCCACATCAACGCAGCAGGGAAGGTGAGTGCCTACGTAATAGTTCCCCAGTTGCTCAGGTGTCTCACTCTTCACATACTAAAACGGACGAGCCCCATCACAAACCTCTAAATCCAACACAAAATAGCAACCAATGTCTTACCGATCTTGTGACACTTCTGAAATCTATGTCCAATAACAGCTTAGACAGGTTAGGTTCTATGAAAAATACTGTCCCCGAGTTTGACCCATCTGTTAAGGAACAGACAATGGCCATGTGGATTCACAAGCTCAACGAATGTGCTACCATCTACGGTTGGACAGAAAAACAAATTATTCACTTTGCATTACCAAAGCTGAAAGGAGTTGCTCAGCGTTGGTATGAAGGTCTTCCGTCGGTCTTGTTTACGTGGGCAGAATGGCAAGTCAAGCTTTCAGCTGCATTTCCTTCGGAAGAAAATTACGGACAAATGTTGAGTGATATGCTTGTAAAGCGAGCTCGCTTTACAGACTCGCTGGAGGAATATTATTATGAAAAGTTAGCTCTAATCAATAGGTGTAGCATTTCTGGCAAACGTGCAGTTGAGTGTATCCTGCATGGTATTGACGATCGTTCGGTTCGACTGGGAGCCGAAGCTGCTCAATTCGACGATCCTAATAAGTTGTTGTCATTCTTGCGTAACGCTCGAAATATAAAACCAAACTCTGATCGTAGGTCTGACCGTAAAGGTTTACTCCCAAAACAACAGACTAACCAACCATCTAGGACTCCTCGTTGCTCGAATTGCAAGAAAGACGGTCACTTTACATCCCAATGCACCCAACCAATTAAAAAATGTACTAGGTGTAATAGGGTTGGTCACGAAATAGAACAATGCTATGCTAAGGTTCAGCAAAATGAGAAAACTGTTATGCGTGTAGGCTTGGATGACGAACTTTCTTCTGTCTCGTCTTTGTCTTCCTCTCATACCACAAATCCTCCCAAAATGACATCCACTGACTCGGGGCCTAATCAGAAATTTTATAAAACCGCAACTATCAACGGGTACACAACTACGGCTTATGTTGACTTTGGAAGCGAGTGCTCTATGATACGCGAGTCTGAATTCAAAAATGTCGGCACTAACTATGCGGCTGATAATCTTCCAATCCTTCGGGGTTTTGGCAATTCTGTCGTTAAATGTCTTGGCAAACAAATAGTTCAAATTAGTATCGATGGAGTTGAGGCGAACTTGAACCTGTTGATCGTCCCGGACGATGCTATGCATGTGCCGTTATTGGTTGGGCAAACTTTTACAGAACAACCGCACGTAGTTGTACAAAAAACCAGTGACAGTTTGGAAATCTCTCAGCTTGATCATCTAGACGTTGTCACTAGCTCCAAGGTCCGAATTTTTTGTAGCAAAAGTGTTGAGGTAGCAGGCATCACTGTAGTGGACATTCACTCTGACGCGCTTTCAGGTGGAGAAATCTACGTGGAAGGAGGTGCCAGATATTTTAAAGGAGTCCGCTATCATGTTTTGTCTGGATTATTCAACCTAGACAATGAAGGCAAGGGACATATTGTTGTTAACAATACTTCTTCGGAGTCTTTAGTACTTCCTAAGGGCCTACTCATTGCTCGTGGTCGGGTAGCTCAAGAACAAAGCATAGCGCAAGTTATGGCCATAACGGGGCATATTTCTGATGATAAGCTTATAGAAGAATTAACCGAACCCGATGTCAGTATGGGAAACACTCTAACAACCGAGCAGAAAGCGAAACTTCTGTGTTTGCTAAATAAACACCGCAAATGCTTCGCTTTCTCGTTATCTGAGCTAGGAAGTACGAAAGTCGGGAATATGTCGATCGATCTCTACGATAATGAGCCTGTTGTCTACAGACCTTACCGTCTTCCTTTCACTGAGAAAGAAAAGGTAAGAGGAATGATATCCGAGCTGTTAGAGAATAACATAATTCGTCCATCAACCTCCCCTTATGCTAGTCCCATTGTAGTTGTGAGGAAAAAAACCGGCGAACTTAGGCTATGTATTGATTACCGCGCACTAAATAAGAAAACCATAAAAGAGAATTACCCAATGCCACTTATTGACGACCAGTTAGATGTCCTCTCAGGAAATAAATTCTATACTACCTTGGATCTAGCTTCAGGATATTATCAGATACCGATCAATGAGGCTGATAAGCCTAAGACTGGGTTCGTAACGCCGGATGGACACTACGAATTCAATCGTATGCCATTCGGTCTTGCGAACGCACCAGCCACATTCCAAAGGATAATGAATGATGTACTAGGACCTCTGCGACACAAGGAAGCTTTGGCTTACCTTGATGATATTATCATTCCCAGCACATCTTTTGACGAAGGAATGGAAAGATTGGACACAGTAATGGTCCTCCTCTCCCAAGCAGGTCTTACACTGAAATTATCTAAATGTGTTTTCTTTGGTTCTTGTGTGGAGTATTTAGGTTTTGAGGTCTCTTCTGAGGGCATTCGCCCTGGTACTAAGAAGATAGAGGCCGTTGAACGGTTTCCAGTACCCCAAAACCAGCACAACGTACGACAATTCCTTGGGCTTGCAAGTTTCTTCCGCAGATTTGTTCCTCAGTTTTCGGTAATAGCAAAACCTTTGACACATCTGTTAAAAAAAGACTCTAAGTGGGTCTGGGATAGAGATCAAGAGAACTCATTCCGTCAACTCCAAAAGTTGCTCTCTCAGAGACCAACGTTGGCGTTGTATAACCCTCAGGGCTATACAGAGCTTCACACTGATGCGTGTAAAATTGGCGTAGCCGGTATTTTGCTCCAAAAGGACGATAATGATGTTCTTAAGCCAGTTGCCTATTTTAGCAGACAAACCACCCCAGAGGAACAAAATTATACGTCCTATGACTTGGAAACTCTTGCTGTGGTAGCGTCCTTGCAAAAATTTCGCGTGTACCTCATCGGTGTCCCATTCAAAGTTATCACGGATTGTAACTCGCTGCGTGCTACATTCCAAAAGAGAGATATGATTCCTCGTGTGGCTCGGTGGTGGGAGCAAATGCAGGAATTCAACTTTAGCATTGAGTACAGGGCAGGTCAACACATGGCTCACGTTGACGCCCTGAGTCGCAATCCGATCCAGGATACTCATATGGTTCTTGCAGTTACTGATGCAGATTGGCTAAGCACTGTTCAGAGTGCTGACGACGAAATACAAAGGATTATAGGTATTTTAAAAGACCCTGATATGGACAATGTGGTTGACATAAAAACTAATTTTAAAGTCAAAAACAATAAGCTTTTTCGAATTACTCCTGAGGGCGATAGATGGGTCGTACCCAAAGGCGTCCGCTGGCAGATTTTGAAACAAAACCATGACGACATAGGTCACTTTGCTCTTGATAAAACTTTAGATCGAATTAAAGCCACCTTTTGGTTTTCAAAGATGCGAAAATTTGTAAAAAAATATGTTAGTTCTTGTCTTGAATGCGCCTATGCAAAATCTGCCAGTGGTAAAAAGCCTGGTTTACTACACCCGATCGAGAAAATAGATATCCCCTTTGATACAGTCCATGCCGACCATGTAGGCCCTTTTGTTCGCAGTACAAGAGGGAATATGTATGTATTAGCTTTGATAGATGGATTTACCCGCTACATATTTCTAAAACCGGTAAAGAACACTAAATCCCAAACCACTATTCGGGTTTTTAGGGAGTACTTTGGAATTTTTGGAGTTCCTCGTAGAATTGTCACTGACCGCGGTACGTCCTTTACAAGTGAATCGTTTAAGAACTTTGTTAATGAGCGAAACATCAAACATGTCCTTAATGCTGTTTCAACCCCTAGAGCAAACGGGCAGGTGGAACGTTACAACAGGACCCTTGTAGAATCTTTAACTGCCAAGTGCATAGGCTCAGCAGAAAACAAATGGGATGAACACTAGGGTGGAGTGAAAAGAGCAAAAAAAAATTTTTTTCTTTTTTTTAAATCTCCTGTATCATTAATCGATGACCCTATAAGAAAGCTTCACACATGCAAAAAAACAATCCTCTACGATATTGTTTAGAGGTGGCGCACTAAGTGATAAAATAACAAAAGTGGCACAAAGTAACATATCCGCAAATTGAAGTTTTTAATGCCCAATTAGCGTGATAAGTAAATATTGCTCATTTTAATTTCCTTTTAGAAGGGTGAACTTTAGTATTATTAATAAATATAGGTCAATTTATCGTGAAAAAACGATGAAAAACACCTTAAACTTTCCAACTTTTCCTTTAAAATCACTGCGTGCAACCGAGTAAATCTAATGTTTAAAAATGGCTAACATAAGAAAAAAATTGCATTGTCTTGTGTTTGGCAAACCTCTCAAATGAATAAGACTGCCCTGGCAACGTATTGTGATGTTATAAAGTGCTACTTGTGGATGAGAAATGATTTGATTGTGTTAAATAATGAAGTCGTCCTTCAATTAAAAACTCTATGTGAAATTATTGCTTCGGACATCGAAAACCTATGCGAAAAAGCCTCAATTCCAACAACGAGTCATCAACAAGTTGTTGCAAGACTGATTCTGTGCTAAAAAAAGTACAAAAGTATGAAAAAGTTGCGCAGTGACAACAAAAACCAGGTTTTCTACGAACATTTTGTGAAAAAGTTATTTGGCGTCGCAACTTGCGAGTAAAGTAAGTAAGTAAGTTTATATGAGCTAGTGGCCATCTCTGGTGACGGAGTTTTTAGGCCGCCTAAAGAGCTCCGTCATGGCTTAACGACTTAAAAGCCGGGACCGACAATTTAACGTGCCCTCCGAAGCACTGTAGCGCTCAGCTGTAATGATTAACTTAACTTGCAAGTGTATATCGAGAAATGTATTTAGATGAAGTCCCTGCTGCTGAATAAACCCTTTTAAAAGACTACCGTTGTGTTAGTAAAATGTTTATAGGGTCTTTGGTTAAAAAGGCAACTAAATTTATCCAACGTTATGAAATTAGATAGTGAAAATATGATTTTATATTTTTACAAAAACGATCGATAGTCCAAGTACTTCTGCATCTATTCAATTGATAATAGTGTTCTTTTGGAATGTCTTTGGAATCAGACGATGATGATATTTGCTCAAGAGAACCAAAAAATATGTAATTTGATAGATTGGGTGAAATAAAACATAACAGAACCTCCGATGACGATGAAATTTGACGATACCGAAATCGAAAAATTTCAGACGCTGCCCTTGATTTTGAGAGGTTTCTTTGCCACACTCAAGCAGTAAAAGGTGTGTCAAGCTTGTAACAGAAGCTTTACTTTCAGTTTGTGAACCCAAATGCAAGAGATAGTTTCATTTGCATTTGGATTAAAGTGAGGCAAGATTACCGTTTTTCAAAAGCAAAGCTCAGTTTTTCTCATTATTTCAGTTTCCTATTATGGATAATTTGTACAGTAATATTGTAAAAGTTTTTCAGGTTTTTCATTATTTACATCAGAACTTAGTAATATTCAGTGTAATATTTAAAAAATAAATAATAATGACCGTTTAAAATATCCTTCATTTGTACCTCGAAAATTGATTTCATTAAAAAATTCACACCTTCTGCGCCACCTGAAGATATTATCTCAGGAAGCTCTAATTTTGCATTTATACACTATAGGCTATGGAACATCGATTGGTAATACAGGAAGAGTAAAATTAAAAAAAAATATTTTTCACTCCACCCTAATGAACACCTGCCCGATGTGCAATGGGGGTTGAACAACACTTTCAACAGAGGTATAAATCGTACTCCATCCGAAGCGCTATTCGGAACTAGACCATATGGCACGAACGATAGTCGAATCAGAGCGGAGTTGGCAGATGATGTCACGAACTCTTCTGACCAGGGCTTGCCGGATATAAGAGAACAAATAAATGATCATGTAAAATCGTACCAAGAAGCTCAAAAAAAAGCGTACGACGAGAAACATCGTCAAGCTCCAAAATATGAGGTAGGTGATTTAGTGAGAGTTGAACGGCACATTCCTGCTACAGGTAGTAGCAGGAAACTTATTCCGAAATATCAAGGTCCTTATAGAATTACAAAGGTATTTGACTTAGACAGGTATCAGATCGAGGATACACCTCTTACCAAAAAGGGTAACAGGCTATATTCTACTGTTGTTGCTGTAGACAAAATTAAGCCGTGGCTTAACTTTAAAAGACCGCATGACTCCTCTTCCAGCGACGGTGAATAAAGCCTGTTACCTATTAGCACCTGCCAGATTACCACCTGAGTAAGTCGTACCTAAAATAGTGCTAGCAATTAACAATACGTTTGGTAGGCTGATATTTTTATAATTCATCACATTGATTTTGTTCAACTAAGACAATATCCTTAAACTTTATACCCTCTAGACTTGTTCTGGCGTTGGTATATCTATCTTAAAATACCCTCTAGACTTGTTCTGGCGTTGGTACTATTTTATAAAAACCCTCTAGACATTGTTCTGGCGTTGGTTGGTACTATTTATGAAAAACCCTCTGGACATGGTCCGGCGTTGGTACTCATAAAAAAAAAATCCCCTTTGTAATTAATTAATTTAATATTTCATTTAATGATTAGTAATTTAATTGATCATTCATGTATGTTTTAATCAAAATGAATTGTTTCTACCTTTATCTAATTAAAGCATGATTGAATTAGATTTCACATAATTTTAGAATTGCTATGTATTTATGATAGTTTCAAACATAATTAATTTAGTTCTCTTTTTCATATTAAAAGCATGAGGTCACACTTTGATATTTGGATGGCCGACTGTTGTAGTTATTTGCCTATTTTATAAATTATTTAAAATATTATTATAATTTATTAAACGATTTATACGAATATCAAAACACTGCTTTATTATCATTGTAAAAGCAGTGTTTTGACTTCGGTGGCAAAGGACAACTGACTTGATTTGACTCGACCAATCACAGCCGGCGCTACTGTCGCCATCTTTGATTGGAGGGGCGGACCGCTCCGAACAATCTGAGCTCGGGCAGTCAGATCAGTTGTGCTTTGCTCTTCGATGGAATAAGACCTCTAAATAAGTGAATCCTACTAATTAGTGATATTTGTGAACTGGTGATAATTGTGTTTTGTGAATCTGGATTATAAAGAAGTTAATACGAAATAATGGGCCAACAGAAGTAATCTGAACAGCATCATAAATATGTTGTTGTATTGGACGCGTGAGGTGTCCAGCAATCGTTTGGTATGACAGACCCATAGGTTTCCCGTGTACAAGCTCTGACAAAACGCTTTGAAAAGCGTTATTTTCACTTGGTCAGTACAACGGGAAAACCTACGCGCCAGCATATTTCCACGGACCGCCAGAGCTACCCTACGCACCCTATCAATGTCAACATCGTCTCAACAAAATAATAAAAATGAAATGGTTTTTATCGGTAAGCTGAGAGTTTTATAGGATGGGCCGACTTAACTTATTATTTTATTTTTTGTTTTTGAATTTTTTTTTTTGTTAATTGTCCGAATAATGGGTTTTCACAACGAAAGCAATTGGAAAGTTGTGGGGGAAGTTTCGAAATTCAGGAAAACTGAACCGTCCTTTTTGATTCTTTATTATTTATTCTTTATGGTAAGTACACAAAAGAAAAGAAAACAATAAAATTTACTTAATGAAAAGACATGTAGGTACAAGGACGAGCTTAGCCTTAAAAAAAGAGTTTTCTTCCAGAAAACCTAGCTAGAGAGAGATGATACCATATTTTGCTTAAGATAACTTCAGTAATGTCAAATCGGCTACCTGTGCTTCGAAGAATTGAACAGATTATAAAACTTGACTCTGCCAACTGACCTTCCAAAAACGCTTATTAGGTATTGGTGGATATAAATATTGGTGGACATTTTACACAGCGCCATCTAGCCCCAAACTAAGCAAAGCTTGTACTATGGGAACCAGATAACTGATAGATCACTTATATATTTTGTAAATACATACCTACTTATAAAACTTTATAACAACCAGACACAGAACAAACGTCTATGTTCATCACACAAATTATTTGTCCTGGGTGGGAATCGAACCCACGAGCGTAGAAGGCAAAGCTACTACCAACTGAGCTGAGAGGCCAGTGAAGATAAAGTAATGTACCTACTTTAAAGCTGTGTCCTTAAACAGACTGACAGTAACAAAAAACCTTTTCGATAACGAATCCATTTGCTAAAAATCCGCTCCATTACTGTGATTTATTCAATTATTCAGAAATAAATGAATAAATGCAATTACTCAGGTTTTTCGTTTTCAGTAAGGCGTCGATATAATGGGGTTAATGTCACTGACATTGTCACTGAATGTCACTGACATGTCAGTTTGTATCTAATGATGTGTTGACAAAACTCAATTTAATTAATTCACAAATAACTTTTCTATTAACAGTAGAAATAGCCAGAGAGAGGCAAGAAGGGTGGTCACCCTTAAGTTAAGGTCGATGCATTTAATAAAGGCAACAAATAGGATCATATTGCAAAATAGCTTCCGCCCGCGGCTTCGTCCGCGTGGACTACTATTTTTTATCCCACGAGAACCGTGGATTTTCCGGGATAAAAGGTATTCTATTTCCGGTCATTATCTATGTAAATTTTATATATCAGTCGAATCGGTTCAGTGGTTGTCGAGTTATAGAGGAACAAATAAACATACATACATCCATCCATCCATCCATCCATCCATCCATTCAAACATTCAAAATAATATTATACTAGTGAACGCACGCGGCTTCGCCCGCGTGGACTACTTTTTTATCCCACGGGAACCATACATTTTTCCGGGATAAAAAGTAGCCTATGTGTTATTCCAGAAACTAAACTATCTACATTCCAAATTTCACCAATGTCGGTATAGTAGTTATGGAGATACGTGGTAACAAACATTCACACACACACACACACACACACACACACACACACACACACACACACGGACTTTCGCCTTTATAATATTAGTAGGATTAGTGTGATGTGATAGAGGTCTTAAAAATTAACTTGACTTTAAACGCAACAGTTCATTTCCAAAAAAATCTGCTTCTATTGTCGGCTGTACTTCAGAATCCTAATTATGTCACTCCCATCCAGTAAGTACGAGTGCGTAATTTCGTAATTTTCGTAAATTACCATCGTCAAAGTTAATGCTTCGTAAAATTATGCCCTTAAATCAGCACTCGTATTCGTAGTGAAACTGGCGATCGCCTTTGGTTTCGATTTATGTAATTGGTTTTAAAATTTAAAGGATTTTCAACTTTCAGGACTTGAACACATTTTTCGAAATATTCTTACTGTAAGTTGTCTAAAACATCGTGGTAAAAAATATGTAAAATTTATTGTAATTAGAAGTCTAATTTACCAGGGTTTGAGCCTGTTTCTACCCAACTGCCCGCAGAAAGGAGGGTTTTTTATAATAAAATAGTTAAAATCAACTTGCAAGGTCATTGAATTGATGGGTGACCACTACTGGTACAGTACTTTTCCATACGGAACTTGGCATTCGTGAAGCTAGCCGTTTCGATGCGCAGTGCAACTTTTTCATACAAAATTTTCTACTGCGCAGCGAAAAGCCTAACTTCACGAATTCCTAGATCCATTGTGACAACTGTATTAGCAATTGAGCTTTTTGTAGCCACTGATCCGATAAAAAAACGTACAAGAGGTTTTTTAATTCCTCAAATAATTCCAAAACAATTCAGATCCCCATGGCTTACGTGGTAGAAAACCTCGCCATAATTTGTATAACTAAAAGATATAGTCATGAAACTAAGATATTTTATATTGTTAATTAGATACTTAAATTCCCTAGACTTCTCATTATAATGAAGACTTAGGCTTATTAGAACATTTAGGTCCAACTTTATTGTACAATGAAGACTAAAGTCTTTGTCTAAGGGTGCGTTTATACTAGGGAACTACGAGAATGCTTTTTGACGTGCTAATAAAACATCTACTTATCTATAGTAACAATTCATTTTTCTAGCCTCGTTCCACATAGCTCTACCATTGGTGGATTTATTCCTCAGCTCCTCAGCAAATCAAAATGTGAAATCAATGAGTAGATTTCTTTATTAAAAAATGAATTTATGTTAAGAGTTCTGCACCCTACAGAATCTCGCAGCCAAATTACTTACATCATTCTTCTTGAATAATGTTGTGTTCCGGCGGTGAGTAAGGTTACTGTGAGGAAGCACTGCGGTGACAACTGGTGGTGGTGGGCCAGTCTTGTCAATTATTGTGTTATTGGTGCAGTGATTCCTCTTATAAAGGGTCAGCAGTGCGAGTGTGACTCCTATGGTGTCACAGGCGTCCATAGGCTACGGTAACGGCTTACCATCAGCTGGGGCGTATGCTTGTCTGCTACCTTAGTAGTATAAAAAAAAACAAAAACCCTATCTAAGTAAAAAAAAAGTAAGCTTTAAAGGATCACTTCGTTGTCCATCTGTCTGTCTGTAAAGACCTTCTTTCTCATAAACGGGCTAAGGTTAAATAATTTGGTTTTTGTGCTTATAAGGTGTTATTATTTATTTAATAAAATTTTCAATAAGATGATTATTTGGTTTGAAGGTAAAAGTATCTTAATTAATTTAATAAAGAATATCGTGCTACGAGTATATTTGTTTTAGAACTAAATATCTTAAACCAATACGAGCAATGACAAACAAACCCTCCCTTAATAGTATACTAAGAATATAATAAATTATAATTTATAGTTCTATTTAGGACAACGGGATTGTTATGGCCATATTTCTCAATTAACAAACTTAAATAACTTCAGCTTGAAAGGTATCACGTTGTTAATTTTTATTAGGGTTTTTATTTGGTATTTTAGCCTATTCTTTGGTAGTTGGATAGCTGAGAAAATGGATTATATTGAACGGTGGCTCCAAAGCGTTCTGGACTTCTAGGGCCCTGTCACACCATGGTGGCGCCACCACATTTGCGCCACTAACAAAATATACGTAAATGACACCACACACTGGTGCCCGCTTTGATGTGCAACCAAGCGGGACAGCAGGTGTCATTTTCGTACGTTTTGTTTGTGGTGGTGCAACCTTAGTGTCCTAGTGAGATAGGGCCCTTACACTAATATACATATTGAACTGTCAATATAACAAGGCTTTATAGAAAGTGAATGAATTATTGTCAGTCCTTTGGTCAGTAAAAGATACGGCATCATATTTAGCACCATCTGAGTTCTAGGTAATTCTTTATTAATTTGTTTTGTTCAATTGTACAATTATTGTAAATATTGTGTTGCGCGTGCAACTGTGCCGAATTTTCGGGTAACTCAAAAATCATTGTAAATATCCCGTTAATAATGCTTACAAGTTACAAACTTCATAACCATGATAGTTTATAAGTTTTAATTGTAAATTGTTACGATAAAAGTATTTTTTTGTTCGAGAAATCTTTAAAATCTATTAAGTGTCCATAAAAAGACCAGTGGCACGTCAAGCAGTACATTACTAGATCGAGCTGTGTTTAATGCCCGCGCCACACAAAGCCGCTCCACCAAATGCGTGTACGTGTCAAACACACGCGAGTGTTTTGTAGCTACACAATTAATTTGAGTAAAAATAGACCTAGAGTACAAAGAAAATGTTAAATCCTATTCATAAAATGGATGAAAAAACTTATGTATGTAGCTGAGCCAACAAACTTCGTACTGCCCTATTTTTTTATATAGATATTTTACTGACTTAAAAAAAGGGAGGAGGTTTTCAATTCGTTGGATTTTTTTTTGTGCTTTTGTATGTGTTCACCGATTACTCGAAGACGCCCGAACCGATTTGGTAAATTCTTTTTTGTTTGAAAGGGTATACTTTCCGATTGGTGCCATAAAATTCGTGAGGATTTGTCGAGGATATTCGTAGTTATGAACAGAAATGCACCTCGAGAGTGCAGAAAATTGATCAGCTTACCTACATTGAAGTCTGTTTTTATGTTTCATTCGAAAAATATTTCGGACCTAGCGACTGGAAGAGAAAACATAGGCCTTTAGGTACATCTTTACTAGATGATTTATACAGTGCCAGGAGGCTATCTTTACCTACACTTATCGGGACACTGGTAGTGCCTGGGACATTGTTGAGATGGAGTAGGCTTGCCCAGCACCTATACCATCCTCTCAGCAGAACTTTTCGAAACGAAAAATTATTTGATAAGTAAGTAAGTTCGTATGAGGAAGTGGCCTCAACTCTGGTGACGGAGTTTTTAGGCCGCCTAAAGTCCTCCGTCATGGCTTAACGCCTTAAAAGCCGGGACCGACATTTAACGTGCCCTCCGAAGCACGGAAGCGCTCAGCTCGTAATACCACGTGCGGTCACCCATTTTAAGAGTGACCGCATGATGCACGGCCAGGATTCGGACCAGGGTTGTTGCGAATATCAGCATCAGCATCAGCATCCGCTGATGATCAGCATCATTTGAGACATCAGCATCAGCATCAGCATCCGCATTGATTGATGCTGATATTCAATGCTGATGTTCTAGTCGCGACAGGACATAGGGGGCGGGGCTTTTTGTATATCGTTCGTTTAATAATAACGAGCGGACTAATGTTACTCGTATTTGTTTAAAGTCTTTATTGCACAAAATTACAAAAATAGTGCATAATTGGCGATCATAATGCCGAAGGTATTATTTTGTTGTTTTTAGCCTACACTGTACCACAGGTGGGCAAAGGTCTCCACTCGAGTTTTCCAGGTAGTTCGGTCCAACTAGGGAATGCAATCTCGCGAGGTTGGGTCTCAGGCGAGATCTCGCGAGTTTATGAAAATCAATACCGCAAGGTATTGCCAATTTTGAGATCTCGTGAGATTGGCAGTTTTGTGTGTTCATTATTGCAAATAATCACAAAATTTGAATAAATTAGGAAAAAAATAATAAGAATTAAGTAGGTACTTATAGGTATTAAGAAATAAACATTTATTTTTACGAATTTTTTCAATAAACTTTTATGAATTTAACATTGTTTGACGTAGGTATCTATGTATCATTTTTTTAATAAACTTTTAAGTAGTAAATTTTTACGTATCTAATCAAATAAGAAATGAAATAAACAATCAGTCTTCTCTTTTAATTTAAAACAAAAGTCTTTTGATAATAAAACCGTTATTTTATAAAACAAAACTACAAGAAGTAAAAACTAAAATTAAACTAAGTTGAGTTGACTGTTAATGAGTTTACTAATAAACTGAGATATTATAATCAATTAAATAAAACTATACCTACTCAGAGATCTATTAGAAATTAAAGATGAATTAACAAAATGTACTAATCAAATGAAAAGCTTATTCAGTTCGCATCACACGCCATCATAACGAATTATTTTGAAAGTAGGTAGCTCCTTATGAAGCACAAAATGTCCAAAGAATCGTCAGCTAAACGGCTTCATATTTTGCTTGCCAGATAACCAGCAACTGAGAAGGTCCTTTCGGATTCAAAGCAAGTCTTATGCTCGAGTGCAATCTCGTTAAACTCGCGAGATCTCACCCATTTTTCAGCCAAGATTAATCTTCCTAAAAAAGACCGAGATCTCGCGAGAACGAGATTGCCAGACTTAATTGTTAAAAAAATTAAAAAGATTTTGACGACTTGAGAACCTCCTCCTTTTTTTGAAGTCGGTTAAAATAAAATTACCTACCTATGATAAAATTTTCATCTACGCTACGAGTATGATTAAGATATACTTAACTACAAATTATGCAGATTTAATCTTTTCTCAAAAACATTAAGATAGAATTCTATTTAATTACCAAAGAAAGCTTTTTCATGTAGATTCAATAAAGATATATGTTTTTTGGCTAAATTAAAATTTTAGCTAAATTAAAAGACCGACTTCAATGTTATTTAGCTGCTTTTGCACTCTCGAGGTGCATTTCTGTTCATAATTCCGAAGATCCTCATCAGATTCTCACCAATTTTTTATGGCACCAATCGAAAAGTATGCCCTTTTAAACAAAAAAATAATTTTCCAATTCGGTCCAGGCATCTTCGAGTACTTAACCGGTGAAAATACAAAAAAAAGCTACGACGAATTGAGAACCACCTTGTATTAAAGTCGGTTAAAAATCAGCATCAGCATCAGCATCCGCTGATGTGTAAAAAAACTGCATCAGCAACAACCCTGATTCGGACCCACGACCTTCGAAAGTCGAGGTACTGTACCCCTCGGCCAACACAACACACTAGACTGAAAGGTTTAGTGAAAAGTCACATAACCTAAATTGATAAGTAATTTAAATAACTCTTTGAATAAAACGAGCTTAATTTAGGTACCTACCTATATCAATTTGACTTTGTAACCCACCGAGCGTAGTCAATTAAAAAGGGTTGGAAACAAAAACTTTTCACGCGAGTACTCGCAATTCTTTTAACATGAAACAGGGATGGAGCACATAATTCACACTTTATTCAAAACATGCGGTGTATTATAAAAAACTTTGTGTTTTTACAAACGAAAATAAGATAGCGTATTATAATTAGGTATAATTGTTGTATGTTTATCGTAAAAAAAAAACACTTTTATCGGGGCGACTTTGAAAAAAAAAACTCTTTCGAAGTTTTTTGTACTCTCTCGTTTTTTACCGACTTCAAAAAAGGAGGAGGTTCTCAAGTATTTTTATGTATGTTCACCGATTAGAAAGTACTACTCGAAGACACTGACCGATTTGGAAAATTCTTTTTTTGTTTGAAAGGGTATACTTTTCGCAAGTATGTTCACAGATTACGCGAAGACGCCTGGGCGTCGATTCCGGTACCGAACTTTTTATCAACCTCAACCAAAACCTCAACTAAAGCGACTGTTTCCATGACTACTCATAACAAACGACTCAGTTGTGGTGAGGTTTTTAACTTTGGCAGTAAGGTGGAGTGCCGTAATTGCAACTATCCGGTAATTGCAACTGGAGTCAATAACTCCCTCTAGGATCACTTTTTTGAACATCGATAGATGTAGTATTGAACTTCTTCTAAAAGTCTCAGTCTAAAAATATAGATGGCGTTGATAGGACCAAAACTGAGCGAATGATAGGCCTTTTTATAAAACTGCCAATTTTTTGGAAGTGACGCCGCTCGGACGCTCTTCGTAATTTATTGAAAAAAATTGTTTTTCCTGTTTTTCGCCGGTGTGTTCACAGTGAGAGTGATTAGAAAACACAGTAAGTTGTTTTTTGTGTGTTTGTTGTATTCTACGATAAATCTATTCAGAGTTATGGATGTAGTTACATTTGCCAGACAAAAACTGCATAGTCTTGTAATTGTAACTATTTTGTTTCTTTTTTGACAGTTGCAATTTAACGACCGGTTTTGTATGAAGTTTGAAAAACCTAGTGATGTAACAATGACGATGACTATGTCGATACGTAATATTTTATTGAAAGGGAGACTATCTACTTCCATACTGTGCTATGAGTTCTTAGCAAGTAGTTTGAGTGATTGAGTCCCTTCATTATGTTGGCGCTAGCGGAGCCCTTTCAAAAGTCGTTCAATATGTGAAACGAATATAAAAAGGCTGTTTAACTTCTAAAATATTACTAATTGCGATTGAAATAAAGTTAGAAAAAATAATTAGTAAAAGATAATAGAATACTTTAAAGATAAAAGTAAAAGAGGCTGTTTCATAACTAAAAGATTACTGTGATTAAAATAAACATCGAGTCGATAAAAATCACGATAAGGTTCCCATCACTATTTGTAGTAAAATAGTTGCAATTACCGGATTCTTTGCTGAAAAGTGTTTTCGCGCAAAATTTGACATTAGTAGCATGGGCATAGCTATATAAATCGAAAGAACGATATTGAAGGCATGTGTTCTGTATTTCCCAGTAGTAAGCCCCATAGAAAAATAAGAAGTAAAAACAAGTAGTTGCAATTACCCGCAAAAACGGGTAATTGCAACTATTGCTCCCTCTGTCGTGAATTTATGCAATATAATTTTATTCTCTATCGCTTTACTTTATTCATAACAATGATATAAATCTACATAAAATTTACTATAGAACAGATCTTTCAAAAAATACATTTCTGATACAAAATATAGAATTATCAAGCGATGAAGTTAGGACTCCACTTTTTTTAGTTGCAATTACGGCACTCCACCTTACAAATTTTTGAAAAGCTATTCTACTATTTCACCAAATGGCTGACATTTAAGAGTTCGAACCAAAACCAAAGCGGTTGTCATTTAATAGAATACAGGCCCTGGACCGATTTGGAAAATAATTTTTTGTTTGACAGGTTTTTGTTTCACATACTTTCCGATTGGTGGATCTACGTAGTTAAAAACATAAATGCACCTCGAGAGTGCAGAAAATTGCTCAGCTTATAGCATTGTAGTCGGTTTTCTCATTGTAAGTTAACTATTTTTGTTTGTATGAGAAAATAAATGTCTTTAAATCTAAGTAGGTTTTCAATTTTCGCGATGCGAAAAAAAAATTACATAAAATAGTATTTTTTTTTTAATTTAGCTACTTGTTACAAGATTGTTTCTATCAAGCAATGTTATAATACTTGCCTTGTCAACGTCAGGCCCTGGCTGCACGAAGTTAGGCACGCCAGTAAAATAAGCAATCAAATCGAATAGCGCGTGCTAAGCCGGTAACGGAGTGTTACGTGCAAGTAGGGTTTCCACAGGGTGTTTATTAAACTAAGGTTGAATTCGACCAAACTGGATTAAGTTTAGTTCCGAGAGTAAACTACTGTTTGTATTATTTTGACATTGTAAAGTTGACTACTTATAACCAGGATAATTTGCATGGACATAATAATGTCCGGTTGCGCTTTCTAAACAATTGTTTTTCGAATTATGTCGGCTAGCTAATAGTCTTGAGTAAAACTTAATCCACTTTTGGTCAAATCCAGCTTTAGTATTCACAATTTAGTATTCACAATTAAATTAACAGTAGATACTAATAGTGCCGTGCAGAATTCAAAAACTTATCAATATTTATCAGACTGTTGACTTTTTTTAACAGGAATTATGGTTTGTCTTTGTATCCTAAGATATTCAACTTTAGATAAAGTTATTCCATTCTCAATTAAATATTTATCACGGAAGGAAGACTTTTTCTAAACATATTGTGGAACATAATAAATTTTTTTTTCTTTTGATATTTCAAGCGCGGTATTATGATCTTCTATTCTTATTTGTGAAACACTTAACTTATACAATAATTATTATTATTATTATTATTATTATTGTCAGCCATCAATATCCCACTGCTGGGCAAAGGCCTCCCCCCACTCTTTCCATTCATCCCTCTCCTGTGCTAGTAATGTCCAGTCGGCACGGAATAATAATTATTAATTTATTTATTTATTTTTAGCCGCTCATGTCCCTGCTGGGTAAAGGTCTCCCCCTATTCTTTCCAGGCGAACTTCCAGACTTCCAGAATTTAATAATAATGTTTTAAAATTAAACCATGGATGTAGGGATTGTAGGGCATACTAAACTATTAATGAATACCATGATTATTTAATATCACATCCTCTATGCTATGCTCGCCTAGTAGAGTTTAATCAAGTGAATCAAACGACCTCTCACGCGATGCTCACGTCGGTCATTGTTAGCAATTACAGTCGAAACTCTGATTGTTTATACAATATACTTCTTTTTTGGTGACGGACGGTAGGAAATCACTTCCTGAATACAAAAGTTCAGAAAAAACTATTTTTAGTTTACGTTCTGCTTCGTTCGACATGGTAAAACAGAATCAAATGTCAATGTTTAAATAAACCTAGTAAGATCAAAGAGTAAATATAAAATTTTAGACAATAAATATTTTATGGATTAAAAAATAACACTAAGCTAAGGACGTCTTGCATCACGATTCTTAATTGTATTTAGCTAAACTTAACGCATTTAAGGATTAAAAATTGCGTTTAGGCTAGTTAAGTAAGTTTTACTTACTTAGGCTAGCTTAAATACGATTAAGAATGTGGTGCAAGCTCCCTAGTGTTATTCATCCGTACCCATATTATAAATGTGAAAGTGTGTTTATTTGTTTGTTTATTTGTCCTGCTTTCACGTCAAAACAGAGCGACGGATTGACGTGATTTTTTGTGTGGAGATAGTTGGAGGGCTGGAAAGTAACATACGCTACATTTTATTCGGGTACCACGTGAGCGAAGCCACGGGCAGCAGCTAATTGCTACATGAAATATTTATTTTATAAAATTTTACGTATACTTTAATGTTAAAGTGCCGGTCCGTAAAACTTAAAATACCAACGAATTCAATTCCAAATTGGCAATATACTCATACATCTCTGTAATTCACTTATCAAAAAGTTTAACAAGCAAATTGAGCTTTTTGTAGTTCAAAGTGGTCAATCTAACTTTACTTTTATTGAAATGAGCTTCCAAAGTAAAGTCTAGGCTTTGACGCGTGATTGACACTACACTTTGTTTCTTGTGAAACGGTCTCCGTGAAATAACGGATGTAATGTTAGTAAAAAGTTCAACTTTGAAGTTTTGCAAGAAACAAAGAAAAACACACCTTACTTCTCTTCAATAAGAGCCCTCGCAGACTAAAGTTTGCTCTTAATCAGTATGAAGATGTATTCAAGTGCACACACTACAATGATTCAGTATTGGCCCTAACGCACTAGCAGCCGTCGACCAGTTTAGGAACGACAACTTAAGAGGGCTGCGACCGGCGAATTTCCATAAAAACGTAATACCGAAATCATTTAAAATGTAAGCATGTTTATATCAGTTTATGTTGTTAGATTAGGAGAGTAGGTATTTATCTAGGTTCCTGTTAAACTTTTGTTCCGAAAAACTTACCTAAAAAGAAATGTAAGCCAATTGAATTGAAATCTTTGTAGGTACACCAAAAATGGCATTTTTTCTTTTCATTTGTTCTATAGTAAGTTTTTTGAAACAAAAGTTTAACAGGAACCTAGATAAATACTACCTTTATCCAAATAATAACGTAAAGTGATAAAAATATGCTCAAATTTTAAATTATTTTGGTATTACGTTCCTAGGTAAGTAGATGCGTTCGCCGAGCCCTTAAAAAAGCTAAATCAAATCTAAATCTAAAAAAGCTAAGTAAGTAAAATCTGTATTCACCTATGTTCCACAATAAATGATTATGAAATTATGAAATTAAGTCCTAGAATAACCCTTATCAATTCATTAGCTTCAATAATCTGATGTAAGTATTTCGAAACACACGGCCATGCCTTTTTGTAGGTAAAAACATAGCATGTAAGTTTCGTCTATGTTACAACATCCATGATCGCAGCGCAATATAAATTGTGATCGTGAAAGTTTAAGGAGACCACCGTGAAGTAACTGCTAAGTTGCATTATTTTATTGCCATTTTCAAATACGTGAGACATGCAAACGTAAAAAGTGACCGTTCTTCCAATCTCATCCTCTTACTTAGATTCTTCGTGTGAATCAAAACATGACAAGCTTCGTCTACTACCGGTATCATCATCATCATCATCATCAGCCTTTCTCATCCCACTGCTGGGTATAGGCCTCTCTTCGTTTCTGCCATTCGCCCGTGTCTCGCGCCAATCTAGCCCATGTACGACCTGAGGTTTTAACTATGTCGTCGACCCATCTTGCCGGTGGACGACCTACACTCCTGTTCCCCTCTCTAGGCCACCACTCGGTAAGCACTCTACTCCACCGGTCATCACCACGCCTTGCCACGTGTCCTGCCCAACCGGTACTACCGGTATACATTATAATTATTATTATAATAAGTATATTGTGTCCCACTGCTGGG
This sequence comes from Camptogramma bilineatum, assembly GCA_958496255.1. Classification (NCBI taxonomy): domain Eukaryota; kingdom Metazoa; phylum Arthropoda; class Insecta; order Lepidoptera; family Geometridae; genus Camptogramma; species Camptogramma bilineatum. The sequence continues at coordinate 14,533,067 of OY292458.1, read as the reverse complement.
CAAAGACCTCCTGGGGATTCTCTCCACACATCATGGTCCTGAGCTGTTGTAGTCCACTCGGGCAAGAATTGGTCGAGTTCATCCCATCATATAATTATAATGAGTAATTCCCGTCTATCTAAATGTTATTTTAAACACTGCTCCAGTTACCATACGACTCTACTAATAGTATTGTGTGTGTTTAGATAAAAAACTATTATATTATGGTTTTAATAAAACGGTAGTAGTTTGTTGAAAAAATAAAGTTAGACTGATACGGGTAGGCGCACCTTTATGGATAATGCATCGAGTTTCCAGTAGGTGGAGCCACTGGCCGCCCCTGATTTACCTGGTTTTATATAGATTGCATGTGAAAGTACACACTATGCTTTTAGAAATAATTGAATAATGTCTTGAACAATGTATGAAGCTAGTTTTTATTTGCGATGAAAATTACGTTTTATTTTGTATGTATTTATGCAATACAAGGCAAGCCTACTCCATCTCCTCAACATTGTTTTAGGCACTACAGTGTCTTGTTAAGTGTAGAGGCAAAGCAAAGACTGTCTCCTGACACTGTAAAAATCCCATATTATAAATGTGAAAGTGCGTTTATTTGTCAGTACCCATATTATGAATGTGAAAGTATGTTTATTTGTCCTGCTTTCACGTCAAAACAGAGCGACGGATTGACGTGATTTTTTGTGTGGAGATAGTTGGAGGGCTGGAGAGTAACACAGGCTACTATATCCGTGTACCACGCGAACGAAGCCGTGGGCAGCAGCAAGTCATCTTTAAGGGCCAACTGAGGTGAATTTGTCAAAATAGAGGTTTACCGTTTTAAAGATTTTCTTAAAGCAAATCGTATTAAGATAGTGAAAAACATACTCTAAGTACTACCAATGAACTGATCTACACTGTGAGCTATTTTATATTTCAATATTTTATGTATTTTTTTAATAAATTACTGGACAAAGTACACAAAATATGAGCGCGGGGTTTTAAGCCTGACCGAACACTAAATTACTCAATTGAATTAAAAAATACGAAAACAACAAGTTCAATATTTTATCTATCCTGTGAGCTATTTTTTTTTTCGTAGGTGTAGCTATATTCAACACAATAAAGGCAAGAAAGTTGAAGATAAAACTCTCCATACATTTTTTCTATGGAGTAGCTACGATGAATAAAAGGACGATTCACTGCCAAAAATCGTTAGACGGCCGCGGCCATTGGAGCTGGGAGCACGTCACATTGCGTAAATACTATTAGCTAAGCTGTGGCAGAGCCAGTGACGTCACGTGACTGTGTTCTTACATGAGAAGCGGTCGCGTAAACGTGCTATGTCATATTTTCGATAAAATCAGATTACAGTATGTAAGGCATCTTTTGATAAAGATTTTGCCTGGCATAAAAATTGACTATTTTCTAACAGCATAGCATAGGTAAGTAGTAAGTACCTAGGTGCCTATAGGTAAAGTATACGTACAGAAGCATGCACATCCACATAGAAAGCTTTACAGTCATTTTATGTTTTTATCATCTGGATTAGGTGATGATGATGCTGATGATGATGCTGATGATGATGCTGATGATGATGATGATGATCATGGAACTTTTTATTGATATGGGTATCAAATGAAAGGGCTTGGTAAGCAAAACACAATGCTGTTCTCTTGATGAGCGAAACACCATGCTGTTCTGATGATGAAGTCAGGCAGGACCTGTTCCATTCCATGGAACTTTTTTTTTATATGGGTATCAAATGAAAGGGCTTGATGAGCGAAACACAATCATCATCGTCATCGTCATATCTTTATCTTTTCATATCGTCATAACTTCATATTTTCGTATCTTCGTAACTTCGTGACTTCGTATCTTCGTGACTTCGTAACTTCGTATCTTCTTACCTTCATATCTTCGCAACTTCGGAACTTCGCATCTTCGTTTCTTCGTAACTTCATAACTTCGCAACTTCGCAACTTCGTATCTTCGTAACTTCACAACTTCGCAACTTCGCAACTTCGTAACTTCGTATCTTCGTAACTTCACAACTTCGCATTTTCGCATCTTCGCAACTTCGTAACTTCGCATCTTCGTAACTTCGTAACTTCGTAACTTCGCAACTTCGTAACTTCGTAACTTCGCAACTTCGTATCTTCGTAACTTCGTATCTTCCTATCTTCGTAACTTCGTATCTTCGTAACTTCGCAACTTGGCACCTTCGTATCTAGAAGATACGAAGTTGTGCAGTTGTGAAGTTGCGAAGTTGCGAAGTTACGAAGTTACGAAGTTTTTCATATGGTCATAACTTCATATCTTCGTTCCTTCGTAACTTCGTGATTTCGTATCTTCGTGACTTCGTATCTTCGTAACTTCGCATCTTCGTATCTTCGTATCTTCGTATCTTCGTATCTTCGTATCTTCGTAACTTCGCAACTTCGCATCTTCGCAACTTCGTATCTTCGTAACTTCGTAACTTCGTAACTTCGCAACTTCACAACTTCGTATCTTCGTAACTTCGCATCTTCGTAACTTCATAACTTCGTAACTTCGCAACTTCATATCTTCGTAACTTCGCAACTTCATATCTTCGTACCTTTGTATCTTCGCAACTTCGCAACTTCGTATCTTCATAACTTCGCAACTTCGCAACTTCACAACTTCGTAACTTTGTAACTTCGTATCTTCGTATCTTCCTATCTTCGTAACTTCGCAACTTCGCAACTTCATATCTTCGCAACTTCGCAACTTCACAACTTCGTATCTTCGTAACTTCGCATCTTCGTAACTTCGTAACTTCGCAACTTCGTATCTTCGTAACTTCGCAACTTCATATCTTCGTACCTTTGTATCTTCGCAACTTCGCAACTTCGTATCTTCATAACTTCGCAACTTCACAACTTCGTAACTTTGTAACTTCGAATCTTCGTATCTTCCTATCTTCGTAACTTCGTAACTTCGTAACTTCGTAACTTCGCAACTTCGCAACTTCGCAACTTCATATCTTCGTATCTTCGTATCTTTGTATCTTCGCAACTTCGCAACTTCGTATCTTCATAACTTCGCAACTTCGCAACTTCACAACTTCGTATCTTCGTAACTTCGCATCTTCGTAACTTCGTATCTTCGTAACTTCGCAACTTCATATCTTCGTATCTTCGTACCTTTGTATCTTCGCAACTTCGCAACTTCGTATCTTCATAACTTCGCAACTTCGCAACTTCACAACTTCGTAACTTTGTAACTTCGTAACTTCGTATCTTCGTATCTTCCTATCTTCGTAACTTCGCAACTTCGTAACTTCGTATCTTCGTAACTTTGCAACTTCGCACCTTCGTATCTAGAAGATAAGAAGATACGAAGTTGTGAAGTTGTGAAGTTGCGAAGTTGCGAAGTTACGAAGATACGAAGATACGAAGTTTTTCATATGGTCATAACTTCATATCTTCGTTCCTTCGTAACTTCGTGATTTCGTATCTTCGTGACTTCGTAACTTCGTATCTTCTTACCTTCATATCTTCGCAACTTCGGAACTTCGTATCTTCATATCTTCAAAACTTCGTAACTTCGTATCTTCGTAACTTCGCAACTTCGTATCTTCGTAACTTCGTATCTTCCTATCTTCCTATCTTCCTATCTTCGTAACTTCGCAACTTCGTAACTTCGTAACTTCGTAACTTCGCACCTTCGTATCTAAAAGATATGAAGATACGAAGTTGTGAAGTTGCGAAGTTGCGAAGTTACGAAGATACGAAGATACGAAGTTTTTCATATGGTCATAACTTCATATCTTCGTTCCTTCGTAACTTCGTGATTTCGTATCTTCGTGACTTCGTGACTTCGTAACTTCGTATCTTCGTATCTTCGTATCTTCAAAACTTCGTAACTTCGTAACTTCGCAACTTCGCAACTTCACAACTTCGCAACTTCGTATCTTCATATTTTCTAGATACGAAGGTGCGAAGTTGCGAAGATACGAAGTTACGAAGTTGCGAAGCTACGAAGATATGAAGTTACGAAGATATGAAGATGCGAAGTTACGAAGTTACGAAGATACGAAGATACGAAGTTACGAGGTTACGAATTTGCGAAGTTGCGAAGTTACGAAGTTGCGAAGTTGCGAAGTTACGAAGATACGAAGATGCGAAGATGCGAAGTTGCGAAGATGCGAAGTTGATAAGTTACGAAGATACGAAGTTATGAAGATACGAAGTTGCGAAGTTACGAAGATAGGAAGATAGGAAGATACGAAGTTACGAAGTTACGAAGTTACGAAGTTACGAAGTTACGAAGTTGCGAAGTTACGAAGATACGAAGATGCGAAGATGCGAAGTTGCAAAGTTACGAAGACACACACACACACGCTGCACACACATACCACGAAAGTGCTTGGTTGTAACTATTTTTATTCTTATTGTTATTTACTTTTCTCTAAAACCTATACTACCTAGTGACTAGACATTATTTAACACACGGGAATTACTCACGTAAAATTATCGTCGATTTAGTTTAGATTTGAAAGTGAAATACCTAGTGACTGTCGTAATATATGTTTTACTCTAAAAAATGTAAATCCGTCATTGGCTGTAAGAAACATAAATAAGTCGATTTATTACTACTAAGAGCTGTGGATTTTGTCTAATAAATAAATAAATAAATAAATAAGATGCGAAGTTTTTTCAAATCTGACTTGTAGATTATCGCGTTCAAACAAACAAACAAACTCTTTCGCTTTACAGAATTGGTATTAGATTGGTATAGATGTCAATACAAAATCGTTATGAAGTTATAAATTTTAAAACGTAAAAAATGTTTGCCGAAACTTTGACCGCTTTGTGTCAGAGCGGCCCGCACTGCGTGGCGCTTTCAATGTGTGCGTTCTACGCACACAAGCTTGAGCGCTACGTTTCCCGCCCGTAAATACCTAAAACTGACGAGCGGCATAGCGTCGGAGCCCTCTTAAAGCTTAGAAAAATCTATAAAAGTGGCCTGAGTCTTATAATAATTACTGTGAAAGTTTTACCACGAAATCCGCACATTCTCCAATGTATAAACACCCTGAGGTACACCTTTGTGGCTCCTAACAAAGCTTTTATGATAAAACATTGCGTAAATCTTTCAACTCATTATTTAAAACTTCATCTTATTAATTTTCTAAACACAAAATAAAAGTTTCTCTGTTCAAAGCGAAGTATGGAAAACAGATATTTATTTTGTTATAATAATTATTTTGTGGTTAAAATGTATGGAAGGTAAAAAGTTTGTGCGAAGTTTGTAGACTACAAAGGATGGGTAGGAGAGAGTTGGTATCGGATTTCGTATTATATATTAATGTTAGCCGCGAGAATTTGTCATTGAGAATTACCTGCGGGGCTAAAAAGGCCGTTATAACACACAATAAAATTCATAGCGAAATTCTTGTATGAGAAATCACAAAATTTACAATTCCTGTTTCAATTCCTATAGTGATTTGTTTTGACAATTCATCTTTTTGACAGTTTTGTGGAGCATCGTTAACTTGCCGTATTGACCTGTCAAAACCGTTAAAAATAAATAGAAAAAAGAAAAAGATGAATTGCTGATACGAATCACCATAGAATTTCAGTGATTTCTAATACGAGAAACTCGCTATGAATCATTTTGTGAATCTGCTATAACGGCTTTTTTAGCCCCGCTGTTGTTCGTACGAGGGGTTTATTTCAGTAGAACCGTACCGGGACAGTTCCGTGACCGAATTCCAAAGAATGTAGGTAGTAAAAAAAACCTACCTCTGTGGGTACGAACAGGCTGAAATGATGATGATTTAGACAAAGCCACGAATGAAATGTGGTTGGGTTTAACTTTAAATAATATAATTTTTTAGTTTACTGATGTTTGTAATCCTTCCATTACTACCAACTAGTAAGTCTGTTCACACACAAACTGTTTTTCGTATACCTTTTTTTACTGACTGTCTTTATACATCTTCAAAAGATCTTAAATACAGAAACTATAGTAAAAATAGTTATTCAAATACCTCCCGGGTGATCTTCTTTTACTAAATCTAATTATAAGTACGTATTTGGCTCAACGGCATTGCCATCCAGCGCGGTAATGCTGGACACACTTGGATCAGTTGAGCTACCTACAGATCGTTTCCAACTATCCTTAGGTAGTTCAACTGGTTCTTAGTAAATTTTATAATGCTGTTTAAATATGAAGTTTTATTTATTTAGTTTCTGTAAATAAATGTACTTACTATAAAGTACTTACTATATAATAAGTCTGAAAATTTTTGTCCCTTTCTGTATGAACCAAAACTTCTAAAACAGATAGCATCCGTTGTATAAACAGACAGTAAGTCGAACATAGGAATAATTAATGGATACATATTCACTAATACTAAGAAGCTTATGATATTTGCTAATAGTCATAACGAGGAACTTATGTGTTTGAAAGCCGCACACTGTATTTGAAGTTATTATGAATGGATGTAAAGGCGTGTTCAAAAGACATCGTTCATTACATTACAATAATAAGGGAATAAGAATATGTACGTGTTATTTTTTCCATGAAACGATCATCATCATTCATCCTGATTCCGTGATAGTGGGGTAAAGTAAGTTCCAACAAAAGAGTAAGCCAACTCTGGTGGATAAATATACTTAAATACATATATAGGATAAATATAAATATAGTGGGGTGATTAATATAGGGAGGCTTCCTATAGCAAGTACAGGTGAAAAAAACACAAACGCTAATTAAGAAAAAACATTTTTTTTTCAGAGATAAATTGAGTTCCTTACAGTTACGTACACCAGTTGAAATAATGTTACATTTTAAGTAAATTATTTGAGTAACCTATATTTAATAATAATTGAAAATTTCGTGATCATTAGATATCACGGGTAGGCCTTTGCTCAGCAGTGGAACACAACATACTTAAGTAGGTAAGTAAGTTCGTATGAGCAAGTGGCCAACTCTGGTGACGGAGTTTTTGGGCCACCTAAAGGCCTACGTCATGGCTTTACGACTTAAAAGCTTATTCTACTAATAATATTTAATTTCGTGGTCTCTATCCACCCCTATGGGGAAGAGACGTGATTTTATGTATGTACGTATCAAACTCTCGCAGAAACCATGCCCTACTAGACCATTAATATTAGAACAATGCCGCCGACACGTCTATCATCAGCCCGCGTCAATCATGAATGAACTGAGTTCGGAAGCCACAACGTTAGCTATATACCGGGGCATGCCCGTCAAACAGTTACTACAAACTTACCGCTCGACTCATGAATTCCTCTCAGCATCTGTCAAAAGTTAAAATAATACCATACTTTTTTGTTATAGTCCGGTCAAAATAGCCCAAAGTAAGTAAGTTCGTATGAGCAAGTGGCCAACTCTGGTGACGGAGTTGTTAGGCCGCCTAAAGGCCTCCGTCATGGCTTAACGACTTAAAATAGCCCAAAAAACGTACGATAAAAATCCAACGGGATTCCATCTTCAACCCGACGCATATCCCTTTCAGGCCCGTTCCGTGGCCGAGTTGGCAAAGGCACTCTGGCTTAAGGAGGATCGCTTGTATCATTGCGGGTTCGGATCCCGTCGGAATTGAAAATTTTATAAGACTTTTAATTTTCAAAAAACTGTTGTTATTATAATAAATGATTTGAGTTAACGAAAGGGCCTACACTCAGCATAAGCTTCGGTAGATAGTCTACCATAGCGCTGGTCTTCCCTGGTAGCACAATAATATAGAATGAGATAGCGGGACAAACTAGATAAATAATGGCAGACGAAGGCACTGAATCGTAGTGACTTGGAAAAGTGGGAGCCTTTGCACAACAATAGGACAGTTATGATCTAGTACCTGCTATCATAATACTAAAAATCAGCAACAAGCACACAAAAGACGATAAAGGGTCAAAATCCTTCAAGTTTTCTAAAAGAAGGTATTTTAATACCACTTTTAAAAACATTCAAAAGTTGTGCTAAGGTCAAATGTACACTCCAGCAGTCAGAGCCACTTACATTGAAACCAAGTTTTTGTGTTCAAACAACACCTCGAATTTTAATGAAGGTGTAGCCGAAAGGACAATTAAAAGTTCTGCATAATTCACTTGTTTCTAAACCGGGGTTGGGGGGTTCGCCAGGGACGTAATAAGGATGAGATAATTTATCAATAAATAATAAATTAAAATAGATAAGTAAGTTCGTATATATTTAAAAACGACTGAGTGGGCCCCCAATGGCAGAAGACGACGTCGCGGTATTTCTAGATTAAGGTGACGAGATGGTCTAGATCTAGACTAGGTCTAAACCATCTCGACATTAGGACCAATCTTCCTTAAATGAGTCTAACCTTAATGACTAGTCTAGATTGATCCTGCTTAAAAAAGTAGGAGAGCACATTCACATGTCACGGGCACTGAACGAGTTAAGAGGCAGAATCCTTAAAATTGCTACAGTTGTTGCCTGAGTAATTATTATTTTAAAAGTATTATAAACCTGCAAGAGCAATTAAGTAATGAAAGATAAAATTAGTTTCATTATCTGTATCATTATCTGTAACCTAAGTTTCTTTGGTAAATTAATTAATTTGTATTTGTATTTGTATCATTACAATCGCAATCCAAAGAAAATAAATCGAGGCTGAACTAACGACGAATATCATCAATTCTTGCGTGTATATCGTAAAAGTGTTGGTGCACACGCGAGACCGATACCAGAGACCGAAACAGGCCCTAGCCATATTACACTATCTACCGTCGCGATCGCTGTAGAACACTTCAAAATGTATAGGAATTGACGTTTTGACCACGTGACTCATCACCTTTAAACGTCATTTCCTATACATTTTGAAGTGTTCTACAGCGATCGCGACGATAGATAGTGTAATATGGCTATGAGGGCAGGAGACCGATGTCATATAAACTGATGGTTCTCTGTCTCGTATCCTTTCACGAGTCCTTACAAAGCCTGTCTCTGGTCTCGGTCTCCTGTCTCGGTCTCGGGCGTAAACCGCCACCTTAAGAGCTAATTTGCCTTGTCTAGTCTTGGGCCGTAGTTTAACCCAGCGACAAGCAAGTCAATCTTACAAACTTTTGTGAGTTTACCAAGTTTATGCTATTTTCGTAGTAACCCCACAACAGAAGTTACACAACTTTGGCCTCTAATCCTTTGTACAACCCTGTACACCCCCACACATCTGGGCCTGAGTTGATTACGAATACAGACTTTTTGAAAATTTAATTTGGAATTTCTCGAAAGTTCCTGATTGTGTTATTCGAAATGGTTTTTGGAATATTTTTGTATAAATAAGCAGTAGGTTGTTAGGTTTGATGAGCCGTGTTGGCCGAGTGGCAGTATCTCGAATTTCAATCGTCACAGGTTCGATAAGGATTCTTCGAAGGAATTTCCGTTTCGAAAAATTTAGAAGCTTTAAATGGTGAAGGAAAACATCGTGAAGAAACCCACGGCTTATTCAGCTTAGTGATCATGTTTTACTTGTTACGCACGTAAAGTCACGCTTATCCTATTCTATCCTATTAAACGAGCACTATTTGTTTGTTTGTTTGTACTCACGTTCTCGAAAACGGCTGTAACAATTTCGATGAAATTTGCGCTGCAGTGGTTTACGGGGCGAAAATTCGATATAGCTAGGTCTCATATCTGAAAAAAATCATTTTCTCGGCATTTTCACGCAAAAAGATTTACCAGTGCAATGTGGTTCGTAACTTCACGCAATTTGTTAAGACTGAAGTGGCTGAGTGGATAGGGTGTCTGCCTTCTGCTGTCTGCGAGTTCGAATCTCAGCCACTGAAAGTTTTTTTTTCTTTTTAATTTTACTCTACTTGCACCGGAGCAGAGCTCGGATGCCCAGATATTCTATAAATTGAAGTAACGTCCCCATTATTACGAACGTAACTTATGTTTGTAACTTTTTATAAAACCGAGATGAATTCTAGGGCTCATCATTTCCAATTGTAAAATTATTTATTTATGACATCGTTCTCTTTGTCCACAAAAGTTATTTCGTTATTTGGAACTTTATTTACTTATTTTGATTGAAATTGTTAAATAATTTAAATTGAAAACAATGATCGTTTATATAAATAAGTTTTAATGAAGTCTGAACTCGTAGTTTAATTAAATAGGTACTAACATAAATTAATCAACCATTAACATTCAATGTTAACATAATAAAGCTGAAAAGTTTGTTTGAATGCGATAATCTTTGGAACTGCCAATCAGATTTGAAAGAGTATTTCTGCATTTGAAAGTTCAAAGCAGAAAAAGACAAATAAGTAAACGTTTTTATTGTGTGCGTTAAGGCTGAATTACACCAGGGCGTCAATTCTGGTACCGAACTTTTTATCAACCTCAAGCAAAACCTCAACTAAACCGACTGTTTCCATGACTACTAATAACAAACGGCTCAGTTGTGGTGAGGTTTTGAACTTTGGCAGAACAAATTTTTGAAAAGCTATTCTACTATTTCACCAAATGGCTGACATTTAAGAGATCGAACCAAACCAAAGCGGTTGTCATCTAGTAGAATACAGGCCCAGGGCGTCAATTCTGGTACCGAACTTTTTATCAACCTCAAGCAAAACCTCAACTAAACCGACTGTTTCCATGACTACTAATAACAAACGACTCAGTTGTGGTGAGATTTTAGCTAAGGTTTGAACTTTGGCAGAACAAATTTTTGAAAAGCTATTCTACTATTTCACCAAATGGCTGACATATAAGAGATCGAACCAAAACGCAGCGGTTGTCATCTAGTAGAATTGCCCAGCTGGGCAACAACGTGCGACAGTGCCGCATGCTATATATTGTGACATGTGACATCTTGTGTCATGCTACAAATAGAAAGCAGTTGCGGCATTAGTGGCATGCGGCAGCCTATTTTACGCCGAGGCAACATCGTGCTTGGGTCAGTCTGCCACATGGCGCAAGGTGTTGCCATGTCGCACGGTTCTTGCCACAATGTGCGACATTTTTTATTCTGTAGCATGCGGCCTTGTGGCATGCCGCAATGCCGCACAGTGTTGCCCCGGTGTAATCCAGCCTTTACATCCATACCCATATTATTATATATAAATAAATAATAAATAAATAAATATTGCTGGACATTTCACACAGCATCATGTAGCCCCAAGCTAAGCAGAGCTTGTGTTATGGCAACCACATGACTGATATACTACTTATATACTTTTTTGTAAATACATACATGTTATACATAGAAAACACCCAGACCCGAGGCAAATATTTGCAGATCATACAAACATTTGTCCCGCGGCGGGGATCGAACCCGCAACCTCCTGCGTCACAGGCGGCCCTTGACCCACTGCGCCACAGAGGTCGTCGGTAAATATAAATAATATGGATATGGCGGCCTTAAAACTCCGTCACTAGAGTTGGCCACTTACTCATACGACCTTACGTACTTACTTATAAATGTGAAAGTGTGTTTATTTGTTTGTCCTGCTTTCACGTCAAAACGTTGAGACGGATTGACGTGATTTTTTGTGTGAAGATAGTTGGAGGGCAGGAGAGTGACATAAGCTACTTTTTATCCCGAAAAAATACATATTTCCCGTGTAATAAAAAAAGTAGTAGTCCATGCGGGCAAAGCAGCTGGCGTCCGCTACTTGTCTAATGTAACTAACAAAAGTTGTTGAAAAAGTAACAATGTATTTATTTACTTCATAAGAAAGGCGTAATCAGAGGTAGGTACATATAAACGGAAACAAAAAGAAAAATCATTCAAATGACGCAGGAGCTAAAAGAAGGGAGCTTAAACATTTTTTCAATCTCTATTGAAAGAGAAATCACGGACCGACTGTCGCAAAACGTAATCTTTGCTTATCCGATAGGAATATTCAATTCTTAAATAATCTTCTATCCTGAAAATATGCCCATTTTGTATTTTCTCTTATTTTTCTTAATCTCGACAGAAATCCGCTTACACGTTGAAACCTTTGTAAGTTGAACGAATGAAATCTTTTCGTGGGTTTTAGTGACTTATAAGATAAGTCTCGTGGCTCGAACGTTTCTTTTAAGATAGGACTATCGGACCTATCTTTAAATAAATACCTAATATATTTGCGGACATTTCACACAACACGAGCCCCAAACAAAGCAAAGCTTGTACTATGGGAACCAGATAATTGATATAATACATTATTTATTATTGTTAATAATAATATACTTGTACCTAATACTTTACAGCACCCACAAACAATACTGAACCAACATTTAATTTTATCTTTGGTTATTAATATGTGAATGAGTGAATAATAGAATGTCAAATCTGACATGAAAAAATCTTGTGTCTATGACACTGAAATGAATCCTCTTTATTTATGTAAGTAGTAAGATCTACTTTTTTGAATCCCACAAGATCTGTGAGAATGTCTACGATGCCTCGTGGATACAGTCGTGAACATGTTTTGTTTTCTTTATTTAGTGATTACATATCTTATTCGTTCAATGCGTTCAAAAGCGTAATCAGTGCTATACGGATTCCTTGCGAAATTGGCAGGTTTCAAATACCACAAGACGACGGCATCATCCTGAAAAAAAAAACCATATTAAAGTTAATTAATTATGGGCCCATAACCTGATATCCATACCCATATTATAAATGTGAAAGTGTGTTTGTTGTTTTGTCCTGCTTTCACGTCAAAACAGAGAGACGGAATGATGTGATTTTTTTTGTGGAGATAGTTGGAGGGCTGTAGAGTAATATAGGCTACTTATTATCCCGAAAAAATGCATGTTTCCCGTGGGATAAAAAAGTAGTAGTCCACGCGGGCGAGCCGCGGGCGTCCGCTAGTAATTAAATAATAAGAAATTGTAATTGTTAAAAAAGCTTTTCCTTTAATTTAACTCGACCTTGGCTGACTGAACACATAGACAAAACATTAAACTAACACAACTACCAATAGGTTTCATACTAAAAAACCAATAAGTACTCACAATAAATGTTGTTACATTGTTCTATTTCTAATAAGATTTCTTACAATAATCACAAAGAAAATAAAAATCGTATCGCTCTATTTCAATCTACATCGAGTCTTATGTCTTTCCCCGGATATCGTTCGGGATTTTATGTCAAAATAAAAGCGTGTCTCTTTACTTCAAGATTATGTTGTACAATATATTGTCACCTATCTAGATAATAAAGAATTGTTCAGATTTTACTTGCAATAAAAGTTTTTCATTAGGAAATCCGACTTACCTACTTGAATCGTTTTTTGAAAGTAGCTCAGAAGATTTGCTTTCTGTCACTTTTGGAATAGTAAATACTGCAAAATGTGTAGGTATCAAATGAATATGTAAACGTATTTTCTTTTGTCTACCCATTAGTTAGACATATTGAAGGGACTTGAATGCATAAAGATCATAAATAATTTATTTTGAATGATGTTGCAGTGATTCCGTTTATTTTATTGTCTAAAGCTAACATACGCGGATTGGACTTGCTTCAGACTACCCGTCTCGACATCTTTATAGAATCTTGAATGTTTTTAGATTTGCGAAGATGTACTTACTGCACTTTACTATATCGAAGATTAGAAACCTTTTCGTATGCTCACAAAATGTTAAACACATATTAGTTTTCAACTATTAAACATCAAGTTCTTAGTAGTGAAAATAAAAGAATCTTCAAATAAATATCATCATCATCATAGGCAGCTCAAACAATAGCCCACTGCTAGGTTTAAGCCTCATCCCTGAAGTAAATATTTTATGTAATAAATATTTATACTTAGGTATTTTGAATATTAAAAAAAATTATTTTACAAAATTTTAAACATTGAATTATGTATATTTTTGTGATAATTTTAAATGAATTGGAACATACTATTATGAATTATAATTAATTATTTAAATAACGTGAACTACTGACTTGTAAAACTGGTTTTATCAATAAATTATTATATTGTATTGTATTTAAAAAAAATTACATTCTATTTTGTAGCCCAAATAATTAAAAGTATCTTTTACAATACCTACATGCTACACAGATCGAAAAACCGAAGCGGTTTTAGATGAATAAAAAAACATTTGGTTATTCCACGCAACACTGTCGTATAAAAGGTGCTAGGACAGAAATGGAAAAGAAAATGGTTAAGCGTGAGTAGCTAGATTGTTGTTGGGTTCAAATAAACAAACATTTTTAACAAAAAACGAGATTATGTGGGCCTTACTTATGAAAGATGTTAAAGGTAAACATTGGTTTAACAACGTCCGGTCTTTATTTGTGGATAGTGACAAACCGAGACGGGACGTTGTTTAGCCAGTGTTCAACTTTAAACATCTTTCATAAGTAAGGGGGTCTATGTTATAAAAATGCCTTTGTAGTTTAGCAGTAGTTCATAGCAAGCTGCTTACTTTAGAGCTAGATGATGCTGTGTGAAATGTCCTGCATTATTTATTTATTTACTTAATTACAGCTAAATATAAATATTGCTTTTATACGGCTCTAATTTAAAAAAAAGGCAGCTCTTGTTATTTCACTGTGCATGTTTTTGTTTGATTTAATTATATTTTTATGTATTCTCTCTTCTTGATTATTCCAAAACTTTATGTTAAGAACTTCTGGTTTCCACTAAGAAATACAAAACTTTTAAAAGGTCACTCGTGCGCCCATCTGTTTGTTCGTCAGAATTTTTTAACTCTTAAGTTATTTATAGAACTGGCTTCTCAGCTCAATCGGTAGTTCTGCCTTTTGCTCTGTAGATCGTGGGTTCGATTACCACCTAGGGCAAACATTTGTGTGATGAACATAGATGTTTGTTCTATGCAAACTTACTTATATAAACTAACACAGCAAGAAAGGAAAAGGCTTGTAAAAAGTACTGTTCCCGATGGATCTACACCAATGTGAATGAAGCCACGAGCAAAAGCTAGTCTACCAATAAGGTAAAAAGTATTTCTTGAACTTTTAACCTTCTTATCTCTTTTTTGTAGAGATCTCTAAAAAAATAGTCTACCGATAAGGTAAAAAGTATTTTTATCTCTTTTAACCTTTTTATATCTTTTTTGTAGAGATCTCTAAAAAAAGTCGATAGTCGATGACTCGGAAAAATTCAATTACACCGCTGTCCCACCGTTGCATCCTAATGGACGAGCGCGGCATGAAGCGCGGTAAATCTAATCAAACTTTACGGCCCCCGGATTGAACGCAACAAATTATGGGGACGCGACTTTTTGTCGTTGTAAAAAGTTAAAAAAAGGGTGATGAGAAAGATTATTTATCTATTTTTGATAGAAGTTTTCCAGACAAAAAGTACGAGTAAATATTGCGCTTTTCGAATTTTCTTATAAACGTTTTTGTACCTATTTTATTTATTTTACATTAATTTATACTTTTTGTCCTTCGAAAAGTTGTGGTTGGATGCTGACATTAATTATAATGGAAGAACTTGTAGTGCCGACCCCAATTAGGCAACGAGGAGCAGGGAAGTTATGATGATAAGAAAAAGTAAGTCCATGGTCATAATATCTTATTCACGATCAAGCACATTAGATAATCGGAAATGACATTAAAAAAGTCGCGGATGAATGGCAAAACTTGGATCAGGAACGAAAAGTTAGACAGGAGCGAAAGAAGGTAAGTATATGCTCAGTATTGTATGGTACCGGGCTAAGATGATATGATTATGATAATTTTGATAACGTGTCATCGTCAATGATTACATAAAACATAGCCCACAACCATAATAAAAAAAAAACAGAACATTGTAAAAGACTTAACAAGATTTTCAAACCTGACGAATATGGATTCCGTGGCCGAGTTGGTAAAGGCACTCTGGCTTAAGGAGGATCGCTTGTATCATTGCGGGTTTGAATCCTGCGGAATTGAAAATTTTGATAAGATTTTTCATTTTCAAATTGTAAAAGACATTTATTAAATGCTGCCACAAAAAGTCGCGACATAAGAATCAAACATGCTTACACCTGAATTCATGATTCGTTCCGACTTTGAGGTAATGTTTAAAATGACACCTACGCTTGGGACTTGTCTTAAATTATTCATTGGTTTCTCGTTACAAAGGTCAAAAATTCAGAGCAGAATTAGTTTCGTTAAAAACAAATGAGTACCTACGGTAAATCCAGAAAAAGAATGCGTTTCGGAGAACATCGGAAACAATAGCCTTTTTCCATTTTCCACTAACTGAGGTCCAGGAGTTCGTCTCAACTGATCTACTAACCGTATGTACGTAGGTCGTGAACGAAACTCACTAGATGAGTGAAAACTAACTCAGGTATAGAGCATAAAAAAACTAAATAAAAATGAAATATGATCAAGACTATATCCCAAGGCACGGTAGACATTCTCTGAGATCTTTTTGGGCATTTTTAAGATCCTTTGATCATGTCCTAGGGGGTAAACAGAGGTATGTCCAAATACATAAATTTGGTACATGCCCACATTTCGCAGAATTAGTATTCCATACATGACAGGTTGCAAGCCTATCGACGCTATTGGAACGCTAACTGGTTTCCTCACAATGTTTTCCTTCACCGTTAAGAGCTCGTGTTAATGCGCATATAAATTTTTCGAAACGAAAAATCTATTGATGCACCACCGGGTTCGAACCTGCGACCTTCGGATCGAAAGTCGACCACTAACCCACTCGTCCAACACGAATCTCTCTCTCCTAAGCATTATTCCCATCTGATGTGGGGTCTGCTTTCCTCGTCATCTTCTTCCACTTCGCTCTATCTAACGCGTCGTCCTGGAAAACATTGCAGTCCTGTAGATCTTTTTTGATCACGTCTATCCATTTCTTTTTTAGTCTTCCTCTACGCCTGGACCCAGGAATGAACTACACGGCCAACGTAAATATTACACAAATAATAACTTTCCAAACCAAATTTATTCATGCAAACAATTGATGGCAAGTGGTCGGCTCGCGAATAAATAGGTGCTAATGAGAGTCAAATCGGGCCATTAAGCGTGTTGTGGTTAACGCTATTTAGATTTCCATGAACCACACATAAACTTAGCGTTTGACTTGTAAATTGTAAATGTGCTATTAATTTTTATATATTTTTTAGTAAAAAGCTTTATTTACAGAAACTAAACTATGTACTACATATTTGCATATGTATTAAATACAATGAGAATCAGTTGAGCTATCTAAGGATCATTGTAAACAATCTATAGATAGCTCAACTGAGAGGAAGCTTTGAATATTTTCTAAAGGCACACAAAATTAAATATTTCTGACATGCTCACCTTTGCAGTGTTTTGTTAATCTGGTTTCAAAAAAGTAAAAAAGGAAAAAAAAACGTAAATGAGTAAAAAAGTTAGAACGTAAGTAGACGGTAATGCTGCTTAAAATCGTAGGAAAACAAAAATTGAAATTAAATATGATACGACTGTATCCCCAAAGCGCGGTAGACATACTCTCAGATCTTTTTAGGCATTTTTTAAGATCCTTTGAGTCTAAGGAGGTAGTCAGAGGTATGTCCAAATACATATTTGGTACATGCCCACGTTTTGCAGAAGTTAGCATTCCATACGTGACAGGTTGCAAGCCTATCGACGCTATTAGAGATAGCTGGTTTCCTCACGATGCGCATATACATTTTTTGAAACGAAAAATCCATTGATACGGCCGGGTTCGAATCTGCAACCTTCGGATCGAAAGTAGACGCTCTAACCCACTCGGCTAACACTGCTTAGGAAAACAAAATACTAGAAAGGACAGATGGGCAATTGGGCATGCGATAATGTATATGGACATGTCTACCTTTATACATTTTCAAAGCATCTCGAATTTACAAAGATCAAAGTCTAAAGCCACTTATTCAATAAGACCACTAGATTAACTTAGGAACGTCTTAAGTGCTGGAAGGCTAAGTGCCTTGAATACAGAATTTGAATAAGTATGTCTCTTTTTTCCTAAAAGAAGGTAGTCCAATATCTGGGCGACCGAGCCTCGGGTGAAAATAGAGAAAAATTTAACACGAAAAAATAACAAAAAAAAAGACAAAACAAACACACAAAATCCGTCAATGGTTGAGATTCGATCTCGCAGCCTTCGACATTGCAGGCCGATACTTTAACCGCTTAGCCGCTCAGACGACAGCAGCACCAGCGAAATTACGAACCATATTGCACGGGTAAATCTTTTTGCGTGTAATGAAAACATCTTTTTCCAGATTATGAGACCCAGCTAAATTGATTTTTCGCCCCCTACCGCAAATTTCATCGATATCGTTAAAGCCGTTTTCTAAAGTTTTTACAAAATCTTAAAGCACAAAAGCGCTCAGTTTTATGCCTATTAGCGGTCCCTCATCAATTTTATGACCACGCAGAACGTCGCTATACTTCTACGATCTATCAAGAACAACTAAACAAGCTATTTCACAGCGTTTCAAATAACTTATCAAAAGAATGAGCTCGAGCGGTATTTCAAAGAACATTTCATTGGCAAACATAATTATAGTTGGAAAATAGTGATTCAGCATACCGAATCTATGAACTATGATAACGACGAAAAGAACTGTCTGCAATCAATTAAGGGCTCTAACAGAAATTCTACTTTTAGCATCGGCGTTCGGTGGTTTAGTTACTTTTGAGACGCAAAATGCATCGACCAACATTCCACACCGCACACTTAAAAATGCCGATTGGCTGAAACGCACGCGTCCGAACGCAGAAAGTCGATGCGGCATCGAAAACGCGCGATTTTGATACTGCGATCGAACGCAGAGAGTCGCCAAAACTCGATGCAGCATTGATGTAGTCACAAAATCGTCAACTGCCAATGCTAGCAGCACGTCTGCTATAGCTCTAAATAGAACTTCGAGACATCGTTCCAAGCTCCAAAAGATTTGTTAATTTCAAATCAATTACAGATACTGAAAGTCATTGATTTATAATAGTTCCTAAGCTGGACCCAAACTAATCTCGTTTTCACGCATCAGAAAGTCGGCTCAGGCACCCTTTTCGTAAACATCACGCGCCAGGAAGCCGACACACCCTATTCGTAAAACTTCAGGCCACTCTCCTATCGGTTTGTTCGAGGCATTCTCTTGGATAGGATTAAAGTTATAATCCAAATGAAATGTGGGGTTGATATTGTGGAGTACAGAGTAACAAAAACATAGGACGCTCTGTTCTAATGTACAATTGCTTTTATTAAGAAACCTCATAAATATTTGCCATTTTATCTAACTCGAAAGTGTTTTTGAATTTTAGTCCATGCTTAGGTATTATGTAATTAAAAATGAAATGAAAAGTCCGGCTTGAGAGGTGCGCTTGTATTAGTGCGGGTTCATATCCCATCGGAATCGAAAATTTTGATGTTTTTTCATCTTCAATTGAGAAGATGAAAAAACATATGTTGCTAATCGTCCACCACTTTTGCCTAGACCTAGTGCTGCCTTCTGTCGTCTTAAAAGTATGTCATTCATAGCACGCAGTAGTATGACAAGTACTACGATGCTACGAGTGCCATAAGCGCTACAAGTGTAAGGGAGTGGCCACATTGCGTTTTCTACAGCGCGTTCTTGAGCTGCGCGTTTGTATGGATACAAATTCGAGTTCACATCGCGTTTGTTTGGATATAATACCTATTTATTATGTGGGAAGGGAGCTGTCTGTGCGTTTGTATCTATACAAACGTGCTGCAGAAAACGCAATGTGGTCACTCCCTAACAATTGTTACAATGCTTTACGTGTCACAAATGCTTTGAATGCTGCGGTTTCCAGAAGTGTTTTGATTGCTACAAATGCTAAAAGTATGCTATGCTAAGTAAGCAAAAGATTTTATGAGTGCTACAACCGCTACAACGCAAAAAGTTCCCAAAACATTACGAATGCTACAAGTGCCACATTGCTACGAATGCTAGCTTTGAGCAACGTGACTTTCGCTGGATTGACGAAGCTATATCTACTTTGTACCTCTTTGTCGAAAACTAATAAAATTCAACAGAATTTTGACGACGCGTCCTATTTTTATGGGCATGATTAATTTGATAATCCCCTCGCAAATTGCGAAAGGGTTCGGTCAAAGTGAATATCGCGTTATTACGTGAGTTTAAGGATTAGCTTTCAAAAGAAATGTCATCGTTGACTCCCCCCAAACGCCCCTCTACCCTCATCTATTCACGATATTTTGACATGTTAAAACTTTTGAAACTATCTTGGAATAATTATAATTTTAACATCTTGTTGAAGTAGCGAACATTGTCATGGAGACTTCATCAATTTTTTTTTTTCGATGGTAGTGATACCTAGTTGTTACCTTCATAATTATTATTACTTATTATAGAATATCTGGGCGACCAAGCTCTGCTTGGGTGCAAATCGAGAAAAAAAGAAAAAGAAAAATGAGTTAAGTATGTATTTAAAAAAAGCTAGGTCTCGATCGATCTAGCTAGGTAGAGACCTAGCTAGATCGATTCTTCGCCCCCGTAAACCGTAAACCTCTGTACCGCAAATTTTATCGAAATCGTTAGAGCCGTTTTCGAGAACGTGAGTACAAATAAACAAAAAAACAAATATTGCTCGTTTAATAGAATAAGATAATATTTCATAAGAAGATCATATACTTGTCGGGGAGAGGGTTCTGGGCGTGAAGTATGGATGGTCCGATATGTTCAAAGACACGAAATAACCAATGTAACGTGTAGTCAGGATGTCTATTTTGTAATCACAATTACTTTCACAAGACTTAAACAGAGGATTGATTCGATTTTTGCCGATTAGAATTACTATCACCATTTAAAAAACAAAATGGAAACGCGGTGAGTTCAACAGAAAGAGACAAAGCTACCCACAGAACATTATTACTATCGAGGAGCGACCGCTCCGCTCCGATGCCAGAACCAAAGTGGCCACGCCGCTCGCCACCCGCTCGAGGAAAGCGAACTGTCCAACAACAAAACTGACTTTAGCGCCCTCTGCCTACTTTGTGTCGACCACACCCAAGTGACAATGACAGTTGTCTATTTGACGTTTCCATTATTAGTCTACAGATGGCGTTGTTAACAGGATGTAGTGCAGAACGAAGTATCAAATCAATTAACATTCCCTTTTCTAGCTCCAACTCCGACATAATATGTATTATATTCTTTATACCTAGATAAGTCTAATCACAAATAATTGTATGCTGTGTTCACTGTGTGAACTACAAACTACGCCGACTTTGCTTTCTTAGGACTGTCATAATACGTTAAGTTTAGCGTAAATTACAATTTGTGAACCATAAACTTTCATATGACACCCCATTAAATTTATTTGTATAACTTTTATTTTTTTACCCCCTTGAGTACCTAATATCTTTACAACCCCTTCATTGATTAAGCCCATAAGCACTCGGGTCACTCGACACTGGATATATGCACCAACCGGAATTTAAAACACTAAAAAACACGCTATAGTTACATACGAGTCGATAAAGTACAAAATTACAGTACTAAAATTAACTATGTAAATTAATTTTAGATTAAAAAATAAACTAAAAACCACGTCTTTATTTATTTATTTAGAATGCGTTGTCATCGAGTTGTGAGCTACCCTGACAGTTTTAGCCGGCCAGCTACACGGAAAGTGCTCGAAATTTTAGTCGCGCGAGATTTCCCCCGGAACGACAGACAGATAGACAGACGAACAAGAAAGTGACTATATCCGTGGCTCGCGTGAATACGTTGATATGTCGAGATGTCAATTTTTTTTTTTATTGGCTTAAACGATATCTACGCCTATGAAGTATCTAAAAAAAAATTGACAGCTCCCTAGCTAGACAAGTTTTCGAGTTATGGCCTTGCCAACTCCTCCATTTTTCGTATTTTAGTTGACATAACTACTTGTCAATTTTTCAAGCCACTAACACAGACATGTTTTTGTAGATATTTCGATTTATCAACCTACTCATTCGCCAAAATTATATTTGTTACATGATATCTCGACATATACATATGATATTTTTGATTAACTTTTAACAAATTAAAATGTCAGGTTATGGCTAACCAAAGTATTCCGTTTAAATTGTTATACATTGAGTTGTTCAGTTATGCCCGCGCGCTCTCGCGTTGGCATAACCGAACATGTCACTCGTATTGGTAAACAAAACGTCAGTTCAGAAATCTTTTTTTTTTAAGTATTGCTTTTACATGGAAAACTGATAGATTTTAATTATTTGTTAAACTATAATGACATTGCTTGATTTTTACAAGCTTTTATTATTAACTTGCGATTTTTGTTCGGGTCTACTTTTGAAAATTAAATTTGACTGACTTCCCAGTGTCTGATTAACCTGAAATTTGGAATACCTATAGGTTCTTGGTGACAATGCAATATTATTTTAACAACGAGCTGATCTGATGATGGAGCCAGGAGCTGTTCAACAGAACTCACTTTTTTTTTAGTGAAATGTTGCAAGTTCAATTTGACCCACTTTCCAGTGTTTGATTGAGCTAAAATTTGGCACACTTATAGATTCTAGATAACAATGTAATATTATGTTAACAATAAGCTGATCTGATGCTGGAGTCAGGAGCTGTTCAACAAACCTCAATATTTGTTTGGATTAAATCTTGCAAATTCAATTTGACCCACTTCCCAGCATCTGATTGAGCTGAAATTTGGCACACTTATAGATTCTCGATGACGATGCAATACTATTGTAACAGCGACCTGATCTGATGATGGAGCCAGGAGCTGTTCAACAGAACTCACTTTTTTTTTAGTGAAACCTTGCAAGTTCAATTTGACCCACTTTCCAGTGTTTGATTGAGCTAAAATTTGGCACACTTATAGATTCTAGATAACAATGTAATATTATGTTAACAGTAAGCTGATCTGATGCTGGTGTCAGGAGCTGTTCAACAAAACTCAATATTGTGTTCGGGTCAAATCTTTCAAGTTTAATTTGACCCACTTCCCAGTGTCTGATTGAGCTGAAATTTGGCACACTTACGGATTCTTGGTGACAATGCAATATTATTGTAACAACGAGCTGATCTGATGATGGAGCCAGGACCTGTTCAACAAAACTCATATTTTTTTTAGTGAATTCTTGCAAGTTTAATTTGACCCACTTTCCAGTGTCTCATTGAGCTAAAATTTGGCACACTTATAGACTCTAGATAAGAATGTAATATTATGATAACAACAAGCTGATCTGTTGCTGGAGTCAGGAGTTATTCAACAAAACTCCTCAGTAAATTTTTCGATTGAGGTGAAACTTTGCATTTTTTTCTAGTTCCGAATACATTGTAATAATATGGTGACAATGAGCAGATGTGCTGGTAAAATCTGGTTGTATTCCACTCAAATTCTCAGTGATTAACAGTAGAGCATCCGTGTTTGGGCTCATTTAAAATCAGCTTACCCTTACTATGTTAAATCTCATTTCTAAACGGTATGAATGGTTCTGAGTAATAAGTAGGTACTTCAGCAACTCAAAAAACCGGTTTTATAGTCTCTATCTGTTTGCAATCCGATAATATAGCATTGTTTACCTACCAATATTCCATACATTAAAGGTGAATAAGTTGATATCTTTTGCGGCATAACTGGACATCTCGAGACGTAACCAAAATCTCATCAATTTTTTTGTTGACATGTCTTATATCATGGAAACTATGGGGAATTTTGGTTATTTATTGTCATCATTCGAAAGAGGGCATAAAATAACCATAGAAACAATTAACACAAATACTGTAAACTAATTTACCGAGAAACCAGAAGAGGTCAAACTTTCAAACGGCCGCCCTGAAAAGTTGGTGTTTTATACATGTCAACGTATTCACGCGTGCCACGGATATAAGTATAATAAAAACGTGGTAAAATAATAATGTCATTGATCCTTGATAAGTGTGCACATTTTGATCCGACGTTTTGAAATGGATTAAAACTACGTTCTAAGATTCTGTTGACATAGATGAATACAAGTGAAGCTAAAAAAAACTAAATTCGGGGTAATATCCCACTTGGCCAAGACAGTCCTTGAACAAAAGCCAAATTATATAGTTGAGGATGCGACTCCACTCCATTTTGTTCCGAATGACATTCGATTTCGACTAGTCCTATTATATAACAAATGAGAGAAGTTTGTGTGAATGTTTGTTTTACCACGTATCTCCGTAACTACTAAACTAATTTTGCCGATTTTTTGTTCTACTCGTAATCTATAGTGATCTTCGATCTTCTGTTCTATCTAACAAGAAGGTGAAAAAAGGAGGCAAGTTTCTAAGAAATAAATGTACCTAATTTCTTAAATAAAAATAAAATAATAAGTACTAAGTTATGAATTTTTAAAGGGGTTGCAATAAAGTTCTATTTCAAATAAATATTTTCTGGTTTGATTCACCAGAGTAATTAAATACCTACTTTATTTTTATTTTATTCAAAATTACCCTTAGGGAGGGACTGTGCATTATTACTAAGGTCGTAAAGTTAGTATTGTTTTTCCTAATCGAAAAAAAAAC
This sequence comes from Camptogramma bilineatum, assembly GCA_958496255.1. NCBI lineage: Eukaryota > Metazoa > Arthropoda > Insecta > Lepidoptera > Geometridae > Camptogramma > Camptogramma bilineatum. Next base: position 14,508,635 of record OY292458.1, on the reverse strand, counting down.
TAAATACTTACTAACTTTATGACTTTTTGGTTTCATTTTCTGTTACCTGTACAAAGCCGGGGCGGGCAAATAGCTTGTCAAATGTCAAAATGTCAAAACGCGCGTGGATCCGACCTTGTGACCGCCCAGAAGCGGAATGAGCTGCGTTCGATTCTGTGTTTATTTATATAGCAACTCGGGACTCAATAAGGTTGATTTTCGGTTGATCCGTTTAACTCTCTGTGCTCAGAAGTAAAGCTCAAAACTAATTTTGCTTATTATGAGAAAAATAAGCAGTCTAGGTAAACGATAACTTAGAAGCAAATAAAAGACTAAATTTCCTTTCTGTGAGTATTTATTTTGTATATGTAGCTGAACTGGTTTTCAAGAAAAATGCAAAAATCTTGAGAAAAGGTGTCATTTTCAAAACGTAAAAGTATCATGTAAATTTCTATTAATCGTGTTTCTGTCTTTAGAACTAAATAGAAAAAAGATTAAAAAATCACATAATTGGAGTTGTAACTTGATGAGATATTCCGTTTAGTTACAATTTGCAGGCAAACAATCATAACCGTTTTGGAGCTTGGCCTTAAGGTGTCTTTTTATTTAATTTGCTCGTATTTTTGTTTTATTACATTTAGAGCGGTGCACATGTTTGCGTTTTGTTAAAACAATTTGCAATGGTAATATTAAAATGTGTTGGATCTTCAAATACTTTTATACCTACTGATTTTTGGCTAAAATTTGCTCAGGACTAAGGCTGCAATTCAAAACGGCCGGCAGTAGGTAATCGCTTTCACGATTTAAAATTGCTTTATTTTAATTTAAAATATTTTTTTAAGGTGTATGGTATTGATTTCATTAGAATGTACCATGACATTGTCATGTTACGTTGTCTTGTGTAATAAATAAATGTTTGTGTTACTTTCATAACTTTATTCATCAGCCAACTTTTACATAAGAATATGTCAGTTTGTCACGTACTCTGTGCCATAACTGTCATAAAAATGTTAATAGAAGTCATACGAGATATTTCATGTAAATTCAACAGTTAAATTGATTGCGATGTAAATAAATACAAATTAAAGATATTAAAGATTGGATCTACGATACGCGTTAGACATTTTCTCAGATCTTCAATGACTCAAGGTCCTATAGATCATGTGCGTAGCTATAGCTTTGCGAGCTGAGCGCTTCCGTGCTTCGGAGAGCACGTTAAATTGTCGGTCCCGGCTTTTAAGTCGTTAAGCCATGACGGAGGCCTTTAGGCGGCCTAAAAACTCCATCACCAGAGTTAGCCACTTATTCATACGAACTTACTTTTTACCAAAAATAAGTAGTTGAGCAAAAACCTCTAAAGTCCATTTGTCAGTCACCGCTGCAATTAAAGTTACGCACCATACTTGGGACGCCATGATCGCAGTTACATTAAGACAGATGCCCCGTAACCCTAAGCTTACCACCTTGATGTGAATATAGCTACGTTTTTTCAAAGTACGGGGAACGTTAAACAACATCGCAATTTTCTATCAATTTGTACCTACTACCACCTAAATATAAATATCATGCAGTTTCATTTAGTTCAATATCATTTAAGTAGTTAGGAAATAACAGGTTTAATTTTACTCCAGGAATTTCAAAAAATTATAATTGTCAACATATCCTATTCTACGCCTACATGTTATTTTTTTCTTATTCATTACCCATCATAACATAGCTTTTGAAAATCTAAGAGTAAGATTAGGCATTCTTGGGTTTTATTTCTTTATTCTTACATAATTAATTTCCAGCAGCATAATGCATTTTGTTTTAATAAATCAACGTACGCATAACCACGATCTCTTAACGAAAGTTTCGTAAGTAACGTCAATACGGTAATTTTTATTTTTAACTTCTAGATTTCTTTCGCCAGGTAGCCCCAAAGTAAGCAGAACTTGTGTTACGTGAACCACATGACTGATTTACTACTTACATAGCTTTTTTAAATACATACATAAATAGACGGAGATGGAGAAACACGTAAACATACACATATTTCTAATTATTTTTATGACGACCTCCATATTCTAGTTAACGTTTTTTGAAAACCTTTAACACTAAGCTTACCTGTGATGCGATTCACGCAGAAGCCCTTACAATAAATACGCGTCGCGTTTATTGCCGACGCTAGCGACCTGTAATTTGATGTACGGCACAAATAAGGAATGTCCTATATTATGATTTTAACGGGCGCAGGAAATAAATTGAATTTGCAGATAAAATTTTGCCTTTTGTATGATTACTGTTAGTATTTTCGATATTTTCTTACATTTCACTTTAAAAATGTTATTGATTTGTACTAGACATTATTACACACGAGAATCACTCACGTAAAAATTTCTTCGATTTAGATACCGACGATGTGTCGATTCAGCCGGAGAATCTTCATCTGGGTAAGGAGGGAGTTGCGGCAAGGTTACTCCTCGCGGTCGCGTCTCACACTATTTTCTTACATCTAAAAAACTGAAATAAGTTTTTAATTTTATAGTGATATCACACTTTGAGATCGTTTTACAAACCAATTCCAAAATGGTTCACAGAGTTTTGAACCAGCAACCTCAATTTCGTCTTTACAAAACAACCTACTGCTGCTGAATGCCTATGCTACTTTAATTTTTAAGTGTTTCTATTTTCTTTCTTAATAATGCCATGTTCACAGATATAATAAAATCCTCACACGAAAATCTTCAATTTAGTTTTTTCAGACCTTTTCGCATGGCGTAATCTTCAGATTCGTGGGATCCGACGCGATGACACGAAAAATTCAATTATACAAACTGAGCAATTCGCGCATTCTAATGTACGACTACGGTTTGAAGGTGGCTTTACACGGTGCTAGCGACTAAAACATGTGAGTATGCTTTATGGACTGGCCTCTCAGCTCAGTTGGTAGCTCTGCCTTTTGCGCGTTGTGGGTTCAACTTCCACCCAGGACAAACGTTTTTCTAGTGAACGTAGATTTTTTTTCTGTGTCTGGATGTTATCCTATACATCCTAGATATCCTATTAAACGAGCAATATTTGTATTCTTATTTGCGTTTCCGAAAACGGCTTTAACTATTTAGATGAAATTTGCAATGTGAGACGACACTTGGGCGAAAAATCAATCTAGCTACGTCTCATTTTTGGAAAAAATCGTTTTCTCTGTATTTTCAAGCGAAAAGATTTTCCCGTGCGATGTGGCTCGTAATTTTGCTGTTACTACTTTCGTCAGTATAGCCAAATGGTTTTAGAATATTGAATTGCAATGCTGAAGGCTGCGGGTTCGAACCCCAACTGATTTTTTTAAATGTCTACCAATATTTATTTATTTAGAATGGATTTTATTTCTAAAATAAACACTGTGACAGCTCTAAAAAACTCGTTAACAAACAATAATAATCGTAGAGGCACATTTTGTCAAAAGTAATTTGCCATGAAAATTACTTTTAACAAAAAATATGCTTTTATTGAAAAGGAAGACGTTTTTACTCGCCTGTTATTACAAAATGGACTTTCGATAGCTAAAAGCGAGAGTAATTGTCGTCCGGTGGGACCTGCCCCAGTTTCAAATGAGGCCGCGATTTGGAAGACTTTCAGCAATCAATTGTATTAACAACGCATTTCCTTTCATCGCTTTTTTCATTTTTTGGCATGCATTTGGACCGTGAACTGTTTAATCTTACCTAAGGCCTTTACATCTTTACTTGATGATTCAGCGTTAAGCCATTCAATTTCTACATTTCACAAAAAGCGTACATGGGTCAATTAAATGCAGTGGACTTGCCCAGTGCCTAAATCGACTTCTTAGCTTAATTTTTCTAAACGTAGGTATGTGGTGGAGTTAACTAAAACCGCAGGTATTCTCACAATCTTTTCAAAATTCAATTCAAATACCTATCATTTATTCAGTGGGACCGCTATGACCACTTTGAAATTTCATTCATCTTTCTCGAGTCACAGAAAAAAAAATTCAAAGCGCATTCAATTTTTTCAAACCGTTTCAATACGTTGATGCACGAAATACCTAGTACGTGTTTTTTGAATTTTACTGGAAAATACTAGTTTCTTTGAAAATTTCAGTAGATTTTTTTAAATTAAACACGGTATAGTAACTAGCCCAGTGTAAGGGTCCAGGCCGTGGTAGGATCTAATCAAAGTTTATGGTCGTCCTTGAGGTTTTTGCCAAGTTACCTTGATTTGAGGTGAGCCGTGACGGTGGAGCCTGATTTATCTTTTATAGGATAATAACAGCTAAATAATTTATTGTAGACTTCACTCGCGAGAAAAATTAAACGGTTGCGCAATAACTTTTTTCTCGTAAAACTGCAAGATATTATTTTGAATTGGATTTTTTAGAGTTCACGGTACGGCTGAAAATTTAAAACATGTTGGAGGCCTTTGGGAGGCCTAAATTATAACAGTAAAACTTTCTAAATGCTATTGTCAATGTTTTAGGGAGCTATTTCCAAAAGGATTTACCCTTGTTTTTTTTTTAAAAAGAGTAAAGGCTTCTTCAAACAGAACGCGTACTGAGCGTCAGTCACGCTATTACGCCGCTTTATAGCGTCGAGTTGTGTTGAACTATGACGGTTGTTGTCTGACAAACAGAGCATCAGCGCTAGATGCATTGCAAAATCTGTTGCCATCTCTTTTCAATGAAACGTAACTGACAAGATAAACATTCTCCAAAGCCTTGCTAAAATGACAGTAGATTTTGAATAAGTTTAGACTAAATGAGAGATTTTTAATACAAAAGAACTTTATATCAATAAACTACCAATATCTTTTTTGCTTTGCAAAAATGCAATGAGTTTTAAATAAAAATCTATAAAACATGAATATTCTTTGAGTGAGTGCACACGAGTTGCGTTGAACCGCGTATTCGAGAATATTCGAGTGTTTGCCGCTCTCCGCCGATGTGTGTTGATAGTGACGCACACTCCGATGCGCAGGAATAAAAATTTGCATTCATGAAATTCAAGAACCAAAGAGGTTGTGGCTGTTGTGGGTTTCTTGTTCATTATTAGGTTATAAATAATTTAAAATAAGATACATCGTATAGTCTTAATAAAAACATATTGTGAACTTAAGGCTGTGTCTGACAAGTAAAATTCCTCGACTTTCGATTTGATAGTCATGTCATTTTATGATTTTAATTTCCGATTTTTAGAGGTGAAAAAAAACCAGTTACTGTAAAATCTCACTGAGATGGGCTTATTAATAGCTTCAAAATAAGGACATGTTTTAAATATTTATTTGCCTCTGGACTCACTCCTTAGAATTCTCAAAAGGATTTTAATATCTGTAGATCTGAGTATCGAAAAAACTTTATCTCTCTGTTTCGTACATTTTTCCAAGATCTAAATTTCTAATCTGAGTATTCTGGAAATTCACTGACCAGCAGTGAAATTCAGACCTTCTCGGGAATACATTCCGAATTTGGAAAGAGACGTTTCTTCGTTGAAAAAAACGTTAACTTTCCGAAGAAAATCATCGAATCGGATGCATTTTCGGAAGTTTAAATCACACTGCAGAAAGGTATAATGTCATGGGCCTGTTTTTTTAACCGTTTTTTATTTATATTTTTAACAATTAGAATAAGAACCATAGTCTTTCTACTAAACGTCTAACGTAAGAACCGTTTAAACCGATTCGAGCAAGCTCACAAGCAGTTTATACTCGCACGTAAACTAGGTTACAGAATTATTTATCGGTTAGTTCTGATCTTAAGAAAACGGCTGCCGTCACTTATGCAACAGTATTTTTTCATTGCCGTAATCCGTTCTCTAATACACTTATTCTATGTTAAAAAAAATACTTTTTTACACACCAAGTGGAATTTGAATAATTTTGAAATTGATTAATTTATACAAACGCCAGGAGGCAACCTATATTTCTCAACGAGAAACTACCAACAAGGCTCTAGAATTGAATAGTCATAATTAATATATTAAACACTAACTACCTAACTAAAGAGTTTAGTCTAACTTTAAGTAAAGAGCTTGGAAACATGAAATTGAAATTAGAATTGTTTTATTTAGAATTGTTATTGGCTTCCAGGGAAAAAAATCTCTATCAGTTGAGAAATTATCTTTTTTTTATTATATCTTTATTGAGCTAATTTTGTGATATTTTTTCTTAATTTCTAAAATGTAAAATTATCTAAATCAATTCCAATAATAATTAAGACAGAAAAGTACGTGCACAATATGAACTTAATAACCCTACAAGATTTTTCTACTGGCAATATTTAAGCGTACCACACACACAGCAGATAATATATATTTTGAAATATAAATCTTGACAGATCGCACCAAATATCAGTGCCTCCAGTCAAAAAGGGCACAACTCAAATTCGGCACTTTTCAGGAGAGCCAAAAAACCAAACTTTTAATGTTTTTTGCTATTTCGCAAGTGAAATCAAAATTTGTATTGATACAGAATTGTAGACAAAAAATAGCCCTTTCATTTAATGGTAATCACTTTCACATTCGTTTACTATTTCTATATTTTTTTCTTGTTTTACTTGGATTGTGCCTTTGTTAACGCAGATGTAATGGAATAACGTTAACTATTCTAGTCAGTTTACTCGTACTAAAAGAAATATTACGACTTGTGCCTTTTGAATAATGGAATAACTTTATCAATACTAGTCGATTTACTCCTATTCAAAGAAATACTAAGACATAATCCATTAGTAACGAATACTTATTATGACAATAACGGCTTATTTCCATCAATTACTGATGTCGAGAACTGTAGTTATGTAAATAGAATCTAGAGCTAAACAATAATTATGATATTTTTAATATTTATTTCAAAAAAATCAACATTATAACAAATGTTTTCAGTAAGTAAATTCTAAGTATTCCTCGGTATTTTAATTTACTTCCTCGTTTTCTGGTATAAAACACAAACCGGGGTCGTCTTCAGCTCTCTCTGATTCAGAATTCAGTAAGTTGTATAAAAATCTTGAATTATGGTAGACCCTTTATGCGCGGGGATAACCTGACTCACTAGTTTTAGAGCCAACTTAGCTTCTCCCAGAAGCTCAGAAGTTTCCTGGGGTCTTCACATGCTTCGAGGAGCGACTTCGGGTTGTTGAGGATATGCTGTCGTTGTGCTGCTACGCCCAGGTATTCCAGGACTACGTGGGCTGCTGTTTCTTCTTCGGTTAGACATCCCCTGCTGAGTGGGATGTCCGTGGCACCGATGTTGTACAGCTGATTATTGAGGGTACAGGGTCCTGTCAGCGTCCCTGTGATTATTTTGATGTCTTTTCTTTATAGGTTCATCAGGCGACGTGTCAGTCGTGGTGTGGCTGCTGTTATCGCTGCTCTGGACTGTCTGTAGTCCGTTGCCCATGTCCATTGATCGTTGTGAAGGTTTTGGGTGTGTTCTGTATCCAGGTGCGTAGCTGGGAGAACGTCAGAGGAAGGAATGGGGCTGGGTATTCCATTTGTGTTTCCGAGCCCCTTCTGGCTAGTTCATCTGCAGCGACGTTTCCCAGTGATCCACTGTGTCCCTTGATCCATTGTAGAGTTACCCTGTTCTTTGAGGCGATACTTTCAAGGGAAAGGTGACATTCGTATATGCGCTTGGAGTTGCATTTTTGGCTCTCCAATGCTCTGAGGGTTGTTGTACTATCTCGGGGACTACTATGCCGTAGTCTTCTATCCCTCTCCGTTTGATAGCAGTGGCAGCTGATTGGAAAATGGAACTGCGTGAGCCTAGTGTCATAGGTAAGATAAGATAAGATTAGTTTTCATGTGTTTGTATTTTGTAGTGTTTCCAGGATGTCGATTGTCTTGGAATCTTATCACACGATATTATGGTAGAATAAATAAGTATCTCGTATCATGTGCTGGTCATCAAAACTTTTTCTAAAACTTGAACAATAATCGTCAATTTGGTAATACTGGAAGGCAGAACGAGATCAATTACATTAAAAAACAAAAATGAAGACTTATTTTCTTCATCACATTAAATCAATCAATACCAGCGATACACAGATTATTATGATACTTACTACGTAAAAGATACATTTATGTCTCATTATTATCCATGCTTGTAATCACCAAAAGCAACAAATAGAGATATTCCCTTAGAAACATGCATAACAAATGGATCAACTTCATTTATTTCTAACTCTGTTTATCTAATGCATTGGAACATCATGAGTTATGCCGTTTTGTTTCATTGTAATATTTTTTTAACTGAAATTATGCCTTCATGTTCGATGATGTTTTGGGCTTACTGCTACTTATTTCCTTTTAGTTGGGAAATTTTGTCGATAACTAAAGACGTTCCCTTTCTGACAGTCGAGTTATACCCTTGATGTAGTTGAAAAAACCAGGTTAGGATGCAGCTAGAGTTATGAATTTTTGATATGTTATGTAACTGGATACGTAGATCACGATAATGCAATAAAAACAAAAGGGCACAACTCGACTTATGTCCTTTTTGACTGGAGGCACTGATATATCAGTGCCTCCAGTCAAAAAGGACATAAGTCGAGTTGTGCCCTTTTGTTTTTGTTGCACTATCGTGATCTACGTATCCAGTTACATAACATTTCAAAAATTCATAACTCTAGCTGCATCCTAACCTGGTTTTTTCAACTACATCAAGGGTATAACTCGACTGTCAGAAAGGGAACGTCTTTAGTTATCGACAAAATTTCCCAACTAAAAGGAAATAAGTAGCAGTAAGCCCAAAACATCATCGAACATGAAGGCATAATTTCAGTTAAAAAAATATTACAATGAAACAAAAAGGCATAACTCATAATGTTCCAATGCATTAGATAAACAGAGTTAGAAATAAATGAAGTTGATGCATTTGTTATGCATGTTTCTAAGGGAATATCTCTATTTGTTGCTTTTGGTGATTATAAGCATAGATAATAATGAGACATAAATGTATCTTTTACATAGTAAGTATTATAATAATCTGTTTATCGCTGGTATTGATTGATTTAATGTGATGAAGTAAATAAGTCTTAATTTTTGTTCTTTAATGTAATTGATCTCGTTCTGCCTTCCAGTATTACCAAATTGACGATTTTTGTTCAAGTTTTAGAAAAAAATTTGATACTTATTTATTCTACCATAATATCTTGTGATAAGATTCCAAGACAATTGACATCCCGGAAACACTACAAAATTCAAACACATGAAAACTAATCTTATCTTATCTTATCTTACCTATGACACTAGGCTCACGCAGTTCCATTTTCCAATCAGCTGCCACTGCTATCAAATGGAGAGGGATAGAAGACTACGGCATAGTTTACGGCATAGTAGTCCCCGAGATAGTACAACTACCCTCAGAGCACTGGAGAGCCAAAAATGCAACTCCAAGCGCATATACGAATGTCACCTTTCCCTTGAAAGTATCAAGTACAATGGATCAAGGGACACAGTGGATCACTGGGAAACGTCGCTGCAGATGAACTAGCCAGAAAGGGCTCGGAAACACAAGTGGAATACCCAGCCCCATTCCTTCCTCTGACGTTCTCCCAGCTACGCACCTGGATACAGAACACACCCAAAACCTTCACAATGATCGATGGACACGGGCGACGGACTACAGACAGTCCAGAGCAGCGATAACAGCAGCCACACCACGACTGACACCTGATGAACCTACAAAGAAAAGACATCAAAATGATCACAGGGACGCTGACAGGACACTGTACCCTCAATAAACAGCTGTACAACATCGGTGCCACGGACATCCCACTCTGCAGGGGATGTCTAACCGAAGAAGAATCCAGCAGCCCACGTAGTCCTGGAATACCTGGGCGTAGCAGCACAACGGCAGCATATCCACAACAACCCGAGGTCGCTCCTCGAAGCATGTGAAGACCCCAGGAAACTTCTGAGCTTCTGGGAGAAGCTAAGTTGGCTTTATAACTAGTGAGTCAGGTTATCCCCACGCATAAACGATCTACCATAATTCAAGATTTTTATACAACTTACTGAATTCTGAATCAGAGAGAGCTGAAGACGACCCCGGTTTGTGCTTTATACCAGAAAATGAGGAAGTAAATTAAAATACCGAGGAATACTTAGAATTTACTAACTGAAAACATTTGTTATAATGTTGATTTTTTTGAAATAAATATTAAAAATATCATAATTATTGTTTAACTTTAGATTTTATTTACATAACTTCAGCTCTCGACATCAGTAATTGATGGAAATAAGCCGTTATTGTCATAATAAGTATTCGTTACTAATGGATTATGTCTTAGTATTTCTTTGAATAGGAGTAAATCGACTAGTATTAATAAAGTTATTCCATTATTCAAAAGGCATAAGTCGTAATATTTATTTTAGTACGAGTAAACTGACTAGAATAATTAACGTTATTCCATTACATCTGTGTTAACAAAGGCACAACTCAGGTAAAACAAGAAAATAATATAGAAATAGTAAACGAACGTGAAAGTGATTAACATTAAATGAAAGGGCTATTTTTTGTCTACAATTCTGTATAAAAAGAAATTTTGATTTCACTTGCGAAATAGCAAAAAACATTAAAAGTTTGGTTTTTTGGCTCTCCTGAAAAGTGCCGAATTTGAGTTGTGCCCTTTTTGACTGGAGGCACCGATATTTCGTAATTTATATTCGCTGTGTGTGGTCCTCCATAGAATTTGTATGGGCGCGATCTCAAAATTTACATAAGATATATTATCTGCTGTGTGTATTGGGCTTTATGACGCTTTTTTAGACTTCATTTTGAATAATACTACCGCTTCAATACGTTCGTGTTTTTATAAGCTAAGTTTAACAGGAAAGCGCTGTAACCTTTCAAGCATACTGCGGTAAGCGAACCGTTAAAATACTGAACTTCTTAAAGTTAAAAATGTAAAGGTCTTCATTGATTCTTTAGCAGTAAGAGGAAGTGATAAAGCAATGATATTGGCAATAACATACATAACTCTAGTGTTGTCAATACTTATTATTAAAAATCGAATGTATAGAATTCTCAATACATGTCTTCTTCTTCTTCCAGTGCCTCTCCATTACTAAAGGTTAGCTGTTATCCTGCTAAATAATAATTTTTAATTTTCGATACATGTACAAAAATTTAACTAGCTAAGCCAGCGAACTTCGTACCACCTCAAAATTCGAGATTTCACCAAAAAAGCAGTTCCACACAAAATGTTGTATCAGAAATATAATTTTCTTCCTAAATTTTTTTTCGATTCGGGACGGAGACAAATCCAACAAATCGAAGATCATAAAAATCACATTAAAATATCAAAGATTTTAAACAAACCCGACCTTGTTTTAGCAGAAATTAACTCTAGGAGTAATCATCACACAACGTTGGTGTAAGTATAATTTTTCATATTATTATAACCTTATTATCGAAGGGTTGATTCTTCCTTTTCGTTATGTTACGTGAGAAGTTTCTCAAACAACGAAGTTTTGATAGAAAATGAGGTCCGCTAAAACAAACAGGGTGTAATTTCGATAGCAAAACATCACGTTTTCAATTTAGTTCATGCTCTTACAGGTTGCCTGTTATTTGTAGGCGCCAATTATTGCTTTACGTGGTTCTATTTTAGCAATATCGAGTAAGTACTAATGGTAGTTTTTCTGGCAGACCACCTGAGAGATGGATGGACGACATGGTTGCCGTACAGGATAAGACCTGGATGCAAGAAGCCCAGAGTAGAACTGTTTGGCGATTAACAGGTGACTTTTGCCCAGCATTGGGTCAAGCTGATTATGATGATGATTTTTACCCTTACTAATGGAGTCTGTCTAATAAAGTAAGTTCGTATGAACAAGTGGCCAACTCTGATGACGGAGTTTTTAGGCCTCCGTCATGGCTTAACGACTTAAAAGCCGGAACCGACAATTTAACGTGCCCTCCGAAGCACGGAAGCGCTCTGCTCGTTATGCCACTTACGTTCACCCATTCAAATTGTGACCGCGCACGACGTTGCTTAACTTCAACGATCAATCAAGAACGTCTAAGCAAGCTACGCCACGAGCGCCGAGAGTTTCAAAATATTCAAAAAGTCTGCTCAAAATAAACTCAAGTTTGCCACTAATTAAAGTTATTTGAAGTCATCATGAGATTGTTAAAAATACTTTTATTTTATTCTAATAAAGAACTATTGTCTTTAATTATTTTGTCTACGTCCATAAGTATTTTACTAAGTTACTTTTGAAGTTGGACAAGCTATTAATTTACTTTTTTCAAGGGCCTCTTAACCTCTGAGAAATACATTCAATATTTAAATATATTCAGTAAAGTATTCTATTTTTTTGCCATTGGAGAACTAAAATAGAATTTATGATTCGGTATTTTTACATTGTAAAATAGAGTTTAAGATTCGGTATTTGTCACTTGTTACTTTTTTAAACTCTCACAGACTAAACTCTAACAAGAAAATACTTGTTATTGTTGTTTAAAGGTTCAAAATTGTTTGAGTCGAAGTTGTGTCCACCGGCGACCACTGGATGTTGCGACACAGCTAAAATATTTCAAAGCATGAATTGTGATCGCAAAAGTTTAGGAAAGTCTATAGTTGGCTACCTCGGTCATATCCTACGACATGACCGTTATCAACTGCTGCAAATTATCATGATGGGGAAGATACAAGGCAAAGGATCTGTTGGTATGAGAAAACTATCCTGGCTGCGAAATATAACGCAGTGGACAGGCATAAAAAAGGCTGAAGACCTATTTAGAATAGCCCAAAACAAGCAAGAGTTTAAGAGGATGACCTTCAATAACTGGAGAAGACTATAAGAAGAAGAAGATAGTTGTATTCTGTTGACGATCATCGTTCGACAGAAAGAAAACAAATTACTATCAAGCCTACTTGAGCCAGGAACCTTTACACCCTTATTTATAGACAAGCAATTACTTGGTGCTAAGTAATTTCTCAGTAAATTCATTACTTGAGGATAGAATTCTTCAATATAAAATCTTATTCTAGAGCCGAGTAATGTCTGTTAAAATCAAACGCAAAATGGAAGATTTCTTCTACTCGTATTACTTGGAAGAATTCTAACTTTTGACAGTTCTAATTTCAAGCAATTACTAAACAATAAAATGAAAATCATTACTAGAGTAACTATTTTTACTAAAGTAATCACTTTTACTTGTTAATAAATACGGGTGTCAGATTAGCAGACCACTAGACTACTAAATTATATAGTACTCGATCGCAAACCCGTAGTAGGAATCATCGCGTGACTAAACTTATTAACACCACTACACTGCCGCTTTTTAGATGTACTTTTTAATTTTACTTTGATCGGCACCTTCTAATTTCCTATTTTCTTAAAAGGGTTTCTTAAAGAAAATCGGGATAGTGACTCATCCATTAGGCTGGCAGTCGTTCACTGATCGACACTGAATAGCACGCAATGGACATTTTTCCATTTGTATTTATAAAGTTAGCTTAGAATAGAATCGGATGAATTGTTGAAGCATTGGATTCGACTCGCGCAAGAACGGAAAAACTGATGTGAAAATGAGAAAGCCTATACACAGCATTGGGTAAATGTGGGCTTATTAGGTTGATAGATTGAATAGAATCGCACTAATCACATCACATCACACTAATATTATAAATGCGAAAGTTTGGATGTTTAGATAGATGTTTGGGTGTATGTTTGTTCGTCTATACCTCGACAACCACTGAACCGATTTGGCTGAAATTTGAAACGTAGATAGATAATGACCAGAAATAGGACATAAGCCACTTTTTATCCCAAAAAATGCATGGTTCTCGTGGGATAAACAAAATAGTATTCCACGCGGGCGAAGCCTCGGACGTCAGCTAGTTAAAAAACATTGTAGTCCTTGAAATTCCGTTATAAATACGAGTACACCAGAATTGTAGAAATCATAACAAAATCTCAAATCAAAAACTTCGTTAGGAAGCCCCTCGAATCATTACTCGGACAAAAAATAATACCTCCCAATAAACTACAAAAACTCGATGATAAGATTTCGAAACTCGATATTCCGGAGGTGTCCCCATCGTGGAAATAAAAAGTAGTCTCCGCAGAGTAATAAATAAATAGGAAAACTAAAGTTAGTTGTAGCACAGGTTGTAGTTGTTTGGTTATGGATGTATAGAGTTGTAGTTTCAAGCTTGTATGTACTCGTAGTTGTTATTAATGAAAGAAAACGTTTACTATATTTATATTTCTTACAACCATGTAAATGAATTGATCATTCAGTGTCAAGAGAAGTCATTTGTTTTATTTGCTTAGTGTAAGGGCCCTATCTCACTTACCCCCGTATTTATAGACAAGCAATTACTTGCTGCTAAGTAATTTCTCAATGAAGTCATTACTTGAGGATAGAATTCTTCATTTTAAAATCTTATCCTATAGCCGAGTTATTGTATGTCAAAATCAAACGCCAAAATGGTAGAGTTCTCAATGCTCAAGTAAAGAAAATGGTGACTATTACTTGGCGAAGAATTCTAACTTTTGACAGTACTAACTTCATGCAATTACTAAACTATAGGATAAAAATCATTACTAGAGTAATTACTTTTACTAAAGTAATCACTTTTACTTGTTTATAAATACGGGTGTTAGACACCGTGGTTGCGCCACCAACAAAATGTACGTAAATGACACCTGCCCCCTGATTGTCTATCTTTAATGTCTGTGTTTTGTGTATGTTTGTGTTTTATCCCGTAAAATGCATGGTTTCCGTGGGATAAAAAAATTTGGTCCGCGCGGGCGAAGCTGCGGGCGTCCTCTCTCTCTCTCTCTCTCTCCTAAGCGTTATTCCCATCTGATGGTGGGGTCTGCTTTCCTCGTCATCGTCTTCCACTTCGCTCTGTCTAACGCGTCGTCTTGGGAAACATTGCAGTCCTGTAGATCTTTTTTGATCACGTCTGTCCATTTCTTTTTTTGGTCTTCCTCTACGCCTGGACCCAGGAATGTTCAGCGTGATCATTTTTTGTGTAATGTGCTCAGGTGGTCTTCTTTGGATGTGTCCAAACCAGCGGAGCCTATTTTCTTGGAGCTTATCGGCGATGTCGCGCACACCGAGACTCCCGCGCACGTATTCGCGTCCACTTGTTTAAAAATAAACCGGTAAAGTATAAAAAAGATTTTTACAAAACAAATTCCGGATTCGGGATCTATTTGCTCAATATACTGTTTCTACTAAGTTCATACTTCTTTTCAAACATGTCCAGTTATAACTTATATCTCTCGCGACCGCACTTCATACCTAATACTTTTTCATCTCTACAGAAAAGTTTTGTCAGAAATATGAAAAATAAAATGACATTATAGTTTGACGAACTAGCCGGGGAAGACTTCTTGTTTCGGGAGTCAAATGGAATTTTAGATTAGTTTTGATGAATGTCTCGCAGTTTACTTTAAGAACAAAAGAACAAACTTGAGCACCAAAATTCCTTGGGCTCTTCTGAATAAGAAAGCTATTTTAGTTTTGTTACTCGGTTAAAAATGCATGCGCAAACAATTTGTCCTGAAGTTTGAGCAAACTGTGACATCTTGCTTGCGCAAACAATTCGAGTGGAATGCAAGTTAGTTAAGGGATCGGCGAACGTACCTACGTACCTAGGAACGTAATACCAAAATAATTTAAAATTTGAGCATATTTTGAACACTTTATGTTATTATTTGGATAAAGGCAGTATTTATCTAGGTTCCTGTTACACTTTTGTTCCAAAAAAGTTACTATATAATATAATATACCTACAAATGAAAAAAAAATGCCATTTTTGGTGTACCTACAAAGATTTCAATTCAATTTGTTTACATTTCTTTTTAGGTAAGTTTTTCGGAAGAAAAGTGTAACAGGAACCTAAATAACGCAGCACGCAGCTAAAATGCGCCGCGTGCCCGTGCACAGCATGCGCAGCTTAAAGATAAAGATAATTTATTTGCTCAAAACATTGTGTTAGTTACTTAAATAGCATGCAAGGTCATATTTTTATTTAGTATTGTCATAACATGTTTTACCGGTGGATACCGGTGTTCTAATTAAAAGAATAGAGTACGGCATTCTAAAAATTAGTAAACGTCAATCAATTTAACCTTTTATTATCGTACAGTATTGATTCCCTCGTTACCCTCATCCGTCAATCATATCAGGTCAGGGACCTGACGCTAATGAGGCTTAACTTATAACTTCCAAATTGACTTAGTTTAATGACTGCGACAAAACCACAACGGTTTAGTGATTGACTGAAAATTCAAAATGATAATGACAACATCAGTAAAATAACTTTATCATATCACACTAAAAAAAACATAGGCCTACATACATACATAAAATCACGCCTCTTTCCCACAGGGGTAGGCAGAGACCACGGATTTCCACTTGCTACGATCCTGACACACCTCTTTCGCCTTAGGCCTTTATAATCTTCAATTAGATGATTTATACAGTGTCAGGAGGCAATCTTTGCCTACACTTAACGGGACATTGCAGTGCCTGGGACATTGTTTGAGATGGAGTAGATTTGCCCAGCACCTAAACAATCCTCTCAGCTTAACCGGCTATATCCACAGGAAAGTCATGGTCAATACGTGTGGGGCTGACTAAGCCGCGGGTTTCATGTTTTCCTTCACCGTTTAGAGCTCGTGTGTTATTATACATTTTTCGAAACGAAAAATCCATTGATGCACGGCCCAGGTTTCGAACCCACGAAATTTGGATCAAAAGGATCACACACACACGTCACACTAATATTACTCGTATTAAATGTGAAAGTTTGGATGGATGATTGGATGTATGTTTGTTCCTTTATAATTCCACTTGAAAATTAAAAATCGTATCAAAATTTTCAATTCCGACGGGATTCGAACCCGCAATGTTACAAGCAAGCCTCCTTTACCCGGAGTGCCTTTACCAATTCGGCTACGGAATCCTTAGTCGTCAGTATTGAAAATAAAGCATCAATGAGCCTCAATAATTCGACGACTAAATAAAGTACAGTAACAAACAAATAATTTGGTATTACATTTTAAACTATCGCGACGAAATAATTTGGTGTTTTTAAGATTTTATTATTAGTTCAATTCATTACTACACAAGCCATTATTATATTCAGATTTCAATATTGATTTGATTCCAAGCTATTTAATGATTAATCTCTATATAATTAATAAGTAATTAGTTACATTACGCTGATTGATCAAGATCTAGATAGATTAGAGATTAGCTATCAAAGAGCAATTTTGGCAGAGTGTAGTACCTCGCTTTTCCATCCGAAGGTCATGGGTTCAAATCTTGACCGTGCATCAATGGTTTTTGGTTTCGAAAAATGTATATGCGCATTTACACGAAATCTAAACGGTGAAGAAAAATATCGTGAGGAAACCCGTGGCTTAAACAGCACGACACGTATTGACCATGTCTTTTCTGTGGATATGGCCGGTTAAACTGAGAGGATGGTGTAGGTGCTGGGCAAGCCTACTCCATCTGCAAACAGCTTACTGGTTTCACCATGATGTTTTCCTTTATACTTTTTGTTTTAATCTATTTATACGAATAAAACCGCAGTAGGAAGCATGTTATAAAATACAAAAGAAGTAATTTTATCGTAAATTAACATTTAATTCCAAATATAGATTCCAAATCATTTCCAATAAAGGATATAAATGTAAAGGTGATTTGATTTGATTCACAAAGCTTAATAAAATCAAGTTTCAATATTAATAAGGCTCGATTGAGAAACCTTATAAATAAGTAGGTAGTTATTGGGCACGCTGGACCACTTCGGTCTACTCGTTGCACTCGTAGACCTGTGGTCCAGCTGCCCAATAACATTTCGTGGTCCAGCTTGCCCAATTACTTTTTTGCGGTCTAGCGTGCCCAACGATTTATTATCGTTTTGTTGGAATCAGAAAAGTAATGGAACTTACCGAGTTACAGAAACACGTTTTGAAATTAAACATCACTTATTTACACTTTGATCACTGAACACTAACATTCGTCAAACTTAAAGATTTGAGTAGATTCAAACACATTGGTAATTGATAGAGTAATACCAATCACATAATGCCAAGAAAGAAACCTCTAATGTCATAATCTGTTTACTTTGTTCTTTCCCCAGTGACCAGATTTGGCTCGAAGACTTTATTAAGAATTGTGTTGTTTTCCACCGGGTACTTTGTCCGTTCCCCAGAGACCAGATTCGGCTCGAAAACGTAACAAAGAAATTCTTAAGGTTTGTCTCGAAGACTTTAATAAGAATTGTGTTAAGTTTTCCACTGGGTACTTTTTCCGTTCCCCGGAGACCAGATTCGGCTCGAAAACGTAACAAAGAAATTCTTAATATCTTCCACTGGGTACTTAGTTTACTTTGTTGATTCACAGACATTAGAAATTAAACTTATCTTGCATCACCATGTTTCAGATCGTGTACCATCCACTGGGTACTATTACTTTCCCCAGAGATGTATGAAAATCAATTAATTTCCGTTATGAATGAATTACTCGCGTCTTGTAAGTTTTAATAAATAAAAAAAGACTAAAGTGTGATCTCAAAACGGGCGCACTACCTACTGAACTCATACTGAAACATTATATTTTCTCGCGTGTGGGAACCTTAAGGCAGCGTTTCGCGTCGGAGACCGATACCAGCAGAGTTATTATGATTCACTTGTTAGCTCGTTAACTCTTTCCGTTTCAAAAAACGTAAAAACGAGGAATGGTTGATTGATTGCTGAAATTTACCTATTTTATAATCTTATCTTAATCTACATGAAAACACATATACGGAAGAGCGAGATACCCTAGCACAGGTATTTTTATACTTAAAAGGGTATCTCAAACCCATGAAATGTAAACTTTGGATTAAGTTGAAGAAATAAACATTTTTTTTTTTTTTTGTAGCTAACGAGTGAATCAAAATAGCCCTAAACAGACAGGCTTTGTAAGGGCGCGTGAAAGTGACACGAGACAAAGAAACGTTATTTTATATGAAAACGCGCTCTTGTTTCAGTCTCTGGTCTTGGTCTCCAACGCGAAGCGTCACCTTAACTTAGCGTATACCTAGGTAAGCAAATTCACTAAAGCAGTTGTGCTAGAGACAATGCGATAAAAAGCTATGCGAACTAAAGCTATACAAAATTGAGTTGGTAGGTGCCACTAACTTTTTTTACATTAAAGATTACTAATAGGTATCTCCCTTTTACTCAAGTACCCAAGAGCCTTCAGTTTACATTTTCACGTTTTGCCAGGAACGCAAGTAGGTAGCTACAAAATAAGAAGGTAAGTAGATACAATTTACATTCCTAAGTATCTAACAATAATAAGTAATTATCAAAAGTGAGTCCAGAATCTTTTCTAGTTAGTCCATCTTTATTTACCAAAGTATATACATAGGCAGGTACTATCATCTTTTCTTTGTTACACATGACGGTTAAACTACATTAATTTATAGCTTTGTTTACTCTTCTATCAGTGTGCACACGGCTACGTAATTTTGCAAAGTTGCAGAATAGGATAAGGATGATACAGTCCGCACTCCGTGCTGTGGGAAAAACTATTTGTAAAAGGATATTTTAACTAGTTAACATTTTCATTCGGTTTTGGCTAGCTTTTTACAAACAAAAATTAAAATTTTTGAAAAAATATCTTACTAACACTTGTTTACTGTAGGTACCTGGTATTGCAATATTAGGTAGGTATGGATTTACACTATGTATTGTATGTATGTAGGTGACCACCGTGTTTACCGATTAGGTAGGTTTAAAAACCTATTAGTTAAGAATATAAATAAAATACTCTAGGCGTTGGTAATCACATAATACCTACCAACCTACCTAGAAACCTAAATATAATTCAAAATTGTCAGGTAGGTAGCTACTTGGAACATAATATTTTTTATTTCTTATGATGGAAGACAAAAGGAGGTAAGTAGGTAGTGTTATCAAAGTGAGGCAGGGATTGTTAAAAACTCGTGCTAATTAATTAGTAACTCGTGCTAAACCTAGAATCAGTGCCAAATCTAGAAAGTCCGCGCCACCACTGAAGTCCTATAGACGCGGCGCTGCTATCGCAGAAATAGGTTGGGTAAAAAATTACTAATAATAATTCTCCAAATAAGGCTTGAACAATAATAATTATGCAAGTTTTTACGTTCGTTAATTCTACACACCAGAACAACTAAACAACCGTGACTAAAAGAGCGTAATAAAGTAAATAAAACAATTAGTTCCCGCTTTTGCCGTAGGACTTGAGTGCTGGCGCGGACTCTACCTAGTAGGGTACAGTAAAGCCGTTTTCACACAGTTAGTGTCAGCGATTTATGAGTAGGTACTAGGTGGGTAGTAATTTGTATCTAACGCAACTAAGGATTACAAATAGGTAAGTAGTATACGAAGTAAGTAAGTAGGTACGTACATGGGTTGAATCAAAAAAGTCGCTTTCGTTCGAAAGTTATTTAAAAAAAAATGTTTTTGGGAATTGATGGGAAAAGGATCTCAGACATAACCTCGGTACCTAATATGGTAGGTAAGGTAGGTACCGTACCTAACTAGGTAAAATTAAACTTCAAATCATGGACATGTCTAGACTTGGCCTAATAAAAAATTATGATGTTAGCTTGATGTTAGTACCTTGGAAGTAAAATGCAATAATGCAATTCTTGCAATGATGTTTAATTCCTGTAAAACAACACTTTTCTTGCTGTTGATAAGGATGTAATTTCTTTGTCCTCAATTTTGTGATTTATGTCCAATTAAAATACACAATTTACGTTTATAAAAACTCTATGTTTTTAAGTTAATTATTCATTTTCCATCGGATCTTTGAGTGCATCAGTGCTACGTCATCTTCACCGTCCGTAGTCGATCGTTCGTTACGAGCCTACCTACTTATTCTGTGACTCTGCCGCAGAAGAACTAGTACCTACGGTACCTACTATCGCTGTCGCTGATATTTCATCAAGACTAAAATGTAAGTAAGTACCTATTGACATCTTTTAACTCATTTCAGAAAAGCGCTCTTGGCGTAGCTTAGACGATCTTGATTGATCGATGAAGTTAAGCAACGTTGTGCGCGCTCACAATTTGGATGGGTGGCCGCAAGTGGCATTACGAGCTGAGCGCTTCCGCACGGCACGTTAAATTGTCGGTCCCGGCTTTTAAGTCGTTAACCCATGACGGAGGTCTATAAGCGACCTAAACATTCCGTCACCAGAGTTGGCCTCATACCTACGAACTTACCTAAATACTTTACTAAGTACCTATAGGTAATCTCATTTTCCAGATGCTATCAGAGTGATTTTTTCGTTTATTAACTTTCGCTTGAATTGTTTACAGGTCTGATTCAGAAGTTGAAACCTTTGTTGGAAAGACCAAGGGCAAGAAGGGGAACTCAGGCTCTGCCGCCGCCGCCGCCGGTACCAGCAGCAGCGCCACAAACAAGCGCAAAGCCGAAACTACTAGGTAAGTACCACTCTAATCTTTATACAAAACTAGTGAACGTCCGCGGCTTCGCCCGCGTGGACAACTATATTTTTAAGCCACGGGAACCGTGCATTTTTACCGGGATAAAATTAGCCATGTGTTAATCCTGGTCATAAACTAGGTACGTAGGTACTTATACCAACTTATTCCAAGTTTCATCCATATCTGTGCAGTATTTTTTGCGTGATTGAGTAACTAACTTAATTAAACTTAATTAAAATAAACTTTAACGCGGTTGATGTCTATGTATCTAACAAATGTACTTAAATATTGTACTTATATAAATATTTTTATCACTTTCAGAGGACGTAATAAGAAGTCGCGTGTTGCGGACGTCTTCGGACTCTGCGACAGCGACATCGAGGAGGGGGCCGGCACGCAGGCGTCGTCGGCCCGCAAGAAGCTAGCATCGAGCTTTGTCAACCGGGTAATGACCGGTAACCAACGGCGGGTTGCTGAAACGAGCGGCGAATACTACATCGACCTGAAGGTTTACAACGCGCAAGAGACGCAAGCTTTGCCGCCCGAAGAAAGGTGGAAGAAGGCAGTCGTGAGGTTGCAGTTCTCAACAGACGAGGACACAAAACAGTGGGAGTGCGTCCAGAAACTTGTGCGCGAGGCGCACAAGTTATTTTCTGGGTGCAACCCGGTTCACTATTCAGACAACATACACTTCAAATGAAAACAAATTAAGAAGTTTCATTTCAAATTTCAAATTAAAATAAGTACTTAAATTGTTTTCATTTGAAGTGTATCTTGTAAGTACTTATTATTTTAAATTAGGTACCTACTTAAAAGTGCCTATTGTACTTAGCCACGTAGTTAAAACGTGTTAAAACGTTAAAACGTTTATTAAACCTAAATAATTATTAGGACACTTACACTGTTTTCATTTTAACCTTTAGATTAATTGATAGGTTGGTTGGTTTCACTAGGTAGGTAGGTACATAACTTATGTAAGTAGATAGGTAACATAGACAAGCTTTTCTGTTAGTTCGATAAAAGTTTATTTTTCATTTTGTAGGGATAGGCTGGTATTCAAGATGCCGTTTTGTTCTGTTTGCAATTTATCTATTGATAACAAACGATGGGTAGGTCATTTACGAAGCAATACACATAAAAATAGAAACATAATCCTGTGTTCTGATAATGTACAGATGATACAGACTGCATTTCAAAATCGTATCGCGAGTTACAGAATTACAACAACCGAAGAGACAGATACATGTGTAAGTACTTTTTTTACCAATAATCGACTAAAAATAAAGTCACTCATTGATCAATCTCTTGAAACTCATACCTGTGTCAAAGTAAACTTTGAACTGTTTTCAAAGTTTTTGTTGTTCAAAAGTGATTCAGAAGAACTGAAATCATTTTCAACCAGTAATGTAACATTGCATTTAAATTATGACTTTGAAGTTTTATTTACAAAAGTCTTAAACAGTATTACGAAAAAAATTGAAGAATTCGAAGAGAGAGACAGCGGGTGGACATTTTTAAATAATTGTCACCTAGAAGTGAACATTAATAAATATGAACCCTTGCGCGGTTCTAACTTTTTAGATTTGCCAAGATTTATTAAAAACAAAAAAGCATGTGTGAATATTCGTAACAATGATGACTTTTGTTTTTTGTGGAGTATTACCGCGGCTCTATATCCAACCAATGATCACCCTGATCGAGTAACTTCATATCCGGATTTCAGAGATATATTGAACATCAAAGGTTTATCATTTCCAGTAAACTTTGCAGACATTTCAATTTTTGAAAAAAATAACCCTGGTCTTTCTGTTTTTGTATACGGACTAAGAGACGGTAAAACAATAACAGGACCGTTGTATAAGTCTAACAGCAACAACAACAACGCAAAACGCATTCATTTGTTGTTACTTGAACAAGACAACATTTCACACTATTGCTTGATAAAGGATGTACCTCGTTTAGTGCGAAATCAGATAACAAAACATCATGGAAAATTGCACTTTTGTGAAAGTTGTTTGTTATTTTTCACTTCTGCTAAAAAGCTCGAAGAGCATGTTTGCGGGGGTGTTGTAACCGTGCTTCCGGAGAAAGGATCAGTGATTCAGTTTAAAAACTATGATCGAAAGCAAGATGTTCCGTTTGTTATTTATGCTGACTTCGAATCAATGCTACGTCCCGTTCAAGGTTGTGAACCTAATCCAAACTTCGCAAGTACTTCTGACGTACACCAACACATACCAGTTGCTTTTGCGTATAATATAGTGTGTTCCGCAGATGAAAGTTATAATCGGTGTGTTAGTTATCGCGGTGAGGATTGTGTAGATAAATTTATTAAATTGCTTTGCGATGATGTTAAATCAATTTATAAAATATTAAATGAAAGTAAAGCAATGGTTTTTGATGAACAAGATGAGTACGATTTTAATACAAGCACACGATGTCACATTTGTCAAAATTTTTTGTGGGGTGATAAAATACGTGATCACTGTCATATCACAGGGAAGTATCGTGGTGCCGCTCATTCACACTGCAACATAAACTACAAAATTCCGAAATTTATTCCAATATTTTTTCATAACCTTTCAGGTTACGACTGTCACTTGTTTATTAGACAATTAGGAGAAATGCCTGGCACGATTAAAATTTTACCTAAAACAAAAGAAAATTACATTTCGTTTACCAAGTTTATTCAAGTTACGGAAGAAGAATATGTACCGTTGCGGTTCGTTGATTCATTCAAATTTTTGGGCACAAGTCTTGATAAATTAGCGCAAACATTAACCACGAACGATTTTGTGAATTTGCAAAAACATTTTCCTGATGAAAATCAGTTTAAATTGCTGACTCGAAAGGGAGTTTATCCATATGAATATATGACCGATTGGAAATGCTTTAAAGAAAAAAGATTACCACCGCAAGAAAAGTTTTACAGTTCTTTGACCGATGAAAATGTATCAGCTGCTGATTATAAGCATGCTCAGTCAGTTTGGTCGCAATTCGAGATCCATAATCTAGGTGAATATACAGATTTATATGTCAAAACTGATGTTCTTCTATTAACGGACATTTTTGAAAAGTTTCGAAAGACTTGTAAAAAACATTATCAGCTAGACCCAGCATTTTATCTAACTGTACCAAGCTTGTCTTTCGACGCTATGTTATTGAAGACCGGAGTACAACTTGAGCTCATCGATGATTTAGCTATATTGCGTATGATACAAAAAGGAATTCGTGGAGGTATATGCGTGTGTACGCATCGCTATGCTAAAGCTAATAATAAATTTATGTCTAATTACGATCCAACGAATGAAAATTCATATATAGTTTACCTGGACTGTAATAATCTTTACGGGTTTGGGATGTGCAAGTCACTTCCTTTGTCAGGTTTTAGGTTTTTAGAGCAAAGTGAAATAGATAGATTAGATATAATGAGTGTAGCTGACGATGCCGATGAAGGTTTTATTCTTGAAGTTGACCTATTCTACCCTGATCATTTACATTCAACACATAATGATTTACCATTTTGCCCAGAAAAAGGTATACCAATAGGTGGGAAGAGCACAAAGCTTGTTCCAAATCTATACAATAAATATGAGTATGTCATTCATTATGTACATTTGAAAAAGTGTTTAGAACACGGACTGATTTTGCGCAAAATACACCGCGTAATTACTTTTAAACAAAGTCCGTATCTTAAACAATACATCGAGCTAAATACTGAACTCCGACAAAAAGCTGTCTCTATATTTGAACAAGATTTTTTCAAACTTTTGAATAATAGTATGTTTGGCAAAACTCTTGAAAACAACGAATTAAGAGTAAATGTGCATCTTGTTAATGAGTGGGCTGATGAAAATAATACAACTAAAAAGAGGACCAGTGCTGATAAACTGATAGCTAGTCCATACTTCCACAGCGCATCGGTTTTTACCGATAATTTAGTAGCGATTCAAATGAAACCCGATCGGGTTGTACTAGATAAACCAATATATATAGGCTTCTCTGTATTAGAATTATCGAAAGCCCACATGTATAATTTTCATTACGATGTGATCAAACCATTTTACAAAGATCGCGTTCAATTGTGTTATACAGATACTGATAGCTTTATATATTTTATAAAAACTCCAGATTTCTATCAAAATGTAAAAGATACCTTTCTTCACCATTTTGATACCAGCAATTACGATCGTGCTAATCAATATGGTTTGCCAACAATAAACAAAAAAATACCTGGATTATTTAAAGATGAAATGGGTGGGTCCATCGTAACTAAGTTTGTGGGTTTGAGATCAAAGTTATATTGCTTAAAAACTGATATGCGTACAATAAAGAAAGCAAAAGGAGTGAAAGCATGCGTCGTTCGCAATTTAGATGTGTCAGACTACCAAAACGTAAACTTTAATGAAAACATTGTGCGTAGAAAAAATGTCTTATTTAAATCAATCAAACATCAAATTTTTACAAGGACAATAAATAAGGTAGCTCTCTCTGGAAATGATGATAAGCGTTGCGTTTCTAAAGATAGGATTTCAACTAAAGCCTGGGGCAGTTCCCAGATATTGCAGTCTTAACCAACCTCCCTTGGATTGTATTAAGATAGATATTGTAGTAGATATGTAATATTATAAGTTTTAGTATTTAGATAAGTAGGTAGGTAGGTACCTACTCTAAAGTTAAAGCCGTCAAATTCATAGACTAGAGATAAAAAAATGTTTTCGGATAAAATATGTGAATATTATTATACTTATATAGTTTAGCATAGTATTTGATATAAGTACTTAGTACTGTAACGGAACTCTAGCCTGACCTAAAAATAATGTAAATCTGAAGCTAAAGAATCTATCTGCTATTCAGTCACCCTGATTTGATTTCTAAGATAATATTCCTAATGAAATGTGAATTGTCAAGGGGTGAGATAAAACACACTTTAAGTTGCACACACATTTAATACTGATGCAATTTTGTTACATAGAATAATCTCGTTACCGAAAATGTTTTAATTACAATAGACAAGGCAACGACTAAGGTATTTTAATTTAAATATTTAAATTATAATACAAGTTAAAAAAGAATATTAAATTCTAAATGGACCCATGGAACCCGGAGTAGCTGTAAGGGAAACAAATTGATTGCATTAGTGAAAGTGTCAAAATAAATGAATTCTTGCATGTAATGCACAAAAGATCAGTTGGGACCAAAGATTAAATTGGTCGTATCATCATGTATGTGGGGAGCCTAGATCGGATGTCTAGAACTGATTTGGTTAAAGCCTCATCCCAACACAATCATCTAGAATTCCGAGGACCTAGAGTCATGTGCCCAGGAATATGTCTTGCCACGCGACATAGGGATGAGGTAAACTCCTGGCTCTAACTACAGAAGCCCCGCAAGCGCAAACATGCCTTAACTAACTTATTCTACGCCAGCAATCCGCGGACCTAACGTTTTAGTGAGCGGGCTCCCACGGAGAAGTCTCTGACACAAGCCACTCTCAACTATAACGTATATAGATGATTTGGGTGAGTGGTTCACATAATAACGTATATTACGGAGTACAACTCTACCTAGATTGATTCACCGGTAACGTGTACAGATATGAATCGACCTAGACATGTGAGCCAAAGGTGCGCGAGCAGACCCTAACGCGCAGTTACGTGTTTGCACACATAACCTATCCGTTCGGAGCTTTCTCTGTCAGACTTCCACCACATTCCGTAACGTATACGTGATGGTTTTTCCGGAAGTCCACGCAGTAACGTATACTACGGAGATCACCCAACCTAGATCAGTCCGCTTGATAACGTATATCAATGCTTCGTGAACTAGTCGAACGGACGAGGGGGAAACGAAACGCGGCGTCTAAAATAAGTCGGTTGACCCACATTAAATGCCACGTTCCATTGTGTTAGTGTCTAACTTAACTAGTCAGGAACTCGTTCTCAGCTTCTTAAATTAACCTAGGAAGCAAGCGTAAAGCAGAAATTAAGCATTATAACTAGTCAAGCACATAATATTAAACAGAAATAGTAGAGCTCCACCTATAATAAACACACAATACATCATGCATGAATAATGTTATTAGAAGGAAGGATAGCGCCTGTAGCCAAATTACAAGTTACACAAGACGATACTAGACATGCCATAGATAATGAGAAAATGTCTGGTAATTGAAATTGAATGATGATAAGTCTCGAGGTTTAGAAGCGTCAACAACCAACGGATCCGCGATGATAGGAAGACTTTAAAAGAATCACTTATAATATGGCCAGGCTGGATTTTAGTAATATAGCCTAAATGTCATTCAACTCGTACTCTGCTTTACTGTGGATAATTACAGAAAATAGGATGCATAAATTAACATAACTAAGAATTTCTTGATTTCAGCAACCGCCTAACCTGTATGGAATCTTAATTACCATGCACACATAATCAGATTAAATGTAATTTCCATAATAAAATAGAATGGCGGTGAGTAATAAAATATCCCCTAATCTCACGTATTGCTAGTTATCCCAACTACTTTATGAAATGTTACCTAATGGGTTTCGATTAGAATGTAGAATCTCAGTTTAATGTAGTCATAACAAAATATCCATATCGTCTCGGTTGATACTAGCAACAACCAGGATAAACTTTCTATTCTTTGAAATCCCTGCCCTTAGACTGTCTCTCATCTAACTATTTCCGCCTTATTCTAAGATACATTACCAAGACTGCGCACTGAATCTAATTTCTAAAATCTAGGATTCGATTTAGACTATTTGATATTACCAAAATCACTGACTCTATTACTTTCAAACAACACTGACGCTAATGAAGATCGACTCTTCAGACCGTCTCCCTGTCCCACCTTCTGTCCTGTTTTCCTAGAGTCTCGTGCTTTTTATTCAGAAGCATCCCCTCTCTAAAATAAGGCGTGTCTAGTCAAAGACCACCACGCGTTCCCCCAATCACGTTCAAATATTCAACGAATAAAAAAAATAAAGGGAATAACCTATTTCTTAATTTCAGTTTCCAGACGTACAAAAAATATGATGCCCATGAGTTCCAAGAGTTGTAAAAAAATATTGTCGCCAGCACAATCTAAACGATTATAATTTATGGACATGTGAACTTTAAAATTTACGCCAAACGAAAATATTTCAATAAATTAAGCTCAAGGGCTCTTCCTCAAGTAGACTGAAATATGAGTGATGAAAAAAAATATAAATTCCTTGAGTAAAATTGTAGTCTAAAAATAGGGATCGTTACAGTCGCCCCTTGAATTTATTGATATTTTAAGGTGCAAACCGAGAAAATTGAAAGAAATTCACTCTAAAATAGTTTCTACTTGATAACAATTTTGTAAAATTACTACTTAAAGTTCACTTATTTTAAACACCAAATGAATTATGAATATATCCTATCATCCCTTATTATTTATTTATTTCAAATCATGTGGAAAATGAACCCAAATGATGTCTCAAACGATTGTGCTGACGATGTTTCTACTCCCTAAAATCTAATTAGAAAGGTTTTTATGAACCTTTCCGAGATTATTGAATATTACCTTTACCTATACCAGACCTATACCAGATTGAACTTAAAATTCGTTTATTGATAACGTTACCTACTTGAAAATCTATCTCTAGAACCAATCTCACCGTAATATGGCTTATCATGACGTCGAGGAATCGAACCCAGATCAGATGCATATACACAAGTAATGCCATTTCCAAGCATCCTAAAACTAAATTAAACAACCCATGCATTCATTCAAATATAATTATAAGCAGCGTCTTTGTGTAGCAGCGGAAAACAGTACCTATCTAAAAATGATGATGATAATCTTATCAAATAAAATAAACTACTTAGCTCAGAATATTATTATGAAGCTATTCCGCCCTAGCTCCACCCGCGTAGGCACCCTTAACACAAGACGCCCCCTGTGTCGTGATGTCTCTACCGACCGATGTTCCAAACGAGTCTCTACGGTCCTCACGTGCTCTCTGCATTTGTAGTCGGATGAATAAGCTCTGAAATTGATAAATTTAGGAGTAAATACATCTGATAAAAATATTGGCGAACCATGAAAATAATTAAACCAGATATGAATAGATTTTATTATTTGACTAGTTTCCACCTTCGTGGCGTTGCCTCCGTAGTGGTGGTTTATGGTGATGGTGATGGTGAAAGGCAACCCATAATCTTCTCCAAGAGTTTTGCCATCACATGGAGAAACAATTTTTTTTTTCAAGTCCTACTGATAGTTCCCGAGATTAGCGCGTTCAAACAAACAACAAACAAGAAACAAACAACCAAACAACTCTTCCGCTTTATTATATTAGTAGGTATAGGTTAACTAAACAAAACTCGACTGCGAGTTTTCATTATTCCGACGAAATTAAAGCCTATAGTACTCCCATAATCAACCAAATATAATGACACCTCACACGTAAATAAATACCACACATCACACATGCATACATACACTCGGAAAACATAACCCTCTCTTCTGCAGGCAATCGAATAACCAAGAAAAGAAACAAAACGTAGGGCTTTAAACTGTCAATGCCTCTATAGCTTTATTAAAAGTCTTGTAATTATCTAAAATGTTGATGATATTGATTTTCTAGATCAACACAGATAAACATTCAAACAAGTGGGCTTAAAAATAAATGGTGTAAACCTAAAATATAAATACAAGACTACTTAGCTCAAAGCATTGTTTCGGAGCAGTTCACTCGGCTCAACCTGCACCACGAAACGAGACGGCTCTCACGCATGATGTATGAACCAACGGATCCTCAGGACGTAGAAACCAACGGCTCCCCACGAAGTTTAGACGGAGACGAAGCATACGGTCCTCAGGATGTTTCAGCGTTGTCATCGAAACACTGGAATTCAAAATTACCATTTGTGAATAAACAATAATTAATTGATAGGTAACACCTACGCCCCTACGACTCTTGTCTAATCTAACTAAAATTTTACTTTTATAACTGTCACACTCATTCGCTTTCTAAATCTAAGACATTCACACAAAAAAAGAAAGGTCGGACACGCCCCTACGATTCGTAGTTATACCTGCTACAATGCAACATGTTACATGAATTAGAATATTTTTATTTACTCGCCCCTACAACCTTTTTTATTTTTATAAGTTAATTTGCAGCTTTTAAGTCGTTAAGCCATGACGGAGGCCTTTAAGCGGCCTTAAACTCCGTCAGCAGAGTTTGCCACTTGCTCATACGAACTTAACTTTCTATCTAAATAGGAAAATATTCCAACGTAAACCAACCGACAAAATATTGATCTTTATATTAAAGTACAATATTTTCTTAACAAACATCCGAAAACCAAACTTTCTAATGCAATTAAGTGAGAACCTGATGGTATTTCAAACATCCAAACAAATAAAGCCTAACTCCTACTTCATACCATCCCTAAAACATGATTTATCTACCTAATAATAATTCAACTAACTAGGCCTGCACTAGTAATTTATTTTATGATGCCCCTAGCTTTGTTATTATTTTCCTGTAATAAAGAGTCGTTTACTAACGAACGCCAAAAGAGTACCTACCTACTCTATTGAAAGTATCCTTTTTTATTTGCTTAAACCGTCTCAAAATTCTAAGTCTATTCATACAAAAACAAACCGAAGTCGCACGTGTGGCGCATTCGTTTTTCTACCAATGACCCAACCTTTTGTAAAACCGTTTGAAACAAAAATCTACCTACGAACGCAGTATACAAAAAAAAATACTAACCATTAACGGAATGGTTTTATGACTTGCCCTTGTCTATTGTTTGTTATATTTATTTTTATCTCACCCATTGAATTCACATTTTAAATTTGGCACATGATCTCGTCTAGATTACGTTGTGATTTAATTTTGTAGTAACCCAAAATCTTTTTATAGGCTATTGAATTAAATTAATAATTCAATATTTAATGGCCTGTATCCTGGTCACGCGGCACCACTGTAACGGAACTCTAGCCTGACCTAAAAATAATGTAAATCTGAAGCTAAAGAATCTATCTGCTATTCAGTCACCCTGATTTGATTTCTAAGATAATATTCCTAATGAAATGTGAATTGTCAAGGGGTGAGATAAAACACACTTTAAGTTGCACACACATTTAATACTGATGCAATTTTGTTACATAGAATAATCTCGTTACCGAAAATGTTTTAATTACAATAGACAAGGCAACGACTAAGGTATTTTAATTTAAATATTTAAATTATAATACAAGTTAAAAAAGAATATTAAATTCTAAATGGACCCATGGAACCCGGAGTAGCTGTAAGGGAAACAAATTGATTGCATTAGTGAAAGTGTCAAAATAAATGAATTCTTGCATGTAATGCACAAAAGATCAGTTGGGACCAAAGATTAAATTGGTCGTATCATCATGTATGTGGGGAGCCTAGATCGGATGTCTAGAACTGATTTGGTTAAAGCCTCATCCCAACACAATCATCTAGAATTCCGAGGACCTAGAGTCATGTGCCCAGGAATATGTCTTGCCACGCGACATAGGGATGAGGTAAACTCCTGGCTCTAACTACAGAAGCCCCGCAAGCGCAAACATGCCTTAACTAACTTATTCTACGCCAGCAATCCGCGGACCTAACGTTTTAGTGAGCGGGCTCCCACGGAGAAGTCTCTGACACAAGCCACTCTCAACTATAACGTATATAGATGATTTGGGTGAGTGGTTCACATAATAACGTATATTACGGAGTACAACTCTACCTAGATTGATTCACCGGTAACGTGTACAGATATGAATCGACCTAGACATGTGAGCCAAAGGTGCGCGAGCAGACCCTAACGCGCAGTTACGTGTTTGCACACATAACCTATCCGTTCGGAGCTTTCTCTGTCAGACTTCCACCACATTCCGTAACGTATACGTGATGGTTTTTCCGGAAGTCCACGCAGTAACGTATACTACGGAGATCACCCAACCTAGATCAGTCCGCTTGATAACGTATATCAATGCTTCGTGAACTAGTCGAACGGACGAGGGGGAAACGAAACGCGGCGTCTAAAATAAGTCGGTTGACCCACATTAAATGCCACGTTCCATTGTGTTAGTGTCTAACTTAACTAGTCAGGAACTCGTTCTCAGCTTCTTAAATTAACCTAGGAAGCAAGCGTAAAGCAGAAATTAAGCATTATAACTAGTCAAGCACATAATATTAAACAGAAATAGTAGAGCTCCACCTATAATAAACACACAATACATCATGCATGAATAATGTTATTAGAAGGAAGGATAGCGCCTGTAGCCAAATTACAAGTTACACAAGACGATACTAGACATGCCATAGATAATGAGAAAATGTCTGGTAATTGAAATTGAATGATGATAAGTCTCGAGGTTTAGAAGCGTCAACAACCAACGGATCCGCGATGATAGGAAGACTTTAAAAGAATCACTTATAATATGGCCAGGCTGGATTTTAGTAATATAGCCTAAATGTCATTCAACTCGTACTCTGCTTTACTGTGGATAATTACAGAAAATAGGATGCATAAATTAACATAACTAAGAATTTCTTGATTTCAGCAACCGCCTAACCTGTATGGAATCTTAATTACCATGCACACATAATCAGATTAAATGTAATTTCCATAATAAAATAGAATGGCGGTGAGTAATAAAATATCCCCTAATCTCACGTATTGCTAGTTATCCCAACTACTTTATGAAATGTTACCTAATGGGTTTCGATTAGAATGTAGAATCTCAGTTTAATGTAGTCATAACAAAATATCCATATCGTCTCGGTTGATACTAGCAACAACCAGGATAAACTTTCTATTCTTTGAAATCCCTGCCCTTAGACTGTCTCTCATCTAACTATTTCCGCCTTATTCTAAGATACATTACCAAGACTGCGCACTGAATCTAATTTCTAAAATCTAGGATTCGATTTAGACTATTTGATATTACCAAAATCACTGACTCTATTACTTTCAAACAACACTGACGCTAATGAAGATCGACTCTTCAGACCGTCTCCCTGTCCCACCTTCTGTCCTGTTTTCCTAGAGTCTCGTGCTTTTTATTCAGAAGCATCCCCTCTCTAAAATAAGGCGTGTCTAGTCAAAGACCACCACGCGTTCCCCCAATCACGTTCAAATATTCAACGAATAAAAAAAATAAAGGGAATAACCTATTTCTTAATTTCAGTTTCCAGACGTACAAAAAATATGATGCCCATGAGTTCCAAGAGTTGTAAAAAAATATTGTCGCCAGCACAATCTAAACGATTATAATTTATGGACATGTGAACTTTAAAATTTACGCCAAACGAAAATATTTCAATAAATTAAGCTCAAGGGCTCTTCCTCAAGTAGACTGAAATATGAGTGATGAAAAAAAATATAAATTCCTTGAGTAAAATTGTAGTCTAAAAATAGGGATCGTTACAGTACCTAACAGTTTTTACCTTAAACAATAATGATAAACCTATTTACTTAATTAATAAGTATAGATATTTAGCTACATTTTAATAAAAATAAAACATTCATAAAACTTAAAAAAATGCATTTTTATTTTACTAAAGGTCCTTATGATTATGGCGCAAATTATTTAGTACAAAAAGCATAATTTCTAAGAAACTAAGGTTTTAAATAACAAAGGCGGTAGTAGTGAAAATTGATTCCTGTGGGATTATTTGAACATTCAAGTTTAGACCTGTTTTATAGAAATCTCACAACGAAGCAAGTATTAGCTAGGTACCTACACGACAATTGTGTATTTTATCAGGAAAAAGCTCATTCGCTTGGTATCCTGAGTAAACATCAGTTGTGTTTGCAAACACCAGTCAAGTTCCTGTGGATTTTTACGTAAGTACCTACGATTTCTGTACCTACCTATATTAATTTTTCATTTATCTAGGTACCTAAGTGCGCAAAGTTGTTTTAAATTCATAAATCTAATAACTTTTTTTTTTTTCAGATAATGACATCAGAAGATGACCCTTATTTTCAATGTGCCCAGGACCCTTTGGCGGGCTGGGATGAGTTTATCACAGAAAAAAGAGTTGAAGCTCAAGCGAAGCTTGCTGAAGCGCAAGCTGAGAGAAAACGAAAGTCGAGGAAGAGGACGAAAAAAGATGCGGTATCTTTCGTGGTTAGCAAGGCTCCAAGAAGAGGGTACCGGATGCTTAAAATCCAAATTTTGGACTACGATGAAAGACAGAATAGTTATAGTGAAAGTGTGCGTGTGCAATATGTAGTGACTGAACCAATGGACGATATTATGGACTCGGCGCAAAACATTATAAATAAGATATCTAAGAAATTGTATGATGAATAGAATGAAATAGTAAGTATTATATAAATAAAGTATTAAGTATATTAAATAAAATATTAGCCCTTCTGATTATTTTGTATTTTAAATAATAGTTAGGTACCTAGTAACTTGTATTAGTTGTAATTGAATTCAAATAATAAAATTAAGTCTATTGTTTAAGTTTGTAAGTTTGTAGGTATGTTAATAATTTGATAATAATATTAGCCCTTCTGATTATTTTGTATTTTAGATAATAGCTAGGAATCTAGTAAGTTGTATTAGTTGTAATTGAATTCTAATAATAAAATTAATTCTATTGTTTTAGTTTGTAAGTGGGTATGTTTATAATTTGATAATAAAGTTCACCTAAAATATCCTGTGTTTTATTTTTAGCAGTTAATAATAGGCAGGTAGGAACTTACAAAAATTAAAAAAGAAACAAATAATATTTTAACAACTTTATTAATTACTAGAATAATAAAACCACTTAAATATAACTTAATTTAGGTAGGTACATACTTAATATAACTTTTACTAAAATAAAACAAAATTGTACTCCATAAATCATAAAAACTTAGGGTTTTTATTACATTTCATTGATAGATACATTCACATTAAAATATCAAAACAAAATTATCATAAAAATTAGGATTCAAAATTACATTTTACTGATAAACACATGTAGATTATTATCATCCATCCAGTTTTTAATGCACATAACATTTTTTAATGCACACTTTTTCTTATGATGTACACAGTTTAATGAAATATTTGATTTAGTGTCTTTATATAACTTAGCAAAGTTCGGACAACCATTTTCACCAATGTCTATAACTTCACAATATTCACATAAATTTTGAATCCATTTACTTTTTTCCAGTCCCTTCGTTATAACTTTTTTACTATTTAAATATGATGCAATAGTTTTTTTAAATTCTGCATAATCAATAAATCCTTCACTCCAATAAATTCCACTATTTCTCTCTAACCACCGCACTTGTTTTTTTTCATCCTGTGTTAAATTTTTAAATGGATATGGCGGTTTGACGAGGAAAGTTTGTGTATATCCATTATGATATAATATAGCAAATTCCTTTAAAATAAATTGATTTTTGGCATCCTTGAATCCTTGCACATCCACTACTACTACAGATTCACTAGAATTGGGAATCATTATGATATTTTTTGTACCAAATTACAGAGTGGTCTGTACTCTATCACACAATCGTTCAGAATGAGACAATAAGCTGCAGTTTGATCAGGTATCTCTTTATTGCATTCAAGTTCCACACGAACGCTAACTACAGGACCCGACTTAAGATTTTCACTTTGTCTTGAACAATCAACAACAAAAAGCGGAGCCTTATCTCTAAATTGAGAATAACTCAATAAGGGTTCACTTCTGCGTCCATAATATGATTGTTGGAATTTTACATATTGTTCGTATATTAATGCTGCATGATGTTGAATAAAATCTGCATTTAAACTTTCGTAAGGGAAGTAGTTAGAATTAAGATAAACTTTAACATCTCTTAAATTACAGTGATCAAATTGTGACATATCTTTGTCCTCTGAATTTTTTCTGTTTGTTTGTAGGCCAACGATTACATATCTAGGTTTTTCAATCTGAGACGAAGTTTTAATTGACCATGTGTGCTTAGTAGTTTTCGGTAACAGAGGATACTCATACAAATCCCAATTCCTGAATGCAAACTTAATAGGATGATCTTTTTCTAGAATCTTTAAAAAAGTAACCTTTTCCTTGTCCGATACTTTAACATGCGGAACACGCCAAACCAATTTATTTATTATTATATCATCAAGAGTCTCAGTAGGCGGAATTTTTAAACAGTTTAAATTGGTATTGCTGCGTAACAATATTAATTCATGTTTACAATTCATTACGATCTTATTATAATCTTCAGCGAAACCCAAAATATGATTAAGTGGTATCGAAGCGGAAAAGGCTCCCCCGTGAGTTGACTTTGTTCCATTTATATCCCAACCCCAAGCTTTCGATACTTTAGCTTCATTATCATTGAAAGATATTAACCCTTTAATAGTTGTTGTCACTCCAGCATTTTTGATTCTATCTATTTCTACTCCATTAAGTTCATATCGAATATCTTGAAAGAGAAAAAGGAATGGATTGTTTGTAAATTCAACAGTGGTTACTTTTTCTTTGGTTTCATTATTAAATATGTTTACAGTTCCTTCAATATATAGGGTACTCGCTGATGGCAATATGTACAAATCCTGTTGATTGATAGGTATGCGGATTTCGTCATTCTTGTTAAGACTTGTTACATATGGTTTATATGAATGATATTCGATACCATCTATAGTGTTATCATATGTTGGTGATCTTAAAATATCCAAAATACTCATTTTAATAGTCCAATAAACTTCAGAAATTTTTTATTTTCTTCGGTTATTTTAATCTTTTTTTTAGTTGTTCTCTTACGGATAGTTCGAACACTACTGCCATCTTTTATTTCTGAACTACTATATGTATTGTAGTCTATCATCTTTTCTTGATATGTAAATATAATTGAACTTCTTCACCTCGTAGGTTAATCAACTTGTTATTAGTATCCAACAGCCTGATATTTATTGAGCTAATAGTTTTTTGATTTATGGGAAAATAAATTATATTCTTAGGCACTTCTATAATTCGGTATCCTGGTGGTACGTTGGGTGCGAATTCATAAATGACGTGACTTGATTTTCCATTAATATACGAGCCGGTAACTATATCACATTCGATTCTCACCACGGTCGTTGATAAAATGTTAACTGGAAGCTGTGACTCGTGTATTATATTACCTTTTAGAGTTTGAATTCCAAATCCCAGTAAGTTTCCAAGAGAATTTTCTTTTTCAAAGTGTATGTCTTTAGTACAATAAATAAATGTTTTTAAAGTGTTGTTGTTGCAAAATAAATTAAAAGTCGTTCCTTTTCCTACCATAGATTTTAAATAATCAGATATATCTTGAAGTTCGTAAGTACCTTCCGGTATTTCTATGACTTCATTATTACCAAAATGAAATTTATTGTTTCTACGATCAATGTTAGGGATGGAATTAAATGTTGACAAATGCAATAGAGCACATTCATATTCACCATCAAATTGTAAGGCAGGATAATAATTAGTAGATAATAACGATGAATTGCCTGTTATAGACAACGTGAAAGACATTTTACGAATGATATAAAAAACACTAGATCCTTAATTTATATTACTTTTATTCAGTAAGTACCCATAATCTACATTCCATTCTTATTCCAAAATTGACGAAGAAATTTTAAACATAAATGTCCACAGTTACTTGTATCAAAACTTTGATACCTACTATAGTTATAAGTAACGTTTGATTTCAAATATTTAATTAGCTCTTTTGGAGGTTTTAGATCTCCGAAGCTATCAAAATACTCGCAATAATTGAAAAGTTTAACGTAGGCTACCCAATGAGTTCCTTCATTTTTTGAACTATCCAAATTAACAATACCACATTCAATGTCTTCTGTATTTTTAGGTAACTCGTCTCTCATAAAGACTCCTTTAAAATAGGGTATGTGATTACTTGCATAGTCCAATATGTCTCTATCAGTAAGAGCACGCTTGGGTAACCTTTTCACTAGTTTTTTGAGCTCCGTACACATAAACCACTACCAGTCTTATAAGGTTTTATATACAACCCTTTTCCTAATGCGATGGACTCCATCATTTTATTATGTCGTTGAGCCTCCTCCAAGTTCTTTTGAGCTGATTTATGGTCATTTACAGCCTTCGCGATTCCTGCAGCTCCTCCACTCAATGCACCTAGGGCAGACAGTCCTGCGAATATCGGTATTAGTGGGAGAATGCCTCCTGTTTTTGGTAATGGTATTATACGAGGCAGACAAACTCCTTTCTTCTTTTTTAATAGTTTTTTCGCTGCTGAATAGGCAACTTTTATTGCCTTTAAGTTGCTTTTTGGTTTTGAATTCTTTACACATTTACTTATTTTAGAAACAATAGATTTAAATGATCTTGCACCAGCACCGTGCTTCACTTTGGTTTTCATAACTTTGTTGACAAGCCAGGAAGCTAGTTTTTCTCCTTTTCCTGCATTTTTTGATTTCATGCGCTGTTTTGCCATGTTCATTAGTTCTAAATCTGCTCTGTGTCGATCTTCTAAATTATTCGAGCTATCGTATGCGATATCGTGTCGCATACAAGCGTTA
Organism: Camptogramma bilineatum; assembly: GCA_958496255.1. NCBI lineage: Eukaryota > Metazoa > Arthropoda > Insecta > Lepidoptera > Geometridae > Camptogramma > Camptogramma bilineatum. Next base: position 14,469,671 of record OY292458.1, on the reverse strand, counting down.
TCAAGCTCATTAACCCCTTGATCACCTCTCAATAATCGTTTCTTTAATCGAGTACCAGGTCCACAATAATTATATCCAGGTAAATGTAGCTCGAATGGTAAGCTATTTATAATGCTATTAACTAGTCCACCACCTTTCATAGTCGAGATAATAATGAGATAATTCACATTGACATGATTAATTTTATAGAATCATAAAATTGATCGTTTTTCAATCCAACTATTTTCAGTATCAGGGAGACCTAGCCATTTAACAAAAAGTTTAGTGCCTTTTTTTCTAATAACTCTTTCGATAAGATAAACGTTAGGACAATTTGTTTTTTGAAGTTCTTGTTTGTAAAAACAACCTAGTATTGGTTGTTTATGTAAATCTTCTATCGAATACGTTACAGGATTAGTATTATTAACTTTTCTTATTAAAAATAATTCCGTAGACCAGTTTGGGGTGTATCCTTTTTCGAAGCTACCTTTATATTTACTTATGCGAACATGATCACCAACGATTAATTTATTGGTCTTGGTTAAAAATTTTTGTATATTATTATGTTTGTTGTTTAAATTTTTCATAACCGTTTTCTGATTTGATAGATTTACATCTATTGGTTTGTATTTTGTGCTACGATGCAATGAGTTATTGTAAATTCTCATTACACTTTTCAAATCTTTACCGATCCAACGATAACTACCGTTTAAACTAAAACATTTATACAACTTGTTTTTAAGTGTTTTTATTAGTCTTTCAACAATGGAAGCCTTTTTTATAGAGTATGAAGAGTAATGATTGATTTTATTTTTGATCATAACTTTTTTGAATTCATCATTATAAAATTCTGTTCCCATGTCAGTTTGCAAGTGTTTTGGTTTTCGTTGATTTTTAAATAATAAGTTATTGAATGCATTTGCTATTTCGGATTTCGTTTTAGTTTTAACCGGGATAGCCCAAGCAAACTTTGAAAAGCAATCTATAACGACTAAAATAAATTTATGTCCATCGTTATAATATTTCAAATTACAAAAATCAATAAGATCTGCCTGCCATAAGTCATCAATTCCCTTTAAAACCACAGATCGACGAGTAAAATTTTTACGTGCTGTTTTATGAATTTCATTAACAACTTGTAGCTTACTCATTTTTTTGATTTTGCTTCTAATTCAGCTTTCAAATTCTGAATAATATGTTTTTCAATATCTGATTTCAAGGCGTTAAGTATCTTATGCACTTCTTGCTTTTTCATATATAATTCGCATTGTCTATCTACATATTCTTTGTTGACAGCATCGGTATCTTTCAATGGCGTTATAACACCTGTTAATCTTGCTGTCTGTAAATCGAACTCGCCAGTTTCGTTACTCATAAGAATTTTACTAAAATTTTCTAAATAATCTGGTAATCGTAACCGTTTATTAAGGTGATTTCCAAACTTATCCATAGCTAAAAGGTGGACTGATAGGTTGTAGCGATAAAGTGCAAATGAAACAAATTTCACAAAATATAGTATTTATTAACATATAATGCCACTTTCACGCAGTTCCTCGATTATTGATAATATTTCATTATCTAACCCAGTGTTACCAGCATCTCTTGAAGCAATTAATAACTTCAATCTTTCGATCAATTCATTAGGATCATCCCAGTAAACGTAATCTATATTTTTCTTCCATTTCTTTAAAAGAGGAAGTCCTTTTCCTTGATGTAAGTCGGGTTGACTACTGTCAGTACTTGCTGAAACTTTACGCAACTTGAACATTGGTTTTATGATATTCAAGTATTTTCGCCCTCTGTTACTTTTTATTGGTTTATGTGGCTCGTAATCTCTTCGGTGAGCATTTGTTTCAAGTAACATTGTTTTATAATATGCAATGTCTTCTTTAGTAACTGTAGATAAGTCAGGTGTTTTTTTAAATAATAGTTCATTTATACCAGGCGTAACTTTAAACTTGGTCGGACCAACTTGAATATAATCTTCATGAAGAATCACACGTGCAGATCCCATCATAAGTTTACCACGTTCATTTCTCACACCAAATGGAACATCCGTGTAGGTATCGGAAGATTTAGACCACGAAGAAATGTTAGGACTCTTGCCACTTGAACCTGATTCAACTGTTTGAAAGGATTCATCATTTTCGTTACTTTCTGAATCTTCACTACATTCCTCTGTTTCGTATGGAGTTTTATCTATATACTCGCTAAATCCAACATTAGATTCTCTTTTAAGTGTCTTGTCTTTGTCTAATGGACTCGAAGTTTGCAAAAAATTTTTTTCGAAATCTTTCGAGGTACGGTTTTGCTTTTCTTTCTCTATTATTTGATTAAGAGGATTTGTAATTGGTTTAAAAACAGATTCTAAAATACTATTTTGCTCAGTTTCAATGTTTCGCATCTTTCGAACCTTTTTCTTTACAGCTTCTGCAGCTTTCACAATATCTCTTTTAAGATTTTTTTCCATAATAAAAACAAATAATAAAAGTGTCTTTAATTGATTTATCTCTAAGTGTTCTCTCGGAAATGATTACATGTGAGCCATATTCAGGTATTTATAGTAGGTAGTGAATCAGAAATATAATCGAGTAATATGATTGAATACTCTTCTACAAATCGGGCATTTATTACCTATTGACAAAGAGCACTTTGCACAACACACGGCATGACCACAGGGAATGAAACAGGAGTTCATCTCTTCTTCTAAACAAATTTTGCAGATTATTGATGACGATGTGCAGGCTTTCAAACATGACATATTATTATTATACACGGTCTGATGACACTGTGCTTTTATTTCTTCATAAGGGGCACTTTGCACATACTCTTCACCCTTCATTACTAAAACATGTGTACAAAATTTAAAAAACCGTGCATGTACCACCCATGGTTGATCTTCTGGAGTCCAGTCTTTCAGTCTTCCATTGCAGTAGTAACAAATAACTTTGTCGCTTTTTCCAGTGTAAAAAAATCCGGCTTCAGCCATTTCTTGTGGTTTTTGAGATAAACCTATTGGCCATGTATCGAAGCTTCTTAAGCGGCTTAATTCACTTGAGTACATGCGATATACAGGGCTAAATGGCATGATTTATTATTAACTCAACACAAACTCAAATTAAGTTTTTATCATCAGCTATTCGCTGTTTTCAACGCAATGTTTCTACACACAATGACTCAAATGGCATCAATCTACTTACACGACTTAGAATTAATGAAATACAACAAACGTATCAAATTTCTTTCTGTAACATCCTTTGTTCTTTTCACAATCCTTGTTTATCACTACATAGCTGTAGGGCTCTTGCCATATGTTTGAACACATTTCTCGGAATTCTTGCCATGACATGTCTGAATTGACATGTTCATCATAGATGTGTTTCATATTAATTTCATCTTGCTTAAATAGAATTATTAAATTAGCATTATCTCTCACTAACTGTTTAGGTATTTTACTGTAACTTTGATTCAAGTAAAAACAATCTATATTTTGATGTCTTCCCATTGCAAAATAATCACGCATGTTTTTTTGATTCTCGCACGCTACGTCATCGAATATTATAATTGAATTGGACTTTGCTAGCTCGGTAGATAGGACTTCTTCATTTTCACGAAATTTAGAAAACGTTACACTCGGTACCATTTTAAGAACTTGCTCTAAAAATATGTACTTCGGCTGATAAAGGGTTTTTGAGTACACGTACACATTTCGATATTGTAAACCATTTTCATGAAGAAGTAGACCAATCACTAAATTAGTTTTTCCACAATTAGACGGTCCACATATTAAACAACGTATCGAATTAGGTAAAAGTTTTCCATGGCGGAAACTGCGTTTCTCAGCATCAATACGAATGTTCTCGAAATGCAATGATACAGGCTGTTTAACGAACTTCATCGCAGGAGTGTTTGAAGAAGAGTGATAGTACCATGAACATATCAATCATAATTATAGAGGTTGTAATTTAACAATCATGGAGTGATAATTTAACGGAAGTTCTTTTATTACAATAACGGGTTACGTAATGGCGTTTTTCCGATGCATCATAAAACATTTATACCTATATCAGAGTTGTTCTGTAAGTTACGTTACATTTTGTGATTCCAACAAAACGATAATAAATCATTGGGCACGCTAGACCGCAAAAAAGTAATTGGGCAAGCTGGACCACGAAATGTTATTGGGCAGCTGGACCACAGGTCTACGAGTGCAACGAGTAGACCGATGTGGTCCAGCGTGCCCAATAACTACCTACTTAAATATTGCCAAAATTTCTAATTACTAGTTGATTGAAAAGATTAAATAAGCAAAGAAAGGGGTGACCATGAATTTATGTTTATTTCAACAAGTTTTTTTAATAAATGGCATTAACCCGATTCTGAACGCACTTCGTATACCCGTTTTTTTTTCTACAGATTTTTTGGGCCAGACACCCGGCTTCCTCAAATAACCGTACCAAAGTTTCATCACAATCTGTCAATGGTTTAGGAACGCAAGAGGACAAACATAAAAAAAAAATGTATTTATATAGAAAATAGATTGAAAGGAATGATCGACGGACTTCTAATCCGTATTATACCTTTGTAATCATTGAAATGATACACTGCTAGGATTGAATGACCGCTCAGAAATGTTGTCGTTGTTGAAGAGTGAGCTCACGTAATACAGTGCTCAAATGAGTAAAAAAATAGGTACAATTAGCTTTAGAGAAAAAGAGGACCATTTAATTAGGCAGAGTCTAATTGCCCGTAAGTTATAATATCAGGAACTATCAGATAATTTCGTACTATCTTAATCAATCAATCGATCAATCAATCATTTGATTAAGCTCCAGTTTAACTGGTTGATAATATGGCGGCTAATAGAAATCAAAATCAACAATAATTTCATGCCTATAACTCAGCTATAATGTTAAATTATATTACGGAAACAATGTACCTTCCGAAACAAAATAAATCTTTTTTATTTTTGTATTTTTTGTACTAGGTTTATTTTTATTCTTTCGTTTTCTTTGTCACCCTACTTGTACAATCGTACTTAGGTTAATAATTTATGAATTAAATTGTTTATTACAAATTTTAATGGCTTACTTTTGTATGTTTCATTAATTTTTTTGTACTAGGTTTATTTTTATTCTTTCGTTTTCTTTGTCACCCTACTTGTACAATCGTACTTACGTTAATAATTTATGAATTAAATTGTTTATTACTTTTAATGGCTTACTTTTGTATGTTTCATTAATTTTTGTTTGGTTAAGCACCAACGAGGTTAAATAGAAAAAAAGTTTAGTTTATTTTTGTGACTTAGAACGCCGAAATACTGAAACGTTACTTAAATATTTTCTTCAAAATTGTATGCAAAAATGACAATGAATGCCAATGATAAGCACCATATAAACTTAGTAGCGTTTCAGTTTTCGGGTATTATGTTTTTTTTTTACCCGTGCTATGGGTTGAAAAACGAGATTCATTAAGAAATTATTGTTCGTAGATGATCAAACATTGCCTACGTAATTGTTCTATTAAACAGTGTGGTCAACAGAACGACGAATTTCCTACTGACTATTCAGTGGCTATCCGACAGCTATCAATTACCCATGAAATCCACATGTCATGTCTTTAACGCGCTTATGCGTCTGTCATTACCTAAACATACCTTACAAATTCTGATTACACGGCTTCGATCTAAACAGCCAAATGTTCGGCAGCCCTGCCGCGTCACACCTGCGAGCCATTCGTGGACCGACCGCCGAGACGGAGGGACGTGTCTGGCGTATCGAATTCGTACAATCGAGTTCGCGAGTGCAAACAAATACTGTGCAAAAGTTCTGTTACCGTGATTTATTAGACTCGATCGTGTGTCGTTTTTTCTCCTGTTATCAGAACGTCGATGGAATACGCAATACGTGAGGACCTTTTTTCTATTATGCTAATATGATTGTTGTTTTTTTTTAAAGGGTAGGGTTCGGTTTGTTAATGGTTGGATTTTATTGCTACTTGAATTTAGAATACGCACGTAAACGGGTTTTGTTTTTTTATTTATTTGCGGTCAACTGGTTACGGCTGATTTGATTTTCGTATTTGAAAGAGATTTTATTTGTTGCGTGGGATTTGTATTAATGTTGAGGACCTCTGAGGTTTTCAATGATTTATTATTATTACTTGTTACTTGATGGGAAAGGGAAACAGGCATGATTTTATATATGTATATAGGTACTTGTTACTGTTCAGCCCCACACGTATTGACCATGTCTTGCCTGTGGACATGGTCGGTTAAGCTGAGAGGATGGTGTAGGTGCTGGGCAAGTCTACTTCATCTCAAACGATGTCACAGGCACTACAGTGTCCTGATAAGTGTAGAATGGCCGAAGATTTCAGAGCTTAATTACGAGTACCAAAGAAATATAACTACGAGTATGAACCGGTTTATATTTTTAATCTTCTTCTATAAAAAGAAGATAAAAACATTATGACGACTGTCCCCAGTAAAGTAAGTTCGTATGAGCAAGTGGCCAACTCTGGTGACGGAGTTTTTAGGCCGCTAAAAGGCCTCCGTCATGGCTTAACGACTTAAAAGCCAGGACCGACAATGTATTCCCAAAGCTCGGTATTTGCTCAGATTTTTAGGCATTTAGAGCCAGATTTTTCGGCATTTTATTAAAAGATGTCTAAGGGCAAGATGATGACCTAGCTTGAGCGTAGTTTTCGAATACGCGTCCACGTTAGCATTAGTATTTATATGCGTTTTCCAAAAATGTGTTTTAAATGGTTTATCAATGTGTTTGCAATTAATGAAATGGAAAAGACCAAGTTGACGATCTAATTGGTGACATTTCTGAGTGATTTCATTGTATGTGTATGTCGCCGGTTATTTGCAAACATCATTATCATCATCATTTCCTTGCCCTTTTCCCAATAAGTGGGATCGGCACAATATCTCCTTCTATTCCCTCCTATCACTCAGTAGTCTCTCCTTTCACACGTATGTCTTCTCTCACACAATCTATCCTTCTTTCTTTGACGACAGTCCTCTACCAAATGGTTTCTTTAACTGACAAAAGAACAGAAAATTGTGTGTTTTGACACGTGTGTAGTGTTTGCGTAAATAGGTAGTTAGACGCCGCTTTTGCCTAGAGATTTCGTCGAATGTCCGGGGTGTGACACTACACAGGTTACATTCTAAAGATATACCTACACAATCGTGTTCAGATTTATTTTGGTTATATTGAAAAAGGTATTTCATACCTTATAATACCTACGTTTAATATTGTATATTGTACGCCCAAAATGGGTAGACTGCTGAAACAAATATAATTGTTGTAACACCTTTTTATACACAGTTTTACAATAAATTATTCTTATTTTTACGTTAATTTGAAAAAATACTGTCTGTTTACAGTTTTTCGTCAATCTACAATCTTATTAGATTTATTATTAACTAACGGTGTGTGTATCCGTGTGTGCGTGACATGTGCAAAAAATCAACAAAGAATTGAATTGAATTGCAAAGCTACCCAAATCACAAAGGGAAAATCATTGACGCGGCAAAAGATCAAAAAATAATAGTCAGCGAAATAAAACGAAATCGAGAGGGATTTCGTTTCTCTATCGCTAATGGCGACAATGACGAATTGTCTAATTATCTTGGACATTTTCACGCTTTGGCGGATCGACGAGGTAATTTTTTGTTAGGTCATCAATCCTGACATGCTTAGGTTAAATAAATTGTAAAGACACATACTCGTACATTGCATAGACCTTTAGCTGGTTCGATTTTCATAGTGAAATTACACAATCAATGGACCACTAAGTGGATGTATCTTAATGTATGATTAACGAACCATTTACGGGTATATTTTTGGTCAAATCAATAAGATCGCACACTTTTTACACGCTTTTATTTATAGTCCAGTCAAAATATCCCGAAATGTACGGGGTACCCATCCAAAAATTTCCAGAAAGCTGAAAATTGGTAGGAATATTAAGAACACCATTGTCAAGAAACTGTGAAAAGTTCTCATCGATCCCATGTATGGAAAACTTTTTATTCAAGGTCAAAGTTATCAAAAATAGGTTTTTTGGATTTTTCACCTAAACTTATTCATATTCTAAACTTATTCAACAGAAATAAATCATAATATTCCGTGATATTTATGCTTGTTCGGGTGGAATCTTGCAACTAAATTTTAAAGCAGTTATCCTCTACCGATTGAGCTGAAATATTGCACACTTGTAGATTCTCGGTGACAATACAATTTATGTTGACAGCGAGTTGATCTGATGATCGAGTCAGAAACTGTACAACATAACTATAGAACACCCGTGTTTAGGCTCATTTGAATTAGATCGCTTGCTTGATATTTGAAACTATTTTAAAAATATTAGAAAAATTTAAAAAAAAAAAAATTGAAAGAACAGACAACATAATATACCTATCCCTTACTACTCCTGGTATAAAAATCGTGTAGATAAAATATTAGCCAACAAAGCATAAATCATTTTAAACCCGAGTAACACGGATTTGATTTATTAATCTAAGATGAGACAGCAAGTTTTTATAGTCTTCATATTCATATTCATATTCATTTATTCATTGCTTGTATGTAGGTACATAGTATAGCTTAGGTCTAGGTAGGCTTAGTAGGCTTTATACATACACCCTGTTGGGCACTGCAATGTAATTTAAATTTCATGCAAAATTACTAAATTAAAATCTTAAATTAAATGTCATAGGTAGGTATTAATGTCATGTCACAAGGAAATTTAAAATGTCAAGATAATTTAGTAGAATATGAATAGTAATTTGAGTCAACTTTTAGGTATTTAGGTACATACTTAAATTATTCAGTGAATTTGTCAGACAAATATTGCTCCACGGAGTAATAACATTTATTAATTAGTAGGGTTTTTAGTCTATTATAGAAGACAGTGTCCTTTAATTCTGTTTTAATGACTGGGGGAATTTTATTATATATTGTAATTAATCTAAATTCGGGGCTTTGATCTAGTGCTTTAAGCTTTGAAGACGGTAGAACTAATTGGTCTTTATTGCGCCTGTTATAGTTAACATTAATTTCATTTTTTGATAAAAAGAAGCTTCTGTATTTTCTAACAAATAATGACATTTGTAGAATATAAATGCAAGGTAAAGTTAGTAATTTATTTTCTTTGAAGTGAGGTTTGCAACTTTGTCTTTGTTTAATATTTACTAATATTCGAACTAATCTCTTTTGTTTTATAAAAAGGTCGTTAAAGTGTACGCTATCGCCCCAAAGAATTATTGAATAATTGAACCAGGCATAGGCATTTGCATAATATGCTGAAAGGGCAGTTTCAAGGTTTGTGTTGCGTTTGATCATGCTTAGGGCGTATGTAAATTTAGCAATTTTCGTTTTTAAGGTTGCAATGTAATTTTTCCAATTTAAATGGGTGTCTAGTATTATTCCTAATAGTTTAAATTCGTGAGTTTCATCTATGTTGAGAATTTTTGTCAAGTTTGTTAGGTTTAAGGCGGTTCTCTGATAAGTTTTAAATTGCATGAGTTTAGTTTTAGTCAGGTTTATTTCTAGGTTATGGTCGTGAAGCCATTTTTTGGTAGTTTCAAAGGTATTTGTAATAAAATTGAGGTCAATGGATTCAGAACTTTTAAAGAGTAGGGACACGTCATCTGCAAACAGTATACATTCGGTATTTATGGCATTAGGTAGATTGTTTATGTACAGCAAAAATAACAAACATCCGAGCACGCTACCTTGTGGGATTGAATTATTGATAACCCTTTTGTCCGAGTCTGTGTACGACAATTCACAACGTTTGTCACAAAAATGTTCTATTTGTACGTATTGAGTTCTATCTTTTAGGTATGATTTAAACCAGTCAAATACAGGTCCTCTGATGCCGAGGTCGTAAATTTTTTGTAATAGGATGCGGTGAGAAACTTTATCGTACGCTTTTGTCATATCAAGGAAAATGCCTATTGCATATTTTTTATCGTTTATACATTTATATATTTCTTGAACATATTTGTAAACAGCTAAGGTAGTTGAACAGTTTTTCCTAAATCCGTATTGGTTCGTATTAAGTAGGTTGAATTTTTCTAAAAACTTATGCACACGATTTGCCATCGCTTTCTCAAATATTTTAGAAGCTGTCGGTAGGAGTGCTATTGGTCGATAACTACTCGGGTTTTCCTTATTTCCGCCTTTTTTAAACAAGGGTCGAATTTTACTAGCCTTAAGTTTATCCGGGAAACAGCCTTCACAAAAGGACTGATTTATTAATCGAGTGAGAGGTGGAGTTAGTTCCGAAACGCATTTTTTTATTAGTATAGGCGGTATTTCGTCCTCTCCATAACTGCGTTTGTTGCTCATCATTCGTATGATAGCTGCTATTTCGCCCTCGGAAACCGGTTCAAGGTACATTGAGTTAGTCGGATGTGCATGCGCTGAGTGGACGGTCGGCGCGCTGGCGCCGGCGCCGCCGGCATTATTGTTTGTATGACACTCGCCGATTGATACGAAGTAGTTATTTAGTGTATTTGCCACTAAGTATGGTGTTTGAATTTTTTTATCTTTTATGTTTAGTGTTATTGTTTTATGTAGTTGATTTTTATTTGGCGTTTTATTAGTGATCGTTTTTATAGTGTTCCACATGGTTTTAATTTTATTTTTTGATTTTTTCATATTGTTTATGTAGTTTAATTTTCGTGAACGTTTGACACATGATTTTAATATTTTATCGTATGTTGAACAATATTTAGAAAAAGTTTCGTTTTTTAGTTGAATGGATAGAATTTTGAGGAGTCGTTTGTTTTGACATGATGTTTTTATGCCTTTTGTTATGTAAGTATTTTTGTGATTTGTTCTGTTTTTTATTCGTACTTTTGGTATGTTTTGGTTTAAATGCTTTTGGATAGTGTTATGAAAAGAGTCGTAATTAGAATTTATGTCTCATTTTCAAACAAAAAGTTAATTAATTTTAAAGCGACATTTATGTCTTTTACAGTAGGTACCTACATTGCTTTACATAAGGAATATTAAATATCATTTTATTAAATATAATTTAAAGGCAGGACACCTTAGTGGTGTGACCACAGTAGCACCAACAAAATGAAGGTACGAAAATGACACCTGAGGCGCGATTCAACCCTTCCCGAAATGTATTCCGAATTCGGATATTGATGTTACTTCGCTGAAAAAACATCAACTTTCCGAAGAAAATCTTCGAATCTGATGCATTCCGAAATGTGTGAGTTGCACTGTTGGTGTCCACTTGGTTGCGTAACTAAGCGGACATATTGTGGGTAAACGACAAAAAGAGAAATTGTGATCCCGCTCTCATCGACCCCATTGAAGAGTTTGGTTGTCATCAAAAATGTACGCTCTTGTTTACAAAAGGTGTATCCATTACAAAGACTTTGTTCACACAAAATAGAAGTAAATTTTCTGACATTGTAGATTGGACACACAAAAATATCGCCAATTTATATACCGACAATGTTTCGATTCATCCGGAGAATCTTCATTTGGGTAAGGAGGGAGTTGTGGCAAGAGTGTGAGACGCGACCGCGAGGAGTAACCTTGCCGCAACTCCCTCCTTACCCAGATGAAGATTCTCCGTATGAATCGAAACATTGTCGGAGTCTAAATCAACGATATTTTTACGTGAGTAATTCCCATGTGTCACATGTCAACGAAAAATACAACTCACGAAAGCTTCAAAAGACAATTTTCTGATTTACAGCCTAAAGTTTTGTTATTTTCAATCACCCGTCATCTTTACAACCCATTCGACCTTTTTCTATCCATTACGAAAACTGCGTCATCCTAAGCGTTTGAAACAAAAAGCATATTACTCTAACGATCTTTCAATGAGATAAAATGGCCTGCCCTTGAGGGTATTTGAACCCCTTCCGACCTCGAAAGCCTTAAGGCCGAGGCCGAGACGAACGTGATTCCATTTAGACAATCTCTCATAAATAATGAATAACTATAAATATTAATGAGTTTTGTTGTACGTTGAAAATAGTAATTAAGGGTAAGTATAGACCTAAAAACTGTCATTAGGCTTCAAACTAGGTAGCCTAAGTTGTACCTTAGAAACTAGACATGTATTAGTCACACCACATCGTCTGATCGAGACAATAATGATAAAAAAAACAATCTAATAAGTAGGTAAGGTAGCATGACCTCTGAGTGCTTTTAAATCGTTAAGCCATGACGGAGGCCTTTAAGCGGCCTAAAAACTTCGTCACCAGAGCTCAGAACTTACTTACTATTGGACCTTTAAGATAGACAGCCCGGTAAATATTTTATTATTTTGTAAATATTTTTTCTTATAAATAATTGAATTGCTTAGTAAATGACATCGGTGTTATTCTTGCATTAGTTTTAATAAGCGAGCGAAGCCGCGGTTAGAAACTAGTTATTTCAATTATCGACTTTTATAGTGTTTCGTAAAAGGGTTAGGTCTCTAAGGTTACATAAACAGCGGACGATAAGTGCTGTTATAAAACTTGAATAAAGTTGTAAAGCGAATAGTCGTGACCTAAGAATACTCCAGAGGTAGCTTAGACGTCTAGCTATTGAGTTCATGCCTAGAGAGTGTAGTCAGGGGGTGTGCTAACATTTTCTTCTTTTACTCATTTTTACATTATAATAATCCGTACCCATAAGCGTATTCTACACGGTTTGAAACCACAGCTTTTACCAAGGTGACCTTGCTATAGTCGTATTGCTCATTATACGGACTAAAAACATATGAAAAATGAAGGAAAAATGTAATTTTTTCCTTCAATTTTAGTCCGTATATTGAGCAATCCGACTATAGAATTTCGCATGACATCTAAGACCCCATTGGTTGACAGTAAATTTCGATGACGCCATTGGTAGAAAGGCGTGCTCTTCTGCCACCTTGGTAAAAGCTGTGGTTTCAAACCGTCTAGAACACCCTATATTATAAATGTGAAAGTGTGTTTAATTGTTTGTTTAATTGTCCGGCTTTTACGTCAAAACAGAGCGACGGATTGACGTGATTTTTTGTGTGGAGATAGATGGAGGGCTGGAGAGTGACATAGGCTACTTTTCATCCAGGTACCACGCGAGCGAAGCCGCAGGCAGCAGCTAGTAATAAATAAATAAATAATGATCACGACTGAATTCCCAAGGAGCGGTAGACATTCTTTCAGATCTTTAGGTATTTTAAGATCCTTTGAAAATGTCTCAGGGGGTAGTCAGAGGTATGTCCAAACACATTTGATACATTCCCACATTTTGCAAAAGTTAACATTCCATACGTAACAGGTTGCAAGCCCATCGACGCTATTAGTAAGCTAACTGGTTTCCTCACGATGTTTTCCTTCACCGTTTAGAGCTCGTACTAAAACGCATATAAATTTTTCGAAACAAAAAATCCATTAATGCGCAGCCGGGTTCGAACCCACGACCTTCGGATTGAAAGTCGAGGCACTAACCCACTCGGCCAACACTGCTCGACTTTTGTCTATAGTCGTATTGCTCATTATACGGACTAAAATTGAAAGAAAAAATGTCATTTTTCCTTCAATTTTGATTAGTTTTGATACGTTTTATGTCAAAATTGAAGGAAAAATTACATTTTTTCCTTCACTTTTAGTCCGTATAATGAGCAATACGACTATACGTACAAAGAGTTTTCCATGTAGTTTGTAATATATTTGTCTTTTGTTGGTTGTTATAATGATGAGAATCTCCAAAAAAAACGTATGTTTGAAATGTTTCGGAGCGTGCTGCTTTCGTAAGCGCCGCGGTCTCCGCGGTCGAACGCATTCTAAATTCATCTTTATTTTAACGATGCTAAAACAAATATTTGAAGTAGCACTCATCAATGTGCTAATTTGAGGTCGGGATAGCGCCTTAATGTAGAACCCTCGGGAACAGTACTTTTCGTCTAATTGAAAAGATGTTCTTTTTTATATCCCTGACAACGAATTTGCAAAATTTCAGGATGACCCGTTGAGATAAGGTGTAAGTAAGTTCGTATGAGCAAGTGGCCAACTCTGGTGACGGAGTTTTAAGGCCGCCTAAAAGGCCTCCGTCATGGCTTAACGACTTAAAAGCCGGGACCGACAATTTAACGTGCCCTCCGAAGCACGGAAGCGCTCAGCTAATACCACTTGCGGTCACCCATCCTAGGAGTGATCGCGCACAACGCTGCTCGATCAATCAAGAACGTCTAAGCAAGCTATGCCACGAGCGCTTTAAGAGATAAGGCCTGAAAGCGTTACAAGCAAATTCACAATAGCATTTATAATTTTAGTTAAGAGGGCTGCGACCGGCGAATTCCCATAAAAACGTAATACCGAAATCATTTAAAATGTAAGCATGTTTATATCAGTTTATGTTGTTAGATTAGGAGAGTAGGTATTTATCTAGGTTCCTGTTAAACTTTTGTTCCGAAAAACTTACCTAAAAAGAAATGTAAGCCAATTGAATTGAAATCCTTGTAGGTACACCAAAAATTGCATTTTTTCTTTTCATTTGTTCTATAGTAAGTTTTTTGAAACAAAAGTTTAACAGGAACTTAGATAAATACTACCTTTATCCAAATAATAACGTAAAGTGATAAAAATATGCTCAAATTTTAAATTATTTTGGTATTACGTTCCTAGGTAAGTAGATACGTTCGCCGAGCCCTTAATTAGCTCTATTATTATGGTTTATATCCAAGTAATAAAATTTCCAGTAATCGGTATTCATACTCGCATCAGGTATTTTGTCTAAAACTTCTAACTTGTAATGTCGAGTACCTGACAAGACACAAGATATAAAACAAGCACGAGCAAACTTAACAAACAAAACTGAAAGAACATTCTCAAATTCAATATTGAACTTCGGTTAGGAATCAAATTATGCCAACAATAACAAAGTTTTGCTCGTCAAAAACTTTTATATTACACAAGAGATGGGTACATGTTTTACATCATTTGTTTGAATTATGGAAATATTAGCTGCTGTCCGCGGCTTCGTTCACGTGGTACCCGGATAAAAAGTAGCCTATGTTACTCTCCAGCCCTCCAACTATCTCCACACAAAAAATCACATCAATCCGTCGCTCTGTTTTGACGTGAAAGCAGGGCAAATAAACACACTTTCACATTTATAATATGGGTACGGAGGAACGACTTATATATCTATCTGTCTATTTATATATATTTTATAGACCTATCCCTATATGCGCCACTTCTTATGGTGCTACTGAAAACCAGCGCTTCAGCAGTTTTTGTACTGCTGTAGCAAATGCTGAGGGGCTACTTTTTTTCTGTCACGTGTGTATTTATAAAATTCTATGTACCTGCTTGTGACGAAAATAAATATTTTTCTATTTCTATTCTATTCTATTTCTATATAGATTCCTTTTTTGTTGTGTTTGTAATTGTCAGGACAAGGTTTGTGTGAAGATAAATGGTTGAAATATTGTACAAAGAAGTGAAAACTGGTTGGCGGTGGTTACGGGTGTTCCGCAACCAGTTTTTGGCAGTGCATCGTTGCACTCAGTTTAAATATTTCGTGTAAATGTTTGAACAGTGCAAAAAGTAGTTTTGTCTCATTATACTGAACTCGGCAAGGTGGTTTTGACTCCTCAAGTAGTGTTGGGTATGACATGATATAGATTGACTTTTGTAAGAGTAGGTTCATTTTCATTTTGAGCCGGTACTGTGAGCCGGTTCATTTGAGTCGGTCATTTTCAATTGACTGTTCATTATTTTGGCGGACTACTCACTCTTTCTCATCTCATCTGTCTGGTCAGTTCATTCTTTCTTGTCATTGTCAAGCGAGGAGTGATCGAAGGTTGAATGAATAAGAAAAGAGTAACGTCACGTTTTCTGATTTTGTCATATTGTGTACGGTCACATGACATTTGAATTGAAGTATGACATTTTGTAAAAATTGAGCCGATCTTACAAAGTTGATTTTTTTACGGGAAAAAAGAGCCGCGTCAGTCACGTCATACTCAACACTATCCTCAAGTTTTGAGCTCACAACGTCACCATAATGATACCACGACTTGCTGTTCCTTTTTTGGCAGTTCCAAAGTTGTTACTCCTTAACATTTAAAAAGACTTCACTTTAGACACTTCTTTAGAAAAAAAAGAAACTCTGAACAGGTTTATAACTGTAGTATGCCTGAGACTGTATGTATCTAAAAACTGTATGTAAGTATATATTTATAGTTGGGAAGCTCATAACTCTAAAATTACTTAATCTATTTTTTTTTTGTTATAGTCCGGGAGGTTTTTATTGAAAAATTATTTATTAATTATTAGTAAAAATAAATATCACTTTATATCTCGGGAGCCTTCAGACAGCCTCAAAATTCCAACCTAAGAAATTATCAGTTGCTCAAAAGAATTTTTTGAATACTAGCTGACACGGCAAACTTTGTACAGCCTTTTAGGCTGTGTCCCCAGTAGGCAAATTGTTAGCGGCCGACTGAGTGAGCCGCAAATTTGTGGCGAACTGAAATTTGAGTTAGTTGCAAACTAAGATCGAACAACCATATCGCCGCCGCCGACTGGAACCGGTTCTGGTGGGAGTCGGCCGCTCACTGAGATAGTCGGCGCGCATAACGCTGCAAACTGCGTACAGTGAGCGCAAAACTAGCAAACTGTGGACACTCCATTTCAAATATATGGAAGAGCGTACTAAACCGATACGCCGCAAACTCAGTCGGCCGCTCACAGTTTGCCTACTGGGGACACAGCCTAAATTTTAATTAATTAGATTTTTGAGCCGGAAAACCGGGCGTCCTCAGAAGACCCTACTGTTTCACCACAATCTGATCCCTAAGTAAGAATCCCGAAATAAGAGAGATGATAGCTTTCTAGTATCTATTCATTATTTACAACATAATACATCAACATAATACTTTGTGAACGTGATACTTATATTTTAAATAGTGATTAGGCTATTCTAGGTCACGATCGATATCTATTTCGAACTTAATCCCAATCGATTTAGTATAGTTTGATTGAAACACAACATCCAAATAGTATCGCAAACTTCCATATATACAGGGTGTGGCAAATTTTTGGGCACTTCGGGGTTGCTACCTTTTCTCTTGTAGTTAAAAAGTTTTGTTCTTAGGAAACTTGTTTTATTTTAAAGAAAAAAAAATAATTGGATTTTTAGATTTTTGGAAAAACACAGTTAGCCTAAAAAAATACATTTGTCTAAAAAACAAGTTGATCTTAATCGACTCTAGTTCCCACCAGTTAGTTGTGACCGCAGTGTTTCCTAGCAGAGTTCTAGCAACCTTTAGGCCAATTTTAGTCTCACGCTCACCGTCAGCGCTGATAGGCGAGTGATCTTTCTTACAATGAAATAAGGATACTGATTGTTTAGCAGAAATGGCTACGCTGATTGCTCTCGTCAGTGCTGGACAATCAGTATCCTTATTTCATTGTAATAAAGATCACTCACCTATCAGCGCTGACGGTGAGCGTGAGACTAAAATCAGCCTTAGAAACACTACACCATTTGAGAAGAATTATCGATCGAGCGAGCGAAGCGAGCGAAGATCTTAGTGGTAAGTTGGGCGATTTTGCTTTGTATGTTTGTATGTTTGTATGTTTGTATGTTTGTATGTTTCACGAATTGTTGTTCGCGCATAACTGTCGAACCGTTCATCCAATCTGCATGAAACTTGGTAGGTCAATAGGTTGTGGTAAGGAAATTTACGGGGGAGCATATGAGCTTAATCGATGAAGGGGTTGTGAAGATATTGGGTTCCCAAGGGGGTAAAAAATTATGAAAGTTACACAAATAAATTGAGTGGGGTGTCATACGAAAGGGCTTATTTTGTACATTCCAAAATGGTTTTTATTTTTAATCTAGGATGTATAGTTTTTGAAATACGACCAAAGACCAAAAACTACGAAACCAGAGCTGCAAGAGCTCCCGTTGCATAGAGTTTCGATGACTTCGTAGCTCATTGACTGGTCGGTCTTAAAAAGAGAGTGGCATCGTTGCGGTTTGGTTTGCAATGATTTTAGATGCTACTTGATTTATTTTCATGATAAAAAAAATTTTGATAAAGAATGAAAATAATTGGGGTAAAAAAAGTTAAGTAAACAAATATATTGAGTGGGCTGTCAAATGAAAGGTCTTTATTTGTACATTCCAAAATAGTTATTATTTTTATTCTAGGACGTATACTTTTAGAAATACGACGAGAATTCACAAATATGAAATACCTAAATGAAAAATTAGACGCGACATTATGTATTGCATGCATGCCAGTATTTTTTACCATGAAGAGCTAGCGCAATAAGCATACTCGGCAGTTTCAGTAGTAGCACTTGAAATTATAGGGGTAGTCAGAAGAAAGTCCAAATGTAAGCCATCTACGGTGCGCGAGATCTCAGTTCGGGGCGAACTACTAGTATTATTTGGCTGCGATATTCTGAGGAACCCAGTCGGGCTGCTCGAAAATGGAGTGAGAAAACCCACTATGTTTTTACTACTATAAAATCAATCATAATTTGCAACACAAGTCTCACCACTTAGTGCAGGTACTGTAGCCCAGCTTTTGAAAACAAGCCATAAATGTATAAAATGCTTAGATTAGATTATTATTATATACTCGTATTATGTGATACTCATTGTACTTTATGCTTGAAATGAAATAAATAAATTGAAATTGAATTGAAATTGAATATTGAGCAACAAATACTTCATTTCAATCTAAATCTATTGTAATAAACAATAATTGAGCAAAACCATTATATTCCTACAAAATGAATACCCATGTAATAATTATACAACATGCAACAATAGGAACAAAACATGTACATTTGGAACATAAACTAATTGTTTACGGTATACAGGTTGTAATCAAGAAAGGGATAGCTTTAAAGCCTCCGTTACGTTTGGGACACTCGTACAATTGAAATCTCGTTTCGGAAGCCTGATTTTTTTTCCAATAATGAAAACCGAGCTCCTAACTGTGAAGGAAAACATCGTGGGGAAACCAATTAGCTTTTTAATAGCGGCGATGGGCTTGCAACCTGTCGCGTATTGAATGTAAACTGCAAAATGTGGTCATGTACCAAATGTACATGTACCATGTATGTTTTGGGACATAACTCTGACTACCCCCTTTCGACATTTTCAAAGGATCTAAAAAAAATATACTAAAGATCAGAAATAAATTGATAACCGGTACCTTGGGAATACAGTCTTGATAATAATTTCATTTCATTCATTTTATATTAGCTCCAAAAATACCCTAAAAATCTTCACTCTTTCAGTACTGTATGAAGCGCTCGTGGCGTAGCTTGCTTAGACGTAGTTTTAATAAGCGAGCGAAGTCGCGGTTAACAAGAAAGTGATCTTATAAGGGTTCCTTTTTTTACCTTTTAAGGTACGGAACCCTAAAAACAAGTTATTTCAATTATCGACTTTTATAGTGTTTTCTAAAAGGGTTAGGTCTCTTAGGTTCCACAAACAGTGGACGATAAGTGCTGTTATAAAACTTAAATAAAGTTGTAAAGTTTAATAAAGTTGTCACCAGAATTATATACGACATATCGAGTTACATACGGCCTTTAAAACTTTAAAACTCTTTTAATGTTTCACGAATGTAATTTGGCCCAATCTGAAAACCAGTGTTACTTCCTTACCATTGAGTTCGGAAGTAGACCACACTGAGATTGGACCATTTTAGCCACACCATCGCAAAGGGAAGGGCTAATTTTGTTCAAAGTTGTAGGTATAAAGGTAGGTGCCGCCTGATTTAATCTTGTGTGTAATTTTGCTACTATGTACCTACCTACCATATGTCACAGAATGTGTCCTTAGTTAGTATAAGTCCTTTCTCATTTTGTATTTTTCTTAAACCTATCATTTGTGTGTGTGCTAAATAAATGTTTCTATGTCTATGTCTATGTCTATGTCTATGTCTATGTCTATGTATGAAGATATCAAAAAGGATAGACACAAAGCCAGCTCCATTTCAAACGCAGAAACACTTATCTTATTGTACTAAAACCGCGGGTCAAATCTGCCAAGCCAACCGAAAACTCCCACATTTAGTTTTAAAACTAACCGTTTTAATGTTAACTTTCCCTTTGTTATTGAACAAAACAGTAACTTTTCAATTTGTTCGTACTTGATGAGGTTTTTCATTTCGCTCAATTTCTGACTATTTGAGTTTCAGTGGTAAGCGTGTTAGCAGCCTCCCGCAGCTCCCTACGGTTTTATTGATAAGCTGAGCGATTAGCGTTTAGTAATTAAAATAAAAGATAGTTATTGGGCTTCTTTAGCCTCCACCTTTTTCACATCCGATTTGAATGGATATTATTCATTTTCATGGAATTTAGTAAATTAATGTACTAAATTCGTATGTCGTTATGTAGAAAGTAAAGAATTTTAAAAGCTTTTAAACAAATTAAATTATGTCTGTTTGTAACTTAATCACCCTGATTGTAACAATTTAATTTAAATTTTATTTTATAACGATATGTTTTCTCATTCCTGGTCAAAGGTCTCCATTATTTTCTTTCAAGCCTTGTGATCGGCAGCTAATAAATACGGTCCAAAAATAAATAATGTCAGTGATAAACAAAATTTTACAAAAAATGAAACAGCTCTGTAAATATTTCATTAGAAATGAAAAATCTTACCAAAATTTTCAATTCCGACGGGATTCGAACCCGCAATGAATGAATGAATTCCGTGGCCGAATGGTAAGGCACTCCGGCTTAAGGAGGATCGTTTGTATCATTGCGGGTTCGAATCCCGTCGGAATTGAAAATTTTGGTAAGATTTTTCATTTCTAATGAAATAATACCAAAGTGTGGTTTAACACTATAAAAATTAAAAAAAAGCTCTGTAAATAGTTTTAAATAAGGTTTCTAAGAAGTAAAGATTACCCAACCCCATCTAGTTTTAAAAAGTGAACTATTCTATTTATCGCTATGCTATTCACATCAATCAGTCTTAGCTCTTGAGTTGCAGTGTGGTGAGCTACAAAGTTGCCAAGTACACTCGTAGCGATCTCGTAGCAATGCCGTAGCAATGCTACGCCGTAGCGCGCTACAACTTCTAATACGTACTGTTTACAGTTTTAATTTTAAAAGTTGGGAAAACTTCTAAGTTTTCTTGTTACCTTGTTTCCGTTCTAATGCTTAGCAATTTGATCACGAAACTTCTGAAGTATTGGACTTTGTATACAATTACATTGTAAATAAAACTACGAGAAACGTTTAAAGTTCATGTAGTAAAAGTATGTTTATGTGAGTTAGTGGCGTACTCTAGGAACAGCCTTTTTCTTCCTAAAGGCTTTCGTCATGGCTTATAATAATCAAGCTAGAAGCGAAACTTAGACAGACCTTTCAAAGCAGAAGCATTCATTTGTTAAAACTTTTTTATTAAGTCACTTTCTTGTTTGTCACTTAATTTAATTTAATTTAATTCTATTCCTTTTAATACTTACAAATTTTATTTTTAATTTAATTGTTATTTAATACTAATATTTGCATGCCTACAAGGTAGAATATATCTGCACTAACCAATACCTATTATTAAGACCTGATTGTTACATATATTCTAGCAAATAAACGAATCTTTGTCTATCTGTCTGTCGTTCCGGTTGGAATCTTGCAAATCAAATTTCGAGCACTTCCCAATTAGTTATCCGGCAGAAACTTTCAGGGTAGCTCACAACTTGATGACAAAGCATTATTATTTTATATATTTTTTTTTTAATCTACTTTAATTTGCTTAGTTTAGCTTATCGTTTTAGTTACAGCTACTGGAACCGATGACACAGCGTAAACTACCGTAAACTACCAACTAGTAGGCTTACACTCTTGCGCAACTCGCTGTATCACACATTAAAGGTTCATCAAAACAGGTTGTACTCTCCGTGGTCCGTTGCTCGTGGTCATAGGTACAAAAAAAAAATCATTTGAAACTTGTTCATTTTTCGGGCATCTCCCAAAAACGAACAAGTACCAATTGAAATTTTAGAAATGCATTTTTAATTATTAAATACTGAAGTCCATCAAAATCTATTACCACTATTTTCATATTTAAAATTCCTGAAACATATAAAACATGTAAAATATTATTCTTGTTTTAATATAACACTCTTAAGTACGAGTATATTAAACTTGCATCATAAATGCACTACATGAACTTAAACGTGAAATGATTTTATAACGAAGAAACGCATAAAGTTAAAACTTCGTAAAATAGAGCCACTGTAGGCAGTAAAAAGGTTTAATCTTAAATGAAGCTATTTCAAGCATAGTTAGGCGGGTTTTTTTACTTGAAAACACGTAAAAATACTCACTTATACTAGGAAATGAAAATAAAAAGGCGATTTGTTATAGAAATAATATCGCTATAAAGGTAAAACAGGTTTAAAGTGACCTTTTAGTTGGCATTTTATTGGCATATTAACACGTTTGAGTTTTTACATCATCTTTGACTAAAGTTTAATTAGTTAGTTAATTCGACGACCCCTGTGGCGCAGTGGATGAAGGCCCGCCTGTGACGCAGGAGGTTGCGGGTTCGATCCCCGCCGCGGTATGATCTGCAAATATTTGTCTCGGGTCTGGGTGTTTTCTATGTATGTATTTACAAAAAAAAATGTATTTAAGTAGTATATCAGTCATGTGGTTCCCATAACACAAACTGCTTAGCTTGGGCTACTTGATGCTGTGTGAAATGTCCAGCATTATTTATTTATTAGTTACTTCCTAAGGCGAGTAATGGGTTCGCATCCTGACCGTGCATTAATGGATTTTGCGATAAGTGTACCCGATAAGTAGGTAGGTGTAGGCAATCTTTGCCTACACTTATCGGGACACTAGTGCCTGGGATATTCTTTGAGATGGAGTAGGCTTGCCCAACAGCTACACCATCTTCTCAGCTTAACCGGCCATATCCACAGGGAAGACATGGTCAATACGTATGGGACTAAGCCGCAGATTTTCTCACGATGTTTTTCTTTTAGAGCTAGTGTTAATACGCATATATTTTTTTCGAAACGAAAAATCTATTGATGGCCAGGATTCGAACCCACGACCTTCGGATCGAAAGTCGAGGTACTAATCCCCTCGGCCAACACGGCTTTAAATAAAATATCTACTACCTACTAATCAATCTAAAGTCAACAGCGGTGACCGACCATTCTGGCAGCTGATATTCAAACCTACTTTCGCAATACTACATTAAGGCTGGATTCGACCAAACTGGATTAAGTTTTTACCCGAGAGTAAACGACTGTTTGTTTCAATACTTTGACATTGTAAAGTTGACACCTTATAACCAGGATAATTTGTATGCACATAATAATGTTCGGTTGCGCTTTCTAAACAATTGTATTTCGAATTATGTCGGCTAACTAGAGTAACTAGTCTGGAGTAAGATGACTTTTGGTTGAATCCAGCCTAAGGGTCAATCTTCAGAATCAGCGCACCTGGTTGATCGCTATGGCGCCCCTTAAATATCGATATTATTGCTTTTCTGTCCCTTCAGGGGCCAATATGGAAATATGCTTATTTAGACACCTACTTCTCGAAATAAAAATACAGAAAAACAATAATATCGATATTTAAAAAGCACCATAGCGATCAACCAAACACGCTGATTCTGAAGATTGACCCCTAATATAAAAATACTAGTGGAGTCAACGCACAAGGAAAAGAACTTCACATATAAAAATAAATGTAACTACAAAACTACGGAACTCCAAATGTTCCAACTGTCCTCTATACAAAGATTTGTCTTAATTACACAAAGTCCCATCTCGTCCCTCGGGCCTCCCCTTAACGTATTTCATTAAGTAGAGTATAGTTTAGACCCTATTTGGGTTATTATTAACTAATACTTATTGCCGCCATAGCTTTGCCCTTTATGACTTCACTAGCGAACGCCCGCGGCTTTGCCCGCGTGGACTACTATATTTTATCCCACGGGAACCGAACCATTTTCCGGGATAAAAGTACCCTTTGTATTATTCCAGAACCTAAACTATCTATTTTCAAAATTTCATCAAAATCGGTTTAGTAGTTTTGGTGATACATGGTAACAAAAATTCACACTACACACTTGGATCTATTAACGGTTGAATGAATGAATGAATGAAAATTAATTATTGTACGCGTCTCAAAGTAACTTAGGAAACAAAATAAAAACCTTTAGTATAGTTGTACATGTACAATGGTCAGTCTTATCACGTAGAAGTGATTTCTTCCATACAACCTTTGATGTAAAAAGTCATTTTGATTGAAGTTATGTGTTTTATATAAACACCCAGACCCGAGACAAATATTTGCAGATCATACAAATATTTGTCCCCAGAATCGAACCCGCAACCTCCTGCGTCACCCACTGCGCCACAGAGGTCACCCGAATACTAGGCCACTTGCCCTAAGACAACTTCTAATAAAGATATAATTTCGTAGATGATCTTCACAGCTATTAAACAGGATTACGCCCCTTATCCCAACTATTTAGGCAAAATCAATTTAATTTGAACTACAAAGACTACGTATCACTTACGTCTTCAAAGACGGCTATTATGGCGCCCGTCCTAAATGAGGCCCGGTCATTATATTACATTATCCTACGAAGCCTTTGTACAGTCAACCAGGGAAGTTTGTTATAAAGAAGACTAAATAGTAGGAGAGTGCGAAGTTTGTGGGTTTAGTTAGCATAGTTTCTCAACCTTATTTTTCCCACCGCCCATATTGAGAATATATTTTTATTAAGAGCCCCCACCCCATATATCTTAATGCCATAGCCATCAGTTATCTGGTTCCCATAGTACAAGCTTTGCTTAGTTTGGTAGCCCCAAACTATGCAAAGATTGCGCTGTGAGAACTAAGATGGCGCTGTGAGAAATGTCCAGCAATATTTTTTTTTTTTATTTATCTCAATGCCCCTTAATTTTCTCTAGGTCTTCTACTCCCCCTCTGAAAGTCTCAAAGCCCACAAGGGGGCGTTATTGCCCACGTTGAGACCCTTTAAGTTACAGATATGTCCAAATACATAATTGGTACATGACCACATTTTGCAGAAGTTTGCATTCCATACTTTACAGGTTGCAAGCCCATCGTCGATATTAGAAAGCTAACTGAATTCCTCTCAATTTTTCCCTTCATCGTTTAAAATTAGTGTAAATGCGCCTAAATTTTTCAATACTAAAAATCGATTATGCACTGCTGGGGTTCTAACTTACGACCTTCGGGTTAAAATTTGAGGTACTATCCTTCTCGGCCTGGTTTTTTCTCATATTCGAGCAGCCCAACTGGGGGAAGTACCTACCTCCGCCTTACAGAATATCGCAGCTAAATAACATCATTCTTCTCTTGTGGTGTTGTGTTCTGGTGTGTTCTGTGGTGAGTAAGGTTGCCAGAGCTCTGTGAGGATAGCTGTAGTGACAACTGGTGGACTAGTCGTCTCCATAGTCGGCGCAGTGATTCCTCTTTTAAAGGATCAGCAGCGCGAGTGTCACAGGCGTCCATAGGCTACGGTAACCGCTTACCATTAGAGTATGCTTGTCTGCTACCGTAGTAGTACAAAACCCAATCATACTCTTGATTGAAATATTGAGAAACTTGCAATTTTATGGTAGCAAAACTAATGAAAGCACAATGGTCCATGGTTTTACTGTTTACCATTCAAAAGTCATCAAATGCACTACGTTATAGTGCACTTTGATTGCAAAGCAATTTAAGATTAAAATAGAGAAACTACTGCAAATAAACTAGCTTTTATAGTTTTCCTTTCAAAACGTTTATGGGTTACTAGCTTCCGCCCGCGACTTTGCTCGCCTGGTACTTAGATAAAAAGTAGCCTATATCCTATTCCCGGTCATTATCTATGTATATTTTAAATTTCAGCGAAATCGGTTCAGTGGTTTTTGAGTTATAGAGGAACAAACATACATACATAAATCCATCCATCCATCCATCCAAACATCCAAATTTTCACATTTATAATATTAGTGTGAAGTGTGATGTAAAGCTTAGTGTGAAATGGTAGCACAAAGAGAGATCTTGTCGCTAATTCCTTTGTCTTACATAGAAACAGAATCGGTACTAAGACTGCATCCCGGCACGGTAGAATGTTTTAACAGATCATCAGACATTCAAGATCCCTCTAAGATGCCTAGGGAGTAGACAAAGACACTACCACATAACTACATAACATAACATAGTTAACTACACAACATTTTACAAAACAAACCCTTTTAGTGAAGGCTTTCTGAACGAATCTACATCATTGTTTGATTCAAGTATTTAAAATTATGCGTATGGTTTCCATGTTTTCTCAAAAATTTCGGGTTCTTAGGCCGCTCGCAGTTTGCATCCAATTTTGCAACGTGCGTATACGTACGTCTACGTGTGAATAGACCTCGCACACTGGCTGCGTTTTTGTCCCTTACATACAAAATTAGATGGACGTACACGCACGTCTAATCGGATGCAGTGTGCGAGGCCCCATAGTAATCGGAGTATTGGGATCATTCGTGCGTGTTCGTACGTGTACGTACGTCTAAAGGCTCAACCACACGCCGGCCCAGGCTCGCCGAGTGAACGCGAGTGCCAACGTGTGGGCAGCACCACTCGCCTCGCATTGCCATCGCTCGCTTAGCTGGCCGAGTGAACACGAGCGCCAACTTACATTGGTTTGCATAGACTCGCTAAGCGTGTGGACGGTAGCACTTGCCTTGCGTTGACTTGCCTTCGCTTGCGCTGGCTTAGGCTGGCCCAGGTGTGGTTGAGCCTTAAAATTCAGATGAAAACGCATGCAAACTGCGATCGGCCTTAATGTGTAATCTCTTATTGATCGTGGTGCTTTGCAGAAAGGTTAGATGTACGGGTCAGACATCTTCATATTAAATTGTCCCTACATCTCGATAAGTGTAGGCTTAGGGATAGCCTTTGATCTATCATTAAGTATTGATGGAAAGCTTTTAAGTCGGCATTATCGGAGAGCTACTTTATTGGGCATCGTGTTCTAAGCAAAGATTTGTCACTCAGTAAAAAAAAAATTATATGATTACGACTGTACCTATTACAAAGGTGCGGTAGACATTTCTTTAGGTCTTTTAGGCATTTAAAATCATTTTAAAATGTCGAAGAGGGTAGTCAGAGGTATAAATAAAAGAAAGAAAGAAAATAGAACTACAAAAAAAAAGCGAAAGCATGCACATTACGAGTACATTGTATTATTTCTGATTCTGTCTTATCCCACCCTACTATACTAATATTATGAAGGTAAAAGTCCGTGTGTGTGTGTAGATGTTTGTTACCATGTATCCCTATAACCACTTCACCGATTTTGATGAAATTTGGAATGACGATAGTTTAGGTTCTGGAATCCCAGAAAAATGCATGGTTCCCGTGGTATAAAAAAATAGTGGTCACGTGGGCGAAGCCGCAGGAGTTCACTAGTGTATAAATTGAAGATTTTCTTAAAGAGGCTTCTTCGAGGCTATAAAAAAAGGATCTATTTTCTTGTAGAGTGAGTTTTTTTATCAAGGTCATAAAAAAAGACTACTGAAATCTCGAACTGCGCGAACAAAATTGACCCCTATTTTTTCATATCAAAGCTCGGTTGTTGATTGACCTTGTTCTGATTTACATAGCATTGAGGTTCACTGTATACTTCTGACTTTCAAGTCATTCCCTAAAAATTACCACA
Source organism: Camptogramma bilineatum (assembly GCA_958496255.1). Taxonomy (NCBI): domain Eukaryota; kingdom Metazoa; phylum Arthropoda; class Insecta; order Lepidoptera; family Geometridae; genus Camptogramma; species Camptogramma bilineatum. Next base: position 14,441,991 of record OY292458.1, on the reverse strand, counting down.
TGTAAATAAAAACTAAATTGTTCCATTTTGGAAACTAGTAGTTTTTAGAATAAAATATGGTCTTCTGTAAATTTTCCTTTGTGTTCAGTTACGTTTTTGGTAGGTTAGCATTTTCATGGTTTTGTAGTTTTTTGTACACCTTTTAAATACCTAAACAATGATAAAAAATGGGCTGTATTTATATTTTTCAGTTTTCTAGATTTTTGTATACTTTATTTATTATCATTTTTAGTGGATTTTAGATAATACTCTATTAAAATGTCTGTAAGGTGGTACAATTGAAATATGCCTTGACAAAGTATGAAGCGAATCAACGAAAGATTACGCTGTGTTGCCAACTGTACCTACCCAAAAGATTATGCTAAAACTCGCCAGATGTTATTCCGGTGAAGATAAACCCGGAGAGTGTCATTATTTTTGCATACCTAATTGTGCGTTGAGCCAAGTTTATGCGTGCGGTTTTGAATTTACTTATTTTGACAAAAGACATGTTGGTCTAAATCATAGGTTCTCAACGTGGGCGATAACGCCCCCTTGTGGGCGTTTGAGACTTTCAGGGGGGCAGTAGAAGACCCAGGGAAAATTAGGGGGCATTGAGATGGCGCATTTAGATATGGGGAGGGGGAACTGTTAAAAAAAATATATTCTCAAAGTGGGCGGTGGGCAAAATAAGGTTGAGAAACTATGGTCTAAATATATCTCCTTGTACATAATGTATCTTTTAAGTATGATCTCTTTTAGGTATAAAAATAATTACATCAAAATTATTTACACAGTTAGGTCTGTAGGCAGATTTTACTAAAAACTTTTTATTAACCACAGCAAAACGTAAACTATTTCGTTTTGTTTCATAATCTACTAATGATAGGTAAGGTTACTCTGTTGTGATGACATTTTTTAAATAATTACCAATGAGGTTTTGCAAATTACTGTCATCTCGGAGAACGAAACAAAAAGCAGCGGCAATGATACCGAAATGGTTGACGTTGTAAAATAGAAGAATTGGGGACCGAAACTGCTAAAATGCTATGACATTGAAGTGTATTTTAATGTTACCTATTTTGTGCTTTATCTCGTGAAGACTAGGTGGATTTTCGCTTCGAATCTCATTACTATGCTACATAAACCCCTCTTACATGCTACCTTATGAAATGAATGCACAAACGGACTACCTAAAATAGAACAACTATAACAAATACATAAAGCCAAGATAACGAAGCCAAAAGGCCAACAAACACTAAACAGCCTACGCCCGTGTTTGAGTGTAATTTCCTACTTGCCCATTATTTCGTGTAGAGCTAGGCCATAATTGTGAAGGTTGCGTGCACAACACCAAAATAAATAATCATAATTTAATTGTGACCCGAAAATTCAGCTTTTATTAGTGATGGTGGCCACCAGTTTTAAAAAACGTTTCGTCCACAAAAAATAAAAGATTCAAGATAAAAATGCAACGATATTTTCAAACCAAAGATAGGTCTCTTTTTTGGAAGTTTGTAAAATCGAAAAACCTTATTAATCCATACCCATATCATAAATAAAAAAGTGTGTTTTTTATTTGTTTGTTTGTCCTGCTTTCACTTCAAAACGGGGAGACAGATTGACGTGATTTTTTGTGTCGAGAGAGATAGTTGGAGGGCTGGAGAGTGACATAGGCTACTTTTCATTCCGAAAAAATGCATGTTTCCCGTGGGATAAAAAAGTACTAGTCCACGCGGGCGAAGCCGCGGGCTTCCGCTAGTTAATTAATATTTTATGACTGGGTCAGATAATTTAACATGCACGCCGAAGCACGGAATCGCTCAGCTGTTAACCCATTCCATGCCGCGGAAAGGGCCAAAGGAAGCCTCGCACATGTGCGTCATGAGCACTAAACGCGTTAATCCCACTAGCAGTCAAACCCATCCGAATTACGACCTCTCAAAACGCTTACCTTCACGATCTATGAACGCCTAAGCAAGCTACACGAGCGCTTATAGTTGAAATAAACTCCCAAGTGGGTTAATCATTATTACAGGTAATTTGGAGGGCGTTAACTTTGGTACTTGTTGGCTATATTATGTGCTTGTTAGTTTATAACGGTTTATCGTTGGAACTTAAATGCAGGGTGTAAACTGAACATGAATTTGTGAATTTACGAACGAAAAACGACTTTATTTCCCAGTACGAAGTAGATCCTTTTACCCGACTGCGTGACGCAAAGGAAGGGTATTGAAGATATCTAAGGGAAAAGTTAGATCTTTCTTCTTTTCTTTCACAGATTTTTGATTATTCAAAATCTATTTTGAAGCGAATGGGTAGTGAGGGGCACGTGCAATTACATATTTAACATTTGACTAAATTTAACAGTAAACATAAGTGCCAGGTTTTTATAAGAGATAGCTCTTCAGTTGACAACAAAAATGGATTAACTGTTTTTGATTTTTAAATTAGAAACAATACTATCAAAAATGGAAAAGTAAGATTACAAGCAGCTTCCAAAGTTTTTTTTTAAATTTAATTACCGAAAACGGTTATCAATATAAAAATGTGGTCGAGAGACCATTATTTTATGTAATTTAAAGTTATAAAACTAGTATAATAATAATAATGCTGGTCATTTTACACATCATCATGTATAGTCGTATTGCTCATTATACGGACTAAAAGTGAAGGAAAAAATGTCATTTTTCCTTCAATTTTGACATAAAACTTATCAAAACTAATCAAAATTGAAGGAAAAATGACATTTTTTCCTTCAATTTTAGTCCGTATAATGAGCAATACGACTATAGTCCCAAAATAAGTATGTAGAGCTTGTGTTATGGGAACCATATGACTGATAAACTACCTACATATTTTTTTTGTCAATACATACGGGTACAGGATTTTTCTTTGTTTTTAAAAAATTCGTAAGCATACAAAATCAAACAAGTTTCCGAAAAAATACAGATAGAGTATTTTCTTTAGTTCTTTAATGAAGCAAGGTTTCCCTTCCTTGCTTTCAAATACAAGAAAAGAGGTCGCCTGCTTTCAATAGTAAATAAGGAAACCCGTTTGTTGTTACGAGATAGCAAAATAATTAGGTATCTGTAAATAGTGGCGTATTTTTAAAATGTTTTTCGAATTCTACAGAGAAATTCAATTTCCTTATGGAATAGGGAATGTGCTCTGTTTTCTTTTGTATATTTCATTAGTAAATGTACCTATCACTATTTCTAATGTTATTAAATGTTGATAAATAGTTACAATTTAATAAATTTTAACAAAAAGTATCCTATAAAATATGTCATTAAAACTAAGATAAATTTAAATGAGAATTTTAAGAATAAAGTATAGTTTAAGTTAATTTTTAAATAATGTAAAATATTATACTATGGGAATTATGTTGCATCACTATGGAAATCTTACTAAATTGCTTACTATATGGAAGATTTTTCGGTATTATAGATAGGTAGGTATTATAGGTTTAGATTACGAGTTTTTACCTAAGACTATTCATTAGTTTTGTTCAGAAATTCAATACAAAGTTAATTTCCTTTTTTAAGGACTTTTACCTGCTTTTTTTCAGCCAAAACTGTCTGTTATATATTTTTTACTGAATCACAAGAAAAGGGTTAATTGTTTCATCATCTCTGTCTTTACCTACTTGTATGTATAGTCCGCATTACAGATTTTTCTTGCATTCACTCCTTTAATCAGTTGAATGACAAAATAAAAATAGCCATTTAGATAACTGTTTCATAAGCTGTTTCTTGAGAGCTACAGCGTTTCTTCACAAAATAAATTCATTAAAAGCTCCGACGTCCATTTCCGTCATTCAGTCGGAAAATTAGAGTAATGCCCAAAGGGAAATACTTTCGCTTATTTTTCTTTAAAAATAAATGTTACAAATCGCTGTACTTATTACATTTCACAGCTTTTCTCTTGCTACATCCCCAAATAACGAGATTAATTTTAATTCTCGTCTTTTCCGAGTATTTTAGATTAAATTAAAATGTTGCCTTGCCCGCCTTGCGTCACAGAACTTGGGCATAGCCATTTAAAATCTGGCTGGATCTTATTAAAATCCTTAGAATTTTAGTAGGAAACAACATGTTAAGCTGGGTATTCACTATGTTCGCGCACCAACTGTGTTCCGCGCATTTGTAACTGCTCCAGAGGGGCTAGACAAGTGTCATAATTGCTGATGGAATAGAATAGAATAGAATGTGTTATGAATGAATTGACGTCATGAAATTTGATCTAGCGTTTCGAACTTCAAATTGGTAGCCAAGTGTCTTAGATTCTATTCTACAAAACGAAACGTCAATGTAATACGATATTCTCCATACAAATGCGTAGCCAAGCGGCAGTTTTGACAAGAGAATACGACTGCGAACGTTTCTATTGTACGCTTAGTAAGCGAACGCCAGCACCTTGTAGATTACGCTACGACTACGATACTCTAATAGGCAAGATGGTGATTGTTTAATCAGCTGTTGGAGTAAGGTTGATGTGTGCCGTTCATTAACCGACTTCGAAAAAAGGAGGAGGTTCTCAGTTCGTCGGAATCTTTTTTTTTTTGTGCTTTTTTTTTATGTATGTTCACCGATTACTCGAAGACGCCTCGACGGATTTCAAAAATTCTTTTTTTGTTTGAAAGGATACACTTTCCAATTGGTCCTTTTGATCATCAGGTCAGGATCTGATGATGGGATCTTGGAGAAATCGAGGTAACTCTTTAAAATTTATAGGCACACTTGAAGCGATTAGGGTATTTTTTAAAAGCTTTATAGGTTATCGGTGACAATGCAATATTATGGTAACATTGAGCTGATCTGATGATGGAGTCAGGAGCTGTTCAACAGAACTCCTCAGTAAATAGTCTGATTGAGTTGAAACTTGGAACTCAGCATGTCGGTCAAGTTCCGATTACAATGTTATAATATGGTGACAGCTAGCTGATCTGATGATGGAGTCAGGACCTGTTCAATGGAACTTCTCAGTGAATAACAGTGGAACATCCATGTTTGGGCTCATTTTAATCAGCTCACCCTTAGCCTTACCCAATAACAGTTTATATTGAAGTCGGTTTTTAATTTTTTTTAATTTAGCCACTTGTTTTTGTGATAGTTTTGTTTGTTGTTTGTAAAAATTGTAAAAATGATTTGTAGAAATGCATTTAAATTGTTGTGGGCAGCGCATAATGAAGAAATGTGGCTCAGCCCTCAGGCGTCAGAGCCGAAATGTATCTCGACACTGTTTAGTTAGAGCAAATGGTGAAATGCAATAAAAAATGTTATATTTAGCAAATAACTCTTTATTTAAATAAAATTCGTTAAAACTAGGTAGGTAAGTACATATAATCTTAAACTTAATATTGTATAAACAGTTAACAACTTTGGTATAAAACAATACATTGGGTTCCCTTATCACAAAATATTACTTTACAGTTTTCTTTATTAGAATATTGTTGTTAGTACTACTTACAGTAAAAAAAAAATAAAACTCGAACTTAAAATTATTTAGCATACCTACACCACCATCTTTGGTACCTAGGTAGGTACCTACTTAAAACATTTGGTTTTTTGGTTACATTGTTACAAAATAAAATTACCAGCATTCTTTATCCTACTAATATTGTAAAGGCGAAAGTCCGTGTGTGTGTGTGTGTGTGTGTGTGTGTGTGTGTGTGTGTGTGTGTGTGTGTGAATGTTTGTTACCACGCATCTCTATAACTACTCAACCGATTTTGATGAAGTTTTGAATGTAGATAGTTTAGGTTCTAAAATAACACATAGGCTAATTTTTATCCCGGTAAAAATGTATGGTTCCCGTGGGATACTAAAATAGTAGTCCACGCGGGCGAAGCCGCGAGCGTTCACTAGTTAAGTACCTAATATATGAATAATTTTAGTAAACTTAACTTTTTTTAAAAGCTAAAATAATTTTAAATTACTAAGTTTACAACATAACAAAACTTTAGAACTACTTTTGTCAGTAGAGCCTTATAAAAATATACACTATCTGTAGTTACCTAACTACATTATTGAAATTATTAATAGTACATTCATTCTAGATTTTTTAGCGGCAAAATTAATAATTAAGTTTTGATGCTAGTGTGTTATGTGTGAGTACATTAAAAAAAACCAACTCTCCCTCCCCCTCCACCTTCGGCGTCACCCCTCCCCCCCTTGAAAAGTGTCCCGTTTTACGGATTTTCTCAATTTTCAGGAAAACTATACAAGCTATGAAAAAATAGTTAAAGACAAAATTAGTTATTAATAAATTACCTACAAATAAATACCAACATTTATTTTGATACGAGTTATAGTTTTCAAGCTATAGAGCGTCAAAGTTTACTAAAAATCTGCGCTTAGCAAAAATGAACATTATACACAGGAAACAGCAATATTTGTTATTTGTTACAATTAATGCGTTTATATATTGTAATTATTTTTTTAAATAAATCAGTATCGTCATGCTTATCTTTTAAAGTTTTTAACCGACTTCAAAAAAGGAGGAGGTTCTCAAAATTCATCGAAATCATTAATTTTTTTTTTTTTGTGCTTTTTTTTTGTGTATGTTCAGCGATTACTCGAAGACGTTTGGACCGATTTGAAAATTTCTTTTGTTTATTTGAAAGGGTATACTTTCCGATTAGTGTCCTAAAAATTTGGAAAGGATCTGTTGAGGATCTTCGGAGCTTCTTCTACTTGTTCGTATGAGGCATCTGGGTTTTTGAAAACGTTTATCGTACCTTGCAAGTCGAAGTTTTTACTAAGAAGAACAGACTGAACCTTTCCTTTGCTATAGAATGCTGATGCAGTATCGCAACCACTTATTGTGGCAAATAAAAGGTTCAGTCTGTTCTGCTTCGTAAAAAAATCGACTTGCAAGGTACGACAAACGTTTTCAAAAACCCGGATGCCTCATACGAACAAGTAGAAGAAGCTCCGAAGATCCTCAACAGATCCTCAACAAATTTTTAGAGCATCAATCAGAAAGTATACCCTTTCAAACAAAAAAAGAATTTTTCAAATTGGTCCAGACGTCTTCGAGTAATCGCTGAACATACACAAAAAAAAAAACCACAAAAAATATTAAATTATTAAAGATTTCGATGAATTTTGAGAACCTCCTTCTTTTTTGAAGTCGTTTAAAAACTTTAGAAGATAAGCATAACGATACTGATTTATTTTAAAAATAATTACAATGTATAGGCGCATTAATTGTAACAAATAACAAATATTACTGTTTCCTGTGTATAATGTTCATTTTTGCTAGGCGCAGATTTTTGGTAAACTTTGACGCTATATAGCTTGGAAACTATAACTCGTATCAAAATAAATGATGAGAGTTATTTGTAGGCAATTTATAAATAACTAATTTTATCATTGATCATTTTGTCCTAGCTTGTATAGTTTTCTTGAAAATTGAGAAAATCTGTAAAACGGGACACTTTTCAAGGGGGGGAGGGGTGACGCCGAAGGTTGAGAGGGGGGGAGAGTTGTTTTTTTTTATGTACTCACCTATAGGTATAACACACCAGCATCAAAACTTAATTATTAAATTTGCCAAATTTTCCATACATTGAAATCTAGAATGAATAGACTATTAAACCTACACCTAGGGCTCTTTTCCAAATGATTTTAATATTTTTCCTGATGTTATCAGAAAGATTTTATCTGTAGATGACAGACTTGTGAATCTCTGCTGCGTCAATACATCCAATAACACCCGAATACTGAAACGCTAATTAGTTTATGTGGTGCATATCATTGACAATAACTGTCATTTTGTTTCCGATTCTGAAGAGTAAGAACGTTTTTTTTCAGCCGGTGCCAAAAGTTGTATGTGGTGGGCTTTGTGCTTCAGCTGAAAATAAATAAATTTGATGTGAAACCGATGTCAGACCGATTGATAGCGGCGACCACGCTATATCGTACATAATTATAATCACCGTATGTTTCTTATAGTCATTTAAATTAACTATTATTATTATTACTTAATCAGATTATTGTCATCATTTTCATAATCATCATCAGTAAAAAAATATTTCGATAGGCGTCCCGCAACGGCTCACTTTTTTATCATTGTTCATTGTGATATTAAATATGATAAAATAAACAATGCTGGACATTTTACACAGCATCATGTAGCCCCAAAATAAGCAGAGCTTGTATTATGGTAGCCACATGACTGTTATAAGTACTACTTACATATTTTTTTTGTAAATTCTTACATATTTATACCTAGAAACCACCCAGACCCGAGACAAATATTTGCAGATAATACAAACATTTATCCCACGGCGGGGATCGAGGTAGGGAGGGGATGCGCCACAGAGGTTGACAAAACATCTTTCAGTTACTTATAGTAACATTTACTTTCATAATGTTTATCAAATATTTATTTATGGTTGGAGACAAATAATAATTAGGTAAATTCGTACTATGAGCAAGTTGGCCAACTCTGGTGACGGAGTTTTAAGGCCGCCTAAAGGCCTCCGTCATGACTTAACGACTTAAAAGCCGGGACCGACAATTTAACGTGCCCTCCGAAGCACGGAAGCGCTCAATTAAGGTAAAAGTAAATAAGTATTACATTTAACTTACTGTTTTGACTATAGTCAGCATCCAAAATAAAGTACTCTAGTCCACTTCCCTCTACAAGCTGATGGCATCTCACTAAAGCTGCCTACTGCCTGAACCATTTGAACAGAACTTGATCGTCTCTGAAAATAAAAAATACTTCTGTTTATCTTTATTTTTAATTACAATATCACTAGATACATTTTTACTTTAGATGGGACATAATTCGAATAATAAATAGGAAATATTAATTACATCTAAGAATGCCTGGTTATTAAAGGTGTTCTTAAAGATCTTGACAAGCATGAGCAATATTAAACACAAAAGATTATGTTTAAGGAAGGTGTACTTAGTCCAAGTTTATAAAAACTTACATTGAATCCTTGCTCCTGAATGCCAACTTGCCCAACTACAGCAGACACTCCAATAGCTGTGACCTCTTCTCTGAAGTCACAGTTTTCGAAATCGATAAGGAGAACTATATTAATGCTTTCTTCCATCTCTTTGATAGGCCGATCTCTTCTTACTACGTATTAATAAAGTTAAAGACCTTGAGCTGGGGTTTTGAGAGGTCGCCGCGCCTATAACATAAACAATCACACATAGGTTTGTTTATTGTAATTCCTTTGTGAATTGTAAGCTTGATCACGTCATTGTTTCTATTCTGTTTCATTAAATAGAAAATATAGAATAAGATTTTACAATTAACCTTTCCATAAAATCTGTAAGAAGTGAGAATTGCTTTGGATTAACTCGCAAACACGGTTCCATCTACAAAATATGAATAAAGTATCATTCCTAGTATCCACAGTATTAAAATACACAAACATGACGCTATACTTTACTTATATTGATTGTTTTATTATATTTTCAGGCTTCTCAGCACTTACCGTTTTAAAAGAGCTGTTCAATGTATTTTCATTAAAATTTCACTCACTCCACAACTTTAAAACATTCGCGCCGCGGTGAGACCAAACGTCAAACTGACATTTGCGTACGACTAAATCATAGACAACGCTTGGTTTTTACTAACAAAGGAATAGAATGAGCGTTCGATAAGTGTTTGTACATTTGGCTACCAATCTAATAACGCTTACGACTAAGCGTTCCGTTCAGTAGAATAGAAACGACTCGGGAGCGTTTGACAGTTGGCTAGACCCTCAGTAGTGGATACGTTTGCGCTCTTCAGTGAGTGCTCCAATCGGTGGCGGGTTTTGAACGCAAAGGGGAGCTCAGCCAGTTCTTGAGAAGATCATCTCCATCAGAGCGGTGCAGATACGCGGAGCACAGTTGGTGATGGATACCCACCTTTACTTGCAAATATCTACACGAAGAATATTATGTTGAAATTACTTAGTTTTTCATTAGCAACGCTTTTTAGAAGTTGTTGATGTATTCCATTTTCTAAGAATTATCTGAATGTTTTCCTCAATTCGTATCTCTTAAAAATGTTTTCTTCGAAGCTTCATCACAAGGAACATGTATAAAGTTAGTTTTTATATTAGTCAAAGTGATTAGCAGCATTTACACGCAGAGATCGGCCTGCGGATTTTCCCGCGGATCGATCTCTGCCATTCCAACCTTTGACAGTTTTATCCGCGGATATCCGTAAAGATATCTTTACAGATATCTGTACAGTCCAGATCCGTGCTAAAAACTCTACCGTTTAAAGGCCGCTAGTTTTATCCGCGGATATCTTTACAGATATCTGTACAGTCCACACAACGATCTATTATCATTTAATCTTGGTTATAAGGATTGTTGGTCTTGTTGAGAGGCTTTCTTGGTAGCTTTGTCTCTTTCACACTCGTTGTTGGATTAGTAGTGTGCCCATGTCATTTAAATTTCAGGATATTTTTACTTTATCGCGCTCGACAAAATCAGCGCTTGATTTCGATCCATGGTTTCGATCCTTGAATTCGATCCTTGATTTTGATCCTTGATTTTGATTTCGATCCTTGATTTCGATCCTTGGTTTCGATCTTGGATTTCGATCCTTGATTCTTGAATTTTGAACCTTGAATCTGAAATTTTGAATCTTGAATCTTTGAAGTGACAGCTGTCAAACTTCAAATGACCATATCTCGGGAACTACTCGTCCTAGACTCCCCGTTCTCAGTTCAAATGAAAGCTATGACCAAGATCTTCATTTGAAGTGACAGCTGTCAAACTTCAAATGGCCATATCGCGGGAACTACTCGTCCTAGACTCCCCGTTCTCAGTTCAAATGAAAGCTATGACCAAGATCTTCATTTGAAGTGACAGCTGTCAAACTTCAAATGGCCATATCTCGGGAACTACTCGTCCTAGACTCCCCGTTCCCAGTTCAAATGAAAGCTATGACCAAGATCTTCATTTGAAGTGACAGCTGTCAAACTTCAAATGGCCATATCTCGGGAACTACTCGTCCTAGACTCCCCGTTCTCAGTTCAAATGAAATCTATGACCAAGATCTACATTTCAGATGACAGATGTCATTTTGACAGCTGTTATTGAAAATGTAGATCTTGGTCATAGCTTTCATTTGAACTAAGAACGGGGAGTCTAGGACGAGTAGTTCCCGAGATATGGCGGTTTGAAGTTTGACAGCTGTCACTTCAAATAAAGATCTTGGTCATAGCTTTCATTTGAACTGGGAACGGGGAGTCTAGGACGAGTAGTTCCCGAGATATGGCGGTTTGAAGTTTGACAGCTGTCACTTCAAATGAAGATCTTGGTCATAGCTTTCATTTGAACTGGGAACGGGGAGTCTAGGACGAGTAGTTCCCGAGATATGGCCATTTGAAGTTTGACAGCTGTCACTTCAAATGAAGATCTTGGTCATAGCTTTCATTTGAACTGGGAACGGGGAGTCTAGGACGAGTAGTTCCCGAGATATGGCGGTTTGAAGTTTGACAGCTGTCACTTCAAATGAAGATCTTGGTCATAGCTTTCATTTGAACTGGGAACGGGGAGTCTAGGACGAGTAGTTTCCGAGATATGGTGCTTTGAAGTTTGACAGCTGTCACTTGAAATGAAGATCTTGGTCATAGCTTTCATTTGAACTGAGAACGGGGAGTCTAGGACGAGTAGTTCCCGAGATATGGCCATTTGAAGTTTGACAGCTGTCACTTCAAAGATTCAAGATTCAAAATTTGATAGGGCCTCCAGACTCTCTGCGAGAACCCCCGAGAACACCCGAGAAGCGTGAGTGTGAGGAGCTTCTCGCCTTCTCGTTCTCTGGCTCGCCTGTTCTCCGATCGGTGTCGGTATTTTTGGCCGAGACAAAGGATTTCAAACATCACGACGGAGAAAAATTGAGAGTGTGGATAGCTTGTTTGTTCTTCGAGAAGTCTCGGCGAGACTTCTCGCCGAGCTTTCTCTCGAGAGTCTGGAGGGGCTATCAGATTCAAGGTTCAAAATTCAAGAATCAAGAAAAAAACTTTGTAAATTTATACCGTTCCACGCGCCAGTCCAAAATCTGCGGTTATCTGTACAGATATCTTTAAAGATATCTTTACAGATATCTTTACAGTCCGGATCCGTGGGAAAATCTTTAGCGTTTAAAGGCCGCTAGTTTTATCCGCAGTTATCTTTAAAGATATCTTTACAGATATCTTTACAGATATCTTTACAGTCCGGATCCGTGGGATAATCTCTATCGTGTAAATGCCGCTATTGAATGCCTACTTTCTGTCTTCAAATTCTGGATGAGTGTGGTGAGTTTGAGAGTTTGAAAGAAGGTATTTTATTTAGCTAATTCCCTGAGTAAATTGCAAAATTTTACTTACAACAACAAAAAGATCTATAATCTAAAAATAAATTATAGTATTGTACTCAAATGGACGTAATATTTTTCACAAAAATATACTTTATTTGACACCAAATAAAACATTAATGACGGAAGTTTTAGGCCACCTAAAGGCCTCCGTCATGGCTCAACGACTTAAAAGCCCAGACAGATAATTTAACGTGCCCTCCGAAGCACAGAAGCGCCAAATTATTTTTTAAATACACGAACGCTAACAAAGTAATAAAGATTTGCTACGAATTCAGATTTCAACAATGAAAAAGTATCCCAGAAGTTTATTTTATAGATCAGTGATTCCCAAAGTGGTCCATGTGGACCCCCAGGGGTCCACGGGAGACTCGAAAGGGGTCCACGTTGGCGAGAAATTTTGGGAATATGGTAGAAATGTAGCAGCAGGGGGTCCACCAAAACCAGTAAAATTTTGAAAGGGGTCCATGAGAAAAAAAAGTTTGGGAATCACTGATATAGATCGACCTCCAGAGCTAATTAACTTAGGTCTTTACATCTTAACTAGATGATTTATACAGTTTTAGGAAGAAATCTTTGCCTGCACTTAGTGCCTGGGACACTGTAGTGCCTGGGACATTGTTGAGATGGAGTAGGTTTGCCCAGCACCTTCACCATCCTCTCAACTTAACCGGCCATATCTACAGGAAAGATATGTGCATATAAATTTTTCAAAACGAAAAATCCATTGAGGCACGGCCAGGATTCGAACTCACGAAAGTCGAGGTACTATACTCCTCAGCCAACACGGTTCTCAGCCGGTTCTCTGAGCTAATACCTTCAATGATAAAGGCTACAATTTCCCTAAAGACACCGAAGTCTGCAAGCGCTTATTTTAGCCAGATAGAAATAAAAAATTCCTTCCCAACCTACTCGATTACTTAGAGTGCCTTTGCATTGCATCCGATCCGAAACCGTCAAATAACCATGAGGCAAAATGTACTAATATCAGTTAACTTTGATGACGTTGTTTTAAATTTTCGTAAAAAACGTAGGATATCTATGCTAACTACTTATAAAATGTGTCAGTCATTTAATTGGACTAAGATTACTACAATTCATACGGGAGGAAAGCTAGAAGCAAATAAAAATACATCGAATAACGCAAGCGATCAAAATTGCTAAATGCCTGGCCTGAAGGAAATTATTGGTAGTAAATATAAGTGGAGTATTTTGTGCATTAATTAACTAAATTATTGCTAAGTCAGAGAGCTTTTATTTTGTTGAAAAATATAAAAAAACTTATTTACAATCGCCAACGCTATAGTTAACAGAGAAAATATATGAGAATTATAATAAGTCACGTGATCAGAAAAACAATTAAAAAGCGTTAGCGGTGCTAGAAAGAGCTTCGATATGACGAGCTTGTATTTGGCTATTGTATTTGCCCATTTGTACTAATTAGGACTTTATTCAGTTGTTATAATTTTACTTTTTTGTACAAAAAAGTGTTCATTCATTCATTAATTGGCTAGGGCAGCAGACTTTCGGATTAGAATCGAACGCAATGCCCAAGCTCTCTCCATTCAGTTCGGATGAGTCTGCCTTTGTCGTTTTATGTTACTTGTGCGAAATTGTAATTTTTATACGTGGCTGTTGTACTAAGTTGTCGGGAAAAGTTCAAACAATTCAAAGTAGGACGTTTATAAAAGTAACTTGGAGTTGCCAATTTCAAGTTATTGTAAAGTCCGTCTTGTATCTTTATAATTTTTATTTTTTTAAAACAAAAATCCGCAAGTAGTATTTGGATGCTCAAAGTTTTTTAATTTAAAAATACTGAAACAAGAAATACAAATTAATTTGATTACTTTATAATTATCATCATAAACGAACGTACATCGTAAACGAATTGAAATATTTGTAATACATTTTGATGTCATTCAAAGTTAGTAAATAATGTCACGTACTTTATGCGAGGCTGAACTGATTTTAATGATGTTAAGAGAAATATCAGGAGGTGGTTCATAAATTAGAGACTTTTGCAAACTTAAAAAGCCTTGGTTAAACTCAAGAGAAAATCACGACTTGCCGAAAGTTTTCGTGAATAACTGCGTCACTTTGTATTCTCAGGTATATTTTATGTTTGCTGAGCACTAGCTACCTCACTTTTAACGGCTTGAACCCATTATGCGACCTTTATGTAAATACTTTTAGCTTGTGTACATACCTTTACATAATGTTTGTCTTTTTGCGGTGAAAGATGGCAATACTTATTTGGATACATTTTCACGACAATGTAACAACGATTTATTTTAAGTCGTTTAGGGCGATAAATGAGCGAGGGCAAGTTTTTCGGCACAAAAGTGTAACAGGAAACTAGATAAATACCTACTGCCTTAATCTAACAACATAAACTGATAAAAATATGCTTACATTTTAAATGATTTCAGTATTACGTTTTTATGGAAATTCGCCTGTAGCAGGCTCCTTAAAATATTTCGTAAAAAAGCACGCGATCTACAAAAAAAACCTTAGATGTATCGTTTTTTATCGTACAATAAAGACGGAAACAAAAATCCTCTCAAACAAAGCACTTACGTCCGTTTGTAGCTCCACGTCAAGTAACAAAACGAAACATTTTACAACAAAATCCGCTTACCAACTTTTAATTGAGAGTTAGAATGAGTACATTAAACACTTGACCCGAAGAAAAATCAGAGCAAATCGAATCGAGAAGGGGAAATTTATTCGTTTTCTGGCTGAGTTCTCGCAAGGGTGTGGGTACAATCAGCATCTTAAGTCTTCAACGATTTCTTGAAAATAACAGCTTACAAATTAAAACATGCATTAGGCATATTACAGGTGCCTTTTTCAAGAATAGCCATTCGTTTCGGTTTTAAGGGAGCCGTGAGGCTGAGGGCAGTTTTCTTTCCCATGTAGTTAGGCAGAAACAAAGGATGATAAATTATAACAAAACGAAACAAGATCTGCGGGGGCTAAAAAGGCCGCTATAGCAGAATCACAATTACAGTAATTCAGTGATTCTTTATTGTACACACATGAGAACATTTACAAATAAGACAATAAAAAGTACTGTACAAAGGCGAGCTTAACCCTATAATATAATTACTTATAGGAGTTGTATATTATGCCGTTCTTGTCACTCTCAGTCTATGGAAAGAGACAGCATATAGTTCAATTCCTATTGTGATTACGCTGTTACCTTTTTTTACCTTTAGGCCTTTTTAACTCCGCAGGATTTTGTTCCACGAGTTACAGTAGACATTCTTAGACATTCTAAATCTTTCAAAGATATCTCTACGTATAAGGCTCAAGTACATAATATTTGTAATGAACCCACATTTTTTTAGAAGTTACCGAATTCCGTTCGTGACAGATTTGCGAACCCAACACTTATTAGAATACTGACTAACTTCACAGGCACAGATTCTACTATACACACAACAGAAATTGGTACTGACTAATTCGAACCAGAAACGGTCCAATTTTACTAAAAATTATAGTGATTTTTGAAATGTCAATCAGGCTGTCATTTTGTTTTGGACTTTTAGCGTGAAAGAAATACGAGCTTTTGGTTTTAGTAATAATTAAATTAGTTAGCGTAAAGGTAATTATATCAACTCGGCACCATTATTCTTTGTATGGAATTCTATGAACCAACAAACAAAGAATACCTATATGCGATATGACCTTCAACAGAATCATTGCCATTATGTTGTTCTTCATCAGCTAAGATGTATGCGATCATAAATTCCTATTATTTTCGAAGTGAACTGTACTTGCAAGGGTGTAGGGTGAAAACGACGGTAAATTGATTACCTAATACCTGCTCTGCTTTCATTAGTGAATTGAGTTACGTTGACTATTGATTGTCGTAATTGGCTGGTTTGGCATACCATGAAAGTAATGGCTTGTTGAGGTTTGTTTGTTGTGTCTAAGTACCAGTGTCCAACAATTGGATAAAAGAGACTTGTCCATACAATGGCGTAGAGCAGTGCTCCGCAAACTTTTTGTGTTCAACGTACATCTAGGAAATCGGAAAATTTTGGAGGAACACCATAATTTTTTTTTTAATGCGATACAAGAGCTTGTTAAGCTACTCCAAATTTGGAGTAGCTTAAATGAGTTAGGTAACCTTATTTTTCCGCGGCACACCAACTAATAACCACGGTACACCAGTGTGCCGCGGCACACCCTTTGCGGAACACTGGCGTAGAGTATGAAAAGAAAAGGCTAGAACCATCCCTTTTTGGGTATAAAAGACAAATAAAAACATTTATGCTTATTACAAATTGTACGAATTGTTATAGTGAAGCATTCATGGCGTAGCTTGCTGAGACTTTCTTGATTGATCGTTGAAGTTAAGCAACGTTGTGCGTGGTCACAATTTGTATGGGTGACCGCAAGTGGCATTACGAGCTGAGCACTTCCATGCGTTATATTGTCGGTCCCCGGCTTTTAAGTTGGTAAGCTATGACAGAGGCGGCGACGGCCTAAAAACTCCGTCACCAGAGTTGGCCACTAGCTCATACGAACTTTTTTTTGTTAAAAAAATCCAAAGGTAAATTTGTATTTGAATGAAACGTACAAAAACCTTGTTGAAAGCTTTTCACGTCACGAATTCCAATCTTCGGCTTACGATCACTTTCATTCAACCAAATAATATATTTCCATAAGAAAACAGACGAATACAAATTCAGAACAGGGAAGTACAGTCGACAACAATTTTTAATTATATCTATGTATTTACAAAAAAAGTGTATAAGTAGTAGTTTAGTAGGTACCAGTGGGATGATTAACTTGTCTCAAACCTCAAACTGTCAAAACAACCGCGTAGATAGGTCTGTTTCGTCGCGTTAGGTCTCATTGAGATGAGAGTGACAGAGCTACTTGCGTGGTTATTGAACTATCATATTTGACCAAAGATAGACAATAAGGGGGCATTTATGTAGTTCCAATAACACAAAAAGCTCTGTTTACTTTGGGGCTAGATGATGCCATGCGGAACGTCCAGTAGCCGTACCATGAACTCTTAGAGCAATGTTAAAACAAGCTTGAAACATGACAACGAATGACATTTTTAAAGCAGTAAGACTTTTTAAGCTGGTTTTAACATTGCTCTGAGTTCATGGTATGGCCCCTGCATTTATTTATTTTACTTTCAAGCAAACCTTGTAATCTGTTACGTTATACATACTACACTAGCAAGAATTGGACATGTTTAAGATAGTTAGAACATTTACTAGTCATGAGAAGCCACATAATTTCTTCTACCGGGTTGCTTGGAACATAGCATATGGAATACCAACTACTTGAAAATGTGGATATGTTAGAAATGTGGAAACTTTGGATTTGAATATTTCTCTATGATCAGATCAAGCCACGCAAGCGGGCCACCCACGACCACGTTTTCAGCAAGGCTACACCACATCAGTCGAAACGAAACACGGCCCCTTCAATCTTTAAAGGATTTTAAGAGCCTAGATCTAGGAAGATGTCCATCATACCTGATGATAGAGTTGTAAGCTGTAATGTGCGATAAGGAACATTCTTTCTAAACTTTGTCTACGATGGTTATGCTAAGATGCAGGATCAAGATAACATTGATACGTAGTATTTTAGTTCTGTATTCCAAACAATGGGGCACATCCCGCTGAGTAACGACATTTTTATGTTGATCGTAAAAGATTTAACCCGGGATCGCTTTGCCCTCTCATTATCACATGAAATATTACAGTCTTTACGGCGCAGGAAATAGGGTTCGGAATTGATCGCTCGTTATTTAAAGCGTTTTGTATTAAACTTGATGCAGATTTCATGGGCTGTATTAAAATTCTGGTTTTACACCCGATTGTAATCTGAGCTAAGAATAATGTTTGTAGCTGATAAGATGAACTAGCTTACTGTTTTGTAAGTACGGTCTTGTTTAGTTATAATTAAGATCGTGTAGCTTGTTTAGTCGTTTTTAAAAGATCGAATTTCAGAGACAATTTTGGCGATCACATAATAAATGGGTGGCTAGCGGTATTTATAACTTAGCTTTTGTGCTTTTGGAGCATATTACCATGATCTATCCTGCCCTAAAAAGTCGATTAGCCATGATGGCCATGATGGCATTGATTTTTGTAAGCATGTTTATTTTAAAACCAATGCGGGTGGCAAACAATTTCTATCTACTCAATGGTAATTCCCGTGAGATAAATGTGATAAATACATTATAATGCATTGTAAGTCCAATTCATGAATGTCTTAAAAGCTTAATAATTATGTTCTGCAGTTATTTTCCCACTATTTATTTTCAATTCCGGAAAAACATTTCAAAACATGCTATATCTAAATTCAAAAGAACTAAATAAACAAAACGAGATATCACGGATCGTATTTAAGCTTCAAAATAAAATAAATAATGCGCTTACACGAGCAACTGAAATTGTTTGAGTGTAGCAATGCGAGATTTTTCAGAATCCAGAAATCACTAGCTGCTGCCCGCGGCTTCGCTCGCGTGGTACCCGGATAAAAAGTAGCCTATGTCACTATCCAGCTCTCCAACTATCTCCACACAAAAAAATCACTCCAATCCGTCGCTCTGTTTTGACGTGAAAGCAGGACAAATAAATAAACAAACTTTCACATAGTCATATAATATGGGTATGAATTAAAACATTTTATTGAAAATCTTCCTGAGTGTCCAACTAAACGCCTAAATTAAGTGTGACGTGCTCGGGATACACGAAGCTAGTTTATCAAGCTGGCTTGATAAACGATAGTGAGATAGTGATAATAAACTAGCAAGCTAGCAGCTTTAGCTGCGTGTGAACAGATAGCTAGTGCTTAGAAAATGAACATATAATATGAACAGAAGTAGGCATAGAGTGGCTAGCTGTCTAGCTTACTATCCTGGCTTCAAAAACTAGCCTCGTGTATATCGAACATAAGGGATTTCCAGAAAAAAACGATAATTTTCACAAATTAGTTTTATTTGCTGTAAAAATACTGTTTTTCTGCCTGAATTTAATCTGTTTTTCTACTCTATTTGATAGAGCAACTTTATGGCTAGCCAGTAATTGCCCAAATTGCCAGTATAGGAGCACCATAAAAGCAACAACTGAAATTTCCGAGCGGCTTACACTTTGAGAACTTTTTATGAAGTTTTAAATATTGCTGAGTCGCCAAAGTAAATACAACACTCGCCATTAAGTACCCTTCTTTGGGACTCCACATTTTTACGATTATTTCGAAAGTGCTCTGAAACATCTTTTGGTGGATTGGCCCTAGGGATGAGTCTTAACGAGTAGAATTAAACCCATAAATTCGCTTATATTCATTTTACTTATATCGAGATAAATGTCGTTTTGCCTTGTACACTACAGTGCCAACGAGTTTGTAATTTTTTTCAAAATAGTGGTTAAAATTTTACGTTTAGTAAAAAAAATTCTACTTACACAGTCTGGTTTTTAAATTAGGTATATCATTATTGTAAGCCTGAGATGTCCCACTTCTGGGAAAATACCTCCTTTCCCTTTCTCCACTCAGTTCGATCTTGAGCAAATGTCTTCTAATTCTCCAGATTAGAGTCCACTTCGTCCCGCAGCTTCTCTCACGTGGTACCTAGATAAAAAGTACCTAGCCTATGATCTATTCACGGTCATCATCTATCTAGATTTTAAATTTCAGCCAAATCGGTTCAGTGGTTGTCGAGTTATAGAGGAACAAACATACATCCATCCAAACATCCAAACTCTCGGATTTATAATATTATTAGTTAGTGTGATACTAATTTTAATAGTAATTTTAATTTTAAGTAATTTTAGGGGTCAGCAGCGCGAGTGTGACTCCTCTGGTGTCACAGGCGTCCATAGGCTACGGTAACCGCTTACCATCAGGTGGGCCGTATGCTTGTCTGCTACCTTAGTAGTATAAAAAAAAAAAAAAAAAAGCCATTATTTGTAACTATACTAAAGAGCATAATAAACCATCCATTCGACTGTTGTCTATTCTACCCAACTTGTAATACACAATATATTGTTGGTTACAAACGCTATCTCCTGTCACTTGGACAACACTAGCCCAGGCTTAAATTATAAATCAGGCGGACACAACGCACCTGAGACATCGGACTGTCCTAATTCTAATGTTTATTTAACATCACTCTCCTAGGCCTGATGTATTGAGGTAGAAACATGGGAGTAGCTATAGCTTTGTTATGGGGGGGGGGGTCCAAGGGTTCGAAAATACAAAGATCTTCTTTTTTAAGGGGGGCCCAAGGGTTCCTTGAGTCCAAGGGTTAAGATTGACTAGGTTTCCCCCCGAACTTAGGTAACCCCCCCCCCCCCACTCCACCCTTATATACGCTCATGGGTAGAAATATGGCCGAGAGAAATCCTTTTGGAAATGAACGAAGTTGAAAAAAATTGTATGAGCTTGTATAACTTCACTTATGTATACTTCAATACTTATATAGTAAAGGAGAAGGCTTTGTTTGTTTGAACGTGCTAATTTCTGAAACTACCAGTTGGATTCTATTATTTTAGAATAAGTAATAGTAAAATCAACATTAGCCAATATCTTTGAAGACATAATAAATGGAAATAAGCTCATCAAATTAGGATAAAATATTGAAGCAAGACTGAATTATATTCTATGCAAATATCTGTTAACTTTGCTCTTAGGAGCCGTGTTGGCAAAGGGAGAAGTACTTCGACTTTCGATCCGAAGGTCGTGGGTTTGAATCCAAGCCGTGCGTCCATGCTTTTTTCGTTATGAAAAATGTATATATGCGCATTAACACGAGCTCTAAACGGTGAAGGAAAACATCATGAGGAGACCCGTGGCTTAGTCAGCCCTACACGTATTGACATGTATTTCTTCCTGCGGACCCACCATACCCCTGGCCATACCCTGGGGGTAGATTTTATATAATAAGTTGAAAATTGCTAAAGCTAGCCATTTTATTAGAAATTTGGTATGGACTTGTTTCTCACTAGCCTCTTTATATTGTTAACTAGAACATTAGTATTTTATAAAATACCAGATCTACAACGGTTGATTTCAACTCTTTGGAATAACGTAAGTTAGAACAGTTACGCAAACATTAATAAGTAACAATTTATTATTCCATCAATGTACTATTCCGGTCTAGCAACTAAAATTCTGATTCATTGAAACCGAGCATTTCTGATGCGATTGTGTTCTTATAAGGTGAAGTTCTGACTCGATTTTGTAACTGCTACGGTTCGAATCTACATTATCAGACCCGACGTAGATGTACGACATACGGGTAGGTACGTACTAAAATATATAATCACGTGCCCCGTAGGTATCTTTAATTACTCAATAAAAATTTTTTGTTTGGTAATTAAGTAGTTTTTATAATTTTGCCATTAATAAAGAATTGTTTTTTTGCCCCATTTTAGAGGAAATCCCCCCCAATTAAAAATCCCAGACGTCAATAAAATTCTACAAAATTATTACCTCCCCCCTACGTAAGATTGGGTGAGATTTGGCTCGGCCCCCTCCCCCTCCCCCTAAAAGCCTCACGTAATTAATGGCCGGATTACAAAACTTACTATCGTTTGGACCTTGTTTCGTAGTTACAGTTAGGGGAACCCGAGCTTAACTCTCATTTCATATTCCTGTTATTACGGAAAGTACTGGAGTCGTATTGAAAAGTTGTTCAAAGCATCCTTTGACGGTTCAAAATGTCTGACGTTTTGTTCACTATCTGAACGGGTCTTCGGTACAGATGAAGGCTTTTGTAAAAGTAGATTTGAAATTTATTATTGATAGTCATGGCTATTTTGATTGTTATCGTGGTATTTGTGTCGAAATTTCTTGATTAAACAATTTATGACTCACCAAGTTATAGGAAAATAAAGGTTGCGAGTCAAAAAACTTAGGCCTTTACATCTAGTTACTAGAGGATTTATACAGTGTCAGGAGCCAACCTCTGTCTACACTTATCAATACAATACAATACATTTATTAATAACTCCATAGTTAGAAGTCATAAGTTTAAGGTTTCACACAATAATTATGATTTTATTAGATTATTTTTATATCTATTAGATATTAATTTTTTTAGGTATTAGATAATTTTATCTATAATTCAGGTAAATCTATGAGTTCATCTATTTCATAAAATGAACATTCCTTTAGCCACTTTTTTAGCCGTGACCTGAAGGTGCATTCCGTATCGTGTCGGGTAATTTATTAGAGGAAATATAGAAAATATAGAGGAAATATAGAGAATATAGGAAATATAGAGGAACCTACTATATATACGGATCTTTCGGACTCTATCAAGACACTGTGCTTGGGACATTGTTTGAGTCAACGACGACCGGAACTATACAGATATTTGAATATTCAAGATCCTCTCAAGATGTTTAAGAGGGTCTAAGTTATGTCCTAACACCAATTTGACACATTCTCACTTAATGAAGGAAATGTAAGGAAACTAGTTAACTTTTTAATAGCGTCGACGGGCCTGCAACCTGTCACGTATGGAATGTTAACTTCTGAAAAATGTGAGCTTGTACCAAATAAGTATTTGGACATACCTCTAACTTCCCTATTACGACATCTTCAAAGGATTTGAAATTCCTGAAGATCTGAAAGAATAATTATTCTACCATCAAGAAATTTTGAGTTTAAGTTTGACACTACGAGCAATAAAAAAACTTAAGCCTTTAAATCTCTATTAGATGTTTTGTATAGTGAGGGGGCAATTTTTGCATACACTTAACGTGACACTGTAGTTCCTGGGACATTGTTTGAGATTGATTAGGTTTGCCTAGCACCTACACTATCCTCTCATTAGCTTAACCGACCATATCCATAGGAAAGACCCCTGCGGACCCACCATACCCCTGGCCATACCCCTGGGGGTAGGGTAGGACGAAACCATACCACTATAGAGATGTGACCTAAGGGCTTCCATGTATCTATGAAAGTATTTATTCTCATTCAGAAGACTAGCCTCTCTCTGAGAGTCAAAAAGTTATAATCTCGCTGTAATGTGAATTTCAATTCTTTTATGGTGAGAGTACCTACCGATCGGCTCTCCACATACATGGACGATAGATAATGTCAAAATGACAGATACTGTCAAAAATAATAAAAATTATAGATAATGTCATAATCTGTCATTTATCTCATGTGTTGTCATTTTTGACACTAGTTCTTTTTTAAACATAATCTGTCTTTTTTGACATTATCTGTCATTTTTGTTATCTTGGGTCATTTTTTAAATTATCTGTAATTTTGACCTTCCTGTCATTTCGACGTTACCTGTCATTTTGACATAAGCTGTCATTTTGATATAATATGTAATTTTTGACATGAGCTGCCATTTTTGACATAATACGAGTATATCGGAATGTTTAAGAAGTTTTTTGTTTAAGTTGAATAATAAAATTGAATTTAAATTTATTCTTTTTCAATTCCCAACACTACTATAGTGGTATGGTTTCGTCCCACCCTACCCCCAGGAGTATGGCCAGGAGTATGGTGGGTTCGCAGGGAATGCAATCTTTAAGTATTGACAGAGTAAATCCAGCTAAAATATAATTCAGTATTAGCATGCGTTTTTGTCACTATAGAGTCTTGAGAGAGTTTGTTTTCGTTCAAGTGTACCTACTGTTTTACTGTTTTATCTATTTATGTGCTCGTGGCATTGCTTGTTGAGAAGTTCTTGATTGATCCTTTAAGTTAAGCAACGTTGTGCGCGGTCACAATTTGGATGAGTGACCATAAGTGGCATTACGAGCTAAGCGCTTCCGTGCTTCGGAGGGCACGTTATATTGTCAGTCCCGGATTTTAAATCGTTAAGCCATGACGGAGGCCTTTAGGCGGCCTAAAAACTAACTATCAACTTAATGATAATATAAACTAGTGCCAGCGGCACCTTTGCGTAATTTCAAGATTATTAAAACACTTCCCTTCCATTCCGAGAAATTTATTCTGTACAAATCATGAATAAAAAATTACGCTATCGAGTTTGTGCTTAGATTATCTTATCGATCGTTTCTGGTTTGTTTGTTGAAGGTTGTAATTTATATTACAACTATTAAGGAAAATACTGTTTCGAAAAATATACTATGCAAAAAAAAAAATACTGAAACAGTCAAATAAGCATTAAGGCTGGATTACACCGGGGCAACACTGTGCGGCATTGCGGCATGCCACAAGGCCGCGTGGTACAGAATAAAAAATGTCGCACATTGTGGCAAGAACCGTGCGACATGGCAATACCTTGCGTCATGTGGCAGACTGACCCAAGCAAGATGTTGCCTCGGCGTAAAATAGGCTGCCGCATGCCACTAATGCCGCAACTGCTTTCTATTTCTAGCATGCCACAAGATGTCACATGTCACAATATATAGCATGCGGCACTGTCGCACGTTGTTGCCCTGGTGTAATTCAGCCTTTATAAGTAAAAGTGAGCGGTCACAAATATTGATGGCAAGTGGCATTAACAACTGAACACTTCTTTGCTTCAGAGGGCACGTTAAATTGACGGTCCCGGCTTTTAAGTATTAAAATGAGTTAAGCCATGACGGATGCCTTTAGGCGGCCTAAAAAGTCCATCACCAGAGTTGGCCACTTGCTTATACGAACTTACTTTAGTTAGTACTAAACTTTGATATGAAAGTCGAATGGGTTCACCAACTTGAAGAATGTATACGACGCCGACGTATAAAATGCTCAGAAATCACAATACAAATTGAAAGAAAACTAAAGGTCTATATAGGATGACTAGTCGCCTCCGCACCGCATCGATTGTGCCAGCCAGTGCGGAGGCGACTGGTCAGCTATAACCTTAACAATGTCAAATGATTTGATCTTGTAAAGTTCGTATAAGCTCCATTTAAGTCAAGGAGTTTTAGACCTCCAAAAAGCCTCTTCTGTAGCTTCACGGGTACTTGTCTTCCACTACCCTTTGTAATATTAAAAAGATTTAAATTGGCTGATAATAATAGGAGAATATTTACTGAAAAAAACAGAGTTTTTGAGCTTTTTCGAAAACCAAACCACAGGACATAATCATTCCAATTATCCCACCGATTCTAGTTTGCATGACAAAAGGCCCTTTAATCAAATCGAAGGTAAACCACTTAAGCAAATTATGTTAAATGCTTCAACTTCCACTTAAGTATTCAAGCGAAATTAGCTTTCATCACAAGGGAATAGAGTTCAACAACAAAAACTCATTAATACTCGAATCCCGACAAGTTTAATACAATGGTATGTGTAGTGATGTTTGTGAAACACAGGCATTTAACTGTTGTAGATTATTCACAGCAGAAGCAGATTCATTATCTGATTTTATTATTTAGATACTAGTGATGATTCTGTTGTTTACTAACTCGGGTTATATTATTTAACAAGCTGACGCCCACGGCTTCGCCCGCGTGGACTACTATTTTGTTTATCTCACGGGACCCGTACATTTTTTTGGGATAAAAAGTAGCTTATGTACTATTTCCGGTCATTATCTATTTATGTTTTAAATATACAAAACGATCATTAGGCCTGTCGTATTGTATGGATCGGAGTGTTGGGCGACCAAAGCGACGGATGAAAGAAGAGTACATGTGACTGAGATGCGAATGTTGAGATGGATGTGTGGAGTGACGAAAATAGATAGGATAAAGAATGTGTATGTCAGGGGAAGTTTGAAAGTAGCGCCAGTGACTGTTAAGTTGAGGAGTAAAAGGTTAGCGTGGTATGGGTATGTCATGAGGAGGAATGATAGCCACGTTACACGGAGAGCGATGAATATGAATGTGGATGGATACACCGGCAGGGGTAGGCCTAAGAAAAGATGGATGGACTGTGTGAATGCAGATATGTGATGCATGCGCATTTCCGATTTCTCTAAACCTCTAGTTCATTCTGTTGTTATTTACGATAAGGTCGCCCATTGTTACACTTTTGTTTAATTATGGCTTATTTTATTTTTGTATGCTTGGCTTATTTTGTTTCCTACACTGAATTAATATTCTATTCTATTCTATTTGCGTTAAAAAGATCGTATACATAAGACCAGCATGCTGATTATCTATCTTGTCTCAAACCTCAAACTGGTCTCAAACTGACAGAGTGACAGAGCTACTTGCGTGGTCACTGAACTGTCATATTTGACATATTGAGACCAATTTTGTGCGCTATCAAAGATAGACAATCAGCCCCCTCTATTAATAATCTAAGACCAGCAGCATGAGCTCTTCAGATTTCCAAACTTCACTTTCCATGTGTCAATAATGACAGTTCGATTCCCAGTCCAAAGCAAAACCGGCACTTATCGTCACCGCATCAGTTCAAGTAAGTTGGAGCACCCATTTGTCTGTCATATTGACCGAGGGCGAGTGCTGTCCCATTCATTATTCGTTCTGTATCTGTCCACTTCGTTCGTAGCTAGTGGCCAACTCTAGTGACGAAATTTTCAGATCAGTAGGCGCATTCTATAAACTCACTTCGAACGTATTTCAGATTTCGTATTCGAAATTTGAATCTTACTACAAACACTTACAATACATTCTTGCGTATTTAGTGAGCTCGGTCACTTGAGTGAATTCGAAGTAAGTTTGGTACAGAATGACTCCTCAGCTGGAATATTTTGTTTCACGCGTAAAGTCGCTAACTCGGATTCGTTCTAACAAATTGATTTTACGAACAACAATAAAGTTATTTACTCCCAAATTACTTTACATATTTTACAGAACAAACATGTCTATCATTTTTTTCAACCATTTTCTACTATTTTCTTTAGATGGCGGAGGAGTACCTACTAGATATTTTGGAATTTTCAAAAAAATCTTAAGATAGACTTTCGCAAAGTCACGCCTGAATCAATTAACTATGTTAAGTAGATACCTATTTAGGTATGTAAGCAAAATTAAAGGTATCTAAATATTTTTTTTTTAAAACATCCAAACATGACAACAGCCTTTTGACTTTTGAATTCTCACAAACTTTTGCATTTAAAATATTTTTTGTATCAATTATGTTATATTTTGTTTCATAATAAAATCGTCAGTGCCTTTTCACACGTCCCGGTTTCCGGGTAGCCGGCGGCGGCATTTGTATGCAAATTGCGCCGGTACGTATTAAAACTACTGTACAGTTCGGCCGACGGATCTAGGCGTACGTGAAGTCAGGCTCTTCGCTGCGCAGTAGAAAATATTGTATGAAAAAGTTGCACTGCGCATCGAAACGGCCAACTTCACGTTCGCCGAGATCCGTTGGCCCTACTGTACATGCCTTGCCTATACACTTCACCGACTGGCTACCCGGCAACCACCACTGGCACCTGTAAATCCAGCTCATCCTAAGATTGTCTGGAAGAAATCGATCATAGCGATAAGACCGCCCATTATACTTCGCTCCTTATTTCCTGTTTGTCCGCAATTTGTTTTAATGTTACTGTGATGTAAATGTGGTAATCTATCTATATATTAACCGGGATCTATGAAAAGGCACTTATTCAACCTGACGCTGTCACCAAGTCGTGCTCGAACTTGGAGCACCCATTTGTCTGTCCGGATGACCGTCGTGAGCGGTGGAGCAGTGTCCCGTTCATTTGTTTTGTTTACTCCGCAAGCCTGATGAGACCGAACACAACACTCAAGTACAGCACCTATTCACATGTACATAAGGCCTAAATTTTAGTAATGTCAGTAACAAAAATTTAATATTTTTTGGGGACTCAGCAGACGTAGCACTTAAACGTATAACAGCAGTCAGAAGCAACTACAACTAAGCCATCAACGCAATGGTGCGCGAGATCTTAGTTTGGTGCGAACTACTAGTTCATTAGATTATTAAGGCCAGAAACCCGGGCGTCCTAGGAAGACCCTAACATAGTTTCATCATAATCTGATCAATGGTTTAGGAACGCTCTGAGGACGAACAAAAAAACGTTCATTTTAATAAATGTTCGTAAGTAATTTCCCGATAAAGGTGGTCTTGTCTTAAGTTCAGATCATACCAAAACCTCATAGAAAAAAATTCTTTCAGTGTTTCCCGATTCTTTTCATATTTTGTCTGGCAACTGTTACAATATATTTTTCTCCAAAAACTTATTCGGGCTATTCCGAACATTGAAATGATCAATATTGCTAAATCAATTTCCAGTTTTTAAGGTATACGCAACTAGATAACCACCATTTCATTCAGATTATTCTAGTTTAGTCGTAAAGGCCTAATAATAAACTCCGCTCAACTTCTGTCAAAGTTGCACCACGGGTTGCAACAAGTTGCTATTGCCATCCTTTTTTGTCACGAGTCTAGATTATTCTAGATGTAGAATGACGTTAGGAAAGCATCGAGTGCACGTAAGAAGGCGTTAGAAATAACTTGAGCGAAGTTTCCAGCGCGCTGACTTCTAAAGTTTCTTGTCTTATTTAGTTGCAGTGACTTCTGTAGTAGTTCTAAGACTAGTGACAATATACTCCTCAGAGGTAAATATTTTAAGTTATACTTAACTTCTGTGAACCTTATCTCTCTAGAACTTATATTATGAAGAAATTATTAAGATGCACTATGTTGATATTTTTTTTCTTTAATCACAATGAAATATATTTACACACGATAACAATCCTATAAATCCTAAACAAACGCAAAGATACATAAGCAAATAAAAGACAGAGTTATTATTGTGCGTCAATGATGGAGGCCTTTAGGAGGCCTAAAAACTCCACCACCAGAGTAGGCCACATACGAACTTACTTATTTATTTTAGCAGCAAAAAGGCCTTGAATAAGCACTATGCCGTGCTACTAAGAAGTAAGGTAATATGCTGGTATTCAGTCAAAATCTATATATCTGTTTATAAAAAAAACTTAGGTTAACGAGTTGGTTGCAAAATAAATTCGGATCGGCCGAACGAATCGACTGAAACTAATTTTAGAATTATTTATATGAAATCATATAAAACCTCGCACATCTGCCCGCGTTGACTCGTCCAAATCTGACAGGGTCTACTGACTATGAAGGCGCCGAAAGAATCGATCGTTTGGCGCGCTTGGCTCCGATAGGTATGCGTTCACTATTATATGGCTAATTTAGAATTTTATATCTTACTTTATTTTATTTTATCTGTTTTTCTCATACTCAGTTAATCAAACAGCAAATAAAAAGTAGCAAAAAATGTTTCAGAACTTGGCTCCCAGAGTTCACGATACATGCTTTGTGTGTTTCAGATTAAAACTGTCACACATTTTACCTGGAAATTCCGCCATTTTTCATTCCAGTTGCGGCTGGCGCACGGTATCTGCACTTATGAAAACCATTTTTGGCACAGAATATTTCATCTTTGGCTCAATATACCCTCCCCCGTCTCAACTCATTCGTATTTTCAACGGTTGTGAGTGGCTTAGCTTAGGTTTCCTGGAAGACGGTGGCCGTTA
Organism: Camptogramma bilineatum; assembly: GCA_958496255.1. Lineage (NCBI taxonomy): Eukaryota > Metazoa > Arthropoda > Insecta > Lepidoptera > Geometridae > Camptogramma > Camptogramma bilineatum. Next base: position 14,412,268 of record OY292458.1, on the reverse strand, counting down.
TTAAGATCGTCTTATTGCAGACAAAATTAAATGAGACGGTAGAATAAAATCCTCGATTATTCCTGCAGATTTTTTTATGAAAATAGTGACAAGGTTCTGAGAGCATGTCGTGTCGTGAAATGTGGTATAATGATGTAAAATTGATCCATGGAAAAGTAGAAATTGTATTTGACAGATATTGTCACTAGTTAAAGCAACATCTTAGACATCTTCAAAGGATCTTCAAGATGGCTAAAAAGATCTGAGAGAATGTCTACCGTGCCTGGGGATACAGTCATGATCATTATTTTATTTCATTTCATTAAAGTAACATCGGTTTTGTTCGCTTAACCCACTCTCTGCCCAGCCACCACGATGCTCTCCGAAAGAGAGCACCGCGGCGTCTCGTTATCATTTTTTATTTTTTCAAATCTAATTCGAAATCACAGTCGCTTTATTCTATTGCAGCATTATAGTAGACAATGCCTTTAACCTTGCTACGGAACACAATAAAACACAGTGAGCTCGTCCCTCCTGGTCGTAAAAGCAACACCTTTTGTAAGAGCCCTTAACCCAACCTTCGGCCCTAGTTTAGGTTTTTTTAAGACTCTTGAAAAGAAATAGAGTTTTTCTAAGCATCCAGAACAGCTTTTTATTAATACTTGACCTTTGGAACTTTTTAAGTCAAAAACTAACAGCAAGTTTTATGTCTCGCACCCCTAGATGAAAACCTTGGTTACTCGAAAAACCAACTTATTCAGAAACGAAAAAAAAACTGATTTAAAAATCTATGAGACTATGAAAAAGTAAGTTCGTATGAGCAAGTGGCCAAATCTGGTGACGGAGTTTTTAGACCGCCTAAAGGCCACCGTCAATGACTTAAAAGCTGGGACCGACAATTTAACGTGCCCTCCGAAGCACGGAAGCGCTCAGCTCGTAATACCACTTGCGGTCACCCATCAAAATTGTGACCACGCACAACGCTGCCTTCAACGATCACAAGAACGTCTAGCCACGAGCGCTTCGAAATGACAGAATATGAAAAATGTAATATTACCTATATTCATGAAGGTGATGTTTTATTTCTGAAGCTCGTGGGTAGACTAGGTCTATTTAGATCGCAAATACACTATTTTTATTTTGTAGGTACACATGACATGTATTTACAGTGAAAGCATTTCACAATAATTACGTTTTCATGCACCTTGGTTTGCTTTCGCGTTTGTGTCGCAATGCATCGTGGTTTTGGTTGCTTTGCGGTCTGCACAGAAATTGTGTAAAATGTAATGTTGAAACACAGTTTTAACACTAGCTTCCGCCCGCGGCTTCGCTCACGTGTTATCCATAAAAGTAACTTATGTCCTATTCCCGGTCATTATCTATTTACACTTAAAATTTTAACCAAATCGGTTTAGTGGTTGTTGAATTATAGAGGAACAAACATACATCCATCCAAACATCCAAATTTTCGCATTTATAATATTAACTTGATCTCTGTTTTATAAACAAAATCGAGAAAGTTTACATTCTCGTAAAGTTAATGATGTTAGTTCGATTTGTAGAAATTGCTTTTCTATTTCACCATTAAATGACCCTCATTGCTTTCTTAGAAGCACTAGCCTAATGGTATTGCATCGCTAAATAATGGACCAATAAATGGGGCATTGAACTAACCGGGTGACCTTTTCTTTTACGGTCTAAGAGTAAGCCATTAACTTCTTTTATTTAACCTTTATCTTGTTTTTATGCTTCGTTGTATCAACATATAAAAAATGTGAGAACATTAAACAAAACCATTTCAAAACAGCTGAGAAACAATCATTCTTCTCGAATGGTGTTGTGTTCCTGCGGTAAGGTTGCCAGAACTCTGCGAGGAAGCGCTGCGGTGACAACTGATAGACCAGTCTTGTCCATTGTGTTGTCGGCGCAGTGATTCCACTTTTAAAGGGTCAGCAGTGCGAGTGTGACTCCTCTTGTGTCGCAGGCGTCCATAGGCTACGGTAACCGCTTACCATCAGTTGGACCCTTGGTAGACCGTACGCTTGTCTTCTACGTTAGTATTACAAAAAAAAAAAAAAAACAATCTAAAACTTACCTTATATCTATACTACTTAGGTGATTAGATAATTTTATTTAAGATGGGGTTTGTAAGCAGTCTCTAAAACATTTCAGTATTACAATTTACCGTGGTGAAGACTAGCAAAATCCGAAGTAACCTAGGCCAACATTTTCTACAAGAAGTGCATAAGTAAGTTACAACATACTAGTGCATTATTAACAGGTCTGTGAAAGGAAGGAAACAGCATAAACCTAATAAATACAGAATGTTGAAGTCCACAACTTATTTTTGTAGCATTATGTTTCTCGTAAACATTGTGTCCAAGATAGAAGGTCTTATCGCTACAATCTCTTTGACGCTTTGAATGCTTCCGCAAATACTCTGGCAAAGTTATGTAGAACACCGTCTAACCGTTCAGGCTTGACCCGTATTTTCGCAGCTGTCTCCATTTAAATAAAAGAAACTCCGGCGAAGACTGTTGACTTTACAAACCCTCCACTGAAAACAAGCTCTCAACCTGAAACGAACCTTATCACTGAGACTCAAGATTCAATACGAGAAAAAATCAGAACGTTAGCGTGGTTTCTGTTTTGTTCAGTACTGTCCCACTGAATTTAAGTTTCAATATCGCTTGTTTTTAAGCCACAGATTCATATTTATGCATGTGTTCCGAGTGACGTCAACATTCAGTGAGATACTGTTATTATTCTGTAGCTTGTCTCGGTCGCCGGTAAACACATAGTTCGCTTCTATTACCATTCGTACCGAGAAATGCTGAGCATTTTTATTTTTCTTTGCCATGTCGAAGATTTTTCTTTTCTTTCGAACATTCTGGAAAAGTATTCCGTCTCTCGGATTGTTAATATTTTACTGTGTGAAAATTGATGTCTGTTATATCAATTTAATTTTCGAGAACTTATTTCGATTCGCATTTCGATACCAATTACGATTCTAATGGAATATTTTTGTAACTCAAGCATTTTTGCAAAAAAATAATTTAGACAAGAGCGTATCAATTAAAACTTCGGAGAATTTTTTTTCAATAAATACATTTAAATATCAGAAATTGCGTATATGTACTTGTGTATAGCTACTTTTTTGAATATTTTAGTAGTCGGTCAGTGACATAACATATACTGTGGTCTAAATTTTACGTTTTCTAGTAAGTTCCGAAAGATCTTTTTAGATTTTAGTTACTTAATAATATAATTCCTAAACTTCATTAAAATTATCTACGTTCTTACAAGACTTAAAACAAACTTCCGCGTTTCAGTGAGTCTTTCATAATATCCCATATGTGTTGTGTATCCCTATCACTATTGTATACTAGCCGAAAGGTAACGAAAGTTAGCATAGTAAGGCTAGGCAGTGGAAAGTGGGTGGTTTTAGCGTGAAAATTTTGACGAAACTTTTTTGGCGTATTTTACTTACGTATTAGCGTACTCCTCGTACTAGATATTTTTTTGGAATTTTCAAAAAAATCTGAATATTCTGCAAAGTCACGCCTGAATCAATTAACTATCTTAACGAAAGTTGTGACATAAAAATATTGCAAAATTAGAATAAGCTACAAAAAATAGTTTGCACTGTTTCGCCTAGATTTGGTAAACATCAGCTGACACTATGAACATTGTCCGCAGGTAGTCAAAAGGATGCTAGTGCGGGGGACATCCACGGCGCCATGTAACACTGTAACATGAGGCCGAGCAATTTCGTGGTGTACATCACTAGCCTGCTGTGGCTCAACCTGACCGACGCTAAAATTGGTATGTATGTCAAATGAGCTTGTGGCTAAGGCTGATTTTAGTCTCACGCTCACCGTCAGAGCTGATAGGCGAGTGATCTTTATTACAATGAAATAAGGATACTGATTGTTTAGCAGAAATGGCTACGCTGATTGCTCTCGTCAGTGCTGGACAATCAGTATCCTTATTTCATTGTGATAAAGATCACTCGCCTATCAGCGCTGACGGTGAGCGTGAGACTAAAATCAGCCTAACTCTGGTGACGGAGATTTGGGAGTGGGCTCACTGAGTTTTTTGCAGTGCGTTTATATCGATACAAACGCGATGCGAACGCGCTGCTAAAAAACGCGCTTCAAAAAATGGTTGTCTGTAAAGTCTGTTTATGGACGATAATTTTACTTGATAGCGTCATAAGAAAATATTGATGAACGATCGTGTCTCTCTATCGCTTGTTCCGCGCTCTAACTTGCACGCTCGGCTCAGGCGGAACGTTCATCGATTTATATAACGTTATCACGTCAAAAACGCAGTATGCCCACCCTCGGTTCGCATTTGTATCGAAACAAAACGCGATGCGAACGCGCTGATCAAAATTGCGCTTCAGAAAACGTCGTGTGCCACCTCTCTTAGGCCGCTTAAAGACCTCATTGCTAAACGACTTAAAAACAGGGATAGACAAGTTAACGTGTCCTCCAAAGTACAGCAGCGCTGGGCTTTTGATGCAACTACCGGTCACTCATCCAAATTGTGACCGTTCAGAACGTCGCTTAACTTCAACGATCCATCAAGAACGTCTAATTTAAAAATATATAAAAGCGTAGATTGTTAATTCTACAGTTTCATTGAGAGATCATGTAACGCATTTTTTGTGTATCAGATCTAAAAGGATCTCAAGATTCAAATTACTCTTCATTCAATTAAATTAAAGGGTCCAATTCATGTCTTTTTCTTCAAGCCTTAAATAGATTGTTTTTCGTAAGCAAAATAAATAGAAGATATTCTAATAAACCCGTTAGCATCGGCCTTATTCTTGCTCTCCACTGGAATTGGAGCTTTGTCTCATTTCTATGATGTTTTAAGCGTATTTTGGTCTTTGTTTAATTGATTTACTTAAAAAAAATTTATTCTATTTATAAAATAAACAGAAAATATAGAAATTACGATTAAAAGTCAATATCTGGGCGACCGAGCTCTGCGTGGGTGCAAAAAGAGAAAAACTAAAATTTATCCAAAACAAGAACAAAAAATAACTGACAATACAAAAAGTACCCAAGGCTGAGATTTGATCTCGCAGCATTCGGCGTGGCAGGCCGATACTGTAACCGCTTAGCCGTTCAGCCGACAGAGGCGAAATTACGAACCACATTGCACGGGGAAATCATATGCGTGAAAATGTCGAGAAAACAAATTCTCCCACATAATAAACCCTAGCTAGATTGATTTTTCGCCCACGTAAACGCCCCACGTTGCAAATTTCATCGAAATCGTGACAGCCATTTTCTAGAATGTGAAAACAAATAAACATAAGTACAAACATAGTTACGAGATACGAATAAATGTCATAATTTGCTTGCTTTACTTAATTTTCTGACATTTTTTTACCATTAGTTGAATATTAAATGACTAATTTGGTGACCGACTTTGACCTATCAATAAAAGCTCTATCTATTTTTAAATAGAACAAAGAATAGACAACTCAGTCCATAAATAAACTAAATGAAGTGAAATGTATGTTATTAAACTTGTTGTTTGTTTGAGCCTAATTTTATATAGCAACCCACACTGTATTTTATTTAAATACTAACTGCTGCCCGTGGCTTTGCTCGCATGGTGCCCGGTTAAAAAGTAGCCTATATTACTCTTCAGCCCTCCAACTATCTTCACACAAAAAATCACGTCAATCCGTCGCTCTGTTTTGACGTGAAAGCAAGACAAATAAACAAACAAATAACACACACTTTCACATTTATAATATGGGTACGGACTTATTTAAATACTTTGTTTATATAAAAGTGCGTTCTAAAGCTGCGTATACAGCTTTACACAAATAAATGTGACTTTTCAACACTTTGATTACGTCAGAGTCAAAGTATTTTTGGTGCCACCAGTCTATCTGTTAAGTTGACAGCGTCACTAGAGACGTAGTAACCGTTTATGAAAAAATCCCTTCACATGTATTCAGTCTTATCTCTTCTAAGCGATAAGACCACACATTGTAGGTACATTGTACAATCATAATATTTTTTTTATTTACTCGTTATTAGGAACAGATAAACAAGTGATAATATTGCTTGAAAGTCGATGACAACTGTAGAAGATTAAAATTGTGTCGCAAACATCAACGCCCTATAATGGGTTTAATTGGTTCTTAAGTTACTTTATGAAGTTTAGATAAGGAGTTTTCATTAATTAATGGATTACCACTTATATTATTTTCATTTGACTGGCCTCTTAGCTCAGTTAGTAGTAGCTCTGCCTTCTGCGCTGTAGGTCGTGGGTTCGATTCCCATCCAGGACAAACATTTTTATGATGAACATAGATGTTTGTTCTGTGTCTGGTTGTTATAAAGTATTATAGGTATGTATTTACAAAAAAAGTATTCTATCAGTTATCCGGTTCCCATAGTTTGGGGCTAGATTCCCAAGCTTTGCTTAGTTTGGGGCTAGATGGCGCTGTGTGAAATGTCCAGCAATACTTATACTTATTTAGTAAATAGTTAAATTCCTTCTTTTCTCTAGTTAGTTACAGTAGGTATAACTATTTTGTAGATTTAAAGAAGACAAATGATTTGAAAACGACATCATCAGTTATTTTTTTACCAGAACAGATAAGCTGACAGCGCTATACTTACATGTTAAACAAAGCAACAACATGTTTTTACAATTAATTAGCATCACAAGACTTTCCAAATGAAGAAACTTCACAAAGGAATATGCGAAGCGCACGCTTCTTTTGGTACAGTCAACGATACAAGTACATTTAAACTTTGTCGAATTTAATACTGAAGGTAACGCGGTATCTACAACACAAGTCTTGAACTTAGTGTAGATGCCGCAAATACAATGTTCGACCACAAGCCATACGCATGATGCATGTTATACTAGTTGTTATGTACTTACTATACTATGCTTGTATTTTGGAAAATAAATTGAATTGAATTGAATTGAATAACATAGAAAAACGACAAAAAATCACCTGGTTTCAGCTTGATTGCGCTACCACGCGGACACCAGGTGAGGTACCCTCCATACAGCTGTATACATTTTGTTGGTGGCGCGACTACCTAGTGAGGCCTAGTGAGGCTAGGACACCATGGTGTCGCCACCACAGTCGCGCCACCAACAAAATGTAGGGCCTTATGTACTGTATTAAACAAAGTATTTTATAGACTACTCTCTCTACTCTACAAACACCATAGCGACCAGTTCAGTATACATAAAGCGCTGTATAAATCATTTTATACACTTAATGGACTCAGTATAGAATATGAACTACCAGTTAGCGTTCCGCCGAAAGGGACAAAAAATGAATTTAATTTTATTCACACATTTCCGGCAACAAGCCGGTTATGAAAATATAAAACCGCTTCTCTAAAATAACAGTTTTACCCTAAAAATAGTAGTGTACCTAAATGTTTTAATATTGTTTGGGCTCATTTCATAACATGCTCTCCACAAAACTATTATTAATTCACAAACTACGCCTAAACGATTACGGTTCAGCTGTGGGTAGCTTGCAGTAAAAATAATATACAGAGTGCTTTTATAAACAGTTTTTACAGACAAGTATGAACAGAAATGCTATCCTACTGGACTTTTTTTATATCACTATGAAAGAGTTTGTGCAAGATTTAAAAATTTATGGGTTTTGTTTCTATTATATAAACTTTGAAACTACGACAGCGAAGCCACTGACTTATCAACTTTTATATCACTTCATTTACAAATTCAAATTCAAATTCATTTATTTAATAATAGAAAATTTACTGGTGGCCCCCACACTAGGGCGAGCCTGTGACGCGGGAGACCAAAGAACAAAAAACGATTAGGTACCTACTAGGTACAATGAATTCTTAAATATCATACGAACTTACAGTTGTCACAATGGATCTAGTAGGCATTCGTGAAGTTAGGTTTTTCGCTGCACAGCAGAAAATTTTGAATGAAAAAGTTGCACTGCGCATCGAAATGGTTAACTTCACGAATGCCAAGATCCATTGGAAGAAGTGTACAAATATCCTACTTTCTCATAAAAACACTGCTTAGTTTAAGTCACTTTTTTCCCTTTAATCTTAGCATGAATATTGTCAGCACTCAGGGGTTCCCTCAGTCTCCTCGCTACAGCATCGGCCTTGATCTGAGACACCACTTCTTGAGTATTTTTCACTTTCCTCCGCACATCTTCAAATCGCTTCGAGATTTCAATCAGTTCCACAGAAATGTCTTCAATATCTTTCGAATCTTCATTGTCTATTAACGGCACTGGGTTCTTCATGGTGACGCATAGTTCAAAAATCGATATTATTTATTGGGAATTGGGGTTCTTCGCTCACGGCTCAGTTGGCAAGCTCTACTCATATCAGCTCAGTTTGCATTGGGCTATTTTCTAACTTTCATGTTTTATTAGTGTTTACAGGATAAAATATAAGCTCAGATTGTATTGGGTCATCTACTCTAAGCTCAAACTGCATTGGTACAGCTAGTTTTCTAGCCTTCATTTACCGACTTCAAAAAAGGAGGTTCTCAATTCGTTGGAACCTTTTTTTTTCACCGATTATACTTTTGGACCGATTTGGTTTTTTTATTTGTTTGAAAGGGTTTCCGATTGGTGCCACAATTTGGTGAGGATCTGTCGAGGATCTTCATAGTTATGAACAGAAATGCACCTCGAGAGTGCAGAAAATTGCTCAGCTTAGAACAGTGAAGTCGGTGTTTTTTTGTTTTTAATTTAGCCATATTTTTACTCTTTTTTGGGTTATTCCACTTTTCCCCCCTGTCAAAACCCCCCTGAGGGGGTTATAATTTTTTATTAGTCCCAATTTTCCTCCTAAGAACATTTTCTTAGGGGGGATTTGTGGAATTTCAATTCACATCAGTAGAAACATCCCCCTTATAATTTTTACTTAGTTCCACTTTTACCCCTAAAATGATTCCCTAAGGGGATTTGTGGAACTATAATTTTAAGTGTTTACAGGATAGATATAATGTTTCTGTTCCACGATCCCACTCTAAACTAACCTGTTTCGTTTCAGGGTACTTCTGGCACATAACAGATCTTCATTATGACCCCTTCCACAATTCCCCGGAGTTTCATAAAGGTAATGCTATCTGCGGATTGTTAATTGTGTTATTTGCGTACCTTTCTTTCCGTGAAGAGTCACGCGATGTTTGTTTTGAAGCCTTATAAGTACACAAGGGGTCGTTTGCAGTGACTTGGATTTGTACAAGACATGATACACGCCAAGCCTTCTTTCAATACGTGAAAGTATTTCAAATTGAAAAAATAGCTGTGTTCATAAGGATTGTGCAGTAAGCTTTAGAGATAACTTTTGCACAAGGTAGAAACGGTCTACATACATAGTAATAAAAATACTTTTTGTTTAATTTTTTTTAATTTTTATAGTGTTAAACCACACTTAGGTATTATTTCATTGAAAATGAAAAGTCATCAAAATTTGCGATTCCGACGGGATTCGAACCCCCACTGATTTCTGGGACTTTTGTAAAAAGCGGATGTAATGCTCGCATTTTGTTTTCTTGGCCTTGGATCTTATCAACTCTGAAGAATCTTTATTGATTGTCATGAATAAACATGGCACAGCACAACCGTACCTAGCGGAGCGGTAATAATGTACTGATATTAATGAGCAAATATGTTTTATACAATTTAATCGCTACCTTAATAACTGATACCTTTGCTCAGCAGTTGGACGGTTTACGCTATCGATTACACAAACACGATTCTTCCTATTCCATACCAGGTTAAAACATTGCCTAGATTGTTTAGATATTCTAATACAAAAATGTTACTTTTGTTACTCCAGGGACCGAATTTATGAGTAAAGTTATTATTTAAGTTGTTTAGATTGCTTATTCTTATTTAATGGTCTACAAACTATTTACCTGTATCAAGCAGTGTGCCTATTATCAGGTTATTTCTATATCAAAGCATGGCCATCATGGCTGTATTGGTAAGGAGGTTTTTTTTTTGTAAAACACTCCTGTTAGTTGCCCATTTCACCAGAACGGCGAGACTTAGTTCACAGAACCCATAACCTAATGAAATTTCTATAATATTTGTGTACAGTCACAGTTGGCAAACGCCTTACCTGTCACGACCTAAATGGCCGTAATAATCCAGATAATTACTATCATAACCGTATTTCTGAATTGTAGTTTCTTTACCAGGGTGCAAACACAGTTTCTGAATTATAATTTCTTCATCAGGGTGCAAACACAACCGTGGTAACAATGAGCACAGCCACCGCAACGAACACACACACCGCAACGGAAGGCATCGGGACCATACATGTGATACCTCCTGGCCCCTGATACAAAGCGCCGCTGCCTTCATGGCAGAGCGGCATCCTGATACACTGGAATTTGTACTCTGGACAGGGTTCGTAAAGTTAAAATTCCTTTGAATACACAGAGTAAAAATGCGACACTTCTTGGCTCCTGAAACAAAACGCTTTCACGACAGAGTGGCATCCTGATACACTGGAATTTGTACTCTAAACAGCCGGTTCTTAGAGCTCAAACTCCATTGATGGAGAACAGTACAAATAAAAAATATCAATAAAACTGAATGCATTTCATAAAAATTCTAATTGATTAAGTGCTTTCCATTTTACTCACTTTAGAGCTTTTAGTTAATTGCTGTCGGTATTATTCTAAAAAGTTTTTATTGCGTTTGTTTGGTATTTCAATATTTTCCTAATGAAACTAGATTCAACGAAATTGGCTTCAAAACGTCAGTTCAAAGTTCACGTCATTTACTCCCTATAGAATATCGTAATCCTATTGGCTGCATAGAATGATGATCAGTATTAAATACACTCGACTTGAAAACCGATAGCTACTATTTGTAAAATACAGAAAATAAACTTCATACATTTTGTAAACGAGTAAACTTCTGTAGCCCAAAACATTACTCAAAAAATGAGCTATCAAATGCAGAAATGTTTTTTTTTAACATCCAACTGGTAGTTCCAAAGATTAACGCCTTCTAACAAACAAACTCTTCCACTTAATTATATTAGTATAGATATATTACTCTTGCAAAAACATACAATAATCAAGTCTTCTTCCACCAGAGATATTCTCTCATCATCAATGGAGCATTTGCCGGAAGAGTTGAAACTAGAAGCAGTTCGGAACGTTACCTACGTCCTCAGCAGGACGTTCAGCAGCCAGTTCGTATTCCCAGCACTGGGCCACAATGATCCACCACCATCGAGGAAGTTGGTCGATATGTGGATGCAATGGTTACCGACAGAGGCGTTACAGACTTTCGAAACTGGTATGTTTGAACTTTTATAGTGTAATGTCGAAAACTTTATGCTGTTTTCCAAATTAAGCTATTTTAACGTATTTCCGTATTTCATATGCAATGACTGGTAGAGCTCTTTCAGTATTTTCACAAAACATGTGATATTTAATGCGTTGTCCCTTGGGCGTAAAGTAGTGTGAAAGTCAATAACAAACAATTTAAGGCATAGATTGTAATGCAGCTATGGTTTCTAAAATCATTTTTTTATTAATCATTTTTTTAGTAGCATTGTTCTTGGGATTGTCCTAAGGGATCTTGTGTGCAACCTTTCTAACATCAATAAAAAGGATGAATTTGAATATTGCCAAATTCGATACTTATGACACGACGCAAATTCATACAAGCCTCGCAAGAGAAACAAGAGTCCCAACCATTGATTTTGTTCAAGGTGGATACTACACCATAGAACAATCACACAGCAAGCTCCGTATAGTGGTGTTGAACAGCGTGCTGTGGGCCGGTGGGGCAGCTCGGACCGACGGCCCGCACCTTGGCCGGGCGCAGTGGGAGTGGCTGGACCAGATCCTCAGCAAAGCTAGGAAGAAAAATGAAATGGTAAGAAAGTAATGTAGTAATGTAGTAACAAGATGGACAAACGACCTTGTAAAAACTGCAGGTCGGCGGTGGATGCAGACCGCTTCCAACTGCAAAACATGAAAATTTTTCAGGAGGCCTATGTGCAACAGTGGACGTCCAACGGCTGAGATGATGATGATGGTGATGATGTTGGGAGGAATTGAGGAAGGTGTAATATTAGGTTATTAATAAAAGAATGGTGTTGGTCTAACCCTTGATTTTAATGATTTATTTATAATAATTGTTCTGAATGAACGCAGCTCTGGCAAACCACCTGCTAGATGAGTAGACGACATTGTTGTGGTCAAAAACATGACCTGGATCCAATAGGCCTAACACTGGAACGAGTGACAGAAAATGGAGGAGACTTACACGCAGCAGTGGGTTGATACAGGCTGAAAAAGATGATGACAATTGAAAAAAAAAATTTAATAATTCTCTTAACTGTGCCAATAATTCTGACCTCTATTTCTGCTTACTAGGAAAGTTTTACTATAACATTTCATTCTTTATCATTCTTAAGTCTAAATTATATCACTGATAGTACATTTCCTTCAAAGGTATACCTAGTAGCTCACGCGGGACCAGGAGTGGAAGAGAGACACAACGCTGGGAGTGCAACAGCGGCTGGTGGCGGCGAGCTGACTCCATCCGCTAACGCCCGGCTGCTTCACGTAGTGCGGTCGTTCAGTGACGTCATCGCGGGCCAGTTCTATGGACATAGACATACTGATACCTTTAGACTGGTCTATAGTGAAGGTAAGCTTTATTCTTCTTGAAGTTGGTGTTAGATACCAAACGTTTTAGATATACCGATAAGTGTGATTTTAGCCGTACTGATTTATTGTTGCGTCAGGGTACTTTTTTTACTTAAGTTTTGTTTGCAGGTCGACCAGTCTCATGGGCACTACTGGCTCCATCGTTGACGCCAAGAGGAGCCGGCGGCATATCAAATCCAGGATTAAGACTTTATAAATTCGACTCCAATACTGGAAAGGTGGGTTTTTATCAAATTATGTACCACTAGCTGTATTAATTCTATGTCATCTCCATCATCTTTTTAAAGATAGTTAATCAAACATCTGCATTGAATACATACTTTCAAAATTTTGTAAAAGCTACCAGGGAATCAACTCTACAAATTCAGTTTGCAAACTACATATCGAGTGGAGATTGGTGCGTTCACGTGTACTTTGTTCTAATTACTGTAGTTTTCGACCTTTGTCATGGACTCCTCAGCTAGCGTGCAGCAAAAACAAATTCATTGTTATAACAGTTTCACTATCATCAATCTTTAAATGTCTACTGCTGGTCAGAATTCTCCCAGGACAAACGGTTTTTAATTAGTAAATGTTTACTCAACATTCTCAGCTCCTGTTTCGTTGTACACTCAGTATATAAATGTATGCATACACAAAATATATAAATGTAAAATCACAGTAAACGTGTATACAAACATGATCAAACCTTCTTGAGGTGTACAAACAGAGATCCCTGCGTTTTTGATTAGCGTTTTTTTCTGAACATAGATTTTGTTCCAGGTGTTAGATTACACGCAGTATTACTTAGACGTAACTAACCCTAGAGGAGAGCTACATTGGGCTGTTGAATACAATCTCACACAATACTATGGACTGAGGGAAGTGAGTGCCACTTCACTGGACGCTTTGGCTGAGCGCATGAGGAGTCATTACGACCGTGGACCTTTTAATAAGTAAGTTGATGATAAAGATACTGATGAACGGAAGAGAGCTCTTTTAACGAGAAGAGAGAGATCTTTTAACCATCTTGAGATGTTTACTTGGGACGGAAAACTTAAACTGTTTCCAGGTATTGCTAATAGGTAAATAGGCTGAGGGCAAAAGGAGATGTAGTAAAAGAATGGATGAAAACATTTTGTTCACAAAAACATGAAACATCTAGTGAATTAGAAAATGTAAAGGGATAAGTTAATCAGAAAAATAACATGATAAGTAAATGAAAGTCAACAAAGTCTGTATTTTTTTGCTAATTTTTATTATTGTTGTTTTATTTTTTCCTGAAAGTTTACGAATGAAAACAATCAAACTTACCACAAAAAATTATTCATCTCACAGGTACCTATCAGCGCTTCGTGTTCGTCACAACTCAGAAACCTCAGAATGCGACACTGCCTGCGTACACGTCCACTACTGCGCAATCACGAGAGCAGACTACCACGAGTTTCGTGCATGCGTACGCAACCCTGCCTCGGCGCTAGCGTCGCGTGCGCCAAGCCACTCCGCCGCCATTTTGGTTTACGCCATTTTGATTTTATTGACATAAGGATTTTGATGTTAGAAGCGATTCAAAGCTGGAATATTCTTATGCGTATTATGTTGAATTAAAAATAGAAAATAAATTTGTTTACTGGTAGTCGTAATTTTTTAGGTTCATTTAAGCAAGTTATTCTAACTATTGCTTATTTTACAAGTTCCATTTATAATAAATTAAGAAATTAGCATTTACATGAGTTGTGGTCGTAATGTTTGTGATTGCACTCAATTGAGTGCTGATATAATATTAAAGTCTACAAAAAAATGGATTAATTTTTTCCTTACATTAATTTTGAAAATTAGTTTTCAAGCAATGCCCATTGTAAACGTTTGTATTTTTATTTCTTTATTATAGTTATTCAGGCTCGCTGCGACTTGTTTTTATTTTGATGGTTTATTTCTTCTTCGTATGTAATGTTGTTATTTGATTAAAAATCACAAAATAAAATGTATTTAACTAGAATAGTTTGAATGTTATTCGCTAATTTGATTGTGATATAATAGATTTGTAAATAAATAGTTATTCGAACTGAAATATCGGTGTAAATAAATTTGGACATTTAACAAAAAATGTGTTTTTTTTATATACCTACCTACTTACTTTTTTTATTAACGCATCAACATTTTTTATAGGTAGTCAAATACTTAGGGTCTTACTCATGAAAGATGTTTAAAGTTGAACACTGGTTAAACAACGTCCTATCTTTATTTGTGGATAGTGACGAATAGAGACAGGACCAGTGTTCAACTTTAAACATCTTTCATAAGTAAGGGGGTCAGTAAACATGACTAAAACATCCTCCGTGTCACTTCAAGTCACAACCTCTCAAATTAACTTCAACTTGAAAAAGAAAGAAGGAAAACATGAAAATAACTAAAGACGCCTTACCTTTATCAACACAAATCTTATCCGAAAATATTGGACCAATATAAAAGATTGCTATCGTACACAACAATCGGAAACATTTCCAAACAATACTCTAGATATTTTTGGACGGTACGTTTCAAATCACAAAACATCTTGGAATGACGTAAATATACGACAATATGTAGTAGTCCTACGTCGGCAGAGAACCAACTTACATCATAAAAAACACTCCTTTATTCCATTGTTACACGAACAAAACACTCGATCTTTCCCTTTATAAATACCATCATCGACCCCCAATATATTCACTCAATAACGAAACTCATACAATCATATGAATATTTTTCTAAGGGCCGACCTAGTACTAATCTGTGAGGTGCCCCCAAAACGGTCTGAGAAATGGGTCATACTATACCTCTTCGTGAAAGGCTGTTTTTCGGACCAGTTTACGTTGACCTGCGATGCTCTGTCTCCCCCTATGGATCTAAAGACGCGTATAAAAGACCGCGGTCGCGGTTAACTGGTCGTGAATAAGTTTATGCCATACTACCTCTCGAAGTACAGAAAGGGTTAAGTTCGCGTGGAGAAAAGTGGTAAAATGCTAGTAAGCATTTATGGGTTGGAAAAGGAGGCATGAAAGAGGGTTCGTCACTTTGAGAGCCTTTTGTCGTCAGGGGTGACATGTAAGGGCGAAAATATGGGTATTGCGGCCCTTCACGGATATGAAGGCAATTTTTAAAAATACATTTGCCGCTTTTGTAGGACTAAGTTCTGTGTATTTTGTACTGTCACAATATTTTACGAAGTCTATTTTTTGAGAGGTACAAGTGGATGTAAATGGAAGTTACATACTCGTACATTGAATTGTGTGTATGGGTAATTTATTTACTAGTCGATTGGTTTTACAGCTCGAGTTCTGCCTTGTCTCGAGTCTACGTTGTTGTGGGTTCGATTCCTAAACAGACAAAATCATCAACCATACAAATAATGTGAACATTTTTATAACATTTTTACAATTTGAAAAAAAAATCGTAGGGCGGGAAGTTCGTAGTAAACGTATGCTTAGGGCACGCTATGCGTCTACGCTTGAAGTGAACATGCTATGAAATGCAAAATGATACATTTCATACATCTAGAAGTATGGATTTGGACATGCCTCTGACTACCCCCTTAGACATCTTCAAAGGATCTTAAGATGATTAAATAGATCTGAGATAATGTCTACCGCGCCTGGGGATACAGTCGTGAACATATTTCATTTTATTTCATTTCATTTTCATTTCATTTAGAATACATCTGGAACTCGCTGCCGGCTTCTGTTTTCCCCTAAAACTATAACCTGGGTCTCTTCAAGTCAAGAGTGAATATGTCTTCTAGACCTTTGTGATCCATCGTCAGTCACATCGTCACTTACCAGCAGGTGAGATTGAGGTTAAACAAAGGTCTTTCTACAATAAAAAATAAAAAATCATGTTACGTTTCAGCATCAGTACACACCATAAAAGATTCAGTTAAAACATGAGACCCGTGTTGTATAATGTGATTACAAAGTTACTTATAACAATTTAACCCTTTTTTCATTATATTTGCCTCTTATTTTGCCCCCACGTTTGTTTTCAAGACAAAAGCTCATTTCGTCTTTGTGTTTTAGTAAATATGCAACCCTATTCGTGAATACTTTGCAACTTTGCTAGAAGGGTCACTGCGTAGAATGTTGACTTAATTCTTGAGAAAAGCACATACAAGCATCATCATGAAAATATGTCTATGATATATATCTCTTTAAAATGTCTATTAGTTTGACGCATTGGGTGGTCAGTGACACGTCCAAACTTTAGGTAGATAATAGTTTCTAAGATTAACAATTTTTTTTTAATTATTGCGGCCGGTGATGGGTTTACTACCTGTCACGTACTGAATAAGAATTTGTGCAAAATGTGAGCATGTATCAACATGTATTTGGACGTGCCTATGACTACCCTATACATTTAAACAAATTTTGAGACAATGTCTACCGCACCACAGCTTACGTGATCCTGTCTCATTGCATTAAAATTAGGCCTTTACATCTTTAATAGATGATTTATACAGTGACAGGGAAGCAATCTTTGCCTACATGGCCGGGATTTGAACCCACGACCTTCGAAACGGAAGTCGAAGTACTATCGCACTCGGCCAACACGTCTCATTGCATTAAATAGTAGAATTATACAATCTAGTCTTGTTAAGGAA
Source organism: Camptogramma bilineatum (assembly GCA_958496255.1). Lineage (NCBI taxonomy): Eukaryota > Metazoa > Arthropoda > Insecta > Lepidoptera > Geometridae > Camptogramma > Camptogramma bilineatum. Next base: position 14,394,963 of record OY292458.1, on the reverse strand, counting down.
CCTCGCCTTAATGAAATTCGGACCACGAGCCTTGTCCGTAGATTTTCGGACTGATTAAATTAGCTGCCTAATGATCTTAAAACGGACCTTTTATGGACCAGTTGCTTTTTCTTTTACATAAAACGGGAAGTTTTATTACAGGAAAACAGGTACTATAAAGACCATTGACCAAGGCACGTTTTTTTCAATCGTACGGCGAGGCTAAATTCGACCAAACTGGATTAAGTTCAGTCTCGAGAGTAAACTACTGTTTGTTTGAATACTTTGACATGTAAAGTTGACACCTTTACAATTTGTTGGTTGACGTTAGACAACCAGGATAATTTGTATGGGCATAATACTGTTCGGTTGCGCTTTCTAAACAATTGTACTTCGAATTATGTCGGCTAGCTAATAGCCTCGAGTAAAAACTTAATCCACTTTTGGTTGAATCCAGCCTTAGCCGTGCTGTAAAAAAACGTGCCGTGGACAAGAGGCCCTGTTTTTTCAACGGCGTATTAGCAGTACGTTTGAAAAAACGTGAGATCTTGTACGCGACACGGCAAATGGCAATTCTCCTCACCCTTAATGTCCGTGGCACGTTTTTTCGACCGTTGATGCTAAACGTGTGTGGACAAGAGCCCTGACAAAAATTCACAGCCGTGCGTAGACACGGTGCGCACAGCGGACACGGAAAAAAACGTGTATGGAAGGCCTAAGGCCTCGTCTGGACGAATCTTATTAATGCCTGTAAAAAACCGCGTTGGTAAATTTAATTATATTCAATTTAATGCCTACCGCCCAGCACTCAAAATTGAACGTAGCTCGAGGCGTTTTAAAAGCGCTGACGTGCAATACTTGGAATTCATATGTTTCAATTCAATTCTTTTTTAAAGGATAGTACATATAACCCGAACACTTTTTAAAAGGAGAGTCAATAGACATTTTCTAGGGAAGCTCGCTCCATCGTCGACTTCATCCAAACCTAGGCAAGGAGCGAAGTCAAGAGCTAACCCCTATCTTAAAAAAAGTACTAAAAGTAATACTCTCGTGAAAAACATGAGGACATGTATTGTATAGCACATTATGGACCTATATCAAGGCTAAGTGGGCCAAAAGCACGGAGCCAACATTCGTTCTGACCCAGGAAATTGCCCACAGAGTCCCGAGACGGTAATTCACGCTTTCATATACTCATGCTAGTTTGGCTTCTTGATAAAATTGAAATTCTGCTATATTTTACAAGAAATTTTAGTTTATAATTAATTTGTAGAAATGTTACATGAACCTAAAGTGTAAAAAATGATGACGATCTTTTTTTTTTAACTTAAATAATGTTTGCGTTTAACCCTGCCTGATGTAAAGCAACAGTGCGGTCTTAGATGGAGCACGCTTACCTAGAAGGAACCTATTGACTCTCGATTTGAAGACACCCGAATTATACTTTTCTGGGAATACAGACCCCAGCAGGGAGTTCCATTTTCGCTGTGCGGATGAAAAATGCCCAATTTTTTAATATCTTGCCCAGTTTAGAGGTGGGGAAAAGCGTTACTTTCGTATCGCGGTGACTGTCGTTCCGGTTCCAAGAAAGTCACAGTGAAAAATCACCGTGACTTTGTCACGTCGATCACAATGTCGCACTAGGCGTTCCTTCCTATGTAACTACATAGGTTACCTTACGCGTAATCGTGAAACGAGATGTCTTTTGATCCAAATTAACAGTGCGCAAATTTAGTAGGTATCAGTGCCTACTTTTTTATTCGAGTTAACTATTTCTATAAGTAAATACTAGGTAGGTACCTAACTAAATACTTACCTACGTTATTAAATAAAAAAAAACCTTCTAATTATTTCTTGTGTGCACTTTTTAATTTAATTTTAAAGCTTTATTGTAATACTAGCGGACACCCGCGGCTTCGCCCTCGTGAACTACCTAGGTACTACTTTTTTACCCTCGGGAAATATGCATTTTTTTCGGGATAAAAAGTAGCCTATGTGTTATTCCAGATCATAAACTATGTTATATTCTAAGTTTCAGCCAAATCAGTTTAGTAGTTTTTGCATGAAAGCAAGACCAAAAAACCCCAAACACACACTTTCACATTTATAATATGGGTATGGATACCTACATACATGCGATTGGAAATCGATCCGAACGGTAGAGAACGGAGCGTAAATGAATGAATGACGTTCCTCGGTGGAACGTTGTTCCTTTACGACGAGTCACAGTGATAACATTTGACTTCAAATCACTGTGATTTTTTCACCGTGAAGTTATTTATCACTCACCTCTAGCCCAGTTTGTTAATAAATTGACCAAATATAGCCACCTTTTTAAATCTGCGATCTCTGCCTAGATAGAAGAAGAGTGTATTTGTGTAATGTTTTGATTCGGTGAACCTTGTTTCTTTTTTCAGTATAAGGTTATTGGTCTCTTAGCGTTTAGTTATTACTAAGCAAAACCCATTTCAGCAGAATCAGACAATGGACTATTTTAACCCATAATTACTAAATGGGAAATGAAAATAACTATACCTACATACTATTTTGACGAGGGTTGAAAATGTTCCCAATTATTTTAATCGCTCTATCATACATTGAGTAGGATACTTCATAAGTTTATAGTTTTACTTTTAAAGTATATGCGGCACCATTATTATAAAGATGCGATAGGTACATATAATTCATTTGTAAATTTTAACTAAATTCCACACATACATAAAATCACGCCTGTTTCCCATCATAGGGGTAGGGAGAGACCACAAATCTCGATTTACTACGGTCCTGACACACTTCTTTCGCTTCATTCACTAAACATTCATTAAAAAACTTAATTCTAACAAATTAATACTTTTCTTATACTTGATTAATGATTAGGTACTAACAAAGTATGGATCAATGTTATCCGAAATAAAATGTTTTTATTTTTTATTTATTTATAATATTTGAAAATCTGAAATTACTGAAAATTCAAAATCTTTTGAAGATGATGTCTGAAGCTATCCAGAGCAAATTTATCTCCGCTTAGTTAATAAGTTTTTGAACGTTGTTTTCCTTCACCTTCAAGAACTTGTGTTAACACTCAAAGGATACTTACAAACAATACTTAACATACGGAACATACAAAGAATACTTTACTAAGAGCAAAGTACGTAAATGTGGTGCCATACAATCAAAGTTCACTGACCTAACCCCAAACCCAACCTGATTTCACTTCCTCACAGATAAGAGACATAAGGACGGGAATTGCACCTCAGCGGTACTTGTTTACTTTTCCAGTCACGGCTAGCGGTGGCCGGACATAAAATCAAATTAGCCCACTAATAAACCAAGGCAATCTGCTCTTGCCGGCAATTTAATATGGTGACTGAATTCCCGAACGTTTGGTTTCCCTTTTTTGTTTCAGACTAAAATACAAAGGCAGCACGGGAGTTCGTTTGTTTTGCTTGATAGACATTTATTTGACGGCATATCATGCTGATAGAATTTCGCAACCTGTAGAGATGTCACACGGGCGCTGCCGCTCCGTTTAGCGTACCGTATGGCATGTCATTCTGAAAAACAACAAGCGTAGGTGCGTACGGATAGCGCGTATCCTCGGTACGCGTAGTCAGTTTACGCGTGTCCAGAACGCCAAGTCCATACCAGTGCACGCGTAGCTACAGGTATGGACTTGGCGTTCTGGACACGCGTAAACTGACTACGCGTACCTACCAAGGGTACGCGCTATCCGTACGCAGCTTCACCGCTCCGTAGTCCGCTGCGACAGCGCAATGCAGTGCAGTGAGTGGCATTTGCGGTCACCCATCCGAATTGTGACCGCTCAGAACGTAGCTTAACTTCAATAATCTATCAAGAACGTCTAAGCAAGCCACGCTACAAGCGTTTCCGAATGCCTTAAGTAAGTTCGTATGAGCAAGTGGCCAATTCTGGTGACGGAGTTTTTAGGTCGCCTAAATTGAATGACTATATTGACCATAGGCCTAACCTGGGCGCGAAATCAAAGAGGACCTTTTGAAAAATAATAATTTGAAAGTTTGTGGCGGACTTGCATCGATTCAATAATTTAAAAACTAGTGCTAGCCTCATCGAAACGACAAACAAATAACCCTAACTTCGGCCTCACAGTGAATTATGAAACGGAATGTTGATTGAACTTTTAGTTTGGAATAAACTATTTTTGCAGAATTGCGTGGTCACAGCGCAATTTTAATTAATGGCATCGGTGCCACAGTTGCCGAAAAATAGACTAACTTTTTTTTGGTGATGTATAGGATTTTTTTGCAAGTTTTATGGCGAATTCGAAACAAACTGCGGATTGTTTTAATAATTGAGACGGTTGTAACAACACGAATATTAACTTTGATGATGAATTGAGGTGATTCTGCGTCCACAAAGTACATAACACGGCGCTGCTTTAATATTTTAAATAAACCTTGTTTTATTACGATAATATTAACCAATTATTGTTAATGTTGCAGAATTCCAAAATGGATCAACTGTTCAAACTTGTACCTACTTAAAAGGTGCCGTACCTACCAATAGAATTCAATACCTACAAATAGAATTGAGTCGATCATTTTCATTTTTATATAAATTACAATAAATTTACATAAGTCATATTGACTTTCGATTTGTAATATCGTAGGTTTGAATCCCGACCGTAAATATAAAGATTTTTCGTTTCGAAAAAAATATATGCGCTTTAAATGGCAAAGATAATCATCATGAGGAAACAAGTCAGCTTCCTACTAGCGTTGATGGGCTTTCAACCTATCACGCGTGGAATGTACCAAATATGTATTAGTTGGAAAAGAGTGAAGTTTTTGACCAGAGAGAGACATTTTTGACCAAAAATAATAGGACATACATTACAATTATACATACCTACAATACACTTTCATTTTCTTCGATTAAGTTATGAAATAAATGTTCTTGTTGACTGTACATACATACATTCGCAGTATTTTTATTCTCCTGTACCGCACATTTTGTTTGCGCCGCAACGGGACAAGTTTTTTCACAGAACTAACGGAAACAACGTTTATATTTATGACTTTTTCACGTTATGCACTGAGGTGGAACGTGTGATATGTTACTATTTAGAAGTTATCTGTATTTTATGGTTAACTTTTTCCAATATAAACTGGATTGGGAAATTTTTTGGCCCATTAAGGGTACCTCAGGGTATCCTTACCCTGGTACCCCAGGGTACCTTTTTTTTCTCTTTCTTCTTCAGCATATATTTGCCCACTGCAGGGCATATGCCTCTCCAATATTCTTCCACACTGCTCTATGACTGGTCTTCCTGGTCCAGTCTGTCCCAGCATAATTATGCCTTTTTGCTTTTATGTCGTCGGACCATCGGGCGAATGGTTTGCCAGCACTCCTCTTTCCAAGCCGTGGTTTCCACTCCATGATGCTTTTGGTTCATCTGCCGTCTCCACGTCTGTACAACTTATTCGATTTTTAGATTTATCTCTGAGTAATGTCCCAAGTAAGGTCAATCAATTATAAACTTTGCTGAGTTGTTGTGTACTGTAATGTTTACATACTCGTATTTTTTTAGAACAATCGAGTGTTTTTTGAATGGTTGAAAAAAGTTAGGATTTGATTTGGTAAGTTATTTTAGGAAAAGTGTTCCTGGTGGAAAATAAAGTATTTTTTTAAGCTAACTGTACTTTTTTCATAATTAAACAAGCCTTAAATTAAATTAATTTATATAAATAAGAAATTTCCGATAATGATAACGATGTGGCGAGATTGTTACATTAAAAATTAATTAGTTAGTATTGAAAACCACAAAACAATTCGATGCATTTCACAGATCATTGCGCAAACCATCAACTTTTAGGTTTATTTGGCAACAACACCAGTCATAGAGATTTGTGGTTCAAAAATTGAAATTAGCTTAGCAATTTTTTCAGAAAGGAGACTGTTTTTAAGTGGTCTATGAACCAATAGCCATACTGCTATGGTATTTCTATGGGGATACCTCAACTACATCCTTGTGCAAGGGGGCATCAAAATCCAACCCGGCAGTTTTGAGAAAAATAATACTTTAGAATTCACATTTCTTGCAAAAATGTTTTTATTTTAGAAACGTTTTGAACGGTTATTGTGGTTAGTGTCTGTAAAGTTCGGACTACAATGTAATAATATGGTGACAGCGACCTGATCTGATGATGGAGTCAGGAGCTGTTCAACAGAACTCCTCAATAAATAAACCGATTGAGTTGAAACTCGGCTTGCCTGTAAAGTTTTAACTACAATGTAATAATATGGTGACAACGAGCTGATCTGATCATGGAGTCAGGAGCTGTTCAACAGAACTCCTCAATAAATAAGCCAAGTTTCAACTCAATCGGCTTATTTATTGAGGAGTTCTGTTGAATAGCTCCTGACTCCATCATCAGATCATGTCGCTGTTACCATATTATTACATTGTAGTCCGAACTTTACAGACACTAACCACAATAACCGTTCAAAACGTTTCTAAAATAAAAACATTTTTGCAAGAAATGTGAATTCTAAAGTATTATTTTTCTCAAAACTGCCGGGTTGGATTTTGATGCCCCCTTGCACAAGGATGTAGTTGAGGTATCCCCACAGAAATACCAGTACAGTATCGCTATTGGTTCATAGACCACTCCCCATATAAAAAAAACAGTCTCCTTTCTTCAGATATTTTGTTACGATATTTTCTTTATCCAACTCATTTGTCCTAGTTGTAATTCGAACAAACAACCTTCAGCAAAAAATCTAAACTACCAAAAACCACTTTTAAGACTCGGACCCACCGCGGTTCACGGAGAGGCTACGCACGTGCGTCAAGCTTCGCTTTGTAGGAGAATGTATGTGATTGTGTCCACTGCAACCCACGGACACGCTACGCATGAATTGACGTCATTGGACCACACGTGGCTTGCTCGAATATGGCGACCACGCAGCTCAACGCTGTCAACGCTATGCACGCAGTACACGAAGACAGGCTACGTACGTGGGCCAAGCTACGCTTTGCAGGAGACTATGGACTATAATGGAACGTGCGTAGCCTTTCCGTGCGCCGTGATGGCCCACGCTACAGGTTGTACATAGTCGTGAGTTCATATTCGTGTACTGCAGTGGAAACGTAGAAGTTGTCAAACAAATGTACCCACGCAGTTAAAACGCGCCACGTGCCCGTGCACAGCATGCGCCGTGGTTGGTCTACCTACACCTTTACTTCTACTTTACCTTCAAGAATCTTTGCAATAAAACATCATGGCACTAAATCTACTCAATTATAGGTCTTATCTTTTCAAGTACTGAAGTAATGCCCATCTGAAGGACAGTCCGTGTCACTTGTCTGAGGGAATTACAAATGGGTGGCTTTTGTCTTACACACAAATTAGAATTCATTTTAAATTAATGTAGGCGAAGCGGTGGTCCTAATACAAAGTGATTCGTAGCAGTGCTACGTACGTGCTACGACGTAACGCGTAGACTTGCTACGATGAAAAACTTGCAACTTTTTAGCTTTTGTTAACAGTAAACAAGACCACACTGGACTCCTTATCAAAGAGATCTATTGTTTTTTTTTAGTAAAGGTTTTTTAATGTAGTATAGTTCTAACTTTTCACTAAGGATTTTTGTATGCGAATTAACACTAATGATCATCCTCAATAATGATCGATCATCATCAGATCATCTTCTTTATATCCAAGGGTTGTCAGTTGAACTCCCAGCCTTGCATCAATGGATCTTTAGAATTTGTATAGGGTCTAAGTTTTTAGGCCCTAATGTTATATACAGGGTGAAATTTTGAAACCGGGCAGTAAGGCCAGCTACCCTAACCGTTGCATCTACAAGAAAACTTTCTTAGAATAAAAAAAAAGTTTTTGTGTAAATTGCCCTTTTTTTCGCTGACTGTACATTTTTTTTTAAATCTGTGAAAGCAGGCCGAAATATCTTCAAAAGTTAAGGATAGTCTCTTAGGAACGTTTTCCTGTAGCTACAACGATTAAGGTTGCTACTCTTACTGCCCCGTCTCAAAAATTCACCCTGTATATTGTATAAAAGTTCACCATTCCACCGAAAAGTTAAATATTATACCCTAACCCTGTTACAGATAAATAATCACAATATTAGCAGGAGTATAATGTAACTGATTGGTGTGGTTTTACAGCGACCGCGATTTATGGCATTATCCGTTACAGTCCAAAGTGGAATTATAGCAATATGGCGCTGCGGGAAGCCACCGCGTTTTTCATTCTTGCTTATAACTTATGGATATGTTTTCATGACAAATTCGAGCTTATGCCGGATGCTAGGACGATATTAAATTGAGATCTAAAACATAGTTAGTTTTATCAAAAACGGTCGAACATTAGTTTAAGATACGAATGAAGATCTAAAACATAGTCAGTTTTATCAAAAATGGTCGAAACATAATGTTCGAGATACGAATCAACACAAAATGGTGTTTTATCAGAGCCCTCTACTCATACTTCAATACAAAATACAAATACAAAATTTATTGTCTCATCAATAACACAAAGTAACAATAAAGCCAAAGATAGGTAAGTACACAAGGTTAGGTTATATTTTATTGCATTCATGAAAAAAAAAACTAAAGCATAACTTTACAACACGGAACAGCTATTTGTTTGGTAAAAAATTGTCTTGCTGCAGATACCAAACACTTGCATAGACTAATGTGAATAAATGGTGCGAGTTTCTCGAAGATGCGACTATCGAAAGCAAATGTCAAAATAATGATAATGTAAACTAAACATTGATATCATACGTGGAAGGTCAACAATCGCTTTTCACTGAATTGTCATGGAGCTTCGAGGCAAAAAAACTCGCATCATGTAAATGGTCCTTAGGCTATGGGCCCTGGTAGCTAATTAATTAATATTTTAGGCTTCATCAAGGTCCATTCCATAACTCGCCTTATTCGCGGCTCATGCTCTTCCACTGGGCCAACATCTGTACGCGCCTTAACAGCCGTTATCTCAGATCTCATTCACGACTCAGAAAATATGGTCGGAGTATGTGAAAATTCATGAATAATCATGAGTCTCTTAGATTCACTCATATAGGTACGTACCTACGTACCGAGTACTCTTCTACTTTTGTTTGTGTTATAGAGAAGTAACAGTAGCAACTTGGTCGATTTAGCGTTGTATGTTTGAATATTTCAGTAAATGTTTGTTAGAGCATAATTTTTGAATCGTGTTAATCCAATTTAAATGAAACAAAGTAAAGTTTTATTGTTCCTTAGGCTGGATTCGACCAAACTGGATTAAATTTTTACTCGAGAGTTAAACTACTGTTTGTTTGAATATTTTGACATTGTAAAGTTGACACCTTATAACCAGGATAATTTGTATGCACATAATAATGTTCGGTTGCGCTTTCTAAACAATTGTATTTCGAATAAAGTCGGCTAGTTATAGTTACTCTGGAGTAAGATGACTTTTGGTCGAATACAGCCTTAGTCAAAAAATGTCAAACTGAACTGAGATCCGTTTACCGTCTTAAAAACTCCGCAGGTTTAGCTCCCCAGGAGTGTCCAGTTTGCGTTCAGTAAGGTTAAGGTTGAGCGCATACCTATCTGCGACGAATTCTTGAAGTACTACCAGATTCGGTCTAATAGGTGTGCGGCCACCTTTATGCATTACATTAGTTTATGTTCACTAAAATCCCAGTTATGAAAGCCTTCAAAACCACTACTGCGAATAAATCTAAACTGTAAAAGCACTTCAATCAGTTACATTGTGCGATTGTGCTAATTGCGTTATTATTGCCGCTGTTCCGCTAAAGCAATGTATTTGGCATTGTACTCTAGCATTTATTCACGTGTTTTCTGTAAACGGGCAATTTTATTGGCAATGTTGTGTGACAAAAATCGCTTGTCGTTGACAAAAACTGATACTCTAGCTATTTTAGGATAATGACTTGAATACAAAAAATTTGTGCGAACATCGACTAAACAAAAAGATTTTACAGTCTAACTTGTTAAACTTTCGCGATTTGTTAACATATTGATAATTATTATTACGGGATTTTATCGCGTACCTTTTATTTATTTTGTTTCCCGACGTTTCGAACACGTTGCAGCGTTCGTGGTCACGGGATGACTGAAGTACTGGAGCTACCGCCGAGAATTGAGAGTAGGATCCACGACTACCCCCAATTCGTCTTCAGAACCAGAAAAGTCCTCGTTCACACTACGACACACAACACTGACGGTGTCAGGCTGACGTACAGTCGGACCACCACGAACACACTTATTAATTATAGGATTCCACGCAGACGAGAGACGATAACCACCATCACGATTAAAATTTCGGTGTTTTTTGATCTCGATCACCTCTCGAACTATCCTCTTATAATAATGGCGTTCTTTGGATAGAACTTTTGGGTCATGTAGTTCTATCCAGTGGTTAGGGCCTGAATCGAGCAGATGTTCCGCAATCGCTGACTTATTCACTTGCCTATTTTTGACCGCTGTAATATGCTCCTTGACGCGTTCGGCTATTGTACGTTTAGTTTGCCCTATGTATGAACGGCCACAGCTACAGTCAATCTTGTATACGCCTGGCACTTGCAGTGGTATACTATCTTTCGGTGTTCGAAGCTGCTGAGAGACTTTTGTGTGGGGAGTGAGAACCGACTTAATTGAAAATCTCTTAAAGATGTTTCCAATTTTATCCGTCACCCCCTTCACATACGGCATAAAGATAGGTTGTCTGCTGACCTCCGGCTTTTTAAGGCTTCTCCGCTTTGTAGTCTTTCTATTTGCATATCCGTTGCGTTTAAGAACCTCCTGAACATGGCTAAGCTCACTCTCCAAATGTTCAGGGTCACACAGATCATGAGCTCTGTTTATTAGTGAAGACACAACAGATTGCAAATGGTCCGGATGATGGTGCGATGCAGCGTTCAAATACCGGTCAGTGTGAGTCGGTTTTCGATAGACACAGTGTGCTAAAGAACCATCAGGTCTCACCATCACTTTGACATCAAGAAAGGCTAGAGTCCTATTTGTCTCCATTTCGTGTGTGAACCGGATGTTCTGGTGTATGGAGTTTAGTGTGACTGTAAGTTGGTTCACTTCCTGTTCACCTCCCTTCATAATGCAGAAAACGTCATCTACATAACGTTTCCATAACTTTACACCGCTGGCTGTAAAATCTATCTTACTCTCAAAATGTTCCATCCAGATATTGGCCAAGACTGGAGCTACTGGGCTGCCCATTGCCACTCCGTCAATCTGAAGGTAGTATTGCCCGCGGTATAAAAAGAAGTTTCCCTCCAAACAGTGTTCTAGCACATCAACATATTGACTAGGAAGTTCATTGTCCTCTAGCATCTCTTTCACCACACCAAGACAGTCGTGAAGCGGGACCTTGGTGAAAAGTGATTCCACATCAAAACTCACCATAACTTCGTCTGGCTCAACTTTATAAGTCTTGATGATCTGGACAAAATGACGAGAGTCCTTCACGTAGGATGATGTCTTGCCTACAAGGGGCTGTAACACCGAAGCAATATGTTTAGCCAGGTCATACGTAGGCGAGTCTATCTGACTTACAATGGGACAGATAGCACTTAAAAACCTACGCGCTAATACCGATATTCTTGTACTTAAAGCCGATAAGGGTAATGCGACTGTGGTGATGGACACCTGTGACTATGACGCAAAAATGCGGGCTTTGTTGTGTGACGAGAAGGTGTACAAGCCAGTGAACTATAACCCGACTGCCAGAGTAACGAAGCGTATCAGAAGTCTCATCGCGGACCTGAAGGACTTGTTCACGGAGGATATGTATGAACGTCTTCATAGACCTGCAATAGTGCAGCCGCCGAAGCTTTATGGTCTACCAAAGATACACAAGAACCTTGTACCTTTGCGTCCCATTGTAAGTCAGATAGACTCGCCTACGTATGACCTGGCTAAACATATTGCTTCGGTGTTACAGCCCCTTGTAGGCAAGACATCATCCTACGTGAAGGACTCTCGTCATTTTGTCCAGATCATCAAGACTTATAAAGTTGAGCCAGACGAAGTTATGGTGAGTTTTGATGTGGAATCACTTTTCACCAAGGTCCCGCTTCACGACTGTCTTGGTGTGGTGAAAGAGATGCTAGAGGACAATGAACTTCCTAGTCAATATGTTGATGTGCTAGAACACTGTTTGGAGGGAAACTTCTTTTTATACCGCGGGCAATACTACCTTCAGATTGACGGAGTGGCAATGGGCAGCCCAGTAGCTCCAGTCTTGGCCAATATCTGGATGGAACATTTTGAGAGTAAGATAGATTTTACAGCCAGCGGTGTAAAGTTGTGGAAACGTTATGTAGATGACGTTTTCTGCATTATGAAGGGAGGTGAACAGGAAGTGAACCAACTTACAGTCACACTAAACTCCATACACCAGAACATCCGGTTCACACACGAAATGGAGACAAATAGGACTCTAGCCTTTCTTGATGTCAAAGTGATGGTGAGACCTGATGGTTCTTTAGCACACTGTGTCTATCGAAAACCGACTCACACTGACCGGTATTTGAACGCTGCATCGCACCATCATCCGGACCATTTGCAATCTGTTGTGTCTTCACTAATAAACAGAGCTCATGATCTGTGTGACCCTGAACATTTGGAGAGTGAGCTTAGCCATGTTCAGGAGGTTCTTAAACGCAACGGATATGCAAATAGAAAGACTACAAAGCGGAGAAGCCTTAAAAAGCCGGAGGTCAGCAGACAACCTATCTTTATGCCGTATGTGAAGGGGGTGACGGATAAAATTGGAAACATCTTTAAGAGATTTTCAATTAAGTCGGTTCTCACTCCCCACACAAAAGTCTCTCAGCAGCTTCGAACACCGAAAGATAGTATACCACTGCAAGTGCCAGGCGTATACAAGATTGACTGTAGCTGTGGCCGTTCATACATAGGGCAAACTAAACGTACAATAGCCGAACGCGTCAAGGAGCATATTACAGCGGTCAAAAATAGGCAAGTGAATAAGTCAGCGATTGCGGAACATCTGCTCGATTCAGGCCCTAACCACTGGATAGAACTACATGACCCAAAAGTTCTATCCAAAGAACGCCATTATTATAAGAGGATAGTTCGAGAGGTGATCGAGATCAAAAAACACCGAAATTTTAATCGTGATGGTGGTTATCGTCTCTCGTCTGCGTGGAATCCTATAATTAATAAGTGTGTTCGTGGTGGTCCGACTGTACGTCAGCCTGACACCGTCAGTGTTGTGTGTCGTAGTGTGAACGAGGACTTTTCTGGTTCTGAAGACGAATTGGGGGTAGTCGTGGATCCTACTCTCAATTCTCGGCGGTAGCTCCAGTACTTCAGTCATCCCGTGACCACGAACGCTGCAACGTGTTCGAAACGTCGGGAAACAAAATAAATAAAAGGTACGCGATAAAATCCCGTAATAATAATTATCAATATTTTACAGTCTATTGAGGGCTGTTATTTAAGTGCTTACCAGGGGCCTTACTATGAACTATTAGAGCAATGTCAAAGTAAGATTACTCTGATTCCGTACTAAAATAAGACTAAGGTAAGGTTAAAGTAAGCCTAACGCAGGAATGTTTTGGTAACGTCTCATCGTGGAGTGTCAAGTGTCAAGACGTTGACTCGAAGCAGGACTATTTTAACCTTGTTTTGACATTACTCTAAGAGTTGGTGGTACGCCGGCAGGTGGCGCTACTGACGAGCAAGTTCTAGTCTTGTTAGGCGTTCTTTTTTTGTTTTTTTTTATTTTTACGTTTTTGTTCACTTTTGTGAAAGAATGCACTATTTAGTCTAAAAGATAGCAGATGTCAAACGACGTCCTATTTTTTGACCAAGGTTCTATGACTTAGGAACTACTTTATAGTATAAATTTTCTAAATCAATTTGTTTTTAAAGCGAACATAGTTGCTTCATGTTCAAAAGTTGCCAGTACAGAGGCCAATTATAGTTTTGGTTTCCAAAAAACTATCAACTGTGAAATAAGGCAGCTGTAGGTTATTGGTAAAATAGGAAAAGCAAAATGTTGAGGCAAACCAGAGTATTTTGTTGTATAAACGTGTGATGCGAGCGCAAAAGAATGTAAGTGCACGTTATACTTACCCAGATGAAGAATCTCTTTAGATTGTTAAAAATTAGGTACAAGTACAATGACTAGCGTATCGCTGTATAAATAGGCCACAGAAAAACAAATTGGAAAGGCGACAATGTCATGGATTATTATAAGGTAAGGCTTTTTGTCTTTCGGAGTTGCCTCTAGAGTTGTACTGAAATACATAAATAATAAGGCGGTAGCAACTTTTAAGAGAAGTAAAGCTAAACCGGCCGGTTTACTGGCAATTCAAGTGCAACGTTAGAATGCTCCGAATGGTTTAGTGCGCTATTTGTTAGCGGGATTGGATTTTGTTTATTGTAATTGTTACATTGTTATTGGTACTATTTAGGTAAGCCATGTTCATTTGATATTTTATGTGAATTATGCTGAATTATGAATGAAACGGTCTGTCACCTAAAGCTTAGACAACTACTAAATCTGCGTGGCTTAAAAGGCTGCTTTAACAGAATCACATTAGGAATTACAATATAATGCCGTTCTTGTCACTCTCAGTCTATGAAAAGAGACGGCATATAGTTCAATTCCTATTGTGATTGAGCTATATTTAACGACCTTTTTAACTCCGCAGATGTCATCTCTTTTCATTGATCAAAAACATTATATAAATCCTTGGTAAGTTAACGATCGTCGCTTATTCTTTTATAGTTTTGTATCCTATTAAGCAGCAATAGGCTTGAATGTGGAATGCTTACTAGTAAAATGTACCTACCAAACGTGTGTTTTAATTTGCCTCTAAATACTCCCTCCGATAAGTATTATACGAGTAATAATCAATAATGAACACATCTTATACAATGTATCTTTAATGAATAATAATTATTATAAATCGAACTGTATTGTGAATATAATTGAATGTTCGTATTTTGTTTCAATAATGTCTCAAGTCTGATTTAAATAAATAAATAAATAATGCTGGACATTTCACACAGCATCATGTAGCCCCAAGCTAAGCAGAGCTTGTGTTATAGGAACCACATGACTGATATACTACTTAAATACCTACATTTTTTTTTTTTTAATACATACCTACATAATATACATAGAAAACACCCAGACCCGAGACAAATATTTGGAGATCATACAAACATTTGTCCCGCGGCGGGGATCGAACCCGCAACCTCCTGCGTCACAGGCGGGCCTTCACCCACTGCGCCACGGAGGTCGTCGCATTTAGTTGACACTTGAAATATAGTAGCGGGAAGCCTATTATATCTCAACAATGTACCAGGCACAACAATGTCCCGTTAAGTGTAGGCAATGATTGCCTCCTGACACTGTATTAAATCACCTTGTAAAGATGTAAAGACTTACTATTTTTTTTTTAGACTGTTTAAATTCTAGAATGCAAGCGAAAACGTGAATGAAAGAAAACTAGTGTCGATAACAGCTATGGTGCTACTGGTTCCCAACCTATGGTCCGCGGACCACTGGTGGTCCCTGGAACCACCCGAAGTGGTCCGCGAAGCTATCCAAAATATGTTGAGTCAAATTATTGGAGATTAAAGGAGAACAAAAGAACATTTTACTCCATTTGAAATAGGTACTTACCTATTCAATTTAACTTATTAGTTAGAGAAAGGCTCCCCCTTCAGTTGGGTACTGTTGGTGGTCCGCGACAAGTCAGAAAGTTTATCAAATGGTCCCTCATCTCTAAAAGGTTAACAACCACTTTAATCCCGCTCTTCTATAATCCGGAATATTAATGAACTAGCCAACATTTCATTACCGGCGCGTGTGAGCGACAAGCATTATTCAACCGACGCACAATGTTCCATTAGGCTGTTCTAGCTGGACAAAAAGGGTTGTCGCATTTCCTTCTCTGCACTAGCTTAAATTAAAGTAAAAACCCGTGAGATCACGATACCATTAATTGTTTTTTAATAGTACAGTCGTATTAAAAGTTATAGCTTTCGCAAAGTCAAAATGAGGGCGAGTTAACATGAATACATTCGTTATTTTGCTTTTTGTTTGTTAGCATCCAAATTCGAATACATGGTAGATAGTGGTGATTTTTTTGATGGATCATGAAGTAGTTGGAATGTAGTATTTTTTTATGTTATAACTTTTAACAAAAAGTGTCTCCTACAGAAAAAAAAACCGGTTGAACACAAAAGATATCGATATTTTGACACATATTTCATCTTTCTCAGAGCAGAAACTACTTGCCCCCACTTGTCCCCAGGCTGGAATTTATATATATTGTACAATCAACTATCTAGTTTAATAAAATGTTAGTCATAAGCTGCGCACAAGTGTACATCTATTTTTTTTTAAATATTTTTTCGGAACACGTCCTAATCTTCTCGAGTGCAGATTTTTTAGAGAAATGGATCAAATACGATAAAAATGAATGAAATTCATTGTTATTTGATTTTTTTATGCTCATGAATGATGTCACAGACGAGTCTATAAGTGATTTTAAAAGGAATATTGCTCGAACATCAATGAAATTGGCTGAAAAATGGGTTAGTTGCGGAAAAAATCGTAATCGTTTTAAAAATTTGCCATTAGAGACTAATTGGTGATTTTGAGTTTTCTATCATATGTATTGTTCGAGATGGATCGTGTCCCAGACGTAAAACGGTCAATTACTTATTCTAAGGTACTCGGCCTTACTTAGAAACGTGCGAAAGTAAGAAAGTTTGGCAGATCTAAGTTTTTCCGGTGTTGATTCCGATGATTCCGAGTAATATCTATATTTTTAATTATTTAAAACTGAATAAATAAATTTTTTTGCCGGTTTAATATTGTAAAATAAATAAATAAATACTTAGATATAAATAATGCTGAAATTTCACACAGCATCCATCATGGAGCCCCAAAGTAAGCATAGCTTGTGTTATGGCAACCACATGACTGCTGTACTACTCATATACTTTTTTTTTGTAAATACAAACTCACCTAAATCTATACTTCTATCCTTAAATTTAAATACCTATACTTATACTAATATAATAAAGCGGAAGAGTTTGTACGTTTGAACGCGCTAATCTCTGGAACTACCAGTCGGATTTAAAAAATTCTTTCTGCATGTGATAGTGAAACTTCTGAGGGAGGTTATAGGCTACTGTTCATCATCATCACCATAAACCATCACTACACTAACCATCACTACGTTGCAATTGGTTCGTTCGTTCGTTCAACACGTACTAAGTTGCTCCGCGCTTATAATACTTTTTACGAGTTATAATGTCGATAAAAACGATGGAAAGTATTGTGCGCGAACTACAATTAACTGTTGTGTCACTCGTCAATAAAGTTGAATCGTTAGAGTGTAAAATTTGTGAACAATCTGAGATTATCTCCAAACTTGGTGCGCCTAGTACGAATACTTCTACCCGCAAGTCGATGACAAGCGCCTCGATTCAATCAGCTGTCGTGCCCCAGCGACCGGTTCGAACTGCGCGCGTACAAGCCTCGGCTGCTATAGCTGAGATGCCCAGCGCAGCGAACAAACGCCGCAATGGACGTGTCAGTACTGCGATACCTACGAAAAATGACGTCGTGCCAACGACTACTCAACCCGAACAACGGAGCAATCCCAAGGATATAACCTACACTAATGAATCACTGAATGGACTTTCTACAACAAAAACATTGCCGACTGTGCCCTCTGTGGCACTAGAAATCACGAATGTGCCCCCAGTGGCACTGGAAATCACAAAAAATGTTGTAGATCAAACTCAGAATGATTGGCAAGTAGTAAGCAGACAACGTAGTAGGCACAAACAACGTCCCGTTGTTGTGGTTGGAACGGCGAATAGCACTGATGATCTACAAGCAGCTGAGCGCGTTAGATACATCCAAGCGTGGAGTTTCAGACCGGATACTACTCCAGAATCAATACTTAACTTTCTAAACAAGATCACTAAATCCAATTACATCGTCGAGAAACGAAATATTAAATCGGATAGGCATGCTTCTTTCGTCATCGGGATGCCGGATAATGTATACACTGAAGTGACGACACCTACTGCCTGGCCCTCCGGAATTCGGTTCTCGGAGTGGTTTCTTTTCAGGCCCCGCAGCCCGCGGGGCAGCGAACGTACCGACTAGGTGTTCTATACCTACTTCAACATGTGACCCGCGCGTCTCCAAGATGCTGCGTAGTGACGAGGAGAACTGTTTTAACAAGTTGGTGGTTTGTCATCATAACATTTGCTCTCTTAAAAATAAAACAAGACACTTAGAAGTGATGGTTGAAAATGAAATGAAATGTGAAGTTCTTTGTATAACCGAACACCACTTGAAAGACTATCAAATAGATCAAATTACTATTAATAATTTTACTTTAGGCTCCTACTTTTGTAGACCAATTATTGACCGTGGTGGGTCATGTATTTATATTAGGAATGACATTAAGTTTAAGGATTTCGACTGCACCAACTTATCCGTTGAGCAAGTATGTGAGGTATCAGCTGTGGAGCTTACCGATTATAATATTGTAGTAGTATGTTTGTATAGATCAAACAAAACACCTGTTTCCCTATTCTTTCCATTGTTAGAACGCTTGCTCGATAGGCTAGTAGATAGCGGAAAGGATTGCATTGTAGTTGGAGACATGAATGTAGACTGCCTATGCCCGCTAAACAGTGACCAGAAAAAGCTGTACGATATCCTTTACACGCGTAATTACAGTAATATTGTAAATCTCCCCACGAGAGTAACTGCTACAACAAGTACTTGTTTAGATCACGCCTACGTAAGTGGTGAGCGAGTGCAGGCCGGAACTGCGCGCGCGACCCCATTGCGCATGCTACGGAGCGACCACCATGCCGTACGAGTCGAGCTGCAATGCGAGTCGAGCATGCCGCCTGCGCCGCGCTTTGCCCGGTCCTATACGAACGCGAATCGATGTAACTTCGTTTCATCAATTGAAAGCGTCGATTGGGTTGAGGTAAGTCAAAAGCGAGTTACTGCGAACGAGCTAGCCCAAACAATTTTAAACATTTTAATAACCAAATTGGAAATTTGCTTTCCTTTTAAACGCGTATCAATTAAGACTAAAACGAAGTCATGGGTTACGAAAGAAATTGTCAGTCTGGAGTTCCTACTCCGAGAAATTAAGTCTTGTGTTACAAAATTTCCTTCAAACATAGCGTTAACGAATATATTTAGTGAGTTTCAAAATAAATTTGATACAATTCTCAGAACAGAGAGAAGTCGTTTTTATTGTAGCATTATTTCCGGCTCGACTAACACGACTAAATCCATGTGGGATGTCGTGAGGCTCGAGACTGGAAGACGCCGACCGAATCTTGAGCTTATCGAGTGCCTTCGAAAACCCGACGGCTCCAAGTACGCGAGCGGAGCTGAGGCGGCGGATGCAGTGAACTCACATTTTGTGAACGTTGCGGCGACTTGCGGCGCGCCGGCCGCCAACGTGACGGCAACGTCACGTGCACTAGCAGGCGCGCGAGCCCCTGCAAACCGTTCGCTCAGGCTCAAGCCTTTCACCCCTCTAGAGGTTTTTAAAATTATATCGAGCGGAGTAGCGCATAAGCCGACGAAGGACATATATGAAATATCGGTGTCCTTGGTTCACGCAGCCTCTGCGCCGCTTAGTTATATCCTGTCAACACTTTTTAATTTGTGCATGCGAAAGGGACACTACCCCCAGGTGTTAAAAAATGTCAGGGTATCACCTCTATTCAAGGGTAAAGGTAAAAGGGAGGATCTGAACAGCTACCGACCAGTCTCAATAATTCCCGCGATAGCAAAAATTTTTGAGCACGGCCTCAGTGCAAGACTCACAGAATACCTGGAGGATACTCAATCCCTGTCCGACAGACAATTCGCCTACAGGAAGGGAAGGTCCACGACCGACGTGGCCCGAGAGCTGGTAAGTCATGTGCTGCAGGCTCGCGAGGAGCGACTTCATGTGGCGGTCATTCTGTGCGACCTTTCGAAGGCCTTCGACGTCGCCGATCATAGTGTGCTCATCGTCAAATTAGCACACTACGGTATCGATGGCCCCGCACTGGCTCTCCTGAGTGATTTTATGAAAAATAGACAGCAGACCGTGACAGGTGGCGGAAACGTCAAATCGGTGCCCCTCGGAACGTCTATAGGTGTGGCTCAAGGATCATCGCTGTCCAATATCATGTTCTCCCTCCTCCTCAACGACCTGCCCGACTGCGTAAGTGACGCACATACACTTATGTATGCAGACGACGTTGCTGCTGTCGTCACGGCGCCCACTGTGGATGACTTGGAGAGGAGGTTGAACATGGTAGCTGCGGAGTTGCACAAATGGTTCCATCACAACGGTTTTCTTTTAAACGTCACTAAAACCAATTTTGTGCACTTTAACCTTGCAGGCCGTACCTACAGAGGCTTAAATGTATCCCTTGGAGGTGTCGCAATCTCTCAGGTCAAGCATACTCCGTTCTTGGGATTTATGGTAGATGAGGGCCTAAAGTGGGATCTGCACATTGATAGACTCTGTGAGAGGGTTGGCAGGGCCTGCTTCGCTTTATGGCGTCTATCCGCGACTCTTGAAGAGGGGATGACCAGGAGCTGCTACTTTGCATCCGTTCACTCGCTCCTTCAATACGGCGTAGAGCTGTGGGGAGGCGCTGCCGACTGGGAGCGAGCGTTCAGGATGCAAAAGAGAGCTGTTCGAGCTATTATGAGAGTATCCTGGGATACCTCTGCTCGCCCCCTCTTCAAGAAACTAAAAATAATGACATTACCCGCCCTCGTCATATTTAATGCAGCTGTGTATGCTCGCCTCCACTTGGACGAGTTCGCAGGTCTCGGCGACGTCCATAGATACCCGACCCGACACGCTCAAAGACTACGAGTGGAACGACGGCGGCTCGTAAAATCGACCAAGCTGGTTCACGCGATGGGGCCATGTGTCTACAACCGTCTCCCAGGCTGTATTACAGCTGCACTATCAATGCAAGCCTTTAAAAAAAGGCTGAAAAACTGGCTTATCGAGCAAACCTTTTACAGGGTCGACGAATTTTTTAATAACTGCTCCTTTACGGTTTAATGTAATTAATGAAATTTAATGTTTATTGATTATTATTATGAATTGATTGTTTTTACTATTTTATTGACCGTTTTTAGTTTATTTTTACATAATTAATTTCTTGTATTGATTTATTTTTACTTCCCACTTATTGTTAAATAAGTAATAGTAAGTACCTAAATATTGTGACATGTAACATTTTAAGTTACCAATAAAGAATCTGAATCTGAATCTGAATCTGAACTACGGAGGCAACGCCGCGAGGGCGCTGCTCATTAAAGATATAAAACAACCAGACCCGAGGCAAATATTTGCAGATCATAGAAACATTTGTCCCGGGATGGGGATCGAACCCGCAACCTCCTATGTCTCAGGCGGGCCTTCACCCACAGCGTCATAGAAGTCGTTAAAAATTACTAAACTAATAAAAACCACAAGAAAGTAATAAATGATGATGATGATGATGCTAATGATGATTTTTCGACAAAACATGTTCAAATAATATGTGCAGAGTATTTTAGAGCAGATTTGAAGGCATAAATAATATTGTCCAGCTAGCTTGTTCTAAGTGAAACACTGTGCGACGCCGCGATGTTGCGCTTTCGGCTCGTTTCCTCCTCACTTTATAGAATAGAATAAATTGTATATATTTATTAAAAACAAACAAAATACAATTAGATGTAGGTACAAATCAAGTGACAAACAAGTTTTAATCAACATCAAAACAAAAGACAAATTGCGTAAAGTTTTTTTAGCCCACTTCCCTTATTGTTTTAATTAAAATGTTATTGCTTGCGTAACTCTTAAAACGACAAATCTATGACACATACTGTCATAGATTTGTCGTTTTAAGAGTTACGCAAGCAATACTAAAAAAACTTTACGCAATTTGTCTTTTGTTTTGATGTTGATTAAAACTTGTTTGTCACTTGATTTGTACCTACATCTAATTGTATTTTGTTTGTTTTTAATAAATATATACAATTTATTCTATTCTATAAAGTGAGGAGGAAACGAGCCGAAAGCGCAACATCGCGGCGTCGGTTGAATAATGCTTGTCGCTCACACGCGCCGGTAATGAAATGTTGGCTAGTTCATTAATATTCCGGATTATAGAAGAGCGGGATTAAACAGTTTTGGTGGAAGTGGTACTAGTTATAAGAAACAGCGTTTACGCTGTTACAAGGTAGAAGAGACTAGCGACCCACTCTGAATTTAATCAGGTTTCCTTATTATATCTGAATGAATGAACTTTTCAAATTGTCGGTATCTTATTTGACTGTATTTTTAAGTTTTCCCTGTGTATTTTAATTATCATGTCTAGAATAACTCCTGAAAGTTTTAAAAGTGTAAATATAAGATATTTAACGTAAAAAAAATAATTTAAAACCGTTATGTCCCAATTCTAATCAATAAAAAAACTAAAAACCCATTGCGATTACAACTCAAACTTTTAAATAATTTGGTATAGGATTCTGATTCTGCTTGATTTTGAAGATCAAGTGAGGGTAGTTGTGAAAACTGCCGTTTCTCATTACATACTTCAGTACATCCCTTGACCACGGTGGTTGCGAAAATAAAACGTCGAAAAATCAATCGTATGCCAAAACATTTAAGTGTCAGGTTTTGTTCATCAAACGAGACACTGACAACACTATACCTACACTATATTGATCATTGAACGGGGCGATTGGGTGCATTCTGTTTACTCTGTCTGTTGACGTCATTCCTTTTTACAAGGATGATTGACATTGTACTGTACAGGCATTAGCGGCATTTACACGATAGAGATTATCCCACGGATCCGGACTGTAAAGATATCTGTAAAGATATCTGTAAAGATATCTTTAAAGATAACTGCGGATAAAACTAGCGGCCTTTAAACGCTAAAGATTTTCCCACGGATCCGGACTGTAAAGATATCTGTAAAGATATCTTTAAAGATATCTGTACAGATAACCGCAGATTTTGGACTGGCGCGTGGAACGGTATTTTACAAAGTTTTTTTCTTGATTCTTGAATTTTGAACCTTGAATCTTTGAAGTGACAGCTGTCAAACTTCAAATGGCCATATCTCGGGAACTACTCGTCCTAGACTCCCCGTTCTCAGTTCAAATGAAAGCTATGACCAAGATCTTCATTTCAAGTGACAGCTGTCAAACTTCAAAGCACCATATCTCGGAAACTACTCGTCCTAGACTCCCCGTTCCCAGTTCAAATGAAAGCTATGACCAAGATCTTCATTTGAAGTGACAGCTGTCAAACTTCAAACTGCCATATCTCGGGAACTACTCGTCCTAGACTCCCCGTTCCCAGTTCAAATGAAAGCTATGACCAAGATCTTCATTTGAAGTGACAGCTGTCAAACTTCAAATGGCCATATCTCGGGAACTACTCGTCCTAGACTCCCCGTTCCCAGTTCAAATGAAAGCTATGACCAAGATCTTTATTTGAAGTGACAGCTGTCAAACTTCAAACCGCCATATCTCGGGAACTACTCGTCCTAGACTCCCCGTTCCCAGTTCAAATGAAAGCTATGACCAAGATCTTCATTTGAAGTGACAGCTGTCAAACTTCCAATGGCCATATCTTTGGAACTACTCGTCCTAGACTCCCCGTTCTCAGTTCAAATGAAAGCTATGACCAAGATCTACATTTTCAATAACAGCTGTCAAAATGACATCTGTCATCTGAAATGTAGATCTTGGTCATAGCTTTCATTTGAACTGAGAACGGGGAGTCTAGGACGAGTAGTTCCCGAGATATGGCCATTTGAAGTTTGACAGCTGTCACTTCAAATGAAGATCTTGGTCATAGCTTTCATTTGAACTGAGAACGGGGAGTCTAGGACGAGTAGTTCCCGAGATATGGTCATTTGAAGTTTGACAGCTGTCACTTCAAAGATTCAAGATTCAAAATTTCAGATTCAATGTTCAAAATTAAAGAATCAAGGATCGAAATCCAAGATCGAAACCAAGGATCGAAATCAAGGATCGAAATCAAAATCAAGGATCAAAATCAAGGATCGAATTCAAGGATCGAAACCATGGATCGAAATCAAGCGCTGATTTTGTCGAGCGCGATAAAGTAAAAATATCCTGAAATTTAAATGACATGGGCACACTACTAATCCAACAACGAGTGTGAAAGAGACAAAGCTACCAAGAAAGCCTCTCAACAAGACCAATAATCCTTATAACCAAGATTAAATGATAATAGATCGTTGTGTGGACTGTACAGATATCTGTAAAGATATCCGCGGATAAAACTAGCGGTCTTTAAACGGTAGAGTTTTTAGCACGGATCTGGACTGTACAGATATCTGTAAAGATATCTTTACGGATATCCGCGGATAAAACTGTCAAAGGTTGGAATGGCAGAGATCGATCCGCGGGAAAATCCGCAGGCCGATCTCTGCGTGTAAATGCTGCTATTGAATATTGAGGCAAAAAAGTAAACATGCTCAATATGATCATGACGTACACTCAGAGCTCCACAAACTCAATATAAGGATGACTAGGGACCTGTAATGCAGGGGCCACACTACGGGGATATGGAAAATGTTACGGCTTACGGCCACACCACAAAAATCCGGAAAATTATTTGCCATATCCCCGTAGTGTGTCCCCTTGCATGGCAGGTAATACAAATATACATTTAGAACATTGTCTTCTTTTTAATTAACTGGTACCTTTTCTATATTTGGCAGACTATAAGAATATAAGAATATAAGCCCTATAAGAATACTCTAGTTTTCTCACTATGCTTTACCTACTACATCATTCAATTAGTTATGATGTCATCTTGATCAATGTATAGTTAATTTCTCAAGTAAAAAACTCTAGTACAGTCAAGATTCGAGCCCACGACAAAAGTTAGGCCAACACCGCACCGACACATACAATGAATAAAACATTCACCAAAAAAATGTTTAATGTAAGTGCACTTCAAGTACCTACGCTTTCATGTGGATTAACAGCCCATAAATAACTGAACACTTTTTCACTGACCGGTATTGAACCACAGGGTAAAGCTACGTTCGTACCGACGCGTGAATTGAATTCTACAATGTATGTGCTGCGTTGGCTAAGTGGGATTAAAATAAAATTAAAAAAAATTGATTGAAGAAGGATTGTACACTGTATATCTACAGATATTGATCGTAACAGACACGTAGCTTGGCAGACAAAATAATTTTCTTCTACACAGTTTGTATAAACGTATTATCTAACGTAACGTAGCCGCATAGACACGCACAGGCACGGGCCGCGCAGCCACGGTACGGTATTCGCGCGAAGAATTTTGTCTGCACGATGCGTGTCTGTCCGTGTCTGTGTGGCTATGTTACGATAGCTGCTGTAAATAGATAATCATAACGGGACCGTGTGTCTTCTCTGTCTTTTGTTTGAGAGCGAACGAGACCGATGATGTCTGTCGTTATCTGTCAATGTCTGGCAGTCCTTTATACCACATTTATTTGTACCACAGTGAGTGGCTTGCCTTTTGGCCAACAATATTTTACCAATACAGGGCAAAGGCTTTAGAAAAACTACCCTCGTTGCTATTATGTAAATTTCTACCTAGTATTCGTTCATTGAACTTACTCGTAGGTTAGTATCATAAGCTATTAATTTGTTGATTAACTTCTTGAGTGAAACCTTTTAAGTGGATTACTCGGGTATTTATTCAGTAGCGAATGAAATATAAAAGTCTACAAGAGTGGCACACAAAGGAAATACATTTATTAATCAAGAGTGAAGCAGTGAAAAATAATGTATGTACTGCAGTGACACACGATTTTAGGATTATTTCACTCAAAACGGCCTAATTTCTACATCTAAAACAAAGACATTTTTTTCAGAAATCCGTACCCATATTATAAATGTGAAAGTGTGTTTGTTTTTTTGTTTGTCCTGCTTTCACGTCAAAACGGAGAGACGGATTGACTCGTTTTTTTTGTGGAGATAGTTGGAGGGCTGGAGAGTAACATAGGCTACTTTTTATCCGGGTACCACGTGAGCGAAGCCGCGGGCAGCAGCTAGTTTAGTATAAATAGTGATTTCCAATCGATAAACTTATTCCAATGACAGACATGCTATTTTTCACTTCGACGTTTCATTTCCCGAAGAAAGAAAACAAATCTAGTTCTGTAACAAAACCCAACGAGCACTATTCGTTATTTTCGTACCGACAGCGAACCTTGGCTACCAGTAAATACTATTTTTAGGGTTCCGCGTCTTAAAAAAAAAACGGCACATTTCGAAAATTACGTTGCAACACTTTCTGATCTATTGAGAAAAGTGAAAAGTGACTGGGTACGCAAGTAGAGGAAGATCAAAAAAGAAGTGGTTAAATTGTGTAAGACGATATGAATGTGAGAGGAGTGAATTCAGAGTTGACGAATGATAGAGGTGAGTGGAAGAGAAAACACGTTATGACGACCTCACTTAGCGTGGGATAAGAACAAGAGAATGATGTTAAGAAAAGTTAAAAGTAAAAAATATTTAACAGGGTTGACATTGATTATGACAGGGAAAGTTTAAAGTTGGTTTCAAAGGCTTGTTTGGTTTTTTAAAATGAAGAGATATTAATCTAAATTGTTTTTGAAACAGTTATATAATTTTGAAACTGTTACCTAATAAAAAATTATAGAAACAGTGTCAATGTTTTGGTGGTGAAGTCTGTAACATCATAAAAGGTCAAAAACGCTATCTATTTAAAGTCTTTAAAAATGCAAACAATCTTTAAATCATTCTAAATAGTTTGTGCAATAGCCTTATAACTCACCACTGCAAAACCAATTAATCACAACCACGGAACCACAAAAACGTCCGACCTACTCACACTTATCTATATTTATTGAAAGCCGCAGCTCGTTCCGACCTTTTCATCGGGTTTTACAAACCATGAACCCGATACGATATCTCATTGGCAAATTTAGCGTGAAGCGTACATTCGTGGTATAGACGGCCTCGTTTGACCCTTTAATAGCAATAGGCCTTGGTTTTATGGCCTGTTACTTGTTTTGGTAACTTTTAGTAACAAAAACGAGGTTAGGTTACATGTAAACTAAACGGATGAACAGGAAGAATGACACAGTAAAACATTTGTTTTTACGATACGTAATATATTTCCCGTTTAGCTTACGGAAGTTTAGATTGTGAAATGCATGATGAGAGTATGATGAGATAAATGATAAGAGTAAATGAAACAAAAAAAATAATCATTATCTGGGATCTTTAAAAATCGAGAACACAGCTTATTTATATGGTATAACTTTCATATATGGTCAGTAAAAAAAAAAGCTTTCAAGTAGATAAAATATATCTGCAATAAAAACATTGTTTCATTATGAAAGATATTTGCTTACATCAAACTGTTTATTTTCCAAGTAGCAAATGCCGATGCCTCATCGCGAGCAAAACTTCTTTTCCCTAACGATGGCCCTAATGGCAGAATAACGACAAATAATCGCTAGAGATCTTCGATATAACTCATAAATTATTCATTTTACAATTAATATCAGTACTTTATGCACGAGTTTTTTTGCGCTATCGAATTATGTTTGGAGTTAATGGACTGCTGAAATGACATCACGACTTTGTGTGTGTGTGTGTGTGTGTGTGTGTATGTGTGTGTGTGTATGTGTGTGTGTGACAAGTCTAGTCTCAGCTTTGATCACCTCATGACAAAGTAGGGAAATATTAGAGCGGCAGTTCGCGCCAGAGACCGAGACCTTAGACGGAGACCAGAGACAGAGACAGGAGACCTTTAAACTGGTGATTCTCTGTCTCCTGTTTCTATAACGCGCCTTTACATAGCCTATCTCAGCCCCTTGATTGTCTATCTTTGCTAGCGACCAAAACCGGTCTCAAACTCTTAAATATGATAGTTCAGTGACCACGCAAGTAGCTCCATCACTCTCATCTCAACGAGACCGAACGCGACAAAAAATACCTACGCCACCATTTTGACAGTTTGAGACATGTTAGACAATCAATCTGCTGGTTTCGGTCTCCCGTCTCGGTCTCCGGCGCGAACTGAACCGAATCTAATATTTCCCTACTATGTCTTTATTGTATTCTACTATGTGTATTCTGCCCATTCTTACCTATGGTACCCAAACAGGTCTTTAACCGAGGCTCAAAAGTCCAAGCTCAAGGTCTGCCAAAGAGCTAAGGAACGCAGCGTGGTAGGGGTGAAGAGAACCAACAAAGTAAGGAATACTACTATTCACGCAAAGACCGGGATCGAAGACGTCGGTGAAAAGACTGCCAAGATAAAATGAAGCTGGGTGGGACACGTGAGTCATATGAATATATGAATGGTGACAGGTGGGCAGGGATTATCATGCCATGGGTGCCTGATGGGCGACGAAGCCGGGGCAGGTCGAGAAAACGTTGGCGGGATGATCTCGACACCTTTCGGAGGGATTGGTGGGATATAAAAGACCGAGACAGATGGAAACGATTGGGGTAGACTTTTGCCCAACAGTGGGAAGATTTAATGTTTAAAAAGTCTGTAAAATAAAAAACTGTAAAGGCGGTGGCCTTTACAGTTTTTCAAGCTGATCATTACCAGGGTGACTATGGAAACCGATGGATCAGTAACTTGTGCTAACATCACATCACAGTCGCAGCCGACAGGTGGCTCAAATAGATTACATTCCTTAGAATTTAATGAATAAAGTTTTCTATTCAAGGAAATTATTTCCCTTTGAGGATAATTCTTTGTGAACGTCTTTGAGTGTGAGTTTTATTGTATTCGAGTTGATTTCGGTATGTATTTTGAGAGATTCTTTGACATACTTAAGCCTTTGCATATTTTACTAGATAAAATTATTAAGCGTCATAAAAATGTATTGAAAAACATTCATACGATCATACGATTCTTCTTTTTTCAGTAGGTCAAAAACCCCTTTTTTTGCATGTAGGTCTTTGTACCACGGAGTATGTGCTACTTATCGATCGAGCGAGCGAAGCGAGTGAAGATCTTAGTGGTAAGTTGGGCGATTTTGCTTTGTATGTTTGTATGTTTGTATGTTTCACGAATTGTTGTTCGCGCATAACTGTCGAACCGTTCATCCAATCTGCATGAAACTTGGTAGGTCAATTGGTTGTGGTAAGGAAATTTACGGGGGAGCATATGAGCTTAATCGATGAAGGGGTTGTGAAGATATTGGGTTCCCAAGGGGGTAAAAAATTATGAAAGTTACACAAATATATTGAGTGGGGTGTCATACGAAAGGGCTTATTTTGTACATTCCAAAATGGTTTTTATTTTTAATCTAGGATGTATAGTTTTTGAAATACGACCAAAGAACAAAAACTACGAAACCAGAGCTGCAAGAGCTCCCGTTTCATAGAGTTTCGATGTCTTCGTAGCTCATTGACTGGTCGGTCTTAAAAAGAGAGTGGCATCGTTGCGGTTTGGTTTGCAATGATTTTAGATGCTACTTGATTTATTTTCATGATAAAAAATTTTTTGATAGAGAATGAAAATAATTGGGGTAAAAAAAGTTAAGTAAGTACCTAAACAAATAATATTGAATGGGGTGTCAAATGAAAGGTCTTTATTTTTACATTCCAAAATAGTTATTATTTTTATTCTAGGACGTATACTTTTAAAAATACGACGAGAATTCATAAATATGAAATAAATGAAAAATTAGACACGACATTATGTATTGCATGCATGCTTGTATTTTTTACCATGAAGAGCTAGCGCAATACCATTTTTACTTTACTTTAATAGGCATACTCGGCAGTAGTAGTACTTGAAATTATAGGGGTAGTCAGAAGAAAGTCCAAACGTAAGCCATCTACGGTGCGCGAGATCTCAGTTCGGGGCGAACTACTAGTACCTATATTTATTTTAAGAACTTTTCTGTACTACCATACTTCACGCAAATAAATTATTTCTATTTCCTTATTTATTTTTAGTGAGCGATTGTTGAAATGATTTTACTATTATTATTAAGTGGCGCTGAGTAACGTTATCCAGGAAGTAATAACTAGTAGTAAATACCAATAGTTCAAACAAGGCTCTCTCCAATATCCAAATACAGGAACCTCACAATCTGCACGGAAGTATCCAATACAAACATGGATGCATTTTGTACACACATAACTACGGATCGAACCGAGCACTAGGTCAATACAAGCACCGATTCTGCGTAAATCTTGCATGTGTGGCTACGAGAATACTGCAATATTTTGACTTGCTAAATATTAGACACAAGCTGACGCCCGCATGGACTACTATTTTGTTTATCCCACGGGAACCGTGCATTTTTTCTGGATAGAAAGTAGCCTATGTCCTATTCCCGGTTATTATCTTTTAAATTTCAGCCAAATCGGTTCAGTGGTTGTCGAGTTATAGAGGAACATACATCCAAACAAACATCCAAACTTTCGCATTTATAATATTAGTGTGATGTGATTATTTAACACACGGGAATTATTCACGTAAAAATATCGTCGATTTAGATACCTACCGACAATGTTTCGATTCATCCAGAGAATCTTCATCTGGGTAAGGAGGGAGTTGCGGCAAGGTTACTCCTCGCGGAATATTGCTGGTTTTATCTTGATTGCTACAATATATTTTTCAGATTTTTCCATGATCTGATAAAGGAACTTCTGCAAAATGTGGGTATGTATCAATCAGTGCTTGTTTGGGAGTGCCCCTGACTACCTCTTTGACATCTAAGAGAAAGACTACCGCACTTTAGGAGATATTTCAATACAATATTTCATTTTCGTATAATAAAGTCGTTGATATCAGAAATTACGAGTAGGTACCACATTCAATAAACTTCTATTCAATAAAAAAAAAAGCGTCGTCAAGTAACATAAGAACATAAAAGATAGATTGGAATAGAGCTTTGAGATATGTCATGGTCAGACAGAAGGCTCACTTCGCGAAAATAAATATATAAATAGCTACTCTAATATCGAATGATATAAAGTGCAATTCAGCTCGCGTAAGCGCTTATTGTCTATCGTTTTAATCACCTAAACATTGCCTCTCTTTCTAACGCATAACTCTGTCGCTGTCAGGCGCGGAGTGACGTGGAAGGGTTGTCCGACTTGTCACATAAATAGTAATCGACGCGGGCGGCTAGCATGCGAGCCGAGCGGAAAGTGGAAACCCACGGTCATACGCCGCGCCGCCTCCCCGAATAGGCGCGCGGCAGAATGTACCTAAACTGCGGAGTGAAACCCTCCTGCTAATAATGTCACAACTGACTCACAACTAGGAGTAAAACCATTATCTAGAAGTTCCTAGCCCCAAATCTTCATCGTAACAATAAATAGTTGCACAATCCGATCGGTGTCGTCGCGTGCCGCGGCAACCAAATGGACCATTACGTGGCCGCTTCCTTATGCATGCGATATCTAAAGTTGATGGCATAGGTACGGGCAATTGTGGCTTGCACCTGGTTTATCTATTAATTATCTAATGTATATTAAACTAGCAGAGCCCTCGTGGCGTTGCCCCCGTGGTGATGGTATATGGTGATGATGATGATGTTAATGAAATGCTTTTAGCGCATCGTGCCCACTGCGATGAATACTTAATATTGCCACACCTTTCAAACGCATAACTCTGTCTCTGTCTTTTATCAGGATTTACAGAAAAAAGCCGTCAGCGGGGTCCGCCACCGCCAATATACTTATAGCTTTACACCTAAGTGCAGAGTGCACCTTCTGTAAGCAGTATTTTTATTCTGTAATATTCTGTGGCTTGCATCAAATATGTTTTTAGACATACCTCTGACTTCCCTCTTAGACGCTTTCAAATGATCTTATATGCTTAAGATTTGAGATAATTTCTACCGAGTTTTGGCGTTTACCAACAAAATCAACTCAAAATATTTCTAGATAGTAATATGGACATATACTTTATTATGTTTGTAACTCACGAGTGAAACCATGATGAGAAGCTAGTAATCATACAAAGCAAAACACAAAACAAACATACGAAAGGTGTATTGATAAGTAAGGTGCTATATAACATTTTATTAGAAAACTTTCTCCAAAGCAACATTTTTATAATCCTCCGAAGTGCTCACCCTGCTGATGGTCGAAGCTCATTATATAAATTACTCTCATCCACCAGCAAAAAGGTAGAAGAGATAATATTTTACTGTGACACAGCTTATTTAAGACATTCAGCTCAGTCTTTATGCATCTCCATTAAACTAGTGTGAGTAGAAGCTGACGGTGCAAAAACTTCCACAAATAATGAAACTAAACAAAGCCGGGAAAAGAAGGCAAAAATAAAATGATTGTGATTCAGATAGTACCTATATCTATTCCTATAAAGTTCTAGTGGAAACTACCCTATTTCACAGATCTCAAATACTTACTCCATTGGCTCAGGGACCCAAAGTGAGTTTTGGCCTCCGAAACGAGAATTCGCCAGTTCCTTCTGTCCATTGCTGCCTCTAGCCAGTTGTCGGCTCCGAGGTCGCGCAGGTCTGCTTCTATTCTGTTGCTCCAGCGATACTTGGGACGACCAATCGGTCGACGGCCGTCTGATCTTAAATATAAGTATTTATTATCCAATCTTTGCTACCTTATTTCATTAATAACTTGAAAATGTTATTAACCGGTGTTCACTATGCCTTCGTGCACTTGAAGCGCTCGTGGCGTAGCTTGCTGAGACGTTCTAGATTGATCGTTGAAGTTAAGCAACGTTGTACGCGGTCATAATTTGGATGGGTGGCCGCAAGTGGCATTACGTGCTGAGCGCTTCCGTACTTCGGAGGACACGTTAAATTGTCGGTCCCAGCTCATAACGTAGGCCTTTAGGTGGCCTAAAAACTCCGTCACCAGAGTTGGCCACTAGTTCATACGAACTTACTTACTTTTACTATGCCTTCTGTATTTTTAGGTTAGTGGAAACCTGTAATGAGAAATTCTCATGTATACGACCGTGTACTAATTTAACTTAAACAAAAATTGATATGCCTTTATAGGTTTTTTTAAGTGAACCATTTACACTTTTTATGAGCTATAACCATGATCCGACGCTTTTTTGTTCAGTTTAGATTGCGGTTTCGATAATTATTTTGCTTTAAAACAGTTTCTAGTGGTTTTATTGCTGATCACCTTCTGAAAGAGATTTCTTTTAAGCTTTGATATTGAAAAGGAAAATATTATGCAAATTTTAAAGACATTGCTTTAGTCTTGTAAAGCAAATAAATAAATAAAATATTGGTGGAAACACACAGCGCCACCTAGCCCCAAACTAAGCAAAGCTTGTATTATGGGAACCAGATAACTGATAGAATATTATATTTGTATCCCATTTTTATTTCTCCCATTCAAACTGACTGCTTTTGACACGGCAGTCGGGCCCAGCTAGCTTAAAAAAATTAAACCATTTTTTATCTCTATACAAAATTTAAATGTATAATATGTAAATAGGTACGTCTTAAATACCCCAAGACCTCCCGAACTCGTAAGTACACTCAGCACTTAATATAACACAAAAACTTGTTTCCAAAATACAAATATATCATCGCCTCGCTTGGGAGCGACCTAAATCTCCCGTTATTAATGAGACAAGTTTTAATTGTGCCCGCTCGCCAGTGTGTTACCCTTTGCGGGCTTATATAAGGGAAGGCGGCTATACACTTACGAACATGTTGGTTGAATAAAATAAACAGGAGGATTATTTAATGAGGATCGCTTGTATCAATGCGGGTTCGAATGCTGCCGGAATCGAAAATTGATAAGACTTCATTTTCAATAAAATAAAACCTAGTTGTAGATAACCACTAGAAGAGATCTCTTTAAGCGATAAGGCCGCCAATTGTTTTTATTTATGTTTAGATAATTTGTCTAAACATAGGTTTCTTTGTGGTAAACAATAAAGTGTTATCTATCTAAAAGTCAAAAGTCAAAAGTCAAATTCGTTTATTCAATAAGATCACAAGTGTACCACTTTGAAACGTCTTAAGAGCTAGGTGATTCTACTACTGTTCCTTCGCGACCA
The DNA here is from genome assembly GCA_958496255.1 of Camptogramma bilineatum. Lineage (NCBI taxonomy): Eukaryota > Metazoa > Arthropoda > Insecta > Lepidoptera > Geometridae > Camptogramma > Camptogramma bilineatum. The sequence continues at coordinate 14,360,850 of OY292458.1, read as the reverse complement.
AGACCGTGAAGAACCAGGGCAACAAACACGGTTTGGGGCCTAACACTCTTTTCGGTGACACACTTTTTATTTGTAATTTTTTTTTTTATATATTTTTTTTATGTAAGCAATTATTACAAATGTTATCTAATTTTTACATATCTATCTATCCATCTAAGACTATAAAAATTATAAGCAGTAGGGTTTAAGCGCTCGTGGCGTAGCTTGCTTAGGCATGGTTGATAGTGCAGAGTTGTACGCGGCCACAATTTGGATGGGTGACGGCAAGTGGCGCTGAGCGCTTTCGTGCTTCGGAGGGCACGTTTAATTGTCAGTTTTGAAAATAAACTCACGTTTGATTATTCAAGCCGAAAAAATTACGTAAGAACTCGCCTTAGGACAAATGGAGTTCACCAAAGATTTATTAGCTCGTCAACAAGTTGGTCAGTGAATAGCTATCGACAAACTAATCCAAGTCAATCTCTAGCCAGGTAGAGTTGTAATAGCCCCTCCAGACTCTCGAGAGAAGGCTCGGCGAGAAGTCTCGCCGAGACTTCTCGAAGAACAAACAAGCTATCCACACTCTCAATTTTTCTCAGTCGTGATGTTTGAAATCCTTTGTCTCGGCCAAAAATACCGACACCGATCGGAGAACAGGCGAGCCCGAGAACGAGAAGGCGAGAAGTTCCTCACACTCACGCTTCTCGGGTGTTCTCGGGGGTTCTCGCCGAGAGTCTGGAGGCCTTATAACACGAAGACTACCTTGTTATGTTTATACGCTGTGTGAATGACAGTTTGGGACAAGTTTGAGACAATTGTCACAGAATGTGATAGTTGGAGTTGGGGCGAATCTAACTATTTAATTTGTATTAGTCCATTACAGAACCGTGATTGTCTATCACTTCGACTTTTGAACGTTGGACGTAATGTTTTTTTTTGTTTTTTATATAGGTAGTACCTAATTTTAAGGTTATTAGGTACCTTATTTAATACCTTGCTTTATAAAATTCTGCAAAAATAATTTTCAAATTAAGTAGTTTCAGAGGTTAGAGCGTTCAAACAAACTCTTCCGCTTTATTATATTAGTAAGTACCTACTTATAGATAGGAAAATCTTAAGCATTTCGGAACATGTAGAAACAAACTGTTTGGATTTTGGTCATAAAATGTGTTTTTGAAACATTGTTCTTTGTAACTACATCGTTTTAGGATGTAGATTATTATCTATGCCTTTGTGTAAAATATCTTGAATAAATAAGGTTTGCTGTTGGCCAACTTTGAGGATCGAGTTTTACAGTCCGCATGAATTCTTTGTCATGGCTTTAAAGCCAAGACCGAAGACAATTTAGTTTTAATTCCGAAGCACGACACGCTTACCGGTCATTCATTATTTTGTGACCGCAGAACAAAAATAACATCGACGATCTATGGAAAGACTAAACAAAAAACACTACAAAGGCTTTGTATTGTGTATTAACAGAGAGTTGTAGATTAACAAAGGCAGTATTAAAGTCAAGACTCCACTTTTTCATTATTACGCGTAGACTCGTCCTATTCTTGGAACCGTTCCAACCTCCAACAAAATAACACGATCTTTTTTACGGCAAAAAAAGAATTTGATCTCCAGCCAAAAGTATACCTACTCAATCTTTATCATAATAAGATATACCTTATTTCCTTACGAGAAATGGCATATCGTATTATGTCTGAAAACGGCTGTAAGCCATTAGTGAGAGACAAAAAGAGTGAATTACATCGGAGATATAACTCTTTGTGAGGACGCAATCATTTCGATGGGATCACGGACGGAATAACGCACTGCTACGCACATTATATTGTGCGGGCACAGTGTACTGTAAGTTGTGAAACTTTCATTCTTATAGACTACGCACACGTAGCACTTAGTTAATGAATAAAGATTTATAAGCTGCCCCCCGCGGCTTCGCTCGCATGGTACCAGGATAAAAAGTAGCCTATGTATTTCCTATTCCCGTTCATTATCTATCTATATTTAAAATTTCAGCCAAATTGGTTTAGTGGTTGTCGAGTTCTATAGGAACAAACATACATCCAAACATCCAAACTTTCGCATTTATAATATTAAGTGTGATGTGATAGTGTGATGTGATGATTATTTATTTATTTACACTGAGCGACAGCGACAACTCGGTGACGTCGCGACAACAGGCTGTGGCCCATTATTTCCATACATTTCGTTCAAAGCTCTGTCGCAGCGACTAGACGCCCAGCTTGCGAGCTGACCTTTATTTTATTTATTATTTTATTTTTAGAGGCGTTTTATGTTTTACGCAGAATCAACTGCGGGTTTTATCTGCACTTGGAGACTCAGAGATTAGTAGCGCTTCTCATCCGCCCGCTTTGTATAAAAATGTACTAAAGAATTGCAGCCCAACTACCTACAACTGCAGAATAAATAATAGTACACGCTACATCATCCAAATCCGTAAGGGTTGTACTCTTAACTTTATATCGTGATCTCAAGTTTTTTTCTCGTAAGTTTGAATGAATTTTTCATTTATTCTATGACATTAAAAGTATTTTTATCGTTTTATTAGGGTTTCGTACCTTAAAAGGTAAAAAAGGAACCCTTATAAGATCACTTTCTTGTCCGTCTGTCTGTCTGTCTGTCTGTCTGTCTGTCCGTCTGTCCGTCTGTCTGTCCGTGTGTCACCATCGATTATCTCAGGAACGGGTAGAGCTAGCAAGTTGAAATTTATACCATATACTAAAGTCTATAGTCCCTATTGTGAGTATTAAAATCAAGGTCCTGAGTCAACACTATAAAAAGATATAGGCAAATTTAGGTTTTCGTGAAAACTTGTGAGTACCACAACTTACCTTAATTATCAACTTTTTTTAGTTTCGGAATTTTTCCTTTACTTGTGCTAGAAGACCTTGCTTGTAACCAAAATTGACAATTCTAGGTCAACCGGAAGTACCCTAGAGGTTTTGGGTCGAAAACCTAAATGGTAGTTCCCGTTGACCTAGAATAACGAAATTTGGCAAAAAGCAAGGTCTTATAGCACAAATAAAGGAAAAATTCCAAAAAGTTAAAAAAGTTGAAAATTAAAGGGTGTTCCCATACATACATAGTTGACGCCAATTAAAATTTGTCCTCCGAGTTGTATGGGCGCTCATACAATTAAGCGGACCAGCTTAATTGGCACCATGGCTAGGTACGGAACCCTCGGCGTACGAGTTCGACTCGCACTTGACTGGTTTTTTTTATTGTTAGTGTTATTGATGTTACTTAGCGTTCACTCGTACCTACAATTGAGAGGCAAGTTTGTACTTGCGGTAGCATATTCAAAACTTGAGAGTATGACAATCGTGTTTAGAAGTAGGTACCTAGGTACTTTTTTTTCTAGTTCAACATTTTTAAACAGCCCCTTTATTGTCTATCTTTGATAGCGACCAAAATGTGTCTCATACTCTTAAATATGACAGTTCAGTAACCACTCATTTGGCTCTGTCATTTTTCGGCGATTGTCGGCGAATTGTTTTGACAGATTGAGATTGAGAACAATTTGAGGTTTGAGACAAGTTAGTTAGACAATCAGCCTGCAGATCACACTCAATTTTTCATTCTTTTCTTATTCAACATTTTTATAAACAGTTTATTTTTTTTAAACAGGTTTCCAAGTTCGCTATTTTCTTTCCCTGTGTCACACAATAGCAATCGTCACAGTCTCAGAGATGTTAATGGTCGCTATTTGACACAAGACGTTGACAAATGCCGAGACTTCCGCGCGAACGCTAACTGGTTAACCCTCCCTTATCTCGAGTATACTTGTGGTAGTGTGAGTACACTTGCTTAGATAAATGTACTTAAAAAAAATTATTACTTTTTTTTAGTACTACGGGTAGAAAATACTTCCCGTGGTACACCTGTGTTCACTTTGGTGGACTACGGGTAAAAATATTTGCCCGTGGTACACCTGGTGGACAAAATGGGTGGACCACGGGTAGGCACTGGATATGCGGTATGCCATAGATCACTTCCAAATAATTAGAAGTGAAGGTTTTGATTTTTAGAAAGAGACAACAAATGATTTATTTGATCTATATCACTCTCATGTCAAAGAGATTTTGCAGGTGTTTGAGCTATAGGAAGTTCAATCCCAATTATAATTACCGGGTTTGAGAGATGCCACACGGATGTCACCGCACCGTTACGTTGGGTCATCGCAGCGGACGACCGACACGGAGCGGTGACGCTGTGTTGTATTTCATACTAGAACGACATGTCACACGGTGCGTTCGCGTTGACAGAACAAAAATTATAGCGCTGCGTCGACGCAACGGAGCAGCAGCGCCCGTGTGGCATCTCTCTTATTCAGTAAATCCATATGATGATGTCAACTGTTATAATAAAATTATTAGGAGAGAATTTATGGTTTAGGTGTCGGGCAAGCCGGTATCATCTTAACAATGTCCCTGGTACTGCAGTGTCCAGTCTGTGACTGTGTATTCCTTAACAGACTACCTACGTATATAAATCATTGAAATTAAAATACTTCAGCCATTCCTTTTAAAAAGTCGTTTCGCAAGTTGGGTTTCACAAATGTCAAAACATTTACAGTCGTTAAATAAATACATTCGCATTTGCTGAGTACCTACCAATACTTGTGATGAATTTTCTTGGAAAGTTGGTTGGAAAATGTCATTCGTTTCATTGCAGCCAGTGTATACTAAGTAAGTAAGTTTTGTGTATACTGAAATCTGATCACTTCCTATGAAATAGAGATATTTTTATTAAAATAAACAAAAGTAAAAGGATTTTGCCTTTGGTCCATTTTCGTAACTGTTACGAAAGTGGACTTTTTTTTTCACTGTTCCGAACTATGCTGCATAATTTCTTCGTCACTTTACAAAACTTAATCAAGTTGTGTTCATGACTGTACATCTTAGTCTTTGTTTGTATGTGGGCGAAGTACATATAAGTACCTACATAAGTATTTAGGTACCTGCAAGCTAAAGCCACCACGTGATGGATGGAACGGCTCACTTTGAAAGCCGTGTCAGGTAATGCCATTATTGTATACATGTGTGTAATTATGTTGATTACGTCATTAAGGTTCTGCATAATCTACTGAGGCATAAATATACCAGACTTTGTTTATTTAAGCTCGGCCCAAACGGGCTACGACCACAGCCACAAAACGCCAGCGACTGCGACTTTTCATTATATTTTGTAGCTGTAGCGAGTCGCCGCCACCGGCTACACGTGTGCGGCGCGTCTATACAAAATATATGAAAACTTTAAGAAATAGGTTGGTAGCGACTTTTTGCGGTGGCGTTTTGTGTAGTATGAGGCCAGGCTTAAAGGCAGTGGAGATGAAGACTGGAGACAGAGACCAGTCTTTATTGTACTGTTGAATAAATACAAAGATTGGTAGGTTTATTTTGTTTTAAACCCGCTTATTGAACATGTCTTTCATGTGGACATGGCCGGTTAAGCTGAGAGGAGGTTTAGGTGCTGGGCAAGCCTACTGTGTCAATGTCCCAGGCACTATAGTGTCCCGTTAAGTGTAGGCAACAGATTGCCTCCTGATAAATAATCTACTAAAGATGTAAAGGCCTAAGGTTTGTTTTTCAAACTTTCTTTTTTTTTCAGAGATTTTGCACACTAGCTCATAAATCAACAAACATTGATTTAAGACTTATGAAATTACCGGTTTATTGTCATAATCCCCACTACGCTGTCCCCTCCAGTGGGGAAAAAGTACATCAAACAAACATGTCAACCCTGGCACATGTTACTAAAAGCATGCTTGTTTGCTACTACGTAGCGTGCTTATGACATAAAAGCATACTCTTTTTGTATGTATACACGTGTTTTCTGCTCGAAAATAGCTTGCATGTGTGCTTCTACATCCAGCCCCTCGATTATACTAATTAAAAAACTTTTTATCGACTAAAGCAAAACGGTAAGTTTTTCGTTTTGTTTCTTAATCTAATAATGATCAATGAGGTTAGGTTACTCTGTTGGGATGACATTTTCAAACAAATTACCAATGAGGTTTCGCAAATTACTGACATTTTGGGGAACGAAACAAAACGCAGCGGCAATGATACTTGAATGGTTGACGTTGTAAAATATAGGGATTGCGGCCCAGGCATCATACAAGTCTAAAAGAAGCTTTACTTGGTCATAAACTTGAAAGAACGCTTTAAAACTATGTGTGTTGTAACAACTATGCTATGGACCCCAAAGTTCTAAAATAATCTAATCTTTTCACTCGAACCCTTAATATAATTATATCTCTCACTAAGCGAAACAGAATTCCATGCAGGCTATCCATTAAATGTTGTTTTTTAAAAAAACTTCGACCGTCATTGAAAGAGCATGATTTTAAAATTACGTCATCAAAAGTAGCGTAGCTCTAGTAGCTCATTACAAGCCTAGCTTACTACTTTTTGTACTAAAAAGAACGACTGTAGGTAAATTGAATCGTTTGTGACATTCTATTTTCTTTTTGTGGATGATGACGATCGCCGTATAACTTTAATCTAAAAAAATGGCTGTCTAATGTTAGTTTATATTGGTCGGTATTACAGAATGCTACTCAAACTTAAGTATTGCTTGAGATTTTTTTTTTTAACGAAATTTCATTCAAAACTATCAAGAAATAGACTAATCAACGATAGCTAGATAGATAATTAGAATATAGATCGTTTCCAATGATCCTTAGGTGGCTCAACTGGTTCTTATTGTATTTTATAATTGAATGTAAATACTAGTGAACGCCCGCGGCTTCGCCCGCGTGGACTACTATTTTGTTAATTCTACGGGAACCAACATTTTTTCAGGATAAAAAGTAGCCTATGTCCTATTTCCGGTCATTATCTATCTATGTTTCAAATTTCAGTTAAATCGATTCAGTAGTTATGGAGATACGTGGTAACAAACATTCACATACACACGGACTTTCGCCTTTATAATATTAGTAGGATTAGTAGGATGTACCTATTGTATTATGTATTATTGTTGCGTTTTTTTACTTTTGAGTCAGAATATTCCGGCCGTTCTATTTCAGAGACGAAGGGATCCGAGCAGACTGTTTATAGCGTTTTACGTAAAACGCTCTTTGATCCCTGATTAGTAGACTTTGATCTTCAAGCGTTAAATTTCAACAGATGTTCCGAGCTCTACTTCGCTACTTCGCATTTTTCACTCTTAAATACTTTACTTACTTTGAAACGGGAAATGTGGCAATTCTGTTACTTTCAAAACTAATTTTATTAAATTCAAATAATCATCCAGCAATTTAATAATAGGTAATCAACAAATAATCAACATGGTAAGATTGGTGCAGGACAGAAGCGAATGGAAAAAGCGAAAAGAGGCCTATGCCCAGCAGTGGGATGAGAAGGGCTGATGATGATGAATCATACAGCAAACATTATTGTATAACGCCAAATGGCTAAGTAAAGTAACGTCAGACATACAACACAGAAGAAATGTACGTTGTGTTCTTATGTAAGTGATATGAAAATATTTTTTTGAGAATACGATTCTTTAAACCTAATATTTTTTTTCCAAAATACAAAATATACTGATGTAGGTACGGCTAAGATTCGAAACCACGACCTACAAATTGAAAGATGAGGCACTAGCCCACTAGGCCAACACGACTTTCCAAATAAATATGTTGCAAACCATACCCACTAAGTGTATTATACGTTTCCTCTATTAGAACTCATCCTTTCATCTTTCTTGAGATTAAAGCGATACCGATGGAGCCCACACGGAAAACCTTTGAACATCCCTTCTAACTAGTACAAATTCACAACTTTGCTTAGTAACAACATATTTTTGTATAAGTTACAGGCTACTTGATAAATCCGGTCACTATGAATAACGACTGGTATGTATACATGGTATGTATACGGACCGGCAAGCGTAGACCGCAATACATGGAAATTTTTGAGGGAGGCCTATGTCCAACAGTGGACGTCCAACGGCTGAGATGATGATGATGATGATGACATATGATATAATGACATAATGACTGTGTCAAGTGGGCAATGTAATTAAAACTGCATGATTAATCATTTTCCCGGCCATTATGAATAATGACTACCCTATCTTGGGCAATGTAATAAAATAGATGAATTTTAGTATTTTAGTTGATTGACTACGTTTCTGCCGCTTCAGCGGCCGCTACCGCAGCACGCTCGCTACGCTCCTAACACAACCTAACCTACAGATTTTGATCTAATTTATTACTAGCTAGAAGTAGAGCAGTATTCATACTGCCCGGTCTATGTGATAAATTCAAGCTAAGCTATCTCAAACAAGTTATTAAGGCTGCTCCGCGGCTATGCCGCTCGTCAGTTTTAGGTATTGACGGGCGGGAAACGTAGCGCTCAAGCTTGTGTGCGTAGAACGCACACATTGAAAGCGCCACGCAGTGCGGGCCGCTCTGACACAAAGCGGTCAAAGTTTCGGCAAACATTTTTTACGTTTTAAAATTTATAACTTCGAAACGATTTTGTATTGACATCTATACCAATCTAATACCAATTCTGTAAAGCGGAAGAGTTTGTTTGTTTGTTTGAACGCGATATTCTACAAGTCGGATTTGAAAAAACTTCGCATCTTATTTATTTATTAAACAAAATGCACAGCTCTTTGTAATAATAAATCGACTTATTTATGTTTCTTACAGCCAATGACGGATTTACATTTTTTAGAGTAAAACATTATATTACGACAGTCACTAAGTAGGTAGTATAGGTTTTAGAGAAAAGTAAATAACAATAAGAATAAAAATAGTTACAACCAAGCACTTTCGTGGTGTGTGTGTGCAGCGTGTGTGTGTGTGTGTGTGTGTGTGTGTGTGTGTGTGTGTGTGTATCTTCGTAACTTCGCAACTTCGCATCTTCGCATCTTCGCATCTTCGTATCTTCGTAACTTCGTAACTTCGCAACTTCATAACTTCCTATCTTCGTATCTTTGTAACTTCATAACTTCGTAACTTCGCAACTTCGTATCTTCGTAACTTCGTATCTTCCTATCTTCCTATCTTCGTAACTTCGCAACTTCTTATCTTCATATCTTCGTATCTTCGTAACTTATCAACTTCAACTTCACACCTTCGCATCTTCGCAACTTCGCAACTTCGTAACTTCGCAAATTCGTATCTTCGTAACTTGGTATCTTCGTAACTTCGCAACTTCGTATCTTCATATCTTCGTAACTTATCAACTTCGCATCTTCGCAACTTCGTATCTTCGTAACTTCGTAACTTCACACCTTCGCAACTTCGCAACTTCGTAACTTCGCAACTTCGCAAATTCGTATCTTTGTAACTTCGTATCTTCGTAACTTCGTAACTTCGCAACTTCGTATCTTCATATCTTCGTAAATTCATATCTTCGTATCTTCGTAGCTTCGCAACTTCGTAACTTCTAGATACGAAGGTGCGAAGTTGCGAAGTTACGAAGTTACGAAGTTGCGAAGTTACGAAGATAGGAAGATAGGAAGATACGAAGTTACGAATATACGAAGTTGCGAAGTTACGAAGTTACGAAGATACGAAGTTGCAAAGTTGCAAAGTTACGAAGTTACGAAGTTACGAAGTTACGAAGATACGAAGTTGCGAAGATGCGAAGATGCGAAGTTGCGAAGTTACGAAGATACGAAGATACGAAGATACGAAGATACGAAGATACGAAGTTGTGAAGTTACGAAGTTATGAAGATACGAAGATACGAAGTTCCGAAGATGCGAAGTTGCGAAGATACTAAGATACAAAGATACGAAGATATGAAGTCGCGAAGTTACGAAGATACGAAGTTGCAAAGTTACGAAGTTACGAAGTTACGAAGATGCGAAGTTACGGAGATACGAAGTTGTGAAGTTGCGAAGTTGCGAAGTTATGAAGATACGAAGATACAAAGATACGAAGATACGAAGATATGAAGTTGCGAAGTTACGAAGATACGAAGTTGCGAAGTTACGAAGTTACGAAGATGCGAAGTTACGAAGATACGAAGTTGTGAAGTTACGAAGTTATGAAGATACGAAGATACGAAGTTCCGAAGATGCGAAGTTGCGAAGATACAAAGATACGAATATATGAAGTTGCGAGGTTACGAAGATACGAAGTTGCAAAGTTGCAAAGTTACGAAGTTATGAAGTTACGAAGTTACGAAGATACGAAGTTGCGAAGATGCGAAGATGCGAAGATGCGAAGTTGTGAAGTTACGAAGATACGAAGTTGCGAAGATACGAAGATACAAAGATACGAAGATATGAAGTTACGAAGATACGAAGTTGCGAAGTTGCGAAGTTGCAAAGTTGCGAAGTTATGAAGTTACGAAGAAACGAAGATGCGAAGATGCGAAGATGCGAAGTTGCGAAGTTACGAAGATACGAAGTTACGAAGTTTTGAAGATACGAAGTTACGAAGATACGAAGTTCCGAAGTTGCGAAGATATGAAGGTAAGAAGATACGAAGTTACGAAGTCACGAAGATACGAAGTCACGAAGTTACGAAGTTACGAAGATACGAAAATATGAAGTTATGACGATATGAAAAGATAAAGATATGACGATTATGATTGTGTTTCGCTCATCAAGCCCTTTCATTTGATACCCATATAAAAAAAAAGTTCCATGGAATGGAACAGGTCCTGCCTGACTTCATCATCAGAACAGCATGGTGTTTCGCTCATCAAGAGAACAGCATTGTGTTTTGCTTACCAAGCCCTTTCATTTGATACCCATATCAATAAAAAGTTCCATGATCATCATCATCATCATCAGCATCATCATCACCTAATCCAGATGATAAAAACATAAAATGACTTTAAAGCTTTCTATGTGGATGTGCATGCTTCTGTACGTATACTTTACCTATAGGCACCTAGGTACTTACTACTTACCTATGCTGTTAGAAAATAGTCCATTTTTATGCCAGGCAAAATCTTTATCAAAAGATGCCTTACATACTGTAATCTGATTTTATCGAAAATATGACATAGCACGTTTACGCGGCCGCTTCTCATGTAAGAACACAGTCACGTGACGTCACTGGCTCTGCCACAGCTTAGCTAATAGTATTTACGCAATGTGACGTGCTCCCAGCTCCAATGGCCGCGGCCGTCTGACGATTTTTGGCAGTGAATCGTCCTTTTATTCATAGTAGCTACTCCATAGAAAAAATGTATGGAGAGTTTTATCTTCAACTTTCTTGCCTTTATTGTGTTGAATATAGCTACACCTACGAAAAAAAAAATAGTGCACAGGATAGATAAAATATTGAAGTTGTTGTTTTCGTATTTTTTAATTCAATTGAGTAATTTAGTGTTCGGTCAGGCTTAAAACCCCGCGCTCATATTTTGTGTACTTTGTCCAGTAATTTATTAAAAAAATACATAAAATATTGAAATATAAAATAGTGCACAGTGTAGATCAGTTCATTGGTAGTACTTAGAGTATGTTTTTCACTATCTTAATACGATTTGCTTTAAGAAAATCTTTAAAACGGTAAACCTCTATTTTGACAAATTCACTTCAGTAGGCTCTTAAAGCCGGCCCATATTAATAATGCCCGAAAGGGCATTCTGGCCGGCCAAAGTTATAAATTTATCAATTTGACCGATTCTCTTGATCATTATTCATAATGACCGGTCCAAGAATAATGCCCGGTTAATCAAGTTGCCCGTGACATAATTATATTAATGAAAGTGCCTACTTATTATGGAAACGAGTTGGTAGGGAAAAACTAAGGCCCTTAGATCATTAAAAACTTAAAAACATGTTAATCGACTAAATAGCTTTCTATAAATGACCATTATGACTTCGCTATGATGAAAATTGACACCATTCTATCCATTTACATAAATTCAGATTAAACCAATATTAGTAGCATAACTCACCATTGAAAAGTAATGTGATTCATTCCACAATTCGCGAACTATCAGCACGTCCACACTATGTCTTCATAAAGCTGTCACGATGCTATTTTCAAAGACTGTATTCCATAAGTCTGGTCGGTAAGTCTAGGAATGATCGCGGGAATCCAGGCTTAAAAAAGGGAACTTTACACTTGCTAGATTTTTATTTTAAAAAGTAAGGTTGTATGAGCTAGTGGCCAACTCTGGTGACGGAGTTTTTAGGCCGGCTAAGCTCCGTCATGGCTTAACGACTTAAAGCCAGGACCGACAGTTTAACGTGCCCTCCGAAGCACAGAAGCGCTCAGCTGGTAATGCCACTTGCGGTCACACATAAAAACTGTGACCGAGTACAACGTTGCTTAACTTCAACGATCAATCAAGAACTTCTCAGCAAGTTACGCCACGAGCGCTTTTAAAGAGTGTGCCGTGTTGTCTGAGTCGGTTAGTGCCTCGACTTTCGATTCGAAGATCGTGGTTTCGAATGTATCAACAGGGCTTTTGTTTCGGAAAAAATAAATGCGCATCTAAAGGCTGATGGAAACATCGTGAGGAAACCAGTTAGCTTTTTAATAGCGTCGAATGGGCTTGTAACCTAGCAAATATGCTAAGCTAACTTCTTCAAAAATAGGTATGTATTTGGACACACCTCCAATTCTAAAAATTAAATCCTAATAAAGATCTGAAAGAATGTCTACCGTGACCAGAGGCTGATTGTTTCTTGTCTCAGACCTCAAATTGGTCTCAAACAGTCAAAACGATCGCGTAGGTATCTTTTGTTGCGTTCGGTCTCATTGAGATGGGAGTGACAGAGCTATTTGCGTGGTCTGGTGCGTGGTACTGTCATATTTGACAGTTTGAGACCGATTTCGGTCGCTATCAAAGATAGACATTCATAGGGCAGATTTTTTGTGAATAACATTCCAAAATATCGTGTCGTGTGTATTAAATAACTTGTAAGCTTAGTGGTCTACCCTGGTCTAGGTTATGACGGTGTAGTGCTTAGCGGAGACGTGCGATATTAATGCTCCTGTGTTGCCGTCTGATTTATGAACAAAAACATGTTATTGAAACGAACTTTCGGCTCTATTAAAATTAATGTTGAAAGAAAACCTTACTAAACATTAACTTTATGTCTGACTGTTTCAAATAAGAGTATTTTTAGTAAAGTTTGGATTTGCGATACTTTTTGTTTTATTTTATAACAAGATTTCGGAAATTGCTAATTTCTTCGCTTATGTGGACTATTTTTTTCGGGTAAGTAGGCCTCACCACGCGTATATTACACTCGTACATGAGATTTTGTATTTATTATTTATTCGAGGTAAAATGAGCCGCGTAAGATACGCTCAGTGTGTTTTCGCACTTAATTGTAAAGTGACTTTGCGGAAGTCAAGGCCTTAGCCAGGCTTGGATACGGACAGTGGGTGGTTGGGTGGCTTTATCGTAAATATCCTGAAAAAACAGTTTTGTTATCGATTGGCGGAGAAGTACGTACTAGATACTTTTCAATTTTCAATCTGTCAGATAAAGTCATTGGCAAAACTTAGTGAAGCAGTATTATAAATATTAATCTGAAACAGTAATCTCATTAATCACTATGTACATTATTCTTTATTGCTCGAAATATATTTTTTATTTTAAATTCGTATTTTCTCAGAGAATATTATTTGTTCAGTTTTATTCTGCGAGATATTAAACGTCGTTAGTTAAGGCTTAGGTACGTAAGCTTTACGTTTATGAGAAACGATGATTATTTTATTATTGTTGATTCGAAGGTATTCGCGTGAACCACCGGTACCGATAATCTAGTACAATCATATACAACGTCAGTCATCCAATGTGAAAGTGTGATTATTTGTCCAGCTGGCCTAACATGTGCAACATCGAGAGAGAAATCTCGATCGGTCAAGCTGCTCTAACGCATACGCTAGAGCAGTATAACCGATCGAGAAATCTGGTTTCTCGACTCTCGATGTTGCACATGTTAGGCCTACTGGGCGTCGATTCTGGTACCGAACGGTGGTTGTCATCTAGTAGAATACAGGCCCAGGGCCTGAATTCTACTAGATGACAACCGCTTTGGTTTTGGTTCGATCTCTTAAATGTCAGCCATTTGGTGAAATAGTAGAATAGCTTTTCAAAAATTTGTTCTGCCAAAGTTCAAAACCTCACCACAACTGAGTCGTTTGTTATTAGTAGTCATGGAAACAGTCGCTATAGTTGAGGTTTTGGTTGAGGTTGATAAAAAGTTCGGTACCAGAATCGACGCCCTGCTTTCACGTCAAAACAGAGCGACGGATTGACGTGATTTTTTGTGTGGAGGTACTTGGAGGGCTGGAGAGTAACATCTATAGGCTACTTTTTATCCGGGTACCACGCGAGCGAAGCCACTTTTCAAAACCAAAATCTTTTCATCTTATAAAGAAGTGTCTAAATTAAGCCTTTTCCGTATAGTCAATTTGTTTCTGAACGTTTCAGTACAATGATCCGTCCATCGTCATGGGTATTAAAAATAAATATCATTGGAAACAATTGCCAAATTAATAAATGGACCAGGAAAGCTTTTTCGTTCAGCACCCGACAGTGTGACAGTATAATTTACAGGTTACAGTACGTGTCACTTGACTGCACAGTTAGAGTGCCTAGTGAGAGTTTTATTAACCCCCAGACGCAAAAATTGGGGTGTAATTTTAACCGCTATGATGTGTGTATGTGTTTGTGTATGTATGTGGTACTGTAGCTCTCAAACAATTGAACCGATTTTAATGCAGTTTTTTTTGTAAGTCTACTTTCTAGCGATAGTTTTTACATAAAATAAAAAGACAAAAAACACGTACATAAAATCACGCTTCTTTCCCACAGGGATAAGCAGAGACCACGGATTTCCACTTCCACTACGATTTTGATACACCTCTTTCGCATGTCTAAGAACAAGTTGTTTATGTTTTATCAAAATCGGTTCGGCTCATCAGAATCGTTTACGGCCACTAGCACATACTTTTTATAAATAAAATGTAGTAAAAATTTCGAAGATTGTGATAAGAAAATGTGATCTAAACGTATACAAAATTGTCGAGTGACTAGTTAAAAGACGTGTACTGCGCACATGAGGGTTACGCTGTAAATACAGCTCAATTTTAATGTCTGCATTACTTTTAAATATTCATTGCACAGGGCTGTCGCTTAAATTAAAAATGTCGGTCGCTGACCCAATTTTGAAAATAAATTACCAAGTTTTTACAAGCTCAATCAAAATTGTTATGGCAAAACATAATTTCATTGCTCTAGTCATTATACTATGTTTACACTGTGATAAGTGCACTTATTCCGTTTTCAATCAACATTCAAACTATTAACCCCTTTTTGAACATTCACCAAATTAAGAACTAAAATTGAATGAGTGGAGTTTTTGGAAGTTTATTTTAGTATTAACTTATTTTAGTAAAACTTTCTTAACGTGTTCATCGTTTATTTACACGAAGTCCCCATCAAATATTTCTACAAGTTTCAAAGATTTATTAAGAAAGCAAAAAGTTGAACATCTCAAAGGCGTCAATAATTTATTTTTATTTGCCTGTCTGTGACTTTGATCTAGACTTTTATATAAAAAAGATCTAGGTTTTAGCGCCTTATAAGAAAACAAGCAGCGCTCTCGCGGCGTTGCCCCCATACAGATAGTACATGGTGATGATGATGATGATGATGAAAAGTAGCCTATAATCTTCTTCAAGAATTTAACTATCAATTGCAGGTTTTTTTTTTTAATCCAACTGGAAGTTCCTGAGATTAGCACGTTCAAACAAACAAACTCTTCCGCTTTATATATTGGTATACGGAAAAGATAAGTGGCAATCTCCGTACGTTTCGTGTTCTTGCATCTCCTTAATCGTTTCAACTGGGTCGCCGTTAGCATTTTTATTTGTATAACAGTAATAAAAAATAAGTTTTATGATTAAAGCAAACTAAACTATATATTAACTTGAAAACGTATGTTATTTTATAAATTAAGTGAAATACGATTAATTCTTTCGACAGCCCTATTAAGATATGCAAATTACAAACGTCATGTTTACATTTTATACAGTCGACCGAACCATTTAGTGCTTCAAACCGAAAAGCCTGAACAGCCTAAAAGGCGCTACTCACACACCTGCCGCAGGGGCAATCTAGGGTGTATGGCGGTTGTGGCAATATCGGGAGTATCTCTACACACTTGCCAAATTGCCCCTGCATGCCTACACACATCACAATTAAGGATGCAATTAAGGGTCATCCCCACTCCTACACCCTAGATTGCCCCAGCGGTAGGTGTGTGAGTAGCGCCTTAGTATCCCAAGTAGCCTAGAAAAACCTATATGCCAAAATAAAAAATTACAACGAAAATTGAAACTAGCCAAATGCGAATCTGAAAGTAATGTTTGAAGACGACAAACTTAACTGAGTTGTTTAACGTAATTTCAGTTCTGGAAAATTAATTTATGAATCTGTAATTTTATAGAAAAATGTCCCTAATTATAATTGTCACAAAATACTGTTGAGGTTGCATCCATAATAGTTCAACTTGTAGTAGAGTGACTAAGAGAGAGAGGGCGCTCGCGGCGGCATTTAGTTTAGTTCTGTGTTATTAATAATTTAAAAATAGTTAAAAGTCCGAAATATCCTATCTGAAGTGTAAAGTTTGAACTAAAGTGAGTAAATACCAAGTGAGAACGTTATACACAATATATATTCAGTGATTTAAAAGAAAACAAGACTTTTATAACAATTGAATCACATATCCACAACTTGTACTTACATGGATATAAGTGAGTAAAACTTCTCTACAAGGTGTGTGCGCATCACAATACAAACTAAGTGAACTTTTATGAAGTTTATAACAGTTGTAAACTTATTAGGAAGTGATAAATAACTGCTCAACTAATCAACATTCTAAAGTGCTACCCACAAACTAAACAGAACTCGTAATAAATAAAGTGCAGTAGTTATTGACAAAAGTCACAGAACAGATAATAGTACTCACAGTTTTTTCGCTCAGCAGTGTACGTACACGCAATCGATGCAGAGACTTATTTCATACGAAGAATCATCGCTCACTGTGGCGCTGTGGTCATAGCGCTGCTTCGCATTCTAGGATCGTGACTTCAAGTCTAGCCAGGAAACAATTTTTTGATTTTTTCTTTTTGTTTTTTTTTTTTTTTCCTTTCTTCATATCACGCAGTATATATTCCTACCATGGATCCAGATTATGAGAACGTAACGCAGAGACGAATGCGACGATATAATTCAGAAAATGATATTACAATGATGAATATGACTACTTCAACAACAATCAACTCTACTGTCTTATACGATGAGTCATTTCGAAGCGTACCGGACACCTCCGTTACAAATAACTCTCGTATTGTAGATCTGGAGATGCAAGTCGAAGAAATAAAACAAACTCTATCAACCGCCAACCAAGAAGTGGATAGCCTGACACTTGAAAACTGCATTCTGAAGAGGGAAATAGAAAATTGCCGGCTTATCATTAAATCTCTTAAATGCCTACAAAGTCCTATGTCGGAGCGAAAACGTCAACAGTCTCCGGGACCTTCGCATATCAATAGAAATAAAAGACAATTATTTTCAAAAATTCCAGACAAACAAATATTGTGTGACGCCCAAATGCAAACCTCAACATTCATAACACCTGAGAAAACCAAGAAAATCAAGAAGAACAAGGGCAAGAGAGTGAAAATTACTGTACAGTCAAAAAATAAGCATGCAAACAAAAACCTTTATAGAAAGATAAAATTCCAGAAGAAATTAATAAATAGATTGGAAAGGGAAATAAAAGAAATTATTACGGAAAGAAATATTGCACAACAAAAAGTATTGGAATATGAAGCAAGAAGTAAAATATTTTCATGTACAAAAAGCACAAACCTAAGTGCGACTACAGCGAGTAAACATCATCAAGAGAATAAAAATATGCAGATTTTGTCAGATAGCTTGGGAAGTGGATTAGCATTAAAGCTGAAAAAGCAACAACTCATGGATACGGCGATTATGAATAATTGCAGCCCGGGAGCTACACCGAGACATATATTATCAAGTTTCAATCAATACACCAAATATCTTCAGGAAAATGATATGGCTGTCATCTTAATTGGAAATTACTATGATACAAAAATGGAATCTTACACTGACATAATCAAAAGCATTCTGAACAATGAGTCTAGAAAATGTAATGTAGTAATAGGAAGTGTTGTCTATGACGGCAAAAATGACTATGCAATTTATGAGATTAACAAAGAGCTTGCACGCTTGGCTGCAGTGACTGAAAAAGTTAAATATATGGACCTTAATGAAATTAAAAGGCCGACAATCAAGAACTATCTGGTAACGGAACTAATTAGATTAAACAAAAATTTTTGTAGCTCGTCTAGCCTAAATTTCATAAAACCTAATCATAATTGCCAAAATGGAATCATTTCAAATTTTATGATAGCTTCGAAACTGAAAGTAAATGGTTAATAATAGTGCATGCCAATGTGCAAAGCATAGGTAATAAATACTTTAATATAGAACTTTTAGCTGAAGAAACAAATTGTGATATTCTCTGTCTCACTGAGACATGGTCGAATGAATTCAAAGTTGATGTAATGACTATTAAAGGCTACAATCTCGCAGCTTATTACAATAGAAGAATTTTTGAGCATGGGGGGACAGCTATTTTTATAAAGAAGGGAATAGAGTATAAAGTAAGACATGATCTAACCAAATTAAGTTTCGAAATGAATTTTGAATTGTCAGCGATTGAATTAAAATGCTGTAAATTGATTGTTATTAGTGCCTATAGACCTGATCACGATTTTGTGATATTTGAGGATATTCTGACTAGGGTTCTTGAAAAATCACATAAAGAAAATAAAAAGATACTAATAGCAGGTGACTTTAACTTAAATGTTATGGCAAATAACAAATATAATAAGAGGGAAGTTAAGCATTTTTTAAAACTATTAGACGAATTTAAATGTAATTTCATATTAAACCAACCCACTAGGACAAGCAAGAAAATTGCTACATGTATAGACAATTTTATAACAAATAATGATTCAAATTTTAATGACCACGTCGGAAAAGTACTTAATGACAAACTATCCGATCATAATGCTATTTTGTTGAAATATAAACTAAATTCTGTGAGAGTTAGGAAAACTATTAAAGAAAATGAGGTAACAATGAGAATCATGTCTCAAATGAATAAATCATATTTTCACTATCTGTTTGGTAAAGATATTAATGATGTTGATAATGAAATAGATGCTACTTTTGATGCAAATGGGAAAATGCTCATACTGATGGATCACATAAAATACTGTTACAACTCAGCTTTTCCACTTAAAAAGGTAAAAATAAATAACAAAAACAAAATAAAAATAGCTACTAAGGGAATACTAAAATCGAAAGATAATTTGCAAAAATTAGAAATACTACAAAACCTAAATCCTTGTGTAATTCGAAAATTCAAACTAAAAAAATTTAAAAAAACGTTTAGAAAAGTTTTAGAAACAGCAAAAAAACTGAACTATGCGACAATGATTAAAAAATCAGCAAACAAAATAAAAACAGCATGGAAAATAGTTAAAGAACAAACGAATAAAGTGTCACAAAACAGAAGTAAAACATTTAAAATTAAAACTACTAATGGAGAGGTAATAACAGGTTGTAAGGACATTGCAAATTGCTTTAATATTTTTTTTAATAATATCGCTCATAGTCTTACTAAAAATATGAACGTACAATTAGAAGAATGTAATCGGTATTTATGCAATCCACCAACGACGAAAATAAAATTTGATAAAATAACGGTTTTTGAATTAGTAAAAATAATTTATAATATGAAAACTAAAAAATCTAAAGACATTTATGATATGGACACTAAGACTGTGAAAGAATTGATTTTAAGTAATAACCTCATGATTCAAACAATTTTAAAAATTTTTAATGATTGTATTACGCAAGGCTCGTTTCCGGATAATTTGAAAATTGGTAGGATAGTACCTTTATACAAAAAGGGAGAAACGTCCGATGTCGGAAATTATAGACCGATATGTATCTTGCCAGTATTTTCAAAAATATTAGAAACAGTAATTAAAGAGAGAATTGTTACCTATTTTGAATCGAATGAATTACTAGCAGCAAATCAATTTGGCTTCCGAAGACGTAGATCGACTGAAATGGCTATACGGAGAACTGTTTATTTTATATTAGAGGCGATGGATGGGTCACAGAAGGTATCTAGTATTTTTTGTGACCTTTCCAAAGCTTTTGATTGTTTGCGACATGATGTTTTACTCCATAAGCTCCAGTTTTACGGCTTCGAAGGTCCGGAATTAGAAATAATAAGATCGTACTTGAAAGGCAGAATTCAAATTACTAATATTAATAATATTAATTCTGAAAAAGAACAAAGTACTGTAGGGGTGCCACAAGGTTCTATTTTGGGACCTTTACTTTTTTTGATATACGTCAACGACTTGCCGAACAGCCTTCCGGACGGAACTTTTATAACTCTTTTCGCGGACGACACGCACGTGGGAGTCAAGGGTCGGAAACATGCGAAGGTTATAGAACAAACTAATTTGGTAATGGCTAAATTAAAGCAGTGGTTTGAGACAAATGGCATTATCTTGAACACCGATAAAAGTGCAATTTTAAATTATGCAACCAAAAAGAAACATAAAAGTGACATCAACCAGCACGTAAAATTTCTAGGATGTACCTTAGACTCCACCTTATCTTTTGAAGGTCACATCGAATCGATTTGTAAAAGACTAGCAAGTGCAAATTACGTGCTACTAAAGTTGAAGCCCGTAGTAAATAAAATCACACTTATGTCCGTTTACTACGCATATTGCCACTCCATAATTACCTATGCAATTACTGTATGGGGAAATGCCACTAATATTGAGAGGGTCTTAATATGCCAAAAAAGATCTTTGCGAATTATTTATGGATTAGATAGGTTAACATCAGTAAGAGCTTACTTTAAAAAGGGTAAAATACTAACCGTCATTTCCTTGTTTATTTTTAGATCCCTATTAGAAATACATTTAGATAAAGACAAATTTTCGTTGAAAATGCATATTCATAATTATAATACCCGCAATAAAGAAAAAATTCACATACCAAGAACCAGACTCGTCAAAACATATAAACAAGGTATATGCCTAAAGTTAGCTATGTACAACAAGTTGCCATATGAAATAACACGGCTATCTCTGAAGGAATTTAAACAAAAAATTAAACTATTTCTTGAATGTCACCCATTTTACCACATCAGTGAATACCTTAGTTGTACATTTTCCGATTTGCATGCGTAGCAGTACCTATATCTAGTAATAATCTAGCAATTTAGTAATATGATGGTAGTACGTAGATTTTTATTTTACTTATGTAATTCTGTATTGTTTATTAATTGAGCACGTTAATGTCTGTATTATTTTGACTTGCTAAAGTTATGCAATGTAACAGATGGCTAAATAAATAAATAAATAAATAAAATAAGTAACAAAATTGTTCATAAGTATTACCTACACATTTTTTCATAAATCATTTCCTAACAAAAATGAATGAATGAATGTAAAATCAAAGCAAATAGAGCAACAGATTCAAATTTGCGGCAGTGGTTGTACACTAGGCTGTCCCGTCCATGTATGGGAAAAAAAAAATATGGAGCTATACTATCGCAATAGGTATCAAAACTTGCGTAATTTTACACAGATTACGGAAAAGATAAAAAAATTAGAATTGTGTATCATCTTGAGGGCTCTACCACGCTTTGAAGTTTTGTAAATTTTACGTTTTTACAGACCTAAGCCGTCTGACTAAAATAATACAAAAACCAAGTTTAAAAGGTATTTCATTGTTGAAATTAATGAAACAAAGCACACTAAATCAAAATAAACAAAATAGAGTTTATAATAAAAGATAGAAACTTAGAATTTAAACTTATTTTTGGGTCCAAAACTTAGCATTTTAGCTCGAGATTGCAACCTGGTTCTAATCAAGCCATCTCTAGAAGTAGCGTCAGTTACACTTTGTGGGGCTTCTGTTGACAGTTTAACACATCTTTCTACACATTGTGTTATAAGAAAAGTCAAAATTTTCCAAGCTCTTATATTTTTACATGATTTAAAGGACCTTAACTCTACCAATTTACAAAGCGGAAGAGTTGGTTTGTTTGAACGCGCTAATCTCAGGAACTAACAGTCGAATTTGAAAAATTATTTCTGCATATGATAGCTTAATTCTTGAGAAAGGTTATAAACTACTTTTCATCAACATTATCATCACGATATACCATCAGTACGGGGGCAACGCCTCGAGGGCGCTACTAGTTATAAATATACCGAAGAACCGTCGGTGTTGTAACCTGACACCCAACCCTGGCAATCATTTTGGTGTAACCTCTATAAATTTTTGGTGGCTTAAATATTCTGCGTTTAATGCTACTTTCAGCTTCTCTCGCTTTTATTATTCTTCGCAATGTCAGGTCCCGAAAGTGGTCTCTATCATCAAACATTAAACTGACACTGTAGATGTTCTGGGTGCGCGAAAAAAGCATTTCTTTCGATGATAGAATCCACAACAGATTTCAGCTTTTTGTTTATAAATCGGGAGTACAAAATTAATTCAAAAAAATGGTTGGATCCGTCCTTAAAAGAAGTATTATGCTTTATTAGGAACCAAATCGGCGCGTTTACTTTAACCACGTAGTTGCCAAGAAATTGCAATTTTACTGAAGGATTTAGTAATGTTTGAGCTTAAAATTAGTAGAAGTAAGCAATCTCAAGTATTTTCCAGGGTGACTAAGTTATTCAGCTATGGATTACAGGAAACAATTTACAGCTTGACAAATCTCATTGAGACATTTTTGATCCTAAGGTTCTTAGTTTATTGACCACATTTTTCGGTAAGTCAGCTGATATCTTCATAAACAATCGCATAAATATCTGAATTGGATAGAGCCTTTCCATTATACTTCAATTTGAGTTCGGTTTTAAGAAAATAAAATTTATTTAATGAAGACCTTTATAATTGGGGGCTGCCGATAGTAAAGTTCTTTGTATGATCCCAATAAAGCACAAGTACGCCTAAAACTTATTATTTTAAAATCACAATATCCGCTTTTAACTCTATAACAATCGCAACTTTACTTATAAAGCATTAAAATTGCTTTGGCTACGAAGAAAACACTCGCGAGTCAAGTTAACAAAGTCCTCAAAACAAGATAAAACTCTATGGTATTTGCAGGTTGAAACCTATAAAATCCAAAGTCACTGGTAACGTGTTATTGCATGCAAATAAAAAAATCGTGTATGTATTCCACATATATAGAAGAAAAAATTAAAATCTTTGTATAGTTAGTTCACGAGCTGAAATTATAGATAACGAAATATTTCCAAAAAAATGACAATTTTTCAAAACTTTGAAGATGGGTAGAGCCCTAAAGATATAGTTTTATCTGGTTTTAAAAATTATTTTGGGAATCTACGATCAATTACGCAAATTCTGAGAGGTATTGCGTTACGAAAATCCAAAAAAAATTTTTTCGGGACACGCTATTGTACACCGCATCATTTGCATTGTCCCGTATATTGTGGCTTCGTATATTTACAAACGAACTTTGATTTGGAAACTAATGGCTCATCAACGGTGTCAACTATCATTTACATCGCGTTTCTGAAAATAGGTGACCATGAAATGAAAATACGCATTAAAAAGTCAGTGGGGTCGTTGGGAGTGTATCGATTTTTTTACAACAAACGCTGTAGGGCCTAGGACATTATAATGAGACGTAGTAGAAGTAGGGACCTACCAAAAAACTTAGGTACTATTAGGAAATCAGGCCGCCCAATTATTTTTTTTTTCGGGCCTCGATGTAGTGATCTAGATGTAATGAAAAAAAAAAATCTGCATCGAGACCCAAAAAGAAACAATAATTTCCTAAATAATAAAATAGTTCCAGAAACTATGGGTAGGTTTGGTATCAACCAAAGCAAGTACCTACCCATAGTTTCTGGATCCTACAAAACAAAGAGTAGGTAATTAGTTTTGGGATCATGACAATAGGTACATTGTGACTAGTTTTTTTTTATACAATTTTTGACTAAAAAAAAAACACGAAAAAACAAATAATTGCTTCATTTTATAAACAAATCAAAGTGCTAAAGTGTGTTAAGATCAAAAATAGTAAAACTAAAAACCGGTCAAGTGCGAGTCGAACTCGTACGCCGAGGGTTCCGTGCCTAGCCATGGTGCCAATTACGCTAGTCCGCTTAATTGTATGAGCGCCCATACAACTCGGAGGACAATTTTAATTGGCGTCATCTATGTATGTATGGGAACACCCTTTAATTTTCAACTTTTTTAACTTTTTGGAATTTTTCCTTTATTTGTGCTATAAGACCTTGCTTTTTGCCAAATTTCGTTATTCTAGGTCAACGGGAACTACCATTTAGGTTTTCGACCCAAAACCTCTAGGGTACTTCCGGTTGACCTAGAATTGTCAATTTTGGTTACAAGCAAGGTCTTTCAGCACAAGTAAAGGAAAAATTCCGAAAAATAAAAAAAGTTGATAATTAAGGTAAGTTTTGGTACTCACAAGTTTTCACGAAAACCTAAATTTGCCTATATCTTTTTATAGTGTTGACTCAGGACCTTGATTTTTATACTCACAATAGGGACCATAGACCTTAGTATATGGTATAAATTTCAACTTGCTAGCTCTACCCGTTCCTGAGATAATCGATGGTGACACACGGACGGACAGACGGACAGACGGACAGACGGACAGACGGACAAGAAAGTGATCTTATAAGGGTTCCTTTTTTTACCTTTTAAGGTACGGAACCCTAAAAATATATATATCGGCAATGAAACTTAAAAAGCTAATTTGTTTGTAACTTAATCTATTGAGTATATTATAATAACCGGTATTTTAGAAACCAAAGCTTTAGGGATAATGTTAGTTGCAATTTTCACGTTATTAATGGCCTAATTGTTTGAAATAGTTGGTCTGAAAGTAATGGTACGAATGAATTGTGAGCTGCGGCTTCGTGGCGAATAAACAAATCGTATAGTCAATGAGTTCAATTATTACTATTTTATAGTGACACTTTAATTAGGAACTTGTATGGGCTTTATCTCACTAGATAGTGGCGCCACCACAGTTTCGCCACCAACAAAGTGTATGTAAGGGGCTCTGTATCACTAGAACACCATGGTGGCGCCACCACAGTTGCGCCACCAAAAAAATGTATGCAAGTGACTCCTGGGGGGCTAAAAAGGCCGTTATAGCAGAATCACAAAAGAAATTCCAATTTGCCGTTCTTTTCACACTCTTATCAGTCGATGAAAAGAGACGGCATACAGTGCAATTCCTAATGTGATTCTGTTCTAACGGCCTTTTCCGCCGGTATTCGCTTTGTTAATCATAGACATTAGAAACACTAAAGAGAGAGAGACCTAATTTCAGACCTGATTTGTGTCCTCGAAGAGCCGTGTTGGCTAAGGGGTATAAGTAGTACTCGTACTCGTATAAGTATACGTCGACTTTCAATTCGAAGGTCGTGGGTTCGAATCCTGGCCGTGCATCAATAGATTTTTCGTTTCAAAAAATGTATATGCGCATTAACACGTGCTCTAAACGATGAAGGAAAACATCGTGAGGAAACCCGGCTTAGAGCGGCTTAGTCAGCCCCACACGTCTTGACCATGTCTTTTCTGTGGATATGACCGGTTAAGCTGAGAGGATGGTATAGGTGCTGGGCAAGCCTACTCCATCTCAACATTGTCCCAGGCACTACTCTAGTGTAGGCAAAGATTGCCCCCTGACACTGTATTAATCATCTAGTAAAGATGTAAAGGCCTAAGTTTGTAGTTGGTTGGTCACCTCAGCAGACCCACCCGCAACACCTCATGAAATGAATGGAGGTTATTTTAAGACCTTTCTCCTCATCTTCCATCTCATTTATTATATTACATCCGATACCATTCTTCAGAAATATCTCGCAGTAATCCAATCCGTCATTTACATGACGGAGGGATAATGCCTGTCGTTCTCGCAATACCGAGTTGTAAATGGTACCCTGTCACATTAGGTTCCGTACCTATTTGGGAATCTGAACGTAAGTTCGGAGGTTGAGGAAATTATGTGAGTCCATTATTATGAGTAGGTCTATTTCTCGAAGATTTTTTCTAGGAGAGTCCATGTCACAATAAATAAAAACAACAAATAAGTATTATTGAAATAAGTAATGCTGATAAATGTATTTTTTTACCTCTAATTAAGTTCCCGTTGCTGAGGTGAAAAGTTACATGTGCCGCACGACACCAAAGTAATTTCCACGTGCATTTGAATCCCTCGAGCTGACGTCGGGCTATTCAGACTTCCGAAAATAAATCCGATTCGATGATTTTCTTCGGAAAGTTGACGTTTTTTCAGCGAAGAAACGTACTTTTCGAATTCGAAATTCAAAATCAGCACTCGCAACAAAAATCAACTTTGCTCTCTTGTTGTAAATAACTATTGTCATTTATTGTGATGACTAAAAAGAAGACAAAATAAAATAACAAAAACATTAACGTTATGCTAGGGTAAGGCTAAGGCTATAATGTTTAAGAAAGTCTAAAAATACCCGAGTGAAGCATTATTGGATTTTCAGGCTATTCTTACATCAAGAATGTTGGCTTGGCGAGATGGCGCTAGTGCTTAGTATATTTTCACAATGACCCTTCAGGGTGGACGCCGTTTTATCAGAAGTGCATTGTGTGCGGCTTTGAATAGTAAGAAATAGCGGATAATAACCTAAAAATTTTAAATACTTACCTATGAAATAAAATTGATTTTAAATAGATTCGAAAGAGTCTATCCCCAACAGGTTGTGAATATGGTGATGACGCGTTGCGTAACGTAACAAGTACTTACATATTAAAACAACCTTAAGTACCTTACACACTACGCCCGATAATTTTTTCCTCAGATGTGTATCGACTCTAAAAAAGCAGGTACTTAACCAAAACATTCAACACAAAAAAACGTTTTAGAGTCGAAATTTTCTGTAACACCGCTTTGGCCAAAGAGGGTTATTCCTGTTACCTGTTACTCCTCGAAATGGGTTACTCCTGTTTGCCCCCTCATCTTGTCCACACGAGGTGACAAAAAGGAATCAAAATTCCTGTCCGTCCCCTTTAGATGTGTGGACAATCCGATGTAGATGGTTTGAATATTCTTTTCGAAAAATTCAAATTAATTCTTATTTCCACTTGTACCATGCCACCAACATAGGTACTAACACGATATTGCTTTTGCCGTATAGGTTCGTTCCTTTTTCATGTAAAACACGCGGCGATCCACGTTGCAGAAATGTTCAGGTTTTTTTTAGCTACATTTTTGACGCACCACGCACCAGACGATGTTTTTCCGTTCACCGTGTTTATTCTGTAGGCACAAAAAACTTCTCGTAAATAAAGGTGCATTATATTATTGAGAAAACTTTGTAGCATCGAAAAATTAAATTCTTATCAGCATGTTCAGTTCCGACGGGATTCGAAACCGCATTGAACAAACCAAAAAAAGGGCGGAAGCTAATCTCTTGTAAATCTAATTGGTTTCAATGATTTAACCTTGTTCTGGAGTGTAATTGTATTGAATGTCATACAGTTTTGTCCTTTTTCCAAATAAAAATTTAATAATAACTAAAGAAATCAAAGCAGGTATGAGGTGAGTGCAAATATTAAAGAGGTATTTTCAGGCACACCAAACACTCTCAAACTTTTTATGAACAAGCTTTAAAATACCAAGCATTATAGCGACGTAGCTACTCAAATCAAGTTAAAATGTCACGACGTCAAGTAGTCAAAAGTCAAAAGTCAAATAGATCAAGTTCAATAAGATCACTAGAGTACCACTTTGAAACGTCTTAAGAGCTAGGTGATTCTACTCCTGTTCCTTCGCGACCAAGACCGTGAAGAACCAGGGCAACAAACACGGTTTGGGGCCTAACACTCTTTTTGGTGACACACTTTTTGTATGTAATTTTTTTTTTATAAGTATATTTTTTTTATGTAAGCAATTATTATAAATGTTATCTAATTTTTACAAGTATTCTTTATGTATATAATTATAATAATAACTAAATTGGAGCAAGGTGACGAGTGAGTCTACTCGTGACCACGGTGACAGTAATGTCATCCGAAACGTCGATGTAAAAAATGATTTCACTACGCGATTTAGTTCTTTTGTTATTTTAACAATGTATCTATTCAAGTCGAGAAACTTGGAAATAAGTAACTATTCTTGTCTATATAAGAAATAATAAAATAAAGCGGAAGAGTTTGTTTGTTTGTATAAACGCGCTTATCTCTGGAACTATTAATGCGGATTTGAAAAAAGAATTCTGCATTTGTATCTATCCACCGTAAATTTCCATAGCACAACCTATAGGCCTACCAAGTTTCATGCAGATTGGATTAACGGTTCGATAGTCATGCAAGAATCTATGAATATACAAACATAGGTACACCATAGGTACAAAGCCAAATCGCCCAAGTTGCCACTAAGATCTTTGCTCAGTGGTGAGATCTTTTGACGACCTCTGTGGTGCAGTAGGTGAAGGCCCGCCTGTGACGCAGGAGGTTGCGGGTTCGATCCCCGCCGCGAGGCAAATGTTTGTATGATCTGCAAATATTTGTCTCGGGTCTGGGTGTTTTCTATGTATAATATGTAGGTAGGTATGTATTTACAAAAAATAATATAGATAAGTAGTATATCAGTCGTGTGGTTCCCATAAAACAAGCTCTGTTTAGCTTGGGGCTACATGTTGCCGTGTGAAATGTCCAGCATTATTTATTTTTTATTTATTTATTTATCATCATTACTGATAAACCCGCCGAACACGGCTAGTGTTGTATACAGTCGTTACTTCTGTCACTTTCCATTGTACGAAATCTTGCCGGAAACGTCCCCACCTCGTACCAAGTGGCCTTTTAGGTAAAACGAGGTGAGTGCCCTGACGCCGTCAAGTCCTGAAAAGTGCGCAAGTAGCGCATTAGACTCCGTCACTCGGGCCACTTACGCCCTTGTAAGTTGTTACAGCGACTTTTATAGACCCCCGTGTAACAGGACATGAATAATACATTACTGAAAATGTAGTTGTACTGGTTAAGCTGAGGTCATCGAACCCTTTGTAATTAGTTCATTTGGGCTAGAGATAAACTTTCGTGAGAGTTCCACCAAAGATTTCCATCATGGCTTAGGTATAGCCGTAACCGATTATTTCAATGTGCCATATAAAATATAGAAGCGTTTATTAGTTATTGATATTATCAATCACTCTACCGATTATAAAACACAAATATAACATAGATAAGTACATAATTACAGCCGAACATAGAACCTCTTCCTTTTTTTAAGTCGTTTAAAAACGTCACTTGATTTCACCTTAGTTTTTATCAAAAGTGTTGAAAATAAACTGTGTTGCTTGATGGCAGAACTGTACAAGCACTTGATTATTCATAAGTTTGGTGATGGAGTAAGTTGAAGTACTTTGTTACTGTACAACATGTACTTGTAACTACTATCAGAATGAAGAATTAACCTCGCTGCTAGTAAAGTAATACTTGCGCGGAACACTCACTGTTATCCGTGCTGGTGGTTCCGAAAGCGCGCACAAGACCGAGTCAGGAGATCGAGACCAGCAGAGGCATTCTGTACTAGACTCACTTCGAATTCACTCAAGTGACCGAGCTCACTAAATACGTAAGAATGTATTGTAAGTGTTTGTAGTAAGATTCAAATTTCGAATACGAAATTTGAAATCTCACAGCGGATTCAGCTCTTCGACGTTCGAAGTGAGTTTACAGAATGAGCCTACAGCAGAGTCATTCTGTAAACTCACTTCGAACGCCGAAGAGCTGAATCCGCTGTGAGATTTCAAATTTCATATTCGAAATTTGAATCTCACAATACATTCTTGTGTAATTAGTGAGCTCGGTCACTTGAGTGAATTCGAAGTGAGTCTACAGAATGACTCTGCTGAGACCGAGACAGGAGACCGTTGTCATATAAATGACGGTTCTCTGTCTTGTGTCACTTTCGTACCTTACCTTAACTTACGTAAACTTATTCAAATAGATAAGGATAGAATAACAATATATTAGAAGACAGAAGTAAATGACCACTTGGGTACTCGCTTAGTTATACACTGTCACAGCCAATTAACGCGAGTATCTTCGCTCGCCACATAATGGTGCATGTACTAAGCCTTCAAAATTACCTACCCACATCTAAGGCATGCTTATCAAGTTAATAATTTTAATTTAAAAAGTTATATTTCTTATTATTTGCATTATAAAGTCGGAGTTTGTGAAGGCGGTAGGAGAGCAATGGATCCGGCTGGCACAAAACCGCCAGGAGTGTAGGATGGAGAATAGGCGTTTGCCCAGCAGTGGATGTCACAGGCTGCTTAGATAGATAGATAATTCCGAGTATTTGAAGCAAATCAAATGAATATATCCAAAATCTCTGCTACAAACACAGTAAGTTGATTTATTACAAGCCAAGAAATAACAAGCAGTAAATGACCACTTAGCCGCTTAGTTCGGGTACCGCCACGGTCAATTAGTGCGATGGACGC
This sequence comes from Camptogramma bilineatum, assembly GCA_958496255.1. NCBI lineage: Eukaryota > Metazoa > Arthropoda > Insecta > Lepidoptera > Geometridae > Camptogramma > Camptogramma bilineatum. The sequence continues at coordinate 14,330,255 of OY292458.1, read as the reverse complement.
TCGCGGACCGTGACGTCACGGGCTAGTTTAATGTGCGGGTTCCCTGCGGAACCACAAACATGTGGGAGCTAGTCTGAGATGGGTGGGTATTACAGTAAGACGACGTATGGTTCGTTTATACAAAGTGGTTCAAGCAAGAAGGAAAACTTTCGGAATTTGGAGTTTCACATCAATACTTATGAGAAATTTTAGAAACTTGATAAACTCTTAGAAGCTATTTATTTGTTTCAAATTTTGAATGATATATTCTTCAGGTTTTAGAACCGACTTAGAACTATTTATCTTTAAAAAAGCGGATAATTATCTGTATTGACTCCTATGTATAATACGTATCACGTTTGAATAAAATGTTTTATTAATTATTTTCCACGTAAACACAGAAATCTGCGGTTGTCAAAAGCAATGCATGTTTACGAAAAAATTATTCGTCAAACAAATTGAGCTCAAATGAATTGGATAACATTTTATAGAGAAGAAAAATAACATTGATAAAAGCATTACAAGTCAATATAATGTAGGTTCACAACATCACGCATGCCATTCCCAGGGGGTTAGAAAGAAAAAGATTCTCATTTACCACGACCCCACTACTTTCGCTCTATTTACTCAATAATTCAGTATTTCTAAATTGAATAGTGATTGATTTTTCGGAGAACAAATAAAATTACATGCTACTAATCCCCGATGAATTCGCTACAGAATGAACTGATGTGTTTGAAAAAATGCGAGTGAAATCGTCGAAAAATACCCCCTCATAAAATCTGTGACATTCTAACTCTGAGCTGAAGGTGATAAATCAATGTGATGCCGGTGCGTTCAACGCGTAAATCACGCAGGAACACATTTACCACAGATAACATAGGCAATCAGTAGTAGCAGTAGTGACGATAGTGAAATTTTAAACAGGCCTACGAATCCTAAGTGCGGAAGAATGACATGGGGATAATCAAAGACGTAGGTACGTAAAAAAATTTAAACAGGGTTTGAAACCGTGTCCACCGCTCTACCAACTATGAAAAAATAGACATTTTATTTATTTTTTAGCCCATTTTAATTTACCCATTACAAATCTTTAAGTATCCACTTGAAACGATTGAAAGTGAATAAAATGTCTATTGACTTTAAATTTATCTATAAAAAATTAACGATTTAAATTTTGTATCTACTAAGTGTTATTACTGGTTAGTAAAATAAAATCTTGAAATTCTGTGCTTTGGGAACGCAATGCTCAATAAACATCATACCGCTACAGTCCGAGATTTATTGGTTTCCGCGGACGAAAGTTTGAGACCAGGGGACCCAATACCTTTTTATAAAATGACGTGAAAAATGGAGGACCAGTTTGCAAGAAGTTTTGCAGCGGGAACTCAGCGAAATTGTTTTTGTTTTACCTGGACTGGAAGCTAAAATTGAAGCTAGCTTCTAAATTCACTTTAGACATCACAGAAAAATTCTAGGATCTTCGTTCAAGTGGATTATTCCTGTTTTTTTCGTGTTCAGTTGAAGTTCAAAAGCGGTGATTGGCGACCTGTCATGTATGATAATTAAGGCGCCGTCTCCACGAGCGTGAAATCGCGGCGATATTATCTTTTATCGTCGCGATAACATCGCCGTGTGGAGACACGTTCATAGAGAGTGTATATAAATAAGTGGCACGACGATAATATCGCCGCGATTCTCACGCTCGTGGAGACGGTGCTTAAGTGATTGTAATATCTAAATTCTCTCATGGCTTTCCTCAAAGGTTTGGTTGAAGTGAAGCATATTCCGAGAAGCCGTACGATTTGCATTCCTCGCTATGCATCCAATTCGAAGATTTTCTTCGGAAAGATTCTTTTCAGCGAAGATACGTCAATTTCCGAATTCGGAATACATTGCGACAAGTTGTGAATGCCTTGGTACATATTTGACTCGAGTCATTCTGCTTGGTAATGCTGCCAGTGTCTTGGCCACGCTATCGACTGGTAGTGAAATGAAAATGAAATGAAAAAAGTTTGGATCAATTGATCATAGTCAATAAATAAACTGATTAGCAAGCGGGCAGTAAAATAAGTGGAGTTGAATGATCTGTGGACTGGGTTTGCTATTCTGTCGGGCCTTTAAGCTCTTTCATGTGCTAATGAGGCAAACCAAACCTGCATCCTGATTCAGATTTCTGAACTAGTATCCGATTCGATGATTTCCGTTGGAAAGTTGACGTTTATTCAGAGAAGGAACGTCACTTTCCGAATTTGAATGCATTCCGAGAAAGTCAGAATCGCATCTCTGGGTGCCGATTCTACTACCAAACTTTTTGTCAACCACAAGCAAAACGTCAACTAAACCTTAGATTTTCGTCTGTTTCCTATTCTATGTATCTAAACGACTCTATTGTGACATTTTTAGCTATGGTTTGGAGTTTGGCAGAATACATTTTTGAAAAAAGCCATTCTACTATTCACCAAATGGCTGACATTTAAGAGAACGAAATAAAACGCAGCGGAATGTTTGACATTGTCATTTTTAGAATTGCCCTGGGTCATGGTGCTTCTTGCATTCTTATCTACTAACGTAGGTAGCTCTTTATAATAGCTTCTTCACTCAAACCACTGAGCTTTGTCTAAGGCTTCTAAATCCTCTAATTAATTATCGCTTTATAAATTGCGTACAATGTTCAATAAAGATAAACCAATTAGGTTCGTAAGTACCTATACGCTCTTATGGTTATGAATGGTAACAGACCATAATTTTAATCTCTAAAACCTTAGAACCGTAATCTCGGCGTATAATGGAAGCCTCAATCCAACCATCTTAAAGACGAATTAAATTATAAATCCTCTAAGCAAGAGCACTTAAATTTTCAACAAGCAAGTCTGTTTATTATAAACTATAATGTATGAGGAACCCTTGAGGATAGTGCTGTCGAATCCGACTTTTATGCATTCATGTCCGGCTATCCTGACACAAAGATGTATGCGCGGTTTCGACAATGGACGGACAAACGACCAAATTCATAATCTGGTACATGTTTGAGAAGTTAGCATTCCATACTTGACAGGTTGCAAGCCCATTGACGCTATTAGAAAGTTAACTGATTTCCCCACGATTAGAGCTCGTTTTAATGTGCACATTATAAACTATTCGAAGCGAAAAATCCATCGATACACGACCGGGTTCGAAAACGCGACCTTAGTATTGAGAAATTCGAGGCACTAAACTACTCAGCCAACATGGCTCCAAAGTTATTTTTATAAAATAGGTATAGTAAATAATAATTAGATAGTATTGTCTAGCTCTAGGTTTACGAAAAAATATTCTATGTAAGTGTGAGACGCGACCGCGAGGAGTAACCTTGCCTTGCCGCGACTCCCTTCTTACCCGATTGATTCTCCGGATGAAGATTCTCCCGATGAATCGAAACATTATCGGTATCTAAGTCGACGATATTTTTACGTGGGTAATTCCCGTGTGGTAATACAACGTTTATTTGTATTAATTACTGTACCAAAACTGCTACTTTTCCGGCCTTTTCATGTATAGTTTTCCTATCCCGTCTCTCATCACTAGCTACCCTCGGCCCTAGGGACAGAAGGTCCTTGGCGCGAGTCATAAACGTTACGCATTCAGAAGTTATGTTTGCCGAACGAGATGGGGTACTTAATTACTGTACCTTTCGTTATGAAGATACGAGGCAGGTCGTAAAAATGATTTTGGGTTGGAACTAACATGAGTAGAGAGCATAACTAGGGTGAGCGGTGTTGTGAAGTACGGTGTGTAAGATTAGAATGAACGAGGGTTTGGTGTAGATACGCCTTAACTCATTGTAGATTCTGATCCCTGTTTTTAAGTGTGAAAACATCGATAGAAAGAAATACCAATCTATCTACTATGACTGGCCTCTTAGCTCAGTTGGTAGTAGCTCTGCTTTCTGCGCTGTAGGTTGTGGGTTCGATTCCCATCCAGGACAATCATTTTGTGTGATAAACATAGATGTTTGTTCTGTGTCTGGGTGTTGTGTATGTATTTACAACTACATAAGTATTCTATCAGTTATCTGGTTCCCATAGTACAAGCTTTGCTTAGTTTGGGGCTAAATGGCGCTGTGGTCAATTTCCAGCAGTATTTATTTATTGATTACTAATTAATGTTCCTAAAAGCATCATTAATCTTTGCATTTTGCAATTTGTCTAAAATGTTTTTTACATACAACAATCGATTGTCCTTTTACTTCCTCATGGTATGTCAAATCGATTTTATTGCATCGATATCGGCCTTTTATAAATTCCTTAACGAGTGAAGATTTGATTGAAAAACTTTTCGTTACTATTTCATTTATGACGAAGGATGTGGGGCTCGGCTATAGAGATGGTTGGAAGAGTTTGGGGGAGACCTTTTCCCAGCAGTGGGACGAATCAGGCTGAGAGAAAAAAAACATTTGTGATTAGTTACTTGTATCGTTTGTCATTAAAACTAACTTCATCAATAAAAGATACTCTTGAGGATACTCGTGGCATAATCAAACCTACAACAGATCTACCTTCGGGTAGAAGATCAGATTTGGATGACACATAAGATCTCAGCAATGTATATATACATTGCTGAGACAATGATATAGTATGTATAAGTGCTGGTCCTCTATACAACGTCCCAAACACAAACAAAACATAGATTGCCTCCTGACGCCGATATAACTGACAGAAGAACTAACCTGAAACAACTTAGAATTTTTAAAAGGACTCTAACTCACCTGCGCAATCAACTAATCAGACGAGACAAAACAAAGTGTTACGATGAATGGTCCGCGCCGAATCACAATTCGACGATAAAACGTAGAACCAACAGTAGATTAAGTTGGATGGCGCAAGTACTCGCACACTCCACTCGCACCTATGCAAGGAAACTAAGTGGCTCCATAAATTTCGCTGGTGTAAGTTTAAACGTGGGTCAGGGAGATAGAACTGTGGAAGTGGCTACCAAGTTTAGAAGTTTAATAATAAATATTGCTGGCCATTTGACACAGCGCCATCTAGCTCCAAACTAAGCTAAGCTTGTACTATGGGAACCAAATAACTGATAGAACATGTCGGCGACATGTCACCAGGCTGCTCGTCATCCGCCATGACGCAACAATAAAACGTGGTAAAACGTGATTTTTAATAAAATCAGTGCAACGGTCGAATGATAACTGACTCTATCCAGAAAAGCACTGCCTTAAATACCCGGCTCATCGGAAGTCCAACAAAGCAACTTACTAAATAAATATCTAATAAAGCTATCTTAAATTACTTAAATCTATTCAAAAATCATTATTAATATTACATTAATTTTTAAACATATTTGCTGAATTTATATAAATATTTTAAAATAAATTAAATGAACCGATTGTAAAGAAGACCGGATATAGGTTTCAAATAATTACGAATTATTTCTAAATGGTAAAAAAATATGTCTTAATTAGTTAAAAAATCGGAAATGAATTAACATGAATTTAAAATAATTTCATGGTTAATTTTTAGATATCGGATGTGACCAGCAAACGTCACATCCGCTATCTAACAAACACAATCAATGAGACATTAAAAATCATAATTAAATTAATCATCTTAAATCAATTCATAATTTATCTAATATTAATTACATATCTATTTATAATTTTAACTAAAACACGGGTTGGATGTGACGTCACATCCTTAATGTAAAATCAAATCATGCTTTAAAGTGATTGGCGCCCATACGGCCATTCTGATCCAGCGCGCTCCCTGCGCTGTTATATGAATTGAACTCCCAAATAGGCATCACCCATTATGGGATCTAGCCGATACACACAAGGCATCACCCGACCAGGGATCTAGCCAACACAAGGCATCACCCATCCTGGGATCTAGCCAACACAAGGCATCACCCATCCTGGGATCTAGCCAACAAGACCAGGAATGAAAGGATACGCATGGTGGCCAGCCAGCGTTTAAGGAAGGACAGTTGGATAGGATTAAAATTATTAAAAGTTTTTTTTTTTCTTTTGTTTTTTTTTGTTTTGTTTTATTTATAGTCATTATCAACAATAAATTTTCATTATAATTACAATTCATGTTTCATTATCATTACAATTAATATCGTCAGCCGCCCATACGGCATCTTCGGTGTCCATAAAAGGATCTTCTTGTGCGGTAGAGGCAGTTCTTAAGGAATCATGACTAGATAAAAATAAAAATAAATTACAAGATAAAAATAGATTTGATAAAGGTAAAGCAAAAGTAAAACCTTTTAAAGTAGGTGACTTCGTTTTAATGCATAAACATGAGCGACACACTACAAAACTTGGATCAAAATTTGAAGGACCAATGGAAATCTTGGAAGTTTTACCTAACGATCGTTATAGAGTAAAACATGTCAATCTTCGCGGATGCTCTGAAAAGATCGCTCGTCCATCCTTACTACTAGATTACTCACTTATTACTGCACTAGATGCCGCTTGTTTAGTGTAGTCACCAGCTTCATCACTTCATCCATGGTAAAAGTAGGCTCCTTCCGATGACTCGGCCCCGGCGTAGGGATTATTGGAGAATGTGATCCCACCGCTGCTGTCGGCGACATGTCACCAGGCTGCTCGTCATCCGCCATGACGCAACAATAAAACGTGGTAAAACGTGATTTTTAATAAAATCAGTGCAACGGTCGAATGATAACTGACTCTATCCAGAAAAGCACTGCCTTAAATACCCGGCTCATCGGAAGTCCAACAAAGCAACTTACTAAATAAATATCTAATAAAGCTATCTTAAATTACTTAAATCTATTCAAAAATCATTATTAATATTACATTAATTTTTAAACATATTTGCTGAATTTATATAAATATTTTAAAATAAATTAAATGAACCGATTGTAAAGAAGACCAGATATAGGTTTCAAATAATTACGAATTATTTCTAAATGGTAAAAAAATATGTCTTAATTAGTTAAAAAATCGGAAATGAATTAACATGAATTTAAAATAATTTCATGGTTAATTTTTAGATATCGGATGTGACCAGCAAACGTCACATCCGCTATCTAACAAACACAATCAATGAGACATTAAAAAATCATAATTAAATTAATCATCTTAAATCAATTCATAATTTATCTAATATTAATTACATATCTATTTATAATTTTAACTAAAACACGGGTTGGATGTGACGTCACATCCTTAATGTAAAATCAAATCATGCTTTAAAGTGATTGGCGCCCATAAACGCGTATACATTTGTAAACACATAAGTACTTATAATACTTTGTATAACACCCAGACACAGAACAAACATCTATGTTTATCTCACAAATGTTTGTCTTGGGTGGGAATCGAACCCAAGACCTGCAGCGCAGAAGGCAGAGCTACTACCAACTGAGCTAAGAGGCCAGTCAATTGTTTGAAGTTTAAAAGATCAATATATATCCATCGGGACCCCACTAAGCCTCCGATGTCTGTTTGTCTGTCACAGGGCTGTATCTTTTTAACCGTAATAGGTAACCATTTTCAATTTTCATGGAGTGTGTTGTATGTATGTATGTTCGTATGAGCTTAGTGGTTAATTCTTGTGACGGGGTTTTTAGGCCACCTGAAGGCCTCCGTCATGGTTTTACGACTTAAAAGCCAGGAGCGACCGTTTAACGTGCCCTCCGAAGCACAGAAGCGCTCGGCTATTAATGCCAATAGAAATTGTGACTGCTCAGAGCGTCGTCAACTTCAACGATCTAAGCTAGCTAGCTCAAGAATACAAGCTAGCTAGCGTTTCAGCTAAGCCACGAGCGCTTCACACTTTAATGCTCGGGATACACGAGGCTAGTTTTTCAAGCCAGAGTGAAAAGAAAGTGATAGTAAACTAGTAAACTAGCAGCTCAGGCTTCGTGTAACTAAGACTAGCTTAGAAAATGGGAATGGAAATCTTATAAAAATGTATAGAAATGGGGCATAGAGCTGCTAGCTTGCTAGCTTACAATCACTATCTTTCTATTCTGGCTTGAAAAACTCGTTCTTGGGCAGTTCGTACAACTAGCTTCGTGTATCCCGGGCATTACTGAAAGTTAGCTTGGGATTATAATCAGATCTACTGAAACAAGTTATAACGCTTCCGTCTGGCAGTGGCTTGGATCAGTTGAGCTACCTAAAGATCGTTTCCAACGATTCTTAGGTGGCTCAACTGGTTCTTTTTGTATTTTATAATGTTATGTAAATATGTAGTCGTTTAGTTTCTGTAAATCCATCCATCAATACCCAAAATGTGAAAGTGTGTTTATTTGTTTGTTTATTTGTCCTGCTTTCACGTCAAAACAGAGCGATGGATTGCCGTGATTTTTTGTGTGGAGATAGTTGGAGGGCTGGAGAGTAACATAGGCTACTTTTTAGCCGGGTACCACACGAGCAAAGCCACGGGCAGTAGCTAGTATATAATAAAGTTATTATTGGAGATCGACCTAGTTTCAACGTTTCTCTCTTTTATATGAAGCTCTGAAGCCACATCTAGTAGTTGCTGTTCCACTGAAAGTTTTCCCCGAGGCATATATTTCTCCATACAGTGTTGTCAGTGTGTCTAATAAAGTGGTCACAGTCGAAGCAAGATTAACAGCCTCTCTTTATTATTGTTTGTGTTGGGATGTTGCTCGCTGGAGACCGCGGAGTTTGCGATAGAGTTATGAATACCTATCAGGTGTGTTTCACTGCTTGTTTTAGTTATTTTGTTTATATTTAATCAAATTATGTAAATTATTTTTAACTTAATTATATTTCGATGGTTTGTGTTTTCTTTTAGTTACAAATAAACGATTTTTTTAAATATTTATTTATAGTGTTAAACCACACTTTGGTATAATTCATTGAAAATTAAAAATCTTATCAAAATTTTAAATTCCGACGGGATTCGAACCCGCAGTGATACAAGCGATCCTCCTTAAGCCGGAGTGCCTTACCAATTCGGCCACGGAATCCTAAGATTATAAGATTTTTCATTTTCAATGAAATAAACGATTTGATTGATTGATTGATACATAATCGATTAATGTTTTTTTTTTGTTTCACTTAAATCGTTGTTTTTAAGTTGGATGCGGTAGGTAGAGCTATTGTAGAGATAAATATGTTTTATTATCCTGATAAAAACAATAATAAAATTATGTAAGTAGCGAACAATGTCAGTAACGGGTTCGCTAGTTTTGTTTATATATTAAATCTGATAGAGAATTATCTCAGATCTTCAAGCGTTATACACTTTGTAAAGCTCAGAGATGAGTCATAAGCTCATCTAAATGTATATTTGATATACTCCACCAATTTACATGAGTATATAATATGAACGCGTACATCCTTTCCTATTGAATTAAGCTGGGTTTCCACCGCAAAAGGGTAATGAGCGAGAAATGGCTGAGCGGAACAGACACTTTTATACGAAATAGTTTTATGTTTACAAAGGCTTCTATTAATAAACTGCGCTCAACTTCTGTCAAAGTTGCACCAAGGATTTAACTATTGCCATCCTTTTTTGGTAGACAGTGACAAATAAGGATGGCAATAGTTAAATCCGTGGTTCAACTTAGACCCAAGTTGAGCGGAGTTTATTAATAGAAGCCAAAAAGTTTGACAGTTGACTGTAAAACCTAGACTTGGGCGAGTTCCTTTTACCTCTATTTTCATGCTGATTTAGACTTCCGAATTAGCATCCGATTCGATGATTGCAGTCGGAAAGTTGACGTTTTTTCAGCGAAAAGAGTTACTTTCCGAGTTCGAAATACATTCCGAAAAGGTCTGAATCGCGCTGCAGCAGCAAGCATGCTCAGTCATTTTTGCTCGATCTATTTGTTGGTAGAAATAAAACAAGTACATTACTTCAATTTCATATTTTCCGAATTTCCGAAGATGACCGACTGACCTCTTACCAAATTGTCCTAACGATTATGTTTTTAAATGCAAATATAACGATTCAATTTCGAAATCACTGACTACGGCCTTTAAATTAAGTCTTGCTGATTTCTTGCGACCAACAGTGAAGATCGCAAAATTTTTTAAATAAAATACCTAATTTCTTATATCTTAAAACCGAAACTTCGTTGGTCTACACCAGGCGGGTTTATTGCACAAAACTTTTAAAATTCGAGAGAGTTATTTTGTGTGTGAAATGTCTCTCCGCATTTTCATAGTGTAGTTGGCTTCATGTTATAGTTAGCATATTTGTATGGTTTCTAGTTCATTCTATGAGTACACAAGTTTTAGTTCTCAAAGCCCGGCCAGGCATAAATGGATTTTTAGTTTCGGAAAATTGATAAACGAAACACATAACAAAAACAACAACAAAAAAACAGAAACGAAACACAAGCTTATAAATGATATGATAACGACTGTTTTCCCATGGCACCGTGGACATTTTCTCAGATCTAATTAGGCATTAAAGATCTTTTTGACGATGTCTAAAGGTGGCAATTCGCACCGAAAACCGAGACAGGAGACTGAGAAGTCTTCTGATGAGTGAGCTCATTCTTTCGATGAAATTCAATCAATCATCATCGATCACCCATATAATTGTAAGCAAAGAAAAAAGCAATACATTATGTAAAGGAGGCCTAAGTTGTTTGTACAAAATAAACAATCATGACCCAATTTCAAAAAATACCCAATTACACTGAACCTGAAGCCATCAAACCGCCATTTCAGCAAAGTTCGCGCGGCAATAAAACCATCAGATAAATTGACAATTTATTTCGAAGGAGACAAAATTCTATTTCCTCGTTTGTATCAGACGTCATCGGGCCGATCGGCCTTCGAAGCTCTTTGCTAGTATTGTATACTTTATGTTTTTTATGTGCATTCGATACGATTTTTTGTAGTTTTTCAATTGTTAAGGCTATACCAGACAGGCTTTTAGCATCGCCGATCGATGATTTTGCGACTGCATCGATGATGCATCGCGTTCGATCGCAGTATCAAAATCGCGTGTTTTCGATGCTGCATCGACTACCTGCGTTCGGACGCGGTATCGGAATCGCGCGTTTTAGCGACTGCTGCGATCGCCGATCGCCGCGTTTGGCGTTTTAAAGTGTGCGGTGTGGAATGTTGGTTGCTGCATTTTGCTTCTGAAAAGCGACTAAATCGCCGATCATAGATGCTCAAAGTAGCAAGTCCGCTAGAGCCCTAATTTCCACGAAAATATGTAGTAAAATCAATAGTATACAAACATACGCCAACGTTCAGTTTAATCACCCCACTTTTCTGTTTTGTGTAGCGTAAGCCTCAGATATTTAATTATTTAGTTACTTAATGGTCCTATTTATACCACACGTGGGTGTAAAGAGGTTGAAAATATTGTATGTTCATCTCTGCCAGAAATAGCTTTCAACATAGGTAAATGAATTTTCTAACATTAAAAAAGATTTATCCGTTGGCGTGACTACCGATTCAGTGATAAACCCACGACGCGTTTTGAATCATTGAATCATTAATGAAGTCAATGTATTTATTTTATATTTTGGGAACTTTGACTTCAAACCATTAAAGATAAGAACACAGCTTACGATGTTTTTAGTATTTACAACAAATCAAATATGCAAAAACAGAGGTCCCGAGGTCCCTTTTCAAATCAACCTGATAAGTCCTATCTTTTAATCTGTTGCTATATCCTTTCATTATGATGAGATTGAAAAAAAAACTAGTATGAACTGATAATAATTCACTTGTTTAAGAAATTAAAATTTACGTTTTTTCATTTTTATCAACTAAAGACTTTTTGAAATCAATTTGAGTTAAAACCTTGTATTAAAAGTATTGAACTATCAGAGCGCTTGTAGACGTCCGTTTTTTCGCCGGACAACGGACCGTGCTTTTCACCCAGATTCGCGGTGATGTATGGCGCGTAATGAATATGTGTACACGTGCCGGATATCGGTCCGGCGAACAATTTATGGCGTTTATATGGATTTCGTTTATTGATGGTCCGTGGTCCGGCAAAAAAAAAATACGGACGTCTACAAGCGCTCTCAGTTATCGTATCGGTTGTATAAAGGAATATTCATAGTCTTTGTATCAAGACATCAACGCTCATTACACTCAGTTCCTCGAAGAATAGTGCAGGTCGCTCACTGCAGCGTACCATGTTTTATACGAAGACAAAGCTCATTGCCTGGAATATACAAGCTACATAGTAGCACATTAGCACACTATTGTGTGACATAAGCAAACTATTAGCACGTGTATAGCATAGTTTACATAATTATCGTAACAAGTTATTTATAGTTTTCTTATAAGCATCTTCTGATGTATCAATTTAAACAAAGCAACGCAATAAAATTCATTAGTCCGTTCGTGGTTTTTGTTATCACTATTTACAATAATAGTGAACCTTTCTTGAATCACTTAATTAAACATTTTCTCAAAAAAATTGTTTTTCGAGAAAATGTTTAAAATGATTTACCAAAACTGATACAATTTTGGTCACGGTATGGTACGTTGCAATGTGCGACTACAATATCCCCCAGCACTAAGGCACAGAGACGTATGCAAATATTCCACTTTGTTTTGTAACTTTGTATCAATTTGGGGAAACAGACGGATGACAATTTTCGGGAATTTTCCTGAATTTGGGTGACGTGAACGTCGAGGAAAATAAATATAAAGATATCTAAAAGCACTCGTGTAATTTATTTGGCTCGTGTTTCTTTCTTTTTTCTTGTGACACATAAGTATAAGTAAAAATATTAAAATATATAAAACCGATGACCATACATGAACAATTTATAAAAGTAAATGAGCATAAAGAATTTATTGTGTCAGGATCGTAACAAAAAAAAATATATTAAAAAACCAGCCTATACCATAAGCTTCAGGCATTTATGCTTTACGTATAGCTGTAAAAAGCAAATAACATATTATTCAGTTATTAGAACGTTTCGCAAAATTCATTTTCGCAACACACAGCAGGCCTAATTTGAACAGGAAACAAAATTAGGCCCAAAACGTGCTTCACTTTGTGAAACAATTTTTGTCTTTCGCACGAGAATTTGCTGTAGATGCGACCTTATGTGAGGCCGCGCGGGACAGCTTTGTATAAATTAAATGAAAGGCGCAAATGAAAGCAAATGAAAGAATTTATCATTCGGAGTTAGCACGAGTTGAAACGCTAGCCACTTACGTATTAACTTTTCAATTAGGTAAGGCTTTAAATACAATGCAATAGATAAAGTTTTAAACTAGTAAGCGTTCCGATAAACGGCGATGGGTTTAGAAAGCTATTTGGTTTCAATTATATAGGTATATCTATATCGATGGAATTATGCATAAAAAATAATTTAATTTATATTTAGTGGTATTACGAGCTTGAGCGCTTCTGTGCTTCGGAGGGCACGTTAAATTGTCGGTCCCGGCTATTTAGTCGTTAAGCCATGACGAAGGCCTTTAGGCGGCCCAAATCTCTGTCACCAGAGTTGGCCACTTGCTCATACGAACTTACTTAATCTAAATAATTTAAATTATGTTGAAGAAAAATACCTCAAGTACCAAATATACACGCTGTCAAAGTTGAAATTTAATACAATACTTTTGAGATAAAATAATTACTTTACAATCTGCGGTCGGTATTGTTTTTTGTTTTTGACCTCGACGACTGATGGACCCGATATTGATCCGATATCGTAAAAACTGCTGCTAAAGGACCAGTATACATACGTGTCCTTTAACCTCTACACAAGTCGCGCGACTAATTTGATCTTGAAATGACACTTATTTGGGGAATATGTCTTCCAATTTCGTTTATTGTGCAAAGAACATCAGAAAAAATATAAAACGGGTAGGTATTGTATTTTATAACCCTTGGTATAATGACAAGGAGTCTGGTAAACAACACTGTAAATATGCTCACGACATAAAAATAATCCTTATGGATATTGATTTTAAATACCTATTTGGAAATAATATAATTTATGAAATATCACTAATAAATAAACGCTATTTTAACCTAAAACGTGAACTAAAACATAATGTTCAATTTTTTTAGTCATCGTAATACATCGTTACTTTAGAAATCGACTATGGCACTATTACAAATGACTGGTCAAATGTATCAACATAAAATTATATTCTAAAAAGGCTACCCATATAATTGGTCAGAATAAAAACGTCTAGATAAACCCACCGGCTTTTAAACTCGGCATAAAAGAAGGAAAGTTGGTGTGAAGATAATTTCACAAACGTGTTTTTAAAAGCTCGCTGTTTTAAACGGAAAAGGCTTTTTTAAACTTTTAAAACCATCCTTAAAAAGTACAAACAAGCGAGTGAGGTTCATTATTAATTAACTTTCGCTAACATCTATTGGTTAATTTTAAGCTAAGTGCCTTGCAATTTTTAGTTTGTACTAGCTTCCGCTTTTCATTATTGGTTTCAACAAATTAAATACCTAACGATGTTTTATTCAAATCGTACAACTAGCTGACAAGTAATATTTGTGGCTAAGCTTATTTATTAGATTAGTAATTATTTTATAAAATCACCCAAAAGAGTTTGCGATAACTTTTAAAAGTTAAAACAATTTTTGATTCATATTAGGTAGGTATTATTATTAAAACCTCTTTTTACGAAATTTTTTTAGTATAATATTTTTTGTTTGAATATACATGATTTAGAATTAAATATTGTACTTTTAATAAGGAAACAATTATGTAATTTTTAGTGATATTTCAAAATTAAAAAAATGTGTTGTTCTCAAACTGATCGCTAACTTTTTTTGATGTGTGTCTGATATTGATAGTAAAAGTTTTACTTAGACTCTATGAAAAGTGCTTTGTGTAAAATATACACCAATATTTATGCCTTTCCAACAAAGGCAAGTTTTCACTTACCATAAAACCTGACCCACAATTTTGTTATAAAACGCGAAAGGCGTTATCGCAAGATCTTGTTATGAGTCTCTTAGCATAAAATTATTCAACAGTGCATACGCTCAAGGGTCCACGGGGCCTAAGCCCGCCTCTTAGGCCGCGCATGACACTTCAGGGCCGGGTAGTGGGTACTTTTGGCCACGTACAATGAAACTCCATTATCCGTAACTCTGCAAGCTTTTTACTCAAGAGATTAATCCTCATAATATCTCGGAACCGTCGGATATTGTTTGAAATAAACAACTTTTATGAAAGTCGATATGTGAATGATCGATTATTTTTGTAAAAAAGTTTTTTGAAGTTACATTCTTTTTCCATTAAGATAATTGCATGTTTCAGTTTGTTGTTTTATTCAATTTATTGAACAACATGTAATATTACTTAAGTGTTTTGTAACTCAATTGGTGTTATTAAAATACTATGTAACGTAAATTTCAGACGCGCAATAACGACTTAGAGCTTACGATATACTTACTCGTACAAAACATGAGCAAAATGAGCAAAAACTAAAAAAATATTAAGTATAGATTTAACATTAAATATTTTCAACAAAAAACTTATAGATTAACATGAATAATTTCAACAAAAAATCTGTATTTATTTACCAATCTTTAAATGATTAATTTACTGATTTTAGTATTTAAGTAGTACTTTACTTGTACTTATGTAACACTTTGACTCAATGGAATGAGAAAACAACCGCTCCCACTGATATATCTAAATAAACTGTATTCAAAAGCTTTTCGCAATATCCTCAGTGCAAATTCTCAATAAGCTCCAGCTGAGTTGACCTCAGGAGTTGGTCGTATTGTCAGCGGGGATGACTTTTATCACAAGCTTATCTAATTTCACTTCACTTCATGGTTTGAAATAAATCTTGGAACAGAATTTTAAGTTCCCCTAAACCTAAATCTTGGAATCTATATGAAATCATCACACTAGTATTATAAATATTATATTATAAAGTTTAGATGTTTGGTTGGGTGGATGGATGGATGTATGTTTGATCCTCTATAACTCGACAACCACTGAATCAATTTTGCTGAAATTTAAAATTTAGATAGATAATGACCGACAATAGGACAGAGGCTACTTTTTATCTGGATATAACGCGAACGAAGCCGTGGGTGGAAGCTAGCTAACAATAAAAACCACGTGTTTAGGCTAAGCCACGCCACAAACTAGTAAAGAGAGCCCTCGCTGGCAGTGTGAACAGTCAACGATCAACTAATAATAATTACCTATATGCATCTCTTGTATAATCTATTGTACGTTTCTTAAGCGAAAAAATAGTTGATAGGTCGTTTTCTCGCCAGGGCGGGCGGTCGGACAGGTACCATAAGATCCTTCAATGAAAAAAAAAGAAGGAATCACGATTTCTCTAAGCGAAGTGCAGAAAAAATGTTTCTCGCTCGCAGTATAGCCGTATTCTTATATCCGCTATCAAAGCCGATAGAGTTACAAGATCAACTCGCTATTGCCACAGAATGCACTTAGATAAGTTCGGCGTCGGGACATGTGGGACATTGTACTATTCGAATGGCATTTGGATGGCTTTGATTGCGATGGCTTCGAAGTTTCGGTAATGTATTTGTAAGAGGTTTAGTAAATGCTATTTAGTTTAAAGGATTATTTGCTCGTATTTTAATTTATATTTATGCATGCTGAGAAGCAGATTTAAGGCTGTACATATTTCCTACCTGTTATCTGTTTTTTTACCCTTGATTCGCATTTAATAAATGATTGATTGATTGATTGATTGACCTAACATACATTATCCCATCTACATTTCAGTTATGTTTTATTACTGTAGAAAAAGAATACTATTATGAATCCTCAATAGATTATTTATTTTTTCCATCCAAAGGTTGCCTGGAAGAAATCGCTCTCAGCGATAAGGCCGCCCATTGTGCTAATTCATACTTTACTCAGCTCTTATATTCGTCTTTTCTATGTGTACAATAAAGTGTTTATTTATTAATTCATTAATTCATTTGTCGGCGCCTTGCTGAATTGTCTATAACAATTAAGTATGAACTGGAAGAAGGTAAGGTCGCTGTAGCGAATTGTCTATTACAAGAGTGACATGCATGAACTGCAAGGAGGTCGCTCTAGCGAATCGTCTATACCAGAGTGACCAAGAAGGTCGCTCTAGCGAAGTGTCGTGTCGATGGAGGCGGGATGACAATCTTGAGAAGGGGACTTCTGAAAAGATGGTCAACTGCGCACCACGTCTTCGACAAATCGCTAAGTATTGTATTGATCCAGGCTGTTAGAATTCAAATTAGAGTGAATAACGAGTTTGATAAATGTGATCTACGATGTAGAAGCTTTATTTCGTGACTATTGTAAACTAACAAGAAGAAGACATTTATTTCATCCCAAAGTATCAATCTGCATAACCACGCCTGTGATGAATTCTGATGTAGGCCATCCTGAGTCTACATCAGAAGTGGGATCGAATGAGCTGTTTGATGAAGAAAAACAACTGGATTTGACCTGGATGAGATGTCGATGCTGTATCAGAATGACAGCGGGATACGTCATGAAAAACAAAACTGTACCGGTGTGAATATTTAGAAAATTGAACAAACTGGAAAATATCAGCGACGTTTGGATGATGCAACCTATAAACCTAAAGCCAATCATTCCCGCACAGTTGAGAAAGGACTGTGGGCAAAAATGTATGGATGGTGTACCTACCTACGACCGCCACAGCATACCTACTACATTTTCTTACAATACTATGGAGAAAAAGATTAAGTACTATGACCTTCTATGTATGTATGTATGTATGGGGACTCTCTTTTCCGCGTTTAGACTCAAAGTTGGTCCTTTATGAGTGGGGATGACCTGGCTCACTAGTTGTGGAGCCAGCCTAGCTCCTCCTAGGAGTACAAGATTTCTGGGGCCTTCGCAGGCCTCTCGTGGAGTGACCTCGGATTGTCGAGGATCTTATTATTATTATTATTATTTGTAATACACAGGCAGCTCTTAGAGCTGATGCGTGTATATCCTATTTATTGTCAGTGCGCTTTAAATATTTGTCCAGTCTGTTTTTGAAAGCGTTCACTGAGGGGGCACTGATCACTGAGTCTGGTAACTGGTTCCAAGTGTCCACGACGCGATTGGGCAATATGTGCTCCCCTGGTAGTACTTGACCTCTTGTGTTAGTTTGAGCTCAGTAAGTAGGTATTGAGAAGTTTGAGGAGTCTTAAGTTGTCCAGGGCCCATACCATGAGCTTTAAATGCGATTCAGTTTAGGTCCTAAACTGAACTGCTACGCTAATTTGTCACATGACTTATGCTATGACGCTGACGAAAATTCAGAAGCTAAACCAAGGATTTCATATTCTACGTAACTGGATAGTTCACTGAAACAGAAAATGCTGTCCGTCACTGAAACGGAAAACCTAAACTGAACTGAATTGTTTACTAAGACGTCATGGTACGGCTACAGGTTTCTCTTTTGAGTAAACGTTATGAGTTCAGTTTTTGTTTTGTGTGATTGCGAATCATCTTGTTCTTTTGTAAAGGAAAGAGTCGTCTTTCGTACTATGATGAGGCCGAGTCGGCGAAAAATGATGTAGATGACATAACTTAGCATAATGATAGAGACAGATAGAAAACAAACAACCAAACAAAAAAAAAAAAAAAAAAAAACATGACATGACAATGTTAAAATGTAATTGAGATTTATAATGAACAAGGTATTTTGCGATCTTAAGTATGTCATCAGGATAGAATGAAGTGGTAGAAGAAAACATGTTGTGACCCCACCTAGTGGGATAAGGGCAGGGAGATGATGATGAAGTGTGTCATCAGGATATTTTGTGTCTTGTATGTGTTTGTTAAGCTGATCCAGGATACTAAGATAGTGGCATTTATTTTAACGTTTGAATTTGCTCGTCAAGTCCCCATAGTTGGTTTTGGACGGACAGTGCCATCCGAGCCTTCCCGGTCTGTCCGGCTGGTTATCGGGTCTCACTCGTCTGGTTCAGAGGTGTGGTTTATATCGTTCCTGATCGGAGGGTGCCATCCGAGCCATCCCGGTCTGTCCGGCTGGTTATCGGGTCTCACTCGTCTGGTTCAGAGGTGTGGTTTATATCGTTCCTGATCGGAGGGTGCCATCCGAGCCATCCCGGTCTGTCCGGCTGGTTATCAGGTCTCACTCGTCTGGTTCAGTGGTGTGGTTTATATCGTTCCTGATCGGAGGGTGCCATCCGAGCCATCCCGGTCTGTCCGGCTGGTTATCGGGTCTCGCTCGTCTGGTTCAGTGGTGTGGTTTATATCGTTCCTGATCGGAGGGTGCCATCCGAGCCATCCCGGTCTGTCCGGCTGGTTATCGGGTCTCGCTCGTCTGGTTCAGAGGTGCGGTTTGTTGTGTTGATCTTGGACGGAGAGTGCCGTCCATGCCAGCGCGTTGTACGGTTGGTTGTTGGGATCTGGTTTGATGATGTGGTTTGGGTTGACTTGACTAGTTGTACTTTTAGTTATGTGGGCGGTGTCATTCGGGTCAGACCGGTAGGTACCGGTTGATTGAAGGGATGCACTTTTGATCTGTGTGGTTCGAATATGATGTTGATGTTGATGATGTTGATGTAATGATGATGTTGATGATGATGGTGTTGTTGACGATGATGATTATGACGATGAAGGTGATGATGTTATTTGATGATGATGATGATTGTGATGATGATTGTGATGATGATGGTGATGATGTTGATTTGATGGTGATGATGTTGATTTGATGATGATGATGATAAAAAGTATGATGATGATGTGGTTGGTGTTAGCAGGATGGACGAGCGGATGTCCTAGTCATCGGATATTGTTTGTTTCAGAAATACAACGCCCGAGGACGGTCGTATGTCAGTATGGCCGTGTCGGCGCCTTGCTGAATTGTCTATAACAATTAAGTATGAACTGGAAGAAGGTAAGGTCGCTGTAGCGAATTGTCTATTACAAGAGTGACATGCATGAACTGCAAGGAGGTCGCTCTAGCGAATCGTCTATACCAGAGTGACCAAGAAGGTCGCTCTAGCGAAGTGTCGTGTCGATGGAGGCGGGATGACAATCTTGAGAAGGGGACTTCTGAAAAGATGGTCAACTGCGCACCACGTCTTCGACAAATCGCTAAGTATTGTATTGATCCAGGCTGTTAGAATTCAAATTAGAGTGAATAACGAGTTTGATAAATGTGATCTACGATGTAGAAGCTTTATTTCGTGACTATTGTAAACTAACAAGAAGAAGACATTTATTTCATCCCAAAGTATCAATCTGCATAACCACGCCTGTGATGAATTCTGATGTAGGCCATCCTGAGTCTACACATTCATTCATGACAGGATCACAAATTGAAATTATCATTAGTTGTCATGTCAAACAACGAAGGTATCCAAACTTTTAAATTTTCGGAATTTATAATGTTTAATATTGGGTATAGTAGACCTACAGTGCGATTCAGACTTCCGAAAATACCTCCGATTCGATGATTTTCTTCGGAAAGTCGGTTTTTAAGCGAATAAACGAACTCACTTTCCGAATTCAGAATACATTCCGAGAGGTCTCTGAGCAGATCTGATAGTTTTAGCACAGAACAATAATTATAGTAATACTACGTAGTTATAGTATGTTATACCTCTACGCAACCAAATATGAACCTTCCAACATTATAATTAGATATAAATTGGGAACGTGGCTGTAAGTTATGGATAGAGCCCTTAGCTGCGGACTTTTGCAATCAAATTACTAAGACGTTTGCGGTGAATTTCCTTCTGCGATATTAAATTCAAGACAAGATCGTGAGAATATTTGTACGCACTGGGTTGTGTTACCGCAGCATTTCTTTTAGTCGGGAACTCTTGTCAGAGTGGTCGTGGCTGTCGATGGGCAGGGTTGCGGCTCGCCGTTCCCGGTCACTTCCAGCCTTAGCATTTAGCATTACCTATAGAAAATCCTTACCTAAAACTCAAATATATCAAATAATATGTACGAGTAGGTAGACTTTGAAAAAAAAATTATTCAATATTCAACTTTCAAATTAGCACGACTGTAGATATCACCACTCTTGTGTCAAACAAAAGAAATGGCAACAGATTTGGCGTCAGAGTTATATGAAGCTTGTATGTCCTATAAAAAACAACGGGGTTTCATTTTAAAAGCGCCATTTATACAAGCAAGAGAAGCATTTTATTTTAATTTGTTTGGGAATCATTCATCGTATTTTTTTTTTCTAATACACCAACTATGAATGTCTCATAAATATTTGTTCAGCCGTTCACTCACTATTTTAATAGTACTTACTTAAATATGTATGTATGTTCGTATGAGCTAGTGGCTAACTCTGGTGACGTAGTTTTTAGGCCTCCGTCATGGCTTACTTACTTACTTTTTTAATATTTTACTTTACTTTTTTACTTACTTAAATTAAAGTTATGTAGGTATGTATTATTTCTTTATTTCAGTATGCATTTAAAAATCCGAAAACTATTTACAACAAACAATACAATTTTAAAAAACTTCGCCGTAGAAATTCAATGAAAATTTTCCCGTAGATTTCGCAAGGGCAGTGCGTACGCCGAAATCTTGTGACAAGCGTCAACATTTATCAGTGTCGCGCGACAAACGATCGCAATTAACATTCCCGAGCATTGTTAGCGACGGCGATGCCACGCTATTGTTGAACAGTTGTTGTAGACTGGGAGTTGACTGTGAAAAGTGCACGTCAAAGAAATCCGTACCCATTATAAATGTGAAAGTGTGTTTATTTGTTTCTTTATTTGTCCTGCTTTCACGTCAAAACAGAGCGACGGATTGACATGAATTTTTGTGTGGAGATAGTTGGAGGGCTGAAGAGTGACATAGGCTACTTTTTATCCCGAAAAAATGCATGTTTCCCGTGGGATAAAAAAGTAGTAGTCCACGAAAGCGAAGCCGCGGACATCAGCTAGTGTCTAAATAAAAGTGTCCCAAAACTTTTCAAAGTGAAATATTCTTTCTTTAGCTCCTGCTCTACAATAATTTGTCAGTCTCGGTTAGTTAGGCTGATGTTGCATGATAGATGGATGACATCAATGTCGGCCAAATTAACACTAGAACTCATTTATGAATGCGCATAAATCTTTTATATTACAAAACTAGAACCAATTACGTTTTCGAAGCCCTGGGATTTATATATCATTATCATCATGACTGGCCTATTAGCTCAGCTGGTAGTAGCTCTGCCTTCTGCGCTGTAGGTCGTGGGTTCGATTCCCATCCAGGACAAACATTTTTGTGATGAACATAGTTTGTTCTGTGTCTGGGTGTTACAAAGTACTACAAGTATGTATTTACAAATATATAAGTTTTCTATCAGTTATCTGGTTCCCATAGTATAAGCTATGCTTAGTTTGAGGCTAGATGGCGCTGTGTGAAATGTCCAGCAATATTTATTTATTATTTATTATTATCAACAGTGGAATACATCTAGAAAGTAATAAAAGTAAGTTGAGCTTGTGGCCAACTCTGGGGATGGAGTTATTAGGCCATCTGAAGGCCTCCGACAGTTTCACGACTTGATATTCGAGATGGATAAAACCTGAAATGCATGAAAGCGCTTAGTTCTTAATGCCATCTATGGTCACACATATCTACCCATGTCTGTTTGCCTCCGACATTGACTATAAAAATAAATTAACTAATTCGATAAAACCCCGTATCCATTTATTTCTAAATGTGAATTGTGTTCGGAAATAATAATATTATTCCTAAAATTTTATTACGGAATACGTTCAGGACGCGATTCCCAAGACAAATCAAAGTCTTAGATAACATAATACTAACGCAAGAATACTTTAAGAAATTTCAAAGTAATCTACTACATTTTTGGGTGAATAATTCCCGTGTTCTAAGCCACGATTAAAGTGCTTTCCTCTGTAGGAAACTGCAGCGAAAATAAACAAAAATCATCCCATAAATCGAGCTCCACACCAGCTTCAGCGTCGATTCGTCAAGCTATCGATAAACCACAAAATAAAGTAACTTTAAAACTGCCGTTAATAAGTCCTGGGCGTCGATTCTCGTATTGAACTTTTTATCAACCTCAACCAAAACCTCAACTAAAGCGACTGTTTCCATGACTACTAATAACAAACGACTCAGTTGTTCTTTCTACTATTTCACCAAATGGCTGACATTTAAGAGATCGAACCATCTAGTAGAATACAGGCCCTGGGCCTGTATTCTACTAGATGACAACCGCTTTGGTTTTGGTTCGATCTCTTAAATGTCAGCCATTTGGTGAAATAGTAGAAAGAACAACTGAGTCGTTTGTTATTAGTAGTCATGGAAACAGTCGCTTTAGTTGAGGTTTTGGTTGAGGTTGATAAAAAGTTCGGTACCGGAATCGACGCCCTGGACTTCACGTTAGCACTAGGTTTTAAAAGTAAGATTTCTTTATTTAATTATTTATTCAAAAATGGTAAGTTAATATTTTTTTTTATTTAATAGTAAGTTTTGTGTACTCGTATTAAATATGTCGATATGCGTGTATACGTAGGTAATTATTGTCCTTCTAAACGGCTTGACCAGTGGTTCTTAACCTTTTAGTGATGGGGGACCATTTAATAAACTTTTTTCTTGCCGCGGACCACCAACCCGTATCACGATGATGGGGGGGGATGTATCTTTCAAGTTACCTATATAGTGTTGTATTTCGTCAGGCAAATAATCAGAAGGGGGTCACATGACTTTGTACTCGCGCAAAATATCTATTCATGAATATGCGAGCGAAGCGAGCCGATTTTTTTTAAGTCAAATGCAACGTAACTCATTTTGGTCGCAAAATACTCATGAAGCTAATGTGCGAGCAAAGCGATTGAGCTTCAAACCAAGTGACTGAAGCGAGCTCCCTAATCCGCGAAGCGAAACAAATGGAACATTTACGCTTTATTTTGCTTACGGTTCTCAAAGAAAGGCTGGCTGCTTGTCAGTTTCTATTCTGCGATCAGACGTAATTCAATTTGTTCGCAAAATACGCACGAAGCTAAAATGCGAGCGAAGCGAGCCGAATTTTTTAAAGAAAAATGCAGCATGTGACTCTTAATTTTGCTTACCATGCTCAAAGAAAAAGCTGGCTGCTTGTCAGTTTTGATTCTGCGATCAGACATAACTCAATTTGTTCGCAAAATACTCATGAAGCTAAAATGCGAGCGAAGCGAGCCGAATTTTTTTAAGACAAATGCAATGCGTGCTTCTTTATTTTGCTTACGGTGCTCAAAGAAAAGGATGGCTGTTGGTCGATTTCTATTTTGCGGTCAGACATAGCTCACTTTGCTTGCAAAATACGCATGAAGCTAAAGTTAAATAAAATGCGAGCGAAGCGAGCCGAAGTTTTTTAAGGCAAATGCAGCATGTGGCTATTTATTTTGCTTACGGTGCTCAAAGAAAAGGTTGGCTGCTGCCAATTTCTAGTCTGCTGACAGACATAGCATAACTCACTTTGTTCGCAAAATACACATGAAACTAAAATGCGACCGAAGCGAGCCTATTTTTTTAAGACAAATGACCCCCATGACCCTCCCCATGGGACCGCGCCTGCTCAACACACAGTCAACCAATAATTTGATTCAAAACGTATCAAAAGCGGAAAAGTTTTCTCTTTTAACTTTGATCCGTTGTCACTTGCTTAATTTTTTCGGATAGCTTCGCGGACCACTTCGGGTGGCTCCAGGGACCACCAGTGGTCCGCGGACCACCGGTTAAGAACCACTGGGCTTGACAGATTTAAATTATCTAAGTAAGATTTTCAAGATTTTCTGGATTAATTAAAACTTTACCTTTAGGTATCTGAATCACTGTCATTTTTGTAATTAAAAAAATATCTCACTTCTTTAACAAAAAAAAAACTTCTCCTGTTACCTGAGATGGACCTTTTTTAGACCCGCTGAACTAAGTATACTAATATTTTAAAGAAGTAGTTTGTTTTGGAACTTGGATTTGAACGGTTCAAAACCATTAATTCGCGTTAGGACATATTCGCGCTACCACGTGAGCGAAGCCGCAAGCGGCAGCTACTAGCTTCCGCAGACAAATAAAATATTGATAGCGCCACAGTTATAGTGCTAAGGCTATAGAGCGACCTGTTAATGCCTGTTGTTGATACCTAGTGGTTCTTAACGAAAGCCATCGTTGCTCATGCTGTAGCAGGCATTGTTTTTTATATTTGTCAAGATGTATTACGCGGTCACATGATGGGTGGCCGCTAGTGGCAGTAACAACTTAGGATTTAAGGACTAAAGTAACGAAATGCGGCTTGGATCATTTGAGGTAGGTACCTATAGATCGTTTACAATGATCCTTAGATGAATCAACTGGTTCTAATTACATTTTGTACAAAGTTATGGTAATTGTAGTAGTTTAGTTTCTGTAAATCAATGTATTTCAAACTACGCAAACAAAATGATTCACATTATGGTGTCGAAAATATTATACGAGTACCTACCTACATATATTTTTTTTTATTAAGTTTATTTCCTTAACTAATGTAATAGGCCAGTAACTTGGACCATCTAACTATAGATTCAATAAAACCTTTTACTATAAAATCGGCCCCAGCCCGTTTATAGTGCAATTTATTTCTTCATCAAAATAAACCTTGTGTTCTTCGGCCATAAACCGAATGGTCATCGCTTACGTCCACTTTACAACCCCTATACTTAATCAACCCTTTGATTAAAACAGAGGATTATGTTCTTTATAACAGCTATAAACTTCTAAACAGAATTGACCATCTAGGTTTAAGGGTTTCGCTAAATGAACACTTTTGTGCTTGGACTATCAAGGCGTGGACGTGATTGTGACCAAAACGTTTTTATTGTTATTATGATTTATTCAGCTCTTACACGAAAGTGTACAATAAAATGGAATGGAATTTTATTTTTGCCAATAAACACAAACAACCTAGACATTTCAAATGTTTTTTTTTTTTTCGTCTTCATTTTAAACTTTATTTTGCTTTTTGATGTAAAATTTAAACGAAGAAGATTGAAGATCAGCCGTGGATGCTCTTGTGACTTCCATTAAGTATATTCATAGGAATGTTAGATTTTGATATCCAGTACATACGTATTGTGAAATGTTATGCAAATATATTCGCATTGGACGGTTAAACCTACAGTTTATTTTTACGATAAGTGGCCGTTTTAAAAATTAAATGCTATAAAACCATTCAAACATTGTCTTTTAGATAAAAAATACTTTATTGGGTTAGCTTATCAAAACAAGGGTTGGTTAAAATGATTGGCTGTAACTTTATGAACAAGTACTGTTTTTTATCGATTGTGTTACTTAATATAATTATTTACAAATATATAACATTTATAAAATAATCTGAACTTTAACTATTAAGAAAAATGACTTCGAAAAGGGTTACCGTGATCATGGCGCATGCAACTGTGCCGAAATATCGGCAAAATCAAAAACCTAAAAATCATAGTAAATATCCCGTTTATAATGTTTAAAACAGTAATACTTATTTGTTTAAAATAATCCAATAACCACTTAAAAGAGAATAATTTAATATCCTTTCACCAGACAACCACAAATATTTAATACGCTACGCGGTAAATATTAATTACGCGAACAAACTTTGCTCCCCGATGCATCGTTTGGATGCGACTTTTATTTGCAGCTAACTTGCTAGACTAAAGGTCGATTCACACTACTATAGTCGGATTGCTCATTATACGCCCTAAAATTGACAGTCAAAATGTCATTTTTCATATATTTTTAGTTCGTACAATGAGCAGTACGACTATAGTGAAGTCACAGTTCCGGCAACGTGTTCGCACAGTAAATTATTCATAACTGTGTCGTCACTGACACTGACAAGTGGAGATGCGTTCATAAATAAATAATGCTGGACATTTCACACAGCATCATTTCTTTCTTTATTTTTTTTTTTGTAAATACATACATAATATACATAGAAAACACCCAGACCCGAGGCAAATATTTGCAGATCATTCAAATATTTATCCCGCTTCGGGGATCGAACCCGCAACCTCCTGCGTCACTGGCGGGCCTTCACCCACTGCGCCACAGAGGTCGTCATAGAAAATATTTCATCGTCATAAAGAATATTTCGCACTGTGCCGGTACTGTATCTGAACTATGGCGTTCCTGATATGGTGTGAATCGACCTTAACTGGAATTATAGAGACTGAAAAATAGAATTCTTGTACAAAAAATAATTTCATACGAACGAACCTTCGGGATTATTCAGAAATTATTTTATTAAATTATGCTTATTCATGTGCTCAAATAATTTAATAAAATGATTGGCCATGAAAACTATTTCAGTTATGAATAAAATGTTTGCGATAATTATCAATAGGACTCGGTACGGTACGTTAGGTATTCTTTCTTTTAAGATAGAAATTTTACACCATGATAGAGTTATTTAAACTTATACTCATATTTTGCTTGACCAACTTCGACGATATTTTTGATTGTTATTCCAGGTCATAAATTATGTGTATTCCAAGTTTTATTAAAATCCGTTCAGTAGTTTTTGCGTGAAAGAGTTACAAACATCCACACATCCTCACAAACTTTCGCATTTATAATATGAGTGGGATTCATAAAACCCTGCTGTCATGTACTGTAATGTAACATTATAAAATAAAAATGTACTTAGTTGTTTATTACCCAAGTTCACTCATAATTTATGTTCTAGTTTACTGCCGACAAAGCGCCTGTAATACTAAAGATTTATTTTTCTGAAAACTCCAAACGTTATATCGCAATCGTAAACCTAAAAAATGAAACAATAGTTCCTGTTTTCGGTACTTTAATTAACAGAAAAATGTTTGGAAAAAATAAATGCAGATAATTTGTATTTGAGCATATGATATTGATAATATGGTCCTTCTTTCTGTAGAACTCTTCTTTTTGTTACCGAAACACGCAAAATTAATTACTCTGACTACCATTTCGCCTTATCCTTCTAAAATACGCTCCAATATTTATACACAGATGGGATTTAGACCCTCTTAACCGTAGCCGCGTGCGTCTACTACTACAATTAGGCTACAGGGCAATCGACTCCATGGATAAAAATATTGTGGAAGTATTTTCATTCAATGCTTGCGCTGAATGCGCCATCTATAGGCTCGTAGCAGATAAACTCAACACTAGTGACCTCACAAAAAATCAGATGCTTGCAAATGAAACAGAGCAGTGAAACAAAGACGGAAGTATTATAACGGTAAAGGTTTTATGTAAAACGTCGGCATTACAACAATATCATACTCGTAAACATTGCAGCGGAACTGCAGCCGCTCTTTAATGAGGATGTAATGAACTTCCCGCAGACAAGCCATGAGCTACGCACACTTTATTGTGTACCACTATTATGTGATTTAGTAGCGTCATGCACAGCCAATATCCTACTAATAGGATTATGGAATCTAATAAAAAATACACAGTAACATTATTTACACTTCACTAAATTTAAAGGTACTCTGTTTTCTATCTTTATTGACTAAAGATAGAAGACAGAGTTCAGATCACCGACCACAGGTAAAGTGCCCAAATAGATGGCAGCGTTACCCCGTTGGATTGCTATACTTATCCTCTGTCCGAGGTAAGCAGAAGTAAGTAGAATTTATATACTTACTTATTTTTAATTTAAAATTTTGAAATTATGAATTTCCGAAATATTTTTCTTGAGATGGCTACTGGCGCAATAATTAACGTGTAGACGAAAAGTAAAATAGGTAACTAGCTTATACTGCAATATTAGTTACTTAAAACACTCTTGCACCAGGACTACAATGGGCCTAACAGGGTTTAATGTGAACGTAATAATAAAACGGCCAATATTAACAAAAACAAAATAAAATTAAAAAAACCAAATTACTAATTTTTTGGGCGCGGCAGTAGTTTACTTGTTTGGATTTTTATTATTATTTGAGTTTCAAACGGTAAGTAAGTACGCTTGTATGAGCAGTGGCCAACTCTGGTGAAGGAGTTTTTAGGCCACCTAAAGGCTTAGCGACTTAAAAACCGGGACCGACAATTTTACGTGCCCTCCGAAACACGGAAGCGCTCAGCTCGTAATGCACTTGCAGTCACCCATCCAAATTGTGATCACGCACAACGCTATTTAACTTCAACGATCAATCAAGAACGTCTAAGCAAGCGCTTCTAAACGGTGAAGGAAAACATCGTGCGGAAAGCCAT
The DNA here is from genome assembly GCA_958496255.1 of Camptogramma bilineatum. Lineage (NCBI taxonomy): Eukaryota > Metazoa > Arthropoda > Insecta > Lepidoptera > Geometridae > Camptogramma > Camptogramma bilineatum. The sequence goes on along the minus strand of OY292458.1, from coordinate 14,301,152 downwards.
TTGTATTGTTAGGCGGTGATTGTCTTGCAACGTGTCACGTATGGAATGCTATTGTCTGCCTAAATCTTACAAGAAGCATACCAATTTCCTCATCATCTTTTCCTTCACATAAGAATGACAGTATGAATAAAGAATGACTCATGCTAGACCGTGTCGGGTCCGAGCCGAGCGTGGGCCGTAGCACGGTCAACCAATTATAAAGCAGCTTACAGATATTGCGAGGCGTGCGTTGCGAATGGTTCGTCGCGCACGCCTTGGGCTGTGTGAACGTATGTGCTCACTGAGAGTTTTCACCGCATACGATCGTTGCGAACGCCACCTCAATGCGAGCCGTGCGCCCCGTGTGGACGGGTGTTTTTTGTGTAACGCGCTTATGCTCACCGTGCGTGGTTATTTGCGTGCTCAGCTTGAGCGTGTGCCGTTCGGGAAGCACGCATAAATGTACCTTCGTATGGCTCAAGTTGAGGCATGCGTGAAGAACCATTCGCTACGCACGCCTCGCGATGTCTATACGCGGCTTTACATATATTTTGTATGGACACACTCACGCCGAGCCAGCGTTGTCCGTCACTCGGAGCGTTGTCCCTCTGGCTCTGTGACCATGCTACGGCCAAAACTCGGCTCGAACCCGACACGGTCTAGCGTGAGTCATCCTTAAATCAGTGCTGCTTAGTCTGTAAGTGGCTTTAAACATGCGTAATGCAGTGGGCTTGTCCGCGGGTAATGCATCGGTGGCGATCTATCATTTATTTCAACGTCAGAAACCCATTACTCGTGGCCCTCGGTGTCACAGAGTAAAATTATCAGTTAAACATTACTAAAAACGTATAAAACGCTTGTGGAGCTTGTGGAACGCTTAAAATGATCGTTTTCGTTTTTTCAGTATTAAAACTAGGTAAGGGTTTAAATAAAGGCTATAATTTGGATACACCGATTTTCAACAAAATTGATTGAATAATATATTATAAAATCTATTATGTGTTATTCTTTTTTGTCGCTCATTATATCAAGATTTGCTGCTGATTTTCAAAACTAATCGAATTTGTAAAAAAATTGCTTTTCAGCCTTTTTGGGTACCTTGGTTATCTTCAACCTACTATCGTTGCTATACCCTTACTTGTCGGATCACTTTGAATCATCATTAGAACTCGACCATTTCACTCAGAGTAATCGAATTTTCATTTTATCATTCATTGCATTGAATTTCAACGAAAAGAAAGCTGGCCCCATACCGTGTTTTGTTGCCCTGATTCTTCACGGTGTTGGTCACGAATGAACAGGAGTAGAATCACCTAGCTCTGTGCATCTAGCAAAGTGGTCATAGCGGTCTTACTGAATATATTATTATTTAAATTTTGAATACGATTTTAGGAACTACAGCTACTACACTGTATGCACTGTGGTCTCTCGCCCCGCCAACTCACACTATCTAAGCAAATACAGTAATGGAGTCGACGCCGAGCGATACAGTTGACGTTAATAAATATTTCGAGGTGAAAGAGTTACGAAATAGCTTTTTCACGTTTTCGGAGAGAGCTAGAAATGCTGAAGTCAATTCGTTTTCTTGTGACAGAAGTATTTACATTTGTATTTATTTTCGCTACGATCTCGCTAAATTATTACGGCATACATTGTAACCAAAAAAAGCGTCTACAATTTAGAGGTAACGGAAAACCATTAGGCCATTCATAGAATCTGTAATCTTAATTTTATGGGCTTTAAGTCTAAAATAAACAATTTTTTTTTTTTTTTTAATTTAATAGCTGTATTCTGAAGGCTCAGATCCTTGAAGTTTTAGTGTGAGAAGTTCACTGACTACAGTCACTTACTTTTTATTAGGATGTGCATCTGCACATCTAAATAAACATTTGCCACGTTTTGCATTCAAAATGAGATAGGTTGCAAGCCCATGGTTGCAATTTTTTGGTTATGATTTTCTATAAAACTTTGACTATAATCAAACGCATCTACTATTTCAAAATATGAATACGAAAAATTCGCGTACTTGAATGACACGGTTAATTCGTCTAAATTTTGCTTAACCAACCGAACCCAACCGAACCAAACCGAACCGAACCCAGACTGTAGAAAAGAACCAGCCATTTCAAACAATAAAGTCACTAAAAGACGTTATTGATGTTTTCCTGAAATTTTCACAACATCAACCTCCCTTTGCTAAGTTTCAGGAATTTTATCACCGTCTCAGGCGTCATTGTCAAAAACGCTCCATAAAACATGGCCCTTTTTAGGCTGGTTTCCAAGAAACTGTGATCGACATTAAACGACATGAGCTGTGAAGCTTGCTTTGACAAGGTAAAATGATTATGGAACAATAAAAACCTTTTACTAGTTATATCCACGCTACAAGTTAAGGACAATCTACTCGTATGTCTACAGTTAGCGGCTTTTACACGGTAGAGTTTTAACCGCGCATCTGGACTGCGTTCCGAACCGCGGATAAATCTGTACAGATCTAACCGCGGATAAAACTGTCGTGCTAATTATTGTCACAGCTTAGACTGGCGCGTGGTACGATTATGAACGGTGATGCGTGCAAAAAACTGTCACATAAACTGTGCTAAAAACTTTGCCAGATCGAACTGTCAGCATCGCGCATCTACACGTAAGGTTAGCGAAGGTTGGAATGGCGCGTGCTATTTCCCGCGTTCCGATCTCTACGTGTAAATGCCGCTAATAGCAGCATTTACACGCAGAGATATCTGTACAGATATCTGTACAGTCCAGATGCCGCGGGAAATAGCACGCGCCATCCCAACCTTTGACAGTTTTATCCACGGTTATCTGTACAAATATCTGTACAGATATCTGTACAGTCCAGATCCGTGGTAAAAACTCTGCCGTGTAAAGGCCGCTATTGAGCGTTACAGACAACGATTGACATCGTTGGTCGCGGCCGCTCTCAAACAATAGACTGACAGAGAAGAACTGCACGGTCCCGTTACGATTATCTATTTATATTGACCGGCAGCTAGCGTAACATAGCCGCATAGACACGGACAGACACGCACCGCGCAGACAATTTATTTATTTATTTACAAAAATACAGAATACTAATTTAGGTACTGGCTAATAGTGTTTTTAAACTTAGATTAAGTTTGACTAAACACTAGGTTCTCGAAATTATTACAACAAAATTTATCTCAAATGCAAGCAAAACACAGCAATTTGCGTGAATACTACCTATGTCTTTTCGTGTCTGCGCGACCAATGTCTGATCGGCTACGTTCCGTTAGATTATGAATACGTTTATACAAACTGTATAAAAGAATATTATATTGTCTGTTACGCTCAAGGTCTGTATAATGTATATATAAACAGTCCTATAATGCTCATTGTCACCTATCATAATACTATCTGATTTCGTCTCGATGTTTTCTTTCACCTCTGTGATCCCGTTTTAATAACATAAAAAACCCGAAATGAAAAATCCATTTACCAGTAATCCATGATTTTATCAGTTCAAAGTCAATGTACTTACATATTACTTGTACTATCCTAATCTGCCAATGAAGTTCTCATTTCAATAATGGCCTTGACGAGCCTGCGCCCTGATTACGTAAGAATTGCAATAGCAATGCGACAGCAATCACTACGCGACCGGTCGAAAAATATCACTAAAAATCGTTTTACGGAAGCCAATCGCATGTCTATTGCTCGCCTGTCGCAAAATTCACTGACCCTCGAGATACAGTTTACACTAGTTCGAGGGCCGGAAAACGCCCATACTGCTCAGCTTTTTGTCAATGGAAAGGTCCCGGTAGGCTATTTATTTAAATATAAGTAGGTACCTACCTAGTTCTACTTTAACTTTAACTTTAGTTTTAGTTTCAGTATTGATTGTCTGAAAGAAATCGCATTTTGCGATAAGACCGCCATTTGCAACCTTAGATAATATAAGTACCTAAATGTATTTGTGTTGCAATAAAGCTTTTTTCATTTCATTTCATTTCACTTTGGCCATAGTGCATTTTGCTACCGTAATACAATTTTTAGTGATATTTTTTGACCGGTCGCGTAGTGATTGCTGTCGCGTTGCTATTGTAAGCCTTACGTAATCAGGGCACAGGTTATTTAGCACAAAAATAACTCGGTCGCAGTTTTTTGAAGTCAGGGAGTAACGATTGTCATTTTTTATCGGAGAACGCTATAAAAACTAGAAAGAAACAGACAAAGGTCGAAACATAAACCTCGCCCGGTACTTTATAAATAAAAACTTCGGACAGAGGCGAAGCAAAAGTTCCGCTAAAACAATTACATCAACAACTTTGAAGATTGAAAGGGTTCGCCACTTTTGACCAAACTTTTTATCATTTTGATTTGATCGCTTCTAGTCGAGTTTCAGATCATTAAAATTAAATTCACTGAGCAATTCTTTTGCAATTGTGATAACATAGTATATTTTTTTTAATTCAGAATGACAGTTGAATTAGCATTCATTTTATCACATAAGCTTGTTTTCTCAAATGATGAAGAAAAGTGAGGTTCAAAAAAGTCACAAAAGGAATAAAAGCTCAGTCACTAATCTTTGCAGTGATTTTAAAGGCACATTCAGTTGGTCTTTATTGTGAAGTATTTTAACGGTCATATTCGAACTGTCTGTTTGGATACTTCATTATAGTAGTCATCATCTCGTACAAAATGACTTTCTTTTAAATTATGAAAAAAAGCATTTTTTCATGCTAATAAGGTAGAAGACAAGCATACGGCCCACCAAATGGTGAGCGGTTACTCACTGGCGAGTACAGGCCTTTAGGATACTAAATGCTTTCCTCAAGAAGTTCATCTTCGCCACTAAACTTCCAAATAAAAAAAAATAATCAATACACCAACGAACCCAGAATATTCGGCTCAAAAATCAAAGTCCTCACCAGTGGACCATAACGGCTCCCTATACAGAGACATAAATTAAACTCCGTACCTTCTTAAAGAATATAAATTATAAGCCGGGCAGGTAAGCCGGTAAGTCGTATATACAGCGGCATAAAAACGCGAATCGGCTGACAAAAGCCTGCAAGGTATAAAAATTACATTGTAAAGCATACAAAACGCTAGGTTGCGGTTGTAAATCGACGTGGATACAAGGGAGAAATCCTTTTTACGAGATTTACCGACGGGATTCGGTGGGTCGTTCCGAAGCTACGCCTGCTTGGATTTGTCGCTTGGACCATGGGGTAGGCAGAAGCGTTCTGTGCGATCATTCCTATTGTTCTCTTCTTGATGACGTAATTCCCAATGGGAAAAATAGTGTATCTGTGTATAAAATAGTTGTAAATGTCCCGTCCGTAATGTCACTTAAGGGTACAGACTGAAAACCAGCGCTGCCTCCTTGTAGAGGAGCCAACATTATGCTGAGGCTGGGCCTATTTTGGCACCGCAAAGCGTAGGAGGTACGCACGCGCAATAGTTACCACTATTAACATTTTTTTGTCTAGTTTTTTAATTAAGTAGGAATGTATTTTGTTGTGTATTTTCTTTAATCATCTAATGTCTATTCTTTATGTATGCTGTGCTTTCCTGATGTACTTACTGTAACTTGTGTGTGCCAAATAAACGTTACTCTTACTCTTACTAAAAACTTTTACTACTAACCCACTTTATGACCACTGGTAGAAAAAAATCTAAATTGGGATATTCCCAACTACTACTTTGTCTTGACTGCTGAATTGCTTTATCCACCAGTAAGTAAAAAATATTGGACGAAATATATGTCATAGTCCATAGTATTTAAATTAAAGTCCTTTGACTGATTCAACAATAAACTGATCAAGTGAGTGCGATTTCACCAGGTTTAACGCGACGTCATAAGTGACCACGCCGCACTTTGAAGGACACATAGAAAAAATAGAATATAATAAAATAGGTCCTGGATACATCAACGGAATCATTTATGACAGAAGCATTCAAGCTAACTAAAAACTCCATAACTAGATTTGGAAAGCATCACGAAATTACCTTCAGTGTATTGTGTGTATTCAGATAAGATACGCTTTTCACTTAAAGCACATCCCAAACCAAAGGTCTCAAAGACCAAAGGCGAGGCTCAGATGGAACAAAGGTACTAATAATAATCTCGTTCTACTGCAGGAAATATCTGATTTAAGGCTAATAATGTCGCCGATCAGATTTTTTCATGCAAATTTTCACAAAGGATCACAAATAGACTTCTCTATTCGTGGTTTTGGCTCTTTGTTTTGTAGTTTAGTAGGGTTTTGTGGTTGTGAGTCAGAGCTTGTATAGGAGTATAGAGTACGGCGTATTTATAAGTTTATTATGTTAGTGAAAATAAACAAACTGAGTAACTCACAAGATAAACAAATGTACCTAAGATTTGTATTGAGTCCATAAAGACTGTTTTTGTCTACGTCTGTAGACAAAAATTGAGCGTAACAGACAGGTAGCGTGGCAGACAAAATAATATTCTTCTATACAGTTTGTATGAACGTTTTTATATCTAACGTAACGTAGCCGCACAAACACGGACAGGACAAACACAGTATTAGCGCAAAGAATTTTGTTTGGGGTGCCTGTCTTTCCGTGTCTGTGCGGCTACGTTACGCTAGCTGGCGGTCAGTGTAACAACCGTAACGGGACCGTGCGTGCTTCTTCTCTCGTTAACACTTTTTGGAACTTAAAACATTTGGCCAATACAATCGTTTTAACAATCAATTCACGCTAATGTTCTCCAATTGCCGATTTACTATAAATTAGCTTAGTGGAATTCAGTGAACCACTTTTAACCAGTTTCCACCGGATTGATCCGGATTTGCCCGGTGAGCAATACGAAAATTCTTTACGACCGTAGCCGGAGCTGAGTTAAAATTCTCACCGGTAGCCACCAGTTATTTAAACTGGGTATTGCTCTTACTATTAAAACTCGACGGAAAGTCACTTTGGAAAAAGTTTTACGAGATCGGATGCGAAGATTAAGTTTTCCTTTACTTGGAATATAAGACTTATATAATATACTTTAGAGCCAGTACACATTAGGCGTTTTGAAATGCGCGCTTTGATAACGCGCGTTTTAAAAACCAAAATGTCCAATACATCCGTAGGTACACATTCAAACACGCGCTTCGGCCCAAGTGCGCGTCAAACACGCGTTGACAGATTTCAGTTTAGAAAATACTTGCGCCGCCATATTGTTGTAATGTGATCACGTGCTTTCGTCCATTTTCGTTACCACATTGAAATCGGTGTCAAAATCAAGATATTTATGAATATTTTTTTAAATTGCAAAACATTTTAGAATCAAATAGTAAGGTGTTATCCTATGCGTTTTGAGGTAAGGGTGATTCAAACTTACTGTTTGCTGACTGTTGGGACCGCAGGAGATGATTGAACAACGTTACGTGCTTTCTAGGATTCAAAATGTAGAAAACGCAAAATGTAGAAAATGTGATACGGCAAAAATTTTCTCCTGCTTTCTATGTTATTTTCGATTTTTAGATCATTCAACATAGGCGCGAGATATACTCGTACATAAACAGCGTCAGGCGCGGCCAAGGACGTGGTGCGGGCGTGTCGCGGGCGCGGCGCATCTTCTGCTACTGGGTACATCTACTGTATCAATAAGTAAGTAAGTTCGTATGAGTAAGTGGCCAACTCTGGAGACGGAGTTTTTTTTTATTTTACCTTATTTGCCTCGCCTTTTCGACATCGTTTGCTCACTTCTTTTGCACCGCATCGGCGCCACGCCAGCACCTCGCCCACACTACGCCCGTGCCACGCCACTATGGATGTATTGTCGTTGTCCCCGGTGAGCATATCCCCGGTGAACGGGGACAGCGGGAATTCATTATTTTTATTAAAAATAGTTGCCGTAGTCCCCGGTCTCTGTCCCCGGTGAAAAAATGAAATAAAAAGTTTAAAAATTATGCCCGGTGTCCCCTGTCGGTGTTAGCAGAATCAAGAAATGTCGTACTTTAATAGTGATTTTACAGAAATAAAAATCTGTTTAATTTTAAATAAATAAATAAATGATGTAGGTATGTCTTGCGGCTTAGATATCTATAAAAGAGAAAAATAACAAAATCTACATAAACACTAGCGAAGCCACGGGGTAAAAGCTAAGTTGTCGATATACGTGATTAATACAGTGTGTAATTAATTGTAATGTCAAGTTGAGAGATGTGAAAACTGCACTATGCCAAAAGGTATAAAACAAAAGGCTTCGTCAGGTGTTGATTACGCCACGGTCGTCATTATTTTTCTCATTAGCGGAGACTGTCTGCTCCGATTAAGGTGATGAGCGACCCTTAGGCCTCTTTCACATTTGACTGGCAACACGCTGACTTTAGACTCGTAACGTCAAATAAATTAAAGGAATAAAACATCTGGCATTATTCTTGACTAGCGCTCGCGGCTTCGCCCGCGTGGACTACTATTTTTTATCCCACGAGAATCATACATTTTTCCGGGATAAAAAGTAGCCTACGTGTTATTTCAGAACCTAAACTATCTACATTTCAGATTTCATCAAAATCGTTTAGTAGTTATGGGGATACGTGGTAACAAACACACACACGGACTTTTGCCTTTATAATATTAGTAGGAAGGATGAGTGTTAGTGAAAAAAACAATGTATGCGCATTAAGACAAGCTCTAAACGGCGAAGAAAAACATCGTGAGAAAACCAGTTAGGTTTGGCTGGGCTTGCAACATGTCACGTATGGTATGCTAACTTCTGCATGAAGATCTTCGGCATGATGAGCAGAATAGCTTCTCAAAATGCAGTAAATTGTAAATTGCTCACTTTTAGATTTCTACCAGTGGAATTGGCCTTTTACATTAAGGTAGGAATTGATGGAGCACCTGGAACCACCTTCTCATCACAAAAACTAGAGAATTCTAAAAGAAAATTTATAATTTTTTGGTGGTCTAATAATTGTTGCAAAAATGTTTGATGTGGCGCTAGGTCTACTCTTCTTCTTCTTTCGTATGAGCAAGTGGCCAACTCTGGTGACCGAGTGACCTAAAGGTCTACTGTTTGCAGAACTTCTAATGATACAAGGCTGAGATTCGAACCAACGATCTTTTTTCAAATGTTCCTCTTCAGTTATGTTACACCCTTCTTGTTCTTTGAATATTCTTTTATTTTTCTTTTACTACCTTCTAAGGTAGCAGACAAGCATACGGCCCACCTGATGGTAAGCGGTTACCGTAGCCTATGGACGCCTGCGACACCAGAGAAGTCACACTCGCGCTGCTGACCTTTTAAAAATTTAAATGATAAATGATTTGGAAATTACAGACTTCGTTCCAATGTTTTCTACGTAAACAGACATAAGTCTGGTGGCACTCTAATTATTTCTGACGTTGCCGTAATGTCATAACCAGTTGAGTCAGAAATAAATTATTTTTTGCATAATGCAGAGCTCTTCAAGGCGAGCGGGATGTAAAGCAATTAGTGACCTTTTGCACTTAGCCACTTTTAGCATTACATTAAACCCTACACTTACACAGTATGATATAATTTTAAAGCACAAAGTGTACCTAATTGAATTTTAGTCGTGTGTAATGTTTTGTTTATTTAATACTAGCTTCCAGCCGTGGCTTCGCTCGCGTGGGAGGTAAGCCTTCCTGGATAAGAAGTAGTCTATGTATAAACTATGTATGGTTATAAACTACCTACGAGTATAAACTATTGACTGGCTTTTAGCTCAGTTGGTAGTAGCTCTGCCTTCTGTGCTGTAGGTCGTGGGTTCGATTCCCATTCAGGACAAACATTTGTGTGATGAACATAGATGTTTGTTCTGTGTCTGGGTATTATACAGTACTATATTATAAGTACGTATTTACAAATAAATAAGTACTTATTCTATCAGTTATCTGGTTCCCTTAGTACAAGCTTTGCTTAGTTTGGGGCTAGATGGCGCTGTGTCAAATGTTCAGCAATATTAATTTATTATATTTATATATATTCCAAGTTTCATTAAAAACCGTTTAGTAGTCTTCCAACCGCAACACATATAAACCTTCGAGGGAGGCCTATGTCCAATAGTTGAGATGATGATTGCAGTGAAAAACTACAAAAATAATCAGGATTTAACAAATAAATTCACCAAACACTAAAGCAAAAACTCAAAATTTATTCCAGAATTTTACTAATATTTATTTACATGAGTTCCATGGGAGTAGCTATAGCTTTGTTATGGGAGGGGTCCAAGGGTTCCAAAATACAAAGATTTTTGTTATGGGGGGGGGGGTCCAAGGGTTCAAAAATACAAAGGTTGCCTAGGTTTCCCCCGAACTTAATGGGGTTCAATTGTTCAAGGGTTCCAAAGTTCTTGCTAAGGGGGGGAGGGGTCAGGATCCCCAACCCCCCCCCCCCCCCCCTTTTATACGCCTATGCTGAGTTGGACATACTTCCCCAAACAGTAAGCGTATCTCATAAACAAGTGCTTGTGTACCGTCCCCATATTTTATACATAAGGCGATGTACTTACTAACTTGCTTTTCTGAAACTCGTCTTGCTCAAGACAAAACTAGTTTTCAGACTGTGCTCAAGTTTGTCAGTCTGCACTCAACCTTACGCCTCTCGTTAAGAACTAGTTGCCACCGACAAATTGATATCGAAAACGCTGAAATAGATAAGCATAATGTTTTGATTATGACTTCCGGATATCAAGCAACCCTTATTACGGATATTTGTACGTACTTTCAGAACTTTTCTTTTTCAGCGCTGCTTGAAAAAAAGATTTAAAAGGCATTACGGTTTGAGTAAATGATTATAATATGAGTCCCATTTCATTCTTTCTTTTGAATTATTCTTTGAAATCGAATGTTTTAAAAAAATCTTTCACGGCTGGAAAAAAAATCAGAAAGCTACAGTAAGTATGTGTCAAAAACTATGTTGGTGCCACGTGGGCGAAGCCAGGAGCGGGTGCCATTATTTAAATATAATAATTTTCTTCACTCAGGGAGTGGGCACTCTGCATTTTTTTGCAGCACGTTTGTATCGATACAAACGCGATGCGAACGCGCGCAGCTCAAAAACGCGCCGCATAAATCGTCGTGTGCCTACTCCCCTACAATTATGCGAACCTTTCGTCAAATGTGAAACGATCTAAAAGGAATGCAAGCCCTAGTAGGTACCTACGCTTACTTACCTATGATATTTTTATTTTTATTTTTTGTCTTCTACATCTGCTTTGGTTTCAGGTAGTTAATCTGTAAACATCTACACTTTGCATTGTGACAAATAAATGTAGTTTCTTTCTTTCTTTCTAAAAGCGATAAGATTGTCACTTATCTAGGGGGTTCGTGCCCGTATATTTGTGGTCTAATCTGTACTCCGCTTTAATGGTGATAAATGAGTCTTCAATCTCCTGTGAGATATGACAGTTTCTTTTCAACGGAGTTTTTAAGAAAATTTCCCAACTCTTTTAAGATGAAAAATTATCAGACAGTCAACCTCAAAATAATTATATTATGAGTTAAAATCTTCTTGTTAATTTAACTAATTTGTTACTACTATCGTGAATTTGTCCACACTGCTAAGGTCTGGAACTCGCTGCCGACTTCTGTTTTCCCCGAAAACTATAACCTGGGTATCTTAAGTCAAGAGTGAATAAGTGTCTTCTAAACCTTTGTGATCCATCGTCAGCCACATCTTTGCTTACCATCAGGTGAGATTGTGGCTAAACAAAGGTCTATCTACAATAAAAAAATGTACATTTGAATTTCAGCCACTATTCAATAACAGATCCAATTGATACGTTAGTAAACTTGGATTAAAAAAACACGATATGTAAATAAGTCAACATAAAATGTGTTGTGTATTGTGAATAAAGCCGTGGACAGAAGCCTAAGCTTCTGTAGAAAGATATTGAAATCGATAATTTACGAACGCAAAAAGCTTAAATTATGTTGTGCTGAAGACCGTGAACATTTGGTAGCTCATTTTGTAAATCTGCAACAGAAAATGGCAATGATTAATTCAACGACTAAGGATGAATTAGACCAAACCGGATTAAGTTTAGTCTCGAGAGTAAACAACTGTTTGTTTGAATATTTTGACATTGTAAAGTTGACACCTTATAACCAGGATAATTTGTATGCACATAATAACGTTCGGTTGCGCTTTCTAAACAATTGTATTTTGAATTAAGTCGGCTAGTAGTTGACTCTCGGGTATAAACTTAATCCAGTTTGGTCGAATCCAGCCTAAGAAATAATAAATTTCATAAAAAACCAAGTAAGTTAGTTACACCATTTATAATAACTCCAGAACGGTTGGACCGATTTTTATGATCTTTGATTTTTTGGATATGAAAGATTATAACGTTACTGACTCACCGTGCTTAGAGTAAGAAGTGAGAGATCATTTCCAAAAGCAGACCTTATGCTGATCTTCTTGTTCATGTAACATGCCATGATGTAGTATTTCTTCTGATCTTTCAACTTCATACTGGTCCAGTCAAAATGTAGCAATGCCATGTTGATATTATCTGCCTACAATTGAAAGTTTGAGATAAATGTTCGATATAGTTATTTTGAAGAAAAATCGCCTACGCCATAGCATCATTGGTTACGCCGTAGCTTGACTCCTACGCCGTAGCGCGTACTTGTAAAAACAAGCATAAAATAAAAGAATTACTAGTCGATGGCATTCCAACCTGTCTGTCTGTCATGTATGGTATGTCAACATCTGCATAATGTGGGTATGTACCAAATATGTATTCGGACCTACCCCCCTAGACTAGAAGCTAAAAAAAGCAGTGGTTTGAATATGATGATATGACGGATCTTTCGTATTATTGTAACTTGAGTTCAAAACGGTGAAGGAAAACATCGCGAGGAAATCAGTTAGCTTTCTAATAGCGTGGATTGGCTTGCAACCTGTCACATAGTGTATTTAATGCTAACTTCTGCAAAATATGGGCATGAACTAAACAGTATTTGGACATACCTCTGAACCCATAGACTTCAAGGATCTTAAAATGCCAAACGATAAAAAAATAGATAATGTGAAAAAACTTGACATTTTTTTATTTTTGGGCCTGACTGTCTTCCAGAAGCTCAAAGGTTTTGGTAAAACCTTTGCGCTGTACACGATTTCCACTTGCAGCTACTTGACACAGTTCTAAAGGACTATTCTTAAAGGTGTAAATAGCGCGCCGTGTGCGCTCGATCGGTTCTCCGACTACTGTAATGTACTGTATGTAACTTACGCAGTAAACGCAACTTGTTTCAACATCTTTGGTTAAGTTTTGTTAAGTTACTTGTCATTAGTCAGCCCGTATTGACCATGTCTTTCCTGTGTTTCGGTTTTGCTGAGAGGATGGTTTAGGTGCTAGGCAAGCCTACTCCATCATTGTCCTAGTCACTACACAATGTTCCCTTAAGTGTTGGCAAAGATTACCTCCTGACACTGTATAAATCATAAAATTTATTATAATATGCTATTTGAGACCACGATCTAACTAAACCTTTTCCAAATCCAAATCCATCCACTGCTTCAAGTGTGATTTGAACATACAGACATCCAAACAAAATTTTTCATTTATATAGTTCGTAGAATTTTGTACAGTATACGTCTATTGGGTCAGCTAGTTTTTTTAATAACTTTACCGTAGTGCTAATCCTCTCCCCGAACCAGTTGTACGCCAGCATTTCGCTAAAAGCTGGCAGCATGACGGCACCTACTTGCAAATTCAATTCCTGAAAAAAAGTAATAAAACTTACCTACTGTTTGATATTAGTTTGGAATGCCTTATGTTACGGTCGTTCGGAGTCGCAACGAACAAGAATATAATTCAAACAATATTTTAGCTCGACACAGCGTTTGCTGAGTGACATATTTTTAATCTAAGAGCGATGCCACACGGGCGTCACTTCTCCGTTGCGTCGTCGCAGCTGACGACGGAGCGGTGACACTGGGTTTTCTATAGAAATTAGAACGACGTGCTACACTGTACACTGTGCGTAAAAGGCTTCACACACAGCGCAGGTAATGTAAAGATGTACGTTATAGCACGATACATCTGAATAGAAATCATCAGGAGACCACACACTGCAGCTATATTTTTACATCTTACGATTTCTATGGAAAGACCCGGGATGTAATGTACATATTGTACATTACTTGCGCTTTGTGTGAAGCCCTTTAGACGCGAGTGGACAGAGCACTGTCATAGCGCGGCGACGACGTAACGGATCGGCAACGCCCGTGTGGCATCGCTCTTAAGCTAATGTTGAAGTGTTTTAATTGAATCCTAATTATCTATTTTTTTATTCTACCAAAAAAATGAAATACGAGTAGATAGGTAGGTCCCTACTTAAATTTAAATCTATTATGGGCGCAAGTTTTGAAGCTGTTTTTAAATAGTTAGAGCCAGAGCAATTCTAAATCTTCGTCAAAATTATGATCAAAACTATATTATCTCTTAATTGTTGCTATACGTAGAAATTTAAATAGCATTAAAATCTTATCAGGTCACAACTACCTACCTCTTTAATAAGCATTAAAAAAAGACTTGTTTCTAACAGAATTGCCACAATAGGAATCAAACATATCCACTTGTAAGTATCGTTGAGAATATTTAAAAACTCCATCGCTTTCACATGCAACACATAAAAATTCCTCAACGAATCATCCAATTTATTTGCGTATTCTTCATCATCTCCATTCCTCTTTACATCTAGAAACTCCATGGAAATTTCGCTAGCTTCGAAGAAAAAGAAGCACATCACAATGAACCATACGTCAACTGCCATAAGACAGAAAGCCGCTTCTATAAGATAATGCAGATGAATCAGCAGACCAAGTTCGTAGTAAGGAGTTGTATTGGGCATCAAAGTCGACGTTGATCGGGATAGAGTGACTCTGTTCCCATTAAAAGCAAACCATAAAGCGATTAATAAGTAACTCAACACCGGGATTATGATCACAACAGCGAGTCCCAGCACTAGTCGTTCCAAATTCGTTGTTATTCTCTCTCGCCTTTCAGGAGACTTTTTTATTAGGTAATAAAAGTAATTTTTAGCTTCAAGATAGTTGACTTGAAAGTTCTTGCGTTCTGCAGCGAATAGGAATATCTTTAACACCATTTGGAAATTGATGATCATTGTAAAGAAGCCTTCTATTACTATGTTAAGATCTGTAGTGTTAGAGCAAACATCTATCGTGCCAAGGGTCACGTATAACAGGAGAATGAAGTTCACTAATCTGTATATTCCGTATTTCTTCCAAGACCACTCGGGGTTCAGTATTTGTAGTCCGTAAATTCTTTGCGCCAATAAAACGGGTTCGAGAATTTCGTCTATTTCATTTCTCACGCCAGCTGTATGAGAGTATTTTTGAAATGTTTCCTTTGGAATAAACCTCATTTTTGTGAAACGTTTTGACTTTCGCGTGGTGGAACGGTGTTTAGCTTGACCAGCATTATTTTAAGTACAGGCGAGAGGAATAGTTACCCAAATGTATGTAAGACTTGAGTGAAAGTTAAAAAGTTCAGCGTGTTTTTAAGTTTGTGTTTAATGACACTTCTTTTAAAATATTGTATGAATAACTAATACTAACTCAGGTACAATATTGCATGATTGTAGGGTGTTCTATTAAAGAGTTATCCAGTTAGTTCTTTAAGAGATCGCTTTCAGCGATAAGGCCGCCCATTGTTTTAAGTACCCCATATGTTTTTTATCGTTATTTTAATTGACTTTGTACTAACTTTGTATTTTTTGTGGGTATTTATGTCAATAAAGATATATTGTATCGTATTGTATTGTAAGTAGTATTTAGTAATTAAAAAAAAACTAAAACTCCGTCACCAGAGTTGGCCACTTGCTCACTTACTTACTTTTTTTAGTAATTTTCAAACACTTCACTCCCCGGCAGTACAAGATAGTCGGCGTAGCTATTATCCAATCACATAATTAATCTTTCGACGCCTCACCGTTTCGCTGCAATTCCGTACTGTCTGCCATTTATGCAATTAAGCAGCTGGATTTACACCGATTTTTCATGCAAATATAGAGCTTAGTAAAAAGGAATAAGATTCAAATGATGCAAGTGATGCAAGTGCAAACAATTATTTGAATTAGTTACTTTCAGGAATTACTAGTTACATTTCTTGCGGAATAATTGGACTAAATTATTAACTTGAATTATGCATCAGAAAATTATTTACATCATTGAGACACATTAGCTTTTATTTAATACAGTTAAGTACATGAAATTTTGTTTTTTGGCCATTTTTGACAATCTGCTTAGATTTGAAATACTAGATATTTGAGATTATAGTCATTAATTTAATTAGTAAATAAATAATGCTGGACATTTCACACAACTTCATCTAGCCCCAAAGTAAGCAGAGCTAATGTTGTGGGAACTCCGAGACTTATATACTACTTACATACACACAGAGGTCTTCATAGGTTGCACAAGGTATGTGAACATATACAAACTTGTCATCACTTAAACCGTGTCTGCGGTAATGTCCAACAGCACATCAAAATACAAATCAGATCAAAATCGCTACATTGGCCCATTTCTACAAAACATACACCACACTAAAAATACAGTTTCTTAAAATTAAACTTGAAAAACCATGAAAATGCAAGGTACAAAGGCCACAATAGCTTACAAAGCCAACCGGCGGTCTCAAGAATGCCGAATGACGGCATTTCTTCGCGAAATTTATTATTAAAGCGGTGCATGAACCTGCGGTTTCGTATGCTGAGATTTTGCGAAGCGGTTTCTGTGGTGAGTTCAGCGAGTTCCAAGGATCAAAAGTAAACTTTGCCACTGCAAATATAAAAAAATGCACAAAATTTTCATTCTAACAGGATTTGAATTAGTGTCCTCGTCCTTTCTGTAGCGCGCACAGCGAAAAGCCAGAATAAGGCTGAGGCCAAACGAGCGTATTTTTTTGAGTTGTGAGTCGCGTAATTTTGGTCGCGTAATTTCTGCTGCATTTATTTTCATAGAAAAGTCCTGGTTGATTCACACATCGACGTAAAATTAGTTGTCTGTTTTTGTTGAAAGTAGACTTTTTCACGCAAGAACTACTAACTGATTTAAAAAAAACTGTTATTTATTCAATTATGTGGTCACTTCCACCCTTTTAGCATACTAATTATCATTCAGGCAACATCCTACTTTCCATACAAATATATCTACAAACTCTATATGGTTAGGCGAAGCCAGGAAATTGAATTTCCTGCCGTACCCGCTATTTCCTTCGCACACTAGGCCATATTTACACAAACTTTTGCATCAAAATACCGAACGACAATGACACTTTGACAAATAATTCTACCCACCTCTTTCTACCAACTCGAATCTGGGGCCTTAGCCATATTACACGATCTATCGTCGCAGTAGAACGATCTATCGTCGCTGTAGAATCATCATCATCATCATCATCAGCCTATAGCAGTCCACTGCTGGACATAGGCCTCCCCTAATGAGCGCCATCGCGCCCTAGAATAGAACACTTAAAAATTTATAGGAATTGACGTTCCGACCACGTGACTCATCTACTTGAAACGTCAAATCCTATACATTTTGAAGTGTTTCTATTCTACAGCGACGATAGATAGTGTAATGTGGCTAGGGGGGCTGATGATAGATAGATTAAATTAGTTCAAACGCGAATGTACATTTACACTAAGTAATTTCGTATAAGCTAGTGGCCAATTCAGATGAAGTTTTTAAGCGTCCTAAGGCCTCCAACATGGCTTAACGACTTATCGACAATTTAAGGTGCCCTTCGACCAGATAAAATGGCTTGCAACTTCTGACGTATGGAATGCTAACTTTAGCAAAATGTGGGCGTGTAGCAAAATGTATTTGGACATACCTCTGACTACCCCCTTAGACATCTTCAAAGGCTCTATAACTAAAGATCTGAGAAAATGTATACCGCGCCTTAGGATAAAGTCGTATCGATGTTTTGTTTTAATTACAGTTAAGCTTACTTTTCATTCTCATCCTTATTCAAATATCATATTAGCAAAGTTTTAGAGATTATTTTTTTTTATTACTATTATGTCAGTCAAAAGAGATGACAACAGATTAAACACCCATCAAAGCTCTAGGAAGATTGTATGTCGATTATGAATAACGGTAGCCCCGTTATTCATAATCGTTTATTACACCGTTTATTTTTGGTCAGTTTAAAGCCGGCGCCTACGTAATCTATATCGATAACCTTACTCAAAAATAATAATAAATATGAGATCTATTTTTTTTGCAATTAATGATATCACGAAACATAGGCAGGATAAATCACGGAGATACGTGCTCTGTGCTCAGCTGTTGCTACGGCGTAGAGTCTATGCTACGTCGTACATACATACCTAGGTCATTAGCTCTGCGCGCCTACGAGACCTTACCAAGTGTTTTCCTCACTTTTATTAATCTTTTCAACTATTTAGTTTTGTATGAAATACTTATCAAATTCAAAAACTAAACCAACGACACGAATACGATTAAGCAATACAAGCAGTGGGTGCTGGCTTTAAACTGACCCAGAATTAACGGTGTATAGTATTTAAAGTTGGTTTGCGCAGTTTGCACTTGTCTTATCTATTATTTACGATACTTTATCTTTACCACAGTTTTTGATTCTCAGGTTACGCAATTAAAATTAATGATAATCAAAGCTTCATTTGCCCCCGCGAACGGTCCCTGACTTTCAACAGCTATTGCTAACGGCCGTCAGTAAACTGCCGCACCTATTTAGTAAATCATTTTAAGACATTTTTTTTGTTTCGGTTACATTCTGCAGTGATGATTGTAAATCCCTGGTTATCTATGGTCTTCTGAATAAAAATGTATCTATGGTCTATGGTTATCTGACATACTCGTAACAGCAAAAATAACATCAGTACCTATCAACCCATTTCGAAAAAAATCGGTGATAGACATAGAAAAAATAAAGTCGATTAAAAATCGAGTCAAACGTTTTTGACAAAAAGTAATGATCCAATTCTTCTTCTTCTTTCGTATGAGCATTAGCCAACTCTGGTGACGGAGTTTTTAGGCCGCCTAAAGGCCTTCGTCATGGCCTTATCCAATGTTCCAACCAGTAAGTTAAATACAGAAATCAAACATAAAAGTCACTTTTACAAAAGGTATTCCCTGACGTCCGTTCGCTCGCGGCCGTTTATTTAACCAAATCTACGAGCTTTCGGCTCAACCAGCACTTAGTAAATCAACCTTTTAATTCGTTTCGCTTTAAATCAAAAAGACAGGGTAATCGTAAAGGCAAAACCTCGCCTTTAGACATAAATAACACATTTAACAGCGACTTTATTGGCAATGAAAATTATTATTGCGCAATTTTGAAGGCAGACTAATTAGAGAAATAGCTTCTGATTCAGCGAAATCTTGGAATAATAATAAACCCTGAGCTGTTTTCGGTTACAATAATTATATTCAGGTTTACGTAGCTTTTCGTCTATGTATGAATCTATATCAGTGATGGGCAAACTACGGCCCGCGGGCCAACTCCGGCCCGCGAACCTTTTTAATCCGGCCCGCCGCGCTGCAGCATTCTTGCTCAATCCGTACTATTCATAGTATTCATCTCAATTAAATGTAAACACTTTCAAAAATTTTTTTAGTGTTTTGTGAGTAATAGTAAAAACCAGTTAAAAAATCTGGCCCCTATTACATTTCATTGGTTTTGTTTGGCCCCTGATGAAAAAAGTTTGCCCAACCCTGATCTATATAAACTAGTAGTTCGCCCCGAACTGAGATCTCGCGCACCGTTGTGTTGATAGCCTAGATTTGGACTTGTTTCTGACTACCCCAATACCTACGTTAAGTGCTCCTTCTAGTGTTTACCACACAATGATATCTAATGCGCTACCTCAGTATGGTAAAGATTATAGGCATGCATGCAATACATTAAGTCGTGTCGTGTTTATATTCAATAGTTGACCCCGCGAACTTCGTACCGCGCCTCAGGGAAGGCCTCTTAGTTCGAGAAATTATTAAAATAGCAGTTCAATACAAAATGTATGAGAAAATCAATTTCCTCCCCCTCCCCTCCCCCTCCCCTCCCCCTCCCCTCCCCCTCCCCTCCCCCTCCCCCTCCCCTCCCCCTCCCCGTCTCTCTCCCTCCCCTCCCCTCCCCCCTCTCCCTGCCCCTCCCCTTCCCCACCCCCTCCCCCTCCCCCTACCCCTCCCCGTCCCCCTCCGTCTCCCTCTATAATTTTGGTACATGCCCAGCCCACTATTTGCAGGAGTTAGCATTTGCATACGTGACAGGTTGCAAGCCCATGATGTATTCCCGTTGTCCCCGGTGGTCGTGTCCCCGGCCCGGGGACAACGAGACGTCATTTTGAATCATTCCCGTTGTCCCCGGTGAGCAGATACGGCCAACGGGGACAACGGGAATTCTAAATTTCACGTGTCGTTGTCCCCGTTCAAGCTTTTTATTTTAAAATAAAAGTTTTGATGCGGTAGTATAACGCTAGTCTATCAAAAGCCTATGTCGGAAAGTGGTTCCTTTTTTATATCGCGTGGCCATCAACCAAACATCAAAATATAAACTCTTAGGAGTATAACAAACAATATTTGTGAGAACGGTATAGGTACATCTACACTCAGTCAGAACCGAGTAATACAGGGTGAGTTTTTCAAGAGTGCCTCTAGGGCCAAATTTGAAACTATTAGCGATAGCGAAAAACACTCATAAGAGTCTCGAAACCGATTTTGATAGAAAATAAAACTGCATCATTAGATTTGAAAAATAATCATTTTCATGGCCAGGAATCGAACCTGTTAAAAAAAAACCTTTCTTTCTATATTATTATACCATCCGATAGTGTAGATGATAAGGATCAATTTTCTTTGAATAAACTGCATATGTCAAACTAATGGCAAGTGTTGATATTTAATAAACTGATTAAAACTTTCAGTATTTCGTACATTGATCATAACTTTTTTTATTGGTTTGCCGTATGTAGTATCTTCTCAGAAATTGATCCTTATCATCTATCTACCTATTACACTATCGGATGGTATAATAATACGGAATTATTATTTTGAACCAAATAGGTTTAATTCCTGGCCAGGAAAGTTATATTTTTAAAATCTAATGATGCAGTTTTACATTTTATCAAAATCGGTTACGAGATTCCTTTCAGTGTTTTTCGCTATCGCTAATAGTTTCAAAATCGGCCCTAGAGGCACTCTTGAAAAACTCACCCTGTGACTATAACTTGATTCTGACTGAGTGTAGGTAGATGTATACTACTTTCACAAATATTGTTTGTTAACTCCTAAGAGTTTATATTTTGAACGTTGGTTGGTGGCCGCGCGATATAAAAACAGGCACCAACCTCCCTGTACGGTCCGCACACACTGGCAATAGGTTTATATTTCAAAAGACCAGAAAATCACCGCTAGTAAATTTTAACTGATATATTAACGATCTTATGATACTAGTGATAATGATAAATGAGACGCGCTTCGATTGATTGCTAAACGCGAACTGATTGCTCAATGATTTTTAAGCTAATTATTTTAATGGCGTAAAATGCTGCAATGACAAAATTAATTAGGACAATGTATGATGCTCGTACACTCCCATACAAAATCGGCATGGCCATTTATCAAATTCGTGGACAAAGACTTTCTAGGGACTGGCTAACTAGAGCACTGAGTTAGCAGCAAACTATACTAATATCAATATTGAATAACAATCTAACCGATAGGTTAGGTATTTAAAATACTTTCATAGTAATATTCATTGAAGTTAGGTAAAAAAACTTTTTTGATAGAAAAACTTTTAACGTCGGCACAAAAAAAAAAAAAAAAAGATGGCGACATTTCAAAACGAACATTTAATCTTTAATCATTTGAATCAATGGTGCTCACAGGTACAGCCGTCTATTGGTACAATAAATAACACTTGTCCATTATACGAGTACATTTACTGATTTTAAGTAGAAATCAAATGTAGGTACTTACATGAGCTTTCACACTTCCTTTTCACTACGTCATTAAAATACGTTACATCACAAAATTAAAATACGTCATCTCTTGATTCTGCTAACACCGGGGACACCGGGAATAATTTTTGATCTTTTTATTTCATTATTTCACCGGGGACAGAGACCGGGGACAACGGGAACTATTTTTAATAAAAATAATGTATTCCCGTTGTCCCCGTTCACCGGGGACAAGCTCACCGGGGACAACGGGAATACATCAAGCCCGATGATCGCCGCTATTAGAACGTTAACTGGTTTCCTCACGATGTTTTCTTTCACCGTTTAGAGCTCGTGTTAATGCGCATTTAAATTTTTCTAATCGAAAAATCCATTGATGAGCACGGCCAGGGTTCGAACTTACGACCTATGAATCGAAAATCGAGCACTCTTCCACTCGGCCAACACGGCTTTTATTTTCAATCTCAAGAAAAAATATCAAGAAGCAACTAAAATCATTGCAAACCAAACCACAACGATGCCACACTCTTTGTCTGATAACCAGACCTACGAATACATCGAAACTCTATGAAACGGGAGCTCTTTCCATACATCCGTTAATTGGTTTTCATCATTTTTATTTTTCTCTGTATTTCAAAAACTATAGAACCTAGAAGAAAACTAAAAACCATTTTGGAATGTATAAATTGAGTACTTTCATATGACACCCACTCAATATGTTTGGGTACCTTTGAAAAAAATTTACCCCCTTGGGAACCCCATATCTTTACAACCCCTTCATCGATTACGCTCATACGCTCCACAGCAAAGAACCATGGGCATCATTGCTTGAACACTGGACCCGCTTCGTCCAACAGCGATGAAACATATGTCATATGAAAGCTCTTGGAGTGTACTTTATTTCATTCTATTACAGCTAAGTTAAAATCGAGCGCGAAAATGGTGTTTTTGTGCAAAAATGGCGCGATAATGGTGGTTTCTTGAACGAAACTAGAAAGCTGAAACTTGGAATGTAGCTTTCTTTTCTAGTAAAACCACCCACTTAGGCATTTTATTTTCGAATTTCAACCCCTAAAGGGGTGAAAAGTAGTGAAAACGTTTGTATGAAACTTTTTAACGCGTAGCATGATTTGCTTGAAACTCGGTTTGCATACTTAAAATGCAAAATAAATGGACATGTGTTTCAGGATTATTCAAAACAACCCTTAAAAAGGAGTGAAATGGGGTGTCAAAGTTTTTATGGGTACTTTTTAACAGGTTGTGCGATTTGCTTGAATCTGGGTTTGAATACTATTGATGACAAATAAATTAACATATATTTCAAGATTTTTCGAAACAACCCATAAAAAGGGGTAAAATGGGGTGTCAGAGTTTGAATTGAAACTTTTTAAGGGCGGTGCGATTGACTTGAGACTCGGGTTGTATATTATAAATGCAAAATAAACGGACATGGTGTTTCAGGACTTTTCGAAACAACCCTTAAAAAGGGGTGAAATGGTGTGTCGAAGTTTGTGCTGGAACTTTTTAAGGACAGGGCAGGCAAGTACCGGCGTCACTTGCATACACTTCGCCACCAGCTACCCGGCACTGGTTACCCGGTCCTGTGGTCCATTTTCGTAACTATTTTTCACAACCAGTTACGAAAGAAGATTTTTTTTCACTTATTCTTAACTGGTTATTAAAAAGGAATATTTATTCCATGTACGTAATCATGTTTAATAGCCAGATATGATTTTTTTTTCATGTTTTGGTAAACAGTGACGAAAATGGATGGTCTTTTTTTCATTTTTCGTAACTAGCTACGAAAATGGAACCTTGTTTTCTTTTTTCGTAACTGTTATCTAGCTACAAAAAGGGATGCTTCTTTTCTTCTTTTTATAACATTTAGGACGATTGATATTATGATGTCGATGTTGAACTGTATCTATTAGTAGGTACTAAATGTACCAATATAATTATAGTTTGTTTATTTTTTTTTCTTAAAACTCGATCACTATCTACGATAATAGATACTGTTTTGTTTATACTATTCAAATAATTATAAGTAGAAACTTGTTATTAGCCTTAAGTATCTATGTCTTCTTTTAATCTGTTGTCTAGCTGTAAGTTTTCCTAAAATTGAAAAACTAAAATAAAATAAATAATGTACTACTTCCAGATAAATAATAGGCATTGGCTAATTTCGTGTGTTCCGAATAATGGCCGATTATGCGATTATTTCTGATGTTTTTCGATACCCATTATTTATCTGGAAGTAGGTACTGTATAAAGTTTACTAATAAAATTCGTAGCTGGCTATAAAACATGGTTACGTACAAGGAATAAATATTTCTTTTTAATATCCAGTTAAGAATCAGTGAAAAAAAATCTTCTTTCGTAACTGGTTGTGAAAAATAGTTACGAAAATGGACGAAAGGACAGGGTAACCAGTGCCGGGTAGCCGGCAGCGAAGTGTATGCAAGTGACGCCGGTACTTGCCTGCCCTGTCCTTAAAAAGTTCCAGCACAAACTTCGACACACCATTTCACCCCTTTTTAAGGGTTGTTTCGAAAAGTCCTGAAACACCATGTCCGTTTATTTTGCATTTATAATATACAACCCGAGTCTCAAGCCAATCGCACCGCCCTTAAAAAGTTTCAATTCAAACTCTGACACCCCATTTTACCCCTTTTTATGGGTTGTTTCGAAAAATCCTGAAATATATGTTCATTTATTTGTCATCAATAGTATTCAAACCCAGATTCAAGCAAATCGCACAACCTGTTAAAAAGTACCCATAAAAACTTTGACACCCCATTTCACTCCTTTTTAAGGGTTGTTTTGAATAATCCTGAAACACGTGTCCATTTATTTTGCATTTTAAGTATGCAAACCGAGTTTCAAGCAAATCATACTACGCGTTAAAAAGTTTCATACAAACGTTTTCACTACTTTTCACCCCTTTAGGGGTTGAAATTCGAAAATAAAATGCCTTAGTGGGTGATTTTACTAGAAAAGAAAGCTACATTCCAAGTTTTAGCTTTCTAGTTTCGTTCAAGAAACCACCATCATCGCGCCATTTTTGCACCAAAACACCATTTTCGCGCTCGATTTTAACTTAGCTGTAATAGAATGAAATAAAGTACATTCCAAGAGCTTTCATATGACATATGTTTCATCACTGTTGGACAAGGGGGCCCAAAATGTCGCAACGTTCTTTCCATAGCACAACCTATTAACTTATCAAGTTTCATACAGATTGGATAAGCGGTTCGATAGTTATGCGAGAACATAAAAATGAAACATACAAATATACAAACATACAAACATACAAACATACAAACATACAAACATACAAAGCAAAATCGCCTAACTTGCCACTAAGATCTTCGCTCGCTTCGCTCGCTCGATCGATAACTAGCAGCCCCCTCGCGGCGTTGCCCCCAAAGTAATTGTATTATGGTGATGATGATGGCGATCAAAAGTAACCTATAACCAATATTAGCTTTTTAAATACGATTTTAGTGATATTTTTCGACCAGTTGCGTACTGATTGGAATTGCATTGCTGTTGCAAGTCTTACGTAATCAGGGGGCGGATCAAAAGTCAAGGTACTAATCCCCTCGGCCAATACTGCTCACGTTGTCGTTCGCGGCTGTCGTTGAGGGTACTATCTAATCCAATCTAATAAGCCTACTGGATCCCACTGCTGGGCAAAGGCCTCCCTTCCCTTTTTCCATTCACCCCGGTGTAAGGCTTCTGTCGTCCAGTTAGTGGAGTAGTCGTCGAGTTCGTCCCGCCATCTCCGCTTGGGCCGACCACGAGGCCGCTTAACGCCTTGTGGGCAGGGGCGTATTTACCCTTAGGCCAAGAGGGCCATGGCCCGGGGCGGCAGGCTTAGAGGGGCGGCGCAAGCCGCCCCTTTCAGTCGGCACGAAATTTCTTCAGGCATATAAGGACAAAAAGAAAGGCCCAAGACATGAAGGTGAGAGCGAGAGGCGGCGTAAGCCGCCCCTCGTTCTCAGCTTCTTGCGCTTTTTTTTCTTTATATGCCTACATACATTAAAAAAGCCAACCTAATTTACAACTAAAACTCATTTAGTGGGCGATGCAAGCCGCCCCTAGCTCTCAGCTTCGTATCGTATGCTTTTCTTTTTGTCCTGTGCCTGAAGAAATTAAAAAAGCCTATCTAATTAACAACAACTAAAACTCATTTGGCTGAGAGCGAGGGGCGGCTTGCGCCGCCTCTCGCTCTCCCCTTCATGTCATGGGCCTATCTTTTTGTCCTTATATGCCTAAAGAAATTTAAGAAAAGCCTACCTACCCTATTAACAACAACTAAAATGAGGGGCGGCTCGCGCCGCCCCTCGATCTCAGCTTCATCTGCCTATCTTTTTGTCCTGGTATGCCTGAAAAAATTTAAGAAAAGCCTACCTAATTAACAACAACTAAAGCGAGAGATGGCTCGCGCCGCCCTTCGCTCTCAGCTTCATGCGCTTCTCTTTTTTCCTTAAATGCCTTAAACTTTTGTCCTGTGCCTGAAGAAATTAAAAAAGCCTATCTAATTAACAACAACTAAAACACATTTGGGTGAGAGCGAGGGGCGGCTAGCTTCATCCGCCTTTCTTTTTGTCCTTGTATGCCTGAAGAAATTTAAGAAAAGCTTACCTAATAAACAACAACTGAAATCGCTATCGTATTACTGACCGGCCATTTTCAGGGACTGACCTTGCGATTTTTAACTTGTCAGGAAACTGTAGGTAGGTAATCTTTTAAACTCGAAGGGATAAATCCGTTACAATATAAATCCTCGAGGCATTTTTAGGCAAACATTTTCTTGAGTATCACATGTTGCATTTGTCTTAAAAAAAATCGGCTCGCTTCGCTCGCATATAAGCTTCATGTCATAAGTGTTTTGCAAGCAAAGTGATTTGTGTCTGACCTAGTGTTACCAGGTGTCCCGATTTTCGCGGGACGTCCCGCTTTTCAGGGGTGCGTCAAAGGTAAATTGGGACGCATCCCAATATAACCTTTGCGCGGGACGCCAAAAGTCCCGCTTTTTGGGGATTAAAAAAATCACCACACTTTACACACCTGAACACAGTACCTACAAGCACACACAGAGGAAAGTCGACGCCATACACAGCTTCACTGCAGTGAACACTTGTTTGATTGCTTGTGTGGCACTGGCAGGATAGGTACTTTATACCAGTGGTCGTCAAAGTGCGGCCCGCGGACGATATTGGTGCGGCCCGCGGCCAAGCAAACAATTTTAGTAGGTAGGTAATGATGCTACCTAGTGGGAAAAGGGCAAGGAAATGATGATGATGAATGATGCCATCTACGTTGCTACAATAATAATTATAACTGATTTAAAAACTTCGAGATAAGGAAGCTTGCTTTGTTTGCTTTTATACCTACTCACACATTATACCTACTCATGAAGCTAAAATAGCTAAAATGAGCAAAGTGAGTTATACTTATGTCTGACTGTAATAGGAACTGGCAAGCAGCGAGCCTTTCTATGAGCCCCGCAAACAAAATCAAGTGTCACATGTTGCATTTGTCTTGAAAAATTTGGCTTACTTCGCTCGCATTTAACTTCATAAGTAAGTTAAATTACGAATAAAGTGAGTTTAGTCTAACCACAGAATAAGAACCGATAAGCAGCGAGTTTTTTCTTTGAACGTTGGAAACAAAATCAAGTGTCACAGTATGTTGCATTTGTCTTAAAAAATTCGGCTCGCTTTGCTCGCATTTAACTTCATGAATACGGTATACAGCGAGTAAAGGGAGTAAAGTCTAACCACAGAATAAGAACCGATAAGCAGCGAATTTCTTTCTTTGAACACCGGAAACAAAATCAAGTGTCACAATAATGTTGCATTTGTCTTAAAAATTCGGCTCGCTTCGCTCGCATTTAACTTCATGAGTAAGGTATATTGCGAGTAAAGAGAGTAAAGTCTAACCACAGAATAAAAACCGATAAGCAGCGAGTTTTTTCTTTGAACACCGGAAACAAAATCAAGTGTCACAGTATTTTGCATTTGTCTTAAAAAATTCGGCTCGCTTCGCTCGCATTTAACTTCATGAGTAAGGTATATTGCGAGTAAAGTGAGCAAAGTCTAACCATAAAATAAGAACCGATAAGCAGCGAGTTCTTTCTTAGATCACCGCAAACAAAATCAAGTGTCACAATGTTGTATTTGTCTTAAAAAATTCGGCTCGCTTCGCTCGCATTTAGTTTCATGAGTAAGGTATTTTGCGAGTCAAAATCAAGTGTCACATCACATAAAGTGAGTAAAGTCTATCCACAGAATAAGAACCAATAAGCAGCGAGTTTTTTGTTAGATCACCGCAAACAAAATCAAGTGTCACAAAGTTGTATTTGTCCTAAAAAATTCGGCTCGCTTCGTTCGCATTTAGCTACCTGTATTTTGCGAGTCAAAATCAAGTGTCACACACAACACATAAAGTGAGTTAAGTCTAACCACAGAATAAGAACCGATAAGCAGCAAGTTTTTTCTTTGATAACAACAAACTAAATCAAGTGTCATATTATGTTGTATTTGTTTTAAAAAATTCGGCTCGCTTCGCTCGCATTTAACTTCATGAGTAAGGTATATTGCAAGCAAATTGAGTTATGTCAGACGACAGAATAGGAACCGACGAGCAGCGAGTCTTTGAGTTGAGCACTGCAAAATTATGCTAAGAATAAAAGTGCGCAAATGTTTCATGCTGTGTCTGGCGAGGGGTTAAAATATAACAGTTTGATACAAAGCTTGTTTTTTTTTTGTCATCCCTAATTATAACACAAAGTCCCGCTTTTTGTAACTTGCCGTCCCGAAATATGGCATATCAGACCTGGCAACACTAGTCTGACCGCAGAATAGGAACCGACAAAAAGCCATCCTTTTCTTTGAGCACGTTAGTAAAATCAAGACGTGTCGAATGTTGCATTTGTTTGGTTATAAAAAAATTAGGCTCGCTTCGCTCGCATATAGAATAGGAACCGACATGCAGCCAGCCAGCCTTTTCTTTGATTACCATAAGAAAAATAAAGTGTCAGCATTTGTCTAAAAAAATTCGGCTCGCTTCGCTCGCATATAACTTTCATAAATATTTTGCGAGCAGAATGCAAACCAAGTTTCAAG
Source organism: Camptogramma bilineatum (assembly GCA_958496255.1). Taxonomy (NCBI): domain Eukaryota; kingdom Metazoa; phylum Arthropoda; class Insecta; order Lepidoptera; family Geometridae; genus Camptogramma; species Camptogramma bilineatum. Next base: position 14,272,089 of record OY292458.1, on the reverse strand, counting down.
CCCGAGACAAATATTTGCAAATCATACAAACATTTGTCCCGCGACGGGAATCGAAGTCATTAAATGCGTTGGGTATACGGTAATCATAACGCTTACGAAGTCGCGGTCACAGTTAGCATACCTACTAGCTGTGTACTGTGTGTGTGTTCAATACCTTGAACCTAACTATTGCCTAGTTTTTTAATTCATTAAGTAGGTATCTGATTTGCATTTTCCGCTAATTTTTGGGGCGGCAAACCTTGCAGGCCCAGGGCGCCGAATTCTTAAATACGCCTCTGCTTGTGGGACCCACTCAATGGTAATCGTTGCCCAGAATTCTTCCAGGATGCGGCACACGTGACCTGCCCAGTCCCACTTTAGTTGAGGATACAGTAGGTAGTGATAATTTTATTCCTGCCTTATATTTTGTCTCTACTCTAATAAGGTTTCCATTAATACATTAGAAGATGTTCACGACTCGGTTGGCTTCAAAGCCGATTTAACATACTCAAACTTACACAATATTGAATTTAATTTAATTAATAAGGCGAAAACTATGTCAATGTTGATCTTAGTAACTAACTAATAATCGTAAAACAAACAGTATTACAGTACTTTAAGCTATATAATAGACACCACGTTACGTTAGCAGCGCAGCTCACACGGTTTGCAACTAATTTGCTTTTCTTAAAAATGACAGTGATATTTATTGGTTTGCGATAAAATTGAAATTATGAGTAACTAGCGGACGCCCGCAGCTTCGCCCGCCTGGACTACTACTTTTTTATCCAATTAATATGCATTTTTTCGGGATAAAAAGTAGCTAATGTAAAAGTAGCCTCCAGACCTCCAACTATCTCTGCACAAAAAATCACGTCATTTCGTCTCGCTGTTCTGACGTGAAAGCAGGACAAACAAACAAACAAACATACTTTCACATTTTTAATATGGGTATTTGGATTTTCATTTCCAAAATGACTTTTTGCCAATCGTTTTTGTAATTTTAAACGATTCTTAGTAGGATTAGTATAATAAAAGCACATGATAAACAAAAATTCACCTCATGAGTGCAGAAAATTGATTGGCTTACAACATTTAAGTCGATTTTTTTCCACCTTGTTAGAAATCTGGTCCATTCGCAATCTTGAAGCTTTTATTTTTTATCTTATATACCTAAGTAGGGTATTACATTATAAGTAGGTACCAGTCCTGCCTAAGTTTTTTAAACTCGAAGCCCAAGACAGAAACTGTTTTTATATAAAGATGGTTATTAGGAGTGGGTGAGATATATCGTATACAGTTATCAAATCCATATATCGGTACAATATCAGGATATCGATATCGGCTTGTACTGAAACCATATATTTCGATATTCTCGATATGACGCGCATCCGCGCATCGCACCGATACGCCCGATACGATATTTTTACTTGATACTGATATTACGATATTTTCGATATGACGCACATCCGCGCATCACACCGATACGCCCCGATACGATATTTTTACTTGATACTGATATTACGATGATATTACGATATTACTGATTCTGTCGTATCGTTTCGTATCGTATCGCAGTCGAATAGATTTTTGAACTCATCATGAATGAAAAAGCGCGAGGGTGTAGTAAATGAAAGAGAACAAGCTAATCGTAAGTATTGTTCTAAATCTGAACCTTAAAATTATGTTATGTATGAGAGATGCAAATTCATCTTAACGTATTTGTAGACAAAATGTTTTAACATTCAACTTTATGTGCAGGGCAATAATGACTTTAATAAAACGCATTGTTTTTGTGCAGGTTGAACTTTGGCCTTGAACTAGAAAATTCGTTTGTTTTGTTTTTGAAAATTGACGATTTATTTTGAATCAATCAGTTGCATGTACCTAAACAATTGCGCAGTGCAAGCGTTTACTCGTCTGTTTTAATGAAAGGATATTAGGATAGTGTCTTGATAGTGTCGAACTGTGTAAATAATGTGTAAAAGACTTTTTAGGGAAACATTTCTGTAAATATTTTATTTTTGTAACTTTTATTATGGAAATGTGTAAATAAAAATATTATAGCTGTGTTCATGTGCCTGACTATGGTGTGAGTGTTTGGATCTTTGGATAGTCGGATACCTACCTATCGTGCAGGTATTTAGTACCTACATCATTGTAGGTAGGTAGGTACGTACCTAAGTAGGTACATGAATGCCTAACATATTTAAATTGTGTTGTGAAGCAAGTTTGTGAGTATTATAAAAAAAAAAAATTAAAAGTCACAAAAATAAACAGAAAGCCAGGAAAATGTATGAAGGAAAGTTCATTGATATCGATATTGTTTAAAAAACGCTGTATCGTAAACTACCAATCGTATACCTACACTTAGAGAAACGTCTTACAATTATCGAGAACCCTATACGTACGCCAATATAATGGTTTCAGAAAATATATAGTTATGAAATCCGATATCGTTATTTAATATATGGTTTCGATATGATATTCTGTAAAAGGTATATTACCCATGCCTAATGGTTATACAAAGATACAAACTTTTTTTTATACTACTAAGGTAGCAGACAAGCATACGGCCCACCTGATGGTAGGCAGTTACCGTAGCCTATGGACGCCTGCGACACCAGAGGAGTCATACTCGCGCTGCTAACCCTTTAAAAATTCCAAAACGCCCTTTTTGAAGAACCCCATTGGAAAACTCACTGGGTCACTGGGGAAAACCGTGGCAGGTAGATCATTAGATAACCCAATAATAATTGTTCGCGGGAGGAAACTGAAAGACATAAAAACCATCAGATTATTATTGTAGACCAAACAATAAGTAATCCCTCGTGCAATTCAATTAGGCATCACTCAGTACGATACCGTCTCCTAATCTGCACTAATCGACTAGGATTAGGAGATCGCACCTTGCTGGTGTGAAGGCGCTTATTTAATCTGTACCAATGCGTAAATATAAAACCTAGTTGAGTATCATTTTTTACCTACGCAGACCGGCACCCTGACTACGTAAGGGAGTGGCCACATTGCGTTTTCTGCAGCGCGTTTTTGAGCTGCGCGTTTGTATCGATACAAACGCGCATTCGCAGCGCGTTTTTTTCCATACAAAAGCGAACCGGGAGGGGGCAGCGCGTTCGCATCGTGTGCGAATCGCGTTTGTATCGATACAAACGCGCTGCAAAAAACGCAGTGTGTCCACTCCCTAAGACTTGCGACAGTAGTGCGACAGCAATCACTACACGACCGGTCGAAAAATATCAGTAAAAAACATATTATTATTACGACGACATGGCAAATGATTTAAATTTTTACCAATGGACATTCAATCATACTTATATTAATAGAAATACGATATCAATTTTTATGCTTTTAAATGATAAAGTGGCAACGAAAGGGATATTTTCGTCATGCCGTCCCGGCCTGTGTAGGCCATTATTGTCCTCTGGTGTCCCACTTTTGAGCAAAGGTCCCTTGGCTTTTAAGACTTGCGCGCCAACGCTTGGGTTGGCTTTTGTGGTTTGAATGAATCTAGATTATTCTAGATCGTCACGCCATCTTTTCATGGGTCTGCCGCGCCGTCTCTGAGTACCATTATCAATTCTTAATGTTTATTAGATCCCTATTGGCCGAGTTGGACATTGACTTGATTTCGATCTAAAGGATTTGAATCCCAGCCGTAAATTAATGGATTTATATGATTTACCTAGAACACCTAAGAATGGTTATTTTTACGATTAAAAAAAACTTCTTAAGGCAACAAATTTAGATGTGACACTTACACCTGGTAAGTATCTTCAAATAATCATGAATTTCTAAATACTAAACTACCCTGCAGGGATGCAGATTTTGAGCATGATTAAGTATTTAGTTTTTTTTACTTATTACTTGCTAGGTGTTATTATCAAATTATTATTCATAAAACTATAATTAAAAACAAGACTTTGATTAGCAGATTCACATTAAATCCCCAACAACATTATATCAGACATACAAATCGTCAAACAAGTTTTGCAAGAACGCAGCCTGATATCGAAGGTCTAATGGGAAAAATAATGGGAGCTTTTATCTGGCCTCTATCGGCCTCTGAGTGGCCTTATAACTTCCTCGTATTCTGTGGCGTTATCTCGGAGGCTGTATTAATGGCCACGGCTATTTGTGCTTGGGACCAATGAGAAATAAATAAACCCGGAATCAAGCTATTGTTCATTGTTTTGACTTTTTGTTGGCAAATGACGGGAGATAAAGGGTTGCTGGGATACAGACTCCGTTAATTGTTTTAGAAAAGGGAATTAAAAAAAAATGGATTTTTAAGTACATCTTTTATGATGAGACTTTAAAAAAATGCCTGTTTTTACCCCGCTGACTGTCAAGTAACTGGTCACGCACGGTAATGTTAAGCGTCGGATACACTAGGGGACATTTTGTCCCGCAACATGACGCGCAACACAGAATTTACGTGACGCTGCAACGTTGCATATTGTCCCGCAACATTTTACGTGACGCGGGGCATGTTGCTTGCTCCAAAATGTTCGGCAAAATGTTCCATGACAATTGTCGCGGGACACTTGACGTAGTTGTTGAGGGACATGTTCCGCAACATGTCCCCTAGTGTATCCCAGGCTTTATCTTTCTTCTATTCAGTATTTTTTTTTTTTATGTTTTCTTATGCCGTTAGCAATTTTTGAAACGTCAAAGGATATGATTTTATGCGGTAAATATGATTAGGTAAGTAATTGTAAATATAAGCTATGTGTGAAAGCATTATATTGACGAGAAAAATAGCATTAAATAAAACAGAATAAAATTTCGTAGCAACAACAAAAAAAAAGATTAAATTTTCACTGGCTTTCAATGAAGACGTTAAGAAATTGTATAATTTTCCAATCCTTAAAAATAAAATCAATGTGATGATGCCAACTGCTTCATAGGAATCCGAAGTTTAGACGATAAGACGAAGATTTATAAAAAAATGTTCAATAAATTTCGTTATCACTTTTCGTAGCGGAAAATAAAAAGTAATCGTCGAAAGTTAAAAGAATTTTCAAAGTGATATCTTCTGAAATTACTTTGATATCGAAAGAACAAAAGTTTTCAGCAATATCTTGTAATTAACAGATCATTTAACTAATAATCGTGAACAATTACAAGAACAAATGGGGAACCAAGATAGGATAAAAACGAGTTGTTTTTTTAAATCAAAAAGTTAGAAAAAAGTAAGTTAAAAACTTTTATGGGTTGTTCTAGATGTTGTAATAACAATCCGAAGTATCTTCCGTAAAAAATAGTCGAAAAAAGGACAAAACGAAACATGATCTCGACTGCACGGTAGACATTTATTTTTATCCATTTACAATGGATCACAGAGACACACAGAAAAGACGTAAGAAAATACAAAAGAGATGTATGTTCGCTGGCGCCCTGTCCGCGACGCGACCTTGTCTTACGTCTCTTCTGTTTCACCTTAGACATTCAGCCTGCTGGTAAGTCGCTTGCTCGTTTTTCTCGTTTTCTTCTCTTCCATAAAAAAAGTAATAATATTTATTACAATTATATATCTCTACCTATAGAATAACAATAACAAAAACAAAACTCTTAATATAACTTAAACATTTGATAAACAAGGAAGATAAACTTCAATTCCGATATGAAAGCAACAGATAAAGCGAGAACAACACCTGGTTGGAATTGGGAAACAAAGTGAAACACTTTGAGCAGCGGCTACGGTCAATTGATATTCATTAAAACACTCCCAATTAACAGCTGGGCAGGACCTATTGAATTGTAAAACATTTTCGGAGAGAAAATGGCTGATGTTGATTAACGATTGTTATTTGGTAGTTATTATTTTATTGATTTATATTATTATTATTATTATTATTATAGCCTTTTATTTCAGATACTTAAACAAATTTTTACATGACATTATTACATTATTTTTATGACATCGACACTGTTATCTGGTTGCCCTTTTTGGCAAAGGCCTCCTCCAACTTTTTCCAGTCCTCTCTATCTCTAGCTATCCTTATCCATGTTTTTCCCGCAAACTCCTTTAATTCGTCTTCCCACCTTTTAAACTGCCTTCCTCTCTTCCGTTTGTTGTAATTGGGAAACCAATTCATCGCAATTTTACTCCATTTCTCTCTTCCTCTAACTGTGTGGCCTGTCCATCTCCATTTTAATTTCCTTACTTTAAGTGTAACGTCTTCTATTTTCGTAATTTTTCTTAATGTTTTGTTTTGTATTTTATCCATTTTCCTTTTCCCGAGCATGCTCCTCTCCATTGCAGACTGACAGACTTCTAGCTTTTTGCTTTGTGCTTTTGTTAAGGCCCAGGTCTGGCATCCATAAGTTAGAATAGGTAAAATACATGAATTATAAAGTTTCCTCTTAAAGTACATATTCACTTCTTTATTTTTCATAATATCTCTAAAGGACCAGTACCGTTTCCACGCATTGGCTGTCCTAACTTCAAGTTCTTTAGACATTATGTCATTTATTGAAATGATTTGACCTAAATACGTATATTCATTCACTGATTCGATATGGTTGTTGTTTATGTTTATTCGTACTAATTTTTGTGTGGTATTTGTCATCATTTTTGTTTTTTCAGTATTCATGGTTAGTCCTACTTTCCCACTTTCATTGTTCAGTTCATTAAGCATGACTTGAAGTTCTTCTTTAGTTGATGCGAAGATTATCAAGTCATCCGCAAATCTTAGGTGAGTCAGCTTCTCTCCGTTTATGTTAAGACCGTAGTTGTCCCAGTTAAGTTGTCGGAAGATTTCCTCCAGTACAGCTGAAAACAGTTTTGGTGATAAAGGATCACCCTGACGAACTCCCCGTTCTATTTCAAATTCTTCTCCTATTCTTTCTAATTTGACTCTGGCTGTGCTAGTTTTATATATGTTTCGGATTATTCTTACGTATTTAATATCAACTCCTTGTTCCTTTAGCGCTTGCCATATTTTTTCGTGTTCTAACGAGTCGAAGGCCTTATTGTAGTCTACAAAGCAACAGTGGAATGGGATGTTATATTCTTTGCATTTTTGGAATACCTGCTTGACAACATAGATATGGTCTATAGTAGAGAAGTCACTTCTGAAGCCTGCTTGCTCTTTAGGCTGGTTCTCATCTAATACTTTTGTTATACGTTTAAGAATCACCTTCGAAAATACTTTGTAAATGTTTGACATTAGGGAAATTGGTCTATAGTTGTTTATTTCGTTTTTGTCTCCTTTCTTGTGTAATAAAGTGATTGTCGAGGTAGTCCATTGTCGAGGTATTATTTCGTTATTTAGTACTTCATTGTATATATCCGTTAGAATTGGTGCAATATAAGTTTTACCAGCTATTAGAAGTTCGTTACTTATTTTATCTTCACCTGGTGCCTTATCTCTTTTTTGTGTTTCTATAGCTCTTTCTACTTCACGGCTAGTAATTTCGGGTACGTAAGTATGGTTTCCTAAATGTGTTTCTTCGGTGTTGGCTTGCTTCGAATACAGATCCCTGTAGAAAGTTGTAGCTATTGAGATTAAGTCCAGTCTTTTTGTCTTGTGTTTACCTCTCTTGTCTTTGAGGTTAGGTACCCATTCTTTTGTGTTTGTCATTTGTTTTATAGCCTTTTTTATTCCTCCAGTTTTTGCTATGTGTTCCTCGAATATTTTTCGTTTTAGCTTTAGTCGATCTTTTCTCATACTACTTTTAATTTCCTTGTTTATTTTTATTATTTTTGAACGTATTTCTTTAGTTTTGTTGTCACATTTCAGTAGTTCAGCTCTCTTTTCTAATAGTTCTCTTACTGTATCGCTTATGTCTTCTTTTTTGTTCCTACTTTTGTGCGCGTAGTTCCCTATTGTTTCGTTTAATATTTCATGTAGTCTATCTAGTTTTTCTTGGGTATTTAGATTTTTTGTTTCAGTTGCAAAGTCTTCCAGTTTATTTTTTATTTTTATGGCAGAATTTATGGTTCTAAATGGTTTTGGTTTTGCTTTAAAAGGTCTGGTTTTCTTTGTTATTTCAAGTTTCATTTTCGTTCTCACCATTCTATGGTTACTGTTAAAGTTTAAGTTGTTTATCACGCTGCAGTCGTCGAAGAGTTTAGGTCTGTTTGTGAGAATAAAATCTATCTCGTTTTTGTAACGGCCACACGGGGAAACCCAAGTCCATCTGCGTTGTTCACGTTTCTTAAATTGGCTATTCAATATTTTTAGACTGTTTTCTTGCGCTAGTTCAATTAATTTTTCTCCGTTTCGTGTTCGTTTCCCTTCGCAGTACGGGCCCAGTATGAATTCTTCTCCCTGTCGTCTTCTTCCTATCCTTGCATTAAAGTCACCCATAACTATAAGGTTTTTATGCGTATGTTTTTTAATTGCATTATTCAGTAAGGAGTAGAATGAATCGATGTCTGTGTTGCTTGATATTTCTGTAGGGGAGTATATCTGTACTACTGACCATTTCTCCTGATGGGGGGGGGGAAAGTTATGTTGAGTATGGCAATCCGTTCCGATATACCTATTATTTCTTCGATTTGATGTTTTAAGTGGCTCTTAATCAAAAAGCCCACGCCATAGTTGCCAGGTGTTTCACCCTTGAAGTATAGTATGAATTCTTTATGTTCTTCAATTTTTTCACCAAGTCTCCGGACTTCGCTTAGTCCGATAATTGACCACTTAATATTTTTTAACGCTGTTGTGAGTTCTAGCAAATCCTCGTCTGTTCTTAATGTTAGAGTATTATATGTTGATATGTGGAGGTGTTGTTTTTCTTCTCGTTCGTATGTTTCCTTTTCTTGTTCATGTTGTGGAGTAGTTGGAGGGTAGTAGTCATTTTTCCTCACGGTGACTAGCCGGCTTGAGGAAGTTCTTTATATATTGATTTATATATAAAAGTGTAATTCATTGGACCAAAAATCAAGTACTTTTGATTTACCTAACTGACTAATGCCTTAGTTTGATAAACATTTAGGACCTTACTTATGAAAGATGTTGAAAGTTAAACACTGGTTAAACAACGTCCTATCTTTATTTGTGGATAGTGACAAACAGAGACAGGATGTTGTTTAACCAGTGTTAATCTTTAAACATCTTTCATAAGTAAGGGGGAAACAATTTAAACTGTCGTCAATAAAATATTTCATAATTTATAACCTGCTGTGTGTGTGATAAGCTTAATTCATTGCACCAAAAATCAAATTCACTTAATAAGCGAATAGGGTATTTACACCAAGTAAGTAAAAATGAAATAATACGTTTCGATGATAGATTTTGTAACTTCATTGTAACTTCATGTCATGAATGTTAATGAAATTTTCCCGAATTATGAAACGATGCTTAATGTTTGAAACACACTTATCTATTTCAGACGTTCTTACTCTTCAGAATCGTATAAAAAATGACAATTGTTGACAGGTAATGTCAATGATAAGCACCACTTAAACTAAGTAGCGTTTCAGTCTTCTGACGTATTTTTGTTCTATGCCATAGTTTATTTTGTTTGAGTAATTTCATTATTTTAACGTTTTTATATCGTTTCTCATAATAATCACATATCCTATTTCGATTTTCGTTTGTATTTTCGCATTGTCGCGTACAATTAGCAATGCATGAATTATCACTTCTATTTAGTACTGAATGAAACTTAATATTGATCCGTTGTGAAGAACATGCGATTCTGAACTCTTAATCTAGCGAATTAAAGTGGGGTTTATTATAATAATTTAAACCTATTGTTCCATTCTGTTTGCTGATTGAAATGGCATTTATCTTTTTCTAAGAATCTAGAGACCGTCATACTTATCACTTTAGCTTAGTTTAAGAGATAGTTATTGCAATTTTCGCCTCTACGTCAAAATAATAAGGTTAACTTACATACTGAAACGCTACTAGTTTAAGTGGTGCTCATCATTGACATTCATTGTCGTTTTTGTACTTAGGTATACGATTCTGAAGAGTAAGAAGACTATCAAAGATTTCAATTGTTATTTTTTTTTCATGAAAATCTGTTCCGCCGTTTGAAGATCAACTCTTTTCTAGTTTATGAAGGGATATGTAGGGAGTTTTTCATTAAATTTTTAATTTAATTGTAATAAAATCCTTTAGGAGGCAATCTATGTATAAGCTCGACGGTACACTGTAGTGTCTGGGACATTGTTTGAGATAGAGTAGGCTTGCCCTGCACCTAATCCAACCTCTTCATGATGTGCAGAAAATTGCTCAGCTTATAACATTGAAGGCAGTTTTTTTTTTATTTTTAAAATAGCCACTTTTTCTATGATGTGTTCTGGAATCTGCCAGTAAACCAACGCACCAGTGCTTAAAGCGCAGGTAAGTTCGTTTATCCCAACTCCACGGCTTGATGCATCAGGCTTATGAATAAAGCATCAAGAGAACAAAATCAAGGAAGGTTTACTTTCCACGGTTGAACGGCTTAGACACGCTCGCACGGAGTTTGGAAGTGTTTCTGTTGGAGTTTTAAATTGTTCTTGTTGAGTAGTTGGTATAATTTTCAAGTCCATCAGTGCACGCGGCTTGTTTCTAGGACACATACTAAAACATTCAACTGGATTCAACAAGGCTCGAAGGCTTGAAATGCTAGCAATCAACGCCAGTGGCGTAGCTTGTTTTAACTTTGATAGATTGTTGAAGTTAAGCTACGAGTATGTTCTGTGGGGTCACAATTTGGATGGGTGACATGGTAAATATAATTTATTCAGTATGACCACTATAGATTGGATTCTTTTGAGATGTGGTGTTGGCGAGAGGAGAGAATCAGCTGGACGGAAAGAGTGACCAACATTGAGGTTTTGCAAAGAGTGGAGGAGGAAATATCGTTGTTGCAAGTTATTGAGAATTGAAGTGGGAAGATGATTGGACATCTTATGCGACATAACAGTTTCATTAGGAACATCATTGAAAGAAAATTGGAGGGAAGAAGAGGAAGAGGAAGACCGAGGATAGACTACATGAGTGAAGGAGAAGGTTGCTCTTTCGTCTTAAGAGCTAGGTGATTCTACTACTGTTCTTTCGCGACCAACACTATGAAGAATCATGTATGCACAAGAGCTTCTGGCTACACCCATTCTACTTTTTATTTTGATGATTGAAAAAAAAACTATAGAAACTATTATCTTAATAATTTAACGAGTAACTCACCAGCAATATTATCTATACGCAATATTATCTATATTATCAGTTTTACTGTATCATTTGTCATGTCATTTACAAAGAGTGTCCGAACAAAATGTTTCAGTAGGTTATGTTTCATGAACAACTTTAAAATTTGAAGATCTTATTAGTAGTTTTATCATCATACTAACTGTATTATATTAGTCACCTTTCACAATATTATTAGTAAAACATAAGTGGAAGAATCTTACCAAGGATTTTTTTTTTAATTTGAGACACATGGGACAGCTTCTGACTTAAGTAGAAAATCAGTCTACTTCTACGATATTATTGCACTGTCATCAAGAACACAAAAATAACCCATATTTTAGCTTACAGTTCAAAAATAACGCTATAAAATCCCTTGTCAAAACAACTGTAAATAAAAGTTTATTAAAACGACTATTCAATTATTATAACTTTATACTGTCCAATGTTCATTTATATATTTTTATTTATTTGCACTTTGAAGAACCAATCGCTTAATTAGAGTAACGTACTGGAGCACCCTGTATGTGTATACAGAGTGTCCATGTGTTCGTCGGCCGTGAATAATTAATTTGTTGTGTTGGAATGGCGCCGCGCCGTTTGGGAAATTTTACTCTTTTAACTTGAATGAAATTTATTTGTTCGTTAATTAGCCTTTGTCCAATTTTAACGTCCAGTAAAAGTTTAAAATATTCAACTGGCAGTTGGGGTTAATCCCAGTTAATTTTATTCTTGTAGATACATGGTGTTTTGAGTCTGTATATGTAGGACGATTTTCGCAATTGCCTATGTGAAGTTTTTTCCATACGAAATGGAAAACATTTATTTTATGATTGTAGGTATATTGAATGCATTTTTTTGTAGATTTGGGCATATATAAGTGATATCGGTTATGGTAACAGACAACCCATATTTAAAAATTGAAAAAATAATTCTTGACAGTTTACACATCATCATCTAGCCCCAAAGTAAGCAGACATTGTGTTATGGGAACTACATGACTGATATACTACTTATATGATTTTTTTTAATCTACGACTACTTGTAGTTGTCTTCAATGACAATTTATTAATTTATTATTTCAACAGTGAAACAACCACAATGACCGAGATTCATAACCGCAAACTACGGATGGAATTCGAGGCACTATCCTACAAGCCTCAACTATAAACGAAAATAGTCTAAATAGTTGAAGCACGCCTGTGCAGTGCCATTCTGACCGATTCTAATAACACTAACACAGTCCAATGGTACTCATAAAAATGTATTGCAGCAGTGTGGTTTCAATTCACATTACCGGCCATGGTTGAGTGCAGTTTTGTTGCATTTTGCTGGGTCAATTCGTTGCAGAAAATTTAGAAGCACTAGTGGAGCTTAATGGTGAAGAAAATAACCCGCAGCACACGTATTGACTATGTGAAAGGCCGATTAAGGCGCTATCCCAAGCTAAAATTAGCACATTGATAAGTGCAACTTCAAATATTTGTCTTAGCTTCGTTAATAAATATGAATTTAGAATACATTGGACCGCGGCGCTTACGACAGCTACTCGATCCGAAACACGACAAAAACGCAGTTGGGAGATTTCTCATCACTATAACAACCAATCGAAAAAGTGATCGTGCATTATGTCAATTAAATGACCAATCCAATGCCAATAGTGTAATCCAAAAACATAATTATCATCAACTTTAGAAGAAGGTGAAGATTGATCTTATTTTTAGAGGTTTTTTCTTTGATTTATGATCAAGCAAATATGACGTTAAATAAAAATACTAAATCAGAAGATAAAATTATAAAGATTCATGTTGGCTTTTCAGTTACTTTCCACTTGCTTTATTAATCAAAGGTATAGACAGAGAAATACAGTGTTTAGCTCAGGGTAGGGCCTTAAGCTGAGAAGATCACTAAGTCCCAGGAAAAAACGTACCCAAGGTGCATTGCCACACTACATTACAGAGCTGATCTTTTAACCCATTCACTGCCCAGCCACTTGCTACTTGCCAGCACGCAACATCCGCATGTGCGTAATAGACACTGAATGCTTTAAGCCAAATATGTGCCAACTCTCGGATCTCGCCTTATATTCTAATGTTTCCAAATACTGTGTTTCCATAAACCCCGTTAAGCTTAGCTAATCGTCGCCTCTAACTGTTCCTAATCTCTGTAGTGTTTGCAAAAGAGCAAAAGCGGAAAGCCACAATACCCATTTGCTCTATTCCTGCTATCTATAATTCTGCTAATGTATTCCATTCGATATCAATAGATTTAAGCGCATCGGTTTCAGCTCGGTTTGCGTATGACCGCATTACTTCTACTTCGATGTTTCCTCAGCTTTAATTACTTATTTGATTACTACCTCGTTTGCAGAAAGATTATGTTATTACTAGCTGCTGCCCGCGGCTTTGCTCGCGTGCTACAAGGATAAATAGTAGCCTATGTTACTCTCCAGCCTTCCAATTATCTGCACACAAAAAATCACGTGAATCCGTCGCTCTGTTTTGACGTGAAAGCAGGACAAATAAACAAACATATAAACACACTTTCACATTTATAATATGGGTACGGATAATATTGTAAAAATTAAGATCACGACTACATCCCCAAGGCACGTTAGACATTCTCTCAGATTTTTAGGCATTTCAAGATCCTTTGAAGATGTCTAAGGGGGTAGTCAGAGGTATGTCCAAATACATATTTGGTACGGAAAGCGTCGCTAATTGGTATCCCCCTAGTAAGAGGTCGGTTTGCAAGCCGTTGATCTCAACTTTTGTAAAAAAAATTACATCCTTGCTTACTTATGGATATCTAATTTCGCTCGAGTACGAGCCGATGCAATAGCGGTTATAATATCTGTCTGAAATCCAAGGTTGAAATGAAAAGGGTCTTTGTTCAAATCAATAGGGGGATACCGATTGATGACGCTGACTGTACATGCCCACATTTTGCAAAAGTTAGCATTCCATTCAATAGATTTTCGACAGGTTGCAAGCCCATCGACGCTATTGTATTGTGTAAATAATAAAAATAATTACTTTATTATTTTGGTAGTTTTCGGATAATCAATTCAAGAATCTGCAAATGCCTAAACAATCATTTGAAATACATTAACAAAATGTACAGTTGAATTTAAAATCCATCGTTTCTGCTTTTATATGACTTCACCACGACTATTTTTATGTGGAACACTTAACCCGTTTCTAATGATTCAATAAAGCATGCTTAAGTCATAAAAAACACTATAAATCGATCATTTAATTCTTCCTGAAATGCCACATGCGGTCGTTCCTTACTTTTAACGATCAAAGTACTTATAATTATCATTCATAAATTAATATGATAAACTATGTATGTACATTCCAAGTTTCATAAAAATCCGTTATGTAGTTTTTGCGTAAAGAGTAACAAACATTTATCCATCCTCACAAACTTTCAAAATAATATTACTTAGTAGGATTTATTTTAGTTACTTCTTTTATTCTGTTTTACAGCTGCATAGGTTTTAAGACTTTCAGTTTTATTTATCAGAGCAATTCTCAAGTGGCATCCAACTCAAATATAGATTTGTGACATATTTTTTCAGAGTTCGTTTCTCTGTTTACTTTTTAAACAACAGTTTTTATGATTGAAACAATGCAGCTACAATAAAATATAAGTTTCAGAGAAAAATAAAATTTAAGGGTAATGACAGACTTGCTGCTTTTAGAATCGGCGATTGGCGATTTTGTGACAGCATCCATGCTGCATCGCGTTTTGGCAACTCTTGCGTTCGATCGCATAATCAAAATCGCTCGTTTTCAATGCTGCATCGACTTCCTGCGTTCGGACGCGGTACCAGAATCGTGCGTTTTAGCGACTGCCGCGATCGCCGATAGAGGCGTTTGGCGTTTTTAAGTGTTCGGTGTGGAATGTTGGTCGCTGCATTTTGCTACTCAAAAGTGACTAAATCGCCGATCACTGATGCTAAAAGAAGCATGTCTGCTAGAGCCCTTAATAATGCAGAATACCAAGCTATCAGACAATTTAAAAATTAAATGAAATATTCACTAAACTTCTTCGGTGAGATTCACTCAGATGAATTTATAATTTCTTCTCGTAAAAATCTTGTTTCTACGTTTTATACAATCAGCTGGAGAATGCAGTGGTTATGAATTCAATGAGCGTAGCGCTACAGAGCTACGAATGTTAATGTCTACGGCGTAGCAGTAAGGCTGTTTTACACTATGCGTTTCTATCATGTTTAAGTGATTGGTTGTAGAAATGTTATAATCATAAATGATTATGTAACTGCATAAAAAAATGTCCAGCAATATTTATTTATTTATATTAATGATTGCTGCATATTCGATAGAACATTATTGTGTTGATTTGCCTTCTAACACTGGCTGAATAGAATAAATGACAGATAGAAAATTTTTTTCGTGTTGCTCAGTTCACATAAGATTGTAGAACAATTCCTTCTATAAAAGTATGAAGTAAATATAAAAAGGCCTAAGAAAAACGTAAAAGTAAAAGTAAGTCTGATTGTTGAAGATAAAATAAAGCTGAATCCAGTTTAATAATGTCATGTTTTTCAAAACTTTAAATCGTTCTTAGCATTTCATCGTTCCGTCTATTAGTCCCCCTTAACTGCTACGAAGTGCTACGCCGTAGCAGATAGCAAACTGCTACGATTACGTGGTGCGATTTGACTGTTCTACATTAATTCAATTGAATACTTGATATTTGGACTAGATAGTCTGAATTATATTGCACTCCGAGATTCTAAGTTATTTACGAAGATTTCAATCAGAGATGTGCAAAATTTTCGGCATTCGGTATTCCGCAAGTTTGGTTGGATTTTGGATGTTCGTATGAACTGCTAATAACTGCTTTATAAGTAAAAATGATGAATATTTTGCAACTATGTTTTAATAATTGCATGACAGTACAAAATACGATAGTATCAAATTATTTTTGAAATAGGATGAGTAGTTTAATCTATTGCCTCCCACATCCAAACTTAATAATATGTGTTGAGCTGTCTGTCACACATTTTTTTAATTTGTATTGTTTCGACCATTCTCGTGTATTCCTGCCATATTCCCAGTAGGATTTATGCAAAGTGCATGCATTGTGTTGAACAAAATATTCAATTCTTCGAAACATGAACAGTTACGTTCTACGTGTGAGGTCCCGTGGTCCCTCGTCTCATTTCTGTATTCCATCTCTGTCGCACTTCAACTTTAAACATTGAACAATCGTTTGAGGATATTGATAGATTTGTAATTTTACGCTTAAACTATCTGACTTGAAGAAATCCTAGGAGAACAGGATACCGACAAAGCTTTTAAAAAGCAGGTAATGTAGATCTTTGGGGAAATAAGGTTCTCGAATAGTGGATACTATCTGGGCGACCGATATGCTCGGGTGCAAATATAGAAAAATTAAAAAAGAAAAAACAAATTACAGAAAATAAACTTTGGCCACTTTGGTCTCAACAAATTTTGTGAAATTACGAACCACGTTGCACTGGTAAATCTTTTTGCGTGAAAATGCAGAGAAAACGAATTTTCCCAGATATGAGACCTAGCTAGATCGATTTTTCGCCCCCTTAAGCAAACAAACAAACAAATATTGCTCGTTTAATAGATTAGGCAAGCTTTACAAAAAACATTTTGAAATGATAATGTGCGAGTCATAAAGCTGAAGTAATATGAAGAATGTCCATGAACCGATAAACAATTTGTAGAACAGACTGACATAGACTTTATGACATTTTAGGGGTCACGGGTAGTCTGTGGGTATAATCAACACAAAATAGTTCGTTCTATAAGTTAATTGAGGATAAAATTACAAAAGTCAAATCTATACCAATATAAATGTAAAGCGGAAGAGTTTGTCTGTTTGTTTGAACGCGTCAATCATAGGAACTACCAGTCGGGTTTGATAATTATTTCTGCATTAGATAGCTTAACTCTTAAGGAATGTTAACTTCTGCAAAATGTGGGATGTTTTATGCTTCTGTGAAGGAAAGATGAGGATGATGATATTTTTAATACAAGAATGATATTTTACCTGTTACGAGTCACAAAGCCATAGCAAACAAGTTACTCCAAATATTAGGTACGTGATGTGGTTCCATCATGCATATCCTTTTTCCTTTAAAATAAGTACCTATTGTAAACTTTATAAACATTGCTGTCTCACTAAAATCGTAAAATTTTGTTATGTATTACTTGATTACTATTGCATTTATTGTTAATGTAAAGTATGTACTTGCCGCAAATTGTAAAGCTATAACACATTTTTATTTTTCAAAATATATCATATTCTCTGCTAAGCAAGAATTCCTAAATATTATTTCAATAAACACCAGCCGCTGCCCCGGTTTAATAAAACCATAATGTCATTAAAATTTCACACTCGCTATGATTGTCTCGTTGGGCACACTAAGTTTCTACACCATTAGCAGATTAGTTCGCTGGAACTTACTACAAACTTACTTATCGTCATTACCAAACCACAAGCAAAAATACATGCAAAAATAGACTCCATTCCAATGAGTTAAAGTCCCAAGAAGCCGCATATATAATGTTGTGGATGTAACCTATCGCAGAAGTAAGCTGAACCGCAAAAACAGGTGTTCCGATTTTCCGCTGGCGTAAGAAATATCTTAATTAATTTTGTAATTAAAACTTCTGATATGATCTAAGAGTTTCTTCGAACGATTTTTGATTTTAAATTAAGTTTGAACCAAATAAATATTGGGTATAAAGATAAATTGTACCTATAGGCAGTACCGCTAGTAAGTATCTATCATAATCGTCATCACTAAGTATGTAAGTAATCATCATTAACAGGCACTGATTTTATGCTATACTCCTTCAAGCCAAAATTAAAGTCAAAGTCAAAAACTTAAATGTATTTAAGACCATTGGGATCACATATTTTTCGCGACCAAAACCTCTAAGGGAGTGTCCACATTGCGTTTTTTGCAGCGCGTTTGTATCGATACAAACGCGATTCGAACGCGATGCGAACGCGCAGCCCCCCGCGCAGCCCCTCCCGGTTCGCTTTTGTATGGAAAAAAACGCGTTGCGAACGCGCGTTTGTATCGATACAAACGCGCAGCTCAAAAACGCGCTGCAGAAAACGCAATATGGACACTATCTAAGAATTGGCTCATCAAAGACCATTGAGCTTTCTTTTCGGTGAAGGTACACCAATTCATATAAACTACGAAAACTTCTCTCGCCTATTTTTACCTCGTAATTAACAACAACTTACAAGGTAACACTGCTAATTTATACATAATCTCGTAGCTTGTTTTATAACAATTTCAACGATATATAGTTTAATGTAGGTCCCATACAAAAAACCATGAGATATTAGATCTTTTGTCGCAACCAGAAGAAAACCCGGAAGTTACTTCCGCTTTTGGACACAAATAGGTACCTAATGCCAGCCATACACGATCAAGTTCAACAGACTTGATGCGGCGTCCAGTAAACTTGACGGTGTATGGCTATGGGTGTGCATGACAAGTCTACTTGAAGCGAAAAGAATTGACCAACTAACGTCATGCATACTTGAACGCTCACACACATCTTCAAGTTTACATGACGCTGCAAACTTGATCAAGTCGGCAGAACGAAATTCTATTTTCGCTTCAAGTAGACTTGTTATACACACCCATAGCCATACACCGTCAAATTTACTGGACGCTGCATCAAGTCCGCTGCAAACTTGACGGTGAACTTGATCGTGTATGGCTGGCATAAACGCACTGCGCTCGCGGACATAGGAGAGGATATTTTACTCGAGTTAAAAGCTTATAAAAAATTCAAAAGCCTTTATAGAATTTTTAACAAAAGCCCTTTCACTGCAAGCACACATTGATGCATAATTATTTTACTGGTTGAACTAAGTCAAAGTTATTTAATAAAGATAAAACACTCTAATGTTATTGAAACTTGACTATTCCATTACAAAGCTAAGAGCGTAATGAAACAGGCGCCGACGTATGCAAAATCCTTAGAGGATCGGAGTTTGCGAAAGCTTTGAAGGATAAAAATCAAGTTTGTACAAACAAAGGCTTCTTTCACTTACGCTGCTTGAAGTTTGAAGGCGTGCGAGGAATTTAGATAGGATAGGTGTTTAGTTTTAGAGGACTCGAGACTTGCTTCGAGGGAGCTTTTTACTCACAGATTTCTTGTAACAACAATGTTATGTTTATTTACCTAAAATAAACATGTTACTAAAAAGCATGCTTAAATAATATACTACGCAGCGTGCTTATGTCATAAGCATAATGTACTCTGTTTTTGTATGTATATACGTGCTTATTGTGTGCTAAGTTGCATCAGCTCGAAACTAGCATGCATAGGTGTTACTACGTTAGTTTATCACCTTAGCAGAAGCTATTTTTTCAAACGTGATAGATTGCAACCCCATCGTCACCTTTTAGTACTTAGCAAACTACAACAACAAAAAACAGGTTGCTGCACAAAACTGGTTGGCTCAGTTGGTTTTTGTTGTTGTAGGTATTGTTTTCTCAGTTTTCGGTAGCCGTCCTTTTCATTGTAAATAGAGATTGCCATCTGCTCCTCGTAACTCATAACAAAAACATAATCAAAAGGGCATGATAAATAGCCCAACTTCAGATTGTACATTACCTTGACAAATGCCAGTCCGCGTGGACAAACTCGCAAAAACTCTGACACTGCCTAATTGGGGAAGAAAAATGAGTTTCGCCGGGTTGAGGCTGAGGTATCTTTCTGAGATTGTTGTCATGAAAATCCAGTTCTATTTTGAGTTGTTTTATGTTAGGAATATTTAAGATGTGATTTACTGTAGACCCAACGGTCTACACCGTAGATTAATCTATACTACTTATATAAAGCAGAAGAGTTTTTTGTTTGAACGCGCTAAACTCAGGAATACCAGTCGGATTTGAAAATTTATTTTTGCATTTAATAGCTAAACTCTTGAGGAAGGTTATAGGCTACTTTTCATCATCATCATCATCATCATCATCACTATATACCATCACTACGGGGGCAACGCCGCAATGGCGCTACTAGTAAATAAATAAAATAGCACTCAAAGTTACTTAGATACCTAGATCCAACTTGATACTAGAAAAAAAAATGTGTAAGGGCGATTGGCGGAACACCTCCCTGGCCTTCCGGGCCCAAGGCACAACCACTATGCTCAACTGATTGTGCCGTGGGTACTTTTGATTCCCTTCTACACAACTGAGTTCCCTGCGACTCAACCCAGACCTTCTGCACAACTACTATGCCCACCTGGTTGAGTTGTAGGGAATTCTGAAACCACTTTGATACCCCATAGTACAACTACTTCAATGAGGAAGACTCACGATTTTAGTTGAGTATGCAGATTTGTAGATACAAAAAAAACAAAAAATACTGTGTTTTTGGTTTTTTAATCGGATCAAAAATGACCGAGTTACAGAGATTTTAGTGCACCAATCTAAAAAACGCTCGCGAGAAGGCCGCGACTGGCTGTGACGTCACCAGGCGCCCGCGGCTCGCTCGACTAGTACAAAATCCCTAGTTATTTTCAAACTAATTTCCGACCGCGGCATCGCTCGCGTGGCACCTGGATAAAAAGTAGCCTTTGTCCTATTCCCGCTCATTACCTAACTATATTTTAAATTTCAGCCAAATCGGTTCAGTAGTTGTCGAGTTATAGAGGAACAAACATACATCCAAACATCCAAACTTTCGAGGTCATTCACGTTTTTTGTTAAGTAAGTACTTATACAGATTTGTAGATTTAAAAAAGTTATAAATGATTTCATTTTTATTTTTAAATATGATTACGACTGTATTCCCAAGGCACAGTAGACATATTCTATCAGATCTTTTAGGAATTTTTAGATCCGTTGAAAAAGTCTAAGTGGGTAGTCAGAGGTAGAGAAGCAGTGTTGGCCGAGTGCGCTAGTGCCTCGACTTTCAATCCGAAGGTTGTGGGTTGAAACCCAGCCGTGCATCAATGGATTTTTCGTTTCGAAAAATGTATAAGTAGGTACCTAAGTAGGTATGCGCTTTAACACGAGCTCTAAACGGTGAAGGAAAATATTATGAAAGTGTGATAGTGTGATTTGAAAACCAAGTTTAGGTAGGTAGGTATGTGATTATTTTGACTCGTACATACAAATTATTAATTTTAGGTATTACGATTAAAAGTATGTATAAAAAATACCTATTCACTAAAAAGTTTAAAGGCGAAAATTATTTTTAAGTAGGTACCTACCTAGGTAAGTAGTAAGTAGGTAGGTACCTACTTAAAAATAATTTATGTAGGTAATAATTTAAGTAGGTAGGTAAATAATTTAGGTAGGTAAAGTTAATATTAGTGTGATTCGACTCCTGATTTTTAGTTTTGTTTGTTATTGTTTTCGGTAAGTACCGGTACCTACCTAAAATACCTATTCACTAAAAAGTTTAAAGGCGAAAATTATTTTTAAGTAGGTACCTACCTACCTACTTACTACTTTCCTAGGTAGGTACCTACTTACAAATAATTTTCGACTTTAAACTTTTTACTGAATAGGTATTTTAGGTAAGTACCGGTACTTACTGAAAACAATAACAAACAAAACTAACAATCAGGAGTCGAATCACACTAATATTAACTTTACCTACCTAAATTTTTACCTACCTACTTAAATTATTACCTACATAAATTATTTTTAAGTAGGTACCTACCTACTTACTACTTACCTAGGTAGGTACCTACTTAAAAATAATTTTCGCCTTTAAACTTTTTAGTGAATAGGTATTTTTTTATACATACTTTTAATCGTAATACCTAATTAATAATTTGTATGTTCGAGTCAAAATAATCACATACATTACCTACCTACCTAAACTTGGTTTTCAAATCACACTATCACACTTTCTCATCACACTAATCATACTATCACACTAATCACACTAATATTATAAATGCGAAAGTTTGGATGTTTGGATGGATGATGTTTGTTCCTCTATAACTCAACAACCACTAAACCAATTTGGTTGAAATTTTAAATATAGATAGATAATGACCAGGAATAGGACATAGGCTACTTTTTATCTGGGTACTACGCGAATAAAGCCGCGGGCGGAAGCTAGTTAATATTAAAAATGCAAAAGTTTGGATATTTGGATTTATGTTTGTTCCTCTATAATTCGACAACCACTGAACTGATTTGGCTGAAATTTAAAACATAGATAGTTCTTGACCTGAAATAGGACATAGGCTACTTTTTATCCAGGTGCCGCGCGAGCGAAGCCGCGGGCGGAAGCTAGTTTGAAATTAACTAGCGATTTTGTACTAGTAGACCGAGCCGCGGGCGCCTGGTGACGTCAGACGCAGCGCGAAGCTCCGAGCGCGCGTTTTGAAATGGCCGAAAAGAAAACTTGAATAACTTCGTCATTTATTGATGGATTTTAATTATTTAAAAAACAGAATGCTCAGAATGCTAAAGAGTATACGCCCTCATACTTAGAAACCCAATATTTCGTTTAGTGATTGATCCCCATTCTCTCAAGCCAGATTATACCAAGACAAACAGAATATGTCAAAATGACAGATGATGTCAAAAATGACAGATTATGTCAAGAATGACAGAATATGTCAAAATGACAGATTATGTCAAGAATGACAGAATATGTCAAAATGACAGATGATGTCAAAAATGACAGATTATGACAAGAATGACAGAACATGTAAAAATGACAGATTATGTCAAGAATGACAGTATACTTATGTCAAAATGATAGATGATGTCAAAAATGACAGATTATGTCAAGAATGACAGAATATGTCAAAATGCAGATGATATATAAATTGACAGATTATATTAAATTGACAGATTGGCCATATCTCAAAAACCAGTTATCCTAGACTCTCCGTTCTAAGTTCCAGTGAAAGCTATTGAATAGATCTTCATTTAAAGTGACAGCTGTCAAAATTCAAACGCCCATATCTCGGAAACTACACGACCTAGACTTCCCGTTCTCTGTTCAAATGAAAGCTATGACTAAGATCTACATTTAAAGTGACAGCTGTCAAACTTCAAACGGCCATATCTCGGAAACTACTCGACCTAGACTCCCCGTTCTCGGTTCAAATGAAAGCTATGACCAAGATCTACATTTAAAGTGACAGCTGTCAAACTTCAAACTGCCATATCTCGCAAACTACTCGTCGGAACTGAGAACGGAGAGTCTAGGATAAGTAGTTTTAAAGATAAATGGCCAATCTGTCAATTTAATATAATTTGTCAATTTATTGTAATCTGTCAATTTGACATAATCTGTCATTTTTGACATAAAGTGTCATTTTTGACATGATCTGTCATTTTTGACATAAAAATTCATCTTTGACATAAAGTGTCATTTTTGACATGATCTATAATTTTTGACATCATATTTCATTTTGACATTCTGTCATTCTTGAAATAATCTGTCATTTTTGACATCATCTGTCATTTTGACATATTTGCATATTTGCGTCTAATTTTCGTCAGTTGGGCCAAAGGTACATTTTTTTCCCAACGAATCAATCAGTTGTGTCTCAAAAGAACCCACGGCACAACCAGGGATTCGAGTTTTCGTCAGTTGGGTCATAGATACATATTTTTTCCGGAACGGACCAACTAGTTGTGTAGAAGGGAATCAAAAGTACCCACGGCACAATCAGTTGAGCATAGTAGTTGTGCCTTGGGCCCGGAAGGCTCCCTGGGAATCGTGCAAACCAGAAACTGCAAACATAAAACTCTTTAGAAAGTTTAATCTTCTTACTCTACACAGTATGTATATCCTGGAGTCTGCTTTGTTTGTTAGAAAGCGCAACCAACTTTTTGTTATGCGAGTGAGATTTATAACAGAGGCACAAGAAACCATTCAAAACAGAAACAAATATCTGATATACAAATATTTGTATCGTCCCAACCAACAGTCAAACCTGAACACTATAGCGTCTAAAGGTGAGTGCATACCTATCCGCGCCCAACGCACCGAACGACTCGACCGAAGCGAATTTTAGCATTTTTTATATAAAATCGTACGCAACCTCGCACACCTGCCCGCGTGATTCGTCTGATTCAAACAAATCTGTTGGTACACGAGGATTCGGCGCAGAGAGGCCACCTTAAACCAGAAAATAAAACCAACGCGGTCGTTAATAAAAAAAATATTACACATCCAGTAATGCCCTTGGACTTTAAGGACATTATGGGCTCTTTTTTCTTAGCTAGACAAGCAGATTTCGTTAAAAAATAAGGAAATGTGAACTGTCAAGTCTGATACAATGATGATGATAAGCATTTGACTGTACAAATCCGTACCCATAATTATAAATGTGAAAGTGTGTTTATTTGTTTGTTTATTTGTGCTGCTTTCACGTCAAAACAGAGCGACGGATTGACGTGATTTTTTGTGTGGAGATAGTTAGAGGACTGGATAGTAACATAGACTACTTTTTATCCGGCTACCACGCGAGCAAAGCCGTGGGCAGCAGCTAGTATCTAACATAACCCTTTCACTCAACCGTTAAATGTTTATGTATTGTTTAAACTAACTAAATCGAGTTATAACGGTATACATGTACCAAATATAGGTTTGTTAAGCAAATTCAACATGGCAATCCATTTGCAAATAACAGAGTATCAATACACTTAGGATGTTAAATATACTTTCAATATACTTACCTTAACTTCTGTTATGATATCTTATATCTCACCATCATCATCAACATCACCTACGCTTTTCTTAAACTTACATAAACTTTATTAAGTAAGATAATAGCGCAGCATAGAGGCGAATGGCAAAAGCGAAAAGAGGGATAATGACCAGCTGTGGAATGAAGGGTTGATAAACGATGATGATGATGATGATACTAATATAAAATTATAATAATATAGAACATAATAATATAATTATGGATCATCCACAAGTTCCACAACCAATTTCATCTCAATCGGTTGAGGATAACTGATTTTAAATTCATTTGCAAGATTCCAGCTGAACAAACATAGGTACTTATCAAGTTAAAGAGAAGCTTGCAATGATCTAATCTAAGCCATAGGTTCTCAACGTGGGCGATAACGCCCCTTTGTAGGCGTTTTAGGCTTTCAGGGGGGCAGTAGGAGACCCCGAAAAAATTAGGGGGCATTGAGATGTGCAGAGAGGGCGAAAATATAGTCTAAAAGAGGCAAAAAAAATACACCCTAGTCACATAGGTACTAAAGTAAAGTTAAAATTAAAACAAGAAAACCACTTACTATTGGGGAAGAGTTTATCTTACTTTTTAAAAATAAAAAGTAAGGGGGGGCTCTAAAAAAAACATATTTTCAAAGTGCGGTGGGCAAAATAAGGTTGAGAAACTATGATCTAACTAAGGGAGTGTACACATTGCGTTTTTTGTAGCGCGTTTGTATCGATACAAACGCGATTCGAACGCGCAGCCCCCCGCGCAGCCCCTCCCGGTTCGCTTTTGTATGGAAACTGAACTTTTTGTATGAACGCGCGTTTGTATCGATACAAACGCGCAGCTCAAAAACGCGCTGCAGAAAACGCAATGTGTACACTCCCTAAGCCATAGAGTCAGCGCTGTTCTATCTTATACATAACTTATCTACTTACCTACGTGAATTAAGTGTTTACCTACTCCTCGAAGCCAAAGATTAGAGGAGCCAAGTTCTGTGCACACGGTAAACTGCTCAGTTATTCACAAAAGCGTACTCATTAACATCATGAAGTAAGTTCAATTCCACGACCTGTTCTAACTTTATCAAGTTGTAGTGTGAGATTACGGAAAGATCATGCGTGAACTTAGGGCGCGATCAAGACAGGAGACAGAATTGTGCTTTCTTAAGCCGCGTTTTCACTAGGGGACATTTTTTCTGCGACTCAGTCGCTCACACATATTCACGTTTCCCGCGCGATGTCGCCCGACGTCGCGGGGCGTGGGGCATTTACGGGTCGCCTAACTTGTCGCTAGTCGACTCTGCGAGCGTTGACACGTGCGGCATTCGTGTCCCTCGACAGTCGCCGGACAGGCTTTGAGTAGGGAGAACATGGTGTCGCTTTGTGTTCTGAAAATGGCAGTACACAAATGCAAGTATTACCTCCTCGGGCGACATCTGGCCAATGTGAACAAGTCATTATCGCGGGACATTGCCCCACAACATTTTGTAGAGACATCTACGTGAATGACGAGCGATAAATTCTGCGACATGTCGCCTTGTGAAAAAGCGGCTTCATTGCAACAAAATTTGTTGCAAGAAAGCACACCCTTAGTATAAAAAATGTTTATATTTACAGCTATTTGAAAGGTACAATGTGCCCGACTGCTTTGAAGTGGATTGAATTATTAAAAAAGTTTCTAACAGTCTGCGATTGGTATTGCATTTCCGTTTTCAAAATAAAAACTTATTTTTATCACTTTGACTTGTTGTTTTTCACAGGTTAGAATAATTATAATAATTTACTTAAGTATTTTTAATCTTTTAGTAAGAGGATAATCAGGAATCTAAATATTTTGGTAAGTATAGGCAGGTAATAGTCATATTTTAATAAAAAATAATAGTATAACATTTCCCCTCGAGCATAGAATAGATAATAATACTACATACCTCGAGCCTAAACAAAAGCTTCAGTCTTCCACAATACCTAGCGCAAGTAAACAAACATCGCTCAGCTAATAGGTAAGCTAGAAGTTCATAGCTCATGGCTTAAGCCATTAGTTCCTGAGAAGCGGTGACCGTCATAATCAACAGTCGGTATTAAAAAAATACTAATACTTATCACAAAAATTTCATTCTCTCTCGTACGTGTTAGGCATGGCATGCGCACACTTACCCGCGCACACTTTCCCTAAACGGACAAATTACGAATTAGGGAGCTGCCACATTATCGCGTCTCTACCCCGTCGCATAGCATGACCGTAGCAACACCGTCCCGGCAAAAATGATATTCTTTGTATTGAAATGTTACCGACGCCCCACACCACACCGTTCCCACACCGTCGCGTGTCCTGCCCTGCCATGGCCGTCTTGTCAATCTCCGGCCGCCATGATTATTTTGCTGACACGTAGGGTTGCAACACCTAATATTATATTTAATATAAGTCTAATATTATTTGAATCCTAAATAATATATTTTTGGGGAAAAAATATATTAGGCGAAGATCTTAGTGGCAACTTGGGCGATTTTATGTTGTTTGTTAGTAGATGTGTTTCAAAAAATTTTCCAGGATAAAAAGTAGCCTATGTCCTATTTACGGTTATTTTCTATCTATATTTTAAATTTCAGCCAAATCGGTTCAAACACATCCAAACATCCATCTAACCACCCAAACATCAATCCATCCATCCAAACATCCAAACTTTTTAATTTATAATATTAGTGTGATGTGATAGTGTGATGGCTTTGACCCTTTCTTCTGACTTACAAATTTTGCTCTTAGAGTTGCCGCAAAAAATAATACCCTAGCCTAGAGCTAAAATTAGCTAATCGATGAGTGCAACTTCAAAATTTATTTGTCTTAGCTTTGTTAAACTAAAGATAAATTTAGAATGCGTCCGGCCGCGGCGCTTATGACAGCTGCTCGCTCCGAAACACGACAAAAATGCAGTTTTTTGGAGCTTTCTCATCCCTAATAACAACCAATCGAAAAAGTGAACGGAATTTATGTCATTAATTGAATGACCTATCCGATGGTGCAAACCAAAAACATAAATTACCTACACCAACTTCAGAAGCAAATGAAGATTTATCTTATTTTTAGTGATTTTCGTTGATTTATTATGAAGTAAATATGACGTTAAATAAAAATTAAAACTAAAATTAAACGGTATATTCCAAGATAAAATTTAGAGATAAAAAAAATAAATTTAAAGATAAATTTAAGTTAGAGATGCATTTTGGCTTTTCAGTTACTTTCCACTTTATTTATCGAGGGTTTATACAGGGAAATACAGTGTTTGGCTCAGGGAACGCCCTTAAAGCAGACTCAACAAAACCATGGTAAGCTGTCATATTAATTATGTGAATGTAAACTTAAACTTGTAGTAGGGGTAGTCAGACAGAAGCAAGGAAACTTTTATTTTTCAATCACATTTTTTTTTAAGTAAAATCTACTATTTATTTGTAAGTTCCTACAAACTCCTTTATTCGAAAAAAAAGTGGCAACCCTACTGAGACGGTCGCATGTCAGGTCGAGTTGACACCAAGGAATTTCTATACTACGTACCTGGAATGCTGACTGAGACAGAAAACAAGGTCCGCTTGAGAGATAAAACTTGGGCGGCGTGTCTCTTTCTAAAGGGTGACCATAAACTAAACATTCCTAGTCCCTAAGGGGCCTTTTCCATCATTTTCTGATTTACGTGATGTTTCAGGGCATGATTTTTGAATTAAAATACTGATACAATTTTGATCCTTCATTTTGATTCTTGAATCTTGATTCTTGAATCTGAAAACTGAAATTTTGAATCTTGAATCTTTGAAGTGACAGCTGTCAAACTTCAAACGGCCATATCTTGGAAACTACTCGTCCTAGACTCCCCGTTCCCAGTTCAAATGAAAGCTATGACCAAGATCTTCATTTGAAGTGACAGCTGTCAAACTTCAAATGGCCATATCTCGGGAACTACTCGTCCTAGACTCCCCGTTCTCAGTTCAAATGAAAGTTTGGGGAACAGGGTGGAATAGTTCCCCAAAGGCAGAGTAGGTGGTTCCTCTGCAACGGGTCGGCCCATCTGGCCCACTTACCCGTGGTCTTTCGACCAACAGTTGATGTCGGATAGTTGTATACAAGCTTCAACTCGGTAGAAACTCCGCTTGCGAGATCTAGGGAATTCCGATGTTATTCCGATGTTGCGTGTGATTCCGTTGCTCCTTTAGCCTGCAATCTGGTCTGAGGTCTGATACTGTCCAGCGTGTTCTTCTTTTTGCAGTAGAAGTTGCTTTGGAGTAGCTTGGAAGCTCGTTATCCTTAAGAAACTCAGATATGAGTCGTTGATGTCGAGCGTGGCGCCATCTGTAGTGCGTAGCATGTTTTCTGTAGATCATCTAGCGACAGGTAGATGTCGCTACAGAAAGCTATGACCAAGATCTTCATTTGAAGTGACAGCTGTCAAACTTCAAATGGCCATATCTCGGGAACTACTCGTCCTAGACGCCCCGTTCTCAGTTCAAATGAAAGCTATGACCAAGATCTTCATTTGAAGTGACAGCTGTCAAACTTCAAATGGCCATATCTCGGGAACTACTCGTCCTAGTCTCCCCGTTCTCAGTTCAAATGAAAGCTATGACCAAGATCTTCATTTGAAGTGACAGCTGTCAAACTTCAAATGGCCATATCTCGGGAACTACTTGTCCTAGACTCCCCGTTCTCAGTTCAAATGAAAGCTATGACCAAGATCTTCATTTGAAGTGACAGCTGTCAAACTTCAAATGGCCATATCTCGGGAACTACTCGTCCTAGACTCCCCGTTCTCAGTTCAAATGAAAGCTATGACCAAGATCTTCATTTGAAGTGACAGCTGTCAAACTTCAAATGGCCATATCTCGGGAACTACTCGTCCTAGACTCCCCGTTCTCAGTTCAAATGAAAGCTATAACCAAGATCTTCATTTAAAGTGACAGATGTCAAACTTCAATCAGCCATATCTCGAAATCTACTCATCCTAGACTCTTCCTTTTTAGCTCAAATGAAAGCTATGACCAAGATCTACATTTTCAATAACAGCTGTCAAAATGACATCTGTCATCTGAAATGTAGGTCTTGGTCATAGCTTTCATTTGAACTGAGAACGGGGAGTCTAGGACGAGTAGTTCCCGAGATATGGCCATTTGAAGTTTGACAGCTGTCACTTCAAATGAAGATCTTGGTCATAGCTTTCATTTGAACTGAGAACGGGGAGTCTAGGACGAGTAGTTCCCGAGATATGGCCATTTGAAGTTTGACAGCTGTCACTTCAAATGAAGATCTTGGTCATAGCTTTCATTTGAACTGGGAACGGGGAGTCTAGGACGAGTAGTTCTCGAGATATGGTCATTTGAAGTTTGACAGCTGTCACTTCAAAGATTCAACATTCAAGATTTCAGATTCAAGGTTCAAAATTCAAGAATCAAGGATCGAAATCCAGGATCGAAATCCAAGATCGAAACCAAGGATCGAAATCAAGGATCGAAATCAAAATCAAGGATCAAAATCAAGGATCTAATTCAAGGATCTCTAATTCAAGGATCGAAACCATGGATCGAAATCAAGCGCTGATTTTGTCGAGCGCGATAAGGTAAAAATATCCTGAAATTTAAATGACATGGGCACACTACTAATCCTACAACGAGTGTGAAAGAGACAAAGCACCCAAGAAAGCCTTCCCAACAAGACCAACAATCCTTATAACCAAGATTAAATGATAATAGATCGTTGTGTAGTCGTGATAAGGTTCAAAATCCTTTGTACATTAAATGTCAGTTATAACTCCAGTTACGTAGTTTAGAATCTTCTTGGTTGACACTCAACTGACGTCCGCTGACAAATAACAATTTTAAAAATATAGGCTGAGTTCACATTGCATCTCTAAAATTGAAAATTGACAACCTTGTACGAGTTGATGTACGAGTAGAAAAATTTAAATTCCATATACAGGGTGGAAAAAATGAATGGGCCCCGGAGGGAAACTACTTTAAATCCTTAAGATACAGTATTTTACTTAAAGGAAACATTCCTTTATTTTTAAAAAGAAACGAGTAGAAAAGAGTGTTGTCGAGACGTATTTAAAAATAAGTTTTTGAGAATAAAAAAGTTATTGTATTGTTCAGTTATTCAGTTATTTATTTACTACAGATTTAAATTATCATTGCAGATAAACATCCAATGCGATAATTTAGATAGGTACTTTTGGAAATGAACTTCTACTATGAATACTTACATTGTACGGTCCGCACACCCTGGATAAAGGATAGTTCATAGTCTAATATCAGTAAAACTCTGAGATAAATTTTAACTGATATATTGTAAGAAAACTTATGATATTGATGACTTATGTTATGATACTTATACATAATACTTAAAAAATACAGACGGACGGGCATACGAAACTAATAGGGTTTCTTGTCAGGACAACGGAACCCTAAAAAGTAGTATTAGTTGATGAACTGAAATATTTTGTTTTTGAGTTTCCCAACTCGTTCTCGTACATTTTTTTTTAGTAGGTAAGACACGGAGTGCAGACACCCCTTTATATTTTTAATCCCCGCCCATCTGTCAATACACATATTAGTAGCGTAGCCAGGTCGGCCCCTAGGGGCCGCTTTTCGGCCGTTGAAAGGCTTAGGCGGCCTTTCGATGGGAGCGGCTCCTAAACGGCCTATATGCACCTAGTTACCTTTTCCTATTTTTATTAGGTAGGTACTTACTTAATCATAATTCAAAAATCTTAGCAAAAAAAAACAAAGCATTTTTTTTTCTCTTAGCGCGTGCCGCTTATTTCTTTGGTTGAAACCTCTATGTTCTGAACTTACTAGTAGCATGCACACTGGCAGTCTTTATGACATAATGTGCTATTCTATGCTATGGGTTTCGTTTGAATGAAACTAATTTTGAAATGGATAACGAAAAACTTATTGAGAGTGTAAGAAAATTTAATTTTCATTCCATCTATTCGAATTGGAAAACCCCCCCATCTAGCATAACTTAATGCGTTCCGCACGTTATGTGACATTATCAAACGTCAAAATCCCATCGGGTACAATACTGCCCTCTCGAAATCAAAATGTAGTAACAGCAAAAACACGATTTCGAGAAAAATGATGAAGCCTACAATCAATAAAAATATTCAGAAGAGGTTACATATTAATAAAACCTTGAATGTGGAGTGAAAGTACACATAATCTATAGGTACCAAACAATAATAAAGCGGAAAAGTTCGTTTGTTAATTTGTTTGAACATTGAACAGGCTAATCTCAGGAGCTACCAGTCGGATTTAAAAATGTATTTCTGCATTTGATAGCTAAACTCTGTGAGGAAGGATATAGGCTACTTTTCATCATCATCATCATGATCACCATATACCATCACTATGGGGGCAACGCTACGATGGCACTGCTAGTAAACTATATTTCTTAACGTTTTTACTTTATTTTTAACCGACTTCGAAAAAAGGAGGAGGTTCTCAGTTCGTCGGAATCTTTTTTTTTTTTTTTTTTTTTTTGTGTTTTTTTTTTATGTATGTTCACCGATTACTCGAAGACGCCTTGACCGATTTCAAAAATTCTTTTTTTGTTTGAAAGGGTACACTTTCCAATTGGTCCTTTTGGTCATCAGGTCAGGATCTGATGATGGGATCTTGGAGAAATCGATGTAACTCTTCAAATTTTATAGGCACACTTGAAGTGATTAGGGTATTTTTTAAAAGGTTATCGGTGACAATGCAATATTATGGTAACATTGAGCTGATCTGATGATGGAGTCAGGAGCTGTTCAACAGAACTCCTCAGTAAGTAGGCCGCTTGAGTTGAAACTCGGCACGTCTGTCAAGTTTCAACTAGAATGTAATAATATGGTCACAACGAGCTGATCTGGGGATGGAGTCAGGAGCTGTTCAACAGAACTCCTCAGTAAATAGTCTGATTGAGTTGAAACTTGGAACTCAGCATGTCGGTCAAGTTCAGACTATAATGTAATAATATGGTGACAGCTAGCTGATCTGATGATGGAGTCAGGACCTGTCCAATGGAACTTCTCAGGGAATAACAGTGGAACATCCATGTTTGGGCTAATTTTAATTAGCTCACCCTTAGCCTTACCCCGCATCCACACGTTGGGGCCAACGTTGGTCCCAATGCCTCTCACCAACGTGTGGTGCTGACAAAATAGCTTGGCGCCAACGTTGGGGCCAACGTTGGGGCTTGGCCGTGCCGTGTCGGTTTTATCAAAGGAAGTTGGCGCGCCAACGTTGGGGATCCGTCCACACGTTGGCGCTATGCTCAGTCCCGTTTCGACGCGCATCGTGAGCGCACGTGTCGACTGACGAGCGAGAATGTCATCGTATTCCTTATTTATTGTGTTTGTAGGACTATCGGGCTGAAATTTTGCACACTTATAGATTCTCGGTGACAATGAAATATTATGGTATCAACAAGCTGATCTGATGATGGAGTCAAGAGCTGTTCAACAGAACTCCTCAGTAAATAAGCCGATTGAGTTGAAACTCGGCATATTTGTCAAGTTCTGACTACAATGTAATAATATGGTGACAGCGAGCTGATCTGATGATGGAGTCTACTATTTTTTTTTTATGTTACGGAAACCGTGCAATTTTTTGGGATAAAAAGTAGCCTATGTCCTATTTCCGGTTATTATCTATCTATATTTTAAATATCACCCATATCGGTTAAGTGGTTGTCGTGTTGGAGAGGAACAAACATACATCCAAACATCCAAACTTTCGTTTTTATAATATAGTGTGTTGTGTGAAGTGTGATAGTGACATGATGTGATGTGATTGTGATAAAATTGGTATTCAGTAATGTAAAATCACTTAGAGAAATTTCAATTTCTGTATCGGACGCGCAGACATCGGACGTCTGCACGTTGGCTCTGACGGAACAAGACTGGTGTATCGCCAACGTGTGGATGGTTCACGAAATCTTGGCCCCAACGTTGGGACCAACGTTGGTCCCAACGTATGGAGCCGGCGTTACCCAATACAGTTTGTATTGAAGTCGGTTTTTTAAAATTTTTAATTTAGCCACTTGTTTCTTCAAAACATAACAGTTATAGCCATTTTATAGTACTACCTAGTAGAGTGATATATCCCCTATTATTGCAATTAGTTTTCTTGTGAAATCCGTTCAAAACACATTATTATTAACGCACTAAATTTTCTTACTACTGCGTTTTCGATCATTTTTCTGTCATTTTACTAACTAAAATGTGGTATTATTGTAAGAATACTACAGTTTAAATGTGAAATAATTAATAATTTAACAGTAATTTCACGCACTCTGCTGTGCGACCAGATGGAATAGCGGTTGCAACATCCGGTTGAAATGCTCCTGCGTGTGTCCGGGTTCGGCTTCAAATCCTATAACGACTATGGATTTTTTTAATCAATTTATTTTTTATTTTTTATTTCACAACGAACTGTGTGAAATATGTATTTTAGTGTGGTTTAGCTTGTAAACGCTCTATATTTACAAAAAAATTGAGTGATAAGTTTTAAAACGGGCTTTCAGAATAATTGTGTATTTAGCATAAAACCAACAAAATGTCTATTACTGTGGTATAGGCTCGGGTGGGCAGATTACACTTCGCAAAACGGTTATGCGACGGTCCTAGTATGATACGGTCTTATGCTGGGGCCACACTACGGGGATATGGCAAATTATTTGCCAAATTTCGTATAGCCACAATACAGAATACCGGCAAATAATTTGCCATATCCCCGCAGTGTGGCCCCTGCATTACTGTGTAAGGTGCTATTTTCGTGACGGGCTCGGTTATGGCTCGGCCCGCTTATGATATGACGCAATGTGTCACAACCCAAGGCTGCGTTTCCACCAGAGATGTGCGAGGATGCGTTGCGAGGAATGTTTGTAAAGAACCAATAGAATCGCTTCATTTACCTCGCCTCGGTCAGCACAGCTCTGGTGGAAACGGCTCAGCGGAGCTAGATTTTTGCGCATGCATAACAAGCGAGGGACGTGTGCGAGGGATGTGTGCGGGAACGCACAATCATGTCTTTCTTTCTCTTTCTTCACTTTTTTCTTCTTCCTTAAATCTGGAAAATATAACGGCCACTGCTTTAGAGAACACCAAAGCTTTAAAGCAAAGTATCCTAAGTAAACACCGGCTGCGAAGCGAGCGAGCTCATATTTGCATCGCGGTGCACAGTTGCAGTTTTAGTTGAACTTAGATTATGATAATGTACGTACCTACCGACTTTCCAGAAGTTTCTAGATAAAGTATGTAGATATTGAAATACCCTGCAGCATCTCTATTGTTCTGTGTGCAGCAATGTTAAAGGTAGATATTCTATCAAAAGTTTGTTTCATCATTAGATTTATGAAAGGACGGCATAGGTACTGGAGTAGTGTGCTAGAAAAACAACGCCTTTCACTCTTCCATGTAATAAATACAGGACAATGAAGTTTTACTACATTTACTTGGTCAGCATTTAGTTTTTGGTAGGACATCTGGCAAGGCGAGGTGACGACAGGTAAGGCAGTAAAGCTATGGCCAAACCAAAGCATTCAGCAAACATCCGCGGTGGCGTGCAAGGTGGTGATCAGTTGTTGTCCAATCAGAGGACGCATCGTGACACCGTAAACGCTTTGGTTTGGCCTAACCTTTACTGAATGGCTTGGACGCCATAATATATCCCTTTCGCTTTGCGCTACCCCTTTCTTCCAAGAAAGGGGTAGCGCAAAGCGAAAGTAGGTACAGAAACATGGGTCGTCCAGCAGCGCGATGGGTTGACGACATACCATCCGTTACAGGGCCGGATTTGGATGAAAAGAGCAGCGGTGGACCGTCTGGAGAATGGCACACCCAAAGGGAGGCCTATAGATAGGTAAACAGGCCTATAGGTAGGTGTAGTCTGGCTGCGCATGATGATGATGGTGAAATAATATTCAAGTTTCTCAATAATCGCTCGAATGTTTTAAACATTTAGGTCACGAAGTCACGAACCTTTCCCCATTGGATCCCACAAATCTGCTAATTCGAATAAATGGCCGAACCTAAATTAAACACAGGGAATGAAGTGACCGCATTCATCTTCATTTGGGAATAGTACCAGTTTATTAGATGTGTATTAACTCGTACCAAGTTTTGGGTCGGAGTTTGGGGATGAGATGTTTGACAGTATGGTTCCGTATTATTAAGTTTCACTATTTACTGTAGTGTAGTGTAGATACAATACACCCACAGAAAACAGAATCGCTCGCTTACGCAAGTAGAAGCAGCATGTTGACTTATTACTAAGAGAACCAGTGTCGCCAAACTCACACACGTCAAATAAAACACACTTAGAAATAAAAGTTATGATTGGTCGAAAGAGAACCTTAAAAAGGACCTAAAACCATAAAACTAATTTTATTGATAATAAACCTTAGGCCTATCGGAACATGGTTCTAAACTTAATAAAATAAACAGTACTGCTACTTGTCAAAAGATGGCGCTTTGCGAAACATTTTCATTCAGTATTTTTTTCCTTTTAGTCTCTAACACGTCGGAATAGGATTGATAATGCAATGGCTGTTACTTGAATGACAACAAAACAAGCTACTTGACGAGAGATGGCGCTATCAGTTAGTCTTTTATTATCAATCTTATATTTACCAGATATAAGATTGATAATACAATGACTATACTTGCTACTCGATTAGTGATGTGCCAATAAGAATACAAGCGCGCAATGCGCTTACTTGGTGCTACGCGGGCCCCGCCTACTTACTAGTTCTAGTCTTATTCTCAATTCTGTGAATACACCTATAGTGTTTGCAGTAGAGGAGGTAGTGTTTACCTATAGTGTTAAGGTAGGTAGGTACCTCGACTTTCAATCTGAAGGTTTTGGGGTCAAATTAATTTCTGCAGTGCGATTTAGACTTCCGAAAATGCATCCAATTCGATGATTTACCTACTTCGGAAAGTTGACTTTTTTTCAGCAAAGAAACGTCACTTATCTATTTTCTATTCTATATTAGAATGCGTTTCCATTGACGCGGAGCTGTGCGGAGATGAGCGGAGAATAGCGGTGAAAAGTGGTGAGTGTTTCCACTGAAGCAGAAAGGAGAGGAGCGGACCGCTTCGCTCTCCTAGCTACCCTCCGCAACGCACCGCCCCGCTGTCCTCCGCTCCGCATCACCTCGCTTATTTTATATGAATATCCGTTCAGCTCTGCCCCGCTCCGCTCGTGCTGTTTCCATTGAAGCGGAGCAGAGATTTCGAGCATAGTGATTGGTCAATTCATGCACCGCTAAGCACCGCTCCGCCCAACTCCGCGTCAATGGAAACGCAGCCGTCTTTGATCTGGGCTTCTATAACTACCTACAAAAGAGCTTAGGTCCAGTTTTACCATACAATGTTAAAAAAATAACGCCTTGTTAAATCCAATAACGGACTGTTAAAGTTGTTGTGTGTCTCACCACGTGCTAATGGGTGTTTAATTATCTTAACAAGACGTTAATTTTAATCACTGCTCTATAGGTCCGTTAAAACAATAACAGACTGTTAGAAATGATATTACATGGACTTTACTGTCGAAAAACATAGGTACCTTCATTAAGATGGACGAGGATGGAAGCATTTAGTTTTATTTTCGAAAGCGATAATTTCGAAACTTTAGATAGCTTGGACAGAATAGTACGACGCCCAAGAATTTTGAAACAACGACGTGACTATTTCGAAGAATACTTGATGTCGATTTTTACACGAGGTTTCGTTTGTCAAAAGAATGTGTCTTGGATGTTTTGGAATTAATTGAACACCCGAAAAGCAACCCGGTTTCATTATCATCCCGCAGAACGACTGTTACATAATATTTGATTGCGTAGCAAGCAAGTGACGTATTATTCGACTAAGTAAAAAAGTTAAGTATCTATTTGTATGAAGAATGCAACGTCAAATACAACGTTTCAATTAAGTTGTATTTCAACGAGAGTGGATTTAATAATGGTTTGTTAAATATTCTCCATAGGACGTAAATCATTTTAACAGAATTGTTAATTTTAAACAACCATTAGCTAATCCCTCATTAAGAGTTAACAAACAATGTTTGGTGAAATCAGGCCTAACCTGACTGACTGATTCATCATCGCCGAGTCGATACCGCTGAAGCTAAAAAGCTGAAATTTGGAAGGTAGCTTCCTTTTATACTTAGTAAAACGAAGAATGGTTGACGTTGTGCAGATTACTGACGATTGACTTGCTCGATTGAACAACCATAGACACTGGGCACAGACAATGAAACAGATAAGTACACGCCATGAATGGATTTATTGTTCACACATAACTAAGTATACCTAGTATTGTCTGTGTTCATGGCCCGATTGTGTGCGCTAGTGTTGTCTAATTCATAGGCATTTCATACTGATCACGCACGTTGCGTCGATGTTTAGTGAACCCAGAGCTTTCGTAAATTCTATAATCAAATCCAATCATCAATTGAAGACAGCCTACAAAATAATAAAATGTAGGAATCATTGTATTTGTTTTAATTATAAAGAAGTAGAGAAACATAAAAATGACAAAGAAGTATGGCGAAAGTCGACCCAATATTTTATAGAACCGTGCATGGTGAAGAACATAAAATATAAATATTATTTTATTATCAGACTTTCATCCTAAAAACTAGTGATTTTTTAAAGCTGGGTATAAACAAAACGTTTTCAAGGATGCGAAAACTAAACGTAACTTATCTGTTATGAAAAAACGTTTCGTTATACGCACACACTTGTTGTTGCGTGTTGCGTTTTGGTGCAAAACTGTTTTTCACATTGTTTTAATTAGATTAATGGTGAATTTATTACAAAAAAATATCAGAATTATAGTCAGTTTTTAATCTATTTGTCGGGGATGACCGAGTTTTTCAGGATACTGTGGGCTCCTATTTTCGTCTAGCTAAGACATGGCGGATAGCTTCGAGCAAATAAATCACAATCGGTAACCTAACCAAACTTTTAACAACCAACAAAATAACTTTTCAAATCAAATCAAATCAAAGTCTTAATAAAAACCAAACAGGCACGTCCGCTCGGTTCGAGCTCTGGTGCTAAAGTGACCGCTCGCTCCAACGGCCGCACCCAAGAATGACGAACCCTGTCGCCACCTTGCGTTCGGGTTTTATCGACAGAGAAACAGAGTTGCCACCAAATAATAACAGATGGCGCTGCAGTATTTCCGCAGAGAAACAAAGTTGCCACCAAATAATAACAGATGGCGCTGCAGTATTTCCGCAGCAGTGTTGCCGCTGCTTAATTTTAGATTTTGCCACACTAAATCTCCGACACGGCCATCTCTGACAAGTCACGCGTCCTCGCGTAGATTTTTGGGAAAACACAGCACAGTAACGTTAGGGCGACATCCCCTTACCCAGGGACAGCTGCCCCTGGAGTTGGAACCAGAGCAGTGAGCCCAGGTCGAGGCTCCTACCTACCCCCTGCGTCTACCCCGCAAAAGGGTGGGCAGATAGATGACTTAGTTCGTATCTACACAGTAACACGTCTCGGCCATATCTGTCCATCACGGTCATAAAAAAAACACTTAGACGAAGTTTTTCGCGTTAAACAGTAACGTTATCAAAAGTGAACTCTAATTGTTACGTTATACCACGACAAACAAGGCAAATTAAATCGCCAATTAGTAGTATCTACTGTACCTACTTACAAAGCATTTTAGACTCTGCTCAGCAACTCGCAACTCCGAGTTCAAACCTTTACATTCAAACTATACCTACTTCTATCCAACAACTCTAGTATACAGCCGTCTAGCATCCGTCTACAAAATCAAGAACACCTCTATTCGGCGTCCGTATACCAACCACACAGCTATTCTGTTCGGCCATTCTGATAACACAACTTAAATTATGAACAAACAACTCAAAACCATTTTTCTTTCTTCCATCAACAATTTAGAACATGATCAGGTAAACAATGCCTCCACTATCAAAGTCTTCTCTCTTTTGCCACAACGTAAGTAACGGTAACTCAGAAAAACACTTCGCAGTAACTACTCATCTCGCTTTCACAACAACGAAAGAGGGCAACTAAAAAAATTAACACAACGTCATACCTACAACTTTTCTCGCTTTCACACCAACAAAACAAAGGATAGCTAAAAACACGCAGTCGCACTAACGACTAAACTCGACTTCGCACCAACGAAAGTATAGGTAACTAAAAGAACATGGTGTCACACCAACGACTTCTAACTTTCGCTCCGACGAATGAGAGGGTACCTATTTAAATCAACATGCCGTCGCACCAACGACTCATCTCCCTTTCGCACCAACGAAAGAGAGGGTAACTAAAAGAACACACCGTCGCACCAACGACTTATCACTCTTTCACAGCAACGAAAGAAAACACCTAATTTCAAAATTAGAACCAATCATTACGTCACAGGGCACAGCCTTAAATAAGAAACGACGCTAAAATGAGAAACGACAACTGTACACAATTACCATAAAGCGACTTCACCACCAGCTAACAACGAGTAGGTACTCTGATAATCAAACTCCCAAACTTTAAATTTCAAATTTTTACACAACAGAACATTAATTCAGTCTCTCGGCGTTCAGTCCATCGAACACCCAGTATCCAGTCCATCGGATACTCATGGCTCAGTCCATCGGCCATTTTGTCTCTCTACAGGCGTTCAGTCCATCGAACACTCAGTATCCAGTCCATCGGATACTCATGGCTCAGTCCATCGGCCATTTCAGCCAGTCCATCGGCTTTGGTTACAACTCAGTCCATCGGTTGCACCACGAGACATCATTAACATCATCAGACTCTACACTCTACAATTCTAATTCTTTGGGAATCTGATGATCAGGCACTTTCCTCACTCAATCATGAGAGTACTTTAAACAAACGACCACCGTCAACACAAATTGACATACTATCGGCAGTAGCCAGTCCATCGGTTCTGCGATCCATCCACAGAAACTAACCATATCAGCCGTAGCCACGTACGTGCTACCCCTTCCAAGGGATATCCTGCGCATAAAAAGCAGGCCACGTGCACCTTTTACACGCTCCGGCGCTACTGGGTACGGTCACAAAAAGTGAAGACTCAACAAAGTTAACCCAGCAATATACCAACAGTTAACATGAGACTTTATTTATCGAGAGTAAACTTAACAAGTTACTATTGACTTTCAATTTAGTAAACGTAACACCAAATGACACTTCGCACAATTCATCGCTTTAACGTTCAAGTAACCACACACAACACACCTCCAAATCAGTGCTCCACATCAACGCCTAACCAGCGAAATCAAGGCGTCATCGCTTAAACATCGAAACCGAAACACCATCGCCTTACCAGCGATATCAAAGCATGAGTGCTCACTTATCCAACAATATCAGAGCACACTAAACTTACAAGCGTCCGACTCGCTTTAAGGTCACTAAAAGTGAAGG
Source organism: Camptogramma bilineatum (assembly GCA_958496255.1). Classification (NCBI taxonomy): domain Eukaryota; kingdom Metazoa; phylum Arthropoda; class Insecta; order Lepidoptera; family Geometridae; genus Camptogramma; species Camptogramma bilineatum. The sequence continues at coordinate 14,230,795 of OY292458.1, read as the reverse complement.
TTAAATAAAGTAAACTCAGTAGGGAAACTCAGTCGGTAGTAAACAATACCGTTCGTATTCTATAATGAGGGTAGTTGCAAATTCTTTTTTTGAGGTAAACGATCTCAGCAAGTACTTGTCATACCATCTTATCTAACACATGAAAATGTCTCAAACATAACATCTAATTCAACCGAACTTCCTTTCATCACTTTCAACAACAAATCAACAGGTGTACAGTCACTCAGAATTCAGCCCTATTTGCATCAAACCAGGAGTGGTTGGTAGTTGCAAATAGAAAATGTAGGTCATCAATACCTAACCTACCGTCATTTATCATCTACCGTCAACACAACACATCAACCAGCCGAACGAAATCACTTGAACACTCCGTGATGACTACCTACCTACATCTCAAAAAAACTCGCACCAGTGTCACAGTTGATGACGAAACCAATCGACAAACAAATGCCATAACCTAACACAACAAATAGAACACTTCGTTTATAGTCAAATTCACGTTATGAACTCAGGTCATCAAACTCAACCACCTCACATAAAATTTGTTGAGTAACGGCTAAAGGCAGGATAATGATGATGAATCTACACACAGTAATGACCAACTAGTCACAGCATTATCTTGTCACGTTTTAAAGAAATTCGAAACTCAGTGGAATCTACTGATTTTAGAACGTACTTCATAAGAAAACATTTAGCACCAGAGTCAAAATAAAATGGAACGCGCTCACCAGATATTCAGGGGTCACTTGTGGGTCTCCGGGTATCATCCCACACTTCTGATGTCGGGGATGACCGAGTTTTTCAGGATACTGTGGGCTCCTATTTTCGTCTAGCTAAGACATGGCGGATAGCTTCGAGCAAATAAATCACAATCGGTAACCTAACCAAACTTTTAACAACCAACAAAATAACTTTTCAAATCAAATCAAATCAAAGTCTTAATAAAAACCAAACAGGCACGTCCGCTCGGTTCGAGCTCTGGTGCTAAAGTGACCGCTCGCTCCAACGGCCGCACCCAAGAATGACGAACCCTGTCGCCACCTTGCGTTCGGGTTTTATCGACAGAGAAACAGAGTTGCCACCAAATAATAACAGATGGCGCTGCAGTATTTCCGCAGAGAAACAAAGTTGCCACCAAATAATAACAGATGGCGCTGCAGTATTTCCGCAGCAGTGTTGCCGCTGCTTAATTTTAGATTTTGCCACACTAAATCTCCGACATATTTATAGGTTTTTTATAGTTATCTAGACAAACCGCAGAAGAAATAAAATAAATGCCAGCAATGGAACGTTCAACATCAAAATAAGTGTCAAATGTCAAAGTCAGACTGACATTATCTAAGCTAGTAGCATTGAGTTCAGTTTTTCACTTCGATTTCGTTCGTGTTTGTTTGCTCAGAGATTTCGTGGTGTTCCTAGAGTAATTTATTTTTATTTTTATAAAAGAACAGAAGTAGTGTGTAGGCAAACAGATTATTTTAGATAACTCTAAGGTCATATTTTAACGAAAAAGTCATAAGAGTTAGGTTATAGTCATAAAATCATTGCATTTAGAGAAAATACCAAAAACTAACCTAACCTAACTTCTTTATTTATTATTTTTATATCTCTGTAATCCCAACTTTTAGAGGGTAACTTTTAGTATTATTTTGTTTGCGGTGGTAGGTTGTACAAATCTTGGTTTATTTCGTTCATGAACGAGGCAGATTATAATTGGGTCGTAGCTTCAAAGAACTTCGCCAGTCTTCTTTAAAAGGATTGTGTACCTTCGCCGAAAGAAATTAGAATTTTCCCAGATGAGACCTAGCTAGATCGATTTTTCGCCCCGTAAACCCCTACACTGCAAATTTCATCGAAATTGTTAGAGCCGTTTTCAAGAATGTGTGTATAAATTATACCTACAAATATTGCTCTGCCAGTTCTCTTGGTCGCGAAAGAACAGGAGTAGAATCACCTAGCTCTTAAGACGTTTCAAAGTGGTCATAACGGTCCTACTGAATAAATGATATTTGATATTTGATATCTTAGTAAAAACTTTGCTAATTATTTAAAACTGAATCTGAAGAAGCTATCGACGTCCAATACTTATTGGACATTATGCCATTTTTTCTGACCGACCACCCGCGACCGTACATAATATTCGTTTAATATAAATACCGCGAGTATTCATCAGTTCATCGAATAACGATCAAACGCAATGGAAAATCCACGTTTTATTTAATAATTTTTATTACCTACCTATTTACTTTGTGCTCTATCTAGCCCTAGGGCTGGATTAACTTTCTCGACAACCTACGCTTTAATCCATTAGAAAGCAAAACAGTAGCCAAGCCGCAGAATAAATAATAGTATTACCACCGACCAGAAAGCGTAGGCAGTAAAGCATTTGGGTCCAGATACCGCACGGAGCCAAACAGGAAGGCCACAGATTTATGCTCGTCCCTATTGTAGTGTTGCTTAATTCAACACAATGTATGGTAGGATTCGGTTGCGTCAGATTCATGGGGTCGTATTGCTCATTATACGGACTAAAATTGAAGGAAAAAATGTCATTTTTCCTTCAATTTTGACATAAAACGTATCAAAACTAATCAAAATTGAAGGAAAAATGACATTTTTTCCTTCAATTTTAGTCCGTATAATGAGCAATACGACTATAATTATATCTATTATATATTTTAACCTAATACCTTACAGGTAGTGTTGCCAGGTGTGATATGCCATATTTCGGGACGGCAGGTCACAAAAAGCGGGACTTTGTGTTATAATTCGGGACGATAAAAAAAAACAAGCTTTGTATCAAACTGTTATAGGTATTTTAACTCCTCGCCAGACACAGCATCAAACATTTGCGCACTATGTGACACTTGATTTTGTTTGCGGTGATCAAAGAAAAACTCGCTGCTATATGTTCTTATTCTGTGGTCAGACATAACTCACTTTGCACGCATTATACCTACTCATGAGTAGGTAGGTATTTTGTTTAATAAAAGAAATCAAATTTTAATACTTTACCTTCTTTTTTATGTCTAGAATCCAACTGCACTACCATTGCTACGAGGGTCAAAAGCTCCCTCCATCATCCCGTTTAAATGCCGCACCAAAACTCCAGCATGACCCATAATATCGTCGTACTTAGGCACTATTACAACTTTATGGCCTTTATTTTTGAGGTACTCTATCGTCTCCTCATTGAATCGAGCTTCGAGCATGAGATAGTCTTTATGGTCACATTTTGTACGTCCCCAGAGCCATCTAGGAGCTGAAACTGAGGTCTGCAATTCTATCTTCTGAACAACATACCTATGGAATACTGCAGTTTGAGTCTGTGGCTGACCGTCTTGCCCCATAGTCCCATATATCATTACCCTACCGTCATGTAATTTAGCAGCAGCAGGATTCAAAGTATGAAAGGGCTTCTTACCAGGTTTAATTGTCAGAATATGATGTTTTTCTAGAGTAAACGCAACTGCTCTATTCTGCCATAAAATACCAGTTCTTGGAAGAACTTCTCCGCTACCAAATTCATGGTAAAGACTTTGTATGAAAGAAACTGAAAATCCTTTGCTATCCATCACGCCCATCCAGACTGTATCACCTGGTCCTTTACCTTTTCCAGCATGGGAAGCTTTTTCCAAGTTGACCTTGTTTGCCATTTCATACAGCAGTCTTCCGGCCACTAGAGACTTAGGTTCCACTTTCATATAATCTGGATCTGTTATGTATTCGTCTCTCAGATCGAAAGCTTGTTTCGTGGCTTCAACTGCTGCGTGAACAAATTGACCTTCATCATGTCCATCAATGCCTAACATGTCTAATATACCTAGTATGTCAAGTGATACTGCTCCTTGTGTTGGAGGTTGAAGGTTGTAAAGTTCGCCATGGCTGTGCAATATACGTAAGGAACATTTTCTTATCGAATAATTATTTGCAAGGTCGAACTTTGTTATAGGAAAGCCCAAAGTTGCCATATCTTTAGTGATCATCTCAGCCACATCTCCTGTGTAGAAGCTATCAAGACCATTGTCAGCTAGAATTCTCAGTGTATTTGCTAGTTGCTTCTGATACAATATGTCTCCAACTTTTGGAATCTTTCCATCGGGTAAAAAAATTTTTGCGAACTCAGTGGAAGTAATTTTCTCTACGACGCCCTTTAGGTGATGAACATGAGATTTTGTTAAGGCACAACCTTCTTCAGCATATCTGATCGCATCTGCTAAAAGTCTGTGGATGGAAATTCTTTTGTACCCACATTCTGATGTGTATTTTAGTGCTTCCTCCCATCCTCCAACAGTACCCGCAACAGTTGAAGCTGATTTTGGGCCAGTATCTGGGATTTTCTTGAGTCCTTTGAAGAATTCTGGTGTAGCTAAGCTGCCTGCTCTTCCGCAAGCTTCGATGGCTATTGGCTCGTCATGTGGAGGAACGATAAGCCAGAATCCGTCACCTCCTAATCCATTGTAGTGTGGGTAGGTGACTGCTATTGTTGCTGCAGCCGCCACCATAGCTTCCATAGCTGTTCCACCTTCTCTGAGAATAGCTAAGGCACTTTCACTAGCAAGGTGGTGCGGTGTAACCACCATTCCTTTTGGTGCTATGTTGCTCTGCATGATGTTTCTCCTTCAACAGTTTTCTGTAACAATCACATGGATTCATTGACTCTAAAATCTTATGATGACATATTTTTCTATACACTTAATTCACAAACCAGAACAATGTAGTAAATTAGGTATGAAAATACCCATATATAAAATCAGTTTTGTGATAAGAGAAATTCTGAAACATGACGCGTAAATGACTATAAAAATCTAACGCATGCTAAAAGATTACTACAGCGTTAAAGCGAAGCCACTGGAAAAAGTTAGGTAAGTACCTAATAAAAGTTGACTTAAATGAAACCACAAACTTTTCACGATTTTTATTTGCCCCATCAGCGGACTCTTATGAGAACCAAATTAGAACCTAACATTGGTTCCGTTTGTGGTCCCTTGACAGTTAACTTATAAGAAGCTTGGTACCTTGGTACCTTTGAGCCTATCCAGGTAAATCAAACTACCTACAGCCCTGGACTACTCACGTGTAAATTAGAAAAGAAAGAAAGAAAATACATTTATTCAACAAATACAACAAAGCAAAATAACAAAATAAAAAAAATAAGACAAACAGAAAAAGTACTTATTGAATCGGCGACAACTCAGCTTATTGCCTAGATCCAGATTATTGTTTAACTAGTATTGTTTTAGAATCTATCCCGATTGGAACATATTGGGCCGACCGAGAAGATATTGAAAGATTATCTGTACACACTCGTTACTTTACGCTTTAAAAGAGTACCTATGGACTTGAATGTGGTAGGTAAAATAAGTACCTAAAGTAAAAAAGTTTTATGGACTTAGGACAGAGGTACATTATTAATCTTGAATCCATAGGCTTCCGAACTAGTCATAAACTGTATTTCAGGAGCCAGACTGTATTTCAGAATCCAGGTATACCTACCTAACTGATTTCACGAGAATCGAACCGAAAAATGAAATCATCACAAGAAGCTGCATAGATCATTATTCGTGCGATACTTACCGATCACAAGACGTTTACTGCGCGGCGATCGGCACTGTTATGGCAGATCATCGCCTGACGGTTGCTACCTGTATTGAAAACAAGCCTATACAGGCTGCCCCAGTTTATGCCTCACAAATAATTTATCAAGTTATGACAGAAGAATTAAAAAAGATTGAATAGAGTAGGTAACGTTGATGATATGAAATGACCTAACTCAATTTATTTAAGGGAGAGGGTAACGTAGGTATAGGGGTAGTCAGAAACAAGTCCAAACCTAGGCTTTCAACGCAATGGAGCGCAAGATCTCAGTTCGGGGCGAACTACTAGTTTATATTATAATAAATACAATTGTTGTAAGTAAGTATATAACTATTTATTTATCAATCACTAAACCCCAAGAAAATAAAATGAACCAACCTGTATACCTACGTATTGCATGCCGGCGTTGCATGCATGGTTCGTGTGCATTCCTCCATCGAAAAAGAATCGAATATTGGCATTATAATGATGCAAATAATTAGTTGTTCAGTTCCTTCCTTTAAATTTGTTGCGCTGATCGTTTAGTAGTTATTTAAAAAAAAGATTTTCCGCTGCAGAAACGTTCTTGCAGCGGCAACTTTTTTTAAATAATGTTCATATTCATATTTATTTATTGTTTCAAGTTGGTAGGTACAGCCAGGCGTGGATCCACCCATATGGGAACGGTGGGCATGCCCACAACTCTTATTGAGTTTATTGAAGTCGATCGGCTGAAGACATGGAAAATTATAAAAAAATAGGCGTGAATCGGAACGCAGCGGAGAGTTTTCTAATGATCTTCTCTGTTGTCTTGCTTCTTTCTTTCAAATAGTGCAATTCATACTATGATTCTGCTATAACCGCCTTTTTAGCCCCTTGGAACGGAAGGTCATTAAATATTTTGTTTAGGTAAGTACTTAAGTATTTGTAGAAATGCAATCGAGAGTGACATCGTACTTCGGCCCGAAGCTGGCCAATTTTTTGATGGATGTGCCCATCAAAAAATTGACTAGCTTTGAGGGCTGGATCCGCGCCTGGGTACAGCAGGTCTTAGGTTAAGGGTTTGAACGCAACAATAATAATGGGTTTACTGAAATAAATCTTAGCTAAATAATTAGTTGCCTAGACGTAATAAATGTTGCAAAAAAAAATTATAGGTAGGTACTTGTATCTGCTACGGTTGCGAAGATATTCAAGATTTCGCGGTAGTAGGTAATGTTTGCGCGTTTGCTGGATCTCAGAAAAGGTTAAGCTCTAAAGTATGATTTTTTGTACACAACTTTTTATGAATTAAGTATTTGCAATTTGTTTATTAACAAACAGTCAAATAATGCACCGTTTTAAAGTTATTTAATTTAATAAAAATAAACTACCTATAGGTACCTACTTAATCGGTCCTAGCACTTTAAACAAGGGCTCTAGACTTAGGTACCTGCTTCAAACGTTATTCTATAGCTCATAAACACTTACGGGTAATTCAAATGTTTCATAAGTGTCTGATAAGTAGTAATTAATAAGTTATGACGAAATGTAACTCAGACAGGCGATGGACATGCAACTGAGTTTTTATACGCATATCAAGCGAGTTAACTGAATGTTATCTAAATAATTAGTTGCTTAATCCAATTTATACTTGTAAATTTTCAGCTTATATCACTCTATAACTAACTGAGTTATTCGAATATTATACATAAGCATAGTGATACGATACGAGCTCTGAAAGGTGAAGGAAAACATCGTGAGGAAACCCGCGGCTTAGTCAGCCCCACACGTATTGACCATGTCTTTCTTGTGGATATGGTCGGTTAAGCTGAGAGGATGGTGTAGGTGCTGGGCAAGCCTACTCCATCTCAAACAATGTCCTAGGCACTACATTGTCCCGTTAAGTGTAGGCAAAAGATTGCCTCCTGACACTGTATAAATCATCTAGTAAAGATGTAAAAGGCCTAAGTTTTTTTATTTGAAAAATATTCAATTTTTTTTTTTCTTGATGTTTGCTTTGCGTGGTTCGTGCATTCAGCCAAAAAAAATACAGTTGGAAGTACATGGTCCTGTAACCCGCCCGACCGAGTTGTGATGGTTACAACAAAGTGGCCGCTACGTACATTATGCTAACCTTCTAAAATATGCAGGACTAGCGGACGCCCGCGGCTTCGCCCACGTGGACTACTTTTTTTTATCCCAAGGGTCTGCAAACGCTCAAGTATCTACTCTTGGAGCGTGTAACGTCCGCTCCGCGGTGCTCCAATCAGATGCGGTTTTTGTGCGAACACGAAGGGGAGCTCAGTCTGTCTCTGGAATGGACATGGACACCAGCGAAATACCGTCCATCCGAGCAGTAGAGACATTCGGGGTAACGGTACGCAGTGGGTAAGTGAGCGTACAGCCATCTCGGGAACGAGGTGCAGGGGGTATACCATGGAAACTAGATAACTGATAGAAAACCTACTTAAATTTTGTAAATACTTTATAACACCCAGACACAGAACAAACATCTATGTTAACACAAATGTTTGTCCTGGGTGGGAATCGAACCCACAAACTCAGAAGGCAGAGCTACTAAGAGGCCAGTAGTTTACTTTTACATCTAGTTTACTTAGCTTAGGTAGGTACCCAAAGCTTATAAAAGGTAAGGTAAGGTACATAAAAACCAAAACAAGTTCATAACAATATTTAATAAGTCAACGCATAAAAGCCCTAAGTGATAAATTAAATAAATAAATTCACAAAAAATTCAATCAGCATTTCAATAACGCTGACAATATATCAGATCAGTCCTTCAATATGATTTTTAAATGGCGATATTTGATTTACATCCAAATGGGTCTTTGTTCGTTCTCTTATCTCTCCAATAAACGTGAATTATTGGCGACCACTGTTCAGGAGAGCACGGACTATATTTCAAAGAGATTGTCTAATTTAAAACTGTTCCTAGACTGTTCATTTAAGGCTACGGTCTCATCTACCTACTGAAATAACGTCGGAAAACGAGATTACAATAGAGCAAAAAGATTTCCAGCAAAATCCCTGGAGCCTCAGAATTTTAGTATGGCTGTGACAGTCCCAATAACTTTTAAAAACTTTCCAAAGTCCTGTCCCCTGTCGCTGTATTAAAAAAAGTTTTAATAATGCAGAGAATAATTCATATTCCACTAGAAGTAGAAACAAAGCTTAAATAAGGCAGGTCCCGCAAAGTTCAGAACTGTACAAAAACATTGGACGTTATAATTAAGTAGGTTTATTTCTACACGAGTAGGTAGGTATTTTGTTTCGTAAAAGAAATCAAATTTTAATACTTTACTTTACTTTTACAAATGTTAATACTTTACTTTTTTATTATATCTAGAATCCAGCTGCACTACCATTGCTACGAGGGTCAAAAGCTCCCTCCATCATCCCGTTTGAATGCCTCACCAAAGCTCCAGCATGACCCATGATCTCGCTGTACCTAGGTAGCATTACAACTTTGTGGCCTCTATTTTTGAGGTACTCTATCGTCTCCTCATTGAATCGACCTTCGAGTCTAAGACAGTCTTCATATTCACCTGTTGTACGCCCAAAGACCCATCTAGGGGCAGAAACTGAGGTCTGCAAGTCTAACTTCTGAACCACATACCTATGGAATATTGCAGCTTGAGTCTGTGGCTGACCGTCTCCCCCCCTAGTTCCATATATCATTACCCTACCGTCATGTAATTTAGCAGCAGCAGGATTCAAAGTATGAAATGGCTTCTTACCAGGTCTAATTGACAGAATATGATTTTTTTCAAGAGTAAACGCAACTCCTCTATTCTGCCATAAAATGCCTGTACTTGGAAGAACTTCTCCGCTCCCGAATTCATGGTAAATACTTTGTATGAAAGAAACTGAAAATCCTTTGCTATCCATCACGCCCATCCAGATTGTATCACCTGGTCCTTTACCTTTTCCAGCATGGGAAGCTTTTTCCAAGTTAACCTTGTTTGCCATTTGATTCAGCATTCTTTCGGCTACCAGATATTTAGGTTCCACTTTCATGTAATCTGGATCTGTTATGTATTCGTCTCTCAGTTCAAAAGCTTGTTTCGTGGCTTCAACTGCTGCGTGAATAAATTGACCTTCATCATGTCCATCAATGCCTAGTATTTCTAAGATACCTAGTATGCCAAGCGATACTGCTCCTTGTGTTGGAGGTGGAAGGTTGTAAACTTCGCCATGGTTGTGCAATATACGTAAGGGAACTTTCCTTATCGGAGAATAATTTGCAAGGTCTGACTCTGTTATAGGAAAGCCCAAAGTTTCCATATCTTTAGTGATCATCTCAGCCACATCTCCTTTGTAGAAGCTATCAAGACCATTGTCAGCTAAAATTCTCAGTGTATTTGCTAGTTGTTTCTGGTACAATATGTCTCCAACTTTAGGAATCTTTCCATCAGGTAAAAAAATTTTTGCAAACTCACTCGAAGCAATTTTCTCTACTACGCCCTCTAGCAAAGTAACATGAGATTTTGTTACGGCACAACCTTCTTCAGCATATCTGATGGCATCTGCTAAAAGTCTGTGGATGGACATTCTTTTGTAACCACATTCTGATGTGTATTTTAGTGCTTCCTCCCATCCTCCAACAGTACCCGCAACAGTTGAAGCTGCTTTTGGGCCAGTATATGGGATTTTCGAGAGTCCCTTGAAGAATTCTGGAGTAGCTAAGCTGCCTGCTCGTCCGCAAGCTTCGATGGCTATTGGCTCGTCATGTGGAGGGACGATAAGCCAGAATCCGTCACCTCCTATCCCGTTCATGTGTGGGTAGATGACTGCTATTGTTGCTGCAGCCGCCACCATAGCTTCCATAGCTGTTCCTCCTTCTCTGAGAATAGCTAAAGCACTTTCACTAGCAAGGTGGTGCGGTGTTACCACCATTCCTTTTGGTGCTACATTGCTCTGCATGATGTTACTCCTTCAACAGTTTTCTGTAACAATCACATGGATTCATTGACTCTGAAATCTTATGATGACATTATTCTATAGATTTAATTCACAAACCAGAACAATGTAGTAGACTAGGTATGAGAATACCCAATCAGTTTTATGATAAGAGAAATTCTGAAACAGGACGCGTAAATGACTATAAAATCTAACGCATGCTCATAATATAAATTCTGCCGATAGCTTATAAGCCCTCGTAAATAGCTACAGGGTTTATGCCAGAAATTACTCCTGAGGGAATCGACGCCGTAAAATAATGTCGATAGCACGTACCTCCACGTTGTAATAAAGATTAGGACTTAGGACCGGTAATAGATTGTTCGGTGGCGATGTGTTTGTAGGATATTAATATGCCTTTAGGGCGTAATATTTTTCGTCCAAGCTTAGTGATCCATAGCAAGTATTACAGTCACTGTGGCTTGGTTAAATTAGCTGGTATTGCTTCTGTGGTGAGGGGTAAGATTGGGCTGGGTTTTAATTCGGAACCACATCTGCGTTGTGGTCGGTGCGAAGTCAAAAATAGTTTTCAGGTTGATAAAACCCGTATTTCTGCCGCTGTTTATTTATTGGCCCTTTAAACAGCATCCATGATTGAAAATGAGTTTCTAAACTTAGTAAGCTAAACATTATTCAGATCAGAACGATTAGTCCTATTAACAGCCTATTAAGCCAACACGACTCTTGTAAACAGAAAATCATTAAAAACCACTCCGAAAAATCCATAGCTGAATATGACGGACATTTTTTCGTCTATTTCAAAAACTGAATTAGGTCACCGTCAGAGGCGATAGTCGGTCGTAAACCAAGTTAAGTTCCACTCAGGGCCGGATCTAAGGGCAGAGTTCCCCATAAACTTATTGACAAACGAATTGTTCCAGTAGTGATAATGTCTTGATGACCTCAGTGGCGTGGCGGGGAGGTGCCAAGAAGACAGAGTTTGATTTTCGGGACGACTTTCTAGTATGATTCGGATAAATCCTACATTTAATTTAACCAGCTTCACCCACTATGTAAGCATTTTTGAATAGGTATAACGCAATATTTGGAGTTATTGAGCTATAATTATAATCTAGTCAAGTAATCAGGAGATCTACATCTAAACTTTGCAAGATTTACCTACTAGCACCCAGATGTTGCTGAGTCATCCTATTTATTTTAGATTAAATATGTATAAGTAGCTATGTTTGTAAATAGTTCATCATGCGTTTTGATGAATCTTGGAATAGGTGCACCTACCTACCTACCTAAATTATTGTGCCCTAAAATAGCATAAAGGTAGGCTATTTAAAACATTGCTATGTACCACGCTAGCGAAGTTCCTGGGCATAAACTAGGTAGGTACTTACATAGTTTTATAATTTGAAAGTGCTGAAAGATAATTTCTGATAATTTTGCTGATAATTTCATAAGGCCTCTTACACATTTACAACTAACTATCGTACGAGAGTTAATCGGGCTCCTAGATCAGTATGGAGATGTATGGAGGCGTGCACATTACACCGATTTAGTATCTTACGATAGTAAGTTTGCAAATTAACTATCGGCGAACTGGCTGCAGACTGCTTGATCAGCCGAGCTAAAATGGTCGCTAATGCAGATTCACAATAATATGATTCACGGGTGATTTGTATTGATATTGCTAAAGCATTTCATTTTTAATTACCGTCAAATGTTAGCTGAATTGTACGCAATTCAATTCACAGCAGAATCACATGCTAGGCCTTAAATTGCCACACGAAAAAAAATAACCCGGTTGGTTTTCATTTAATATTGCATCGTATTATTACTACTAATACTCTGTAAATAAGTATTTGGTTTTTAAGTAAGTATTTAGTATGTTTTATTATCATTATTAAACATAAATAATATTTGATTGACACTTAGTGCAATTCCAATTCATAGGTGGCCATTTTAATTTACGATTCTCCACAAAACTGTCAAACAATAAGATGATATTGCCGGTACGGAATTGTCAACTTTGTGATTTCTAATACGAGAATCTCGACGCAAATCATTTGTGAATCTGCATTAGCGACCATTTTAGCTACGCAGGCAGTACGGCGTTCTTCCACGCGCGCACACGTATCGGACTTTCAGTCGGCCGACTAGTCTAAGATCCGGCTGCAAAATCTCTATCTCTATCTTTTTTGACACAAGAAAGTAGATTTAACATTGACTGAATTTCCCCAAAAAAAAAACCCCATAAGTTAACTGACGATAAACATAATCATTATATGCAGTTAAGATTAGATTATTAGTTAATATTGTTATTATTAGTTTAGATTTTAATGAAACTTGCAATTTACATAGTTTATGACCTGGAATAACACATAGGCTTTTTATCCAGGTAGGTAGGTACCACGCATGCAAAGTTGCGGGCGGAAGCTATTTATAAAATGACCGTTATAATAAAATCTGTCGATTTTATATGATGAGGCAAGAATATTGCTCATGAGCTCTCGTTCTATTACATATAGTCTCGCCACGTACATTTTGTACATTTGTTCAACTAAATTATTCTAAATTCGATCTATTGTGTATCGCAATATGGTCCAAACATATTTCAAAACTCGCATTAGTATCGTGGTTCTGTCACTCAAGACAGTTGTCAAAGTTCAATTCGCTCCGAGCTGGGTTCACTGCTTTTGGCATAAATTTTATTAAATCATAATCTGTTAGGGCGTAACAAGTATTGCATAATTTGTATTTGGATATTGATATTTCAGCATAATAAAAATTCAGGCGTAATGAGGAAGACTCACGATTTTAGTTGAGTATGCAGATTTGTAGATACAAAAAAAACAAAAAATACTGTGTTTTTGGTTTTTTAATCGGATCAAAAATGACCGAGTTACAGAGATTTTAGTGCACCAATCTAAAAAACGCTCGCGAGAAGGCCGCGACTGGCTGTGACGTCACCAAGCGCCCGCGGCTCGCTCCACTAGTACAAAATCCCTAGTTATTTTCAAACTAATTTCCGACCGCGGCATCGCTCGCGTGGCACCTGGATAAAAAGTAGCCTATGTCCTATTCCCGCTCATTACCTAACTATATTTTAAATTTCAGTCAAATCGGTTCAGTAGTTGTCGAGTTATAGAGGAACAAACATACATCCAAACATCCAATTTTTCGAGGTCATTCACGTTTTTTGTTAAGTAAGTACTTATGCAGATTTGTAGATTTAAAAAAGTTATAAATGATTTCATTTTTATTTTTAAATATGATTACGACTGTATTCCCAAGGCACAGTAGACATATTCTATCAGATCTTTTAGGAATTTTTAGATCCGTTGAAAAAGTCTAAGCGGGTTGTCAGAGGTAGAGAAGCAGTGTTGGCCGAGTGCGCTAGTGCCTCGACTTTCAATCCGAAGGTTGTGGGTTGAAACCCAGCCGTGCATCAATGGATTTTTCGTTTCGAAAAATGTATAAGTAGGTACCTAAGTAGGTATGCGCTTTAACACGAGCTCTAAACGGTGAAGGAAAATATTGTGAAAGTGTGATAGTGTGATTTGAAAACCAAGTTTAGGTAGGTAGGTATGTGATTATTTTGACTACAAATTATTAATTTTAGGTATTACGATTAAAAGTATGTATAAAAAATACCTATTCACTAAAAAGTTTAAAGGCGAAAATTATTTTTAAGTAGGTACCTACCTAGGTAAGTAGTAAGTAGGTAGGTACCTACTTAAAAATAATTTATGTAGGTAATAATTTAAGTAGGTAGGTAAAAATTTAGGTGGGTAAAGTTAATATTAGTGTGATTCGACTCCTGATTGTTAGTTTTGTTTGTTATTGTTTTCGTTAAGTACCGGTACTTACCTAAAATACCTATTCAGTAAAAAGTTTAAAGTCGAAAATTATTTTTAAGTAGGTACCTACCTAGGTAAGTAGTAAGTAGGTAGGTAGGTACCTACTTAAAAATAATTTTCGACTTTAAACTTTTTACTGAATAGGTATATTAGGTAAGTACCGGTACTTACCGAAAACAATAACAAACAAAACTAACAATCAGGAGTCGAATCACACTAATATTAACTTTACCTACCTAAATTTTTACCTACCTACTTAAATTATTACCTACATAAATTAGTTTTAAGTAGGTACCTACCTACTTACTACTTACCTAGGTAGGTACCTACTTAAAAATAATTTTCGCCTTTAAACTTTTTAGTGAATAGGTATTTTTTATACATACTTTTAATCGTAATACCTAATTAATAATTTGTATGTTCGAGTCAAAATAATCACATACATTACCTACCTACCTAAACTTGGTTTTCAAATCACACTATCACACTTTCTCATCACACTAATCATACTATCACACTAATCACACTAATCACACTAATATTATAAATGCGAAAGTTTGGATGTTTGGATGGATGATGTTTGTTCCTCTATAACTCAACAACCACTAAACCAATTTGGTTGAAATTTTAAATATAGATAGATAATGACCAGGAATAGGACATAGGCTACTTTTTATCTGGGTACTACGCGAATAAAGCCGCGGGCGGAAGCTAGTTAATATTAAAAATGCAAAAGTTTGGATATTTGGATTTATGTTTGTTCCTCTATAATTCGACAACCACTGAACTGATTTGGCTGAAATTTAAAACATAGATAGTTCCTGACCTGAAATAGGACATAGGCTACTTTTTATCCAGGTGGTTTTTATGGAACCAGTCGGCCGACTGCAGTTGGATACGTGTGCGCACCCCTCTCCAACCCGATTGTTAGTTGGACACGTGTGCGCACCACAGCAGGCCGATCCAACTATCTATCGGCCGAGAGTTTATTGTATATGTGTCACGTCCCTTAGGTACCTACTAGGTACCAAGCCGCTGGAAAAATTTGGTTTATAAAAGTTGACCACAATCTCTTCACGATTTTTCTTTGCCCCGTCAGCGCACGTTTATTTTAGAACCAAATTAGAACCTACCATTACCTACCTAGTCCCGTCTGTGGAGTTTGGTAGGTACCTTTGTGAGCCTAAGTAAATCAAACTACAGCCCTGGATGGAACTCACGCGTAAAATATTATGTTTTAGAATCTATCCCGATTGGGACATATTGGGCCGACCGGGAAGATATTGAAAATGAAGTTTTTTGTATGCATTGAAAGGTTTAGTGGCGGTGGGAATGTGCCATATCACCTTCACATAAAAATTGCTTAGTTATTATCTTCGAAATACAAAGTGGTAGGTAGGTAGTAAATGGGCTACCCCTTTTTTTCTTTTTAAGTGTTAATTAGGTAGGAATTCGAACGATCTAAATATCACAAATTACAAAATGCATACAAAATTATTCTTAATTTTGGCTAAAAAAGGTTGTGGAATCATAATTTTCAGTCACAATATTCATAACTTCAATCCCACCCAGATCTTAGTAGAGGTCTAACAACTTAGGTAAGTACCTACTTTTAAAGTAGGTATTTTAGGTACCTACCTACCTACCTACCATAACAACCAGACAAAATACTTGTTACCTACTTAGGTAGGTAGGTACTTATAAAGTACATAAGTGCCTTATATCGGCGCGATGTATGGATCAGAGTGTTGGGCAATGAAGAAGACTGATGAAAGGAGAGTGCATGCTACTGAGATGCGGATGTTGAGATGGATGTGTGGGGTGACACGTTTGGATAAAGTAAGGAATGAGGATGTAAGAGGAAGTTTGAAAGTGGCGCCTGTTATTGAAAAGGTGAGGAGTGCTAGGTTAGCTTGGTATGGACATATTATGAGGAGGGATGAAAACCATATTACCAAGAGAGTGATGACTGATGAGTATGAATGTGACTGGGTACGCAAGTAGAGGAAGGCCGAAGAAGAAGTGGTTGGATTGTGTGAAAGAGGATATGAATGTGAGAGGAGTGGATTCTGAGTTGGCGAATGATAGAGGTGAGTGGAAGAAGAAAACATGTTTTGTCATGTCATGGGGAATGATGAAGTGCCTTATATCGGCCACCCACAACAAAGTTCAAGCAAGTATTCTGTGGTTCAAGCCACTCTATTGCAAGACTATACACTGAAGTGCAACACACGAGATATCAATATCAATCTGAGGATGAAGAATTCTGTAGCTACACACTTCTTGGTACCTACACACTCATTACAGAATGGACTTGAATGTGGTTTAACGAATTTCACCAGAATCGAATCGAAAAATGAAATCATAACAAGCCGCATAGATCATTATTTGTGCGATACCTACTTACCAATCACAAGACGTTTACTGCGCGGCGATCGGCACTGTTATGGCAGATCATCGCATGACGTGACGGTAGTTAAGTTACCTGTATTGAAAACAAGCCTACCTATATAGGCTGCCCCAGTTTATGCCTCACGAATAAATAATAAAATTACTTATAAAAGAAAAATTAAAAAAGATTGAATGGAGTTCACATTATCCGATCCGATATCGACACGATATCGGGGCAAGTAAAATGCCAAAATTACATTAATTAATTAAATTTTTTAATGCCTACATGCCCACTATTTGCAAGAGTTAGCATTTCCTTATGTGACAGGTTGTAAACACATCGCCGCTATTAGAAAGTTATCTAAAGAACTGGTTTCCTCACGATGTTTTCTTTCACCGTTTAGAGCTCGTGTTATCGCGCATTTAAATTTTTTGAAACGAAAAATCTATTGATGAGCACGGCCAGGATTCAAACTTACGACCTTTGAATCGAAAGTCGAGCACTCTCCCAATCGGCCACCCTTGGGAATCCCATATCTTTACAACCCCTTCATCGATTACTTACGTTCATTATCTTCTTCTTCATAAAGTGCCTCTCCAGTTAGGTACTGAAGATCGGCGGTCATCCTCTTTAACTCTTCCTTGTTTTGGGCTATTCTAAATAGGTCTTCAGCCTTTTTGATGCCTGTCCACTGCCTTATATTTTGCAGCCAGGACAGTTTTGTCCTACCAACAGATCTTTTGCCTTGTATCTTCCCCATCATGATGATTTGCAGCAGTTGATAACGGTCATGTCGTAGGATGAGCGAGGTAGCCAACTTTTCTCTGCTTGATGGTTCGTAGGTACAAGGTTAGTTTTATTGATTTGCATTCGCTGTAGTAGGTAGGTACCTACTTACTTCAACATTGGTAACTTTCTGTGTCCAGCTTATGCGGAGCATGCGGCGGTATACCCACATTTCAAACGCCTCTATTCTTTTGCGAAGACGCTCATTATGCTCCACAGCACCATAGCACAACTTATTGACCTATCAAGTTTCATGCAGATTGGATAAGCGGTTGGATAAGTTATGCGAGAACATAAAAATGAAACATAGGTAAGTACAAACAAACATAGGTACCTACAAAGCAAAATCGCCTACCTAACTTGCCACTAAGATTTTAGCTCGCTTTGCTCGCTCGATTGAATATTTCGAAAAGAAACTCAAAAGACATGGTTAACGGAAAAAATAAAAAAAGAACCTGTAGGTATACCTACGTACCTACCTACCTACCTACTTACACTGTATGACCATACAAATTGCAGCTTCAAATTGGATTAGGTACCTACCTACCTATAGTAGATAGGTACCCTACAAAAAAATAAAATAAACCAACCTGTAGGGATATTGCATGCAGATAAGCGGCGTATCAAATTGTTCCCGATGAATGCCAGATCAGTCTGCTGACATTCTCGCCGTTTAGACTTAGGTAAGTACTTACCTAAGTAGGTACCTACATTTTATAAATACCTAAGTAGGTAGGTAGGTTACTTACTTTGGCAGAATCAATACTTTTTTGTTTTTTCATTTGTACTTAGGTATAAGAGGAATGTCTGCACCTTATGCTAACATCTAGGTTTTTAGGGTTTATATTGTTTGTAATATAATATATCTGGTCTACTTACTTGCTAAGGGTAGTAGGTACTACCTACCTATTATTATTTACATGGCCCACCCACTTTACTATTTAATTAGGTACTCAGGTACAATATCTAGACTAGACATTTAATTTTGTAACCACGTCACGCCATCTAGTAACATTGCGATGAATTTATGTAAATTTTACATCCGTATCCGGAGCCGGAGGTACAAAAATGGCATCCGTGTGCTGGTGCTGGTGTGCTGTCACCGTAGATATATCTTTGCTACCTAGTTTTTATACCTAAATGTAGCTTGATAAAGCTAACAAAATTAAATAAAGGATGAAAAATTGTATTTTTATAAAAATATCGTGGGGTTAGGGTTGTGATTGTGACTTATATATATAATATATGATAACCGGGTCAACCGATTCACGCTACATCACTATTACGTCAAAATTCGCTACAGAGCAAAAAAAAGTGCGAAATAATCCTATCAAATTATGAAGGCGGTTAGAATGATTGGTTTCAAACTGTTTACACGGCTACATAAATTATTAGTATAACCCGAGCCGGGCGGTTTGAGAACGATCATGAGCACAGTGCGTGTCTTGCAAAAATAGATTTTCTTACAATTTTTACGTATCGTGACGTGTTATCAGGATAAATTGAACCGCTAGCCGCTGCAGAGCAAAACACGGCAGTTTTCTCACAGAAAACATTGTTTTGTGCCTAAAAAAAACTCTGTAATGTTTAAATCTTTGATCAGCTCTTTGGTAACTGAAGCCTGCTGTCAAGAGGTGGGTAAGTTTTTATTAATTTTGCGAAGGATTTCTGTCGAATTTTGTGGATATTGAGAGATTTATAGATGATTTTCGCTTGTATGCGGATATTTATTCTATGGTCTTTTATTATCTACCTACTGTCCTTGAGTCTGTCCTTGAACCTGCAGAGGAAACAGGCGCACTGAATGCGGCGTTACAATTTCGCTTGACAACACCTTGACGAGTTGTTTTACCATTGGTAGATATGTACTAATCACTACATCATTGTATTTCTAATTTACATAGTTTCACGACTTACATATTAGATAACCAGACTAACCTCTTTGACCTTAGGTACTAGCGAAATAAAATAAAAAATATTGAACTGTTCTATTTTCAAACTTTATCTTAGAAAAACTGAATTCAATTGTCATTATTTACATACCTGAACTTCTAAAACACATTTAATATGTCAGGCCACTGTAGATGATAGTTTTCTAATAAGTAGTTGAATGACGGACTTTAATAATATCATTGCTTTATCATAAAAGATAACAATCCCTTATCTATTACGTCAATTGGTGATGACAATCAACTCAGTTCAAACCAAATCTTCACTCCAAAATGACATCTCGTCGGGTAATTTAACACATTTTTAATTGTTAAATAATGATACATTTAACACCAATACTGTGTTTTAAATTATAATGTTTGTTTATATCATTTTTAAGTGATTTGTGTGTTCATGTGATAAGTGAATGATCAATGTGGCTTGTAGGAAAATGTGGCTTATTTTATATGAAGTTGGTTTGAATTTATCTTGTGCTTGGATTTTCATTTATCTTGGTATAATGTCATCGGTTAATGTCACTAGATTGCTGTTTGTGGTATGCTATCTTAGACCCTTAATGCCTTTGAAAGTTAACCCTGTCCATGTTCTTTACACAATTTTATATTCCTTACCTTTTTTTTATTAATCAAGTGCATTGTTTTTATTCGGCTGACTGTCAAGTCACAGGAAAGTTTTCTCCATTTTCTTAAATCACGGTCCTTATAAGTGCAATTAGTGCGCTTATGTATGGCAATAATGTATTTTGTTGGTCACCTCTGACTACCCCCTTCAATTCAAATTCAAAGCCTTAATTTGGTGATTACCTATATAGATACAATTTTTTAAATGAAATACCTAATAGGCATAATTATGTTTGTACACATCAGTCCGGTTGTGAATCAGGGTGTCCTGATGACACATAGGCCTCCTCTAACTTCTTCCATTCTTGTCTATTCCTTTCACATATCCTCAACAAGCCGAGGTCGCTCCTCGAAGCCTGCGAAGGCCACAGGAAACTTCTGTGCTTCTGGGAGGAGCTAGGCTGGCTCCATAACTAGTGAGCCAGGTCATCCCCATGCATAAAGGACCACCTTTGAGTCTAAATGCGGAAAAGGGAGTCCCTATACATACATACTATTCCTTTCACTTATCCACAGCGGTTCTATAATATTTTTAGTGTCTTCCTCTCATTATTTTGTTGTATTGTGAGATCTATATTGTTGGATTTTTGGTCGATTTTTCTGTTGGCTCTAAAATGATGTGGATGGTCCATCTCCTTTTTAGTTGTTTGCATTTTTTGTTTACCTAGTTCTTCAAATTTTGTTATCTTTCTTATTTCAGTTGCTACCCTCTAAAATCTAAATTTAAAAATGTCTAAAGATCTTAAAGAACATGTCTACCACACCTTAGGAGTACAGTCATGATCATTATTTCATTATTTTAAATTTGCTTACACCATTGGCCAAGTGAGATAATAATCATTGTACAATACTACATTATTTGCGCTAGGTACGATTTTATCCATTGTGTATTATTAAAATAGTAAAGAAAACTTCATTTATGTATGACCTAGGAACTAAATATATAACTACACTTGATAATAATAAGTCTCAACAATCTTATAGTTAGGTATGTAGGTATAGTTAGGTGTTCATATCATGCTCCATGACCTAAATTGCTGCTGCTGCTGATTGGATAGCAACTGTAGAGTCGCGAGTAGCCCGCGAATTTCAAAATTTTCTTAAATTTTTTTGCAATTTGCAGGGCTAAAATCAGGTTGCATCCTGCCTGATCAAAATATGATTCGCAAATAATGTATTATGTATTTCCATAATAATAAACAAAAGAAAACAAAACGTGATTTTATTTTGATAGTTTTATTTAAAACAAATATCTGGCTTCCAAATGTTATTGTTTTTAAACTGAAAAATCTTATCAAAATTTTCAATTCCGACGGGATTAAATACCCAAGTGTGGATTAACACTATAACAAAATAAAGTTATTGTTTTAAACTAACTGCATTGGCATTTTAGGAGAAATTAATTGAAGTCTAAGCAAAAAGGAGTGAAAACGTCCCACCAGTCACATTGGAATGCCCCATTTGTCAATTACACAAACAGAAACAACACATCATAACAAAAAAAAATTTAACATTGAAATTAGTTTGGTTTAGTATCAGAAATAGTAGAAGTCAATAGTTCACATATTGACAAGATTAGATAAGTGTACAATTTACAATTTTGTAGAATGTAATTTTATTTACTTTTCTATTAAAAAGTAGCAAAAATTCTTGTAACAAATAAGTTCTGCTAAATTATATTTTGTCCCTGACTCAAGTTGTAAGTTCATGGCGAAATATTTGCCTTCCGCCTTTGTTTTCAATAGCATGACTAAAGGTGCTCAAATATGGATCTATACTGTTTATGAATAAGATTCAAAATGCAATAGATGCTTATTGCATACATTGGAATTTCGGAATTGTCCCTGACTAAAGTTTTGCTTTTCCACTGTTAATACTTATTTTTTCCCCAGGGGGCCGGTTATTTAAAAAGGGCTGATACAGAGAAACTCCATGAAATATTCCTGAAATACGCCACCGTCGAAAAGAACGGTGAAAAGTGCATCACCAGTGAAGATTTTGTTAGGAAGTACCTTGGACTATTCGACGAAGGTATGTATCTACGAAACACGAATCTTACTGCGTTGACACCACATAAGAAATAAGAAATCAGATGTTAGGGTCATTCAGCTTTACTCGTAATTATTGTACCATATTAAAAAGTACTCTTTGCTTATAGGTAAGACATTCCTACTTTAACCTTAACTGTTCCATAACAAAACAGCGGGCTGATAGTCTAAAGCCGGGGTCCCACGGCCTGTAAAATAATAGGCCAGATCACGCCAGGCCAGACCGACAGGCCATGGGAACCGTCGCTCCCGATGATGCCTGTCGTCGCCCGCGGTCGCCCGTCCGATCCGTCGGGTCAATAAAAACATTTTTACTTTACTTTTTAACATGTCTCTTCCTTGGTCGTCAAATTGGGCTCAAACTGTTAAAACGATCGCGTAGGTATCTTTTGTCACGTTCGGTCTTATCTATACCAAAGTATAAAAAGCTCTATTTTACTTCCAGATGACTACAATAAGGAATCAGTCAAGCTTATCGCGGGAATCGTGGATATGGACAAAGATGGATTCATTTCCTTCTCGGAGTTCCAAGCATTCGAGGGCCTGTTGTGTGTTCCGGACGCGTTGTACAAAACCGCCTTCCAGCTCTTCGATACCAATGGCAACGGGCTTGTGGCTTTTGGTACGTAATGAAAACATTTTTATTCATTAGTTTATTAGAACCTATTACCTAGGTTCTAATAAACTAATGAATAAAAATAAAATAAATAAAAACTAGCAGCGCCCTCGCGGCGTTGCCCCCGTAGTGATGGTATATGGTGATGATGATGATGATGAAAAGTAGCCTATAACCTATATAACCTTCCTCAAGAGCTTAGCTATCAAATGCAGAAATAATTTTTCAAATTCGACTGGTGGTTCCTGAGATTAGCGCGTTCAAACTCTTTCGCTTTATAAAATTAGTATAGATATAGATAGTTAAACGGTATCGGGACAGACTAAAAAGAGCCTAGTCTTAAGTTTAAGGTCGTTTATTTTTTTCAGATACAAAAAATAATAGTTTCCTTACAATGAGATTAACATAGATATAATAATCAAAACGTAATCATCACACTGGAGCTGTCCCTAGTGTAGGCAGGCAAATATCACTCGAAACATGTTGTACATACGTGAGTTTTTAGTGTTGCTTTAAATAAGTTTATGTTTTCACATTTTCTTTATGTTGTTGAGCAGTGAATTGAGAGTCTAGTCTCAATTAATCAAAATCTGTCAAATTGATAAGAAACATTTAATACCTACCTCGCTTGTAAAATGCATAATTCAAGGTAACAGAAGCCACGAGCATTACAGTACTCTTCATGCCGAGGTCGAATCAGTAGCATGCTAAAGGTACTTCAAAATAGTTCTAATTTTAGATTTCCGATGCAAAAGTTCGATTCAATGTTGAACCTTGATAGTGAAGTCTTAGGGCTTGTTTCAAAATCTTTGAGTAAAGTGTAAAAAGGTTAACTCGACAAGTAAAAGTGACTAATGGCAGCTGCAAATAATTATCTGCTGGTTAGTCCTACTTAGCGGTGGTGAAAATCGTAAGCTTACTTCTCACTTTAATTGAAAATATGAAAAAGATTAACAACAGTAAGCATAGTCAAAGAAAAACATATTAAAAGTAGGTACATATCTAAACAATATTTGCATTAAAAACTATACCTAAGTATTCTAGCAGTTATTTAATTCCCTGATGTCTTTGAGGGAGGAGGCTTATACCCAGCAGTGGGCTAATATTTGAACTGCCAATGATGATGATGTCTTTGATTCCCATAGTTCAGGATTTGCTTAGTGGAAGGTCTAGAAAACCATTTTTTTGCTTCTATAGTTCTATACTATTCTAAACTATTAAACCAATTTCAATGTTTCAGACGAATTCGCCGAGGTCATGCGTAAGACGGCTCTCCACAAGAAACTCCCTTTTAACATGGAAAGCACATTCGTCCGTCTCTACTTTGGCAAGGTAAATATCCGAATTACCAGTCACAAGCGTAACTAAAACTATTATAATGTTCGGTGCTAAAACACTGGTTGCATTGGCTACGATGTGAGGTTGTACTATAGAATATATAATAAAATTGCCACTGTCACAAAGGAGGAGGTTCTCAATTCGTCAGAATCTTTTTTTATGTGCTTTTTTTTAAGTATGTTCACCGATTACTCGAAGACGCCTGGACCGATTTGGAAAATTCTTTTTTTGTTTGAAAGATTACTTATACTTTCCGATTAGTGACACAAAAATTTGGTCAGGATCTGTTGAGGATCTTCGGAGTTATAAGCAGAAATGCACCTCGAGAGTGCTGAAAATTGCGCAGCTTATAATATTGAAGTCGGTTTTTTTTCAATTTTTAATTTCGCCACTTGTTTATACAGGATAAGAAGAGGCTAGTCACATATCCGGAATTCAGTCAGTTTCTTCACGACTTCCACGAGGAGTATGGAGTGGAGGCCTTCAAGAAATGCGACCGGGACGGCACCGGCTTCATCAGCACTGGTGACTTCAAAGATATCATGCTGTCTGTCAAAAACCATCTACTAACTAAAGACTTGAAGAATAAGGTTATTAATGTAAGTGAAATGCGTATACTAGCCCAGCGGGCTTAAAAAGGTCGCTGTAATTGTATGCTGTCTCTTTTCACTCTCAGTCAATAAAAAAAGAGATGGCATATAGTTCAATTCCTAATGTGATTCTGCTAAGTGTAGCGACCATTTTAAGCCCGCTGTTTAGTCAAATAATGTGGGCGTGTAACAAAATGTATTTGGACATATCTCTGACTGTCCCCTTAGACATCATCAAAGGATCTTAAAAATGCCTAAAAAGATCTGAGATAATGTCTCCCGTGCCTGGGGAAACATTCGTGATCATATTTTCATTTTTTTTTGTTTAGTCAAAATAGACCTAGACTTCCTGTAGATTGAACTGTTGTCCTATCTTCATTGACATCAGAGCATAGATTTAGTATAGCTAGATTGCTGGAAAAATTCCTTCTCAGTCACAAGGAGAAAATACAAAATTCTTGTGAAAAAAAACCGGTCAAGTGCGAGTCGAACTCGTACGCCGAGGGTTCCGTACCTAGCCATGGTGCCAATTAAGCTAGTCCGGTTAATTGTATGAGCGCCCATACAACTCGGAGGACAATTTTAATTGGCGTCAACTATGTATGTATGGGAACACCCTTTAATTAATTTAATTTTCAACTTTTTTAACTTTTTGGAATTTTTCCTTTATTTGTGCTATAAGACCTTGCTTTTTGCCAAACGTTATTCTAGGTCAACGGGAACTACCATTTAGGTTTTCGACCCAAAACCTCTAGGGTACTTCCGGTTGACCTAGAATTGTCAATTTTGGTTACAAGCAAGGTCTTCCAGCACAAGTAAAGGGAAAATTCCGAAAAATAAAAAAAGTTGATAATAGGCATGGTGACAGTAATCAAGTATCGCCAAAATATTTATCTGATCTAATGAAATAGGATTCAAAGATTTTGAAAAATGTATTTATTCTCTTATTAATGTCGAGATTACTAATTTATTTGCTAAAATAAATCTACAAAATACAACAATCCGCCATGATAGCCAAAACGCTCGCCGGTGTCATGGCGTCTGTCATTGCGTCTCGTCTCGGTAAACATCCTTTTGTTTCTATAGTAATTATGTAGGTATCACTGGTTGATATACCGATCCGTGACGTAAAAACAGACGCCATGACACCGGCGAGCGTTTTGGCGTGAATTTGAAAATTTAAATTTAAATGTACTTTTATTGCACAAAAACCTTAATTTTCTACAGAAATATGATATATTTTAGACATAATAGATACTTCTGAATATCATAGAAGAGATTTTGAAAATTAGGATTCATGCCCATTAAGGTAAGTTTTGGTACTCACAAGTTTTCACGAAAACCTAAATTTGCCTATATCTTTTTATAGTGTTGACTCAGGACCTTGATTTTTATACTCACAATAGGGACTATAGACCTTAGTATATGGTATAAATTTCAACTTGCTAGTTCTACCCGTTCCTAAGATAATCGATGGTGACACACGGACAGACGGACAGACAGACAGACAGACAGACGGACAAGAAAGTGATCTTATAAGGGTTCCTTTTTTTACCTTTTAAGGTACGGAACCCTAAAAAGAGATACGGCATAATATTTCTCGTCCCTTACTGCCTTGCCTTTTCCAAATCAATGGTGCAAACGTAACCGCGTCACTTTTTCTTGGCCGGAACATCTATGTTCTGAAGTGTAAATATAAGTACCACGAAAATATGGATTTACTTCATTTTTTGCCCCTTTTGGCGGCATGCTAGCTAGTAGTCTAGATATCCTAGGTCTATGCAAGAGAAAAACAAAAAATATTGTTTCTATTATTTGGTGAACTGTCGATCTCGTAATTTGTTGATCTAGTGAACTATTGTTATAATAGGTAGGGGTGTTGATCTTGTGAACTTTGACAAAGTGAATTTTGATCTAACGTACCCGATGATACATATTTTCCGAGGTCATTTTAACCAATGTAAATTGAACTTAGCCAAAATAGATTAGTGATTTGTACAGAGAAGTTACTTTAGTTATTTAAATTTTCCAGGCATCGGGCTTCCCCCATGGCGAGAGAAAGATTAGCTTTCCCTACTACATGGCATTCAACAGTCTTCTCAACAACATGGAGCTGATAAAGCGGGTATACCTGAACGCGACCAACGGCCATCGTAGCCAGGAGGTGACGAAGGAACAGTTCCTGCATTCAGCTCAAATGATGAGTCAGATCACTCCTCTGGAGGTCGATATACTGTTCACGCTGTGTGACGCCATCAGTCATAGCAATGGGTAAGCTCTTGGCAGTTTTAAGCCATGAGGGACGCACCGTTAGAGGCTGTTTTTCATAATGAATGCTCCCCTAGACCTATGTGGATCCTTTGTCATGGCTTTTAGCATTAGCCATGACAAACGGCTAAGGTCCGTATGGCGTAATTAATTATGAAAATCCATTATGACTTTCTGCTTCTACTTTACAAGAAACTAGATTTGGTGTCCGAAAAGGTACACTACATACCTACTTATATCATACGAAAGAAAAATAGTTTGCTAAAATTATGAATCTGTCAAATCCATTAATCCAATTACTTAAATAATTTTAGGTTTTATTGGAAGTTATAAGCGTAAGTAATTCATAATGATTATTGTTAATTTGTATTAATTATTTAATTTTAAATGCAGTTTTTACCAGTTTTCATTAGATTGGAGCTATTACAAACTTTCAATATTAAAATTCCCCGTTATCAGATAAATGTCTTGGATGTTTTACTCAGAAACGATAAGCGATCACGGAGACGCCATCAATCGACCAGATATCAAGTTTATTCTATAATTCGGGTCTTTTGTGGCTAACTAGGGTTAAAAACAAAACATTTAAACATTAAAAAAAACATTAAATTAACTCTGAAGTCGTAATACCATTAACAATGCAATGAGTACCTACTTTATACAATGCAAATGTATACCGACTGTATACTTTTGCATTGTATGAAGTAGGTACGTAAAATGACAGCTATTCAATCTTTTTTTTTTTCCAGACTAATGTTATTTTATTTGCAAAAACATTAGACCATTGGCGTAACCTTGTTATAGTTCGCGTCATGTAAAAAGAACGCTGGAAGAAAGTGGAGGGGTGTGTTTTGTCTCATGTTTGCGAATAGGTAACCCATGCGCAAACATGAGACAAAACATATCCCCTCCACTTTCTTCCAGCGTTCTTTTCACATGACGTGACCTATACCTATATTAGTATTTGTATTTACGCTTGCTAATATTATCTAATCTACGTTGAGTAGATAACTACTAGATCGCAATGACTTGTGCTTATCAACAGCTGTAGTACGATAGTAAAACTTGTTCGTAACAAAACACTCTTTGTTGTCAAGGAATAACGCTACTGTTCAATTGTCTTCCCATTTGCTAAACACGGGCATTTGCCAAAAATGCCTCTGACTGAGATTATCCCCCTTCTTTATAAAAGACTAGCTGACTCCCGCGGCTTCGCCCGCGTGGACTACTATTTTGTTTATCCCACGGAAACCGTGCATTTTTCGGGATAAAAAGTAACCTATGTCCTATTCCCGGTCATTCATTGTCTATCTATGTTTCAAATTTCAGCCAAATCTGTTCAGTGGTTGTCGAGTTATAGAGGAACAAACATACATCCAAACATCCATCCAAACATCCCAACTTTCGCATTTATAATATTAGTGTGATAATATAATATTAGTGTGATAGTGTGACTAGCGACCCGCCCCGCCTTCGCCTGGGTTAACATTGTTGCAATATCCAATGAAACTTAATTATCAGAGTTGGTCATTAGTTCAGATTATAATTTTGTTCAACATCTAATAGTCTAATATTCGTTCCAGACGCATCGTATACAATGATCTCAACACTATAACCCCAGAGCAATACTTCAAGCAAGTAACCCGAAGAGTGGCCGAAATCAAAGCAGTCTCCGTAAGTATCTTGTATCTCCCTCACACACACTGTCACCTCTCTTTCTAACCTCTCGTACATTTGCAGGAGCCGTCCGAGCGATACCCTTAAAATGTATGTGTAGGTAATTTTAGGTGTCTTCACACGGCTGGCTATAATATAAGATTATCCAAAGCTATGTTTTTAAATACTGAAGTTTAGTTATTACCCTCATTAATAAATATACTTACCTAATCTGTTGGTCTGATTATGTTTATCTATAGAAATGTGGACTTTATTTGTCCTTTTTGAGCACATTATGGCAAATTGTTTCACCTTACAAACTCCTCATTTTTATTTCATTTCATTTTTAATCTCGTTCAATAAACTTTGGGGACTACCTACCAATAACTGAAATACTTATATGTAGAAGATCTGTAGCCATCTATATTAGTTTCGGGAGAGTAACAAAACATTGTAATAAAAATTACTACTTAGTGCATTGTATTTTGGACTGACTTCAAAAAAAAGAAGGTTCTCAGTTCTCAGTCTTCGAAATCATCTTTTTTTATGTATGTCCACCAATTACTCGAAAACGCCTGGATCAATTTGAAAAATTATTTTCTTGTTTGAAAGGGTAAGTATACTTTCCGATTGGTGCCACGAAAATTTGGTGAGGATCTTCGACAGAAATGCACACAGAAAATTGCTCAGCTTATAACATTGAAGTCGGTTTTTTATTTTTTTTTATTTAGCTAAGTACTTACTTGTTTACATCTTTGTCGAAATGGAAATTTCATATCTCAATAATGTATAGCTTATAATATAGCCAGCCGTTCGAAGTGGAATTTAGACTTTATGTGTATGTAATAAGAGTTTTGGAAACATCACTAACTTATGGTCTATGTTTTTCTGTTTCTTTCAATGCGCAAAAGGATGAGGTAAATATAATAAGTGAGCCTTATCGATTGTTAGAGTATTTGGGGCAAATGATGGTAAGTAGAGGTCGAAGTTTATGATGTTTCTACATTTCGACGGCCCCACCGAATAAATGTGCAAAGGCTCTTGCCGTAAATTTTTTTTTTTTCGTTTTTTGGATTTATTGGCTTAAAATACACCTCAAATTTTTTTAGATTTATTTACCAATTAATTTTGGATTTATTGTATTCCGAATGTTTATTCTACGGAAAATAAAAACACCAAACTCACACGAATATTGCAATAATGTGATTGGCACACTGTCTACTCTTATACATTTCATGCAAACTTACTTTGGAATATTATTTGTCGCAAGTAAAATTTTTTAAAACAATTTTGCACTTTTAATATGCATCGCTAATTACAAGAATAACCGTGTAACTATCTAATAGTAACCATTGCCAAATCCTAATATCCACAGTAAAACAGGGCATTAATAAGTTACAGTTTTAGGTAATTACAAATTTTCCCACGAATAATAGTGCAAACATTGAAAACGAACAGCCGCCAAAGATTTGTTACAAGAATAAACGTTTAAAAGAGGTTTTTTATTAATTTCTCGTGAACTATCAATATTTTCGTTTTTTTTTTTGGTAGAAATAAAGGTTGTTTTTTTGTCTTTAATTTGGTAGAACATTATATTGACGTACATCTAACCAATAATGAGATTAATGAGTTATACGTTTTTAGGCTCTCCTGTAAAGTTACTGTTTTGACTTTGCACGTTTATTCGGTGAGGCCGTCGATTTGAGTTTACTTCATTTTTGAACATAGTCTTGTTTTGGTCCTTTTAAATTAGCTTTGGGAGCCATAATTATGTAGCAGATACAATAAGCAAATATCTTTCAGCAATAAAAGTTTGTAGATATTCTCAATTCTCAAAGAAAACGAAAATATATGGTTCCCGTGGGATACAAAAAGGGCAAAGTCGCAGGCGTTCGCTAGTTTGTAATCCTTGATAAATACTTTTTAAGCTATAGCAGTAGTAATACTGTCAAGCTGTGTTTGCAAAAAAATACACATAACGTTGAAATTTTACTCAAATGGAGAGAAGATACTGGTTCAGATGAATTATTGGATGAAGTGATAGAGAAAGATAAACAAATTGATCCACAATTATAAGGCAGTCATCATTCAAAAGGTGTTCAATAGTAAAAAAATATAAAGATAGATAATTATTTATTGTATCCAACTTAAAACTAACCGAAAAAAATAACAAAGTGAAAAACTAAAAGCAGAAGGTACAATGGGCGGTCTTATCACTATAAATAAGCTAATAAAGTAGGTATTTTAAAAATTAACCAAAGCATTTAGATTGGGTATAGGGACCAAAACATCTCTATTATTTTTTAGCTAAATCATCGTACATTACCATGAATTGTACACAACTCTAACATCTTTAATCGCTACCTTGTAAATTTACACAATACTTTTATTTCTTAACATAGTAAGTAACAAACAGAAAAGAAGAAAACTTGGAAGGGCCTAATGCGACTTAACTTATTATAAAATTATGTAATGCCTTTGTACACTTAAATGTATTTAGATTAAAGCTACAAATTTTATTTGAACTGAATATCTCTTAACATTAGGCCCCCTGTTTTCACTAAACCGAAGCTACATTACGAGGGTGGTCTGAAAAGTTTCCGGCCGTGACAAGAAATAATGGTTTTTTAATCTATGAATTATTTTATATTTCAACATAATCATTTTTCAGGGCTATATACCAATCCCAAAAGTTTTCTACCTTTTGTAACCTTTCTAAAAATTCGATTGCTCTAACCCCTAAAAATGAGCCTTATTTTCAGCAGTTAACTCATTGTGAGTTCAATTTTATTTTCATCTGAGTCAATTTTTGATGTTTGTTTACAATAAATTGTCGCTTGATACTAACTCTTACGAATAAGATAGACAAAGAAGCAATTCGAATCTTAATTCATGAAATTTTGCTATGATGGGTACGCAAGTGCGCGTGTGTGTTTATTGTCAATTGTGAGCAAACGCGGCAGCCATATTCCGGAAAGCATTTTAATGTCTAAATGGGTTGTTAAAATATTTAACTCTCATTTAATTAAGATGTCCATAGACTCAGTAATCTAACGCACATTTACTCTCCGGTCGGTTATTACTAAAACATATATTTTTTAAATCATTTCTGAATTGGGGGCATCATTTGAACGACCAGGACGTTCTTCATCAAAAATGCTTGTAAGGTCACATTTTAGTTCAGCTGTTCAATATTTTATGGTTTTTAACGACGGAACAGAGTCCTAAGTTTACTATGGAAAACTAAATTTTATTCTTATCACTCTTTTTCTATTTCAAAATGAGTAGTCTATCGCCAATCGGTGTTCGATTTTTACCATTGTTGTAAAATCACAAAAGTTGGTTTGTTTAAATGGCTGTCATTTAAAAAATAAACCATCTAGAGAGTTCACAATTTGACAGTATTGCTGTAAAATGTTAAGTTAGTGAAAAATAACACATTTTTAATATTAGCAGTGTTATATCTAACTTAGGTCGGAAACTTATCAGACTGCCCTCGTATCTACCACAGAACAGAAAAAGTAGAGGTATTACAAACCCCTTAAAACTGTCAGATCTAGCGAAATAGAAGCATAACTCTATGCGCTCACAATTAAACAGTAAGTAAGTAAGCTCGTATGAGCAAGTGGCCAACTCTGGTGACGGAGTTTTTAGGCCGCCTCCCTGTTTAGGCGGCCTAAAAACTCCGTCACGAGCAGTGCAAGTACTCGTGGTATAGATCGCTAAATTTGACATTTCAAATAGACAAAATTCAATAAAATTATTTTTTATTGGTAAACGCAATTTGAGTCATTTTTGTCTCATCAGCCGCATGTCGGATGCGTTGTGGGCCAAAGCCACTACAGAGTGGACGCCTCTGAACAGAAAACGACCTCGTGGCAGACCACGCCGTAGATGGAGAGATGAGCTGGATGCCTATTTGAAGGATTGGTCCACAGTAGCTCAAAATAGGGATGACTGGAGAGAAGGAAGGGAGGCCTTTGCCCTGCACTGGGACGTTACAGGCTCATAATAATAATAATAATAAGATCAACCAGCAATAGAAAATGATGTGCACTTGGCTTAGGCCCGTGCTCGTCATCAAATTACCGACTCAAATGAGTCGAGCCGATAAGAATCAAAAACAAATAATAATAATATGCTACCTCTACTTCTCTTTTTGTTCTGTGTTAGCATTTCTGCTCAACAAGAGATGTTAAATGGTTTATTGAGTAGAGCCTGGTAAGCTAATTATGATAATGTACAATGCTAAGAGTTTCATAGCATGAGATACAAACATACCTCACAAACACTACCATGCTCATTACTGCTCAGTGACTAACATTCACAGACAATTTTGATACTTTTTAAGCTATCATTGCACTTGAAAACTTAAATCGATACAGTCGGTAGCAAACATTTCAGACAGTAAAAAATAGAAACAATATAAAATGTTAACTCTTACCCTATTATTCATATTAATTTGTCAATTTAGCAAGATTTTAGAGAATGTTTTTTTCTTGTCACTCACATTTAATTAAAAAGAGATGGCAACAGAATTATCAGCTTGAGCTCCAGCAACCTTAGCAGTCTATTATGTGCCGAGAGTTCGAGTTCTAGTTTGTACATTTTTTGAGATGTTTATCCTAAAAGGGATTAAGAATGTTAAATCACATAACACTTATCACACTTCACACTATTATTATAAATGCGAAAGTTTGGATGTATGATTGTTCCTCTATAACTCGACAACCACTGAACCGATTTGGCTGAAATTTAAAACATAGATAGATAATAACCGGGGATAGGACATAGGCTACTACATATAATCCACGGCGGAAGCTAGTAACAATATATTCGTTTGATAAACCGCCGGAAGAACAAGAAATTATAGTTTTCATTAGAAGCCTGGAGATTGTTACTATTGACTGTATCGACACAATACATGATCACATCAGAGTTTGGTAAATACCTGTTTGCTTTGTTCCAGAGCCCGGAGGAGAGAGGCGTGATTATACAAATTCTGGAGAGTACTTACAGATTTACTCTCGGTTCTTTTGCTGGTGGTAAGTTTTGAACCCCATTATTACTCCGTTTATTCACATCGGAAGTGACAGTTGGAAGAAGTTAAGCAATTAAAGACTAGGCAAGGTGAATCTGCAAGCAGCACTCACATTCAATTAAGGCTGGATTCGACCAAAAGTCATCTTATTCTAGTGTAACTAGCCGACTTCATTCGAAATACAATTGTTTAGAAAGCGCAACCGAACATTATTATGTGCATACAAATTATCCTGGTAATAGGGTGTCAACTTTATATACATACATACATAAAATCACGCCTGTTTCCCATCATAGGGGTAGGCAGAGGCCACAGATCACCAGAATAACTTTACTAGTCAACTTTACAATGTCAAAATATTCAAACAAAGTAAGTATACCTTAGTATTATAGTTCTATAAATAAACGTTTCGACCAACAGCTGTCGGCGCCTCAGCCGTCTACCCCATCGACTTAGTGAAGACGCGGATGCAGAACCAACGGTCGGGCTCGTTCATCGGTGAAGTCGCTTACAGAAACTCATGGGATTGCTTCAGAAAAGTCGTCCGACACGAAGGCCTCTTAGGATTGTACCGAGGCTTGGTGCCACAGCTCATCGGAGTCGCTCCGGAGAAGGCTATCAAACTTACGGTGAGTGGAACTTTAACATCCGTATAGAAACTCATGGGATTGCTTCAGGAAAGTCGTCCGACACGAGGGTCTCCTAGGATTGTATCGAGGCTTGGTGCCACAGCTCATCGGAGTCGCTCCGGAGAAGGCTATCAAACTTAGGGTGAGTGGAACTTTAACATCCGTATAGAAACTCATGGGATTGCTTCAGGAAAGTCGTCCGACACGAGGGTCTCCTAGGATTGTATCGAGGCTTGGCGCCACAGCTCATCGGAGTCGCTCCGGAGAAGGCTATCAAACTTACGGTGAGTGGAACTTTAACATCCGTATAGAAACTCATGGGATTGCTTCAGGAAAGTCGTCCGACACGAGGGTCTCCTAGGATTGTATCGAGGCTTGGTGCCACAGCTCATCGGAGTCGCTCCGGAGAAGGCTATCAAACTTACGGTGAGTGGAACTTTAACATCCGTATAGAAACTCATGGGATTGCTTCAGGAAAGTCGTCCGACACGAGGGTCTCCTAGGATTGTACCGAGGCTTGGTGCCGCAGCTAATCGAAGTCGCTCCGGAGAAGGCTATCAAACTTACGGTGAGTGGAACTCAAAGGCTTTTGAAATAAGAGCGACAAGAAAAAACATTCTCTAAAGCTTTGCTAAATTGACAAATTAATATGAATAATGGGGTAAGTTCCTAATTCTTCATAGTGGAAGAGTAAACAGTATCTATATTAAAAGAGGGGGCATCTATGTCTTTAGTTATTGAAAGTGATAAGAAAAAAAAACATTATCTGCCTTGCTTGCTAAACTAATAGCTGAATATCAATTTAAAGAACAGTGGAGAGAAACCGCACAAGATCGCGATGAGTGGAAGATAACGCGGGAGGCTTTTGCCAAGCAGTGGGACAGCTTAGGCTAGTTAAACAAAATGAATAATGCAGTTGGTTTACTCTTACTTTACTAGCTTATGGTCTATTACAGATGAACGATTTGGTCCGAGACAAATTTATGGATAAGAATGGAAATATTCACGTTGGAGCTGAAATCCTTGCCGGTGCATGCGTAAGTATACTTTGAAAAGTATCGCGTAATTTTATCGTTAACCATTCAAATAGCCTTTGTACTACTCAATACTTCGATCTACATCCACTCCAAGTTTCACCTAAGTCAGTTCATGCAAATTGCCAATTATACTTTTTATGCAATATTAAACCACGGAAGAAGAGTAGGTAACGTTTGTTTTATCATTAAGTGTACATTTTATACACTATTCCAATATTCTTAAATCAAATAAATGCCATTTTGGAGAAGTCAGAAGTACCCTAAACTGCTAGCTTGTCTGAAGAATGTAATGAGAGTAAATGACGCGAAAGAGGTGTGTCAGGATCGTAGCAATTGGAAATCGATGGTCTCTGCCTACCTCTATGGGAAAGGCGTATGTTCATACTTATGTATGTTTAATTTCCCAGGCCGGCGGTTCCCAAGTGGTGTTCACAAACCCGCTAGAGATAGTTAAGATCCGTCTACAAGTGGCGGGCGAGATCGCGTCCGGCAACAAAGTGCGCGCCTGGTCCGTTGTCAAGGAGCTGGGGTTGTTCGGCTTGTACAAGGGAGCTAAGGCCTGTTTGCTGAGAGATGTGCCTTTCAGCGCTATATACTTCCCCGCGTACGCACATGTCAAGGTAAATAATAATTGGGGACTAAAATGATAAAAAATAAACCTATAACTGATCTTAACAAGATTTTCGACGCGACGTCATTCCGACGATGGCGGGATTCTGAAGCTGGGCCCCTACTCCTAAAACCGAAAAAGATAAATCGTATCAATTATCGTAGCTCAGTTATGTTGGTCAAATGTTCTGAATTCAGTTTCCACCAACGTAAGCTGAACAACGAGTACGATAATTAGCACGAAATATCGTTTATAGTTCTGGGAGTAGACCTACTGAGTAAGTTAGCACTCTAGTGAGGATCGTTTGAATCAATATGGGTTCGAATCCCATCGGAATCGAAAAGGAGTTTTGGTAAAAGTGGTGTTCACGAACCCGCTAGAGATAGTTAAGATCCGTCTACAAGTGGC
Source organism: Camptogramma bilineatum (assembly GCA_958496255.1). Classification (NCBI taxonomy): domain Eukaryota; kingdom Metazoa; phylum Arthropoda; class Insecta; order Lepidoptera; family Geometridae; genus Camptogramma; species Camptogramma bilineatum. The sequence goes on along the minus strand of OY292458.1, from coordinate 14,194,458 downwards.
GGGTGAGATCGCGTCCGGCAACAAAGTGCGCGCCTGGTCCGTTGTCAAGGAGCTGGGGTTGTTCGGCTTGTACAAGGGCGCTAAGGCCTGTTTGCTGAGAGATGTGCCTTTCAGCGCTATATACTTCCCCGCGTATGCACATGTGAAGGTAATTATTGGAACTAAAATGATAAAAAATAAAACCTATTTTATGATCTTATCTAGATTTCGTTAAATTGTCGGTCTCGGCTTTTAAGTCGTTAAGTCATGACAGATGCCTTTAGGCGGCCTAAAACCTCCAGAGTTGTCAAGGTAAAAATAATTGGGGCTACGACAAAATAAGTTTTTTGTTAAAAAAAGTTAAATAGAGCTAGCTGATTCAAATGAGCCTAAACACAATTTTACAGTTGTTCACTGAGGATATTATCAGAGTTAGCTGTCAACATAATATTGCCTTGTCACCGAAAATGTTTAGGTGTACCAAAAGGGTACGAACATTTTTGTATGGAGCCTGGCATACCTACTGTCGGCCATTTTGAAAAAACCTCGATTTTGTAGCAGGTGATGAAACATGTGTCAATCGATAGGGGAAGTGATTACAAACAAAATATATTCAGTAATAAAATCTCGTAATCTTTATATTTTCCGAGATATTTGAGTTTGAAAATGTAAAAATTAAAACTTGAAAATGCTAATTATGCTGCCAATAATAACCGGTAGGTATTTCAATATGTCTACTGTGACCGGGGATAAAATCGTGAGCCAATTTCGTTTAATTTTTAGGTATTTCAAGTAAAAAAAAAATTTTTTTTGAACACAGTTTACCATTTTGTGGTAAATATTAGGTAGGTATAGGTACTTATTACTATTTTTATAATAGGTAACTATAGGTAGGTAATTATATTAGGTAGATATGCATAGCCTGCATGTATGAAGCGAATAATGATTGGAAAACCAAAAATTAAAATGCTGCTGGTAACAAAGGCAATGTTTCCGGGGTGTCCAGTCGAGCCCATGCCAAGAACCATTTATGACACACATTATGTGGGAACAACAGCCCAAGGTTCATTTTCCCTCTAGGTAATAAAAAAAAAAGTAATCGGACATATTTTGTATGTATTAATAAATAACCGTATGGAGGGTAGGGATAAAATCACGGAGTGGTACTGCTCATGCGTAGTGTCTTAAATTCTTGGCATGGGCTCAACACCCCGGAAACATTGCCTTTATCACCAGCGACATTTATAGATTCAGGTGATTGTCAGACATGATGTTGAAAACGAAGTGAATAATGAATTTTAACTTTTGGTTTTCCTATCATTATTCGCTTAGAACCTGCAGGCTATGTACCTATCAGGTTTGAAAAAAAAAAACATTTTTTTTTAATCTCCTATAACAAACAGTTCAAAATGTTTTAAACAACTGTTTTTTTGTTTTTTTTTTTTACTTTTGCTAATAACTTAAATTGTATTAGAACTAATCAATTGTTACTTACTAGATACATTGATTTTTTGTAACATATCTTTAAAGAAAATGAGAATCAATACACGTATTGAACGCTTTACATACATGGTATGGTAGGTATGTTTTGATGTGGGGAACCCGTTATTAAAATTAGGTACCGTATATTAAAATTAGGGGAATACCCATAAATCCAGTGAATTACCTACTTTCTTTCGACGGTTGGCATAGGGAGTTTTGTTGCGTTACTTTACCGGCGAGAAATTACCTTTGAAGTGTCTAAATAAAATTAGGGGAATACCCATGACATGAATCCAGTGAATTACTTTCTTTCGACGGTCGACATAGGGACTTCCGTCCTCATTCTGTAGCGGGATTTTACTGGGGGAAATTACAGATGTATGACTTGTATAAATACGAGAGCCTTTCTTTATAATATTTCATTTGATAATCGATTCTAGTAGTTTTAAACCGTGTTTTTATTCAATGTTTTCAACGTTGTTTAAAACTTGTTTTAAACTGTGTTTTTAAACAATGAATAAAAATCAAAGTTTTATTTGAGACTGTTTTAAAACTTGTTGTAAACAAATGTTTGAAAACTACTTGTTTTAATCATGCCAACCCTGGTACCTACCTACCTAGTAGAATCACCTACCTATAGTTACCTATTATAAAAATAGTAATAAGTACCTACCTACTATTCAGCACAAAATGACGAAATAAACTGTGTTAAAAAAATATAATTTCAAAAAAAAAAATTTTTTTTACCTAAAAATTAAACGAAATTGGCTCACTATTTTATCCCAAGTCACAGTAGACATATTCAAATACCTACCGGTTATTATTGGCAGCATAATTTGCATTTTCAAGTTTTAATTTTTACATTTTCAAACTCAAATATCTCTGAAAGTATAAAGATTATGAGATTTTATTACTGAATATATTTTGTTTGTAATCACTTCCTCTATCGATTGACACATGTTTCATCACCTGCTGCAAGATCGAGGTTTTTTCAAAATGGCGGATGAGTAAGTATGCCAAAATGTTCGTTCTTCTTTCAGCCCCTGACTGTCTTTGATAGCGACCAAATCGGTCCTGTCAGATTGACAATTCAGTGATCACGCAAGTAGCTCTGTCACTCTCATCTCAATAAGACCGAACGCGATAAAATATACCTACGCGATCGTTTTGACAGTTTGAGACCAATTTGAGGTTTGAGACAAGGTAGACAATCAGCCTGCAGTTCAATCGGTGAAGGAAAACTGCTTCAACATTCAGTTGCAAGATTTTTATTAGGTACTGTGATTAGATTTTTGACATTGCTTCTATACCAGCCCCCTAGCCATATTACACTATCTACCGTCGCGATCGCTGTAGAACACTTCAAAATGTATAGAAATTGACGTTCTGACCACGTGACTCATCACCAGTGATCGGAATTAGGCGGGCTTAAATACCTAAAGTTCAAAGAACAGAGGCAAAAAAGGGGAGACTTCCTTACTACAAGAATTTTATTCTTGTAGTAAGTAAGAATTTTATTGAAAGTTGGCACAATTTTCACAGTGAGTAAGTACATTTAAAATTAATTTTAATAATATTGTGAACTAATTCAAATAATTTTTCTATTTGACCGACGGAAAAAAGTTTTTAATCCTTATAACTTACATTTTAGTTTTTGTTATTAACTCAGGTAAAAATTTGATTTAGCTTAATGTTAGATGTTCTTTATTAATGTCCCGGAAACGGAAATAATTGGGTCGAAAAATATTTAGTCCTAAGGCGTCTCCATTTGTCTCTGTTATTTTTCGAACTTTAGGTATTTTAGCCCGCCTCATTCCGATCACTGCTCATCACCTTTAAACGTCAATTCCTATACATTTTGAAGTGTTCTACAGCGATCGCGATGGTAGATAGTGTAATATGGCTAGGGGGGATTTATGAGACATACGGTTAATGTTATTTCAATGATTTCAGGCGAAATTTGCAGATGAAAACGGCTACAACCACCCACTGACGTTACTCGCAGCGGGAGCTATCGCCGGTATCCCCGCTGCGTCTCTTGTCACGCCCGCTGACGTCATCAAAACTAGACTACAGGTAATAGGCATGATGACAGTAATCAAGTATCGCCAAAATATTTATCTGATCTAATGAAATAGGATTCAAAGATTTTGAAAAATGTATTTATTCTCTTATTAATGTCGAGATTACTAATTTATTTGCTAAAATAAATCTACAAAATACAACAATCCGCCATGATAGCCAAAACGCTCGCCGGTGTCATGGCGTCTGTCATTGCGTCTCGTCTCGGTAAACATCCTTTTGTTTCTATAGTAACTATGTAGGCATCACTGGTTGATATACCGATTCGTGACGTAAAAACAGACGCCATGACACCGGCGAGCGTTTTGGCGTGAATTTGAAAATTTATATTTAAATGTACTTTTATTGCACAAAAACCTTAATTTTCTACAGAAATATGATATATTTTAGACATAATAGATCCTTCTGAATATCATAGAAGACATTTTGAAAATTAGGATTCATGCCTAAAGATAATGTTAAAGCCATGTCCAACGCAGTTAGAAATGTCCTGCGGGCTTAAAAAGGTCGCTATAGCACATAGTTTCACAACCTTATTTTGCCCATCGCCCACTTTGAGAATTAAGTAAATGTTTTAAACCACATAAAGATACAAATGAAGTTCTAATAATAAAACAATTTTTTCCAGGTGGTAGCACGAACGGGCCAAACTACATACAACGGCGTCATCGACGCTACTAGGAAAATATACGCCGAAGAGGGCTTTAGAGCATTCTGGAAGGGCGCAATCGGTGAGTCAGACTAAACCACATTATATTTGAGTAAACACCACGCACATTCCTTTTAGAGATAGATAATCGCTATATTTTTTGGTAGCTGCGCCATTGATTTTTTTCAAAAAGGGGAAGATATGTGACGCACTAACATCGCATGCCAAAACATGGGCTATGTGCACAACTACATACACCAAAACACACACATTGCTCCATTTTACTATTGCCAATAAACAAGGATAGAGAGAGCAATTAAACTGTTGAGCGAGCGAGACAGCAATGGCTAGCGGCCGGGTTCTGTCGGCTCCGGCCGAATGGAGCCGATAGCGATACAGCCCAGCCGCTCTGCAATGCTGCCTCGCTCGCACGACTGCTTTAGTTGCTCTCTCTATCCTTATCTATTAGCAAATTTAAGGTGCGTTCGAGACGATGTTCCGCGAGACACTTAGGGCAGGTTTGTCCCCAAGACTCAGTAGAGTAGGCATTTTGGTGAGTCACCTATCTTCCCCTTTTTGAAAAGATCGTTTAGCTGCGCCATACTATCCATACCTCCATACCCATATTATAAATGTGAAAGTATGTTTATTTGTTTGTCCTGCTTTCACGTCAATACAGAGAGACGGATTGACGTGATTTTTTGTGTGGAGATAGTTGGAGGGCTGGAGGGTAACATAGGCTACTTTTTATCCGGGTACCATCGAGCGAAGCCGCGGGCAGCAGCTAGTTCAATATAAATAAACGTTTTAAAATAAAACTTTCGTTTACAGCACGTGTGTTCCGTTCCTCGCCACAGTTCGGTGTCACTCTGGTCACGTATGAAATACTACAGCGTCTCTTCTTCGTTGACTTCGGAGGATCGTAAGTATCATCTATTTTTCTAATTGTAACGAATATCATTATAAATATCACAGATTACTAATTACTAACAGATGCCTGACTCCGGGAAAACGTTAATTTAAATAGCGAATCTATTAACAATACTACAAAGTTCAATTCAGCTCGCACAAGCACTTCATGCCTACTCGTTTTTATACCTAAACTTGGCGCCTCATTCTAACTCAGGGTTGCTTCTCGCGACATAATATTTATTAGGTATTATTATCTTTTAGTAAAATTGATCTACCGTTATGCAGGTAGGTACCTACATAATTATCTCTATTCTAAAGGTGGTATCACAATCTCAAAGGTAGGTACCTACCTACACTAGGTGAGTAGATTACGAAGAAAGCAAAATAGGTAGGTACCTACCTAATGGATCCTTGCTCCTTGCTCTTTGTACGGAATTAGGAGTACCTACTATACCTAAGTTTGTGAATATAGGTAGGTAGTCAGTGTTCCTAAAAAATGACGCTGAGCAAATCAAAACGTATTACCTACCTAGGTAGGTAGGTAGGTACCTATTAGCTTTCAATCTTTTTAGTAACTTTAGTACCTAGGTACCTACCCAAACAACACAAAAGTATTTCACTTTCAAAACTTTCGTGAGTTGTACTAGACATTATTTAACCCAGATGAAGATTCTCCGGAATCCGGATGAATCGAAACATTTTTACAACATTTTTACGTGAGTAGGTAATTCCCGTGTGTCAAATAATGTCTAACACAAAAGTAGGTACCTACTTAATAAAAAACATACCTACTACATCTATAATAACCTATAATACGAGGTAGGTAGGTAATAAGTAATAATAAATGATAAAAGTAAGTAGGTACTTCTTACCTTTCCATGTCATTGGGAAGAGAGAAAAACGAGAGATCCCGATTGCTGTCATTATTTCCACAGCCATAAACTATACAGTAATTTTTTGGTTTCATTTTATAAATATTCCGGCTGAGCCAGCCGAGCGCGGCGTGGCGCGGTGGCGCGTGACACTCCACTGAGCTCGGCCCGCCCGGTGGGCTCGCCAATGTACTTGTAGCTTTGTACCTGACGCGCGGAGTGCGCCATCTGTTAGTAATTAGTAATCTGTGTAAATATGTACTTACTTATAGTAGTGGCAATTTTTGTGCACTTCAGGATAGCTACCTTTTCTCCTGTAGTTAGAAAGTTTTGTTCTTAGGAAACTATTGTTTTATTATGAAGGAAAAAATAATTGTATTTTTAGATTTTTGAAAAATGTAGGTAGGTACAGTTAGCAAAAAAAAACATTTGTCAAAAAAAAAAGTTGGTCTTAATCGACTCTAATGTTTTGAAATTGTTAAAAAATCTGAAAACTAAAACTATTAATTACAATGAAGCGCTCGTGGCGTAGCTTGCTTAGACGTTCTTGATTGATCGTTGAAGTTAAGCAGCGTTGGGCGCGGCCACTCTTAGGATGGGTGACCGCAAGTGGTATTACGAGCTGAGCGCTTCCTTGCTTCGGAGGGCACGTAAAATTGTCGGTCCCGGCTTTTAAGTCGATAAGCCATGACGGAGGCCTTTAGGCGGCCTAAAAACTCCATCACCAGAGTTGGCCACTTACTTATACGAAACTTACTTACTTTTATTGCAAGAAATTTAACTTAGCAAGTGGAAGTCCGTGGTCTCTGCCTACCCCTGTGGGAAAGAGCCGTGATTTTATGTATGTATGTAAATTTAACTTTCTCCTTCCAGTCGACCGGCCGGTTCAGAGCTCAACGTTGCCACGTCTATCGAAGAGACGAAAAAGAAAGCACACCACATCGGCGGCTACCAAGTAGCCCTACCAGTGTTAACCGGCCTCGAGACCAAGTTCGGAATATCCCTGCCAAGGTTCTCATTCGCCAAACCACAGTAGGTACAGTTTTTATCACTCCTTTGGTTGCCTTGGTCATAAACGATTACCTTTATTCCGTAAAAACAGATCCAAACAAGTTGGCCTCTAGCGAACCATGTAACAAGGATGCGCATAATTCGAGCGAGACAGAGCTATACGCCATCGGACAACTTGTTTGAAGGTATTTAGGCCTATTGGTTTAGGCTAATGTGAGCTGTCAGTCAAACAATACAATGGCCCGTATTTAGAGCTCGTACTCAAGCGACGATTCATTACTAATTTTCAGAGAACTGTCAAAAAATCAATGCTCACGCTTAAGATGGAATCACTTCACTTTAGGTTCATTTTCGTTCCTCATTCGGCATCGCTCCCTCAAAGTGACACATCTAAACATAAAATGAAAGAAATGTGTCACAGAAAACCCCAGCTTTCATTCGAGTGATCTTTCACTCGAGGGAACCGTCGACTTATTCGCCAACTCGTCCCTATTGAAACTCGTCCTATAGGACGAGTTGACGAAATTCAAAATAAAGATTATTTTCATTCGTCAACTCGTACACTTTAGACTCAAGCATGAGTGCTGTTAAAATACAGGCCTATGAGTATACTTATGCGTATCTACCGTGATCCAAAATCTCTAAGATTTCTAGGTCCAAGGCTTGCCAGAGCAAACTAAACAAAATAAAGGTACCTAGTTAAAACTTTTACTCGAATGATATTATATGTCAATACACCAGTGAGCGGAGCGCTCGTCCTGCTATAGATTTATCGCATTAAGTTGAGCCTATTGACCGCAGCATTTGATCAAGACTACAAAGACCAGTGTGGTGAAAGTACACTAATAATGTAGGTATCCTAGAACGCCTGTTGTCGCTGAATGTGCCTAAAATAAGAAGTGACACAATGGCAACAAGAATATCGATTCGTATTGTAGAGTAGGATTCAGCACTCAAGTCCTACGGCAAAAGCGGGAACTAATTGTTTTATTTACTTTAATAAGCTCTTTTAGTCAAGGTCGTTCAGTTCTGGTGTGTAGAGCTAACGAACGTACAAACTTGCATAATTATTATTGTTCAAGCCTTATTTGGACAATTTGTAATTTTTTATATAACCTAGTTCTGCGATAGCAGCGCTGCGTCTATCGGACTTCAGTGTTGAATGCTACTCTGCGTGAACGTAATGCATAAAATTAAAATTACCTATTTATACAAATCGTTTATAGCAAAATTAACAGCAATTTTTGTACAAATAGGGATTTGGTTTGTTGAAGTGAAAAGTATAGTATAGAGAGATTAAACTAAAATACTAAATTCCTCATAGATATGAAATGAATCTAGATTTCTCTGTAATTCTGTTTATTATAATTGTTTCTGTTAAATCTCTACACAATTCTTTAGTTGCATCCAAGTTGCATCTAAAGAAATGTAAATGAGAAAGATCCAGAATCAATTTTAATTACGAATTGACAACCCTAGTTGTTCAAATTATTTTCTGCTGGCATTTTGTTCTGAAACCCTGCAAATGTAAGCAACGGGATATATCCTACCTACATCCCAGCATTTGTGAAATTGTGACCCTTCAGAGAAGGTACGTAATGTAGAATTTGTTTTTATTAGTTTGTAAGCGAAATCGAAATCAATGTCGAACATTTATTGTTATTTTTTTGTAATCGTTATATTTTTTGAAAATGTTACATTGAATCTGTTGAGACTTTCCTGTTTTCAGAAGAATTCGTCTTGAACGTTAAATTATGTGAAACAGTTATTTTGAAATTAGGTTTATTAAAGATTATTACTGGAGATTATTTGTTAAGATTCCGTAACTAACGCAAGTAGTTGCCACGTCCACATAATATACTAAAGTGAAATTATCTAACATAAGTACCTACCTATATTGTATACGCCTAAGCCATAAAACTAAATCAGTATTTAGCACCAAAACAAAATCGTGTACAAACTTTTGGTAAACATTCGAACTTATAAAACCTTTAAATATCTTAACTATTTTACTACAACTTTACGCGATATTTTTTAAAAGCAATTTGTATTTTGCAATATTATTTTGCTCACCTTTACTGTAGTGTTTTAAGATTTTTTATGAAATGCTTACCAGCGAGGTGAAATTATGATGAATCGAACTGTTATTTTGAAACTGCTTGTTTAGCCAATTTAGTCACCCATGTGCCATTCGATATACAAATGAACGCTCTTTTAAGGGACCGGCGACAGGCGAATTGTCCATACGAACGTAATAAATAAATAAATAAATAAAAATAAATATTGCTGGACATTTCACACAGCATCATGTAGTCCCAAGCTAATTAAATACCAAAGTAATTTAAAATGTGAGCATATTTTTATCACTTTATGTTATTATTTGGATAAAGCAGTATTTGTCTAGGTTCCTGTTACACTTTTGTTCCAAAAAACTTACTATAGAACAAATGAAAAGAAAATATGCCATTTTTCTTGTACCTACAAAGGTTTCAATTCAATTTGCTTACATTTCTTTCTAGATAAATACCTACTGTCTTAATCTAACAACATAAACTGATAAAAATATGCTTAAATTTTAAATGATTTCGGTATTACGTTTTTATGGAAATTCGCCTGTCGCAGGCCCCTTAACGAAACTTTTTTAGAAAGAAAGTTTCGTATCTGAGACTTCATTGATAAATTATTTAATCTGGTTTACTAAGAATGGCACAAATGCACAACTTTATTCAGAAATTTACATATTATTATTGTAAGTCGTGTTGTGAAACAACATTGTAAAAAGTGAATCATAGTGTAAAACGAGTGATAGATAACCGATGTGACTATATTTATTGATATTGTACATTTTTGTGTTAAAATAAATCGAATAAACCATTTCATTATTTTTCTTGTAGTCAAGCTCCTTCCAGACTTATTGAACTATTTACGTTGATTTATCAAACGAAAAATATAGTCCATTTGAAAGACTAAACTGCAGGCACAAGTAAATTAGTTTTATTAGTTTAGTTATGCCGTTTTCTGTAGGAACTGAAAAAATGCTACCGTTTCGTTTGCTAAAATCAGTTCAGTTAGGTTAATTAATTCACTGCAGGCGCGGATCCAGCCCTCAAAAAAAGTTGTGGGCACAGACACCCAAAAATTGGCCAAGTGCGAGCCGAAGTACGATGTTCCTCAATAAACTCAAATAACTACGCCATTCGAATTATAACTGCGATGTAAAGTTTTTTCGTCTTGAATGTTGATGACATAGATCAACTTTTACTAATTAACTGAATCATAATAAGAATTGTATTATAGGTATCACAGATTAGGTAGAGACTCGGTAGAGATACTATATTGTATGCCGTTTCTTTTCATAGTCATGTGAATGTCAAGAAAAACAATATGAATCGTAATTTATGATTCCTAAATAGAATTGCGTTAACAGCCATTTTAGCATAAAAATACACTTTTAACTTCGACTTTTAATAAATCTATGATTGATGTTCTTTACAAGAAAAAGTTTATGCCTCCTCTGTCAACAATACCTATACCACGCCTCCTTAGTCCTTACAGAATATCAAAAAAAAGAAAAACCAATAAAGAAGTTGACAGTTGTCACATCGGCTCAGATTTTTTAGGAGGCTTTACAAATTGTTTTTACTTTTGGTTTAGGGGACGTAACACCCCGGGTTTCCCCCGGGCGGGGGAGACTAGTTCAAATTACTAGGTTACTAAATTTACAAGTGAGGAGTATAAAAGTATTTTCTTCCGCGAATGAAGAACACGAATACATTTTGTCGAAGTTTCAAAGGTGTTGACTGGTGTACAGTCGAAGAGAAAAACAGTTAATAAATTAAAAAATTGCCTAACAGTTTATCTTTAATCTGTCAAGCTAACTAGTCATCCTCCAACGAGGTGTGATTACATCAGCAGTGGCCAGAAATGGGAGTAAGTAAAACATTTGGAAACTATTTTATAAACCCATTTTTATCTCATTATCTCCCCGACTTCATCCACATGTTTCATTGAAAACGAAGTCTAATCAAAATTTTCGATTCCGGGACTCGAACCCGCACTGATACAAGCGATCCTCCTTATATACCCCAAAAGCGCGTACAGATGTTGGCCCAGGGTCGCATTGCCTCCCTATCGCTCTCGCCTTGAATCGATTCGCATTCTCGCTCTCACTCGCCTAAGCTGGCCTAGACTGGCCCAACGCCTGGTTGCACCATAATAGAGCCAAATAATATGGATTCTGTGATGATAAAGAGGATCGATTGTATCAGTGCGGGTTCTAGTCCGTCGGAATCGCAAATTTTGACTAAGACCTAAGTGTGGTCTAGCACTAAAAATAAAAAAAATATCCACAAGTTTTTTTTAAATATTTATATGCTAATGAAACTCTCCAAATAATTTTGGCAGCCTTATTAAAATGTTATCTTGTCCTAATCGTCATTTCAGGGAGCTGAAGGGCAAAGGGCTGATACAGAGAAACTCCGTGAAATTTTCCTACAATACGCCACCGTCGAAAAAAACGGTCAGAAATACATCACTTGTGAAGATTTCGTGAGAAAGTATCTCGGACTATACGCAGAAGGTACGTCTAGCTAAAGAATTGGATTACAGAAATGTCCGTAGATTTAGCGCTCATATCACGTTCCCTGCCAAGTATAAGCCTCACAAGCCATGCTCAGTTACGGCATATCCGTGGGCTCTGAACGCGTTTAAAGAATTATGACTTCTTGAAGATCTAAGAGAATGTAACGTTTTTGGGGATAACAATCCTGTTCGGTGTATTAAATACCTACAGCCTTCAAAAACCAATACGAATTTTGTAATTTTTGGTATACTACTTACCTACATTGTATTTAAAAATCTTCAAAGATTTTAAAAAATGTCGTTAAATGTCTTCAGCGACTAAAAATAATTTTAAATCGAACACCTTCTAACTTTCGCGGTGGACGCATCTAAGCCGTAAGTGTAAAATGTATCCCAACTGCCCGTTGCTGAGAAAACAGAAGACCGCATCCCTTTTTACGACCATTTTTTTCAAGGTGACTACAACAAGGAATCAGTGCAGCTCATAGCAGGCATAGTGGACTCGGACAAAGATGGACTCATATCCTTTTCGGAGTTCCGAGCTTTCGAGGGCCTGTTGTGTGTGCCGGACGCGTTGTACAAAACCGCCTTCCAGCTGTTCGATACCAATGGCAACGGGCTTGTGGCTTTTGGTAAGTACCTAGTAGGTAAAATAGGCTGAATTTTCGTAATAAATAAATAAATAAATATTGCTGGACATTTCACACAGCGCCATCTAGCCCCAAACTAAAGCAAAGCTTGTATTATGGGAACCAGATAACTGATAGAATACTTATACATTTGTAAATGCGTATCTACTTACAATACTTTATAACCCCCAGACACAGAACAAACATCTATGTTCATCACACAAATGTTTGTCCTGGATGGGAATCCAACCCACGACCTACAGCGCAGAAGGCAGAGCTAGGTACTACCAACTGAGCTAAGAGGCCAGTCATAAGGCCTAAGTTCTGACATGTATTTGCTCGACGCCTGGTGCCATCTTAAAGGCAGTTGAATGTTAAGGGCTCTCTAATTTACAACGTCAACCATTCCGGTATCACTATTGCTGCGTTTTATTTCGTTCTCCAAAATGACAGTAATTTGCAAAACCTCATTGGTAATGTTTTTGAAAACGTCATCACACCAGAGTAACCTAACCTCATTGGTCATTAGGAGATTAAGAAACAAAGCGAAATACATAGTTTATATTTTGCTTTGGTTGAAAACGAGAAGTTGTAGAACGAGGGGAAGGTGTTCTTAAAAGAGGCCATGTCTAAAGAGTTGGAAAGAAGAATAAAATTAAACAACAACAGAATTATGTATAGCATTATGAAACCTTACGGTTGGTTTGGACTGAATGTCAAAATGTACTGATCTGCATAATGTATTTATTCCAAAAAGAACTTTTCCCAAAATGACTGATTTTCTCTATGTCTTCATTTTGAAATGTCGGAAATCCGTAAAGTCTGACACAAAAGGTACATTCAGCTACATTACAACGATCATACGTTTCCTCTTACTCCTACTTGGTTCTCCTACTGGTAGGAGCACGAGGACCAATATGTCCTTATGCTCCTACCGTGACCTTAGTGCAATTAAGTACAAAATAATAAAAAAATTATACAATCAAAATTTCTGTATAAATAAACAAATAAATTAATAATAGCAGCTGTCAAATTGACAGATCATGTCAAAATGACAGATTATGTCAAATTGACATTTGAAGTGACAGCTGTCAAACTTAAAACCGCCATATCTCGGGAACTACTCGTCCTAGACTCCCCGTTCTCAGTTCAAATGAAAGCTATGGCCAAGATCTTCATTTGAAGTGACAGCTGTCAAACTTCAAACGGCCATATCTCGGGAACTACTCGTCCTAGACTCCCCGTTCTCAGTTCAAATGAAAGCTATGGCCAAGATCTTCATTTGAAGTGACAGCTGTCAAACTTCAAACGGCCATATCTCGGGAACTACTCGTCCTAGACTCCCCGTTCTCAGTTCAAATGAAAGCTATGGCCAAGATCTTCATTTGAAGTGACAGCTGTCAAACTTCAAACGGCCATATCTCGGGAACTACTCGTCCTAGACTCCCCGTTCTCAGTTCAAATGAAAGCTATGGCCAAGATCTTCATTTGAAGTGACAGCTGTCAAACTTCAAACGGCCATATCTCGTAAACTACTCGTCCTAGACTCCCCGTTCCCAGTTCAAATGAAAACTATGGCCAAGATCTTCATTTGAAGTGAAAGCTGTCAAACTTCAAACGGCCATATCTCGGGAACTACTCGTCCTAGACTCCCCGTTCTCAGTTCAAATGAAAGCTATGGCCAAGATCTTCATTTGAAGTGACAGCTGTCAAACTTCAAACGGCCATATCTCGGAAACTACTCGTCCTAGACTCCCCGTTTCCAGTTCAAATGAAAGCTATGGCCAAGATCTTCATTTGAAGTGACAGCTGTCAAACTTCAAACGGCCATATCTCGGAAACTACTCGTCCTAGACTCCCCGTTCCCAGTTCAAATGAAAGCTATGGCCAAGATCTTCATTTGAAGTGACAGCTGTCAAACTTCAAACGGCCATATCTCGTTAACTACTCGTCCTAGACTCTTCCTTTTTAGCTCAAATGAAAGCTATGACTAAGATCTACATTTAAAGTGACAGCTGTCAAAATGACATCTGTCATCTGAAATGTAGATCTTGGTCATAGCTTTCATTTGAACTGGGAACGGGGAGTCTAGGACGAGTAGTTTCCGAGATATGGCCGTTTGAAGTTTGACAGCTGTCACTTCAAATGAAGATCTTGGTCATAGCTTTCATTTGAACTGGGAACGGGGAGTCTAGGACGAGTAGTTTCCGAGATATGGCCGTTTGAAGTTTGACAGCTGTCACTTCAAATGAAGATCTTGGCCATAGCTTTCATTTGAACTGGAAACGGGGAGTCTAGGACGAGTAGTTTCCGAGATATGGCAGTTTGAAGTTTGACAGCTGTCACTTCAAATGAAGATCTTGGCCATAGCTTTCATTTGAACTGGGAACGGGGAGTCTAGGACGAGTAGTTTCCGAGATATGGCAGTTTGAAGTTTGACAGCTGTCACTTCAAATGAAGATCTTGGCCATAGCTTTCATTTGAACTGGGAACGGGGAGTCCAGGACGAGTAGTTTCCGAGATATGGCCGTTTGAAGTTTGACAGCTGTCACTTCAAATGAAGATCTTGGCCATAGCTTTCATTTGAACTGGGAACGGGGAGTCTAGGACGACTAGTTTCCGAGATATGGCTGTTTGAAGTTTGACAGCTGTCACTTCAAATGAAGATCTTGGCCATAGCTTTCATTTGAACTGGGAACGGGGAGTCTAGGACGAGTAGTTTCCGAGATATGGCCGTTTGAAGTTTGACAGCTGTCACTTCAAATATTCAAGACTTTAGTTTTCAGATTCAAGATTCAAGAATCAAGGATCGAAATCAAGGATCGAAACCGAGGATCGAAATCAAGGATCGAAACCAAGGATCAAAATCAAGGATCAAAATCAAGGATCAAAATTGCATCAGTATTTTAATTGAAAAATCATGCCCTGAAATCACGTGTCATGTAAATCAGAAAATGATGTAAAAGACCCCCTATGGACTAGGAATGTTTAGTTTATAAATTATGGTCACCCTTTAGAAAGAGACACACCGCCCAAGTTTTATCTCTCAAGCGGACCGCGTTTTCCAGTTACGTATGTATTATATAACTTCCTTGGTTTAAGGATATGTTTTTTTATTTCGTTTGCATCTATAGAATGTGATTTTATTTTATTACTACTTATTTTAAAAATAAAGAGAGTGACTAATGCCGACTGTACATACATTTGACAGTTTCATTTCAGACATTTTATAATGAAGACCTATAGAAAATCAGTCATTTTGGGAAAAGTTCTTTTTGGAATAAATACATTATGCAGATCAGTACATTTTGACATTCAGTCCAAACCAACCGTAAGGTTATGAAATATAGGTGATTAATGTAGTAAAAAATAAAATTCCAGACGATTTCGCCGGGGTCATGCGTAAAACGGCTCTCCACCAGAAACTGCCTTTCAACTTGGACAGTTCGTTCATCAATCTATACTTTGGAAAAGTAAGCAAACACCTTATACACCGTTTAGTTTTGGTTAGTTTAAAGCCGGCGCCTACGTAATCTATATCGATAACCTTACTCAAAAATAATAATAAAAATGAGATCTATTTTTTTGCAATTAATAATATCACGAAACATAGGCAGGATAAATCACGGAGATACGTGCTCTGTGCTCAGCTGTTGCTACGGCGTAGAGTCTATGCTACGTCGTAGTCATACATACATACCTAGGTCATTAGCTCTGCGCGCCTACGACACCTTACGAAGTGTTTTCCTCACTTTTGTTAATCTTTTCAACTATTTAGTTTCGTATGAAATACCTATCAAATTCAAAAACTAAACCAACGACACGAATACGATTAAGCAATACAAGCAGTGGGTGCTGGCTTTAAACTGACCCAGAATTAACGGTGTATATCTGTCGGAAACTATCATTAGAAGGTAGAGAAAGCAACAAAACGAAGATACGTTCATTAATTTTGAAATTTAAAATTTGAAATTTGAAAAACACCGTGAGGAAAACATCGTAAGAAAACACGCGGTTTAGCCCCACACGCATTGACCAACCATGTCTTTCCAACGGATATGGTCGTTTAAACTGAGATGTCGATGTAGGTGCTGGGCAAGCCTACTCCATCTCAACATTGTCCCAGGCACTACAGAGTTCTGTTAAGTATAGGCATAGATTGCCTCCTGACACTGTATAAAGTATAAATCATCTAGTAAAAGATGTAAAGGCCTAAGTTTTTTTTACCCTCTTTTTGAGTAGGTAACAACTTTTTGACCTGACATACACATTTTCAGGATAAGACTCGTCAAGTCACATATCCAGAATTCAGTCAGTTCCTTCACGACTTTCACGAGCAGTACGGAGTGGAGGCCTTCAAGACATACGACAAGGATGGCACCGGCTTCATCAGCGCTGATGATTTCAAGGACATCATGATGACCGTCAAAATTCATCTTCTGACTAAGGACTTGAAGAGTAAGGTTATCAATGTGAGTCATTAAATGCATTTTGGACTGGCCTCTTAGCTCAGTTGGTAGTAGCTCTGCCTTCTGCACTATAGGTCGTGGGTTCGATTCCCACTCAGGACAAACATTTGTGTGATGAACATAGATGTTTGTTCTGTGTCATGGTGTTATATAGTATTCTATGTATGTATTTACAAAGAAAAAAAAGTAGGTATATAAGTAGGTATTCTATCAGTTATCTAGTTCCCATAGTACAAGCTTTGCTTAGTTTGGGGCTAGATGGCGCTGTGTGAAATGTCCTGCAATATTTATATATTTATATTTATTAAACCAGCCGTGGTGGCCGAGGGGATTAGTACCTCGACTTTCGATCCAAAGGTCGTGGGTTCCAGGCCGTGCATCAATGAATTTTTCGTTTCAAAAAATGTAGACCTATGCGCATATACATTTTTCAAATAAACACGAACTCTAAACGGTGAAGGAAAACATCGTGAGGAAACCCGCGGCTCAGTCAGCCCCACACGTATTGACCATGTCTTTACTGTGGATATGGCCGGCTAAGCTGAGAGGATGGTGTAGGTGCTACAAGCTTACTCCATCTCAACATTGTCCCAGGCACTACAGTGTCCAGTTAAACGTAGGCAAAGATTGCCTCCAGACACTGTATAAATCATCTAGTAAAAGATGTATCTACTTAAAGGCCTAAGGATGGGTGACCGCAAGTGGCATTACGAGCTGAGCGCTTCCGTGCTTCGGAGGGCACTTTAAATTGTCGGTCCCGGCTTTTAAGTCACTAAGCCATGACGGAGTTCTTTAGGCGGCTTAAAAACTCCGTCATCAGAGTTGGCCATTTGCTCATACGAGCTTACTTTTATTTTAGACTACCTATTCTACTAAGGAATTATCTTATTTGTTACTAGCTGCTGCCCGCGGCTTCTCTCGCGTGGTACCCGGATAAAAAGTAGCCTGTATTACTCTCCAGCCCTCCAACTATCTCCACACCAAAAATCACATCAATCCGTCGCTCTGTTTTGACGTGAAAGCAGGACAAATTAACAAACAAATAAACACACTTTCACAATTACAATATGGGTACGGATATTAAAAGCTTTGAAGATTAAGCGTGAGTCATTGTACTCTATTCCCCAGGCACCCGGCTTACCCCATGGCGAGAAAAAAGTCAGCTTCCCATACTTTATGGCATTCAACAGCCTTCTCAACAACATGGAGCTCATAAAGCGAGTATACCTGAACGCTACTGAAGGAAAACGCAACCTGGAGGTCACGAAAGAAGAGTTCCTGCACTCATCTCAGATGATGAGCCAGATCACTCCTCTGGAGGTTGATATACTGTTCACGCTGGTTGAAGCCATCAGTAATAGTAAAGGGTAAGTGTGTTCTTCTGTTGTTTTTAATTTTTTTTATCGATCGAGCGAGCGAAGCGAGCGAAGATCTTAGTGGTAAGTTGGGCGATTTTGCTTTGTATGTTTGTATGTTTGTATGTTTCACGAATTGTTGTTCGAGCATAACTGTCGAACCGTTCATCCAATCTGCATGAAACTTGGTAGGTCAATAGGTTGTGGTAAGGAAATTTACGGTGGAGCATATGAGCTTAATCGATGAAGGTGTTGTGAAGATATTGGGTTCCCAAGGGGGTAAAAAATTATGAAAGTTACACAAATATATTGAGTGGGGTGTCATACGAAAGGGCTTATTTTGTACATTCCAAAATGGTTTTTATTTTTAATCTAAGATGTATAGTTTTTGAAATACGACCAAAGACCAAAAACTACGAAACCAGAGCTGCAAGAGCTCCCGTTTCATAGAGTTTCGATGTCTTCGTAGGTCATTGACTGGTCTATCTTAAAAAGAGAGTGGCATCGTTGCGGTTTGGTTTGCAATGATTTTAGATGCTACTTGATTTATTTTCATGATAAAAATTTTTTTGATAAAAAATGAAAATAATTGGGGTAAAAAAGTTAAGTAAACAAATATATTGAGTGCGGTGTCAAATGAAAGGTACTTGTACATTCTAAAATAGTTATTATTTTTATTCTAGGACGTATACTTTTAAAAATACGACGAGAATTCATAAATATGAAATAAATGAAAAATTAGACACGACATTATGTATTGCATGCATGCTAGTATTTTTTACCATGAAGAGCTAGCGCAATAGGCATACCCGGCAGTAGTAGCACTTGAAATTATAGGGGTAGTCAGAAGAAAGTCCAAATGTTGGCCATCTACGGTGCGCGAGATCTCAGTTCGGGGCGAACTACTAGTAGTAGTCTTTTTTAAACTTTCGCGATCACTATTCATATTGAAAAGTTTTATGGACACGGGATTTTATCGCGTAATTTACCTTATTTATCCCGACGTTTCGGCTATGTTGCAATAGCCGTGGTCGCGGGCAGACTCACAGATTAGGTAGAGATACTACGTATCAGATGGAAATGTCAGGAACATTTTAGTGTGGACTTGTGTTCACAGATTATATAGATGTTACTCGCTCCTGATTGGCTATCAGAAAACGATGTATGACGTTTCTTTTTTTTTTTCTGCTACACCGGCACCGAGCAGAATTGTCATTCTACCAAACAAATTAATTTGGTAGGATTGCTTTTTTCATTCAATATTTCTAAGGCATTGATCTCAATGTGTACTATTGAGATCAATGCCGTAGTAGAGGTCAGTGGCCTAAGGGAAAGAAGGTGTTGTTGATAAAAAACAACGAAACATAGTTAATCATTTATTATTATTTTTTAAATTTTTTCTTAACACTACATAGTAGGTATAGGTATTGTATAATAAACAAAGTTGCTTCCCGCTGTCTGTCCCTATGTAAAAAAAAAACATCATCAAAATCCGTTGCGTACATAGTTTTAAAGATTTAAGCAATGCTTAGATCTTTAAAACTACGCAACAGATTTTGATGCGGTTTTTTTAATAGATAGAGTGATTCAACAGGAAGGTTTAAATGTATAATACATGCATAATATAGTACCTAGAGAAACACTGATAAATCTTAGGTTTCTGTGATGTGTGATGTGACCAGTGCGAAGCCGGGGCGGGTCATAAAGGCCTCAAAATGTCTGTGACACACTTGGCGTCTTGAAATCTCGTTCAAACTCACGTTTCTCAACAAATCACTGCATAAACAATCGAGCCACTTTTTGAGTCTGATTACACTACACACTGGGAATATGGAATACAGCGGCCTTTCGCAAATTTGTACAACCTGGTACAACACAAGTTAACACAACACATAAAATACATCGTAGGTACTGAAGGTACAAACCGTTTGCAGCTAATAAGGAACAGAAATAGGCGGGGAAAATCAACAAACTACAGTGCCACAAGTATAACTTGGCGCGGCTGAGCGCCACTGTGTTCAAAAAATATAATTATTTGTACAGAAAATACCACGAAATTTGGGAAAATATGTAAGAAAGATTTAATCATTTGCGTATTTGTTTATGATAGTTTATTGATATTTCGCATCCTATTACTCTTTTTCCGTTTTTTCCGTTTTAGTTCCTCAAATCGCCACCGCCAACTTATACTTGTGGCACTGTAAATACACAATGATCGTTAGACATTAGACCGCAGAGCACAGACTACCCACATCCACAGAGATACCTACCCTCAAAGATCTCAATCATTCATTGACATTGACATTGTCATCAAAATAGCAACTCATTCGGAATCGGAAGAGTTGAGGAGCGGAGAACGAACTGTCATACATAGTTTTCTGATCAAAGCACAGATTATATACAAGTCCAAGCTTCTGACTAGGAACATTTCTACCCGTGGGCAGACTGGAGTATGTTTTCAAGGTCCATTGTGAATCGGCGGTAGTATCCAAAACTACCCTCACTGATCTTCAGATTCCGGATCGGCTGCATTTACACCGCAACATACTACACTAACCGTTTTTTTATAGTGTTAAACCACACCTATGTGTTATTGAAAATGAAAAATCTTATCAAAATTTACAATTCCGACGAAACATTATAGAATTAGTAAAAGCGACATCTCTCGTCATTTGATCCTGAATGTAACTTCGGGTAATGAGCAGTGAGTTAACTTAGTAGTTATCCTGTAGATGGCGCTTATCGATGCTTTAATCGATAAAATGGTCTTAACAAGATTTTCAACCCTGACGACTAAGGATTCCGTAGCCGAGTTGGTAAAGGCACTCCGGCTAAAGGAGGATCGCTTGTATCATTGCGGGTTCGAAGCCCATCGGAATTGAAAATTTTCATAAGATTTTTCATTTTCTTCTGTTGTGTCAATGGTTCACATACATCTTGAGGTCACTAATCAATCTCAGCTGTTTTATACGCCAATCGATTACTTACTCTTTTCGTAAAGACTTAATGTCGATTTTTGGAGATGCCCTGTCAGGACTTACTTATATGCAATCTTATTTTCTTCACAATAACTGTCTATTTTATTGTTCAATGTAACTATTTCGTTCCAGTCGCATCTTATACAAACAGCTCAACTTGATAACCCCAGAGCAATACTTCAAGCGAGTGACGCGAAGAATTACCGAAATCAAAGCTGTCTCCGTAAGTTATCCAAAACGAACATTAAATTATGAAATACTAACTGCTGCCCGCGGCTTCGCTCGCGTGGTACCCGGACAAAAAGTAGCCTATGTTACTCTCAAGCCCTCCAACTATCTCCACACAAAAAATCACGTCAATCCGTCGCTCTGTTTTGACGTGAAGCAGGAAAAATAAACACACTTTTATATCACACATAAGGGTATGGATTTGTCGCATTCAAATTGAAAGTTCTTTAGTTCTAGTTATAGAAGTTAGGTAAATCTTTCTATCTTATTCCAGAGCCCAGAAGAGAGAGGTTTGCTAATTCAAATACTGGAGACCTTATACAGGTTTACCCTCGGCTCTATAGCTGGTGGTAAGAATTACATTACAAATCCAACTAATATATTGATATAAGACTAGCTCGCTTCGCTCGCGTGGTACCAACAAGTCCTATGACTCTCAATGCAGAGTTCTACTTCGATACGATTTTGAATCATTTCTCTTCTTCAGTCATTCCTCGACAGATCTTCACCAATTTTTTATGGCACTAATTGAGAACATCTTCCTTTTTTTAATCGGTTAAAAATAAACCAATGTGGGTTAGTAGTTTCAGCAAGCTGATTGTCTAAATCAATGTTGGTTAGTAGTAGTTTCAGCAGGCTAATTAACTTATCTCAAACCTCAAATTGATCTCAAGCCGGTCCGGGGACATAGGTCCTGAGGTCAAATTACCGACCTGCACTTATGTACCTATGACTTTATATTAAAATAGCAACATACCATAATCATCTGAAAGTCAAAATGCCTTAGACCCCAAAATGCCTGAAATTCATATCGGCTCTTTAGATAAAAGAGCCTCAAACTGTCAAAACGATCGCGTAGGCATCTTTTGCCGCGTTCGGTCTCGTTGAGATGAGAGTGACAGAGCCACTTGCGTGGTCACTGAACTGTCATTTGAGAGTTCGAGACCGATTTTGGTCTAAAGATAGACAATCGAGGGGCTGATGACAATCAAAGGGATGATTTTTAGCTGTCGGCGCCGCAGCCGTCTACCCTATCGACTTAGTCAAGACAAGGATGCAGAATCAACGCAAATCCACGTCCGGCGAAGTCCTGTATAAGAACTCAATGGACTGCTTCAAAAAAGTGATCGATAAGGAAGGCGTCCGAGGCTTGTATCGAGGCTTGGTGCCGCAGCTCATCGGAGTCGCTCCGGAGAAGGCTATCAAACTTTCGGTGAGTTGGATATCCTACTAATATTAAAGTATCGAATAGCACATGGGCTACTTTTTATCTCGGAAAAATGCACGGTTTCCGTGGGAAGAAAATAGTAGGTAGGTACCTACTTACCTAGTCCATGCAAGCGAAGCGTTCGCTAGTACCTAGGTTTTTGATACCTGCCAACATTTTTGCAGAAGTTGTCAGCTTAGTTTTATTTAATTCTGCTTTAGGTGAACGACTTCGTTCGCGACAAATTCACGCACAAGGATGGTCACATTCACTTCGCGGCTGAAGTCTTCGCGGGCGCATGTGTAAGTCTATATTTAACAAGGCCATAAAATAAGATCTAGGTAGATATAGGTACCTAGTCTAGATTACTTCGACAACAGCTACACATCCAACTAAAGTAGGTAGGTACCTACAAAAAATAACAAATGAAAAAAATATTATTTTTTAAAACCGACTTTAATGTTAGGTAGGTACCTATAGAACTTATAGTAGAAGGTTGTAACTTACAAATTTTATTTCTTAGCTTACAACTTGTAAGCTAAACAATAAAATTTGCTGCACTCACTTTTCTATTCATCACTCCGAACTACTCCGAAGATCCTCGTCAGATCCTCACCAATTTTTATAGGGACGACATTGGGAGTATCTTTCAAACAAAAATAGAATCATCAAAATCAATCCAAAATTGGCGGAATAATCGCGTACAAACATACAAAAAAGTCTAATTGAGAACTTTTTCTTTGAAGTCTTAAAAAGATCAACATCGGTCAAGCCGTCTAGGAGCTGAATCTAAGAACATACTTACATTTTTTTTTATTATGATTATCGGATATTGTATAGGTATCCTATATATCTCCTATAGCGAGGACTGGCCCCAGCAGGCACAGGATAAGGATCGGTGGAGAGAGGGAACGGAGGCCTTTGCCCTGCAGTGGGAAACGTCAGGCTTATAAATAAATGGGATATTCAAATCCTTGAAAAACATAGGTAAAAGTCAAAGATAGCCCGATCACTTTCTAAATTGGCAGGTTATTGGCTCGCACTTATCAGTTTCAATGTCTCCAGGCCGGTGGTTGTCAAACAATATTCACGAATCCCCTCGAAATCGTGAAGATCCGAATGCAAGTCGCCGGCGAGGTCGGTAAGAAGATCCGCGCCTGGGCCGTGGTGAAGGAGCTGGGGTTGGTTGGCTTGTACAAGGGCCTGCCAGCGTGTCTGATGAGAGATGTCACCTTCACCGCTATCTATTTCTCCACATACTCTCATGTTAAGGTACCTACCTACCTACTTAGGTACGTCAAATTGAAATTAAGAGCTGGGGGTCTAAAGTGGCCATTTTTGATGAAACATCAGATTTTTCATCTATTAAAACTTCTAATTTTTCATCAAAGCATCTATGAAACATTTGATGAAAAATTAGATGTTTCATAAATGCTTCATATACTTACATATGCAGCATCTATGAAACTTTTGATGAAAAATTAGATGTTTTATTAGATGAAAATTCTGATGTTTTATCAAAAGTGGCCACTTTAGCTCCGCTGATTTTTCAACGTTCTGAGCAGTGAGTTTGGATGGGTGCAAGTGTCATTAGCAGCGGAGTTTCCGTGCTTCGGAGGGCATACGTTAATACTTAGGTACCTACCTACTCACATATTAAAATTAAAAACGCAGTGTGCAAAGGACGCGCGCGCCTCATTTGATTTGGAGTGGCGAAGCGTTGTGTTATAAGTTATAACTTACACGAAGAGACAAGGCGCCCCGTCTCTTCTGTGTTTTGCGTCGCGACGCCGACGCCTCTATACATTTTGTGTGAAAGGGACGCGGAAGAGACAAAATGTCTGCGCCCTGTCTGCGTCTCACGTCTTTTCTGTATGTCCCGCGCCTTAAAAGTCATTTTTAAGCACCCGATTCTGAAGAGTAAGAACGTCTCAATAAGATAACTACGTCTCAAATATTTAAGTAGCGTTTCATTATTCGGGCATAAGGCCTTTAATATTTTTTCAATGATATCAGGCGAAATTGGCAGACCACACCGGGTATAACAATCCGTTTTCGCTACTCGCCGCGGGAGCCATCGCCGGCATCCCAGCCGCGTCTTTTGTCACGCCCGCTGATGTCATCAAAACTAGACTACAGGTGAATCTTACCGTTATTCCCGGTTTCTATATTCAACAAACTATAGTACCTAAATTTGGGGAACATGTTGGTATCGTTCCCCAAAGGCAGGGTGGTTCCTCTGCAACGGGACGGCCCATCTGGCCCACTTGCCCGTGGTCTTTCGACCGACAGTTGTTGTTGCTTGGTCGGCTATGTCTATCGCCGCTGAAAACTTTGCTTGCGAGTTCTAGACATGTTGATGGCGTGTGGCGCCATCTGTAGTGCGTAGCATGTTTATGTAGTTCATCTAGCGACAGGTAGATGTCGCTACAGTAAGTTACTCACATTATTAGAGCAACGTTGTTATAATGTCACAAAACGATATGATACATTTTTTTACATAGGTAGGTACAAACAAAGTTGCTATGATGAACAACTCTACGGTCATTCGTATGCGATAGTTTCCGATGTTTTCGGAAACGCATTCTTTTTCTGAGTTTACTGTACCTATTTTATTTACTTAGTGTTAGTTTTAAACTGAAAGAGTTCGACAACTTTAATGGCTGACTGTTTCATAAACATTTTGTAGGTGGTCGCACAAGAAGGCCAGACTTCATACAACGGCATCTACGACGCAGCCAAAAAAATTTACGCTGAAGAGGGCTTCAAAGCATTTTATAAGGGCGCTGTCGGTGAGTGTGTCATGAACTCAATGTAGAAGATACCTGTAGTGAATTTTCAGAACCTCTTTAAGCTGCCAAATATTTATATCTTAGGTATATAATTACTTATGTAAGTTAGGTAATACCTACCTAATATTGTAGTGCCCCAACGGGGCTCTTTTTCCGTTCAAACTCTTACACCTAAGACCTGCTGTACCAACTTGAAACAATAAATAAATATAAATTATGCAAATTAGGCAAATGGTAGTTATGGCGGTTTATTCCATCCAGTCCTATTATAGGTTCGACTGGACAGAAATATTCCAAATTGTTAGACTGAACAATCGAACTTATGGATATGCAGATTTTATTCCATAGTCAGTCTAACAATTTGGAATATTTCTGTCCAAACAGTTAGATAATCGAACTACTAGTAGGACTGGATGGAATACCTAAACCGTTATGGCTTGAATGCCCAATACGTTATCCAATTTGCCCTAAGCTAAGTGCTAGTTCATTCACAAATAAGCGCTGTCTCGATCTTTGGCCTTAGAATTGCGTATTGTGCATCCTTTTACAATGCTAACTGTTGCTAACTTCAGTCAGGCCAAAGAGAGACAGAGCGCTAATTTGTAAATGGTGACGTGGTCCATACAGATGAGTTTTTTTTGCAGGGCCTCTTAGGGCAAGTCTGAAACCGTGCTATTTAGCTAGTTTAATGTGTAATTATTTTTCCAGCTCGTGTATGCCGATCCTCGCCACAGTTCGGAATAACTCTGATGACTTATGAAATCTTACAGCGTCTCCTCTACGTTGACTTTGGAGGAAAGTAAGTAAAAAACAACATCTTTTACTAGATGATTTATACAGTGTCAGAAGGCAATCTTTACGTGCCTGGGACAATGTTGAGATGGAGTAGGCTTGCCCAACGCTTACACCATCCTCTCAGCTTAACCGGCCATATCCACAGGAAAGACATGGTCAATACGTGTGGGGCTGACTAACCCGCGGGTTTCCTCACGATGTTTTCCTTCTCCGTTTAGAGCTCGTGTTAATGAGCTTATAAATAACCTTCGGATCGAAAGTCGAGGTAGGTACTTTTGCTAAAGCCAACACGGCTCCCCAGACTGTTAACCGTTGCGTTATACTGAACAGCGTTTACACGCTCGCGTGCAAACAGACATTCAACGAGCAATTTATCTTTTGTCGCGTTCGGTCTCCTTGAGATGAGAGTGTCAGAGCTACTTTCTGATTATCTGTGTCATTGAATGTCTGTTTGCACGCGAGCTTGTAAACGCGCCATCAACGTTGGCGAATTTAGAACTCAAATTCAATTTAATGCCTTCCGCCTAGTGCTCAAAATTAAACATATAGCTCGATAAAAAACCGCTGACGTGCGAATAAATACCTGAAAATTAATGTTTCAATTCAATGCTTTTTTAACGTACCTAGGTACGTTAGTAAAACTCGTGCAAACGAAGCCTAAATCTTGTGATTTTCATTCCAGCCGGCCATCTGGTTCTGAGCTCCAAATAACAACAACTAAAGAGGATATCGTATCCAAGCCACACCACATCGGAGGCTACAAAGTAGCCCTACCAGTGCTTACTGGTCTCGAGACCAAGTTCGGAATATCCCTGCCCAGGTTCTCATTCGCCAAACCACCCGAAAAGTAACTGAAGATTGGTCTTAACTTGTCTGGGAAGATTGTTAACCCTGAATTTAGATCGTAGCGGTGAACGTAAATACATAAAGCATTCCTTTAATACAAAAATACATAAAATCACGCCACTTTCCCACAGGGGCAGGCAGAGACCACGGATTTCCAATTGCTACGATTCTGACACACCTCATTCACTCTCATCACATTTCTCATACAAGCTTTAATAAAAAAAAATACATTTAAGCGAAGACACGCATTTTGTACAAAATCAACGTGATTGTGCTATTATATTTGTATTTGATAAAAATTGAATAAACTATCTATTTTAACAAGACTTTTTTTATCAGAATTTAAAACACTAGCTTCTACCATATTAAATAACCTGTATTCAGTTCACCAATTTCAAATTTCATGCAAATTGATTCAGCAGTCGCAAGTTTCAATAATTCAAACATCTTCAACTTTTGCATTATTTATATTATATTTGCGCAGTTATTTAAGGCAGTCGGACTACTTTGGTAATATTAGATGATAAAACTATATTGGTAAATAATATACCTACTTAAGTAAATTATTTTCTAAAACAATATACTATGTATATACCTAGTTTAATCTGCAAGTATGTTTAATAACGAAACAGATAAACATAACATAATTAAAATAATATAGTTATCATTGCATAATTTAAACTAATAGAAATACTTTGCTAAACTAAAAAGTTCGTGATAGAGAATATATTAGCGGGAATTAAGGATAAAAATCCTAACAAATAATTCATTTAATTGTGTTGTGTCCACAGATAAAATCTTGAAAACTCTATTTACATTTTGCATAAAGTTTTTTAGACATGTGTTACTAAACAGGATAAAATTAGAGTTACGCAAAATCTTCTATAAACATCTCAACACCAAGAAATTGAACCTGGTGATTTCAAACTCAAGTCATTTTCTACCATTTGAGTTCTTCCGTGGCGTAGTTAAAATTCAGTGAGAGTATGTTTTATTTTAAGTAAGTAATTTTACTACCAAACTAAAAATGTAAACGAGTGTGGGCAAAAATATATGGGCACTTCACCCACGGCCGCCACAGCTCAGACTACTTTTATTTTGAAGGTATCACAGCCTTGTATCTCTGTGCCAATGCGCATCAAATTCTGTCCCGGGGTTCTCTATTTATTTTGAGTCGAATAGGTTAAAATGAAAGAGAGGTTAAAATGGCTGTTACCGCATTTTTGGGCATAAATGTATGGACCCACGGCCGCCACAGTTTATACTACTTTTGCTTAGAAGGTATCAAAGTCTTGTTTCTCTGTGCCAATTCGCATCAAATTCTGTCCGAGGGTTCTCTATTTATTTTAAGTCGAAAAGGTTTAACTTACAAAAAAGCTAAAATGATTATGATTAGAGCGATGAAAGTCTCGATTTATTGGGATGTTTTTTTATTTCAAAATAATGTGAGGTTTATCAGAAAGTCTCTTAAGTATTTATTTTTCATTTCTCATGTTCAGAAAGTACGCTTGAAGTTACCTGAACAGAGGGATGAAAACAGTACTTTTGCGTCCTTGGGAAGCAATTCTCCCTGTGAAACGATTTTCCCTGCTGACAAAGTATTAAATAAATCACATTCTACTATTTGACATTTCTATTGAGCCATGTCGTCTTGGTCAGCTATATTTGACATTTCTATTTACCATAAGATGAAGATCAGGATCACGGGATTAGGATCACGTAGGATCAGGTTTACAGGATAAGGATCATGGGATCAGGATTATGCAAGATCATTGGATCCGGATCACGGGATTAGGATCACGTAGGATCAGGATCACAGAATCAGAATCACGGGATCAGGATTATAGGATCAGGATCACGGGAATAGGATTATGGAATCAGGATCACGCAGGATCACTGGATCAGGATCACGGAATTATTATTACGGGATTAGGATCACGAAGTCAGGATCACGGGATCTGGATCACAGGATCAGGATCCTGACGCCAGACCGTAGCCAAGTGAGTTATCTATCATACATTTCAATACGAACTGTTTGGCCACGTGGCCGGCGATGCGGCCATAGCGTCTCAGTGTGTTAATAGCTCTTACAAGATAGATGTGAATAACCTGTTTAGGCACTCGAACTATTAGCACCCTCGCTTCGCTCGTGCGCCAAACCATCTCCTGCCTAGGTAGGTTACTTTCAACCCATGTGTAACAATCTCCTATTTCCGATGACGTCCTTTGAATCCCTCGCTGCACTCAGGATTCTAATCTAGAATCCCTCGCTGCGCTCGGGTTTCAACTCTAACAACCCTCGCTCCATTCTGTATTCAAAATAGCACTCTCGTCGAAAAAATAATATTTTGCCCCGTTGTCATACAATCTAGTACTACTACTCAGGTTAGGTAGGTACAAACATGGATTTATCTAGTGACCCCCGGGATAGATTTTAATGCGTCGATAATAAAAAATGCTTAGTTTTGTTAGGTCTTTCGAGTAATATTAATTACATTGCTGGCGGAGCTGGGTGAAGTTTGCCCACTATTATTTCTTTTGAGAAATAGTTCTCTAACCAGATTATGAATATTGAGCAACTTTCTTATCTAATGCCACGATTAATATCTTGGGCCAAGTCAGCCGTTTCGAGTAGATATCTAAATTCAATTGACAATGACTTTTTAATTTAACAATGTTTGGAAAATGTTAGTCTTTCTCATAAAAACCTTTCATGTTGGCAAGGCAGTGTTTTTTATCACTCTCATGTCGATAAAAACTATAAAAAGAGATGGCAACATAAATATTATTATCAACGGGATAATTACCATGATTATTGAGTTTTGTTGCTTCCCGATATTTCGACGCAGTTGCATGCGCCATGATCACGGGATCATGGCGCATGTAACTGCGTCGAAATATCGGGACCATGATAGTTTCAAAAGTTAGATGGCAACATATTTAGAGATTGAGCTATAATGTCGCGTTTACACGTTTCCGAGGAAACAGCACATTATCTTTTGTCGCGTCCGGTCTCGTTGAGATGAGCGTGACAGAGCTACTTGCGCGGTCACTTAACTGGTCTATTTGCTCGGAATCGTGTAAACGCACCATAAGAGCCAAATTCATGACGCGAAATTATGTTTTTCTCTCTGATTTTTTTCATCAGGTTTACTTGTACATTTCATCCACGCTTGTACTATTATTTATTCTGTGCTAATAGAGCAAAGATCATAGTAAAGAGTGAGTATTATTATTTATTACTCTTACCCCGCATCCACACGTTGGGGCCAACGTTGGTCCCAATGCCTCTCACCAACGTGTGGTGCTGACAAAATAGCTTGGCGCCAACGTTGGGGCCAACGTTGGGGCTTGGCCGTGCCGTGTCGGTTTTATCAAAGGAAGTTGGCGCGCCAACGTTGGGGATCCGTCCACACGTTGGCGCTATGCTCAGTCCCGTTTCGACGCGCATCGTGAGCGCACGTGTCGACTGACGAGCGAGAATGTCATCGTATTCCTTATTATTGTGTTTGTAGAACTATCGGGCTGAAATTTTGCACACTTATAGATTCTCGGTGACAATGAAATATTATGGTATCAACAAGCTGATCTGATGATGGAGTCAAGAGCTGTTCAACAGAACTCCTCAGTAAATAGGCCGATTGAGTTGAAACTCGGCATATTTGTCAAGTTCTGACTACGATGTAATAATATGGTGACAGCGAGCTGATCTGATGATGGAGTCTACTATTTTTTTTTATGTTACGGGAACCGTGCAATTTTTTGGGATAAAAAGTAGCCTATGTCCTATTTCCGGTTATTATCTATCTATATTTTAAATATCACCCATATCGGTTAAGTGGTTGTCGTGTTAGAGAGGAACAAACATACATCCAAACATCCAAACTTTCGCTTTTATAATATAGTGTGTTGTGTGAAGTGTGATAGTGACATGATGTGATGTGATTGTGATAAAATTGGTATTCAGTAATGTAAAATCACTTAGAGAAATTTCAATTTC
Organism: Camptogramma bilineatum; assembly: GCA_958496255.1. Classification (NCBI taxonomy): domain Eukaryota; kingdom Metazoa; phylum Arthropoda; class Insecta; order Lepidoptera; family Geometridae; genus Camptogramma; species Camptogramma bilineatum. The sequence goes on along the minus strand of OY292458.1, from coordinate 14,163,591 downwards.
TGTATCGGACGCGCAGACATCGGACGTCTGCACGTTGGCTCTGACGGAACAAGACTGGTGTATCGCCAACGTGTGGACGGTTCACGAAATCTTGGCGCCAACGTTGGGACCAACGTTGGCCCCAACGTATGGAGCCGGCGTTACTCGCGTAGAACCAACAAATCCTGTAGTTTTTAACCTTATGAATACTTCCAAAAATTCACATTTTAAAATTTTAGCAAAAGGTATGATCATAAGCTCTAAGGCGCTGGACACACAGAAAAGACGAAAGACGCAGATGGGGCGCGGACATTTGTCCCTTTTATACAAAATGTATAGAAGCTTCGCGACGCAAAACATACAGAAGAGACGGGGCGCGGACGCAACGCTGTTCGCTGGCGCCCTGTCTGCGACGCGTCCTCGTCTTACTTCTTTTCTGTCTGGCCCGCACCTTATAACAATTCAAAGTGATCCCAATAAAAATTGAATAAATGAGCTTTGAGGAAGTTGTGAAATAGAATAGACATTCAGTATAGTGCAACTGACAGCGTGACAACAAACGCAATGTCGATAATGTCTTGTGCTAGTGCTAGATCGTAAAGCAAGAAACTAGTAGTCGTCGAAAATCTCGCTGCAGGGGCCAGAAATCATGTTTAGTATAGCTCATCAAACACGCTCATCGATTGGCACACTTCCTGCTATAACAAATGGCTCATGTAAAGCGCATAGTGCAACTGTTTTCAACAAATGCGCTGCCTACGCGTTGCCATACCACCTGTGAGCGCGAGTGAACTCGCAAATCTGCTGTGCTCACACGTTTTATGACATAAACTGCGAATTTAGGTATAGTACATATTAGCTTCCTAAGAGGCGTATAGATAGGTAATTTGGAGAAATGGACACAACCTAATTAAACTATCGCTAGACCTCCCCAAAGTTCGTGTGAGAGGTTTCCTTGGCGTGTTTCTGAGCCTCAACCTGTCCCGTCAGGAACTTGTCGCAAATCATACACTTTAGGGTAAACTTGTTGAGGTCAGTGAACTGTCGTGATGATTTCGCTTCGTGAGCCAACTGTTCTGCTTCTCTGTAGATGTCCATATCTTCTGCGGGAAATACTGTTTGCATGCCTCCCTGAAACAAGAGCCAATGTTATAAAAATTTTACTTCCTAAATTAACTTTTTCGTCAATTAATCTTTTTTATATTTCAACAGACCCGAAAGGTCCTGTCAGTCGAAAAATTTAATAGAAAGCTCGATTTTGACAGCATAGATCGTAATAATTATAATTACGATCACACGTATGCCGAAGTGGATTGGCATAACAGCAACCACGTCCACATACGGTCCATTCGGCAGCGTCATGCCGATTGGATGTTATGCAGGATGGTGTATGGCCACCAATAAGAATCGTTTTTCTGACAGTTTTTCTTAATTAAAAACCGAGCGATTTTGTGAGGCGCAAAATCCCTATAACCAACTGCATCTATTTAAAAAAATCTTTCACCATTTAAAGGTACATTAATGGAGACAAACATAAGCTATTAATAACCTAGATTGGAGTAAGCATCTGTTTAAAATACTTACATCAGCTTGTTCCAAATACAATGGATCATAATGAACACCATCAAAAAGTAGGAAAACCCTCTGTCCATAGTTTTTGTCTTCCCCAAACCTATTTATAATTGCATTTAATGTGTCTACAACTGCCATCTCTACTCCATAGAATCTCGATAAAATAGCTACCTGAAACATAAACAATTAAATTATTAATTTTGCTTTTAAAAATACATTAATAGTCATTATTGAAATTTGCTCAACTTCAACTATGACTATTGAGATATTTTGTTCCGTTTTTGATATGTTGTGCGCGGTCACAATTTGGATGGGTGACCGCACATTGTGTTTTTGCACGGAAGCGCTCAGCTCGTATTACGTAAACGTTTGCCCCGTGGCGGGAATCGAACCAACATTCTGTGTATCAGGCGGGCCTTCTAAAAACATGTCTAAATTTAAACTAATCATCATTCATCATTTCTGTGTTGACTGAATTAAATAAATAATTGTTATTATCAACCCATTTTTACCTCTATAGCACCACCCCAGGAACTAGGCTGCATTATCCATGCACAGTACTCCGCATTAGGTCTTCCGAGGAACGCCTCGGTGTAAGTGTCTAAGTCGTTTCCAACCTCCATCGCTATGATCTGCCGCATTAGCGAGTGGACTGTTGTATCTACATTACCATTGAGTGTAAATCCTGCAATAAAAAAAATAGTAAAACCGCCATTTTCATAATTTAACGAAGATGATTCATTTCACAGCTAAGGAGCAGTGATTTCAAATCATTTTGGATAATACCTACATAGTACAACAATGGAACAACAGTTTAATGTTCTTTGTTTGTTATCAAACAAAACCAATTAGGACAAGATTACAATTCACAAGCCCTCGTATTTCCACAAGAATGATCTAGAAGTTATTCACTATAAAAATTAACATACAAATTGTTTATCAATGAAATGATGATTAAGCAAAGACCATTGTTTATACTTGATAGCATAGGTACATCTAACTAGCTTCACTCAACAATCAGCATTGCTATACAGAATCTAAGTGCTGATTTATAGCAATGCTACCAGGGTCTTGGACAGTTGAGTTAGTCTGTAGCCTTAGTCTGTTTGCAACAAGCCCTAAATGGCTTTACGCTCTATTTTGTATTTATAAATGTATGAAAGTAAATTAATGTATTTTACTAGCAATAGAAAAATTAGAACTCACCTATACTAGTGAAGAGGCATGAGTTGTCAGATGGAACTACTTTCTTCATCAGAATGCCTGGTCTACTAATTGTTTCATGGGATATCCCATTCTCCACTGGTCTAGGGGGCTCCTTGATCGTGGGAACCGGGGCTGGCACAGCCTTAGAACTGGGCGAGGGACCAGTTTTTTCCTCCACAATCAAAGTCTCGCCAGATTTTAACCCTATTTCGTTCAAGGACTTGTTATCATCACTAATGTCTATAGGTTTTGGTGGATAGCCGCAGAGAACGCACACTTTCTCCACGCTCACATCCGAGATGCTCGACAGAAACAGTTTTAATTCACCAACTGTACTTTCAGAGGTCAAATCTTTCAATACTTGCTGACCATTTCTACTTTTGACTTTGAACGCCAACGCAGCCATTTCCTTCCGATTTTCTTCTTCGTTTGAGTGTAAATAGGTATTCGTCAAACTCAGTGGAGTAATTAAAAAGTTGGTGACTTTCCCCTTTGAAACGATTATTGAAATATTACGAGAACAAAAATAACTATGTAAACCCAACCAGACAAAACAATGAAATGAAGGAAATGAAGCAAACAAATCAAACAAATGTCAAAGTTGTCAAACTGACATGACACTAGAGTTGGACAAACGAGGCGCGTAGGCACGTCCTATCGAGACTTAAGAAATCGATACTGATTTTTTATTTGTGATCGATACCGTGAAGCATTTAAACTGTGAAGTCAGTACCTACTACTCTGTGGTAGGTACCTCAACAGTTAAATAATACAATCAAATACAATTTAATACACATTTAATTTAATTTCACAAGCGAAATCCGTGATGAAAGGTCGTCTCGTCCGTGACAAAGGAAATATAATAATCTTCCGCCAGAGTCACGCGATTTGTGAAAAACGCTAAGCCAATGTGATAATTAAAAACAAATTATTTTGTGAACATATTGAGTAACAGATTTTGCAATGGAATACCCGCCCGAGTGCCTTAGGCCACTACAATGGCCCAGGGCACTTGAGGGGTCGCGCGGCCACTAAAATCACGATTTCTATGGTGTTAGGGCTTCCCCATACGTGGAAAGTGTCTTTATTTGTTGCTAACATTATTCTCCCACTACTGGTAACACTAAAAGTCATAGATAAATAATATTTCTACAATGTGTCAAAATACCGGAAGAGAAAAATACGAAAAAAACTTTATTTTTGAAAGAAGGTTCAAATAAGATTTTCAGCGATGACCTATACATGTTTTGCATTAATTAAATCTGACAGGTATTTAGGATAATTACTGAACCATTAAAACCCCGTTTTATAGTAAAAAATTTGAATTTGATCAACATTTTGAATGTTGCGGGCAAGAAGATTCTAAACTACGTAACTGGAGTTCTAACTGACATTTAATGTACAAAGGATTTTGAACCTTATCACGACTACACAACGATCTATTATCATTTAATCTTGGTTATAAGGATTGTTGGTCTTGTTGGGAAGGCTTTCTTGGGTGCTTTGTCTCTTTCACACTCGTTGTAGGATTAGTAGTGTGCCCATGTCATTTAAATTTCAGGATATTTTTACCTTATCGCGCTCGACAAAATCAGCGCTTGATTTCGATTCTTGAATTAGAGATCCTTGAATTAGATCCTTGATTTTGATCCTTGATTTTGATTTCGATCCTTGATTTCGATCCTTGGTTTCGATCTTGGATTTCGATCCTGGATTTCGATCCTTGATTCTTGAATTTTGAACCTTGAATCTGAAATCTTGAATCTTGAATCTTTGAAGTGACAGCTGTCAAACTTCAAATGACCATATCTCGAGAACTACTCGTCCTAGACTCCCCGTTCCCAGTTCAAATGAAAGCTATGACCAAGATCTTCATTTGAAGTGACAGCTGTCAAACTTCAAATGGCCATATCTCGGGAACTACTCGTCCTAGACTCCCCGTTCTCAGTTCAAATGAAAGCTATGACCAAGATCTTCATTTGAAGTGACAGCTGTCAAACTTCAAATGGCCATATCTCGGGAACTACTCGTCCTAGACTCCCCGTTCTCAGTTCAAATGAAAGCTATGACCAAGATCTTCATTTGAAGTGACAGCTGTCAAACTTCAAATGGCCATATCTCGGGAACTACTCGTCCTAGACTCCCCGTTCTCAGTTCAAATTAAAGCTATGACCAAGATCTTCATTTGAAGTGACAGCTGTCAAACTTCAAATGGCCATATCTCGGGAACTACTTGTCCTAGACTCCCCGTTCTCAGTTCAAATGAAAGCTATGACCAAGATCTTCATTTGAAGTGACAGCTGTCAAACTTCAAATGGCCATATCTCGGGAACTACTCGTCCTAGACTCCCCGTTCTCAGTTCAAATGAAAGCTATGACCAAGATCTTCATTTGAAGTGACAGCTGTCAAACTTCAAATGGCCATATCTCGGGAACTACTCGTCCTAGACTCCCCGTTCTCAGTACAAATGAAAGCTATGACCAAGATCTTCATTTGAAGTGACAGCTGTCAAACTTCAAATGGCCATATCTCGGGAACTACTCGTCCTAGACTCCCCGTTCTCAGTTCAAATGAAAGCTATGACCAAGATCTTCATTTGAAGTGACAGCTGTCAAACTTCAAATGGCCATATCTCGGGAACTACTCGTCCTAGACTCCCCGTTCTCAGTTCAAATGAAAGCTATGACCAAGATCTTCATTTGAAGTGACAGCTGTCAAACTTCAAATGGCCATATCTCGGGAACTACTCGTCCTAGACTCCCCGTTCTCAGTTCAAATGAAAGCTATGACCAAGATCTTCATTTGAAGTGACAGCTGTCAAACTTCAAATGGCCATATCTCGGGAACTACTCGTCCTAGACTCCCCGTTCTCAGTTCAAATGAAAGCTATGACCAAGATCTTCATTTGAAGTGACAGCTGTCAAACTTCAAATGGCCATATCTCGGGAACTACTTGTCCTAGACTCCCCGTTCTCAGTTCAAATGAAAGCTATGACCAAGACCTACATTTCAGATGACAGATGTCATTTTGACAGCTGTTATTGAAAATGTAGATCTTGGTCATAGCTTTCATTTGAACTTTGCTGCCAAAATGACTTAGCTGTCAAAATGACATCTGTCATCTGAAATGTAGATCTTGGTCATAGCTTTCATTTGAACTGAGAAACTCACCGTTCTCAGTTCAAGGACAAGTAGTTTCTAAGATATGACCGTTTTAAGTTTGACAGCTGTCAGTTCAAAGTTTAAAACAGCCATATCTCGGAAACTACTCGTCCTAGACTCCCCGTTCTCAGTTCAAATGAAAGCTATGACCAAGATCTACATTTCAGATGACAGATGTCATTTTGACAGCTGTCACTTAAAAAGAAGATCTTGGTCCTAGCTTTCATTTGAACTGAGAACGGGGAGTCTAGGACGAGTAGTTTCCGAGATATGGCCGTTTTAAGCTTTGAACTGACAGCTGTCAAACTTAAAACGGTCATATCTCGGAAACTACTCGTCCTAGACTCACCGTTCTCAGTTCAAATGAAAGCTATGACCAAGATCTACATTTCAGATGACAGATGTCATTTTGACAGCTGTCACTTAAAAAGAAGATCTTGGTCATAGCTTTCATTTGAACTGAGAACGGGGAGTCTAGGACGAGTAGTTTCCAAGATATGGCCGTTTGAAGTTTGACAGCTGTCACTTCAAATGTAGATCTTGGTCATAGATTTCATTTGAACTGAGAACGGGGAGTCTAGGACGAGTAGTTCCCGAGATATGGCCATTTGAAGTTTGACAGCTGTCACTTCAAATGAAGATCTTGGTCATAGCTTTCATTTGAACTGAGAACGGGGAGTCTAGGACGAGTAGTTCCCGAGATATGGCCATTTGAAGTTTGACAGCTGTCACTTCAAATGAAGATCTTGGTCATAGCTTTCATTTGAACTGAGAACGGGGAGTCTAGGACGAGTAGTTTCCAAGATATGGCCGTTTGAAGTTTGACAGCTGTCACTTCAAAGATTCAAGATTCAAAATTTCAGTTTTCAGATTCAAGAATCAAGATTCAAGATTCAAGAATCAAAATGAAGGATCAAAATTGTATCAGTATTTTAATTCAAAAATCACGCCCTGAAACATCACGTAAATCAGAAAATGATGGAAAAGGCCCCTTAGGGACTAGGAATGTTTAGTTTATGGTCACCCTTTAGAAAGAGACACGCCGCCCAAGTTTTATCTCTCAAGCGGACCTTGTTTTCTGTCTCAGTCAGCATTCCAGGTACGTAGTATAGAAATTCCTTGGTTGCGGGTGAATTTTCTGTTTGAAGGTTGGCTATTGTGATTGATGTATAGGACTGAAGTGAATGAGGTTTGTTTTGTTCGTTTTGTTGGCTAACTACATATTTCTACCAATCAGAATGACTTCAGACAAGGCTATAGGATGAAAAATGAAGTAGTATTGAATTTTTATTTGCCGTGAGCGCCCTCCCGCTCCTCACGCGCGGAACAAAATGGCGTAATTTGGCCTTTTGCAAACGCGAATAGATAATTACTTTTAATGTCGATGTGTATATGTTTTGTGTTAAATAATAAAGGCGTGTAGTGTACTAAGTGTGTGCACCATGTTGACGCAGATATTTGTTATCAATTTTGAACAATTGTGAGTTTTTATTTTGCAAGGTGCCAAACATGTTTACGGAATGGAATAAACAATTTATTTGGTGGTGACATTGTAATCCCCTTGAGCAGGTAAGTAAGTAGTTAATAAGCTTGTTAAATTCCGATTCCAATGATACCACAAACAGGTTTAGTCCAGGAATAAAATCTGGCAAAAAAAGTTAAACCGCTGGCAACAGTTGTTTCGCGGGCGTTGGTTAGGCTAGGCAGACAATCGGTCCGGGGGGCGGGGCACTCGGGCGGATACGTTAGATCATTATTGTTTATTGTGTTTTTTAATAAAAGTCATTCAAATAGTTGGAAGATTCCTAATCGTCACTGGCTTTTTTTTGGCGTAAATTCCCAAGTATAAGGCTGCGTTTCCACCAGAGATGTGCGATGGAAATGTGTCATGCGAGGATATTATGTAGCGGAGCTGTGAAAATGCGCATTAATGTGTGGTGCGAGGATGCGTTGCGAAGCTGTGAAATGTGTCGACCGGGGTGCGTTCCTCGCAATACATTACTCACAACACATTCCTCGCAACACATCCCTCGTACACATCCCTCGCTTGTTTTGTATGCGCAAAAATCTAGCTCCGCTGAGCCGTTTCCACCAGAGCCTCGAGCATCGGTTTGCACAAAGTCTACTATTCGATCCGTGACAGACAACTCAACTTGTCAAGTTAAATAAACATATGCGAGCACCGGTTTTTAAAAACTTTACAAGGCTGAGCCTCGAGCATCGGTTTGCACAAAGTCTACTATTCGATCCGTGACAGACAACTCAACTTGTCAAGTTAAATAAACATATGCGAGCACCGGTTTTTAAAAACTTTACGTGGCTGGTGCGTTTGACACCACAGGAAGTCCGTTTTTTTATTATTTCATGTTGGTATTGTTCACCAGACTGGAGTACTCAATGTCAAAAAGCAAACGTCAACAATCAATATATCTTTCTCTTTCTTTTCTATGAAATAGATAAGGAAAGCGAATGAGGACTTTGAAATCTTTATTTGTCTATGGTAATTAAACCTTTTTGAATGAATGATTGTATAACCCGGCAAAAATGCAAAGTGTTGTGTGTACGGCGTTTTTGTATAAAGTTTAGTACTTCTTAATTTATGGCTATAATATGGTCAACTCAGTCAGCTGTTTTGAGTTGATGATTTATTTGTGAAATGATAATAAAGTTTATTCTTGTTGTACATTAAAGAAACTAAACAAGAAAACCGTGCGTGCTTTAATGTGATGGGAGAATTCATGAAGCAGTAAGTGTAGGTACGTACACAAGCATAAAAATTAAACTTAACAATTGTATGGAAAACAAAATCTATTGATTGATACTTAGGTACTATTAACTATCTTTTACACGAGTGGATTACTTTTAATTAGGAATAACATAGTCTCAACCATCTGTCCAACTTATAATTCAAGTTAATCATCATGATATTTTAATGTTTTAGACACGAAGACGACCGCAAACAAGCTGAGGCTCGCCACGGGAGAATGACTAACTTATACCGATGGGCTGATTGTTCAATGCCAATGGGACGTAGAGAAAGGTAGGCATTACTATTTTACTTTTGTTTTCAAAGCAAATATTTTATTACCTACTCGTGACAGTACCTTCACCCACATGCCTAAAGCACCACTTTTGTGGACATAATACTAGCCTTATTTTAAATCTTATAAGGAGCAGCTAGGTTCCATCACTCTAGTACTACTAGATTACTAGAGAAACAACCACCAATCAATATAATTTGTTGGGTAGGTATATAGAAAATATACTTGAAAATCTAGCTACATACATACCATTATCACTATGGCTAAAAAATTTCACATTTACAGAATATTCATTCGACTGAGGAACAAGAACCTCCTTCAGCTGCTGCAGTGATCAAGCAGCAGGCTAAATGCTGATTTTAGTAAGTTTATTGATTAAACTTTAAAAATTAATCAAGTGTTACGATGACACATAAGGTGGAGGTCTATTTTCAGCAGTAGATGTCCCATGGCTAAAATGATGATTTTTATCTGAAATAATGATGAACACTAATTTATCTGATTCAACGTTTTAACACTCTTCCCTAATGTGACCAATGCTTTAAAGTGTTTGATGTTTATTGCAGAAGCAAATTGGAGCCAGCCGAGCACATCAAGCTCAACAATGCTTTCATGGTTGAACATGGCAGAACGGGATCACCAGTCAAGCCCATGAATGTGCATCCAAAATCGCCTGCCCAGCTCACCCTGCCGCCTCGCCGCCCCGCATCATTAAAACTCATCATCCCCCGTGCCCCGCTTCCTCAATGCGCTCAATGTCTTCGGACAGCACTGTGACTTGTTTGCGGGTGGATTGTAGATGTTATTGCTTGCATGTTTAAGGCTCTGTGAGCTACATCATAATACTTTAGTATACCTATATTGTATTATTGTAGGTACATACATGACATTATAATGTAATTACTATTTCTATAATTTAATTTAATTTAAATCTTTCTTTATTTTGTATTAGGTTTAATTATTGATACATTTCAGTTGTAATTACTAAATTGTAAATTTGTAGTGTTTAATATTATTTATTCATAATAATAAGACATGTTTATTTAATTAAAACAATTGGTTTAAACTGGTTTAATTGAATCTATACCTACTAATATACTTACGTTTTCATACATAGTACATTAGATTATAATCAAATATCCTATACTATTAAACGAGCAATATTTGTTTGATCTTTAAAGTTTGTTTGTATGTACTTCTCGAAAACGGCTCCAACGATTTCGATAAAATTTGCAGTACGGGTGTTTACGGGGGCGAAAAATCGATCTAGCTAGGTCTCATATCTGGGAAAAGCCGTTTTCTTGGCATTTTCACGCAAAAAGGTTTACCAGTGCAATGTGGTTCGTAATTGAACCACTAGATGGCGTTATGCACTCTAAAGAAACTTCATATCCTAGACTAAGTATTTTTATTTTGTGAGATACTTCCTCCTCATGATAGACTTAGGTTATATTTATTTATTAAGGGACAGGCTATTAAATAAAGGCTAGATACGAAACAGAAAACTATGTTTATTAACAAATGTAATAAAGTATAATATCAGATTACAGAATAGTCTTATGTAGTTACACTGAGAATGTAAAACATTGTTTTATATTTAATTTGACAAGCCTTAGTTTTTTAGACAAGTTGACCTGCAAAGCTCTTCCTCTTATAATATCAATACTGGTGGCTTAACACGTTCAATGCCCGCGACGCACTTGCCGAGCCCGAGTAGACAGTCCTTGCCTTCGGAGAGCACCGCAGAGGTGGGACAGGGAATGTGTTAATTGTTTCTTTGCTGCACATACCTAATTTGTCTCACCATCATCTGTAAATAATTATTGTTTGTTAACATAGTGATCTAAATACATTGTATAGGAAGTAGAGAAGGTAATTATATTATGAAAACTATGTGCAGCATTTGTTGTATTTTACAAGTTATTATTTAATTTGCAATGTTTGTTCGGGTTAGATCTTGCAAGTTAAATTTTACCCACTTCCCAGTGCCCGATTGAGCTGAAATTTGGCAAACATAAAGATTCTCGGTGACAATGCAATATTATGGTACCTAGGTACCTAACAGCGAGATGATCTGATGATGGAGTCAGAAGCTGTTCAATGAAATTTCTCAGTGAAAGACAGTAGAACATCCGTATTTGGGCTAATTTGGATTAGCCCACCCTAACCCAATAAAAGCTTGTCTTGAAAAACATTTATTTAATAAAAACTTATTTATACCTCAGCTTCTAAATGTCCTTTTCGCTCTTGTATTGTTCCACGCATCAGTGATATTTTAATTGAAGTCTGAGAAAATACATTAGCTACTCCAGCGACATGTTGGTAATCTCCATGAGTTCAAAAGAAAAGGGCACTAAATACCTGAAAATAATAACCACTTCATTAGGTAATTACATATTTAAGTACATCTATACCTACCAATAATAAAAGTAAAGTCTTGAGGAAGGTTATAGGCTATTTTTCATCATCAACTTTAACATCACTAGGGGGCAATGTCGCGAGGGCGTTGCTAGTACCTACTAAATAATCAACATCATAAATACACAACATAAAACATTATAAATGTTGTATTGTAAGTATGTAATAGGAAGCACAACCACACATTCCCAAGGTCATTTTCGTTCTTGGAACAATACGTGTTGTAGAAAAACAAAACTTACCTTTGCATCTAGGGTTAGGTAGGTGGGTATTTTTGTGAAGGAAGGTTCCAAGGGCACAATGTACTTTACATTGTTGTTGTAGATATTGCACAACTTAGTTTTTTCGCAAGTTTTTGTGAGTAGGTACATTCTTCAAAACTGTGCACTTTTAGTGTTGCTTTCGCCATTTGCCAGGCAAAATCGTGTCAAGCTGACATCATTTTAATATTAGTTATTCACAATTTCACTACACAATACTAAGAAAGCACATTAAATGCTACAAAATCTCTCTAAAGTATCTTGTCACGATGAAAAATGGCCGTGAGTGATTTTACTTGACAAGTTAGGTCATATACTTTATCAAAGCTGTCAAATTGCTACTCGTGCTCGCAAACCGCGGCAAAATGTATGAAGATGTCTATTCAAGTAGAGTATTTTGAAACGTGCACCTGATCGAACGTGACTCCCGAATCTGCCGCTTGGGATTTTAGTTCAGTCAAGTTACCACTGGAGGCGCTGCACCGGATCCCATACATTTGAGAGATTATACTACAGTCACGGATCGAATAGTAGACTTTGTGCATACCGATGCTCGAGGCACTGGTGCGGTTGACACCGCAGGAAGTCCGTTTTTTTATTATTTCATGTTGGTATTGTTCACCAGACTGGAGTACTCAATGTCAAAAAGCAAACGTCAACAATCAATATATCTTTCTCTTTCTTTTCTATGAAATAGATAAGGAAAGCGAATGAGGACTTTGAAATCTTTATTTGTCTATGGTAATTAAACCTTTTTGAATGAATGATTGTATAACCCGGCAAAAATGCAAAGTGTTGTGTGTACGGCGTTTTTGTATAAAGTTTAGTACTTCTTAATTTATGGCTATAATATGGTCAACTCAGTCAGCTGTTTTGAGTTGATGATTTATTTGTGAAATGATAATAAAGTTTATTCTTGTACATAATTAAAGAAACTAAACAAGAAAACCGTGCGTGCTTTAATGTGATGGGATAATTCATGAAGCAGTAAGTGTAGGTACGTACACAAGCATAAAAATTAAACTTAACAATTGTATGGAAAACAAAATCTATTGATTGATACTTAGGTACTATTAACTATCTTTTACACGAGTGGATTACTTTTAATTAGGAATAACATAGTCTCAACCATCTGTCCAACTTATAATTCAAGTTAATCATCATGATATTTTAATGTTTTAGACACGAAGACGACTGCAAACAAGCTGAGGCTCGCCACGGGAGAATGACTAACTTATACCGATGGGCTGATTGTTCAATGCCAATGGGACGTAGAGAAAGGTAGGCAGTGGCGGCCTTTGGGGGTGGCGAGCAGGGCACTCGCCCGGGGCCTCGCGCTTGTAGGGGCCTCGCGCAGCAAGCCGACTAGAGAAAATCTTTTATAAGCATTAGCAAACCTACCCGTTAAAGATAGACAAATTCCATTGTGGACTTTTCTGTAGGTATACTTACCTACTTACTAAAATAATAATGATACATAGTAATATAAAATGCCTTCCTACATTATTTTGTTATTAAGTATCTCAAAAGGATTAGGCAGATTTTTCTATGAAAACTCCCAGTCAGCTATATTTTTTCGACATTTTCAACAATCTTCGTCATATTTTAACTAGGTAATTTACACAAAAACTTAACGAATTATACACCTTAACCTTTCTCATGAATCACTCTGTCTGTCTATTGGTGAAAACTAAATAAAAATCCGTTCAGTAGTTTATGAGTTTATCGCGAACAGACAAACAGAGACAGACGCTGAGCTGGGGCCGAATTACCTACTTTGTTTTATAATATGCGCGCGGCTCCGACTTTTCTTCATCAAAATTTCAAAATCTATAGGTACTTTGGTAGGGCCTCGCAATGCAGGCAGGCTCGATCCCAGCGCCATGACCCCCCCTCCCCAAATTTTTGACATACCTACCTCTAACATCCAGCATAATATAATACTTAATGTGTTAAATGCTTAAATTAATTTGGAATTCTAAATTTTTAACTTTTTTAGCCCTTTTCATCCCCTGCCATATAAATGTGTCATTTGTTTTAAAAAAATCAGCTCGCTTCGCTCGCATTTCAACTCGCTTCGCTCGCATTTCAGCTTCATGTGTGTTTTACGAACGAAGTGAGTTATGGTTGACCACAGAATAAAAACCGACAAGCAGCCAGCCTTTTTTTGAGCACCGTAAGCAAAATAAAGTGTCATTATGTTGCATATATCTTTAAAAATTCGGCTCGCTTCGCTCGCATTTTAGCTTCATGCGTATTCTGCGAATAGAGTGTGTTTATATCTGATCGCAGAATAGAAACCGCCAAGCAGCCAGTCTTTTCTTTGAGCACCGTAAGCAAAATCAAGTGTCACATTTTACAATTTTCTTTAAAAAATTCGGCTCGCTTCGCTCGCGTTTTGATTCAAGGGTATTTTGCGAGTGTAGGGAGCTCGCTTTGCTCGCATTTTAGCCTCATTATTTTGCTAGTACAGTGAGTTATGTTGCATTAATCGTAAAAATAAATCGGCTCGCTTCGCTTGCATATTAGCTTCATGAGTAGGTATTTTACCCCCCCTCAACATAATATCGTATGACCCCCCCCCCCCCCAAAGTCCGGATCCCGCGCCCGTCATCAGGGGCCTCGCAAAAATCTACCGCCCGGGGCCTCGCGATAGCTAAGGCCGCCCCTGAAGGTAGGCATTACTATTTTACTTTTGTTTTCAAAGCAAATATTTTATTACCTACTCGTGACAGTACCTTCACCCACATGCCTAAAGCACCACTTTTGTGGACATAATACTAGCCTTATTTTAAATCTTATAAGGAGCGGCTAGGTTCCATCACTCTAGTACTACTAGATTACTAGAGAAACAACCACCAATCAATATAATTTGTTGGGTAGGTATATAGAAAATATACCTGAAAATCTAGCTACATACATACCATTATCACTATGGCTAAAAAATTTCACATTTACAGAATATTCATTCGACTGAGGAACAAGAACCTCCTTCAGCTGCTGCAGTGATCAAGCAGCAGGCTAAATGCTGATTTTAGTAAGTTTAACTTTAAAAATTAATCAAGTGTTACGATGACACATAAGGTGGAGGTCTATTTTCAGCAGTAGACGTCCTATGGCTAAAATGATGATTTTTATCTGAAATAATGATGAACACTAATTTATCTGATTCAACGTTTTAACACTCTTCCCTAATGTGACCAATGCTTTAAAGTGTTTGATGTTTATTGCAGAAGCAAATTAGAGCCAGCCGAGCACATCAAGCTCAACAATGCTTTCATGGTTGAACATGGCAGAACGGGATCACCAGTCAAGCCCATGAATGTGCATCCAAAATCGCCTGCCCAGCTCACCCTGCCGCCTCGCCGCCCCGCATCATTAAAACTCATCATCCCCCGTGCCCCGCTTCCTCAATGCGCTCAATGTCTTCGGACAGCACTGTGACTTGTTTGCGGGTGGATTGTAGATGTTATTGCTTGCATGTTAAAGGCTCTGTGAGCTACATCATAATACTTTAGTATACCTATACTATATTGTATTATTGTAGGTACATACATGACATTATAATGTAATTACTATTTCTATAATTTAATTTCATTTAGATCTTTCTTTATTTTGTATTAGTTTTAATTATTGATACATTTCAGTTGTAATTACTAAATTGTAAATTTGTAGTGTTTAATATTATTTATTCATAATAATAAGACATGTTTATTTAATTAAAACAATTGGTTTAAACTGGTTTAATTGAATCTATACCTACTAATATACTTACGTTTTTATACGCAGTACATTAGATTATAATCAAATATCCTATTCTATTAAACGAGCAATATTTGTTTGATCTTTGAAGTTTGTTTGTATGTACTTCTCGAAAACGGCTCCAACGATTTCGATGAAATTTGCAGTACGGGTGTTTACGGGGGCGAAAAATCGATCTAGCTAGGTCTCATATCTGGGAAAAGCCGTTTTCTTGGCATTTTCACGCAAAAAGGTTTACCAGTGCAATGTGGTTCGTAATTGAACCACTAGATGGCGTTATGCACTCTAAAGAAACTTCATATCTTATACTAAGTATTTTTATTTTGTGAGATACTTCCTCCTCATGATAGACTTAGGTTATATTTATTTATTAAGGGACAGGCTATTAAATAAAGGCTAGATACGAAACAGAAAACTATGTTTATTAACAAATGTAATAAAGTATAATATCAGATTACAGAATAGTCTTATGTAGTTACACTGAGAATGTAAAACATTGTTTTATATTTAATTTGACAAGCCTTAGTTTTTTAGACAAGTTGACCTGCAAAGCTCTTCCTCTTATAATATCAATACTGGTGGCTGAACACGTTCAATGCCCGCGACGCACTTGCCGAGCCCGAGTAGACAGTCCTTGCCTTCGGAGAGCACCGCAGAGGTGGGACAGGGAATGTGTTAATTGTTTCTTTGCTGCACATACCTAATTTGTCTCACCATCATCTGTAAATAATTATTGTTTGTTAACATAGTGATCTAAATACATTGCATAGGAAGTAGAGAAGGTAATTATATTATGAAAACTATGTGCAGCATTTGTTGTATTTTACAAGTTATTATTTAATTTGCAATGTTTGTTCGGGTTAGATCTTGCAAGTTAAATTTTACCCACTTCCCAGTGCCCGATTGAGCTGAAATTTGGCAAACAAAGATTCTCGGTGACAATGCAATATTATGGTACCTACCTAACAGCGAGATGATCTGATGATGGAGTCAGAAGCTGTTCAATGAAACTTCTCAGTGAAAGACAGTAGAACATCCGTATTTGGGCTAATTTGGATTAGCCCACCCTAACCCAATAAAAGCTTGTCTTGAAAAACATTTATTTAATAAAAACTTATTTATACCTCAGCTTCTAAATGTCCTTTTCGCTCTTGTATTGTTCCACGCATCAGTGATATTTTAATTGAAGTCTGAGAAAATACATTAGCTACTCCAGCGACATGTTGGTAATCTCCATGAGTTCAAAAGAAAAGGGCACTCAATACCTGAAAATAATAACCACTTCATTAGGTAATTATTTAAGTACATCTATACCTACCAATAATAAAAGTAAAGTCTTGAGGAAGGTTAGGTATAGGCTATTTTTCATCATCAACTTTAACATCACTAGGGGGCAATGTCGCGAGGGCGTTGCTAGTACCTACTAAATAATCAACATCATAAATACACAACATAAAACATTATAAATGTTGTATTGTAAGTATGTAATAGGAAGCACAACCACACATTCCCAAGGTCATTTTCGTTCTTGGAACAATACGTGTTGTAGAAAAACAAAACTTACCTTTGCATCTAGGGTTAGGTAGGTGGGTATTTTTGTGAAGGAAGGTTCCAAGGGCACAATGTACTTTACATTGTTGTTGTAGATATTGCACAACTTAGTTTTTTCGCAAGTTTTTGTGAGTAGGTACATTCTTCAAAACTGTGCACTTTTAGTGTTGCTTTCGCCATTTGCCAGGCAAAATCGTGTCAAGCTGACATCATTTTAATATTAGTAATTCACAATTTCACTACACAATACTAAGAAAGCACATTAAATGCTACAAAATCTCTCTAAAGTATCTTGTCACGATGAAAAATGGCCGTGAGTGATTTTACTTGACAAGTTAGGTCATATAGGGTGGGTTGTCCACCTGTGAACCAGGCAGATGCAATGAACCACCGCTATATTTCAAAAATGTGACATTGCCGTTCTTTACGATTACTGCCAACAGGAACGCATACGCATCCCTCACTCTCTCCCCAAATTACAAGCAGCGCAAGCTTAAGACGTACGCCCAGTGATCGAATTTATAAAAATGTATCATAAAAGTCAGTTTTTTGTGTTGATTTCATTCTTTTTCTACATTTTTTGGGTCTTACCTACAGTTTTTTTTGCCTGTTACGTATGATAACACATACATAACGTTGTAAATTACACTATAGTTAGTATGCTGTATCATCATTTACCAGGTGAAATTCTGAGGTTTGTTTTGTCAATGGGGTGTGTCCAGCAATGAGCCATGACATAGTGTCCTGCATTGAACCATAGTACTCACATACATTTTCCCAGTCCGAGCTGCACCTACCATTTTTAAACGTTGAAAAACTAAACCACCACTTATTACAACTAGATTTGTATGATAACCTACTTATAATTAGTATTATGATAAAAAAAACCTTATTGCTTGATGTCAATACATAGATTTTATTAAGACTAAAATACTCAAGCCTAAATATAATTAACAGTACCTTTAACGGCTTATATTTCGTAGATAGTAATAATTTTGCTGATAGGTATTAATAATAAAGTAAAAACATTGCCCTTTCTCTTGGTAAATAGGTGGTTCATTGCAGAATTCGGTCTGGTTCAATGCGTACCACCCGTGTTACGCAATGAACCAATTCTCATTTTTTGCTAAATCTGTATTTCTAAGAAATCTAAAGATTATATGAATAAACTAATAATGCACAATCTTAGCCAGATTAATCACCTTACTTCACGCCAAATCTTAGATCCGTAAGTAAAAAAATGTAAAAGATATGGACGTTTGAATTTTACCTGGTTCATTGCTGGACAACCCACCCTACTTTATCAAAGCTGTCAAATTGCTACTCGTGCTCGCAAACCGCGGCAAAATGTATGAAGATGTCTATTCAAGTAGAGTATTTTGAAACGTGCACCTGATCGAACGTGACTCCCGAATCTGCCGCTTGGGATTTTAGTTCAGTCAAGTTACCACTGGAGGCGCTGCACCGGATCCCATACATTTGAGAGATTATACTACAGTCACGGATCGAATAGTAGACTTTGTGCATACCGATGCTCGAGGCACAGAGCTGTGCTGACCGAGGCGAGGTAAATTAAGCGATTCTATTGGTTCTTTACAAACACATTCCTCGCAACGCATCCTCACACATCTCTGGTGGAAACGCAGCCTAAAGATGATAGGTAAGCGTCAGTTTCGCCATGAATGGTTCTTTAGGCTCGAAGCATGAATGTTGTGTTCGCCTGTAATGGGCACATGTATTCGTTTTTAACCTCAACCTAATTTTAAAAAACAAACTACATACCTACATAGTGCTGTTGTGCGTTCTTTTTTAATAAATAAATACTACATTTTACAGCCTTACGATTTTCCCTATTTTTTTAATGGATTATGCTCCGGACAATTACACCAAATTATCCTACCCACTCATCTGCCCAAGCGCCCCGCCTACAATAACCTCCGCCGTCCAGCTCCTTTCGCGTCCTTCCACGCTCTAACTCTTCAAACAGAAAAAGTACTAGGTACAGAGGCGTATTTTAAGATTCAGCGCCCTAGGCCAGTAAGGTTTGCCGCCCCCTGCAAATATTTGTCTCGGGCTTGAAACTTGGTTTGCACTCTGCTCGCAAAATAGTCAAGAAGCTTATAGCACCTAAGCGAGCAAAGCGAGCCGATTTTTTTTTAAAACAACAACAGACACTTGATTTTGCTTACGGTTCTCAAAAAAAAGGTTGGCTGGTTGTAGGTTCCTATTCTATACGCGAGCGAAGCGAGCCGAATTTTTTTATGACAAATGCAACATGTGACACTTGATTTTGCTTACGGTACTCAAAGAAAAGGTTGGCTGTTTGTCGGTTCCTATTCTATATGCGAGCGAAGCGAGCTGAATTTTTTTATGACAAATTCAACATGTAACACTTGATTTTGCTTACGGTTCTCAAAGAAAAGGTCGGCTGCTTGTCGGTTCCTACTCTATATGCGAGCGAAGCGAGCCGAATTTTTTTATGACAAATGTAACATGTGGCACTTGCTTTTGCTTACGGTTCTCAAAGAAAAGGTTGGCTGCTTGTCTGTTCCTATTATATATGCGAGCGAAGCGAGCCGAATTTTTTTTTGACAAATGCAACATGTGACACTTGATTTTACTTACGTGCTCAAAGAAAAGGCTGGCTATTTGTCGGTTCCTATTTCGCTTTCAGACATAGGTAACTCAATTTGCTCGTAAAACACTGATGAAGCTAATATGCGAGCAGCGTAGCGAACCGAATTTTTTGAAGTAAAATTCAACATATCGTCAGGTTTATGGTAAACTCCCCTATCTGCAAAAAGCAAAATGTTCAGGAGAGAGAAAAGACTGGAAAAAAAACATACTTTTGCACTTTTGAAATAGTTCCTATAGACCTATTTAAAAAAATTAAATACATTTGTGTATTAAATGGAAAACATGTTTATATGTATTATTTAATAATACATAATATTGTTTAAATAGCGTAATAATGCAGATTCGCGACTTTACAGCTACATACAAAAATTTTGTCAAAACATTTTTAGCCCATGGTAAACTCTCCTATGTGTCATATTCGCTACTTTGCACCGTCAAAATTGGTTTTCGCTTAATTTTTCGATTGCGAAAAAGTGAATCTAGTATAGAAAATGAGTTTAAAAACTTTTTAATAGATTGGAAGTCTTATATTTGAGACAATTTATGGGTACAAATAACAACATTACACACTAAATTTAGTAAAAACAGCCAAGTACAAGTTCTGTGGTTTGAGGTTCCGTAGTTATTTAACTTATTACTAGCTGTTACCTGTGACGTCGTACGCGTTAGATTACTTTGATTAGTACCTACGTAGTGCAGTAACGTTTTTAACGAAGCAAGCTTCCTTTTTTTAGGCCAATGCAATATTGGAACACTTGATTTTGCTAACCGTAATCAAAGGATTGGCTAGGTGCTTGTCGTTTCCTATTCTGTGGTTAGACATAACTCACTTTGCTCGCAAACACTCATGAAGCTTAAACGCGAGCAAAGCGAGCTTCCTCGCGAGTATCCTCGTGAAGTGAGCCGAAGTATTTTTAGACAAATGCAACAGGTGATAGGTAAGGTCAATGCGGGGAAGTCCGTCTGCGGGGCAAGACCGTACACTGAGCTTTTTGACGAAACTATGCACCCTACGCATGTTTTACCTATATTGGCAAATCAATCATATCCTTCTGGTTTCAGCTAGCTCTAATAGATGTTTCTATGTCGCAACAGTTCGCGACAAAACGTTCACAAACTTTTCGTGTAATTTTAACTCGAATATCGAGATAGACATGTGGTGACAAAAACGAATATTTTAAATATAAAGAGTGAAGTTGTCGGATTTAATTATGATAAGAGTTTTTTAAAAATATTGCCCCCTCCTATTTCTCTTATCGAATTTCAAAAGAAAGCCATATCTTCTGAGATAATCGCATCCAAAAATATCTACCTTCCAAAAGTTCAAGTTGGGAAGTCCGTCTACTTTACGCGGGGCAAGACCGGCATATGCCGGGCTTGCCTCAAATCAGAAATCGTAAACCTTTTTAGTCCAAATAAATTGGATATGACCTCTTGATGACCTTTTGACCTCACATGACCCCTTGACCTGTCATGACCCCTTGATCGTGTCTTTTATTTCTTTAAAATTAGTAATAACTGTTCCTTATTTTCTTTCTATTATCTTGTATGGTTTGGCCCTGCAATAAATTATGATATAGTAGAGTAGAGGGTTGACTATCATAATAGGTGTTAAACTACATAACCAGAAAGTCTTTACTTACTTATAATTTTTTTTCTGTTTTTAGATAAGTACCTAGTCCCTACTATTAGATAGGTATACACATAAAAATCACAAACCTAGTAAAATACTTTAAAATTGGCAATTGCTTTCTCTAGTAGATTGTTATTGTGCTGCTTAGATTTTTAAATTTACTAAATTTTTTTTTTTAAATTTACTCGGGTACCTACTCTACCTACCTACTTTAATAATTTTAATAAGTTGAAATAAAAATAAAGTGATTAACACAAAAAATCACAAGTCTTCATATCCCACGGGAACCGTGCATTTTTCTTACAATAATAACATTATTTTTATAGAAATAATGTTCTTTAGAATGTTTAATAAGAAACATAATGGTTCTTAGTTTGAAAGTAAGTCCCTACCAAAGGATTGAATGCTTTGGTAGGGGCTTACTTTCAAGAAACTGTTGCAAAAATGTTCACCACCCCTGAATCCTAAAATGTGACGGACTTACCCCGTTTTACACATTTTTGACAATATCTTTGGATTGGGACCTTATTAAATAAGGTGTTAATTAATAATAATTTATTAATAATAATAAAATGAATTTTATGTCTTCAACGATTCGAAATTTTCGAATCGTTGAAGACATAAAATTCATTGTTAAGATGTAATACATGCTATGAGTTACTTTAGACTCTTCTAAACATCTCCTGTCGCCTACAATAACTCCTAGACGGACTTCCCTCATTTAGCCGGGGAAGACCTTCTACTGCCCGAGTTTTAAAAAACCTCCGATTTTATTGTTAATTTTATATAGTTTTAAAGGTTTAATAGCTTTTTCTGATTCTTGGATAAAGGATTTGGCCGAATACTGCCCCAGCAGAGCCGAATATCGAATTAGACTATGCGTCTGAATAATATTATTTAAATAAAATATCACAAAATTAACTGGTACATACAGAATACTTAGATATCTCGTGCCCTGTGGGAATATAATTATGTTATTTTATTAGTAACTTTAGTCACTTCCGGTACTACAGTCCGTAATGCCTCTCCAGACTCACGGCGAGAAGTTTCACCGAGACTTCTCGAAGAACAAACAAATAATCCACACTCTCAATTTTCTCACTCGTGATCTGTTTGAAATCCTTTGTCTCGGCCAAAAATAGGTACCGACACCGAAGCGCAAGAACAAGAAGGCGAGAAACTCCTCACATTCACGCTTCTCGGGTGTTGTCGGGGTTTCTTGCCGAGAGTCTGGAGGGGCTATTAGGTATCACAGAGAATATTTTTTTATCAGATAGACCTACCTTCTTTTTCGCGGTTGACATGACACTCAAATAGTAAACAAAACAGACGGACAAGAATTTGACAGATGTAAAAGGAATTTCGTTGAGTTTCAGTTGTGTGATTGTGTTGTGATGTCAGGATTTATCATATATTATTTAAAATTACAAAAAGTACTGACGCCTTGGGATATAAAATGGAAGTGGGCTGGACATGTAGCCCGTCTACAAGATGGAAGATGGACTAGGAGAGTGACAAATTGGGAGGGTCCAAGAGGTCGACGCTGCATAGGAAGACCATACGCTCGCTGGGACGACGACATCAAGAAAACTGCTGGACCAAACTGGCTCCAAGTAGCACAAGACAGGGACAGATGGCTGGCTTTGGAGGAGGCCTTCACCTTAGGGGTTCTCTAGTACCTACTTAGATTATAAGCATTAGTGATAAGAAAAAAATGTTAATTATAGAGAAATAAAAGGCTTTTTATTTTATTTATTTATATCATATTTTATTTTAGGTGGTAAGTGCAGAATCACTGCACATGAGTGTAGATAATTTTATTGATGAAATTCCCAATTTTTCCTAAGTACTTTTCTTTTTTACTTTAAATTGTAGGTACTGGGAGCAGCTGTGTGCGTCAAGCTGCAACAGCCTCCTTCAGGCGATAGCCGACAGGCCTGACTTTCATCTTATTCAGTCTTGGGAGTCAAGGCATGCCATCTTGGCAACCTATACTTGCCATTGACTGTCCGGTTGTACCTACTTACCACTCAAATGTGCCACCGATTTTTGCCTACCTACTAGGTAATACTAACATATTAATATAAATGAATGATAATATTTTCATGTGAAAATTCCCGTGTGTTAAATAATATATTGATGAAAGTCTGAAATAAAGAATTTTTATTTTAATTTATTATTTTATTTATTTTCCATACCCTAGTTCACTTAAAATTCTGCCAGTCCATAATAATACTTACTAAATAATTATTTTGGAGATTACACACAGCGCCATCTATCCCCAAAGTAAGCAAAGCTTTTACTATACGAACCTAAAAAATATAGTTTCCTAGGTTCATCCGTTCATGCTGGGCGTCACAGCCTGCTGCTTTAAATTAGATTATCTTTTAAATCCCACTTTAAAAAGGAAGAAGATGAATGGAGTCTCACTATAAAATAAAAAAACAAACCCAAAAATCCCAATTTGATCATGACGCAAGCATTCTTTCCTGTGGGCATCTGCGGGGCAAAATTGTTCTAGGAATCGGCCATGTCCTTTGCTAACGATGAATATCTTTAACTTTACAGAAAAATGCATAGTGACTGAGATATGATCAATCAAACCAAACTTTGAAAAAAGTATGCCGGTCTTCCCCGCATTGACCTTATTTGATTTTGTTTACGGTGTAGAAAGAAAAGGCTGACTACTTGTCGGTTCCTTTTTTTTTAGTCAGACACAAGGAATTTCTATACTACGTACCCGGAACGCTGACTGAGACAGAAAACACGGTCCGCTTGAAATCAAACTTGGGCGGTGTGTCTCTTTCTTTTTGCAACTGTGTGAAAGAGACAAAGCACCCAAGAAAGCCTCTCAACAAGACCAACAATCCTTATAACCAAAATTAAATGATAATAGATCGTTGTGTGGTCGTGATAAGGTTCAAAATCCTTTGTACATTAAATGTCAGTCAGCATTCTACTATGTATACAATTTCTTTGGTCAGACATAGTTCACTTTGCGTGAAAAATATTCATGAAGCTAGAACTTGAGCGAAGTGAGCTTCAGATTAGGCTGATTGTTTTTAGACAAATGCACCGTCTTACACTTGATTTTGCTAACTGTGCTCAAAAAAAGAGCTAGCTGCTTGTTTGTTTCCTATTCTGGGGTCAGACAACTCAGTGCACGCAAAATACTCATGAAACTAAAACGCGAGTGAAGTGAGCTTCCGTTTCTAGTCAACAGAGCCGATTTTTTTAGATAAATGCAACATTGTAACACTTTGTTTTGCTAACGGTGCTCAATGAAAAGACTGGCTGCTTATCGGTTCCTATCTGTGGTCAGACATTACTCAGTGCGTGCAAAATACTTATGAAGCTAAAACGGGACCGGCTGGATTTTTTTAGATAAAATTCAACATTATGTCCGTGGCTCGCGTGAATACGTTGATATGTCGAGATGTTGTTGTTTTTTTTTATTGGCTTAAACGATATCTACGCCTATGAAGTATCTATAAAAAAATTGACAGCTCCCTAGCTAGACAAGTTTTCGAGTTATGGCCTTGCCAACTCCTCCATTTTTCGTATTTTAGTTGACATAACTACTTGTCAATTTTTCAAGCCACTAACACACACATGTTTTTGTAGATATTTCGATTTATCAACCTACTCATTCGCCAAAATTATATTTGTTACATGATATCTCGACATATACATATGATATTTTTGATTAACTTTTAACAAATTAAAATGTCAGGTTATGGCTAACCAAAGTATTCCGTTTAAATTCTGATACATTGAGTTGTTCAGTTATGCCCGCGCGCTCTCGCGCTGGCGTAACCGAACATGTCACTCGTATTGGTAAACAAAACGTCAGTTCAGAAATTATTTTTTTTAAGTACCTATTGCTTTTACATAGAAAACTGATAGATTATAATTATTTGTTAAGAGGCATTAGACAAAATTTTCTGATTTACGTGATGTTTTGGGGCAGGATTTTTCAATGAAAACACTGTATTTATAAAAAAATTATGGCACAGCATGAAATATCATTTCAATTTTGTACTATTAAATGAGCTACTTTTGTATTTTTATTATTTCTTTTTGATTAATCGACCTCAAACCGGCGACTGTTTTGTGAATTTTTGCTGTAAGAGGTTTAGAAATCACCATATTTACGAATCATTTTGACGTCCAAATGGTATAAAAAAATTACGATGTTTTGCTGTGATAGTCAACCAAACTATTAAATGGATCACTTTTTACTACCTTTATTTAGTTTTTGAGTAAAAAAATCTTTAACTTAGTCCAAATTTCGAGAAAACGGCCAAAGAATTGCTTTTGATTTTGGCTACTTAGAACTGACTTAGAACTCTTGTTCGTAAAATTAACAAAACAGAAATAAACTTGAGTTCAAAATCAATCCTTTTCTGAAAAAAAAAATGCAAAAAGATTAAAAAATTGGCAATGAAAAATCTTTTAAAACAACCTAAAACGCGTCGTATCTACTACCCTATCTACTCGACGCAAGCAGACCGCGCCGAGCGCTTCTAGGGGGTGGACGTATCGCTTTGCATCCCGGAGCTCGCACTGAGTCGACTCGCAAAGCACGTCGCCGGCTACGAAGAATATAGCGAAATAGGAGCGTTTGATACATTGGTTGCTAAGTTATTAATTACCTATTTTTAAATATTTTCTGCGGGGCTAAAAAGGCCGTTAAAGCAGAATAATGATCTGAATTGTTGTGTAACTAATAATGTAATAATAGGGTGACAGCGAGCTGATCTGATGATGGAGTCAGGACCTGTTCCATGGAATTTTATGATGATATGGGTATCAAATGAAAGGGCTTGATGAGCGCAACACAATGCTGATCTGATGATGGAGTCAGGACCTGTTCCCTGGAACTTTTTAATGATATGGGTATCAAATGACAGAGCTTGATGAGCGCAACACAATGCTGATCTGATGATGGAGTCAGGACCTGTTCCCTGGAACTTTTTAATGATATGGGTATCAAATGAAAGAGCTTGATGAGCGCAACACAATGCTGATCTGATGATGGAGTCAGGACCTGTTCCATGGAACTTTTTAATGATATGGGTATCAAATGAAAGGGTTTGATGAGCGAAACACAATGCTGATCTGATGATGGAGTCAGGCAGGACCTACTCCATGGAACTTTTTAATAATATGGGTATCAAATGAAAGGGCTTGATGAGCGCAACACAATGCTGATCTGATGATGGAGTCAGGACCTGTTCCATGGAACTTTTTAATGATATGGGTATCAAATTAAAGGGCTTGATGAGCGCAACACAATGCTGATCTGATGATGGAGTCAGGACCTGTTCCCTAGAACTTTTTAATGATATGGGTATCAAATGAAAGGGCTTGATGACCGAAACACAATGCTGATCTGATGATGGAGTCAGGACCTGTTCCATCGAACTTTATAATGATATGGGTATCAAATGAAAGAGCTTGATGAACGCAACACAATGCTGATCTGATGATGGAGTCAGGACCTGTTCCATGGAACTTTTTAATGATATGGGTATCAAATGAAAGGGTTTGATGAGCGAAACACAATTCTGATCTGATGATGGAGTCAGGACCTGCTCCATGGAACTTTTTAATAATATGGGTATCAAATGAAAGGGCTTGATGAGCGCAACACAATGCTGATCTGATGATGGAGTCAGGACCTGTTCCATGGAACTTTTTAATGATATGGGTATCAAATGAAAGGGTTTGATGAGCGAAACACAATTCTGATCTGATGATGGAGTCAGGACCTGCTCCATGGAACTTTTTAATAATATGGGTATCAAATGAAAGGGCTTGATGAGCGCAACACAATGCTGATCTGATGATGGAGTCAGGACCTGTTCCATGGAACTTTTTAATGATATGGGTATCAAATTAAAGGGCTTGATGAGCGCAACACAATGCTGATCTGATGATGGAGTCAGGACCTGTTCCCTGGAACTTTTTAATGATATGGGTATCAAATGAAAGGGCTTGATGACCGAAACACAATGCTGATCTGATGATGGAGTCAGGACCTGTTCCATCGAACTTTATAATGATATGGGTATCAAATGAAAGAGCTTGATGAGCGCAACACAATGCTGATCTGATGATGGAGTCAGGACCTGTTCCATGGAACTTTTTAATGATATGGGTATCAAATGAAAGGGTTTGATGAGCGAAACACAATGCTGATCTGATGATGGAGTCAGGACCTGCTCCATGGAACATTTTAATAATATGGGTATCAAATGAAAGGGTTTGATGAGCGCAACACAATGCTGATCTGATGATGGAGTCAGGACCTGTTCCATGGAACTCTTTAATGATATGGGTATCAAATTAAAGGGCTTGATGAGCGCAACACAATGCTGATCTGATAATGGAGTCAGGACCTGTTCCATGGAATTTTTTAATGATATGGGTATTAAATGAAAGGGTTTGATGAGCGAAACACAATGCTGATCTGATGATGGAGTCAGGACCTGGTTCATGGAACGTTTTAATCATATGGGTATCAAATGAAAGGGCTTGATGAGCAAAACATAATGCTGATCTGATGATGGAGTTATGACCTGTTCCATGGAACTTTTAATGATAATATGGGCATCAAATGAAAGGGCTTGATGAACAAAACACAATGCTGATCTGATGATGGAGTCAGGACCTGTTCCCTGGAACTTTACAATGATATGGGTATCAAATGAAAGGGCTTGATGAGCGAAACACAAAGCTGGGTCGGGGTTTACTTTGACTTTGATTCTTGATTTTGACTTTCACTTTGATTCTTGATTCTTGATTTTCAATTTTAGTTTCTCTATTCTCGGATCTCGGATTCTTGATTTTCGATTTTCGAGTCTCAATTCTTGATTATCGGATCTTGGATATCGGGTTCTTGATTCTTGATTTTGATTCTTGATTTTCAATTTTCGATTATCGATTCTCGGATCTTGTATCTCGGATTCTTAATTCTTGATTTTCAATTTTTTAATTTTTGATTTGTGATTCTTGATTCTTGTTTCTCATTTCTCGATTCTCGGATCTCGGATTTTTATTTTGATTTTTATTTCTTGATTTTGATTTTAAAATTAAAATCAAGATTAAAAATGAAAAATCAAACATCAAAAATCGAAGTCAAAAGTAAATCCTAACCCAGCTTTGTGTTTCGCGCATAAAACCCTTTCATTTGATACCCATATCATTATAAAGTTCCATGGAACAGGTCCTGATTCCATCATCAGATCAGCATTGTGTTTTGCTCATTAAACCCTTTCATTTGATACCCATATCATTATAAAGTTCGATGGAACAGGTCCTGACTCCATCATCAGATCAGCATTGTGTTTCGGTCATCAAGCCCTTTCATTTGATACCCATATCATTAAAAAGTTCTAGGGAACAGGTCCTGACTCCATCATCAGATCAGCATTGTGTTGCGCTCGTCAAGCCCTTTAATTTGATACCCATATCATTAAAAAGTTCCATGGAACAGGTCCTGACTCCATCATCAGATCAGCATTGTGTTGCGCTCATCAAGCCCTTTCATTTGATACCCATATTATTAAAAAGTTCCATGGAGTAGGTCCTGACTCCATCATCAGATCAGCATTGTGTTTCGCTCATCAAACCCTTTCATTTGATACCCATATCATTAAAAAGTTCCATGGAACAGGTCCTGACTCCATCATCAGATCATCATTGTGTTGCGCTCATCAAGCTCTTTCATTTGATACCCATATCATTAAAAAGTTCCAGGGAACAGGTCCTGACTCCATCATCAGATCAGCATTGTGTTGCGCTCATCAAGCTCTGTCATTTGATACCCATATCATTAAAAAGTTCCAGGGAACAGGTCCTGACTCCATCATCAGATCAGCATTGTGTTGCGCTCATCAAGCCCTTTCATTTGATACCCATATCATTAAAAAGTTCCATGGAACAGGTCCTGACTCCATCATCAGATCAGCATTGTGTTTCGCTCATCAAGCTCTTTCATTTGATACCCATATCATTATAAAGTTCGATGGAGCAGGTCCTGACTCCATCATCAGATCAGAATTATGTTTCGCTCATCAAACCCTTTCATTTGATACCCATATCATTAAAAAGTTCCATGGAACAGGTCCTGACTCCATCATCAGATCAGCATTGTGTTGCGCTCATCAAGCTCTTTCATTTGATACCCATATCATTATAAAGTTCGATGGAGCAGGTCCTGGCTCCATCATCAGATCAGCATTGTGTTGCGCTCATCAAGCCCTGTCATTTGATACCCATATCATTAAAAAGTTCCATGGAACAGGTCCTGACTCCATCATCAGATGAGCTAGCTGTCACCATATTATTTCATTGTAGTCGGAACTTGACTGACATGCTGAGATCCAAGTTTCAACTCAATCGGACTATTTACTGAAGAGTTCTGTTGAAAAGCTCCTGACTCCATCAGATCAGCACAATATGGTTTATGGGACAAAAAAACAAACATTTATTTTTTTGTAATTATTTGTATTCAAAGTGTAACTAACCCGACTTTGTTTTGTGTTATACCTATAGGTACCTACCTAAGTACCTACCCAAAAAGTATTTTTACTATCTCAAATAAATCAATCACATGAAAATTACCAAAACCGTTTAGTCTAAGAAACGGAGCGCTGTTCATTGGGTGTTAGAATTTAGCAACTTTTGTCCCTCCGAGCGCTGATTTTGTCGAGTGCGAAATTGTATACTGGCTCTTAAGCTTTAATGACATTGCTTGATTTTTACAAGCTTTTATTATTAACTTGCGATTTTTGTTCGGGTCTACTTTTGAAAATTAAATTTGACTCACTTCCCAGTGTCTGATTAAGCTGAAATTTGGAATACCTATAGGTTCTTGGTGACAATGCAATATTATTTTAACAACGAGCTGATCTGATGATGGAGCCAGGAGCTGTTCAACAGAACTCACTTTTTTTTTAGTGAAATGTTGCAAGTTCAATTTGACCCACTTTTCAGTGTTTGATTGAGCTAAAATTTGGCACACTTATAGATTCTAGATAACAATGTAATATTATGTTAACAGTAAGCTGATCTGATGCTGGAGTCAGGAGCTGTTCAACAAACCTCAATATTTGTTTGGATTAAATCTTGCAAATTCAATTTGACCCACTTCCCAGCCTCTGATTGAGCTGAAATTTGGCACACTTATAGATTCTCGATGACAATGCAATACTATTGTAACAGCGACCTGATCTGATGATGGAGCCAGGAGCTGTTCAACAGAACTCACTTTTTTTTTAGTGAAATCTTGCAAGTGCAATTTGACCCACTTTCCAGTGTTTGATTGAGCTAAAATTTGGCACACTTATAGATTCTAGATAACAATGTAATATTATGTTAACAGTAAGCTGATCTGATGCTGGTGTCAGGAGCTGTTCCACAAAACTCAATATGTGTTCGGGTCAAATCTTTCAAGTTTAATTTGACCCACTTCCCAGTGTCTGATTGAGCTGAAATTTGGCACACTTATGGATTCTTGGTGACAATGCAATATTATTGTAACAACGAGCTGATCTGATGATGGAGCCAGGACCTGTTCAACAAAACTCAATTTTTTTTTAGTGAATTCTTGCAAGTTTAATTTGACCCACTTTCCAGTGTCTCATTGAGCTAAAATTTGGCACACTTATAGACTCTAGATAACAATGTAATATTATCATAACAACAAGCTGGTCTGATGCTGGAGTCAGGAGTTATTCAACAAAACTCCTCAGTAAATTTTTCGATTGAGGTGAAACTTTGCATTTTTTTCTAGTTCCGAATATATTGTAATAATATGGTGACAATGAGCAGATGTGCTAATAAAATTGGGTTGTATTCCATTCAAATTCTCAGTGATTAACAGTAGAGCATCCGTGTTTGGGCTCATTTAAAATCAGCTTACCCTTACTATGTTAAATCTCATTTCTAAACGGTATGAACGGTTCTGAGTAATAAGTAGGTACTTCAGCAACTCAAAAAACCGGTTTTATAGTCTCTATCTGTTTGCAATCCGATAATATAGCATTGTTTACCTACCAATATTCCATACATTAAAGGTGAATAAGTTGATATCTTTTGCGGCATAACTGGACATCTCGATACGTAACCTAAATCTCATCAATTTTTTTGTTGACATGTCTTATATCATGGAAACTATGGGGAATTTCGGTTATTTATTGTCATCATTCGAAAGAGGGCATAAAATAACCATAGAAACAATTTACACAAATACTGTAAACTAATTTACCGAGAAACCAGAAGAGGTCAAACTTTCAAACGGCCGCCCTGAAAAGTTGGTGTTTTATACATGTCAACGTATTCACGCGTGCCACGGATGTAACACTTGGTGTTACGGTGCTCAAAGAATGGGCTGGCTAATTGTCAGTTCCTATTCTCTCGTCAGACATTACTCACTTTGCTTGAAAAATACTCGTCCTCATGCGAAAACGCGAGCGAACCGAGCTTCCTCTTCTCGTGAAGCGAGCAGATTTTTTAGACAAATGCAACATGTGAAACTTGACTTTGCTTACGGTGGGTGCTCAAAGAAAAGGCTGGATGCTTGTCGGTTCCCATTCTGTGGTCAGACATTACCTACTCACTTTGTTCGCAAAATGTAATGAAGCTAATGCTAAGCTAAAGAATTTCTTTGGGTATATATATATAAATAATATATAAATAAAAAAACATTTCTTTGGGTGTCATATTATGACACCCAAAGAAATGTTTTCCTAAAATCGT
The DNA here is from genome assembly GCA_958496255.1 of Camptogramma bilineatum. Classification (NCBI taxonomy): domain Eukaryota; kingdom Metazoa; phylum Arthropoda; class Insecta; order Lepidoptera; family Geometridae; genus Camptogramma; species Camptogramma bilineatum. The sequence goes on along the minus strand of OY292458.1, from coordinate 14,131,602 downwards.
CTCGAGGATTTATTCCCAGAATACCAATTTATTGTAACGAATTATCCCTTCGAGCTTAAAAGAAAACCTACGTTTCCTGTCAAATGAAAATTTCTGAAAATGCCCAGTCAGTAAAACGATAGTCTTGATGTCTAAAACTTTACAACCAATTATGTTTTAGTTTTTGTTCCTCGCTCTCAACCAAATAAGTTTTAGCTTTTGTTAATTAGGTACCTAGGCTTTTTTTTTAAATTTCTTCGGGCTTAAAAGGATTAAAAGAAAGGCGCATGAAACTGAAAGCGCGGGGCGGCGCAAGCCGCCCCTCGCTCCGAGCCAAATAAGTTTTAGATTTTGTTAGTTAGGTAGACTTTTTTTTACTTTCTTCAGGCATATAGGGCCTTACTTATGAAAGATGTTTAAAGTGAAACACTGGTTAAACAACGTCCTGTCTTTATTTGTGGATAGTGACAAACAGAGACAGGACGTTGTTCAACCAGTGTTCAACTTTAAACATCTTTCATAAGTAAGGGGGATAAAGTGCCCTGAGGACAAAAAGAAAGGCGCATGAAACTGAAAGCACGGGGCGGCGCAAGCCCCCCTCTCTCTCAACCAAATAAGTTTTACCTTTTTTTTAGTTCGGTACCTAGCCTTTTTTTTTTAATTCTTCTGCCATGTAAGGACAAAAAGAAAGGCTCATGAAGCTGAGAGCGAAATTTTAGTTTTTGTTAATTAGGTAAGCTTTTTTTAAAAAAATCTTTTGGCATTATAAGGCCAAAAAGAAAGGCGCAAGCTGAGAGTGAGGGGCGGCTTGCGCCGCCCCTTGTAGCCTGCCGCCCCGGGCCATGGCCCTCTTGGCCTAAGGGTAAATACGCCCCTGACTAGGTATAGCTATAATCAAACAAAAAACAGCTGCGGAAAGGTTATGAAATGCTGAATTCATCTATTGCATTTCTCCCATCCTACTGTCCCACTATTTAATAAGTAGGTACCTACTACACAACACATTAATATTTCCTACTCATTGCAATCTGACAAGCAATAATTGTTCAATTCAACTCATTCTGCGCTAAGTTGTGCTTTATTGTGCAAGTCTGTGCTATGTTGTGTTATCAAAAGAAATTATTTTTCTGATCTATTTTATTCTATTAGATTTAGATAAATAATAAATAGTGTTTTATTCCTGTGCATTCATTTTTTAATTTTTTTATTAAAATACTTAAATTATGAAATTAATATGTAGGTAACATTTTAACTTAAAACACATTTTTATTTTTTAAATTTTATTAAAAATAACATCCTACATACTCTTATAAATATTTTTATCAATTTTAATTTAAGTTACAAAAACGCTCGCTTATTTTACTATGGCATACTATGAACAGTAACATGGTGTTGTTAATTTTGGCACAATACCTTTGGTAACAATTTTATTACCTACATTTACTACTATTTAATAAAATAAAGTACCTACCTTTGTAGTGAAATTTAAGTACAAATATTATTAATGTTACATAGAATGACCTAAACATCAAAGTTCGGTTTATACAATTTAATTTTTTTCGTTTGGTTTGTAAAAATCATAAATTTACCGAAAATGGAAAAAAAAACTACTGATACCATCATTATTGATATGATTGGAACATCTAGCTTAATTATTTAATTTAAGTATATTACATTTCCACTTAATGTTACGATATTGTCTCAGTAGTCTTCACTAAACTATGCCTACTACAATAGTAAAAGGGTCCTTTATAACATTACATTGATAGTAAGTACCTACTGTTACTTACATGTTTTGTTTTCAAATAGGTAACTATAGATAGACAAGCACAAAAAGTTATTCATTCACACCTACACTATTGGATAAAAAATGTTTTTGTTATTTTCGTTGGCAAAACTATTGAAGTACCTATTTACTTATATAATTAATTAGATACATCCCGTCCTCATTTAGGTATGATAGGACCATAGGTCCTCATTACTGGTAGATATGTACCTACATGCCATCACTGTGTTATCAAGCATTTTCTATCAACATACGAAATAAAACACTAAGTATAGACAGAAGGTACTTAAATGCAATAAGTAGGTAGGTACCTACTTATTTATTTGGCTATCACTATTTTAATAATCAAGCATCTGTAGTTAGTACCTACTACTTATGTAATTGTAAAACTATTATGTTGGTAACTAATGAGATTTTACTAATCAAGCATCTGCAGTTATTACTTGTAGGTACTTAATTGTAAAACTATTAAATTGGTAACTAATGAGTAAGTATTTAAAATCCTATCTGGGGGCACGGCAGTGCCCCGCCAAGTCGAGCAGGCCGTACCATCCTTTTCTCGTTTTATTTACATTTTGCATTCAGTCCTAAAACAACTTCTCCACACATTTGAACCATTTTATCAATACCTACTACCTGCAAAAGGATTCGCAATTTTACAAGAACACTAAAATTAACATCAAATCGAACTGGCAACATTGAATAATTAGTAAATCGGTGAAGTACACAAAAACATTAGTAACGTCACAGCCGGGAAAAAAAACCGATAGTTTCCGAAAAAAAAATTAAATTGTTACCCCCTTTCAAATGCTTAGGGGAAACGATCGTTGTTGGCTTTTTGGCGGGAATTTGAGAAGTCATGTTTTCGTTTTTGTTTTATCTTCCAAAACTTGTATTTCTTCGAATGTACCTAATGGTGGATTAGGTAGTAACTGTTGAGTGTGCGAAGCTAAAAAAACGACCGTTGAGAATAAATTGAACTGGAAATGGTGAGAAAATAAGTTTGTTTAGATCCGATTGTGCGTGATACGTTGTGGCCGCCGGTGCCTCAGATGTCGTGGCAGCGGCCAGCGTCACGTGGGTCGCCGCACGAACCGTGGCAATGGCGCGCGAAGCCCTCTCCTAGCCACCACTAGTGGAGGCATCCGTTCATCTTCCTCTTCTTCTTCATCCTCCCCGCCTTCTAGACTGTCCTCTTCGCTCCACAGAGGCTTGACAATTTGGTAGGACGCTGAGAATCCTTTGAAGACTAGAGAATCGTCTGTGCGGAATCTGACGAGGAGCGCTTCTGACGTTGAAACTATTTCTGGTGGCATCTGCAAAAAAAAAGTAGGTAGGTAGGTAAGTTAGGTAGATATCTACTAGGTAGGTATGAAAACTACATTAATAAATTGCCCTCATTGTGTAGGAATTTCACTGTAAGTAGGACATGGTTCTGCTTCTATTCGCTTTTGCCAAACTTCCCAATCGCTTAACGCGTTCAGTGCCTATGCACATGACGCACATGTAGGTGCGTCATGTGATGCTCATCCTTCGCTGCTCCTGCTGCGGACGTCCTATCTTTCGGATAGCACTGCAGAGCCGGGGCTGAGCATTAGGTTAGGCTCTAATAAATTGTCTATTATTACGATCTCAGAGGTTCTACTAAAACAATCGTTAGGTATTAGGTTTAGTGACTTTGGAAGCGCTCGTGGCGTAGCTTGCTTAGACGTTCTTGATTGATGCAGCGTTGTGCGCGGTCACTCTTGGGATGGGTGACTCTACAGGAGTAGAATCACCTAGCTCTTAAGACGATTCAAAGTGGTCATAACGGTCCTACTGAATAAATGATATTTGATTTTGATTTTGATTTTTTGATTGACCGCAAGTGGTATTACGAGCTGAGCGCAAGTTAAAAAGTCGCTTCCGGCTTTTAAGTCGTTAAACCATGACGGAGGCCTTTAGGCGGCCTAAAAACTCCGTCACCAAAGTAGGGCACTTGCTGATACGAACTTACTCTGTTCTTCCTGCTTTAATGCCGTCTCTTTCATAGACAAGAACTCATAATACCTACCTACTTATTATGATTCTGCTATATCGGCCTTTTATAGCCCCATAGTAATCTATAAACGAACAACATCGTAACACTAGACGTGCAATTACCTTGGTTCCACAAAAAGTGCCATAATTCCCCCCACTTCCATCCAAACCGCCGAAGACCTGCAGGTAATCATATCTGCAGTTGGTCTCCGGCTCCAAGTCGAACGTGAGGAAGGTGATAGGACCTATCTATTATCGAACAACATTCGTAACAACGTGTAGATTACCTTGGTCCCACAAAAAGTGCCATAATTCCCCCCACTTCCATCCAAGCCGCCGAAGACCTGCAGATAATCATATCTGCAGTTGGTCTCCGGCTCCAAGTCGAAAGTCAGGAAGGTGAGCCTAACGAAGTGGTTCGGAGGAGCTTCGATGTTCCAGTCGCAATCGGCGCGGGATTCGTACGAGTTGTCTCCGTAGCGAGCGTGGGAGTAAAGGTGCTTTACTGCTTCGGTCGCTGCTAGGTAGCCGCCGCAAGCTTGACAGAAAATAGCACGTAAAATGAGAATAATTTAATTGGTCATTATAGTGTAGCAAACATCAGGCTTACTAGAATAAGCCACAACTGTATAAGCACAGAGCACTAGTAGAGTACCTAGTTGTTTAATCGGTGGTATTAGGTAGTCAGCTTTACCGCAAACAAAAGTGTTATCTAGGTACAGTACGCACGATGGATCTAGGCATTCGTGAAGTTAGCCGTTTCGCTGCGCAGTAGATGTTGTATGAAAAAGCTACACTGCGCATCGAAACGGCTAACTTCACGAATGCCTAGATCCATCGTGCTTAGGTACTACTGTATCTACATATCTTCTTGGTTTTGAAACAATCTGATTGAAACGCCACCTTTTTTATCTGTTATATGCAAATAATTATGAAGATGCAAAAGAAAATGAGGACACTAAGGTCATCATGCAGCATGGACGTATATAATAGGGGGGGGGTTTAGGGGGTCCGGACCCCCCCTTAGCCCATTAAGTTCGGAGGAAACCTAGTCAATTTTTGTATTTTGGAACCCTTGGACCCCCCCCTTAACAAAGATCGTTGTATATTGGAACCTTTGGACCCCCCCCTTAACAAAGCTATAGCTACGCCCCTGTCATGCAGTATTTTTCATATGGCTGGACCAAAACCTCCATAAATTCGTTGTGAGGCGTCCGTCCGTCCGAGTTTTAGTGATCCGTTTAGTTCTAGCACCAGTTTTCACTGAGCGGAATTAACCTCTATCAATGATCTCAAGATCATGAAAACTTGAAAACTGAAAGTATAGTTTACTAGTGAACGCCCGCGGCTTCGCCCGCGTGAACTACTATTTTTCTATCCTACGGGAACCTTATATTTTTTTCGGGGTAAAATTATCCTATGTGTTATTCCAGAACCTAAACTACAAATCTACATTCCAAAAATCAAAATCGGCTTAGTAGTTAGATACGTGATAACAAACATTCACACACACACACACACACACACACACACACACACACGCACACGCACACGGACTTTCGCCTTTATAATATAAGTGTGATTTACCAGTGGAATGCGTAGCCAGGAAGCCCTTCCTCTGCACAGAACCATCGCTCTTGAACACCACATACATCTGGTTCTGAGACGCGACCACCGGGTGTGGCAGCTTGCTCCCGCAGAACAGACCCAGTGTCTTCACGTCTGCTGACGCTCCATCGTAGATTGTGACGTGGTCGTACGCACATTCCTAGGAAACAAGAATTAATAGGTAGATCATTGTCTATTGCCTTACGTAGTGTCCTATTAGCTGTTCTATTTGTGGTTTTGTTTAGGTACTGTGGTTAGATATCACATTTTTAGTAAATAAGCAAGTATGCAATGTCAAATACCTACTGTAACCACAGCACCTATCTAATCTAAAACCACAAAAAGATAGAAAATGGTCGTTAGATTTCGAAATCAGATTAGGTTTCATACAGTCAAATTAAGTTGTGGTCTTCTTCCATTATACAGTTGTCACAATGGATCTAGGCTTTCGTGAAGTTAGGCTTTTCGCTGTGCAGTAGAAAATTTTGTAGGAAAAAGTTGCACTGCGCATCGAAACGGCTATCTTCACGAATGCCAAGATCCGTTGGAAAAGAGAATCCATGACTAGTTAACGGACTGTGTATAAGTTCTACCTAGTGCTTGCTAAACAGCACAGTTTTATCCACACAGTCAAGAGTGCCTTACCTGATGAGGCTCCAGCTCAAACACATTGAAGATCAGCTTGATCCTATGACCTGGTGTCGTTGAAAATTGCCACACGCAGTCTTTTCTAGCAGGGTATGCTGCTGGATAGTTTGGACTGAAAATAAAAATAGCCAATGCATTTACGAGGTGAAAACCCTCAGTAGGTAATAGGTAGGTACGATGATCATTTTTATTCTTAAGAAGTTCAATTTGCCTATCTTCAGGTTGGTACTATCTTAGGCTGGTGACAGGCATCCTTTTTCCTTATCAAAACTAAAAGGACGTAAAAAAGGTACCTATGGTGTTTGTGTAAAACGGATGGCAGCTAATAATTTCTTAAAATTTTTGAACTAACCTTCATTTAAACTTTGTTTTTTTTTTGCAGCCTAGGGAAGGCATTCTCTACATTTTACACCATCTTCATTTGGCTCAGGGTGGAAGTTTATAAAAAAATCCAGAAACAGAATTAGGGACCTGGATGGTTCTTATTTTGGGAAAAAGAACAGTAAGTAGGATAATCAGAGTAATCATGATTGGCTCAAGCTTTGGTTATCAACTGGTCCATTCCTCACCTGAAAATAGTGCCGTGCGGCAGCATCACATCATGTTTACACCCGCCTTCTTTACAGTCATGTTTGTTGGGATGCAGAGTGAACCCGCTGTGGCAAGCGCACTCATACCCTCCCAATGTGTTGTGACACTCGTGTTGGCAGCCGCCGTTGTTCTCGGCACACTCGTCGACGTCGATGTAGTAGGCAGCGGCGAATCCGGAGCGGTGGACTGACGCGTCTGATGTGAACTGAAATAAGATATGGTAAGGTTACTGAGTCATCAGGTGTTTTCTTAGGACATAATCAGGATCATCAGGGTGTTTTCTTTGAAAGAAAAAGGTCCATTCAGAAAGTTAATGTAGGTACGAAATCTATGAAGTGCTTGTGATCTAAAAAGTTTCGATGTTTTTTAAACTTACAAGACACATTCATAGACAATTTACATTGAAGTGTGATGTGAATAATGAAAGGAAAGGATGAATCAATATACTTTTGAAAGTTCATTACCTACAAAAAATGGTTACGGTGTTAGGTAGGTACCTGAACTCTTAATACGTTTCCATCAGAAGTAACAGGCGGTGGCAAGGCGGTACCGCAGAAGGCTCCATGTCTTCTCAGCACGTCAGCTAGCTTCGAATGGACGGTCACACTGTCGTATTCGCACTCCTGATTACAAAAGCATTTGATTATGTAAATTATACTACTTTTATCTAACAAATAAGATTCGGCACTGTATCTGCAATTCTGGAACTCGCAACATTATTTTTGACAGATTTCACTCATGACTGGTGTTTTTCCCATACTCTTTCAAGTCTTAAAGTCGCCAGCTTTCGTCCCACAGTCAGCCAGCCAATGTATGTTTGATATCAGTTATGAAACATCGACCAAAAATAAGTTGTAGGTACCTACCTACTTCAAGGTTGAGACATACATTATTACCAAAGTCTAGTCCTTTGGTAATATCGTCCTCCTTGACGTATCCGTCAACGGCGAACCTGACTTTTTATTAAATACGTCTACCATGTGCCCGAATATGGCTGGCAAAGCCAAATTTCGTTTTTAAAAATTCTGTTGCAGGGCGCGCAATACAACTGACCAATAGCATTATAGGTGTAGATATAGAAAGGCTTCGGACGGGCCTTTCTGACTAGGCGTTTGGCATCGAGATCATGTATTGTAAGGACGGGATCAGGCAACGAGTGAAACCAAAGAGATCTGGATTATAACTGATTTATATTAAGAATAAATGATGCTAATATAGGTGGTAATTAGGTTAAGTGTTACGTATACATACTAGGATAGCTACTACATCTCATCTTCACCGCAATAGAAAAATAAAATAAATGTAAGTTTATTTTATTTTAAAACTACTTACTTATTTATATAAAATATTTATACTTAATGACACTAACATATTTTGTTAAACTACGTTAGTTAATTTATATTTCTATGTATATTTTCATGATTAATATAACGTTACAAGGGTACAATATTCTTATTAGCAATAATTTAAAATATCAGGAGCTAGGTGATACATAACGCTTAGTCCTGTTCTTATGTACTACATACATTTTGTTATTTTTTAATATTTCAACATTTGGCTCACATTCTCTTACAACAATATAAGGACCTGAGTAAATGCTTTGGAACTTATTTCCTGTTTCGTTCTTTAATAAAATTAAATCATTAGGTTTATAACATACTGGGTTTACATTTAAATCATATTTTGTTTTCCTTTTAATTTTACTAGTAATTAAATTGTCTCGAGCTTCTTTTTGTGATGTTTGAATTCTATATTTTAATTCCAATGGATAACTTTCAAAATTGTATAATGGATCAATTATGCCAGAATTTAAGTTTGATGGTAAAATGCACTTTTTGCCATAAATTAGCTCAAAGGGGGTAAATTTTGTCTCCGTATGTACTGACGTATTATAAGAAAAACACCAAAAGGGAAGCCATGAGCTCCACGCTTCTGAATGGTTACCTGTGTGTGTTCTTAAATAGTTACCTAGATGTTTATGAGAGTTCTCCAATGCGCCGATGCTCTGATGATGATACGCAGTGGACTGCAATTGGTTTATATTTAAAAGTGTACATACCTCTTTCATTGTAGTTGATAAGAATTCCGATCCCATATCGGTCGCAATACTCCGTGGGATTCCGTATCTGAGAATAAAATTATTAACAAAATTTCTAGCTACCTCACTTGAGTTTTTAGACATCAAAGGGAATGCTTCAACGTACTTACTCAGTTCACATTGTATTGTCAGTATGTAGGTATAATTATTATAATCTCTTTCTAATGGTCCTACTAAATCTAAATATATTTTTTCAAAAGCTGACGTTGCCGTAGTAGTAATAACCATTGGTTCTTTCGTATGATGTGACGAATGTTTTTGTTTTTGACATTTGTCACATCTTTTTACGAATTCTGTTACATCCACTTCTAGACCTGGCCAAAAATAATATTTCTTAATATTATTTACCATCCGTCTAATGCCCGCGTGGCCACTTGTGGGCAAGAGATGGAAGTCATTTATAATAACTCGTTGGTCGTCTTTATTGTCTATTCTTTTGACATCTTTTAAAATACATAATCGGGGTCCGGACCATGCACTTATTTTTTGTATCTCATTTATTATTTTTCGTATAAAAATATTATTATTTCCATTTTTTATAAAATATATCTCATCTATCTTACATTTCTTACAAAATATTTCCAACTCTCTCACAAATTCGCCTGGCGATAGTTGCGATCGAGACGCTGGATTAATAAAAATTGTGTTCATCATTGGGACAAAACAAAAACAATTGTATTCATATTTTATCTCATTTAAATTACGATATCGTTTTAATTCATTTTCATTTGCATAACGTAATTCCGTAAAATGTTTAGGTTTACTTAGTATTTCTACAACTTTCGGGTGATCAGACCGATCATTGTGAGAAATAACAGCATCTTGTGCTTGTTGTTGTCTTGCCTTTTGACCTCGCGTCATCACATTCAAAACACTTTCGCTCATCTCTTTTAAATCTTCTGACGTTATTCGCAAACGTGATAGGGCATCTGCCGCTGAATTATTTTTTCCTTTCAGATATTCCACTACAAAATCGTATTCCTCTAAAATTAGCCTAAATTTCATCAATCTACTCGAAGGATCTCTCATACCAAATAAAGCTATGAGTGGTTTATGATCCGTTTGAACTTTAAACCTACGACCATATAAATAGGGTCTAAAATGCTTAACTGACCATACGATAGCCAGTAATTCTTTTTCTATAGTTGGATATCTTTTCTCTGCTTTATTAAGACTCCTACTAGCATACGCTACGGGTTTACCATTTCCATTGCATAAAACTGAGCCGATTGCATATCCAGATGCATCTGTTTGTAAAATAAACTGATTATTTTCTGAAAAATCAGGATATTGTAATACCGGATGTGAAATTATACATTCTTTTAGTAAATCGAATGATTTCTGACATTCTTCATTCCAATTAAATACTATATTTTTCCTACACAAACTATTTAATGGGTAAGCCTTTTCCGCAAAGTTTGGAATAAACTTCCTGTAATAGTTCACAAAAGCTACAAATCGTTTCACCTCGTCTGTTTTTGTTGGAATTGGATAATTTTTTACAACGTTTATTTTATTTGGATCAGGTATAACACCATCTGAAGTTACTACATGTCCAAGAAAAAGTAGTTCTTTTTGTAAAAAATTACATTTTTGGGGATTCAACTTTAAATTAACTTTACGTAACCTTTCAAAAATATCCTGTAAATTTTTAATATGTGATGGTAAATCACGACTGAAACAAACTAAATCATCCAGATAAACTAAACATTTTTCATACGTTAGTCCAGTCATTGCCATAGTCATCATCCTTGAAAAAGAACTAGGACTCGTCTTAAGTCCTTGAGGAAGTCTAGTCATTTGATATCTTCCTGAATCAAACGCAGTGTACTTACGACTGTCTGGATCCAAGCTAACATTATAGTAACCTTGGTATAAGTCTAGATGCGAAAAGTACATACAACCTGATAACGAATCTAATATTTCCGTAATATTTGGGAGAGGAAACTTATCTTCGTGAATATTATCGTTAAGTTTCCTGTAGTCAATAACTAAACGCCATTTCTTATTTCCGTTTGCATCCAATTTCTTTGGTACTAGTAAAATTGGACTAGACCATTCGCTTTGACATGGTTCTATAATTCCTTCTTTTAACATGTTATCAATTTGATTTTTTATTTCACTCTTTAAAGAATGAGGTAATCTATATGGTTTCGAATATATTGGCTGAGTATCTTGCTTTACTTTTATAGAATGTTGATAAATATCCGTAGTTGTTAATTTGTCTCCATCTAAATAAAAAATTGTAGAATATTTCGCACATAATTTTTCGATGTTAATTTTCTCTTCACTATTCAAATGACTTAATTTTAAATTACAAAATAACTGCTTTACCCTTACCTTTAAGTACTAACACTTAGTTTTTAATATTTTACTTTTTTTGTTCTTTACTAACACCTATGGACTGTTTGTTGTGTCCGAAATAAACAATTTTTATTTTTATTTTTATTTTTATTATTTATTTACCCGTTCAGCATTGCTAACATTTTTATCACAAACACAAATATCATAATCTTTCGAGCTCTGAATATCAAGTTTTATTTCTGAACAACTGATATCCTCCGTTGTTGTATTTAAAATATGTATCGGTATCCTACCATTGACCGGAGAAATTAATGTACTTGCTACAAAAACTCCTTCAAATATTTCGTTCGTACATACCACACATTCCTCTGTCAAATTAGTACTTACATAGTGTATTGATTCTGACCTAGCAGGTAATGTCATAAGACTGGTTTTTGAATTCAAGAGATTCAAAGTAATTTCATTCTCGTTACACCATAATGATAAAATATTATTATTGAAGTCGATGACCGATCTATACTTACTTAAAAAGTCTTGACCTAAAATTCCATGTGCCTTACAGGGCAATGAATCAAACACATAAAACTTGTGACTAATTGTTTGATTTTGGGTCGATAGTTGTAGTATCACATATCCAATTGCTTGGACTGTACCTCCAATACCATTTATATTAATGTTCTCTTTACAAATTGGGATGTTGAATTCTAGTACATGTTTATATTTCAATGCAGATATGGAAGCTCCTGTATCAATTAACCAATTAAATGATTCATAATGATTCACGAGTAATTCAATGCAATAAGTACTGTCGCTAGCCAAAATATTATATGTTTTAGGCACGAAAAAACTCATTCTCACAATTTTCTTGAGATGATTGCTCAGTTGATGTACTGGGCTGTTGCTGTGACTCATCGATTAACATACGAACATGTCCACCATAAGATTTGTTTCCACGATAGTTATTATTAAAAGAGTTACCTCTGTAATAGCTTCTACCTCGAGACTGCTGGCCATGGTTCACGCGTGGTATACGCGTATCTGCGCCGGGCTGCGCGCCTCCACCACGAGCCTGGTTGCCACGGATCTGGGTACCACGGGAATATCCGCGATGTTGAAAACCACCTCTATACGCACCTCTACGGTAGCCTCGCTGATTGTTGTAATACCCCGACTGGCTGAAATTGGTTTTATAATTAGTGTTATTCCGTCTCATTGAGAAAATTTCAGCATTCGAGGGCACTGACGTACTATCCTCCTCTACTGCAGCCTGAACAGCGTCCTTTAAACACTCGAACTTCTGGGCTGAAATAATTGTGCTAATCCTACGATTTCGTAATCCGTCACTAAATTGTCGAATTGCTTGTTTCTCATTTATGTTTTTTAATACATCATATTTATTAGTGTTTCCCTCGGACTGTGAAATCGTGAGATCGACAAACATTTCGGAAAGCTTTTTACCAAAATCGTCTATGGTCAAATCATTTTGCCTAAAATTGAGCATTTGTTTTTGTAATGCGCTTGCTGATTTTCTTGGCAATAAAATTAACTTCATGTCGCACAAAAGCTCTTCTACCTTGTCATAATTAGTTGATAATTTTAATTTGGCACTTTGAGACAATCTGTTTTTTAAAACAAATTTTATCAAATTATTATGTGATTTAGTATCAATTACCGATCCATAATAATCAATACCATCAATCAATTGTCTTGTGTTGGATACTTTGTCCGTCATCACAGGCAATAAGTTCATAGCAACTTTAAGTTCAAACTCCATTTTTACAGAACAATTTTTTGAAGTCTCTTTTCCCTGACACAACTTAATTATTTCAGTATATAAACTACTAATTATGTCACAATAATCTTTGATACTGCTTTCTTCTTCTTTACACCTTTTTATTTTACTTATATTTTCTAAATAACTATTATACTGTTCAATAATCAACTTAGACTCATTTAATTTTTTCTCTAATATTTCACCTTGCCTACGAGAAGGTCCAATTTTAATTAAATACGTTCTAATCTCTAATAACTCATCATGCAATTTCTTTAAATATTTTGCCATTAATCTAAATTCTAAATCATATTAAGTATTATTCTTCTTATACATACCTATAATTATACATACCTATAAAATAATAATAATTTTATTACTGAAACATTTCTAAATATTACCACAACTCTTCATTGTCCCATTTGTCCAGTGTCCGATTGAGAGGGGGGGGGGGGGAGGAAACCGAAACCGAAACCGCACTTTCACTTAAAACTTTTAACACTTAAACGCCACTTGTTTCAATTTTTAGATCGGGATACAGCTGCTGACGTCGTCGTCGTAAAAACGAACCCCTGTTCGTATTAACTCCAAACTCTTGTTCCATCCATCGCAGGACATGTGGGCTTTCACTTGCTCCATGTGAGCGTTATTGGAGCCCGCTGCACTTTGAATTAAAAAACTGTGTCCTTTTCCACTGATCGACATATTTTACTGCTGTTTTTCAAAGCCGAACATAGAACCTCCTCCTTTTTGGAAGTCGGCTAAAACTAATAGTCCGCATCGTCAGTCCGCGTTTTAGGCCGCAACACTACACGTTCCGAATTTGGCATGGGTCGCCATGTAAGGACGGGATCAGGCAACGAGTGAAACCAAAGAGATCTGGATTATAACTGATTTATATTAAGAATAAATGATGCTAATATAGGTGGTAATTAGGTTAAGTGTTACGTATACATACTAGGATAGCTACTACATCTCAGTATACGACGCTCTTTGAAATCAGTCACAGGCACAGCCTTATTAACACAGTTGCGCCATTCTGATCTCTGTTGCGCAAGTATTTTGGTAATAATGTCTGTCTCAACCGCCTAACATGCCTTTCAATCATAAACTGTTTAGAACCTTATAACATTTCACTTACCTGCTGGTACATATTATTCCCTTCCAGATCGAAGTGCGTGAAGTTGAGAGTGATCCGATGCTGTGGAGGGGCCACTATCTCCCACAGACAGTTCTTGGAAGGAGGGTAGAGGTCCGGGAAGGAAGGTGATGTAATGGTTCCGTTTGGAGCGTAGAGTGCACCACCACATGCATCTGAAAACAAAATTACCCATTCAAACCTACTCACGACAGTGTCCACGGATACAGCAGACATCTACCTACTCAGAGGTTATAAGGATTATTTTATTTATGGCGAGACAATCTGGCTGCGTTCGAGCCAGACTGGCAAACGGTGACCTTGGAGCGTGATGAGTGGAAGTTGAAGGGGGAGACCTTTGCCCAGCAGTGGGACATGATAGGTTAGTTAAAAATAATAATAATAACAATTTATACTTAATGAAGCTGCAGCTTCATTAAGTACCCGTCAGGACGAAATATTTTGTACCTAAATGTGGGTACAAAATATTTCGTCCGGACGAGTTGGGTTCCTACTCCAGTTAATTTTCAACCGAGAAGAATCAGAGCAACTTTTACGTTTAATGCAAACTCTGTAACCATTACCACTACACTGTTATACTGGTTTTGATTCCAATAAATAGGTACTCACTCTCGCATTTCTTCCCATCCGAGTGCAACTCGTAACCAATATTGCACGCGCACTCGTACCCGCCCAGCGTGTTCACGCACGAGTGGCTGCAGCCGTGCTCGATGGACGCGCACTCATCTAATGAACTAGATAAAATATCACTACTCACTCTCGCATTTCTTCCCATCCGAGTGCAGTTCGTACCCGATGTTACACGCGCACTCGTACCCGCCCAGCGTGTTCACGCACGAGTGGCTGTAGCCATGCTCGATGGACGCGCACTCATCTAATGAACTAGATAAAATATCATTAAATACTCACTCTCGCATTTCTTCCCATCCGAGTGTAACTCGTACCCGATATTGCACGCGCACTCGTACCCGCCCAGCGTGTTCACGCACGAGTGGCTGCAGCCGTGCTCGATGGACGCGCACTCATCTAATGAACTAGATAAATATTAAATACTCACTCTCGCATTTCTTCCCATCCGAGTGCAGTTCGTACCCGATATTGCACGCGCACTCGTACCCGCCCAGCGTGTTCACGCACGAGTGGCTGCAGCCGTGCTCGATGGACGCGCACTCATCCAATGAACTAGATAAAATATTAAATACTCACTCTCGCATTTCTTCCCATCCGAGTGTAACTCGTAACCGATATTGCACGCGCACTCGTACCCGCCCAGCGTGTTCACGCACGAGTGGCTGCAGCCGTGCTCGATAGATGCACATTCATCGAATTCTTTCATAAAGGTGGCAGAGAAGCCAGCTTTCTGGACCGTGCTGTCCGACTCGAAGATTACCAGTAGCTTGTTGGAGGTGGACCTAAACGAGGTGACAGAAAATACAGTGTAAGCTGTATAAAGACTGCAAATTCCACTTCCCATTTAATATGCAGTACCTACCTATGTAATAAGACGTAAGTATTTATAATAAAGCTTGCGCCGTGTTGGCCGAGGGGTATAATATCTCGACTTTCGATCGTGGGTTCGCATCCTGACCGTGCATCAATGGATTTTTCGTTTCGAAAAATTTGTATGCGCATTAACATGAGCTCTAAACGGTGAAGGAAAACATCGTGAGGAAACCCGCGGCTTAGTCAGCCCCACACGTATTGACAATGTCTTTCCTGTGGATATGGCCGGTTAAGCTGAGAGGATGGTGTAGGTGCTGGGCAAGCCTACTCCATCTCAACATTGTCCCAGGCACTACAGTGTCCCGTTAAGTGTAAGCAAATATTGCCTCCTGACACTATAAATCGTCTAGTAAAGATGTAAAGGCCTAAGTTAGGCTCTGGAAACTGGACAATGGGCAGATTAGCACGCAGTCTTACCTGATATCAGGAGGTATCTTATGCCCACAAAACATGCCGATAAGAGGACTGTCCATGGAGTCGCCATCCCGAACCTTCACCTTGTCGTATGAGCATGTGTCGTGGTTCTCCACTTCGAATGAATGGAACCGCAGAGCCACTTGGTAATCCTGGAACGAATGGTAAAAAAATCAAATTAACCCGTGGAATATTTTACAAACAGCCGAGTGTTCGAGAGATTTCAAAACATGTCGAATCGACCGAATACACGCGGGGGCTTACTTATACCTATGCTGCCTCATTGGTGTGGTGAGTGCTAAGATGCTGGATATTAGAGGGAAACGGAAGAAAAATGAATGTGTTGACTCCACGTAATGTGGGACAAAGACCGCAAGATAATGTTGATGTACCTACCGTTTGCAGGTAGTTCCATAATTTAATGCGCTAAAACATGAAGAGAAAACCCTTAGTCACTATCTTAGCTTCATTTTTTACCAAGGTCTTTTTTTGTATAAAACAGACGATGTCGAAGAGATTTTACAGGTCCTGACCCAACTTACTCCTAAGAATTTATTGTTTTAGGAACTACAGTGTCTATTGAACAGTTTCTATGTCAAGTATAATAAAGTAGGATATTGGTTGCCACCTTGCGCTGTATAGACAACCGAGAAAAGATGGAGGCTTTAGTTCCTCGTTATATTAGGTACTTTACCTGAGGAACAGAAAGTCTCCACACGCAGAGCTTGTTCGGCTGGTAGTCGTCAGGATAGTTTGGTGACTCCAAATGTCCACTGCTGTCTACTTCGATGTCCCCTCCACAAACAGCTGTTACAAAAATTAGACATTTGATTTACAACAAGAATAGATTGCTGTCCCTGGTAACCATTTTTAAGCGACTTCATGAAAAGGAGGAAGTTCTCAATTCGTCGGAATCTTTTTCTTTTGGTTTTTTTATGTATGTTCGATGAAGACGCCTAGACCAATTTGGAAAGTTCTTTTTTTGTTTGGAGGGGTCTTTCTGATTGGTGCCACAAAAATTTGGCGAGGATCTGTCGAGGATCTTCGCAGTTATGAACAGAAATGCACTTCGAATTGCAGAAAATTGCTCAGGCAGGTTATAACGTTAAAGTCGTTTTTTTAAATATCTAATTTAGCTACTTGTTCATATACCTAGGAGTTCTGACTTAATAGATTTAGAACAAAAATGTTTTTTTCAAGAAATACCTTCATAAAAAGCCCTGAATCCCCGATGCGGCTTTGGCCTGGGCCCCGGCTGGTAGACCACGGTGAGGCGAGAGCCGGTAGACCGCATCATAGGCCCCTTGCCCGACCCACAGATGCGACCTAGCACGGGCGCGTCGGGCATGTACCCATCACGAACTTCCACCCATTCTGAGCGGCATTCTTCTGACTTGTGGATGTCTATATCTGTACATCCGTACCCATATTATAAATGTGAAAGTGTGTTTATTTGTTTCTTTATTTGTCCTGCTTTCACGTCAAAATAGAGCGACGGATTGACGTGATTTTTTGTGTGGAGATAGTTGGAGGGCTGGAGAGTAACATAGGCTACTTTTTATCCGGGTACCACGCGAGCGAAGCCGCGGGCAGCAGCTAGTACATACATAAAATCACGCCTGTGTTCAATCATAGGGGTAGGCAGAGACCACAGATCTCCATTACAGTCCTGACACACTTCTTTCACTTCATTCACTCTCATCACATTCTTCATGCAAACTCGTCGGTTGGCCTTTTTCAAATAGTTCGCCTTTTAATCCAGGAATGGGCGCATCCCCTTCCGACGGCGACGGTCCCATTCAAACTCGCCTTATGTACCTACTTACCTGTTTCGTCATATCTGTAACATTTAATAATAGTCTACCTTGTATGATAAAGATTAAATAATGTTGGTTCGTAAAGAACGGTGTAATATACCTACAATTGAAAACGATGCCCGGAAAATTAGTGTGTTCAATAAGTGTAGTCCGATATATGAACTCGAAGTTTGGAATAGAACAACAACGTCCAAACGATTTGTCGTGTCAGCTAGGATCCATCTAGGATACCTTTAAAATTACGATATTGCATTTTCATTGTTTTTATGTGTAAATCGTAAAAATAACTAGCGGTGAACAGTGAATTTACGTGCTACGAATGTCGTAGCACCCAAATAGAACAAGTAGCGAATAAGTGCTACGCCGTAGGAGGATATTCGTAGAGCTTACAAGAGCACAGATTGAATATCTAACTGTTGTCAACTTTTCGACAACTTTCGAAAACTATAAACGATAGGAACCCAGTTTCAACACAGATCGATAGAGAATTTTGAGCTTTATAACATGGCGTTTAAAAGTGAAATTCGACCAAATGTCACTTAACGGCGTTTTAGCTAGCGGACGGCAGCAAACATGTCTAACTGGTTCTCACATAATACTGGAGTCTGGGTATTATATTGTCAAAGGATTCAGGAAGCTTGCTTACAAACAAGATGTAGTCAATTTTGATACTATTTTTTTTTCTAACGTGTTGACGACCTCTGAGGCGCAGTGGGTGAAGGGCTGAAACACAGAAGGTTGTGGGTTCGATTTCCACCGCGAGGCATAAAGTTTGTATGATCTGCAGATATTTGCCTTGGATCTGGGTATTTTTCTATGTAAGTATAATATGTACCTATGGATTTACAAAGTATATAAGTTGTATATGGTCATTGCTATGTAGTTCCCATATCACAAGCTCTGCTTATTTTGGGGCTAGGTGATACTGTGTGAAATATCATTATTATTTACATTATTTACACGTGTTAAAGTCTTATAAATCTATGAACGCCGCGCCGGCCACACGCACGAAAAACTGTCACGTTCCGCCTATGAGACGTAGCAAGAGCTACAGTTCTCGTAGCACTAGCTGTGCAGTAATTTATTTTGGTAGGTAAATAATCCGATCCGATATTAATCCGATCCGATATTGATCCGATATCGATGTTTTCTTATGACGTTATCACGTAAAATTATCTTCCGTAAAACGACTTTACAGACAACCATTTTTGACGTGTTAACGTCTTATAAATCGATGAACGCCGGCTGCGCGCATGAAAAAGTGTCATGTTCCGCCTACGAGACGTAGCGCTGCTACGACACGTAGCGAGAGCTACGGTTCTCGAGGCACTAGCTATTCAGTAATTTATTTTGGTAATTAATCCGATCTGATATTAATGTTTTAACGATGTTTTCTTATGACGTTATCACGTAAAATTATCGTCCGTAAAACGACTTTAAAGACAACCGTTTTTTTTATTCAGCTCACTCTTTCACGATGACATTTCCACACAGTAACTCAAAGCTACGAGAGCATCTTAGAAGGTAATCTAGATACACATATTGAGAATCATAATACAGGTTGTCTCTTTTATTTTGGTAAATGAACGAAGCCATTGAGCAGTAGGTAGCTAGTATGTAGGTATTATTAATGTAACACTGATATCTATTGTTTTTTTCAATAAAATGTTATAAAATAACTCGATTTTCATCAAAAACAATGTTTAAAATACTTTGCAAAGCAGTTCATTAAATTGGAATCAATTGAGTGAAACCACAGGTACCGCAAAATTTAATAAGTACTATCTTATACAGAGTGTTTTAAATTACTTATGTGCTTAATCCTAAAAGTGTGTGTTTTGTTTTTACACTTAACGCGTTCACTGCCAAGTCTCTGCAATGCCACTGAGCATAGTGTGCGGTATCTACTTAGGTATCTTTATAATATATTGTAGAGGTTTAATAAGAAATTCACACATAAAAATACTCAACGTTAAGGGACAATTATTTGTGTGTGAGAATCACCATTAATTAGAAAACATTGTGTAGGTAAATCATTATTTTGAAGTTGAATTGTCACTATTTCTAATTCTATTAGGTACCTACTTAAGTAAGATTGAAAGTATAATAAACTAGTTGACCTTAACTTTGTACCTTCTTAGTAATTTTTTTATTTACTTATACTTAAGTAGGTACCTAGGTAGGTATATACTATTTTCTTGACCAGAAATCATTGCGGGCATCCTCTGAAGTCCCTACCAAAGTTTTATCACAATTGAATCGATAAACTATCGATTCGATTGTGAGGAACGCATAGAGAACAAACATACAAACATTCATTTATATTTATAAAAAATAAATACCTAACAGAATGAAATCATGAGCTATAATTATAAAGACTTGATGATAAGATGGTTCACTTGTAGTAAACTAAGTATTATTTTATAGAAAAGCCAGCAAGGTGGAATTCGCAACCTCGTCAAACTGTGGCCGCCGTAACGGGCAAACAAAATTGTACTATAAACGAACACCCTGTAATAAAACACCCTGTATTCCGTATGAATATACATTATGCAGAGTTCATCACTGAGGACTAATGAAGCACCATTTTGTTCTGCTCTGATTATTATTTTCAGAATTTCAGACGCGGATTAAATTTTGTAAATTTAATAAAATCAATTTACAGTAACAAAGATAATTAACACAGAAATAAATTCAGAATAATGTAGGTTACATAATGTACTTTGGTTTTTTAAAATACTTAACTCGTCTTTGCTTTAAATATAGGAATTGATGATACATGAACTTGGAAAGTAGAGATCATTTATTGTGCTTTAATTTCTAACTACAGCTACATGGGATGATGCCTCAAAATTTGATCCGAAGATCATAGATTCAAATCCCGGCTGGCAAATTAAATAATGCATTTGGACACGCCTCTATCCCCTTATCTATCTTCAAAAGATCTGAGAATGGCTACCGCACCTTGGAGATACAGTCGTGATCATAATTTCATTTTTTTTAAACAAAAAAACAGTTTCCATGTTCATGAATTTCCCGAGTGCTATCACTGGGGAAATTCATAACCACTCAGCAGGATGATTGTCTAACTTGTCTCAAACCTCAAATTGGTCTCAAACGGTCAATTCCATCGCTCAGGTATCTTTTGTCGTGTTTGTTTTGGTTGAAATGAGAGTGAGCTACTTGCGTGGTCACTGAACTGTCATATTTAATAGTTTGAGACCGATTTTGGTCGCTATCAAAGATAAACAATCGGGGGCAGATCTTCAAACGTTCAAAATCTTTTCAAAAACATCTTCATAGACTCGTCCAAATATACATTTATTAGCTCATGGTCAAAACCAGATTGACCTTTTATTTTTGATGTGAGAAAGCTTTAAAAATCTACTTTTGTAGGAGTCTGTAGGACCGTGAATTACAAAGCCCACGTTAAGAGCCCTTAAGGTTGGGTTCTTCATAGTGAAATCGGGCACGGCAGGCCTTTGCAAACACTTACTGACAGTGCTCTTTTATATAAGTACCGGACAAGTACTAGGGAACTTGGTAAGCAAGTGTAATTTACTGGCTTTCCGCCTGTGGCTTAGCCTGTGATTACTTTTTTCTTTGATAAAATAAGTGGGTATGTTCCAACGATTAAGAATATAATTACCTACGTCGGTAAACTAAGTAGATACTTACTTTTAA
This sequence comes from Camptogramma bilineatum, assembly GCA_958496255.1. Lineage (NCBI taxonomy): Eukaryota > Metazoa > Arthropoda > Insecta > Lepidoptera > Geometridae > Camptogramma > Camptogramma bilineatum. Next base: position 14,110,221 of record OY292458.1, on the reverse strand, counting down.
TCTAGCCATCATTTTTTTGGGTAGTTTCTCTTACTAGTCGATGTTGTTGGGGATACCTACAGTTTTGTTCGTCACACAAAAGACAGTAGACTGTCTTTTGTGCGACGAACATAGCATTATAACCTTACGGATGGGTCCATAGCAGTATAAACTTACGGACCAACATAATCGTCAGATGATCTCCATAGACCCAGTACTTCTATAATCCGTAACTGTCGACGTAACAACTCGTTTGGGAGCTCGTTAGTGAGACGAATGGAAGTTGAGACATGCGTATGATACGCTTCCAATTGTTAAGGGATCATTGCCAGGGGACGAGTGGCTTGGATCCGGGATTGTTTATGGATTAACATTTCTACTGTTTGTGACTTAGGTACCTACTTATGTTGTAATAGTAGGTACCTATAAGTTGGAACTGTTTGAGTGGATAATAACAAGCGACCAAAAATCAAGGCCACATTGTTTCAAAAATCAAATCTTTTTTTCTTTCTGTTTTTGCACAATCTTTATTTCAGACATCAAACATCAATGTCATGTCCATACATTACGCACACAAACAAAAGAATATGCTACAATTAAAATGAAAAATTACTAATCAAATCAATTCTCTATTATACATATTACCTAACACCTACCTTCATTATAATAATACAGTTTTTGTATTAATATTTTTTTTTTTTTCTTTATTTTGGCTTCGCACGGTTGTGCATTAAGCCAGTGTCAAGTAATTATTATTCTTCAAGTTTACAGATAAATAAGATAAATAAATACATATTACAATACTTATATAAAATATCCCACCCCCTCCCCTTGTGCCTCAGTAAAGATGTGGGCCTTTACTGAAACATCAACACGGACTTTTTGGAAGAACTTGAAAAGCAATGTTAACCAATTTTGTTTCACTTCCCCATAATTATGCACGTTCACGAACACTTAACAGTTAATAATCCACCATTATTACACATTAACATTCGAAGAAACACAAGTTTTGGAAAATAAAACAAAAATGAAACTTGACTTCTCAAATTCCCGCCAAAAAGCCTGTATTAATATTATAATGTGCGCCGTGAAGTGCTCCAGCTAATCTAGGGATGGACATCGTATTATGATTTATTAAGTGTCAGATGAACTTTTTCAGTATTCTCTACTTATATCTTTAATACTTACATAATAGTAGGTAAGTATCAAAGATAATGTTCACCGGTAGAACTAACAAAAATTTACCAACCACAAAAATATTCATAAAAAATAAACAGGAAGAAATAAATGAAACGTAAAATAAAATAGTTGAGCGAGCTCAACCAACTGTCCTCTTTTATAGCAAAATAACTGATTGATGGCAACACTTTACCTCCCCCGCAAACAGGACAACTCAACATAGAAGTCTCATCGACGTCGGTAACCACCGACATTAGAATGAGTTAAGTACTTACGTATGTACAAACTTCTAGGAAGTAAGTAATTCTTAGTTCAATCACATTCTTTCACATTATTTCTATAAATTCTGGCTTTTAATCAACTTATGGCACCGTCTTATTATTTCATTATTGATAAGTTTTTTTTCTTAAAATTTTCTTTTATTCAGATTAAGATTTTGTAGACAAAGTTTTACAGAAGACTGTCTAATTGTTATCTTTAGACATATTACCTAAAATTTGAAACAAATTGGCAAAAATATCGTTAAGTAATAATATCTAAGTCGTAATTACGTATCTGCTCTAAGATGTTTGTGAAAACAGAAACATAGCTGAGTGGAGACCGTTTTGTTACATAACTTTAGTTAGACTTAAGAGCCATTATACAATTTCGCACTCGACAAAATCAGCGCTCGGAGGGACAAAAGTTGCTAAATTCTAACACCCAATGAACAGCGCTCCGTTTCTTAGACTAAACGGTTTTGGTAATTTTCATGTGATTGATTTATTTGAGATAGTAAAAATACTTTTTGGGTAGGTACTTAGGTAGGTACCTATAGGTATAACACAAAACAAAGTCGGGTTAGTTACACTTTGAATACAAATAATTACAAAAAAATAAATGTTTGTTTTTTTGTCCCATAAACCATATTGTGCTGATCTGATGGAGTCAGGAGCTTTTCAACAGAACTCTTCAGTAAATAGTCCGATTGAGTTGAAACTTGGATCTCAGCATGTCAGTCAAGTTCCGACTACAATGAAATAATATGGTGACAGCTAGCTCATCTGATGATGGAGTCAGGACCTGTTCCATGGAACTTTTTAATGATATGGGTATCAAATGACAGGGCTTGATGAGCGCAACACAATGCTGATCTGATGATGGAGCCAGGACCTGCTCCATGGAACTTTTTAATGATATGGGTATCAAATGAAAGGGCTTGATGAGCGCAACACAATGCTGATCTGATGATGGAGTCAGGACCTGTTCCATGGAACTTTTAATGATATGGGTATCAAATGAAAGGGTTTGATGAGCGAAACACAATTCTGATCTGATGATGGAGTCAGGACCTGCTCCATGGAACTTTTTAATAATATGGGTATCAAATGAAAGGGCTTGATGAGCGCAACACAATGCTGATCTGATGATGGAGTCAGGACCTGTTCCATGGAACTTTTTAATGATATGGGTATCAAATGAAAGGGTTTGATGAGCGAAACACAATTCTGATCTGATGATGGAGTCAGGACCTGCTCCATCGAACTTTATAAGGATATGGGTATCAAATGAAAGAGCTTGATGAGCGCAACACAATGCTGATCTGATGATGGAGTCAGGACCTGTTCCATGGAACTTTTTAATGATATGGGTATCAAATGAAAGGGTTTGATGAGCGAAACACAATGCTGATCTGATGATGGAGTCAGGACCTGCTCCATGGAACATTTTAATAATATGGGTATCAAATGAAAGGGTTTGATGAGCGCAACACAATGCTGATCTGATGATGGAGTCAGGACCTGTTCCATGGAACATTTTAATAATATGGGTATCAAATGAAAGGGCTTGATGAGCGCAACACAATGCTGATCTGATGATGGAGTCAGGACCTGTTCCATCGAACTTTATAATGATATGGGTATCAAATGAAAGAGCTTGATGAACGCAACACAATGCTGATCTGATGATGGAGTCAGGACCTGTTCCATGGAACTTTTTAATGATATGGGTATCAAATGAAAGGGTTTGATGAGCGAAACACAATTCTGATCTGATGATGGAGTCAGGACCTGCTTCATGGAACTTTTTAATGATATGGGTATCAAATGAAAGGACTTGATGAGCGCAACACAATGCTGATCTAATGATGGAGTCAGGACCTGTTCCATCGAACTTTATAATGATATGGGTATCAAATGAAAGGGTTTAATGAGCAAAACACAATGCTGATCTGATGATGGAATCAGGACCTGTTCCATGGAACTTTATAATGATATGGGTATCAAATGAAAGGGTTTTATGCGCGAAACACAAAGCTGGGTTAGGATTTACTTTTGACTTCGATTTTTGATGTTTGATTTTTCATTTTTAATCTTGATTTTAATTTTAAAATCAAAATCAAGAAATAAAAATCAAAATAAAAATCCGAGATCCGAGAATCGAGAAATGAGAAACAAGAATCAAGAATCACAAATCAAAAATTAAAAAATTGAAAATCAAGAATTAAGAATCCGAGATACAAGATCCGAGAATCGATAATCGAAAATTGAAAATCAAGAATCAAAATCAAGAATCAAGAACCCGATATCCAAGATTCGATAATCAAGAATTGAGACTCGAAAATCGAAAATCAAGAATCCGAGATCCGAGAATAGAGAAACTAAAATTGAAAATCAAGAATCAAGAATCAAAGTGAAAGTCAAAATCAAGAATCAAAGTCAAAGTAAACCCCGACCCAGCTTTGTGTTTCGCTCATCAAGCCCTTTCATTTGATACCCATATCATTGTAAAGTTCCAGGGAACAGGTCCTGACTCCATCATCAGATCAGCATTGTGTTTTGTTCATCAAGCCCTTTCATTTGATGCCCATATTATCATTAAAAGTTCCATGGAACAGGTCATAACTCCATCATCAGATCAGCATTATGTTTTGCTCATCAAGCCCTTTCATTTGATACCCATATGATTAAAAAGTTCCATGAACCAGGTCCTGACTCCATCATCAGATCAGCATTGTGTTTCGCTCATCAAACCCTTTCATTTAATACCCATATCATTAAAAAATTCCATGGAACAGGTCCTGACTCCATTATCAGATCAGCATTGTGTTGCGCTCATCAAGCCCTTTAATTTGATACCCATATCATTAAAGAGTTCCATGGAACAGGTCCTGACTCCATCATCAGATCAGCATTGTGTTGCGCTCATCAAACCCTTTCATTTGATACCCATATTATTAAAATGTTCCATGGAGCAGGTCCTGACTCCATCATCAGATCAGCATTGTGTTTCGCTCATCAAACCCTTTCATTTGATACCCATATCATTAAAAAGTTCCATGGAACAGGTCCTGACTCCATCATCAGATCAGCATTGTGTTGCGCTCATCAAGCTCTTTCATTTGATACCCATATCATTATAAAGTTCGATGGAACAGGTCCTGACTCCATCATCAGATCAGCATTGTGTTTCGGTCATCAAGCCCTTTCATTTGATACCCATATCATTAAAAAGTTCCAGGGAACAGGTCCTGACTCCATCATCAGATCAGCATTGTGTTGCGCTCATCAAGCCCTTTAATTTGATACCCATATCATTAAAAAGTTCCATGGAACAGGTCCTGACTCCATCATCAGATCAGCATTGTGTTGCGCTCATCAAGCCCTTTCATTTGATACCCATATTATTAAAAAGTTCCATGGAGCAGGTCCTGACTCCATCATCAGATCAGAATTGTGTTTCGCTCATCAAACCCTTTCATTTGATACCCATATCATTAAAAAGTTCCATGGAACAGGTCCTGACTCCATCATCAGATCAGCATTGTGTTGCGCTCATCAAGCCCTTTCATTTGATACCCATATTATTAAAAAGTTCCATGGAGCAGGTCCTGACTCCATCATCAGATCAGAATTGTGTTTCGCTCATCAAACCCTTTCATTTGATACCCATATCATTAAAAAGTTCCATGGAACAGGTCCTGACTCCATCATCAGATCAGCATTGTGTTGCGTTCATCAAGCTCTTTCATTTGATACCCATATCATTATAAAGTTCGATGGAGCAGGTCCTGACTCCATCATCAGATCAGCATTGTGTTTCGCTCATCAAACCCTTTCATTTGATACCCATATCATTAAAAAGTTCCATGGAACAGGTCCTGACTCCATCATCAGATCAGCATTGTGTTGCGCTCATCAAGCTCTTTCATTTGATACCCATATCATTATAAAGTTCGATGGAACAGGTCCTGACTCCATCATCAGATCAGCATTGTGTTTCGGTCATCAAGCCCTTTCATTTGATACCCATATCATTAAAAAGTTCCAGGGAACAGGTCCTGACTCCATCATCAGATCAGCATTGTGTTGCGCTCATCAAGCCCTTTAATTTGATACCCATATCATTAAAAAGTTCCATGGAACAGGTCCTGACTCCATCATCAGATCAGCATTGTGTTGCGCTCATCAAGCCCTTTCATTTGATACCCATATTATTAAAAAGTTCCATGGAGCAGGTCCTGACTCCATCATCAGATCAGAATTGTGTTTCGCTCATCAAACCCTTTCATTTGATACCCATATCATTAAAAAGTTCCATGGAACAGGTCCTGACTCCATCATCAGATCAGCATTGTGTTGCGCTCATCAAGCCCTTTCATTTGATACCCATATTATTAAAAAGTTCCATGGAGCAGGTCCTGACTCCATCATCAGATCAGAATTGTGTTTCGCTCATCAAACCCTTTCATTTGATACCCATATCATTAAAAAGTTCCATGGAACAGGTCCTGACTCCATCATCAGATCAGCATTGTGTTGCGTTCATCAAGCTCTTTCATTTGATACCCATATCATTATAAAGTTCGATGGAACAGGTCCTGACTCCATCATCAGATCAGCATTGTGTTTCGGTCATCAAGCCCTTTCATTTGATACCCATATCATTAAAAAGTTCTAGGGAACAGGTCCTGACTCCATCATCAGATCAGCATTGTGTTGCGCTCGTCAAGCCCTTTAATTTGATACCCATATCATTAAAAAGTTCCATGGAACAGGTCCTGACTCCATCATCAGATCAGCATTGTGTTGCGCTCATCAAGCCCTTTCATTTGATACCCATATTATTAAAAAGTTCCATGGAGCAGGTCCTGACTCCATCATCAGATCAGCATTGTGTTTCGCTCATCAAACCCTTTCATTTGATACCCATATCATTAAAAAGTTCCATGGAACAGGTCCTGACTCCATCATCAGATCAGCATTGTGTTGCGCTCATCAAGCTCTTTCATTTGATACCCATATCATTAAAAAGTTCCAGGGAACAGGTCCTGACTCCATCATCAGATCAGCATTGTGTTGCGCTCATCAAGCTCTGTCATTTGATACCCATATCATTAAAAAGTTCCAGGGAACAGGTCCTGACTCCATCATCAGATCAGCATTGTGTTGCGCTCATCAAGCCCTTTCATTTGATACCCATATCATCATAAAATTCCATGGAACAGGTCCTGACTCCATCATCAGATCAGCTCGCTGTCACCCTATTATTACATTATTAGTTACACAACAATTCAGATCATTATTCTGCTTTAACGGCCTTTTTAGCCCCGCAGAAAATATTTAAAAATAGGTAATTAATAACTTAGCAACCAATGTATCAAACGCTCCTATTTCGCTATATTCTTCGTAGCCGGCGACGTGCTTTGCGAGTCGACTCAGTGCGAGCTCCGGGATGCAAAGCGATACGTCCACCCCCTAGAAGCGCTCGGCGCGGTCTGCTTGCGTCGAGTAGATAGGGTAGTAGATACGACGCGTTTTAGGTTGTTTTAAAAGATTTTTCATTGCCAATTTTTTAATCTTTTTGCATTTTTTTTTTCAGAAAAGGATTGATTTTGAACTCAAGTTTATTTCTGTTTTGTTAATTTTACGAACAAGAGTTCTAAGTCAGTTCTAAGTAGCCAAAATCAAAAGCAATTCTTTGGCCGTTTTCTCGAAATTTGGACTAAGTTAAAGATTTTTTTACTCAAAAACTAAATAAAGGTAGTAAAAAGTGATCCATTTAATAGTTTGGTTGACTATCACAGCAAAACATCGTAATTTTTTTATACCATTTGGACGTCAAAATGATTCGTAAATATGGTGATTTCTAAACCTCTTACAGCAAAAATTCACAAAACAGTCGCCGGTTTGAGGTCGATTAATCAAAAAGAAATAATAAAAATACAAAAGTAGCTCATTTAATAGTACAAAATTGAAATGATATTTCATGCTGTGCCATAATTTTTTTATAAATACAGTGTTTTCATTGAAAAATCCTGCCCCAAAACATCACGTAAATCAGAAAATTTTGTCTAATGCCTCTTAAAAAATAATGTATTAGTTTGTAAGAATTTCTAACAAAATAAACAATTTTTGATAAAGATTCAATTTGAAAATTAGCTTAACTAAGCTACCTGTAAAGTTGTAGTTGCAACTTTTACACTATGTCATTCTGTAATGCTGTATTTCCGAGTCAATAGCGGCATTTACACGATAGAGATTATCCCACGGATCCGGACTGTAAAGATATCTGTAAAGATATCTGTAAAGATATCTTTAAAGATAACTGCGGATAAAACTAGCGGCCTTTAAACGCTAAAGATTTTCTCACGGATCCGGACTGTAAAGATATCTGTAAAGATATCTTTAAAGATATCTGTACAGATAACCGCAGATTTTGGACTGGCGCGTGGAACGGTATAAATTTACAAAGTTTTTTTCTTGATTCTTGAATTTTGAACCTTGAATCTGATAGCCCCTCCAGACTCTCGAGAGAAAGCTCGGCGAGAAGTCTCGCCGAGACTTCTTGAAGAACAAACAAGCTATCCACACTCTCAATTTTTCTCCGTCGTGATGTTTGAAATCCTTTGTCTCGGCCAAAAATACCGACACCGATCGGAGAACAGGCGAGCCAGAGAACGAGAAGGCGAGAAGCTCCTCACACTCACGCTTCTCGGGTGTTCTCGGGGGTTCTCGCAGAGAGTCTGGAGGCCCTATCAAATTTTGAATCTTGAATCTTTGAAGTGACAGCTGTCAAACTTCAAATGGCCATATCTCGGGAACTACTCGTCCTAGACTCCCCGTTCTCAGTTCAAATGAAAGCTATGACCAAGATCTTCATTTCAAGTGACAGCTGTCAAACTTCAAAGCACCATATCTCGGAAACTACTCGTCCTAGACTCCCCGTTCCCAGTTCAAATGAAAGCTATGACCAAGATCTTCATTTGAAGTGACAGCTGTCAAACTTCAAACCGCCATATCTCGGGAACTACTCGTCCTAGACTCCCCGTTCCCAGTTCAAATGAAAGCTATGACCAAGATCTTCATTTCAAGTGACAGCTGTCAAACTTCAAAGCACCATATCTCGGAAACTACTCGTCCTAGACTCCCCGTTCCCAGTACAAATGAAAGCTATGACCAAGATCTTCATTTGAAGTGACAGCTGTCAAACTTCAAATGGCCATATCTCGGGAACTACTCGTCCTAGACTCCCCGTTCCCAGTTCAAATGAAAGCTATGACCAAGTTCTTTATTTGAAGTGACAGCTGTCAAACTTCAAACCGCCATATCTCGGGAACTACTCGTCCTAGACTCCCCGTTCTCAGTTCAAATAAAAGCTATGACCAAGATCTACATTTTCAATAACAGCTGTCAAAATGACATCTGTCATCTGAAATGTAGATCTTGGACATAGATTTCATTTGAACTGAGAACGGGGAGTCTAGGACGAGTAGTTCCCGAGATATGGCCATTTGAAGTTTGACAGCTGTCACTTCAAATGAAGATCTTGGTCATAGCTTTCATTTGAACTGGGAACGGGGAGTCTAGGACGAGTAGTTCCCGAGATATGGCCATTTGAAGTTTGACGGCTGTCACTTCAAATGAAGATCTTGGTCATAGCTTTCATTTGAACTGAGAACGGGGAGTCTAGGACGAGTAGTTCCCGCGATATGGCCATTTGAAGTTTGACAGCTGTCACTTCAAATGAAGATCTTGGTCATAGCTTTCATTTGAACTGAGAACGGGGAGTCTAGGACGAGTAGTTCCCGAGATATGGCCATTTGAAGTTTGACAGCTGTCACTTCAAATGAAGATCTTGGTCATAGCTTTCATTTGAACTGAGAACGGGGAGTCTAGGACGAGTAGTTCCCGAGATATGGTCATTTGAAGTTTGACAGCTGTCACTTCAAAGATTCAAGATTCAAAATTTCAGATTCAAGGTTCAAAATTCAAGAATCAAGGATCGAAATCCAAGATCGAAACCAAGGATCGAAATCAAGGATCGAAATCAAAATCAAGGATCAAAATCAAGGATCGAATTCAAGGATCGAAACCATGGATCGAAATCAAGCGCTGATTTTGTCGAGCGCGATAAAGTAAAAATATCCTGAAATTTAAATGACATGGGCACACTACTAATCCAACAACGAGTGTGAAAGAGACAAAGCTACCAAGAAAGCCTCTCAACAAGACCAACAATCCTTATAACCAAGATTAAATGATAATAGATCGTTGTGTGGACTGTACAGATATCTGTAAAGATATCCGCGGATAAAACTAGCGGCCTTTAAACGGTAGAGTTTTTAGCACGGATCTGGACTGTACAGATATCTGTAAAGATATCTTTACGGATATCCGCGGATAAAACTGTCAAAGGTTGGAATGGCAGAGATCGATCCGCGGGAAAATCCGCAGGCCGATCTCTGCGTGTAAATGCTGCTAATGAACAAGAAATTTATTTGATATCTCGTTTTGAATTCAATGATGCAGGCGTGATTTAGTACGGGGATGTAGATAGGTATCTGATGAGTAAAACGCTACTTGAGCTTAGATAAGAGTTCTTGTATACCTACATAGACATAGAAACATTTATTAAGCACACACACAAACAATACAAAAAAGAAGAAACAAAGCGGAAATGGACTTAGATGTTCTGGGGCATAGGTAAAAAAAAATAATGGACTTACCTACCTATAAATAACGTGAGTTTAAAACCCCATTTAAGTGCTTTATTTCACTAGAACACCATGGTGGCGCCACTAGTGAAATAGGGCCCTAAAAGATCACATATTTCTTTAGGTAGGTATGTAAAATGTAATATTATAAAAGGAACCTCAAATGGTGAACTTTACTTCAATAGATCTACTTTTTCTATTTTATTCTATTTTATCAGTTTCAGCTCTCGTCTGTCTCCCCCTTTTACCTAACACACCACTTTAATCTAAAGTCTGTTATTCAAAGTAAGTACCTACCTAAAACAATAGCCTACCAGGTCCATAGGTGATGCAAAACACCGCCTGAATATAACGCCGGCTCCATACGTTGGGACCAACGTTGGTCCCAACGTTGGGGCCAAGATTTCGTGAACCATCCACACGTTGGCGATACACCAGTCTTGTTCCGTCAGAGCCAACGTGCAGACGTCCGATGTCTGCGCGTCCGATACAGAAATTGAAATTTCTCTAAGTGATTTTACATTACTGAATATGAATACCAATTTTATCACAATCACATCACATCATGTCACTATCACACTTCACACAACACACTATATTATAAAAGCGAAAGTTTGGATGTTTGGATGTATGTTTGTTCCTCTCTAACACGACAACCACTTAACCGATATGGGTGATATTTAAAATATAGATAGATAATAACCGGAAATAGGACATAGGCTACTTTTTATCCCAAAAAATTGCACGGTTCCCGTAACATAAAAAAAAATAGTAGACTCCATCATCAGATCAGCTCGCTGTCACCATATTATTACATTGTAGTCAGAACTTGACAAATATGCCGAGTTTCAACTCAATCGGCTTATTTACTGAGGAGTTCTGTTGAACAGCTCTTGACTCCATCATCAGATCAGCTTGTTGATACCATAATATTTCATTGTCACCGAGAATCTATAAGTGTGCAAAATTTCAGCCCGATAGTCCTACAAACACAATAAATAAGGAATACGATGACATTCTCGCTCGTCAGTCGACACGTGCGCTCACGATGCGCGTCGAAACGGGACTGAGCATAGCGCCAACGTGTGGACGGATCCCCAACGTTGGCGCGCCAACTTCCTTTGATAAAACCGACACGGCACGGCCAAGCCCCAACGTTGGCCCCAACGTTGGCGCCAAGCTATTTTGTCACCCCGCATCCACACGTTGGGGCCAACGTTGGTCCCAATGCCTCTCACCAACGTGTGGTGCTGACAAAATAGCTTGGCGCCAACGTTGGGGCCAACGTTGGGGCTTGGCCGTGCCGTGTCGGTTTTATCAAAGGAAGTTGGCGCGCCAACGTTGGGGATCCGTCCACACGTTGGCGCTATGCTCAGTCCCGTTTCGACGCGCATCGTGAGCGCACGTGTCGACTGACGAGCGAGAATGTCATCGTATTCCTTATTTATTGTGTTTGTAGGACTATCGGGCTGATATTTTGCACACTTATAGATTCTCGGTGACAATGAAATATTATGGTATCTACAAGCTGATCTGATGATGGAGTCAAGAGCTGTTCAACAGAACTCCTCAGTAAATAAGCCGATTGAGTTGAAACTCGGCATATTTGTCAAGTTCTGACTACAATGTAATAATATGGTGACAGCGAGCTGATCTGATGATGGAGTCTACTATTTTTTTTTATGTTACGGGAACCGTGCAATTTTTTGGGATAAAAAGTAGCCTATGTCCTATTTCCGGTTATTATCTATCTATATTTTAAATATCACCCATATCGGTTAAGTGGTTGTCGTGTTAGAGAGGAACAAACATACATCCAAACATCCAAACTTTCGCTTTTATAATATAGTGTGTTGTGTGAAGTGTGATAGTGACATGATGTGATGTGATTGTGATAAAATTGGTATTCAGTAATGTAAAATCACTTAGAGAAATTTCAATTTCTGTATCGGACGCGCAGACATCGGACGTCTGCACGTTGGCTCTGACGGAATAAGACTGGTGTATCGCCAACGTGTGGATGGTTCACGAAATCTTGGCCCCAACGTTGGGACCAACGTTGGTCCCAACGTATGGAGCCGGCGTCAGCACCACACGTTGGTGAGAGGCATTGGGACCAACGTTGGCCCCAACGTGTGGATGCGGGGTAAATGGTTTCTGTGAATTAATGAATTTATTGCTCGCTTTTATTTTAAGTGGCTCTTGAGGCGGTCACTGGGTAATAAATCTTTAGCTTCGGCCGAATGTTTTGCTTTGAAAGCTTTTACGGATAGCAAGTGACCGAATTGTACAGTCAATGTAAGAAGTAGAAAGAAATAAAAACATTTAATCATAATCATCCCTTAAAAAAAGTATTAATTAAAAGCTAAACTTATACACAGTACAGAATTATCCTAAAAAAACAAAAAAATAAGCTGCTCAGCGTAATGCTTACTGCATGTTGCCATATATAGGTATAGTCGATCGAGCGAGCGAAGCGAGCGAAGATCTTAGTGGTAAGTTGGGCGATTTTGCTTTGTATGTTTGTATGTTTCACGAATTGTTGTTCGCGCATAACTGTCGAACCGTTCATCCAATCTGCATGAAACTTGGTAGGTCAATAGGTTGTGGTAAGGAAATTTACGGTGGAGCATATGATCTTAATCGATGAAGGGGTTGTGAAGATATTGGGTTCCCAAGGGGGTAAAAAATTATGAAAGTTACACAAATATATTGAGTGGGGTGTCATACGAAAGGGCTTATTTTGTACATTCCAAAATGGTTTTTATTTTTAATCTAGGATGTATAGTTTTTGAAATACGACCAAAGAACAAAAACTACGAAACCAGAGCTGCAAGAGCTCCCGTTTCATAGAGTTTCGATGTCTTCGTAGCTCATTGACTGGTCGGTCTTAAAAAGAGAGTGGCATCGTTGCGGTTTGGTTTGCAATGATTTTAGATGCTACTTGATTTATTTTCATGATAAAAATTTTTTTGATAAAGAATGAAAATAATTGGGGTAAAAAAAAGTTAAGTAAGTAAACAAATATATTGAGTGGGCTGTCAAATGAAAGGTCTTTATTTGTACATTCCAAAATAGTTATTATTTTGATTCTAGGACGTATACTTTTAGAAATACGACGAGAATTCATAAATATGAAATAAATGAAAAAATAGACACGATATTATGTACTGCATGCATGCCAGTATTTTTTACCATGAAGAACTAGCGCAATAGGCATACTCGGCATTAGCACTTGAAATTATAGGGGTAGTCAGAAGAAAGTCCAAATGTAAGCCATCTACGGTGCGCGAGATCTCAGTTCGGGGCGAACTACTAGTTAGTGATGATCTTCAGCTGAGGCCAGTGATGACTTAACAAACATCCTAAAGTTTGCTTTCATTGACTTTGCAAGTTTTTCCTTTCCTTTTTTTACCTTTCAGAAGTCTCAGATTTCTAATCTAATCATCTCCATCACTTCATCACAATAACATTAACTTACAATCTCAAAGAAGAACCGTTAGATCTTACAAAGAAAACTTTAAAAAATGTTAAAGAATGTTTATCTTACCACCAGGATACAGTAAAATTGTCAGGGATAGTCACATACACAAAAAGTCGTATAGGTACTTTGTAAGTTAAAGCGAATCACTATTTAAACCGATATTTAGACAGGTGGGCACTTTCATTTCTATTTGAAAATAAATAAAAAACTACTTGATTTTACCAACGTGACAGAGCGGAGCTTTAAAAACCTGAAACTGTGCTGTTAAACTACTTTTGTTACCGACTGCACAGACCCTTCAAGGTTACAGATTACTTAATAGTTATAAAGGCTATAGGGGGAAGTGGGGCAGATTGATACACAAAAATTGAAAGGTCCATAAAATGTGTATAAGCATACATTTTTCATTAATTTTGCATTATACGTTTAGCTAAATAATTAAATATTATAATGTCATAGTTTAAAATAGTTTAAGTTATCAAAGAAAAGAAATAATTGACGTTTAGTAAAAAATGGCTTTTGTATCAATCTGCCCCACCAGCGGGGTACTTTGATACACCACATGGGGCACTTTCATACAGGGTGAAAAATCTATGAAAATGGTCAAATTAAAACACTTTTACATTTATTCTACTTGTTTATTGTGATGGGATCTTAATCAGCCTTCTAACTTAAGTCACTTACCTATGTAATTTTTATAGCAAATATAAATCACAGTCAATCTCAAACAATCAATAAATCAAACTATCAAACTTGATATTATTTGAAAAAGCAATATTAAATATTTTTCTTCTTTTATTGCACACTGTTTGCACTCAAAATAATAAAAAAAATTATACATAGATGAGGTTCGAGTTGTGCCTTTCTTAAAATTTGGTGTAGGTAGGCAGGTGTAAAACAACATCTCTAAAATCAACACTTGCTTTGTCTTCGACATCTGGAAAGACAGAAATGTAAGACCTGGAACTTATTTTTCTCAAGTATAACATCTCATCTTTATTTTTCAAATGGAATGAGAAGGAAATCTCCAACATTTATACAGAAATGGGGCACCTTAATACAGAGACGGGGCACAATGATTCACATCAATGTGCCCCGCACTTTGTTGCATCAAAGTGCCCCAAACGACATTTTTCAAAATTCAAATTTTAATATTAAAACTAACATTGATTTAAAGTAAAATTAACAAAAATAATAATAATTGATAGTTTAACTTACCTCTGTTAAATAAAGATCCTCGTTAAATGTTATCGAAGAGCGTCGTAACACTTTCACATATTGGGTCCAAATTTACTTATGAGTGCTCAAAACACATCTCGACATGCCCAAGGTCGCCCGTTGACAGAAGGTCGGTGCGGTTACAATGGATGCGTTCGGAAGCTTTTCCGAACATTTTAGAATTGGCGCCACTCAAATCCACTCACTCAATTTTTAGAAAAGGCTAGTGTATCAATGTGCCCCTTGTATCAATGCACACCACCTCCCCCTACTATGAATACCCATTGGGGTTATTTGTTCCGCAACATGTGTTTCTGTTACGAAGGAAACATTACATTAGATTAGACGGTTAAGTTAGAGCTGGTTAGATGGAATTCTTAGGTTTGATAATTGTGTAATGTTTGTGTGCCTAGTGCCTTCTGTCGTGTTTATGTTGAAAGTAGGAATGTCTGGCCAGATAAACCAATCTGCATCGGATTACCCTGAATTGAACAATAATCACTCATCATCTCGAATCAGACCACTGAAATTAGAGCAATTCCAGTTAAACCACCTTTATTAAACCGTTCTCCATTCACGTCCTTACTAAAAACAACGTGACGTGTTTCTCACGACGCACTTGTTGTGTTTTGTTCAAGCACCTGCTTAACACTTCATAATATCCTGGCAGGGTCGAACCACCTACATTTGAATTAACCAGGTCCTTAAATTCTTTAATTCTTTATTGTACAAATAAATAAATAAATAAATATAAATAAATAAATAAAACACATAGAACAACGACATAAAGTAAGAACATGTACAAAGGCGAGCTTAACCCTACGAAGAGTTCTCTTCCAGCAAACCCTTTGAGGCTAGAGAGAAGTGATATTAAATAGGTCCACTAGTTCTTGATATTCGTTCTTAGAAGTTTTGGTGGGCTAGACCTGGCTAAGAATATAGATCTTATTGAACCATTCCCAATCCCAACCCCTATTGGGAATGGTTCAAGAAGATCTGTTGAACCAGCTCTTGTTGGACTGGACTGTTACCCAACTAAACCACTATAAATAAATAAAATAAATAATAAAATTTGTTTATTTCAGGCGTTGTTGTACTATGTTCCAAGCGAAACACTCACCAGTAATGTTGAGCACGACGCGCTCGCCGTGAGTTGCGACGATGCGCCACTCGCAGCGCTCCGGTGCCGGCTGCGTCTCCGAGCCCCAGCCGGGGGAGTTGAACCACCCTGAGTTGCCCAGCAAGGTGCGTCCACATTCTGTCACAAAAACCACGTGCACTGTATATTTGCAGACAAAAGTAGAAGAGAAAAAAGTTTACAGTGACGATTCTAGTCTCGTAACTTGTGTTATGCTTATGACTTTATGCAATTTAGTGTCCAAGACGCACGAGTCGCACACGCTGTCGCAGACCTTCGCAAGCAGGTTGTTCTACCCTACGTCTAGGGTATTGGCAGTGAACAATAAAAAAAATGTGTGAAACCATCCTAAAGCAGTTTAAATCTCAACGGTCAACAGTTTAGTTTCCACTTTTTTCACGTAGAGGTACGTTTAATTTACACAGCGGTAATAATCATTACAATGCATTATTTTCTCATTAATTAGAAAGAATTGTAATAACTACGACAATACAACAAACATCAAATTGTATTCACTTACTTGCACATTTGTACAGCAAATTGGTTTGCGCGATGTCGCTCGCGCTCAACCTCACTCTCTGTCCGATCTCCGGCCGTTTCTTCCCGTGGACCTCCAAAGGCAGGATTGTATCCAGGTAAGTCCCCTTGCTAAACGTGTTCCGTGCGTAGTGCATTATCGAGTCGTAGTCGTAGGTCTGGCCTAGGGAATTCACCTCTTCGTCTGTTAGCTTGTTGAAGTTGTACTCTTGTCCTGGAAGAGAATAGTTTTTGAGCTTCATTCTAAGAGAAATCAGCGGAGCTAAAAAGGTCGCTATTGCAGAGTCGCGGTGAAGGAATTGAACTATTGCCATCTCTTTTCATTGACTGAGAGTGAAAAGAGATGGCAATAGCTCAATTCCTTCCCCGCGATACTGCAATAGCGACCTTTTTAGCTCCGCAGGTGGCTCTAAAGAATTGGAAAAATCACTTCTCCAGTATGGGTTAATACTGACAAGTGTTTTATGGACTTCTTATTTATTTTGTAGATACCTATGCATATTTTGAGGATTTTATGGATATTGTCGTTTTAGTTTTTTTTAACGGATTACCTTTGTCGTTTTGCTGTTTGAAGTTGTAATGTGTTGCCTTATTATTGCACCTTATTATTGCAATGTTTCACAAATTCATAGATAAGTATTATAAATTTTACCCCAATCGGTTAGGGAAATGGTAGATATAAAATAAGTTAACAAGATTTTTCTTATAAGTATACTTACACAGTTACACTAATAAATACATAACATGAAAAGGTGATGTTAGCTGAAAAAAACACATAATGTTTGAAAAATCCAAAAGCAAATGAAAAATCCAACAGAAAAAGGTCGTGGATCAGAAATGTGTCGCACAATCAAAATAATCCAATTATCTGAGGCTCTACATCAAAGCAATTGTCACAAACGGAATCCTTCACACAGGCCAAATCAGGCAACCAAACAAGAATTATACTATTTGCATGCAAATTGTGCAATTGTATTGAGCAAGCAACTGGCGCTCGCTCACTCAGAGAAGCTCACAGAAAATTATTCGAAAATAAAATCGCTTATATAAGTACCTACTTACCTACCTACGTTATCATAGCTTTCAATAGTAGGTATATTGCGTTCAAATTAATCACAGATACCATCAAATTCAAATCGTCCTGGTGGTTTTCTTACGGGAGGAAGGGCATAGTGGTTTTTCTGTTACTCTATATTCAAGCAGCCCGACTGAGGAAGTCCCTCCGCCTTACAGAATATCGCAGCCAAATAACATAAACAAAAAAAAACACAAAAAAATAACGGCGGAATAATAATTATACCTAGCTAAACCATCTTTATGGGTTGTCAGAATTTTGTCTATTTACTGACGCCAGTTGCTGTCTTAAAGTAAATAAGCCTCAACACTGCCTAGTATTTATCTTGCGAAAACAAATACATATTCCAAAATTATCTCTCTCAAACGCCAAACTTCTGAGTTATACGAGTTGGCGAACAGTAAATGGGTTCAGTGGCTAATTAAATGGCATAATTTAGGGGTCTGCTTGAGATAATCGCCAGACGAAAGCAATTTGTTTCGTGTTGATTTTGATCGGGTGTAGCAAGAAGGACCAGTATGGATTGGTTCTTTATAACCTAGCTGCCTAGAGTCGACTAATTGATGTAATAAATAAGTTCTTATGAGCTAGTGGTCAACTTTGATAGAGTTTTTAGGCCGCTTAAAGGCCTCCGTCATGGCTTAACGACTTAAAAGCCGGGACCGACAATTGAACGTGCCCTCCGAAGCACGGAAGCGCTCAGCTCGTAATGCCACTTGCGGTTACCCATCCAAATTGATGTAAGTTCTGTCTGTAAAACGGTATCTAATAATATAAGCGATTCACACATAGGTAGGTAGGTACCTATGGATGCTTTTCTTGAAATTGAATCAACATGATTAGGTATGTATGATCAGTATGAATATTTACAAAATGATTATGTTTGTATTGAAACAAACTTTCAACCAAGTAGGTATCTACAAAAAAAATGTTATAGGTAGGCACAACTCAAAAACTGTTTATTATTAGAGTCGTAGGTACCTAAGTATTTAAGTAGGTAGGTATTTGAAAACAGCTACAAACGAAACCGCAGACATCACTTATCTTTGTATTAGTCCATATTTTTATCAATTGAATTTATTAATTTGATCTACTTTCGTCGTCAAAATCAACTTAAAAAACCCAGTCAGGTTATTTTCCAACAGTTTTATAACATCTACCCGTAGATGCCTCACATTTTAGCCTTTACACAGCCTCACCTCAACTACACACAAGAGGAATGTGCAGAGCCCTTGGGAAAACACAATATCCAGAGGATCCAAATATTTGTCCCGGGATAAAAATAGACTACCTTTCAACGAAACGCACCCACTATACAGTGTTTGCGAAACAAGCGGTTTTAGGGAAAACAAAGTGACGCTATTGTCTTTTTTAAACTTTCGCGATCAGAACACATTATTGTTCGATTCTTACCCTATTTTGAATAGAACTACAAACAAAACAATAAAATACTCACTCATTTTATATTCAGTTCTCCTTTTATCACACAATTAGCTATATTTTACAATTGTTTTTCGTATCTCTAAATCTTATTCATCTCCTTTCTTTTTTTTCCAGTTGCCGCGCTTTTTTTCTACTTCCTTTCCTATAGCCTAGTTTTTTGACATCAATCAGTTTTCTATTCTACCAATAAAAATTAACACAGGAGCGCGGCAACACGAAAAGTATTCAAAAAGATAATTGGGACGTTTCTTTCACGCGGCCATCAACAAAACATTAAAATATAAACTCCTAGGAGTATTACAAACAATATTTGTGAGAACAGTATACAGCTTCACTCAGCCAGGACCGAGTTATACAGGGTGAGTTTTTCAAGAGTGCCTCTAGGGCCAAATCTGAAACTATTAGCAGTAGCGAAAAACACTCAAAGGAGTCTCATAAGCGATTTTGATAACGCGTCCTGATATAAAAGGTTCTTGATAAAAAGTAAAACTGCATCATTTATTATTACATTTTAAAAATAATCATTTTCCTAACCAGGAATCGAACCTGTTGTTTAAAAAAAAACTTTTCGTATTTTTTTATGTTTCCTTTTCAAAGCACGTTTCGAAATTCAAATCAATGAATTTAGGTGACCAAAATTGCCTCCACTCATTTTCTGTTACGGCTGACAGATTAACCTAGCTAGCGCTATTCTTCCGTGGTAGTCCAAAGTTGAATTCTGGCCACTTTGAGTACTTACCTGAATATAGAGCAGTGAATGATGGCACTCAGAGAGTCATGTCATGTAGATCTGTGTCGCACGCATCGAATGTATACTACTTGACCCTATTCCATTACAATGCGTCTTCCCTTCAAATCTTTTCAACTTGGCCGATGTTACACCGGTGACTTTGAATTACTTTGGTATAAAATAGGTAGGTAGTTTTAAAAAACTAATATGAGATGATTAATCAAGTTAAACCCAATAGTAAGTTACACAACAGAGACACGTCCTTGGGAGACAGTAAGTACCATGTATGTACCTAGGTAGGTACTAATCCCAGAACTCTATTTGAATTCTGTAGATCATGTTAAACATTTTGTCTTGACAAGGGAAATAAACATAATGTTTTCAGTAAACACAATTTAACAATTAACGTGTTAGTTTCATCAGATTTTATTCTATCACACTATTTTTGTCATTCTCTCTTTTTCTAGTTATTCCACGTTTGAAAGGCAGAAAACTAAATCTCCCACTCTCATCCACTCATAACCAATCATTGAACCATTTTATATCCACCAAATGTTTCGGTGTGAATGCAAAACGGCTCGTGTTAGTATGTGACACATAATCACGATCTTCTCAGAGCAACGCAAGCTTCCGTTTTATTATCTGTAATAGTATCTAGGTAGGTACTTCGAAATATTATACTTTTTCTGTAAGTAATTGTTAAATTAATTTAATAAGTTTTCAGTTGGAAAAAATATTTTTAAAATAACAGGCTTTTATGTTATCGCGAGACAATTTAAATGAGCTTAAAAAAATGATAAAAATAGGTACCTACACTAAGTCATCTTTAACGAAAATAAAAAATTCAAATCGACTTCGCACCCAAGTTGCCGCTGCAGAACGAACAAGTGTGCATGGGGGTTTAGGGATCCTAACTTATCACATTGTGACTGTGGTGCTTCAGCACAATCCATGCCACACCTGTTGGTGTGCCCTTTGTGCCCAAACACCTGCACAAAGGAAGACCTCAACGCGGCCACAGAAAGTGTAGTTATGCAAAATTAATTCAACCGTGTGGCATCGACACGAAAAGAAGAACGAAATTTTATACTTAACTAGGTAATATTTTAAATCTAAAAAATTATTGTTTCATCTATATTTCAATAAGGAACCGCAGAAAGAATGCCGATATAATTTAGACATTCAGCACAGTTACTGTTATGGCATTTCTTACCTCAAAATCTAGGTCGCAGATAACCAGCGTAATAGCATTAAACTGCATTACCTCGATGTGGCTCATTCAGTGTTATTGCCCAATTAGATAATCTGTTCTCGTTCGAGTTGAGTTTTAGATCGTTTTATGTTTGATCTTTTCGTTTTATACCTACCTGACCTGTAGCAAAACAAAACTAAGTATTCTATGGTTAAATTGATCTGTGGTTTGAGAGTAAAATATAAATGATCACGATTATAGTATTTCCAAGATGCGGTAGACCTTATTCTACCAGGTCTTAAGGCATTTAGGATCCTTTGAAGATGTCTAACGGGGTAGTCAGAGGTATGTCCTAATACATCTTGGTACATGCCCATATTTTTCAAAAGTTAACATTCCTATACGTCATGGGTTGCAAACCCATCGACGCTATTAGAAAGCTATCTGGTTTCCTCACTATGGTTTCTTTCACCGTTTAGAGCTCGTGTTAATGCGCATTAAGTTTTTCAAAACGGCAATAGGTAGGTAAATATAGGTAGGTAGGTACCTACCTAAAACATCATTGATTGATTCAAACTTAAATATTCTTTTACTACTTCTATCAGTCAAGTAGAGTTTCCTAGCTACACAATTCCTAAATGACTATTTTCAGGAAAATATTCAATTTCTGTATAAAATTCGGGTGAAAACACAAACTGTTGTGTCTGTTACATTTTTCCAAAATACAAACTGGTGGTCTGTAAAGTATTGTACTTATATACTTATCGAAGTCTAATTTTAATGTAGAACGGCCAAGTTAAATCATAAAGAAAGTTATAAAACAAGGACAGACGAGAATCTAATAATTCAGGTCATTGTTCAGTACTTAAGCAAGGATAACTAAAATACCGAATGAGCGCAGAATTCCCAAGGCATTCGAACTATCCTAGCTCGTCCAACGAAATTAAACTTTATTACCGAGTGTTTAGTTCCAATTTCCCGCTGAGCAACTTGTGTTAACAAGGGAATTTGTGTTCTAATGACGAGAGTTACAGTTGAAATTCACGAGATCATTGAAAACTTGTGAACCAGAATTGTTAAGGTTTCTCAGATGCCCTGACTTAGTTCCGAAGTGAATCGTTCGCGATAAAATTATGAATGGCCACTATTATGCATATTCCCGGGCATTACAGGGACGTCGAAATGCCGACTTCAGAGGAATTCTATCCGCGCAAATACCTACCTTTTAGCTCTTTTGAGCGCCTCTGGAGTTATGAGGCCTTTTACATTCTGAGTGAGACATTTATTTAAGCTTGTTTTTGTTGTCTAAGCGCTTTTTTGAATAGAAACTTCTAATTTATATTTTAGAATGAAAATACAGGTTTTCAACTGTGGCTCTAGGGATTATATAGACTTAATTTTCAATGAAATATTACCTAAGTGTGGATTAACACTATAAAATTAAAAATGATAACAAAGACTTTTGCTAAGATGTGTGCGTATTAAGTTTATTGAAGGTTTGTTAATCGATCGAGCGAGCGAAGCGAGCGAAGATCTTAGTGGCAAGTTAGGCGATTTTGCTTTGTATGTTTGTATGTTTGTATGTTTCATTTTTATGTTCTCGCATAACTATCGAACCGCTTATCCAATCTGTATGAAACTTGATAGGTCAATAGGTTGTGCTATGGAAATTTGCTGTGGAGCGTATGAGCGTAATCGATGAAGGGGTTGTAAAGATATGGGGTTCCCAAGGGGTTAAATTTTTTTCAAAGTTACCCAAATATATTGAGTGGGGTGTCATATGAAAGTACTCAACTTATACATTCCAAAATGGTTTTTAGTTTTCTTCTAGGTTCTATAGTTTTTGAAATACAGTCAAAAAGAAAAATTATGCAAAGAGTATATAATAATTATGAAATACAGTCAAAAAGAAAAATTAGCAAGTATGGAGAGAGCTCCCGTTTCATAGAGTTTCGATGTATTCGTAGGTCTGGTTAACGGACAAGGAGTGTGGCATCGTTGTGGTTTGGTTTGCAATGATTTTAGTTGCTAAGTATTTGATATTTTTTCTTGAGATTGAAAATAAAAGCCGTGTTGGCCGATTGGAAGAGTGCTCGACTTTAGATTCATAGGTCGTAAGTTCGAACCCTGGCCGTGCTCATCAATGGATTTTTCGATTAGAAAAATTTAAATGCGCATTAACACGAGCTCTAAACGGTGAAAGAAAACATCGTGAGGAAACCAGTTAACGTTCTAATAGCGGCGAAGCGGCGATGGGCTTGCAACCTGTCACGTATGCAAATGCTAACTCCTGCAAATAGTGGGCTGGGCATGTACCAAAATTATAGAGGGAGGGGGAGGGTAGGGGGAGGGGGAGGGGAGGGTAAGGGAAGGGAAGGGGAGGGGAAGGGAAGGGAAGGGGAGGGGAGGGGGAGGGGGAGGGGGGGTGGGGGAGGGGAGGGGATGGGAGGGTGGGGGGGAGGGAGGGGAGGGGGAGGGAATTGATTTTCTCATACATTTCGTATTGAACTGCTATTTTAATAATTTCTCGAACTAAGAGGCCTTCCCTGAGGCGCGGTACGAAGTTCGCGGGGTCAACTATTGAATATAAACACGACACGACTTAATGTATTGCATGCATGCCTATAATCTTTACTATACTGAGGTAGCGCATTAGATGTCATTCTGTGGTAAACACTAGAAGGAGCACTTAACATAGGTATAGGGGTAGTCAGAAACAAGCCCAAATCTAGGCTACCAATACAACGGTGCGCGAGATCTCAGTTCGGGGCGAACTACTAGTTAAAGGGTAGCCAGTGGCATGAACAAATACTCATTTTAAATGTGTCCTCAATTCTTTAACGAAAAATGAAAAACGACAAATGAACACCACCTACTGAGTTCAACTATCCCGGTGACCCTAAAAGTATAAAACAAAAAAAAAACATCAAGGTCAAGCCGTTTAAGAGAAGAATTTACCGGAACAATTTACATCGGAATTATATAAGTACCTATTGCTAGTGACCGCCCACAGCTTCGCCCGCGTGGACTACTATTTTTGTATCCCACGGAAATTTACATTTTTACCGGGATACAAATTAGCCTATGTGTTATTTCAGAATCTAAACTATCTATATTCCAAATTTTATCATAATCTGTTTAGTAGTTTGGAGACCCACAAACATTTACACACACACACACACACACACACACACACACACGCACACACACACACACACACACACACACACACACGGACTTTCACCTTTATAATATTAGGAGAAGTTTACTAGCTCACCATGCATAATATTGTCCCTGATGATCTGCACGTGCTTGTCCCGATCGGGCCTGGTGTGTTCATGCCAGAAGCCGACCACGTGACCCAGCTCGTGCACCACTATGCCGAACTTGTCGCAGTTCTTCCCGATGGAGATGGCTTGAGCGCCTCCACCTCGCTTGCCGACGAACGAACAGCAACTGAAGACGAAGAATTATTTTTATTTATTTATTTATATTTGGAAAACCAACAGCTAAATATACAAGATAGCAACTAGAGTACATAACAGAGAGCCAATTATAGGTTTTCACTGATGGAAACATGATGGTCAATAAATGTAGTAATATACATTACTAGCTGCTGCCTACGGCTTTGCTCGCGTGGTACCCGGATAAAAAGTAGCCTATACTCTCCAGGCCCTCCAACTATCTCCACACAAAAAATCACGTCAATCCGTCGCTCTGTGACGTGAAAGCAGGACAAATAAACAAACAAATAAAGACACTTTCACATTTATAAAATGGGTACGGACTAGAGAACGCGTGGACTACTATTTTTTTTCTCACGGAACCCATACACTTTTCTGGGATAAAAAGTAGCCTATGTGTTATACTAGAACCTAAACTATCTACGTTCCAAATTTCATCAAAATCGGTTCAGTAGTTATAGGGATACGTGGTAACAAACATTCACACACACACCCGGACTTTAGCCTTTATAATGTTAGTAGGATTACTGACATCATTTCGCCGTTTAAGGTTAGCTGAAGGCTGGGGGTACGAAACTTGCGACGGGCGGAGCGACGGCGGGGCGGGGCGGTGCGGCGATGGCGCGCCGTCGCTTGTTTCGTACACAGCGCTTAATGTTTTTAATGCATTTGATTACATCGCCGTCGCGCCGCCCCGCCGTCGCTCCGCCTGTCGCAAGTTTCGTACCCCCAGCCGAAGAGGTAATGTTGATACCTACTAATTTCTTGTTCAGGAATTATTTTTAATAAACTTGGCACTTAATCTTAAGTACTTACAAACAGCTTATCAGTTCGATAGAACGGGTTACAGTCAGATCCAAAACACCAACGTATACAGGAAAAAATGAATGGGCCCTGGAGGGAAACTACCTTAAAATTTTACTTAAAGGAAACATTCCTTTATTTTTAAAAAGAAACATAACTGCATTCAAAGATTTTCTAAAATTCGCTTGCTTCACCCAGGAATCGAACCAGCTAAAAATTCAAAAATTAACCACTCCCTATTTTATTCAACTAATCGATACATTCAATACTAAAGATAAAACTTCTCAAAGAAACATGAGGTCTTGCACTCGTCTGTCGTACAAGAAATCCATGAAATCTAATATTTAGTACATAAGGGCTTTAATTGCAATTTAGCTCTACAGTGGAATGGTGAGAGGTATCCAGTAGTGTGATTCAGACCTTCTTGGAATGTATTCCGAATTCGAAAAATAACGTTTCTTCGCTGAAAAACCGTCAACTTCTCAAAGAAAATCATCGAATCGGATGCATTTTCGGAAGTCTGAATCTCACCTCAGATAGACAAATACCGTCTAGAAAAGTTTTGTCGCAAACGGTGAAATAATAAAAATTAATGAAAAAAATTGTGAAAATTAATGTTAGATTTCTAAAACCAAATGTGTGTTAAAATAGTAGATTGTATTATATGGGGGGAAAATAATATTTTTACGGCGAGGGCGCTTTTTTGAATCCAGAGCGAAGTGAAGGATTCTAGAGTAGAATCCCGAGCGTAGCGAGGGATTCTTTAGTAGAATCCTGAACGAAGCGAGGGATTTAAAGTACGTCGCCCGAGCCAAAAATATATTTTGCGCCTGAGTGATACACTCTACTTTTCATTACAATCTATGAGAAAATAAAAGGGAGGAGAAAGGAATGTGTTAAATCAACGAAGTTCCACTTGAGAAGAGTAATCGGGGATTAATTTTTTTTTATTCAGACGGTGGCCGCGCGCCGGCTGAATGGTGGGCGGTATGTTTATCCGATACTAGCAGCGCCCTCGCGGCGTTGCCCCCGTAGTGATGGTTTATGGTGATGATGATGATGAAAAGTAGCCTATAACCTTCCTCAAGAGTTTAGCTATCAAATACAGAAATAATTTTTCAAATCCGACTGGTAGTTCCTGAGATTTCATTTCATTTCATTTATTTATTTATTTCACTCACAAACAATATAAATATAAATAAATAGCTAAATAAATATACAGAATAATAAATATTAAAAACGTTGTAGGTAGCTATTATAAAAACCTGTTTTGTGAGATTTAGCGCGTTCAAACAAAAAATATCTTCCGCTAGAATTGCTCAATAGTTCCACGAAAACAAACTAGATGGCGCCAGTAGACCGTCGTTCTAGATCGCGCTGACGAAAACGCACAGGATTTTATCAGGTTGGAATTACAATTATGTATGGATAGAAAACTGCAGAATAATAAATCTCTAAATGTGATTACAACTGTGGTGTTTTTGAAAGAGTCCTCCCTCATTCATCTTGGTAGACTTGAGATGAACGTGGAAAGTAGTTGTACCTCAAAAGTGCGCGTCAAAGATAATTCAAAGATAATTCCGGCGCACTTAAAGGGGATTAAAAACTCATTACTGCCCGCTAAAAGTTCCTTGAAGAGGAATCATCTACTTTGGGCGCACTTAAAGGCGAACAAAGTCGTCCTTTTCGAATAGATGGAATGAAAAGATTTTATCCTGACATTAAATCCTATCGATTAGTGGTATTAAATAGAGCGAGGTTTGTTTTTTAATTTTTAGCTGGTTCGATTCCGGGTGAGGTAAGCGAATTTTAGAAAATCTATGAATGCAGTTTTGTTTCTTTTTAAAAATAAAGGAATGTTTCCTTTAAGTAAAATACTGTATCTTAAGGATTTAAAGTAGTTTCCCTCCGGGGCCCATTCATTTTTTCCACCCTGTAGAAAGGTATGCAATTACCAGATTTCTGTTGTCTGTTGAAACGCATAAGAATAAACGTTGATAAGAACGACAAATATCATGGTGTACCAAGTCAACGTTAAGCGATGTTCTATGCAGTCATAAAATATTATGTATGTACCTACTTAGATGGGGAACCGGTAGCGGCATTAAGAGCAAGTTTTGTCAAAAAACTCCTGACATCATCATATCAATTCATCGAGAATCAATTAATGTGTAGAATTTCAGCTCAATCGTCGAGAGGTGGTTCAAAGTTGCAAGATTCAAGATTGTAAAAACGAATAAGAAATACAAATATGATCACGACTGTATCCCTAAGGCGCGGTAGACATTCCCTCAGATTTATTTAGGCATTTTTTAAGATCTAAGGGGGCAGTCCGAGGTATGTCCAAATACATATTTGGTACATGCCCACGTTTTGCAGAAGTTAGCATTTCATACGTGACAGGTTGCAAGCTCATCGACGCTATTAGAAAGCTAACTGGTTTCCTCAAGATGTTTTCCTTCACCCTTTAGAGCTCGTGTTATGGCACATATAAATTTTTCGAAACGAAAAATCCATTGATGCACGGCCGGGTTCGAACCTGCGACCTTCGGATCGAAAGTTGAGGCCCTAACCCACTCGGCCAACACGGCTAAGAAATACAAATGTGAAGTTAAATAAAAGCATGTAAAAAGGTAAAATCATTTCCTTAGATCATTAATTATGCTCGTTTCATCTGTTAGCTTTGATCTTCCAACAGAACTACTTCTTTATTCACTAACATTCCTTTAAGTCAAGTCTTAAGCCGTTTTAAGCTGACTGTATTAGGCTGAAAGCTGCAAAACTTCGCAAAGCCAAACCAGATAACATCGATTCTGAGGATTACCTACTCCTAACTTTACCTACAAGCTCTTCATCATCATTTCCATGTCCTTATTTTACTTTTATGATTGAAAGTTGGTGTTTTTCCATTCTCCTACATGTAAATACTCCTACTCAAATCGTCATTTTATATAGGTACCTAGGTACTTAACTTTGTGATAGACATTATTTAACACACGGGAATTACACACATAAAAAATCGTCGATTTAGATAGGTACCGACAATGTTTCGATTCATCCGGAGAATCGTCATCTGGGTAAGGATAGAGTTTCACAGCCCTCGTCCTGCACCGAGCGTTACATTGCTCGCAGTGTGAGACGCGACCGCGAGGAGTAGGTAACCTTGTCACAACTCCCTCCTCACTCAAGTTACAAAATTTTTGAAAGTGAAAAAGTTTGTGATAAATTAACACGTTTTATCGTCGTCACAATTAATAAATCTGGTTTTATTGCTAGTTTAAGAAATTACAGTGTGATATAATACCTACCGTGGCTTCGCTCGTGTGATACTAACATGTTATGTACCTACCCATTAGGCTCTAAGTCACGATCTACAAACATTCAAGATGCATCCATGTTAGTCCAATAGTTGAAACGCAAACATCCAAATATTCTCACAAAGATTTATTAATTTCATTAAGATTACGATGTTATTATACCACAGATATAGAATAACAGTTAGAGAATGTAAGTACATTTTGTGAGGTTGTGTGGGCGTACCTAACAGAACAACTATAAGCACTTATTTATGAAGCCTTTAAACTTTTCATTTTCCCGTGTGTTATGTTACGATAATCCCCTCTACTTATAAAATTCTGTTAAAATTGTAACACCGTTTTGCAATTGCCATCCTTTTTTGGTAGATAGTGTTAGATAGTGACAGGGCGAATCTTGAGCATTATTTGCCAGTGTTCAAGTTAATAAGTAAGGCATAAATGTCTTTAAACCATATAAAAGGTAATTCCAGATCAATAAAAGTCATATAATATTACCCGGGCGAAGTCGGGGCGGGCCTTATTGTGATATCGGACGCTCGCGGCTTCGCCCGCGCGGACTACTATTTTTCTTATCCCTCGGGAACCGTGCAATTTTTCGGGATAAAAAGTAACCTATGTCCTATTCCCGGTTATTATCTATCTTCATTCCAAATTTCATCAGAATCGGTTTAGTAGTTACGGAGATACGTGGTAACAAATATTCACACACACACACACACACACACACGGACTTTCGCCTTTATAATATTAGTAGGTAGGATAAAATGTGGGTGGAGGTACAACGCATTCAGCTTAGTAATATGCATTTCCTTCGTATGTCATCGTTATACGAAGATGTGATTCAGAATGATTGTGGGATTTATTGAGCGATAAAAGTAATTTTATATGATCTCATGCATAAAACTTGTAGAGATGCTGTTTACTGCTAGTTACCGGTTTATTATGATGTGTTCTTGCATTATTTAGTAGGAAAACACAATAATTGCATGTAAAGCTGTTTTCTTGATTAAAAGTCGAGCTCTATACCGGTCTTTTTCTTGAAAATCAAAGAATTACGAAACTGGAGAATTATTCGTGATAATATTAATAATAATTCGATCTAAAGAAAGACTAGGTATAAGAATAATAGAACAAGCTTTTCACTACCACCCTTTATATTAAAAAAACATAAGTACTAACATTGTAAAAGTGAAAGTCCGTGTGTGTTGTGTGTGGATGTTTGCTACCACGTATCCCCATAACTACTAAACCAATTTTGATGAAATTTGGAAAGTAGATAGTTTAGGTTCTGGAATAACACATAGGCTACTTTTTATCCCGGAAAAATGTATGGTTTCCGTGGGATAAAAAATAGTAGTCTACGCGGGCGAAGCCGCGGGCGTTCGCTAGTTTTGAATATTCTGAAGATTTAAAATGTACTAGTCACTGTGATTAAATCATGAACGTTTTTACCTTTAATGCCTTTTTAGTGAATGTTAGGTAGGTACACGCTATTTTATTTTAATATCCGTATCTCCGTACCCATATTATAAATGTGAAAGTGTGTTTATTTGTTTGTTAATTTGTCCTGCTTTCATGTCAAAACAGAGCGACGGATTGACGTTATTTTTTTGTGTAAAGTTGGAGGGCTGGAAAATAACATAGGCTACTTTTTATCCGGGTACCACGCGAGCGAAGCCGCGGGCAGCAGCTAGCTATCTATACATAGATACATACCCGCAAGGTCTCTCAGTGAAGACAATATAGTCCTTATGCAGATCAGCATCTCGCTCCACAAATTTGACGCAAGTAAAGTTCTCCCAGTGCCTCATCGCTTGCTTGAAGAGAGACTTGTGCGCGCCGCTGAAGTTGCCGTCGATTTCATATGGTATCACTCCATGCTCCCAAATGCGCTCCTTGCGGTTCGTCGCGGCTCTGATTGAACGATGTCTGCTTTTTACCTGGTGAAGAAATTCTGTGGTGTAGTATAAAAGACACGGAGTAAAGCCTTGAAAAAACCAACGTGACGCATCATGACACCGATCATCATCGGTGTCACGATGCGTTCTCTGATTGGACAACAACTGATCGCCACCTTGCACGCCACCGCGGACGTTAGCTGAACGCTTTGGTTTGGTCAAGGCTTAAGGTGAAAAGTTGCGGGTTGATATCCTGTTTGAGTGGATTTTAATAATGAACTAGCGAACACCCGCGACTTCGCCCGCGTGGACTACTATTTATTATCCCACGGGAACCACACACTTTTCCGGGATAAAAATTAGCCTATATGTTAGTCCAGAACCTAAACTATCTACATGCCAAATTTCATCAAAATTGGTTTAGTAGTTATGGGGATACGTGGTAACAAACATTCACACACACACGGACTTTCGCCTTTATAATATTAGTAGGATTCAAAAATCTTAACAATCAGAAATGTTGATGAATGTTTCAAAATTCAAATATCTTATGAGACGAAGGCCTTCAGGCGGCCTAAATACTCCGTCTCCTGAGTTACCCTTATATGAACAGACATACATACAAAATTAGAAAATCACCTTGTTATCAGAGAAAATGTAGCTAGCCTGCATAGTGCAAAATACCGCTCAACTTATCTATGAGATGAAAAGTTTTTACTGCAGGCTTTACGAGCCAAGGCCGACGAATGCGCGAACAGAAAATATGCGAAGAATTTATTGCCTAAAAATGCAGTTATTGCTTGGGCTTTGTAGGTAACCGTCAGAACGGTATTAGCAAACGGCCGTCAGTCGAACAGATCATAGTGTCATTTTAACTTTTAGTTTTGCTAGCTAGTTTTGCTTTAAACTAATCAGGACTAGCTTATACGAAATAGTGAAATTAGTTCTTTTAACTAATTTAAAAACTACTTATGATTCTTGAGATTAAGGCCTTTTAATTATCTCGCCATTTCTCCAGACTTATTTAATTTCGCTATTTTATTAATACCTACTTATCAAATTTTTTTTACTTCGTATTCTAAAACGCTCAACTTGTAAATATATAATACTAGCTTCCGCTCGCGTAGTACCCGGATAAAAAGTAGCTGGATGTATGTTTGTTCCTCTATAACTCGACAACCACAGAACCGATTTGCCTGAAATTTAAAATAAAGATAGACATTGAGCGGGAATAGGACATGGGCTACTTTTTATCCGGGTACCATGCGAGCGAAGCTGCGAGCGGAAGCTAGTTTATAATATTAGTGTGATTTGTTCTTTAAGAGCTGTTTCAGTCCCTACTTTTAGAGTCTGATTTTTAAGCTGACGGCCGTTTATAAGCGGACGTCTTACGATGGTGCTGTCAGCTTAAAAAATAAAGGCTGTAAATACTCAAATGCAATATGGCTTGGCACTACGCCAAATGAATCCGTTTTGATATTTTAATTCGGTGAGTTTGAGTGGCTAAAGCTGCGGTCAGTTGGTTTGGATTTGATGCTTATTTTTACTGGTTTTCAGTTTTATAAAAGAACTGCAGATGCAGATTTTATAAACCAAATTACTTACTTAAGCTGCAGGTAGAACAATGATTTACTTACTCTTTAACTGTTTCTAACTCAATAAACAAATTGTAAGTATGTAGTTTTATAAAAACACTAGCTGACGCCCGCGGCTTCGCCCGCGTGGACTACTATTTGGTTTATCCCACGGGAACCGTGCATTTTTTCGGGATAAAAAGTAGCCTATGTCCTATTCCCGGTCATTATCTATCTATGTTTCAAATTTCAGCCAAATCGGTTCAGTGATTGTCGAGTTATTGAGGAACAAACATACATCCAAACAGCCATCCAAACATCCATCCATCCAAACATCCAAACTTTCGCATTTATAATATTAGTGTGATTAGTGTGATAGTGTGATGTGATAGTGTGATTAGTGTGATAGTGTGATTAGTGTGAAGTGTGATTTTGAAATCTTTGGTAAAATAGAAGACTACTGATATCCGAGCTAAGCTATTTACAAAAATAAAAACCTATTCTTTGGAATACCTAATCTTGATTTTAAATAATTTTTTCAGAAAAATGTTTGCATCTTAGTTTTTGTGTGGGTAATTCGTAATTACTGAAACATAAGACAATTCATTGCATTTAATTCACTGCAGAGCCGTGTCATGTTGGATTAAGTCATTACTTTATGCATATTGAAACCATTCGGACAATTAGTCTCAAATTACTCGGCAAGCTAATCATGGCCGATATGGAGCCTAAGCTACGGTATATAATCAAAGGCTACCTATTACTTATTACACGCTAAATGCCGGGAGATTAGATTGTTGTCTGTGGAATTAGAGGGATGATTAATTTTGACAGGCTTTTGATCATGTACGAGTGATGTGGATTAAGGGCTAAGAGCTAAGAAGTCTCCGAAACATTGTTTGGACAAGTCCGTAAAAATAAATTTGTTTCTGTGTTGACAGCACTCTCACATTTCTGTTTATAACTCCAAATATCCTCAACAGATCATCACCAAATTTTCGTGACACCAATCGGAAAGTATACCCTTTCAAAAAAAAAAAGAATTTTTCAAATTGGTCCAGGCGTCTTCGAGTAATCGGTGAACATACATAAAAAAACACAATAAAAAAGATTCTGACGAATTGAGAACCTTCACCTTTTTTTAAAGTCGATTAAAAAACAGTGGACAACTTACCTCAGTTTTATTATAAAACTGACTCTCCATCTGTGTCTCCATTGCATCTAGGTCCGTTGAATCATCACGAAAAAACCAATTGTTAAACTGATCTGTAGTATTAGCCTTTTCCCTCACTCCACTGGATTTAGGGTGACTCTTTAGCACTGTATTGGTAGATCTCTCTTCGTCTAAAGGAGTGTTTAATCTAAGCCTGTTCTCATTGTTGTCTAAAGGTGTGTTTAGCCTGATGCTGTCTTTGGGCGGTGGTGCAAGTTCAAATCTCTCTTCGAACTCGTGCTCCGGGATTTCAAATCTCTTCTCTTCGTGGTGCTCCCGACTGCTGTGCTTGTGGTGGCGAAAAAACTTCTTCCTGACAAAGTGAGATGAGTTTTCTGAGAGGTTATTCTGGCCTGATCTCTCGCCGGAGTGTATGTTGCGTAATCTGAAAGAAAAAAGATGAAAAAAATTGATTGATTACATACATACATAAACTCACGCCTGTATCCCATCATAGGGGTAGGCAGAGACCACAGATCGCCACTTGCTACGATCCTGACACACTTCTTTCGCTGCATTCACTCTCATCACATTCTTCATGCAAGCTCGTCGGTTTAGGGTACTCTTGACCTGGTACTATTGATTGATTTTGCGCAATTAATTATTAAATTGATACCATGACATGTTTGTTGTTTGAATTTCATTTCGTTTTAGAATGGAATATAATAACTTTATTGTACACCATAAAAATACAAAGTTAAAATAAAAATTAGTTTTTCCTTTTTTTTGTCCTTAGCCTTGATCAGTTGGTTTTAATTCAGTAGATATCAAGTTTTTAATGAATGTTAAACCTCCAAACTCTAACTTATATTCCAAGCATTCGCGTGCAATACCAACCAAGATATCTCTACAAGATCGTTCAATAACCAATCACGAATATGCATTGAACTTGCAAGCATCTAGTCTTACAGAAATACTGAACTAGTTATGTATGTAATTATGCAGCACTGTTCGAGGTTGTTTTGCTCAATTAGTGCCACAGAATAAACAGTAAGTAGATTGTGGTAACTTGGGTCTATGCCAGGAGAAGCGAAATAATGCTCGCAAGATGGATTGATCTTGGCAATGAGTTATTTACTATGCCAATGTTTATGGTTTGTTTTCCGTACGGAAGCAGACGAAGCGAAATCGTCACACTATTTTATCAGTCAAGGCCTACGAGGCTACGCTTTTTCGTAGCTCGTAGCAGTCGTAGCATTGCGTAGCTACGAACAGTTTTCTGAACTTACTAAGAATTTGATCTACATTTCTTCTTGTGTGTTAATTAACTTTTAATTTAGATTTTTCTTACACTTTGATCATTATTAATTAATTCATTATGTTTCATATATTTTCTATTGTTATTTGGGTTCAATGGTAAATACAATTTTATGTTAGTTCAATAGTATTAAACTACTTAATAAGATAACTGCTAATCTCTAGAACTACTAATCCATACCACGGGAATAAAGCCGCAAGCGGATTGCTTGTATTCTACGAAGAAAAAGAAAACACTATTTCATACCACAAGGTTCCCGAGCATCATCTTAAGCAAAAGGGTCTCTGAATTAAATTCCACATTTCATATTCGCTGCAAGCAAACTAATACCACTTAGAAGGAAGCCTTTGAGGCTGTGCAATTACGGGGGCACGGTAGGAGTGCATATCCTTACGGGATGGGGAAAAATGGCGAACGGAAATGTAATGGGAATGAGAAGTCTTTGGACTGAAATGTAATGAATGTTTAAAAATGAGGTTGCTGTCTGTCTGTTTATCTATTAATTCTTAGGTGATATACACTTGAGAGTGTACTTGAAAGTATTTTAAAATGATCATACTGTTATTCTGTTACTGAAATAGTGCAAACATAATCTATCACACTAAAATTATAAATGCGAAAGTTTGGATGTTTTGATGGATGGATGTATGTTTGTTCCTCTATAACTCAACACCCAATAAACCGATTTGGCTGAAATTTAAAATATAGATAGATAATAACCGGGAATAGGACATAGGCTACGTTTTATCTGGGTACGCGAGCGAAGCCGCGGGCGGAAGCTAGTGAAAGTTTAAAAATGAGGTTGCTGTCTATGGATGTTTATCTATTAATTCTTGGATGATATCCTCCCACGCACAGGGGAGGAGAGGATATTTATCTCGATCCTCAGCTAGGTATATTTATAGGTAGAATTTAGATTTTGTTTCTTACCTAACTGTCTGTGTGTTTTCTCCTAGCTCTGTTATTCTTATTACCCACCTAGGTAGCTACCTACCTATTATTACCTACCTACTTGTTTGTTCATCTACTTACATGCGTCTTTTGTACTGTATCTGTCGTTTAGTGCGCTTAGGTATGCTCTAAATGGTCAAGCCAAGCATTATCGTGAGCAGCGACATCGTCAGCCACGGTTTTCCTCAAGTAATACTAGTGGTCTTAATAAATAAGGCAATAGACACCTATTCCCGTTAATTTTGACTTACCGTCTTCTGTTCCCATGTCTTCGTTTCCGTCTTCTTCTACCACTCGTCTCTTCAACCAAATTCTGCAAGCTCTCTGTCGGCCGCAACAGGTCATTCACTAGCAATTTATCTTCTAACTCATCAGTCTTGTTAGTCACTTCTTCCTCCTGCTCACTCGAAGGCAAAACTCCGTTGGTTGGAGAGGGACCGACAGTCACATTATCAGGCACTTCTTTGGACTTAAGATTGTTGTTGATATCACCTGTTATTTCTCGGCTGTTGCTCTGGATTTTGTTGGTTATCTCGTCCATTTTGCTTGAGAAATTGAAAATTTGAATGTGAGGGTAGAATTCGTCTAGATTTAAGATGTTATTTGTTGAAATATTGACGACTAAAACGCCATCCTGTTCTAGGCTATCTGATTCGGTTAGGTTGTCTATGGTTTGGTTTGAGTTGTCCAGTTTGGATTGGTTGAAGTTTGTAAGGGTCTCGGCTTCTTCTGGTGGTAGTTTGCCGTTTTTTAGCAGAACTGACTTGTCAAGTCCTGCTGGCAGTGTCTGTAACAAAATTGATTATTTTTAATCTCTCCTGACACAATAGAAAATCATTTGTCTATGTCTATGTCTATGTCTATTTGTGTCTCGTTGAGATTTACGTTCCGGCATGTTAGGTTAAGAATGCTTTGAAAATATTAAAGATTTTTGGAATTATATTCGCATTTTGAAATGAAAAGCTTGCAAATTATTCTTTAGAAATTTGATTATTCTGTACATTTATTTTGTTGAATCCAAAACATTCACTAGCCATTCAGTATTCAGATCATTTGATTTTAAACCAGTTTAAAAATATTTGGACGTGCTTAGTTACCCTCAGTCATTTTTAGGAATGTTTTAAGTGCACTTTTAATATTTTCAATAAAGTTCAAATAATTTTGGTTGCATTTGAATTGCGACGTCCAAATATATCATTTTGATTTATGAACCTACCTTGGTATTAAGTACAGCTTCATTATATTTCTTAGGTTTATCCTGTGACAGCGCTAAAGGCTGCTTTGTCCTCTTCCTTAGGATGTCAGGCATGCCCTCCTCTTCCACTTGCAGACCTTCAAGCAACACTTCTTTCTTCAGTCTTTCAACCTCCTCTTGTAGTGATTTGTTGATTTTGGTCTCTGGGACCGGCGCACGCGTCGCGTACCGCTGTAGATCCGAGTCGGGGATCGCGATGTCCCCTTGGAAGTTAGCTGTAAATAAAATGAGTTTTAGTACAGATAGGTACACATACATAAAATCACGCTTGTGTCCCATCATAGGGGTAGGCAGAGACTACAGATCAGTTAGTACAGATAGAACTAAAACTTGACTTTTTGGAGGAGTAGCCTCTTTTTATGGTCTGAAAGTAGTGTGGTTTGAATCTTGGCTTAGCATTGATTTATTGTTTCGGAAACTTTGTTAAGTGTTAGTACGTTCGCCTTCTAAATAATTAATGCTGTATGTTATAACATCATTCTAATATTATAAATGCGAAAGTAACTCTGTCGGTCTGTCTGTTAACATAGCTTTTTATTTTTGTGTTAAAATTAGGGAAACAAGGAAAAAAAATTGATCGCGAACTAGGACGAAGAGTATATAGGATGGGATCAGAAAAATTAGAGGATAGGATGAGGATTAGTTTAAGTATATAATTATGTACAACACTTTTCCACGTTTAATAAATATGGAGCTTATTCTTTATGAACAGAGGCTTTAGTTTTAAATGTAGATTTTTACAAACAACCTATTTTGATCATTAAAGGTCGCTGCATAGGTACGTAACGTGATTTTTCTCGTCCCGGACGGAACGTGACGATTTCTTGACATCGTTTCATATAAAAATAAAGTAACAAAATACACGTAACGAGAAATCAGACGGGACGGGACGGCAGGTAAAAAAAACATCGTTATGGACCTTAGTGTTCTGTGTTAAGGACGATGTTATGTCACGTTTCCGTCCCGTCCGAGGTTTTATCCCGTTACCTATGCAGCGACCTTTATTAAGACTGCTTTGTAGGCCTCCATCAAAAATGCCATGGCACCCGATTTAATTATTCACAAAACATTTTTTCCGCATCCCCGATGTTGGTAAGTACGCCAAATCCCTAGTCGTGTATTCAGTAATTTTCACGTTCATTTTTATAAGTCTTAAAGTATTTAGGTGAATTCAAGAGAGGTAAAAATCCCTTTTTATTAACGAAATAAGGCTTCATTTTGTCTGTTAAATTTGAAACACGAGTTTCAGACAGTTTTAGGGTAAATGGAGGCAAAAGTACTTAGTTAAACTAGATGCCGCACCCAAGCAATTTGAAATAGGAACAGCGAATTCCAAATTCAACAAAACATCGGCCGATTGCATACGGCCATTAACGACGGTGTACATCTGCCGCGATCATAAAATTTAATGGGCGAAAGCCGTATCTATGCGGCAGCTGGTCCAATGCTGGCTGGCAACTAATTAATCGCCTATGTGTGCTTACAGGCGCGCAATGGATACCACAGTTTACGATAGGTGCGAGCTATGAATATTCATTATGAGGTCGTGTTCCAGGATTGAATTAGATAATGGCGCCAAGTTGGAGAATGCCTGAAAATTGAATTAATTGCTTTTTAAACTATCGCCTGTGTTTTGACTTTTGGGAAATAATTGTGGAGCCTTGAAAGAGTTTATATTTATTCCTGTATTTGTTTTTTGTTTGAAAACCCTATAGATTTATCATTATGTGAATATATTGCAGTTCCAATAGTACATACATACCAGTCGAATTGATAAACACCTTTTTAAGTCGCTTAATATGTTAATAGTAAGCAATCAAAACACTTAAAAGGCTAACTAGGACGTAACTTATAGCTAGACATATTCAAATTATCCTTCAAGCCTGAAACTGACACTGATGTGTTTGATTTGGTCCTGTTTCCGTTTTATATTTTTAAAAGCTTATATTGAACTTTAGATCTGTGTTAATGTAGAAAATGATTTTTTTTTCTTGAAAAAATGCTTTATGAACTAAAACTGTATAATTTTCCGACGAACTTTAAAGCCATCTAACTTAGGCCTTTACATCTTTTACTAGATGATTTATACAGTGTCAGGAGGCAATATTTGCCTACACTTAACGGGACACTGTAGTGCCTGGGACAATGTTGAGATGGAGTAGGCTTGCCCAGCACCTACACCATCCTCTCAGCTTAACCGGCCATATCCACAGGAAAGACATGGTCAATACGTGCGGGGCTGACTAAGCCGCGGGTTTCCTCACGATGTTTTCCTTCACCGTTTAGAGCTCGTGTTAATGCGCATATAAATTTTTTCGAAACGAAAAATCCATTGATGCACGGCCAGGATTCGAACACACAACCTTCGGATTGAAAGTCGAGGTACTATACCCCTCGGCCAACACGGCTCACTAAAGCCATCTAGGTTATGTTTATTCCCTACTTAATACTTAATCTACACACTAGTTTTGCTTAAAAAATAAATACCTATACAACACCAACTATTTCAGAAAATTTGGTTTTCCTCAATTTTGACGATATCACCTGTGTAATGCGGGATTCGCCCCCGCAGGCTGTTAGGGTTGGCGCGATCATAAAATAGTTTTATCATAATTTATTCGATCATAAAATTGTTCCAAACCGAGTAGGACAATCATTGTGCAAGGTCTACGCCATAGCAAGTTTTGCTACGCTTTTATGTCGTAGCGTTTGGCGTAGTAGGTTGCTACGCTTTTAATTTTAAACTGTTTATTTTGTATGAACTTCAGATGGTGTTAACAGATATTGACTACATTTTTAAGCAGTATTCTTTGCAGAAATGATGTAATTAGATTTTGACAATTATCTAGTTTATAATAGAAAATAGAATGTCTATGTAAAAAGTAAAAAAAAGCATGTATGTATCAATATGTCCAGCATTATTTGTTTATTGTGAATAACAGGCTAAAGATCTTAATGTGGGTAACCCTAGCATGACCACATTTAGATGCCATTCACGGAGCAATTCGAAAAAGCCATAGGTTTATTGAAGAGGCAAATATTTTTATTTCTCAAGCAAATAAATAGCAAAGGCTTCGCAGTCCGTATTTCAAGGCTCAGGTGGTAAAGACATATTGAAATGGCAAGTTGGAAATATGTCGAGATTTCTGGTTCTTATCTAGGTACTAAAATTTTCAGATGTTTCTATATCGGCATAAAATACCTAAGCTATGAATAAAATTTATTTGAAATGAACACCGATTTCATCAAGTTTGTTTATTTATTAACTCACTTTTGGGGCCTTACTTATGAAAGATGTTTTAAGTGAAACACTGGTTAAACAACGTCCTGTCTTTTTTTGTGGATAGTGACAAACAGAGACAGGACGTTGTTCAACCAGTGTTCAACTTTAAACATCTTTCATAAGTAAGGGGGTTGGTATTTAAGTTGAGAATTTGTCGAGATCTTTGGAACATAATTTGCAGATGTGTTATGTTTCTAAAGCATAAAATAAATAAATCTAATCTGATTTCAAGTAAACTTACTTCTACTGTGACTTTTTTACCTATGTATTTTATCGCGTTAACGCGATGCTTACTGTTACTTTATTTATCAACCATAAGTATAGTCTTTGCTGGACAAAGTACTGGGTAAAGATTTAAATTGATTAAATTGATAAAAAACTTTTTTAACTGAAAATCTAAAAAAACCATCTATTCTAATTCTAACCATTCTATCTTTAGTCATTTATAGATAGAAAACAGATCCTTTTAATTTAGTTGTTTAGGTTAGTTAAGAAATGTCACTATTTACTGAGTGTTTTTTCTTTGTTTGTTTGATAAATAACTTTATTGACTTTGAGTCATTTTGATAAAAAAAAACAAATGCTCTAAAATTGTTTAAAAAAAATCATTGAGATTTTTTTTTAATGCAATTCTATACACGTTTTTATTCTTATAAATGCCCGAGTTTATCTCTGCCGTAACAGAATGGCTTGTTAAGAATAAAACCGTCTGCATCCAGCTGAATCTAATTTAATCTGCTTCCTCGTAAACGTGCTTTTAAGTGGGTGCCTATTTTATGAAGCTAGCGGATACACACGGTTTCACTCGCACGGTTCTAAAAATATTTTCGGTAAAAATAATTAAAATACAGCCATGGGTAGAGACACTAGGACAAAATAATAAACTTCGACTATAGAATTTTTTATTATTTTTCGTCCGTCAAACATAGGATTCTTAAAGCTTAGGAAAACATGCATCATTATTATGTATAAGTACCTACATATATTTTCTGAGATAAACAATCTTCATAAATCACACACAAACCCTCTTAGCTACTTATGAAAGATGTTTAAAGTTCAACACTGGTTAAATAACGTCCTGTCTCTGTTTGTCACTATCCACAAATAAAGACAGGACGTTGTTTAACCAGGCAGCGTTTAACTTTAAACACCTTTCATAAGTCAGGCCCATTATATCACGCTGATTAGTTGCTTCATTCATAGCATTTTTAATTAATCTGTAGGTAATAATTAAAGCTGTTGTTTTAGAATTAACTTATAATTGTAATTAACTTATAATTAGTTTAATTTGGTTCATCCATTCTAATTATTATCAATAAATAAATAACTGCTTAGAAGAATAACAAACCAACAAACACACTTTCGTATTTATATTTGTGTACTAGTAGGAAAACGGTGATGGGCGGTTGCGCTTCGGAGCCAACTTTTAAAACGATTCTTTGGTAAAACTCGTTTGGTGGATTTAAAATGAGATGAAGAAGATATGACTTTATTTATAGAGCTGAAATGTTCAACATTTGTTACAGATTTGCGCGCTAATACGGGCTGAAACTAGACTAATTCCACTAGTATGATGCTCTGACTAGAGAAAACTTTTACTAGCAGCACTAAAGCTAATGGTTCACGCCTGAGACCGAGACCAGGGGCCATACCATGAACTCTTAGAGCAATGTTAAAACAAGCTTAAAAACAGTCCTACTGCTTGAGAAATGACATTCTTTGTCATGTTTCAAGCTTGTTTTAACATTGCTCTAAGATCATGGTACGGCTACAGCAGGCTGATTTTCTAACTTGTCTCAAACCCCAATCTATCTATCTATCTATTCAGCCTGTATGCACCCACTGCTGGGTATAGGTCTCCTCTCTACTCCGCCATTCTCTGCGATCCCTCGCCAGTCTCATCCATTGCTGCCCAGCCACGTTCACTATGTCATCGGACCAACGAGCGAAATCTCAAACTTCAATACCTACTAAAAAAACAAAGAAATAAGGTTATAACATCATTGGTACAAATTATACTTTACATCAGTGTGAGTAAAGTCCAAGTGAATGCATCTTTCTGCAGTCGTGCACAGAAGGCAGAAGACAAAAGGCATTTTCCGGCGCGTCGCACCCAGCGTCGACGGGTTACCGAGCACGGCTCACTTTTGTGCAGCACTGTACATTGTTCCGATGCGTCGCTGTGTGACTGCGGGTTACGTGAAAGATGTGGGAAGGGTTTAGTTTGAATTTTTAACCGACTTAAAAAAAGGAGGTTTTATGTTCGTCCATGTTTTTTCTTTTTATTTACCTCTTAGCGGACGCCTGTGGCTTCGCCTCTTGGACTACTACTTTTTTATCCCACGGGAAACATGCATTTTTTCGGGATAAAAAGTAGCCTATGTCACTCTCTAGCCCTCCAACTAAGTATCTCCACACAAAAAATCACGTCAATCCGTCTCTCTGTTTTAACGTGAAAGCAGCACAGACAAACAAACAAACACACTTTCATATTTATAATATGGGTATGGATATTCACCGATTGCTTGTGGGCCGGTTTTGATATTTTTTTTTCTTGCTTGAATGAGGTATTTGGTTCTATAATTAACTAGCAGCGCCCTCGTGGCGTTGCCCCCGTAGTGATGATGATGATGAAAAGTAGCCTACAACCTTCCTCAAGAGTTTAGCTATCAAATGCAGAAATAATTTTTCAAACTAGTAGTTCCTGAGATTAGCGCGTTCCAACAAACAAACAAACTCGTCCGCTTTATTAAATTAGTAAAGATATGGTCGAATATCAAGTACGTAAGTGAAGTCGGTGAACGGTGATTTGTTGTTTTAATTTATAAAAATCGTAATTGCCGCGTCAAAAGTGATTCAAAAGCTGAAAGCTTGCTAGCATCTAGCTTGGTAATTACATCTCTATCCCGTTTTACATTCAGAGAGGAATGAATACGCGCTAATTACAGCGCATATAGGCTTGGCTGGATACCACGTAGACAGGCTATTAAAGTCGTTAGCCCACTTTCCAGCTGCGGGAAAACTTGCCGTTTATGTTCTACTTGACAAGAACTGTTTAGTACACCA
Organism: Camptogramma bilineatum; assembly: GCA_958496255.1. Taxonomy (NCBI): domain Eukaryota; kingdom Metazoa; phylum Arthropoda; class Insecta; order Lepidoptera; family Geometridae; genus Camptogramma; species Camptogramma bilineatum. The sequence goes on along the minus strand of OY292458.1, from coordinate 14,067,186 downwards.
TGTATCACAGCTTCTTCTTCTTTTCGAATCGAAACGCAACTTATTTTATAGTACTGAACGGTAGTGGACCAGTAGGTGGCGACTTCTACGCCCTTTTCGGAAGCCTGCATAAGGTCCTCCCTGGTGCAGGTGATTGTGCACTGTGGACATTGTAGCAAATGAGGCATATCCTGCGTAGAGGCTCCACAACCACACTGGCTTTGGGAAGGGTCCAGATAACCCCATTTTACCAGGTTGGCTTTATATCGGCCAACTTGAGTCCGAAGTCGGTTTAGGGACTTCCAAGTTGACCACTTAAGAGGCCTGCGACAGGCGAATATCCATAAAAACGTAATACCGAAATCATTTAAAAGCATATTTTTATCAGTTTATGTTGTTAGATTAAGAGAGTAGGTATTTATCTAGGTTTCTGGTAAACTTTTGTTCCGAAAAACTTACCTGAAAAGAAATGTAAGCCAATTGAATTGAAATCTTTGTAGGTACACCAAAAATGGCATTTTTTCTTTTCATTTGTTTTATAGTAAGTTTTTTGGTACAAAAGTGTAACAGGAACCTAGATAAATACCTACTGCCTTTATCCAAATAATAACTTTTACATCCTTGCTTACTTATGGATATCTTATTTCGCTCGAGTTCCTAAACAAAAATAGCTGATATAATACCCGAGTGAAATCCAAGGTTGAAATGAAAAGTGTCTTTGTTCAAATCAATAGGGGGATACCGATTGATGACGCTGACTGTACGTTCGCCGGTCCCTTAAGCTCATCACTATCACAGCAAACAGCTTCGAAGCTGTTTGCTGTGATACACGGTGTCGGAATATCACGCAAATCTGGGCCTTAATTCCTCTATTTTACAACGTCAACCATTCAAGTAACAGAAAACATTCAAGTTTCATTGCCGCTACGTTTTGTTTCGTTCTCCAAAATGACAGTAATTTGTTAAACCTCATTGGTAGTTTTTTTTTTTTTTTTTTCTTTATTTTGGCTTCGCACGGCTTGTGCATTCAGCCAGTGTCAAGTATTTATTAAACTTCAAGTTTGTAGATAAATATGATATATAATTACATATTACAATACATAAATATAATATCCCACCCCTCCCCTTGTGCCTCAGTAAAGATGTGGGGCTTTACTGAAACATCAACACGGACTTTTTGGGAGAACTCGAAAAGCAACGTTATCCAATTTTGTTACACTTCCCCACACTTATGCACGTTCACGAACACTTAACGGTTAATAATCCACCATTATTACACATTAACATTCGAAGAAACACAAGTTTTGGAAAATAAAACAAAAACGAAACATGACTTCTCAAATTCCCGCCAAAAAGCCCTCATTGGTAGTTTGTTTGAAAACGTCATCACAAAAAAGTAAACCTAACCTCATTGGTCATTTGTAGGTTATGAAACAAAACGAACAGTTGAAATGTTGCTTTGGTAGATAAAAAGTTTTTTAGTAGAATCTAGAGATTCTAGAGGCTAGTTTTTGATATGACATCTCCACACGTCCCAGGATGTCTGGAGCTATCATGATATTTGTTTAACAAGTGCCTTTTAGACATAGACATAGAAACATTTAAACTCCGGCTAAAGGAGGATCGCTTGTATCATTGCGGGTTCGAATCCCGTCGGAATTGAAAATTTTGATAAGATTTTTCATTTTCAAATTTATAGACCTTTTCATACGACCCGGTTGCCGGTTGCCGGGCGGCGGCGATGTTTAAGTTTTTTGATACGTTTTGAAAGCTGTAAGTTACCTTTTCAAGCCTTTGTCTTATTCCTCTCAAGAACATACCTACTTCTAAAGGATTATGTATGGTACGCGTTATTTAAAAAGAATGAGAAAAACGGTGTCAATAGAATATTTTGTCTTAAAATACACCAAAGAAATCCATTGGCAAACATAGAGAGAGCTTTTGTAAACAACTTTGAAAGTATTTTTAAGTATCTATTGGACTTAGACGTAGGGCTGAGAGAGCTCTTGGTATGTTGGACAAGGGTAGGACTGTCAGTTTGTATTGTAATAAAGCTTTGGCCAAAATCGAGTTGAAGGCGATGAAATTCTTGATATCGATAATGCAAACTTGTTTATTTCGTTCATAGTTTTATATGTAAATAAGAAGATTATTATAGTAATTTTGAAGAGCTAATTTTGATATAGATTACCTATAGTAATCTATACCATTACACAAAGTGGAAAAGTTTGTTTGTTTGTTTGAAAGCGCTAATCTCAAGAACTACCAGTTGGATTTGAAACATTCTTTCTGTAAATATAAAATATTTAAACTCTTGAGGAAGGTTATAGGTTACTTTTCATCATCATCATCATCATCATCACCATTACCAACAGCAACGGGGGCAATACCGCCAGGGCGCTGCTCGTTATGAATAACAGGGTAATACCATAAGCTACATAAATAGTTTATGCACTTTATTATAGAGTACACACAAGGATCTCTAATAACGTGTCAGAACTTGAACAAAGCAATAAGTCCCCCTAAGTTGGATCGTCAGCAATAACTTAGTGCATCCAACTTCACTCTTTGTCTCCGAAGACTTGCGCTTGGGTTTGCAAAGTAGCTAAGATCGTAATAATAATGGATTGTTAAAAATAATAATACAATAGTCTTTTTTAAACTTTCGCGATTACCATTAAATTGAAAAAATAAAAATTATTTAGACCCAGGATTTTATCGCATAATGTACCTTATTTATATATCCCGACTATGTTACAACAACCATGGTCGCAGAAGACTCATAAATAAGTAAATTACGCGATAAAATCCCATGTCCATGTAATTTTCAATATGAATAATTTTAAGTTAAGTAAAGTGATGGATAATTAAAATTCCTTTTTAAATATTTGTGTTTTTACGTGACTGCCTGTTTATAGAAGGATTATGTTTTTCAAGTATATGGGTGTTTAAAATCAAAGAACATGATTAACCAAAACCATAATTATAATAAATATAAACATAATTTATATAAATATTATAATAAATAATAATTAATTAAATTAATTAATTAAAATTAATTAAATAAATAATTATATTTTATATAAACATAATCTTCTATCTTTAGTCACTTAAAGATAGAAAACAGAGTTCCTTTTATTTAGTTGTAAGTTAGTTAAGGAGTGTATTAATATGTTTTTAAATGTGTTTCTTTTAAACCATAATTAATTTTTGATGAAATGTACTATTTTGAGAAACAGGAGCCTGACCTTTTTGCTTATTCTTCAACACTAAAATACTTAATTGGAATCAATACGATCTATACTAATATAGTGAAGCGGAAAAGTTTGTTTTTAATTTGTTTGTTCAAACGCGCTAATCTCAGGAACTAGCAGTTGGACAACTAAACACTGAACTTTATAGTAAAACCGCGGGCTAAAGTTAGTAATAATATAAACCATCAAAAAACGGCGGCTGTTTCGAAGAAAATCAGGGTTTTAGTTCATACATAGCAAATACTAAACTATTACTGGCTGAGCTATTGGCGCTTGGTGAATTTGCTGAAGTTGAAAACATAATCAAATAGAATTTCTTGAAACTGTAATAGCATTATGCATTAAAACGTATGAAACCATATGAACCACAGGCAATACGTGGTCAATCGAAAAAGGACGAGTGAAGCTGACTAATTTGTGATTGAATATTTGTACGTTCTTGAAAATTTACTCTTCTTCAACCTCTTTTTGTATCGCTGTGCGCAGTCGCTCATATTTTTCGCTTGTTGTATTATTGTAACCTACCTACATTTTGGTACCTACTGAACGTGTGTCATCTCGATTTGTTATATTTAAGTTAACTTCTATATACGAGAACATAGTGTTTACACAAACCTAACATAGGCTTAAAAACACTATTAATCAAAATCTGTTACAATTTTAAGAAAATAAAAATCTATCTATCTATCTTTCTTGAAAGTTGAGGTAAAGTCACACAAAAACATAAACATCAACTCAATACGTTTCAGGTTGTACGAGTATTGACGGTTCGACACGCTGACAACAAAGGGATGTCTGTGTCAGCGTTGCATGCACGACGCCTTTGTGCTGACTATTGTACCATCAGAACTTGATGGGGAGCAGCACGCGCTAGGATTAATAATTATGAACCGCATAAATACAACTCTTAAGGCAATACAAAATATTTTCTAGATTTTATGACAAGTCATAAATGAGTACACATTGATGGAACTTGTTTATATATTCCCTAACTAGCTGCCGCCCGCGGCTTCGCTTGCGTAGTACCCGGATAAAAAGTAGCGTATGTCCTATTCCCGGTTATTATATATCTATATTTAAATTTCAGAAAAATCGGTTCAGTGGTTCTCGAGTTATAGAGGAACAAACATACATCCAAACATCCAAACTTTCGCATTTATAATATTAGTGTGAAGTGTGATAGTGTGAAGTGTGATAGTGTGAAGTGTGATAAGTGTGATAGTGTGATAACTATTTTCCTATTTATTAAAAATAAATTGTAGGTATCAGTTAGAGTATATTTTTGTACTATAGGCATTTTTTAAGACCGTAATGAATAATAGCGTTACTTATAATGTTCTGACATGTTTTAACTGTGTCACAGCAGCCATGTTAAGGTCAAAGATGGAAAGACAGTCAGAAAGAAACAAAAAATAATTACAATATGTAGTATAAGCACTAAATAACATGGTATGTATCTAAGGAACAGTATACATTCACATTTTTAAGCTTTTACGATGCTTTTTGAAAATTGCTTTGATGATTCCCATCGGAAAATCAGAGGTCAGAAAATCAGAAGCATTTTTGAATAATCTAACGTAATTGCAAGTTGCCATCAAATTCACGCTATTTTCCTTATAAAAAAATCCAAATTCGATATGCTAAACAAAGGGGGTGTCTGCATCGAACGCTGCATGTACTGAGGGCCTTTGTCACACCAAGGTATTGTTCTTCTCCCTAACAATACCGTGGGCATTAGAGCTACGCTACACTGTGATGTGGCGTCCTACATACTAATATTTAAGGCTATATTTATGTGCGATTCTGAAAGGAGGGAAAAATTACAGACAATAAATATTTCTTTACGACTGCTTTGATGGAGGATTATGTTTTCAAATGTATGTAGGTATGTCTCAAAGTCAAACTTGACTATTTAGATTTTAAGCGGATGGATCACCGAAAAGAAAGCTAGGCCCCATACCATGTTTGTTGCCCTGATTCTTCACGGTGTTGGTCGCGAAAGAACAGGAGTAGAATCACCTAGCTCTTAAGACGTTTCAAAGTGGTCATAACGGTCCTACTGAATAAATGATATTTGATTTTGATTTTGATTTCAAAGTCAAAAAATCATATATTCTGTAGGACCTCACGGATCTAAACTTCTTTTTTCTACTCCTGTTCCTTCGCGACCGAGCGTTTATCTCTTTGGTATGTTTTACAGTCTACACGGCTAAATAGATTTTAACATAAGTAGATTGACATAAATTTTAACATAATGAGCTGTAGAGTATTTTTTATTGTGAAAGTGATATTTTAGTTTAAAAAAAATCGAACCTTTCCGTAGTTTGTCACTAGTTCATAGTTAAAGCAAAGGGTAACATACAATAGCGTCAACTCAAAATTATCATTGTAAACTTATAGTTCTGTTTATGAGAAAGAAAAACAAAGATTTGGTTTGCCTCAAGATTATGAAGTTGTTCTAATCTGACCGAAACCAATACCTTTATAGTCAAGAGAACTTTACATCGACTTGATCATTAGATCCTGAGTAGTGTTAGATTTCACTTCATCAACTTTTAACCAGGCGTTTACGACTATGGATGATTTATGTAGCCAAGCAATCTTTGCTCTTTCGTACCAACTAGCAGGTTAACCGGGTACAGGCATAGATTACAGTCTCCCTCATGATCATCATCATCATCCGCAGCCCAATCTCTCCCATTGCTGGGTATAGGCCTCCCTTTGTTTTTGCCATTCTTCCCGGCTCTGCGCTTTCCTGATCCACTGCCGGCCAACGTAGTCTCCCTACGTCATCCAAAACAAGTGCAAGACGTCACTTTGAACTCATTTTTTCTTCATTTCACTTTGGTTACATTCACATACAATAACTTTTAAAAAACTATCGGTAGCAAAAGTGTTCAATAATCTTACTTTATAGTTTACAGTGTACAGTTGCGTACAGAGCAGTGAACGCATGTGTTAAACACTGCAATGCATCACAGCGTCCACCGCGTGTCATGTTGAATGGAGCCGCGCCTTCGATTGATTAGAGGGTACAGTCGCACAGAAAAGTGTTAATAGTCATTATAAAGTTTCATTTTCAGCACACAATGAATGTGTCTATTATTTATCGTCAGTAATTGGTATCTCTGTGTTGGATTTGAATGGAAAAGGAACATTTCTTTTGTTTCCTTATAAATATTTAATTTTTCTGAGTCATGAATATCTAATTTAATCTAATAAGCCTACTGGATCCCACTGCTGGGCAAAGGCCTCCCTTCCCTTTCTCCATTCACCCCGGTGTAAGGCTTCTGTCGGCCAGTTAGTGGAGTAGTCGTCGAGTTCGTCCCACCATCTCCGCTTGGGCCGACCACGAGGCCGCTTAACGCCTTGTGGGACCCACTCAGTGGTAATCTTTGCCCACAATTTTTCACAATTTATATATTTAAGAAAATTTATTTAAATATAATTTAAGCAAAACAATACAATGTAATCACAGCTGTATCTATCAAAGCTATAAATCTCAAATGAAAAGGCACAATCCAGCTAACATGGTTCACTAAACTTAATTTTAAAGTTTAAAGAAACCATTAATTGCACGTTCAAAAAAAAGAAGAACAAAACGATGAAACAATTCCATTAATTGTCGTCAACATCGCACCTAAAAATTGTTCTACCATTTAAAATACAGAAAAATCCGCTTCAGAATTCAGAAAAAGGTTTCAGTGATTTATTGCTCTCGGTGTTTCAGCTGTCAATGTCCTTTCGTTACAAAAACTGTCGAGGTTGATGACTCGTCCGAATTTTATTTTTCTTTTATGGAGTGAAAAAAGGATCTGTGGAATAAAAAAGTGTACGCGATTGTACATGAGCACATTGAATAGTTCCGTAGCTATTATAGCTAGCAGGTACAATCATGTACTTTACCAGCCGGCTGGACAGTTGCGAACGTAAATGTGCTGCGCTTCCTGCTAGGGCTGGGAAAGTAATTATATCGATAAAAAATTAAACTGACGCAACTTTATCTACAAAAGTGTTACAAAGAGGTAAGTTTGAAATTTGGATGTAGAAGGCAAACTCCGAATCTACTAAGTATATCGATTTCAAAAAATCTTAGACGGGTGGAAAGCAGTATTCATGAGTGTCATTGGATTATGTTTGTGCCACGTGAGTAAAGATGCTGGTGAAAACTAGTCATCATCTTTCTGCTCATATCCCACTTAGTGGGGTCAGCACAACATGTTTCCTTTCTCCACATTCTTCTATCACTCGTCATGTCAGTTTGCACTCCTTTTTCACACATATCCGCATTCACACAGGCCATCCACCTTTTCTTAGGCTTACCGGTGTCTCCATCCACAATCATATTCATCGCTCGTGAACCATTACTCTCATTTCTCTTCATGGCTTACCCTTGGCACGCTGACCTTAATACTCCTCAATTTATCTGTCTCTGGCTTTACTTTCCCTTGATATAGGTACTGGCAAAATGAAAAGAATAGAATAGAATAGAATAGAATAGAATATAGTTTATTGACAACACACAGAAGACGGAGGACAGAGCATAATAAAACAATACAATTAGTAGGTACCTACATAGAACTACATACAAAAGCGTGGAATAAAACAATTTTGGTAAGTACCTACCTACCTACTTTACAAGATACCTACCCACCTAGGTACATAGGTAGATAGATAGGGCAGGCCTGTAAAGAAAAAGATAAACAGAATACCTAACAACTCCAAAGCACAGGATACAGGCTTTCAAAATCGTCCTACACTTATTTCACCATTTCCATAATCTGTCTGACATGTTAAACTTACAAACAAGTAAAACGAAATTCAGAATACCAATGTAATGTCATGAGATACAATTTTTTTTTCACTTTTTTGGGACTAGCGTAAAAAGTTGCGAAGGATTTTATCTGAGTATTTTTTGGTCATCATTCTGTTGTGTTTCTAATCAGAATAAGTAAATAGATAAATATTTGGAAATATTTCAGTCAAAGATTCAGAAAGTTAGGTACCTACCTAAGTTAAAATTAGATTAGACAATGCCTCGAGTACTGCACGAGTTTACTATTCTATCCGTGACTATAGTAAGGGAGTGTACACTACACATTGCGTTTTTTGCAGCGCGTTTGTATCGATACAAACGCGATTCGAACGCGATGCGAACGCGCAGCCCCCCGCGCAGCCCCTCCCGGTTCGCTTTTGTATGGAAAAAAACGCGTTGAGAACGCGCGTTTGTATCGATACAAACGCGCAGCTCAAAAACGCGCTGCAGAAAACGCAATGTGTACACTCCCTAAAGTATGGACAATTGTATGGACTGAACTTAGTTTAGTCAAGTTACCGCTAGAGGCGCTGCACTGAATTCCATACAATTGAGATACTTTAGGTACTAGTCACGGATAGAATAGTAAACTCGTGCATACTGGTGCTCGAGGCACATATTAGACTCGCGGAGATCCATAAATCGATAAAACTACATCACTACGAGTATATCGTATTATCGATTTATTCGATACCTATCAATTGAAAACCGATACAACTAGTAATAAATGAGGTTCAGTTTTGCACTGTCATGTCCAAATGTCCATACATTAAATATTCATTAACCAACAACATGTAGTGATTTATGAATGATATATACGTTTAGAGTTGAATTCGCTTAAGTGGGATAATAGCTCATTGGTCTGAAAATCGAGGGTTTGAAATTCAGATGCGTTTCAATGGATTCTCAACATTGAAAGAAAAGATTTTAGGTTCAATTCATATTTTAATAGACAGCAAAAGATTTGCGACCTATCACGTGCAATACAAACTAGTTGCTAAAAATGGGCAATGGGCAAGTGTTTCACTTACAAAATTTTAATTTATTTTTTTTGCAATTTACAAAAAGATGATACAATTAAGTAGGAGCATTCTTAACAAGTGCCTTGTAAATATTTAATTTAAATTAAACTTCTAAATATCTAGTCATCAAGTCTTTTATCAGTTTTCGTAGAGACGTTTTGCAATTTTTTATTTATGACAACAAACTACAATATAAGCATGTCTGCCAGTGTCAAAAAAAAATCACATCATGTCAACTAATTTGTCTATGGTCAAGTCAGCTAATTTTGAATAACATGACGGCCCTCCTCTTCAGAACCCCTAACACTATTTCGCAGCAAATAAAAACTCTCTCGTTCCATTTCGAAGTAGGTTCTCGTGAATTTAGGCTTCATTAGATAAAACGTCACCGAAATAGTAAGGTATAGTTCGCGTCATGTAAAAAGAATGCTGGAAGAAAGTGGAGGGGTGTGTTTTTTCTCATGTTTGCGAATAGGTAACCCATGCGCAAATAAGACACAAAACACACCCCCTTCGCTTTCGTTCGGCTGACAAAAGAAAATAAAAAGCAAAGCAGAGCTTCCTCCTCAAATGTCAAAAAATAACCTCAAGTAAACAGTCATGAGCCCAGTTACGTCCAACTCCAATAAACAAATGACGATTTTATCATCGCTATCGCTGCACCGCGAATACGTATCGGAATCGAAATCGCTATCGCATCGAAATCGCCACCGGTGACATTATTTTGAACTAGTTCGTTGCTTGCGATCCGTCACTGCGATAAACCCGTAAAACAAACGTTTCCTCTATTAGTTCCACTCGTATCGGGGATTTATCTCGTAAGTGTCACTGAGCCATCCATTCAGGGCAAAGGGCCAACGATCCCTTTTTAATTTTATTGCAAGAACATGTTTGACACAAAAAGCCGAGGCAGCAGAACGTATTGGTACTGATAGCAAAACAAAATAATTTGAAAATATTTTCAGATAACAGTCACCACACACACAGCAGATAATATTTCTTTTGAAATATAAATCTTGACAGATCGCACCAAATATATTTTGAAATTTATATTCGCTGTGTGTGGTCCTCCATAGAATTTGTATGGGCGCGATCTAAAGATTTATATTTCATTAGATATAATTATCTGCTGTGTGTGTAATGCCCTCTATCCCATTATTTATTAGTTACTTGTTTTAGCAAGGCTTTAGAAAATGCTTTTTATTGTCACTTCAACGTCAATGAATAATGATAACGATAGATTATGCTAAGGCTTGAGTTGGGAGTTCATTTAGTAAACATAGATAGATAAATTACCTACTATTACTTATTTTGTCTATAACTATTGTATACTTGTTTACTTGTATTGTAACTATATATAATACCGACCGCCTCGTACGCCGCATGTGTGCGTGCGCAGGTAACTGCACACACTACTATTTAATGACCCGCACCGCACAGCTGACGTGTAGATTTCTTATAATATAATTTTTACCGATATACAAAGTTTTGCGAACTTATCATGAAAGGACGTCCCTGTGCACGCTAGCTGCTTATTTAGTTTATAGATACATATACCTACCTAAACATTAAAAGAACGTGTGTCTGCTCATATTTTTACAATCTAGATTAATGTTAAGAGAACCATAGTGTCTAGTTAAACCTAACATAGGCTTTAAGACACTATTTAACAGACAAATGTATTGTGTTGATGAATAAAATATCTATCTATCCATCTATCAACTAAAAGACAAGTTTTATGTAGGTACATCTGTTTTAGATGAATCAAATGGTGGAAGGAATTAAAGTGATGCTGTAGTTTAAAAAAAAAAATGGTGCAATTGGTTTGCTTAGCGCAAACCTAATCCATTCCGTGGGCAATATTATTAGACTAAAGATTTATTGATGCAAAATTGTGATTCAAATGCAAGATCGTGCCAAGCAACGCCACAAATTAATTACTGTGTTTATTATTCCTATTCCAGATCAATTCCTACGTACGATGCTATATTCTGTACGATGCTTGTGCGATCAGCTTAATAAGGACCAAAGCAGGACTAAAACAACGACACCAAAACGCTCCTGCTTCAATATCTAAACAAGCTTGGAACAGCAATTTCAAAGTAATATTTCTGATCTTTGCTGTGTTGACTGTACAATTTAATCCAAAGCGGCTGGTCCTTGTCAAATAATGAAATATTTATAAACCTTTTCTTTGGTTTTAATTGTATGGTATCAGTACTCTGATTATTTTGTTCTACATAGATCTTTACTAGTGCAGGTTCCGTGTTTCGGAAGGCACATTGAATTGTCTGTCCCGGCTTTTAAGTCGTGACTAAGGCCGTTTGTCCACCGCCTCCGTCACCGGGACGTCAAAGAGAACGAGATTATTTCTGGCTGAGATCAAGATGACGTGACGGATTTGTGGTGGACAAGCGGCTATAGCAATTGTATGGTCGCTACCTCGGCGCCGTCGTCTCGTTCTTGTTGACGTCTCGGTGACGGTGGCGGTGGACAAACGGCCTAACGTGAAAATACGTCCCGCTTTCAGGCTGTCTGCCCCTTGTCCCCAGCGAAAGTAAAAATGTCCCGTTTTTGCATACAAACAAACAATCATTGCACTCGAATCCCCCTAAGTACCTCTTATAAATGCGAAAGTAAAGGTCTTCGCTCACTGCGCAGTATCATAAGCGGGCCGAGCCATGACCGAGCCCGTCACGAAAATAGCACCTTACACACTAAGACCGTATCAAACTAGGACCGTCTCATAACCGTTTTGCGAAGCGTAATCCCGAGCCTATACCACAGTAATAGACATTTTGTTGGTTTTATGCTAAATACACAATTATTCTGAAAGCCCATTTTAAAACTTATCACTCAATTTTTTTTTACTAAAATACATATTGCACACATTTTGTCGGGTTTACTAGCAAAGTGCAATATTTCATCATATTTTGTGTAACTTTAAATAGGAGTTTTATCTACAAGGTTTAAAAAAACAGACTTTTAAGAAACCCTTTTAAAAACCCAATTATAATCCATAGTGATGGCATAATTATTATTGCGATCATGATGATGATGATGAAAAGTAGCTTATATCCTTCCTCAAAGCTCCTGAGATTAGCGTGTTCAAACAAATTAACAAACAAACTTTTCCGCTTTATTACTGGTTGGTTGGTATAGATTAAGTGTACTTTCACTCTACATTCAAGGTTTTATGAATAACTGGATATTTTTTTAATTTGTAAGCTTATCTTTTTTCTCGAAATCGTGTTTTTTCTGTTACTACACTTTGATTTCGGAGGGCAGTATGGGATTTTGACGTTTGATAAATGTCACATAACGTGCGGAACGCATTCAGTGATGCTAGATGGGGGGTTTCCAATTCAAATTTGGGGTATTTATCGACTCAGGAGGAAATCCTTTGGGGGAATTTTCGTAGGTAAAAATTATAAATTATATACCTACTTGATAATTAGGGTTGATATTTGATAGGTTTTTAGAATGTGTACATGTACATGTGTATAAATGGGGGTACTTGAAAGACTTTGTGAAGTGAGAAAAATAACTGAATTATTATCTAACCAATATTGGAGCGTTTCCTCTCGCTCCTACTCGATTCTCCTACTGCTCCTGCACGAGGACCAATACATCCTTATGCTCCTACCAGTAGGAACATAAGGATAAGCATATCCTAGTGCTCCTACTGTGGATGGACAGTCAAGGTACAATACCCCGAAATAAAACTATCAAATAGGGGCACAGCCGCGAAGCCGTATTTTGATAAACTTCAAAACAAGATAACATCTTCATCATCAACAAAAAATAAAATCGTTATTGTTATAAATAAATACTTATGCTATGATCAAGATCTACATTTAAAGTGACAGCTGTCACCAAATGTACCAATATAGTGTATAAAGTTTACTGATGAATAATATCAGATGTTAAATTGACAGATTATGTCAAAATGACAGATTAGGACAGATTAAATTGACAGGTTGGCCATATCTCGAAAACCACTTAACTCAGACTCTCCGTCCTAAGTTTAAGTGAAAGCTATTGAAGAGATCTACATTTAAAGTGACAGTTGTCAAACTTTAAACAGCCATTATCTCGGAAACTACTCGTCCTAGACTCCTCATTCTCAGTTCAAATGAAAGCTATGACCAAGATCTACATTTAAAGTGACAGCTGTCAAACTTTAACAGGCCATATCTCGGAAACTACTCGTCCTAGACTCTCCGTTCTTAGTTCAAATGAAAGCTATGACTAAGATCTACATTTAAAGTGACAGCTGTCAAACTTTAAATGGTCATATCTCGGAAACTACTCATCCTAGACTCCTCATTCTCAGTTCAAATAAAAGCTATGACCAAGATCTACATTTAAAGTGACAGCTGTCAAAATGACATCTGTCATCTGAAATGTAGATCTTAGTCATAGCTTTCATTTGAACTAAGAACGGAGAGTCTAGGACGAGTAGTTTCCGAGATATGGCCTTTTAAAGTTTGACAGCTGTCACTTTAAATGTAGATCTTGGTCATAGCTTTCATTTGAACTGAGAATGAGGAGTCTAGGACGAGTAGTTTCCGAGATGTGGCCGTTTAAAGTTTGACAGCTGTCACTTTAAATGTAGATCTCTTCAATAGCTTTCACTTGAAGAGAACGGAGAGTCTGGGATAAGTGGTTTACGAGATATGGCCCATCTGTCATTTTAATATACACCTAATCTGTATTTTTGACGTAATCTGTCATTTTGACATAATCTCTCATTTTGACATGATCTGTCATTTTGACATAATCACGGGCAGACTGCCCGCAACCACGGCTATTGTAACAGCCAAAACGTCCCGTCGTGATAAATAAGGTAAATTACGCGATAAAATCCCGTGGATGGACAGTCAAGGTACAATACCCCGAAATAAAACTATCAAATAGGGGCACAGCCGCGAAGCCGTATTTTGATAAACTTCAAAACAAGATAACATCTTCATCATCAACAAAAAATAAAATCGTTATTGTTATAAATAAATACTTATGCTATGATCAAGATCTACATTTAAAGTGACAGCTGTCACCAAATGTACCAATATAGTGTATAAAGTTTACTGATGAATAATATCAGATGTTAAATTGACAGATTATGTCAAAATGACAGATTAGGACAGATTAAATTGACAGGTTGGCCATATCTCGAAAACCACTTAACTCAGACTCTCCGTCCTAAGTTTAAGTGAAAGCTATTGAAGAGATCTACATTTAAAGTGACAGTTGTCAAACTTTAAACAGCCATTATCTCGGAAACTACTCGTCCTAGACTCCTCATTCTCAGTTCAAATGAAAGCTATGACCAAGATCTACATTTAAAGTGACAGCTGTCAAACTTTAACAGGCCATATCTCGGAAACTACTCGTCCTAGACTCTCCGTTCTTAGTTCAAATGAAAGCTATGACTAAGATCTACATTTAAAGTGACAGCTGTCAAACTTTAAATGGTCATATCTCGGAAACTACTCATCCTAGACTCCTCATTCTCAGTTCAAATAAAAGCTATGACCAAGATCTACATTTAAAGTGACAGCTGTCAAAATGACATCTGTCATCTGAAATGTAGATCTTAGTCATAGCTTTCATTTGAACTAAGAACGGAGAGTCTAGGACGAGTAGTTTCCGAGATATGGCCTTTTAAAGTTTGACAGCTGTCACTTTAAATGTAGATCTTGGTCATAGCTTTCATTTGAACTGAGAATGAGGAGTCTAGGACGAGTAGTTTCCGAGATGTGGCCGTTTAAAGTTTGACAGCTGTCACTTTAAATGTAGATCTCTTCAATAGCTTTCACTTGAAGAGAACGGAGAGTCTGGGATAAGTGGTTTACGAGATATGGCCCATCTGTCATTTTAATATACACCTAATCTGTATTTTTGACGTAATCTGTCATTTTGACATAATCTCTCATTTTGACATGATCTGTCATTTTGACATAATCACGGGCAGACTGCCCGCAACCACGGCTATTGTAACAGCCAAAACGTCCCGTCGTGATAAATAAGGTAAATTACGCGATAAAATCCCGTGTATATAAATCAACAACCAGCAGTGCAAGCACCGTTCTTATCGATCGCTAAATTTGACATTTAGAATCGACAAAATTTGGATTTATCAATGAAAAATTTAATTTTATCGAATTTTATCGAATCTAAATGTCAACTTAGCGATCGATAAGAACGGTGCTTGCACTGCAGTACCAACAAAACGAACCAACTCGGTGGCGCAGTGTGCGAAGGTCCAGCTAAAATAAAACACAGAAAGTTGCGGGTTCGATTTCCACTGCGACGCAAGTGTTTGTATGATCTGCAAATATATGTATCGGGTCTGGGTGTTTTTCTATGTAATATTATGTATTTACAAAAAAAAGGATAGGTACCTAGAAGTAGTTTATCAGTCATATAGTTTCCATACAAGGTCTATTTACCTTGGAGCTAGATGATGCTGTGAAATATCCAGCATTATTTATTTATAGAAAAAGGCTGAAAAGCTGCCCCTAGGGGCTGACCTGGCTACGCTACTAATATGATGGTTACATGGATTGACAGATGGGCGGGGCTTGTCATTGATTGTCAGCAAAATAATCATGGCGGCCGGAGATTGACAAGACGGCCATGGCACGGGCAGGGCACGCGACGGTGTAGGAACGGTGTGGTGTGGGGCGTCCGATACATTTCAATACAAAGAATATCATTTTTGCCGGGACGGTGTTGCTACGGTCATGCTATGCGACGGGGTAGAGACGTGATAATGTGTCAGTACCCTAATTCTATCTGTCTGTCTGTTATGTAGGTACCTTTTTACGCCTAACCCGTCAAACCGATTTTGATGAAAGTTGATGAAACAGGCTAACTTTTATTGAAAATGAAAAAAAGGCTAATTTTTGTAGCTTTAATAAAAATTAAGATCTGTTTTTTATATTTACAGTCGCCCGGGAAGCGCCTTTTTTTTTGTCGCCGTTGCGTAGTATTTTTTTTTTTTGCTATCCATACACAGTTGTGTGTAGCTTACTGTACAAAGGCGGGGTCCTATTGAAATCGGTCCAGCTTTGTTGACCGGCCCCAATCTTCTGACTTGACCAGTTTTTCATTTCACTAATGATATTGGTTTCGGTTTTTGTTGGGAGATAATGTACATAATAATAGGATTAAAACATTTGCAATTGTATAGCTAGTAGGTACATAAGATTTAAGTGATTAAAATCCCTTTTTTATTTCCCTAAAAGTAAAAATATCTTTATTGCAAACGGTATAATGCTGAGGTATTCTGAAAATATGGTTTAAGCTATGTTCCAACTGAAGTCGAAAGTGACACGAAAAAAGTGTACGAGGTGTAAACACTTTAGCGACCAGTTTATATTTGTATTTGTCTGTGGTTTTGCTACTATTTACGTATTTGTCATTTTTAGTATAGAAGTAATGTCAATTGCGTTAGTCTAATCTAATATATTTATTCCTTGCTTAAAAAAACTATTAGGTACCTACTTTAATGGTATAGTTTGTTAAACGCTTAGTTTTCCAAAATAGAAACTAGATGGCGCTACTAAAAATGACCCAAAGCTAGATCGCGCTGATGAAAACGCGACGACAGCTAGTAAACTAAAATAAATCTTAAAATCTTCAAACTTTTAAGATCTTCAAACGGCTGAACGGATTTTCATGAATCATAGCTAAGAACATTCTCGACAAAGACACCATTCAAACAAAATAATAATCAGGAGTTTAGGAGCTATGATGCCATAGACAGACACACAGAGCCACAGATATACAGCGCCAGTATGCACGAGTTTACTATTCTATCCGTGACTATAGTAAAGTATGGACAATTGTATGGACTGAACTTAGTTTAGTCAAGTTACCGCTAGAGGCGCTGCACTAAATTCCATAAAATTGAGATACTTTGCTATAGTCATGGATAGAATAGTAAACTCGTGCATACTGGCGATCGAGGCACAGATACACGCTGCAAACTTTATAACACCACTCTATTTCGTCGGGGGTTAAAAAGTAATACTTGACATGATATAACATGAGTCTAGTTTTTTGCCGCCTCGTTTTTATGCTGGCTTAATCTTGAATGAATCATCTCAGAGCCGCTTGGAAGCCCACCAAAAATACAGTTACCGCTTTGACCAATTAGGGCAAAGTAGAATTTATGACCACGCCAATCCCTTTTTTTATTCGAAAATATTTTGGCGAGACCTAGCAGTTGTAATTTTTAACTTATTTTTGTATTGTGTCTTTTTTTGCTGGCACTTTTCACATTGAATACTGTAGCCGAAGTGTAATCAACGCACAACGGTTTAAAACAATACTAGGTATCTCTATATTTTAATATATTATTCTATATTCTAAATAGGACTTAAAGATTTCCTAATCTTCCTATAGTGTAAGCAAATGCTATTTAGCAAAATGTCATTAAAATTATCTTTATAAAAGTCGCTAAAATCTTGTTAAATTAATAAATACTTAAATAAGAAGAATGTTGGTCAAAAGATTGCCTGTCAGGAGGAGCCTGACACTGTCACAGACTAAATAATAGTACCTACCTACAAGACTATTTAAATCATCTAATAAAATCGTAGGTAATAGGTAATAGGCATTTTTTTTTTAATTTTAAGATCTCTTTTATGAGTATTCAAATATTAAACTGTCCGTTTTTACCGTTGCGTTGTAACAAAGCATTAAAATCTGAAACTTTTTTTACTAAACTGAATAAACTTTTGTTGATGACAGTACCAACTCACGTTTAACGAAATTATGACTTTCTCAAGGGACCTTTTTAGCTTTAGAAAATTAAAAAATAAGAGCGTTTTTGCATAATTATCCTTATTTATCGTAAAAAAAAACATTGTTATGGCCTTGAACTTAAAGTATAATGAATCAAATAAAAATGGGGCCAAAGGTAATTTCTATGGTAATTTTCTGTAAAATTTTGTAAAAATAAGTATCATAAAAATATCTAAGATATCATGAAATTTGAAGTGTTGATGTTAGGTATGATTTTGGTCTCTGATTTAGAATACCTTAAAAGTGCTAGTCCTAATGAAGTTATAAGGTGATCCATCTTATAGTAATGGTGCCCACTGGTAAACTTTTTTTATACAAAATGACATTACTACGGCGTTTTCTTAAATTCCTACAAGTTTTAAAATGCACACTTTATGTTGACTATTTCACTCTATTTCGGTAGCAAATAGCAGTATCACTAAGGGCAAGTTTCTAAAGCTTCATAAATTATAGATTTTTTTTAATTAAAAAAATATGGCATATTTCTTGAACTTATCGTAAACTTCAAAACGTCAAAACCTTACAAAAAGATTACCGTCCTTAATCTAAATGCCCATTACTTTTTATAAATATTTGCGCAAGCTCCTTTAATTACTGACGACCGCAAGCCCAGGGGGTCCTAAGGGGGGCAAGGGGGCAAAGAGGGGAAAAGGGGGGAGTAACAGGACGTTTGTTTGTCTCGGGACATCGGCTATTTAAGGATCAGTTGCGTGTTGAATCTCGTTCCTTTTAAATTGTGCTCTTAAAATGCGATCAAAGGCACACTGATTAGGGGGAGTTTACTTTGGCTAATTGATTAAGTAAAATAAACGTTTTAAAAAGACAAATGCCTTGTATGTGAAGGCTAAAGGAATCTGTGATTTGTTATAATTATATTATTTATTATGCAGGCGTAATACGAAAAAACCTGAAAGGAAATAAGTCCCAAAGTGTACCCAGAAATATATCTACCGAAACAACATTAGAGGCTAACCACGTGTCATGTGCTTATAAAGAATTAGTTACTATAAGTTAAAGAAATCCCATCAAAGGCATAACAATGTACAAAAATGCACAAGTCTCGCAACAGAGATCTTCTGCCGTAAAAAGTTGTGAAATGGAATGTAAACCAAGTCGGTTTAGAGTGCCTTGGCAAACATCATTTTCATTTCATTTCTTAAATATAATTTAAAAAAAGTTTTACTAAACACTTTTTTTACTTTACGTGGCATTACAATACATGGCCTAAAACTCCGTCACCAGAGTTGGCCACTTGCTCATACGCAAGAAGAAGATACATACATGCCTAGTACCTACAGCTAGTAAATTAGAAGCATTTCTTTGAAAAAATTTAAGGCCTATGTAAACCAATCTAAAACCGTTTCCCGCAGAACAATTCCTGAACTAAATTGTAGTCGTTCATCACGCATCAGCTCCGGGGTCAAGAGCGCGGCTAACAAATGACCCTCACTAATCAAGCCGGCCGCATGAATCTTTGTTCTGTGGATAATGTACGCAGGCCAATGTTTAGAATAGTCCTATTTCTGCTTTGCTTTTGACATTGGAAATGTATTTTCGTACGCTCCAGTGTACGCTCCGATTTCACGAAAAAGTGCGATCCCCTTACAAAGTCAAAGAAAGTCAAAAACGAAAAAATTATGGCCGAAATAGTGAAAAAAAAATTTTTTTTTCCGAATTTTTGTTGTGCGCTCGATACTTTGGTTGATATCGATCACACAAACGCAACTCGTGTTTCTGTGATCCTGATTTTGCTATGGGCATGAAAATAATACGTTTTTAACAAGGTCCAAAGGTTTTTACACTTTAATTGGATATTCGTTTTTAATCGGTTTACCTTGTTGTTTATCTTGTTGATAAAATAATGTCTCGCTGAATTGCTTTAAATTAAGTATAATGTAGCATCATAAAATGAAATCAAACAAAAGTTTATTTTTGTTTGTTTATTTTAGAAAATTTTGTCTGAGCAGTGCGTGTCTGTCCGTGTCTGTGCTGCTACGTTACGCTAGCTGCAGGCGGTCAATATAAATAAATAGAGAATCGTAACGGGACCGTCTTTTCTCTCAGTCTTTTGTTTGAGAGCGGCCGCGACCGACGACGTCTGTCGATGTCTGGCACGCTACGTGTCTGTTACGTTCAATGTCTGAAGATATAAACAGTCCTTGGTACGGTCGTTAATCTGTTTTCATTTTTAATTAAAAAAAATCGGTACTTACATAAAAGATTAGGCGCAAAACGAGCTGTTAAAAGTTGTCATGTCCCATATCAAAGTTTCATTCTGTGTCGAATAATACGTCGCCGGTCGCAGGTCGCAGGGGGTTCTTTGTACTGTATGTCACAGGTGACATACAGTATCGTCGCTTATAATAACGATGCAACTGGCCTCTCAGCTCAGTTGGTAGTAGCTCTGCCTTCTACGCTGTAGGTCGAGGGTTCGATTCCCACCCAAAACAAACATTTTGTGGAATTAACGTAGATGTTTGTTCTGTGTCTGGTTGTTATAAGTATTACGAGTATAAGTATGTATTTACAAATTAGTACTGTTACCAATTCTCCTCGAATGGTGTTGTGTTCCTGCGGTGAGTAAGATTGCCAGAGCTCTGCAAGGAAGTGCTGCGGTGACAACTTGTGGACCAGTCTTGTCTATTGTGTTGTCGGCGCAGTGATTCCTCTTTTAAAGGGTCAGCAGCACTAGTGTGACTCTTCTGGTGTCACAGGCGTCCATAGGCTACGGTAACCACTTACCATCAGGTGGGCCGAATGCTTGTCTGCTACCTTAGTAGCATACAAAAAATGTAAAACTTGTCAAGCCGTATGTCACAATATCACTCCATATTTCAGAGAGAAAAAATGCCAAGCAGTCATCTCGGCATGTAAAAGTAGGGTTGTTTGGGCGCGCGCTGTTTGAGAATTATTTTCTCTCCGGTTTCGCTTCGGCTTTGCTTAACACGTTATGTATATGCATATGAGCTAAGGCTAACTCTATGGACGCAGTTTTTAGGCCGCCTAAAGGCTTCTGTCATAGTTTAATGACTTAGAAGCCAGGACCGACAATTTACGTGACCTCCGAAGTACGGAAGTGCTCAGTTTTTAACGCTAGTCATCTATCCAAACTGTGACCGCTTAGAATTTCGCGTAACTTCAACAATGTATAAGCAAACTAAGCCACGAGCACCTTCTGCAAACAAGCAAACACGCTGAGTTCCTGTGACGTAGAGAGTGGTGGTGGCAAGCAGGTATAGACGGTAGGTACTTACTGTATCATTGCTACAGTGTTGCCTCAGTGATTTAATTCATGCATGTCAGTACTCGGTTCACGGAGCTTCCGTGATTACCGGTGTCGTCACTGACACAGAGAGCACTGTGTCGTCACTAGTGGAGATGCTTTCATAGAGATTGCATGAAAGTTTAATTTACACTGTGCCGGTATTGTGTCGTAACTGTGACTTCACTAATATGTGTGAATCGACCTTTAAGTTTTTTTTTTTTTTTTAATTTATTTACCATATAAAATTTTACAAATGAAACTTAGGTAACTATAGCACAGAAAAAACCACTAAGGTTCGCAAAAAGTATGCTATAAATTTAGTCTGCTTAAATTAACAGGTAGGTACTTATAACAAAATGACATTAACATTTGTTATTGTAAGCTATCTAAAAAGTAACTTTTTAATTTTGCTTTGATATTAGAATGAGTAATACTGTCGCGTAAGTCAGCAGGTAGGTCATTAATCAACCGGGGAACAATATGCCTACCAGTGCGCTCACCGTAAGCATTGTTGACGCGCGGTACACATAACCGGTTTTGAGCAACTGCCCGTGTGTATACAGGGTGGTTAACTTTTTGTCGAAGTGATTCAGTAAAAAATAGTTCTTTAAGTAGATTATATTTAACAAGTGTATGAACTGGTAAGGTTTTGCAATGCATAAAAAGGCCAAGGTCATTACCATAAAAGAACGTTTTCATTTTATTAGAGACAATATTTTTTAAAATTTTCAATTGAAGTTTATAAATCTGATTTAAATATAGCTTAAATAAGTACTTGACTGTATTTCATGGAATTTTAGTTTGTACTTGTGGGATCACTTGGATGTTTCTAAGCTATAATAATTGAACTATTAGTATAATAGATATGCGCTGTTGTAGAAATTAAGTTTTTTTTTCCATTTTGCTAGAACGGCCTTCCGGGTCTGCTAGTATTAGCACGGATTTAAATCTTCTAGAAGTTCTAAAAACAATTCTTTAAAAGAATGAATTCATTGTAAATGCATTTCTCTTTAACTACCACTTAAATTTAATAGCATTCATCCGCTCAAAATATATCAAGTTGTATAAAAACTATTAATATTTAAATGCAAATTAATCAGGTGTATTAAAAAGCAGATCAAATATTATACCTCATTTTAATATGATATTCCATAGGTCGTTAACCTACGCAAACTCTTCAGGCCATTCGAGTTTTATTAATAAGGGTTGAGCACACGCTGATACGAGATAGGGCATGCTCGCACTGCACACAACCTTTACAACAAGCCTTTGAATAGATTCAGCTACTTTTACGCATGGCAGCATGTTTGTCATCTTACGCTTAAACCTAGTTCTATTTTTCTTAAAAAATATAATGTACTTACATACGATGCACATTTTTGTACATTGTCTTTTGAGTTAAATTTTAACCTTTTTATCTGTTTCTAAAATTTATTCCAGATGGGATTCTAAAATTGGTTTAGAAAGTTTCAGTTTTGGGAAATCATTATAAAACATTAAAATTGTAATGAAAACAAGTATTTTTGTTGTTATACCATATTATTTTTTCTTATTATTATTTTTCTTAACACGCAAATTCTATTTTTTTTTTAAAAAAGCATCATAGATCTTAGTGGAAAAGCAAAAAGACTGGGTCAAAGCTATCCTATTCATATCACGAGTTCCCGCGTGGAGGTCAAACTAAATTCCCACGCACAGCTTGCTTGCCCTACATTCCGTAGGGCAAGTCGGGCAAATCCCATACCTTGTAGCATTTAATGCACGTCTCAGGATAAAATCCGGGTTTTTGTTTAGTTGTGGCATATGGCAGTGATATTGCAGAATGGGGTAAGAAGAGTAGTGAGATTTGACAGGATATACTGGATGGGGATATGAATAAGATAGAGAGAGAATAGAAAAAAGTTTTATTTCTGGCACTACGATTATATACCTACATACACAAGATAAAGAAGAAATAATTCCAAATAAAGTGATATAAGATACTAGATGTTTCCCGCGACTTCGTACGCGTTAGATTACTTTCATAAGGTACCTACGTTATGCAATGAGTAACTAGCTAAGCAAACGTAGCAAGACGATTTTTTACTACAACATTGTAAAACTTGATTTTGCGGCGCTCAAAGAAAAGGCTGGCTGCTTGTCGGTTCCTATTCTCTGGTAAGATAAATGAGACCTTCTCATTAGTTTTATTAATACTTGTATTCCTTTGATTATATACCTGGTGTATTCTTATGATTTTCATTCATTCATACTTGCCAAAATAACGCTCTACCTATAACAGAACTTACAATCAAGAATACATTTTTTTTCGTTATAAACATAAGCGTGATTTTAAATGAATTTGATAAAATTATCAAAAGTTAAAAGCCTACAGTGAATAACCCATTCACTGCCCGCGGTGTTCTCCGAAGAAGAGGGCAGTGGGACAGCGTACATGTGCAGCATATTATGTGCATCATGGGCACTGAAGCTTTTTAGAACTTTGATAATGCTTTAAAAAAAACCCAAACCAAGATTTCACCACATAAACGAATTAAAACCAAAAACTCTCAACCCACCATATCTCTTAAGAAAATAGGACAGGGATCTATGAAAACAATTTACCAATTTAACATACGAACCCTACTCTACATTATGAATTTCTCGCATGCATAAGCAATTCAAAACAGTGAAAATAGAGGCCAAGACAAGAAATTCTTCAAACTAAAACTCCATCATCAGAATTGGCTTACAAACTGAACTATTCGTATCATGTTAAAATTGTCAAATTTCGGTGTATTTCAATGGGTGATTCACTGACCGCTAGTACGCCAGTGAGCTAAGCCTCATTGATATGTATCATTAGATACGTTATGAAGCCTGAAAATCGTGCATTGTTTTTTCGCATCTGACGGTCAACAAAACAATGTCATTTTCTTAATTTCATTTCAATAGCAACACATCTGACGTGTGACCTCACTCTTCCACACTTGATTTCCTCGCGGTCTCTAGCACGCATGGTGTAGCTTGTTTAGTCGTATTTGACAGGCTACTTTGGCAATCACTATTCGGTGCTCCAAAAAGCACGTTCAATTTTACTGTCGACTCCGACTACAATGTCGTAATCTTCAGTTTCGTACGCGGCCGAAGGGGTTAAACCATGATGAATGCATTCAGGCAGCCTAAAATCTTTCATCACCAGAGTTGGTCATACCATCTCATACGAAAGTACATTTTACTCAAAGCTAGCGGCGTATCTTACGATATTATATCAGTGAATTAAACGTCAGTGACTTAAATCTACCATTGGCTCCCTGGATTGCCAATGGATCACTCTCTTTCCCGGCTTTTTCCAGGTAAGCCCATAAACTTTGTAACTTCAAATCACTGAGCAAATCCACTTTACCGTAATGAGAAATCGATCAGAACTCAAAAGTACTAAAAGGCAACGCGTGTAGTGATTAATTCCGGCAGTGTTTGCGGTCGAAAGGTTTTATATTCGCCTTAATCGCCTCCAGCCACGCCTCGCTTTAATGTATGCTAGCACCTTTTGTGGTACTCTGTCAGAAAGATTTATACTCCCTTCATTTTGGAAAAAATGCTAATTTGTCAGGTCCAAGTGCGTTGGACCTTACAAATTGCCTTTTCGAAAAAACGCATCCGTATGATTTTTTGTATACGAATATTGACTATAATCTTTCATGTGCTGCGCCCAAGCCAGGAATTGCCCGCGACAGCCGCGACTTGTCTAATGAGATGAGAGATCCTAACCTTAATAATATAAAGTCTGAAAGACGCCCAAATAAGGGCACATTTCTCAGCTCAATTGGCCTTTACCCCAAGCAAGTTTGAACACACTCATTCTGATATGATGACAGGTTGAGGTCGCAAACAACAAGTTTAAATAATTATCTAATTCTTTCTTTTATTAGTATTGAATGAAGTCGTTTACCGCTTGACTTCTCTGATAACCAGTCACTTGATATATGAAAGATGGTCAACTGCAATACCTGTACTTCTTTGGCAATATCATGACTTGAACGATGTCGCTGATCGTTTGCCACTTGACTTTCTAGCAACCATAGTGAGTATTTACAGATAAGCTTTCTAACATTGTTCACGCATAAACTGTGCTCCACGCATAAGCGCTCCAGTTAGTGGATACGTTCGCACTCTTGGGGCGTTACGGTGCGCGCTCCGCTGTGAGCGCTCGAATCGGTGGTAGTTTTCGAAACGAAAATCTCCATCGGTGCAGATGCGCAGAGCACAAATGGTGACTGAACGTAGTGGATACCCAGCTTAACATGCACAAAAATGCCTAAAACGCCACCGCATGCAAATATTGTCCCGTTGAAACTTTTCTAATATTCGTCTCACAGTAGAGCCAGAAACCACAAAAGGCAAAAGCCCGCGGACATTATGAGTATCCTGACTCCAAGTCATTCCGAATTCTGGCTGAATGTGACCAAAATGGGCGACATTTATGTACAAAAAACGGTAAAAAAAACCTTCCCAACATATTATCAACATACGAGTCACTGTTCAATTTTTGTATGAAAATGGCAAAAAAACCTTTTTTACACACTTCACGGTAACCACATGAATATAAGAAGCCATTGAAGCACAAAAAAGGAAACATTATTTACCCTCAAAATGGGATGGTGAAGATAGTAGTAACTAATATTGTTTTAATTATCACATCTGTCACCTTAATTTGATACTATAAGGGCTGATTTTTCAATACCTAGATAACTTTTATCTGAGGAAATAAATATGCAATTTGACAGATATTGTATTGAAAATATGTCATAACGCCATATTTATTCCTTAGATAAAAGTTATTTATCGATTGAAAAATCAGCCCTAAATCAAGTACGAACCCTGATGACTTGTATCAGGTCAACCCTGACTATTTTATTTATTACTATTATCGGGGGTTAATAAATAATTTCAATGTCTAGTAACAAACATCATTGAGTTAGATCGTTAGCGTAGCACCGTAGGCATGTGCTACGAGCTTCGTAGAACCAAAATTCGTAGAGCCTTCACAAATCCTTCGTAGAGCGGAAGTTTTAGATTGCGTCTGATTGGTTGTTAGGTTTCTCTTTACTGATCATAAAACGTTGTGCTATATTAGAAAATTAACTATTAAGGCTCAGAGGTGTTCTAATTATAGGTAGAACTACAATAAACAAAAGCCGCGTTGTTTGAGATTGTGCCTTAATTGTCAATCCAAAGGGTTTAATTTAGGGAAATCAAAGTGTGTAACATTCTTGAGCTTCGTGAGCTCTATACAATGCAGGAAAATATGATGAATATGCCATTTATTAAATTTGGAAGATATTTAACATTACAGGGCATTCAGGATGTAGATCACTAACTAATAAAACACAAACTCGTGCCTTATGTATGTTTTGATCTGAAATGTCCAACGTTCTTGATACTGCCGTGAGCCTGTTTATTTTTTCTAATGTCACAATGAATAAACTTAGGCTGGATTCGACCAAAAGTCATCTTACTCCAGAGTAACTAGCCGACATAATTCGAAATACAATTGTTTAGAAAGCGCAACCGAACAATATTATGTACATAGAAATTAACCTGGTTCTAAGGTGTCAACTTTAAAATGTCAAAATTTTCAAGTAAACAGTAGTTTACTCTCGATTAAAAACTTAATCCAGTTTGGTCGAATCCAGTCTTAATAGATAAAATGTAGGTACTTATGTTTGTGACTTTGATTACCCTGAGTATTTTTATGATCATTGTTAACCTACGTGTTTTTTTTTTACATGACTGTGTTCTGTCTGCCCACTGCAAAAACAAATTAAGAAAAAAAACATTGGTGATTGATATTTCAAAAAGAGAGCTACAAAACTTCATGCAACTATTTTCAAATTTTTGTGTGCGGGGATAGACTGATAAAAATTCAAACAATGCAAACAAAATTCACAAAAATGATCCGGTTACGCATAAAACGGTACTCGTAAAATAAATTGCGAAATATCGGCAAAAGAGTAGCGTTAAACCGGTAAAAACCGGTATTGTCCGATTTTATGCCTACCTGATAGGGATGGGACCCGATTTATTGACTTTAAACCTTTATGTAGTGCCAGATTCCAATTTACGCCCTTGTGCGTACAGGATATAGCTCATTTTGAATAAGCTTAGTTATTTTGATAGTAACTACAATAATTTTACTATTTAAACTTTCTAAACATTAAAGACCGGCGACCCTATTCTCTTACCACATATCAAACCTATTTAAAAGTATACTTACTTACAACTGACAAACTTTCACCTCAAATGTGCCTTTCTAATAATATTACCCTCCATAAAAAGACAAAAGGAAAACATCTGTAACTACAGGCGAATCTCTTGAAAATTAAGTAAAAATATTTGTACACCCCATATCTTTAATCTTGATATCCCTTTCCATCCAAAGGTTGTCTGGAATAGATCGCTTCTAAGCGATAAGACCGCCCATTGTGCAATTACTCATTAGGTTATTTACATAATGCTTTTTTTAAGTTGTGTGCAATAAAGAGTTTTCATTTATTCATTCCTTCATTCATACAGGTCAATTAGTGTAACACATTTACACAAGGCATTTATTTTAAATCGGATACATTACATTATGGTCTAAGCTAAGCATACTATATAATGTCATGTCACGTACAATTGTATTGTGTTCACGAGAAGACTGATATTATTTGAGACAAAACATTGATCAAACAAAACCGGTAATGATAGAGCTGTACCGAGTTTAAGCTACACACCGGTAAATGTTAGCAGATTTTTCATTTACTCGCAATACAAAAGTGCTAATTGTTTTTATTTTGGGGTCGTCCGATAAGCAATTTATTTTCGGACTTACCTATATTTCGGCGTTTTATTTTGTGATGAGTTTTATAAGTGCCTTTTTCATATATTTCGAAAAGTTCCTAAGATTGCGTTTTTTTTTTTTTACTAAAACGAAAGCTCTAGTTTTTGGTAAAACGCGTACACTGGCAAGACTCTGTGGTGCCTTCCGAAGCAGGGAGTCGCAGCTCGGTATGCTGAAGAACATTATAAGCGTCCTTGGCACCCAATGTGTTAAAAAAGTTGATATTTTAAAAGTTAAGGTTGTTTATAAAATATTATTGACTCAAAAATATTTTGTTGGACATTTCACACAGCGCTATTTCTCCCCAAATTAAACAAATCTTGTACTTTGGGAACCAGATAACTGATAGAATCCATATAAAACATACATACATAAAACACGCCTGTTTCCCATCACAGGGGTAGGCAGAGACCACAGATCATATAATATACTGTTTTAAATATACAAAGATAAAATATCTATGTTCATCACATAAATGTTAGTCCTGGGTGGGGATCGAACCGATGACTTACTGAGAAGACAGAGCCAACTAAATCGATAAGTAACGATTATATTTTTCGTATTGAAGTCCGGAACCCTAAAAATATATCGTCTCGTTTCGTAACTTTTAATCGACATATAAACAGACGCTTCATAACAGGGACAGTCTAAAATGTCGCATAAAAACCTGAACGTAAAAACATTACTTTCTTAACAGCTTACACCAACAATGTGTCAGACAATAGGTTCTGAAACTTTTCGCTGTGAAAAACTGTAACTATTCGACGGACAATGTAGGTATTTAAATCTGAGTCTGCAAAGAGACCATTAAAAAGTGCTAAAACAGAAATCAACGCAGACTATAAAAAGACCCGACGTTTGTGATGTGGGATTTCGTGGTAATCTGTGGCGAGAGATAAAAACTGGATTTTCTACTTATTTTAACATATTTTAAGCTTTACATATTTTTAGGGCACTGTTAGGTACATATTTTTAGGACACTTGACTATAGTTAATAGTAAATTCCGAACAGCAGAGTCATTCTGTAAACTCACTTCGAACGTCGAAGAGTGAGATTTCAAATCCGCTGTGAGATTTCAAATTTCGTATTCGAATTTTGAATCTCATAATAAGTACATTCTTTTGTATTTAGTGAGCTCGGTCACTTGAGTAAATTCGAAGTGAGTCTACAGAATTACTCTGCTGAGCACAAAAAAAACAATTTAAACGCCTGTCACAAGTTCACAACTCACAACGTACTAGCTGTCATGGCGAACTTCATACCGCCCTAATTTTTTCGTGTATTTACGTGATGAACGAACATAGATGTCTGTTCTGTGAATCGAACACGCAACATTCTGTACTGACCACTGCGCCATAGAGGTGGACCTCTATGACGCAATGTGTGACAATTGTATTGATAGATTGTAATACAAGTGCATTTAAAAAAACTATTAATCAATCTTGTTCCTAAGTACAAGCTTTTTAGAACTAGATACTCGTATATGTAATTTCAATACCTTTTTTTTGTACTGCGTCCGTTTACAACTTGTCCCCTACGCCGAATGGGCGATATAATACGTTACGGGCGTGATTACCGGTCATAATAAGGTGTCCGGATCGACCCGAGCTGGCTTCACTGTCGCTTTTACGGGCTATGAAACAACTGAGGATTTGATAAGCGAAAATACCTAATATTGAGATAACGCTTAGGCCTTACCTAATTCTAGATTATAATACATTTACTTATTTTAAACTTTGAAAACCTTGAAAATCTTTACTTTGAGTAGTAACACAAAGACAGACTAGACATTGTTGTTTGTTCCTGGGGGAAATATTGGGCCTGTTTTCATTTTGTATAAGTACCTTAGGCAGAATATAATGTGAGATTGAATATCCACCGAGTACCTACACACTTTTAAAGCTTGACATACCTACCTACCCAAAAACCACTATGATATAAAAGAGTTGACTTCAATTGCTGTGTATTGTTCAAACTAAATAAAAACCGGTCAAGTGCGAGTCGAACTCGTACGCCGAGGGTTCCGTACCTAGCCATGGTGCCAATTAAGCTAGTCTGCTTAATTGTATGAGCGCCCATACAACTCGGAGGACAATTTTAACTGGCGTCAACTATGTATGTATGGGAACACCCTTTAATTTTCAACTTTTTTAACTGTTTGGAATGTTTCCTTTATTTGTGCTATAAGACCTTGCTTTTTGCCAAATTTCGTTATTCTAGGTCAACGGGAACTACCATTTAGGTTTTCGACCCAAAACCTCTAGGGTACTTCCGGTTGACCTAGAATTGTCAATTTTGGTTACAAGCAAGGTCTTACAGCACAAATAAAGGAAAAATTCTGAAAAATAAAAAAAGTTGATAATTAAGGTAAGTTTTGGTACTCACAAGTTTTCACGAAAACCTAAATTTGCCTATATCTTTTTATAGTGTTGACTCAGGACCTTGATTTTTATACTCACAGTAGGGATTATAGACTTTAGTATATGGTATAAATTTCAACTTGCTAGCTTTACCCGTTCCTGAGATAATCGATGGTGACACACGGACAGACGGACAGACGGACAGACGGACAGACAGACGGACAGACGGACAGACGGACAAGAAAGTGATCTTATAAGGGTTCCTTTTTTACCTTTTAAGGTACGGAACCCTAAAAACGAGAATAACTTACTTGCTTTACACGGATCCAGTCCTAGATCACCAGAGTCTTTAGGCTCCACTTGCATAGACAATAGTTCTTCTATTGTAAACTTATGAGATTCCCCCTTCCCCTCTGCAGAGGCTACTTCGATGATCGCGCACACTATTAACGTCATTACTGCGCCGACCGCCAGCGACGACGCACATCTACACCGACACATCTTCATTTTTATCACTTCACTAACACTATGTCATAGTTTTCTGGGTCATTTAGGTATCTGAAACAAACGAAATACAAAATTAGGTTCTAAAGTAAGTAAACTAAGTTCCTTTGAGCCTAAGAAAATTTAATGATGGAGACATCTGTAGGTACTACGTTCCTAATTTAAGTTCTTCCGAATGATCTAAAGATCTACATTATGTTTATTTCAGTCTCAAGAATTTTGAAAGATATTTACTTTTTTATCTTACTCACTTTCACGTGAACGTTGTTTAAGGTAGGTAGGTACTTAATAATGAAATTATCCTCAAAATCGAAGCATTGTAATTATATTTATCAACGTCAATGAACTTTGCATGTTATAGGTAATACGTAATAAATAATGTTTAAAATAACTTTATCTGACTCTTTGCGTTTCATTTCAGAGTGAAAAAATTACATAATACATGACCTTATGATTGGTTACTTAGGTACCTAATATAAACCGTTTTATTATCATTGATTGTTTTATGCCGTTTATATAAGAGTTATGTTTGTCGTAGTGATATTTTTATTTAAATCATGTTAGTACGTTTTTGTAAAAGTTTTTAAATGACTTCTATAAGTATTTTATTCGTTTTTATTTTACTTCACCTGTTAGTTAGTTCGTTTGTATATTTGAAACACCTACTGGAACAAATTCATAGAAAAAATATATGGCTACGAACCGTCCAGATGACTACGCTACGTAAGTACAGAAAAAAAAACATCAAAATCAGTTAGGTAGATACCTACATTAATTAGAATGATTAACACACGCTGACCAGAAAAATAATGATATTTTTTTAAATACTTACAAAATTCCCATGTGATTAAAATTTCGAAAACCTTTCGTCTTTTGAAATTGACGAAACCAAATAAGTTACTTAATCGAGCGAAACAGAAACTTACCAAATTTGGAAACTTTCATTGAATAAACTAACTTTTATACCTTTTATAGGTAACCTATAAATCAGAAGGAAGGACGTGGACATTTTTCTTTTTATAAAATGATTATTTCCAATGAAACAAGGTAAATAATAAATACTCAAAGAAAAAAGGTTTCCTCTTTTCAAGATAGTAAATCTCCGCCACCTAAAGTTTACTAATTCTTAGCCGTAACCGACAAGGGTACCAGGCAATATTGGTCTTTGAAATTATTACGTTCCTAAGTATTTCAATTTATTGATCATCTTCGCATTCGGAGATTTAAAACTTCTACCTTGAATTTTTTAATTTTAAATTGAGGATGCAAATGTTAAGAATATAATTTTAGAAAAAATACTCATTGTTTCAGGAACGGTAACATTTTGTTTTAAATAATTTTATTTTAACTACAAACCGCCAATATTTCTTCAGTGTCTACTCTTATTAGTTTTCTATTGGTACCTAACCTGTTTTAAGTTGTTCTTTGTACAAAATACCACCCATATGGTCTATCTATCGCACCTTTCACACTCATGAAAACACAATAGCCGCAAAAGGGTATCCTTTTAAACTCTATGTCAATTCCACTAGCGGATCTTAATGATGATGATGAAACTTACCCAAGTTCAACCAAGGAAGGTCTGACAGTAACTGTGTCCTAGAAACAATTGAGTCCGCTCAAACTATCCCGAAGTTATGAAACATCCCGGACTGGTTCAGACAATTTGCCCGGCCACCAATCACTGCGACAAAGACCTTATGGCCTAGTTTTCTGGGAATCTATTGCTCCCATTTACCAGATTTGGCGTGCTTAATTTAAACGAAGGAAAGGCTTTATCGCTTAATTACCTTATTATAACTTGTTACTAAACTTTCGTGATTTGTGAACATAATGATAATTAATATTATCACGGGATTTTATCGCGTAAGTATCTTTTATTTTCTTTTCTTTTCCCGACGTTTCGAACACGTTACAGCGTTCGTGGTCATCCCGTGACACGGGAAAAGAAAATAAAATAAAAAGAACGCGATAAAATACCCTAATAATTATTAAGTATCATTATTTTATTATTTCCCGTCGTTTCGAGCCGATCGTGAGATGTCTACATCGCAAAGCTTTTAAATCTTATATAACAGATTCTTCTTCAATCGTTGTCTCACTGTCTTATCGAGGTAAAACAAGATTACGACTGTATTCCCAGAGCGACTTAGACATTCTCTCAAATCCCACTGCTGGGCAAAGGTCTTCCCCATATCTCTCGAACCATTCTTTCTGCTGAATAGCCCTACTCAACATTATTTAAAAATCACCCATTCCAAAACATTCTATAACCATTTTCCTCTCAGAAAGGCGATAGTTCAAAAGAAAAGTTTGTCCATCAAATGCATTGAAAGCTTTGAAAATAAAATGGCAGCACTATCGAAGTCGCTGCTAACGAAACCGAAACTTTATAATAACATTGAAGATTCACAATTCACCACGGGAATCAAGGCGGCAACTGCATCATTTTATTGCTTTCCGAGTTTTCAGCTCTGATTTCCTCTATTCAGTCTGCGAATGCTGCCTTTGGTGGTCTTCCATCTTTAATTTACCTTTTCAAAGACATATGCTTCTTACTTCATACGGGACCAACTGTATCATACAGTTTTGTCGAGTTGCGTGTTGTCGACTTAACTTTGAGCTAGTATCTCTGGGAAGTCGTTCTGAACATTATCCCCCTTACTTATGAAAGATGTTTAAAGTTGAACACTGGTTGAACAACGTCCTGTCTCTGTTTGTCACTACCCACAAATAAAGACAGGACGTTGGTTAGCCAGTGTTTAACTTTAAACATCTTTCATAAGTAAGGCCCTATAGATTCAAATCTCAGCAATGACTCAATGGATTTTTTATTTGAGTAATTTTTATGTAAATTAACATAATAAAAAAGAAAACATCGTAAGGAATTCCGGAAAATATATTGACTGCCATATTATTGACTGTCTGTATGTATCTGTATAAAGACGCCCGAAGTGCAAACGGTTGCTGAATCTGTTGCCATCTCTTTCCATCGACATTAGAGCAAGACAAAACATTTCCAAAGTTTAGCTGAATTGCCTTATATGCCCTACATAGAAAAGCCTAAACACAAAATTACGAAAATACCTGAACAAATTGTAGTCCGAAACTAGTTTCTAACAAAAAATTAGAGCAAATCTGTCTACCCA
Source organism: Camptogramma bilineatum (assembly GCA_958496255.1). Classification (NCBI taxonomy): domain Eukaryota; kingdom Metazoa; phylum Arthropoda; class Insecta; order Lepidoptera; family Geometridae; genus Camptogramma; species Camptogramma bilineatum. Next base: position 14,033,157 of record OY292458.1, on the reverse strand, counting down.
AGGCTAATTCCCTCTCGTAGGCCAGTTCCAAGAATATAAAATGTATTTTGTCGAATTTCGTCGGAATTCCCAATAACAACGAATGACGAGAAGTGGATGAACTGCCGACAAGAGGTCATGAGCATTCGAGATAAAGATATCCTCGTAACCTTTTAACTAATATTTATTTCATTTAGTATTGCCATTCAGTGTCGCAATAACATAATGGAGGCCTAAGAATATGATCTCGGGTCTGGGTATTTTTTATGTAGGTAAATGTGTGTAGGTATTTACAAAAAAAAAATCCTGTATGTTCCTACTATTAAACGAGCAATATTTGTCTGTTTGTATTCACGTTCTCGAAAACGGCTCTAACGATTTCGATTAAATTTGCAGTAGGTATGAGGCTTTACGGGGGCGAAGAGTCGATCTAGCTAGGTCTAATATCTGGGAAAATTCGTTTTCTCTGCATTTTCCCTTAAAAGTAAAGCCTTGACCAAACCAAAGCGTTCAGCTAACGTTCGCGGTCGCGTGCAAGGTGGCGATCAGTTGTTGTCCAATCAGAGGACGCAACTTGACACCGATGATCATCATCGGTTTGGTTTGGTCAAGGCTTTACTCTTTCAAATGACAGCGACATACTCGTCGCTTTTATGAAACAAGAGCTTCAGCTTAATAGATTTGTATATATAAATATATGTTATTTTCCTGTTGAGAATGTCCAATTCTCTCAATTGTTTTGATACGTTTTGATCTTGGTAGATAAACAGTTCCTGGTCCTTTCATCTCCCCTCTTGTAACTGACAAATTATTTCCTAAAGTCACTTCTTTGGACGGTCATTGTGTCAATCATTTGATAACACCTCGTTTTCTCCTTTCTTAATAGGTACAGTACCTACTTCAAGCTTTAGAATGGACGTCGGTTATTTTCGTGTTTCCCGATAATTTCGACAGCAGTGTATGATTTCACAAAACAGAATGCGACAGCGCAGCGCAGACAGCGACCCCTTTTAGGGTTTAACTGTGAGGATAAGGACAGGATATTCCTACCTAGAACAAGAAATTTTAGAAAAAAATAAAGCCTTTAATTTACTACTACTCCTTGGGAGATGTCTTACACAGCGCAAATAATATAATGCATCACGTCTTCGCTTGCAATATTTGGTTTTATTAAAGTAGAGCCCAACATCCTAATAGGGCCCCAAGCACTCCTGCCACGGACCCCTTATGGGTCCATGGACCCCATGTTAAGAAACCCTGCCCTAGTCCCTAGGATACGGTAGTAGCCAGTAGTAATCTACTTTTTCTTTAAAACTAAGTGAAGCGCTGGAGCGTGGCGAGACGTTCTTGTGATAGATCGCTCAAGTTAAGGCCGTACCCTGAGCCAAGCACTGTATTTCCCTGTCTATACCCTCGATAAATAAAGTAAGTGGAAAGTAACTGAAAAGCCAACATGTATCGAATGCATTCTAAATTCATCTTTATTTTAACGAAACTAAGACAAATATTTGAAGTTTCACTCATCGATGTGCTAATTTTAGCTCTGGGTTACGTCTTCTACGTTCTCAATTTGGATGGGTATAATCGGAGGGCGCGTTAACGTTCCTCCCGGCTTTTAAGTCGTTATGCCACGACAGGGGCCTTTAGGCGGCCTAAAACTGCGTCTAGAGTTGGTCACTACATTATACAAACTTGCTTACTTTAAAATTAAGATTCCTTACTTTAGGTATATACTTCTCTCCAATGTTGTTTTATGTGTTTTGATTTATAAATATAAATAGCGTCGATGGGCTTACAACCTATCACGTATGGAATGCTAACTTCAAAACGTGGTCATGTACCAAATATGTATTTGGACATACCTCTGACTGCCCCCTTAGACTCGAAGGATCTTAAAAAATACCTAACAAGAACTGAAAGAAATTCCACCGCGCCTAATCGTGATAATATTTCATTTTTTTTTCATTTAATTTTTATAAATAAACACGATATTTTTGCTGCAGTTTTAACACCTAAATCCATGATGGAACTGGCGAACTCCTGTTCACTTTCTTCTATTTTGAAATCATGGAACTGTCCATTTTAGTAAAATACAATTCACTTCAAAACAGCATTCGCTCCAAGTACATACTCAATCAACACCTAATCAGCCCCAGTCTTTGACCTTTCAATCGATTTTGAATACAATAACTCTACTTTTATTCTCAAACAAATACAGACTCTCTTCAGTATTCGTAAAGCTCAGTTTCGCGCAAAGTTTTAGTGACTTGTGCTGTTTTACTTCGTGGAAGGATATAGAGCAGTGGTCATCGTTATCAGAAGTGATAAGTGGAATACATTCCAATAATGTACGCGCTTTCTTTGTATAATGTTCGCATTGAATGAAACTGTTTTTATAGATATAAATACAAATTCACTGAAAGTCATTGACATGGCAAAAGATATGAGTCAAAACCATGCAAAACTAACCCAAACACGCGTCTATTACCAACTGACCGACCACGTTTTCCACCTAGTTGGACGGTCGGATGTCCTTCTGTCATTCACTGAGAAGTTCCATTGAACAGGTCTTGACTCCATCATCAGATCAGCTCGCTGTCACCAATTATTACATTGTAGTCGGAACTTGACAGATTTGCCGAGTTTCAACTCAATCGGCCCATTTACTAAGGAGTTCTCTTGAACAGCTCCTGACATCAGATCAGCTCGCTGTTACTAAATATTGCATTGTCACAGAGAATCTTTATGTGTGCCAAATAGCTCAATCGGACACTAGGAGTTGGGTCAAAAACTTACAAGATTTGACTCGAACAAACATACATACATACACGTATATTACACACAATTGCAAGTTAATTAAAACCTGTATTTCTTTATCATGATGAGTCTAGAGGGAAAAGTCGTGAACTTGAACACACAGATCATGTTCAATCTCTGTCCAGCTGATCAGCTGATCATATTTACGGTAGTTTTGTAGTAAAACTGATATCACTTATCTGTTATTTTTATCATTTACCTCCTAATGAGTGTTTAGATTAGACCAAGAGTGTTTGGATCTATCTGTTTACGTTTAGTCCAATCATAGAAAGAAGAGACAAATAATGAAGGTTTTTATTTACCTACAAGAGCCGTGTTGGCCGATGGCAATAGTATCCCTCAACTTTCAATCCGAAGGTCGTGGGTTCCAATCCTATCCGTGCATCATGGATTTTTCGCTTTGAAAATTTTATTACGATAATAATAACTTGGTGACGGTAAATGCATTGAATGCATATTGACTTTGAATATATTTTTATCACCAACTTTTAAGAAAAGAAAACATTTAGAATCCATTCGAAAACGAACTACAAATAAAAAGAAATAGGAAAAAAGACCTGAAAAATATTCATACAAATTACAAAGTACTGTCGCGCATAAAAGCGTCGCTGGAGCGTAGCGCGTGTTTCGTGACAGTTCAATTTACGCACTGTCGAAATTAATTCGAATTCGCGTCGAGCTCTGGATGACGTGACCACAGATAAAATATTACCTGCTGAGGTATAAAAATGTTTACTTATGAATTTGGGACCTGTGAGACGTATGTTCATTTATTCTGTATAACGTTTGGGTCAGCTATAATGTAAAAATGGAACATATTGTAACTATTGATAAGGTTTTAATCCACTTTTTCATTAGAAAAAAATATTTGTAGCGGAGAGTAGCGTCAAGTGAATGTCACGCATAAGTGAAAAATAAATTGAAAAATTAAATAAAAGTGGTCTGGCATAATTACAAGATTACGAGAACTTTAAAAGGCGCTACAGAAGCTTATTTTATTGAGAAATTATTGACACAGATATTCTTTTTTTATGTTTCATTTTTTTAATAATAAGGACGTATTTTAAAAAATGTAATAATAAGAGAAAATGTTTTATTTATCGTTTATAAAAAAAAACATACAAGATTGAATTGCTCTTCCCACAAGACAAGAACATCGCGCAATTTTTAGAGTGACAAAGAGTGACGTAATCATTCCACGTCACTCGGCCATAAATTGTACGCGGTGTTGGCTTACCTAGTCACATTATATCACAGGTACTACGCATACCTAGCGTTCCTGTACAAAATGTAGATCTAGTATTCACTAGTTCTATTGAAGTGCCAACATTATGTGGAATACCTAATTGGGTTAAATCTTGTAGCGGGGATAGAAACATATTTTCAGTAAGTACTTTCTAATTCGACGTATATATATAATAATATATGCTAAGTAATAAAAAACGCACAAAAAATGCAAGAGTCTGAAGGACTTATTACCAATATTATAATAATGGAATCAAAAAAACGTTCCATTTTGAAGTTTAGATTCATACACCGAAAACCTTCTTATGCTATTATTTCACATTAGCACGGTGTTATTATTAAAAAAAATATATTTTGAAAATTACATATTTCTAAAAATCAAACACGTTTTTTTTGCTAAGTTAAAAGCTTGTTACGTTAAAAAGAACGTACCTCTTTCAAATAGTTGAATAAAAACTTTTTACCTTCTCCGTTTCATTTTAAAAAAGACGACTGTAACGCGAGCAGTAAACGCACTGTGATTTAGGGTCACCGCATCCTGATTATCCCAGTTTAGAGGTTAGCCGTCAGCAGTTTCAAGGATTGTTGCTGTCATCACATTGCACGTTTGTATTGTCTATGCTGCGTTTTGTGTAGATATTGTGTTATTGTTTAGTAAAAAGAAGCAGGTACATTTTAGATTATGCACATTTAAGCTATTACTGAAGTAAAAATATATTTATTTTGGGTCACGTCATGTACAGAAAAATCAAAATCTTCTTAATTTTTAGATTTTTTATAGGTAGCAGACAAGCATACGGCGCACCTTATGCGGTTACCGTATCTTAAGGACGCTTGCTACACCAAAGGAGTCACAGTCGTTTTGCTGAACCCCATACGTCTATGGGAAAAACCGCGGCAGGTAGATCGTTCTGATAGTTCGCGGGACCGCACCGCACAAGACCACACTGGCTACAGGGTGTGAGGATATAATAACATGAATGCAGCTAGAAAGTTGAGTGTGTCAATGTTTAATAGTAGATTGTTGCACGAGGGTTGAAAGTAACCTATTGCGGCACGAGATGGTTTGGCGCCTGAGCGTAGCGAGGGCGCTAATAGTTCGAGTGCCGTAATAGGTATTTCACCCGAGGTAAACACTCTGCTTTTCATTTCGAATATTAGGAAAGTAAATAAAAACCTGATTAGCTCATTTTATAAAAATCTCTGCTCTCGATCGACAAAACAGATAAAAATCGAATTGGTGCTTTAAAAAAAATACTGGCTGGTAGCTTGCCACTGAAAAAAACAAAACAAAAAAGGCGCCCACCTTTTTTTTCAGCCAGTATTTTTTGTCATTGAAGATGGTAAATATTTCAAGCTCAAAATCTTGTTTAAATAATAATAATTTAGTGAAAAGTAATTATTAATAACAATATTCATGTAATAAATTGTTGAAAAATATTTTTTATAGCAATTCTCAATAAAAAGGTAAAATAGAAATGTCAAATATTACTTTTGCTGTGTAAAAAGTTTCAACATGACTCAATAGAAATGTCAAAATAATATGATTTTTTTTTTAATTTGACAGCAGGGAAAATTGCCTCCCAGGGCGGAAAAGTACTACTTTCATCCCTCTGTTCAGGTAACTTCAAGCGTACTTTCCGTGTATGAGAAATGAAAAGAATATTTTTTAACAGAGTAAATTTTGCACTTCAATCCGACAAATTTTAATGATACGGGATGGAAAAATTCAAGATACGAGTTCGACTCCCATTTATCAGTTTTATTTTGGTTTATCAAAGCAGAACTTCTTGTTTGAAGGTTCTGTTTTGATTGGATATCGTGAGCCAGGGCGCTCTTGAAACTAAAAACGATATATCGTGCCAATTTACATAGCTCAGCTTATATTGGTAAAATGTTCAGGGTTCAGTTTCCACCAATAGAAGCAAAACCACGCTAAGGGTGCGTTTCCACCAGAGATGTGCGATGGAAACGTGTCGTGCGAGGATGTCTATCTGTGCTGTGAAAATGTGGGGGTTTCCACCAAAGCTGTACGATGAAAAGGTGCCTACGAGGATGTGTAGAGGATCTGTAAAAATGCGCATTAATGTGTGGTGCGAGGATGCGTTGTGAAGTTGTGAACAACACAATTAACACATCCCTCGCACACATCCCTCGCACACATCCTTCGCTTGTTTTGTATGCGCAAAAATCTAGCTCCGCTGAGCCGTTTCCACCAGAGCTGTGCTGACCGAGGCGATGTAAATGAAGCGATTCTATTGGTTCTTTACAAACACATCCCTCGCTACGCATCCTCGCACATACCTGGTGGAAACGCAGCCTAATTGTTAGATACCTTGTAGAGTAAGGCCCCAGTTTCGTTTTCCAATTTCGATTACTTATTGTGGAATGTTATGAACGAAGTTATCATATTAAATACCTGGGTTAATTATATATTTGAAGCAAATAAATTGAAAATGTTTGCGAATTCTTGGGTAAATAATTATGGTTATACGGTGGTAACAATCTACAGGCTCGATCGTTTTATACAAACAAGCCTTAGTAATTAGCACTATATTATTAACCACACGAAGAAACTTAATTAAGTTCACGATAATTAAGATTTAGATCTGTTTTGTTGCCAAAACAGTAATTACTTGACGGACAGTCAACTTCAGGTAAGTAAATCTAAAAGAAAACGTGTTATCTAACATAACTTTTTCCTACGTGGCATGACTGATTTTGATGAAATTTTATTTTTAGGTACAAAAAACCGACTTCACTTTCTTGATATTTAACAATTCTAGAAACACCTGGAGAATTTTAAAACAAATTAAATTAAATCGGTCCACAATTGACCAAGAAATCGGTGAACATGCTTAACCTTTAGTCTGTCGGGATTCCAGACACAATAGAAAATCAATTGTGTCTCGACCAGATCTGTGCTCCGACAGATAACCTGGTAAAAAACATCATACAGTAAAACATAAGAACCTTCTCCTTTTCTGTAGTCGGTTAATGAGATGGCAACCGATTTATCAACAATATTAGCTATCAGAGGTTAAATGCGACTGCTACTAACAAGGCCGTAGGTACCTATTTATTTGGTAAAATATAAAACTGCAATATTTTAATAAAAGACGTTTTAGATCATTTTTTTATTTTTATTTTGACATTTTAATGCTACATTTGCTTCAGTGCAATCTAAGCCACCTTTGTATCACTTCAATGTGGCTAAGTAAAAGTAAATAATAATAAAAATGTTTGTCACACAATGAACCGTATTCTAAAGTAGAGAAAGAATTGGTCGAAAACAATATCAACAACTCTCGATAAACTTTTAGGGAGTAGCATCCTACATCCTGTATTAATTATTATTTTTCTTAGTTCTTCATTTTTAGCTGACTGTACTTCTATAACTACCTATTTATTTAAGAACACCTCCCTTGTATGTACCTAAGTAATTAGGAAATGTCAACATTTGTGTATACGATTGTACGCACTCTGAGATTGACAAGGATGTTTTGTTGGTGCGTAATTAGACTATTTTATGATTTGAGTAAATCTTGGAGGGTAATTTAGTGCCTATTACAAGTTTAAATAAAGTTTCTAGAAAATCAAAACACATAGAATTGAAGTTTTAGGTTAGGTTAGGTTAGGTTTTAGGATTTAGAATACTTAGTACCTACCTAGTAGCACTTTACGTAAACTACAAATACCAGTGCAGAGTTACAGTAACATTTCATTTGTGAAGAAAACCTACTCTAACTTTTTCATTAGGTAGACAAGTGTTAATCGTGTGTTAGGACTTACTTCTGACTACCCTGACTACAACTGTAAAGGATTTCATTAACCATATTATCATGTCATTAATTGCGATGTTTGGGAATTGAGAAAAGTATGGTGGCCAAATTGCACTATTTTGATTCATTTCACCATAACTTTTTATTAAGAAAACGAAAGGTACTCATTTATTTTTTAATGTATTATCTGACGTTTTCACTTGCGATATTTAGCAATATTTTTTTGGTAAAAAAAACTTATTTGTTTATGTTGTGGTTCTTTAGGCTTCATATCCCATTACATACTAAGGCCTTTACATCTTTACTAGATGATTTATACAGAGTCAGGAGGCAATCTTTGCCTACACTTATCGGGACATTGTAGTGCCTGGAACAATGTTGAGATGGAGTAGCTTGCCCAGTACCTACACCATCCTCTCAGCTTAACCGGCCATATCCACAGGAAAGACATGGTCAATACGTGTGGGGCTGACTAAGCTGCGGGTTTCCTCACGATGTTTTCCTTCACCGTTTAGAGCTCGTGTTAATGCGCATGGCGTTACCTACATACATAAAGCGTCACGTTATTCATTGTTTTTGTTAGTTACTAATAATAACAGCGAACTTTTAGCTGACCTTTTGGTAGAGAAAAGATAACATTTTATTAACACTCAGTTGGCCATTTTAGACTTGACTGGTTACTACTTCACTCGTTATAATCGCTTAATATCGGTACTATCTACCAAATAATGACAAAACATCCATAAAGACAAAAAATAGAAGTAGTTGTGTAATGGGGAATCAGCTATGGCTTCTGAGTTCCCTACGACTCAACCATAGGGCCACATAGTTGTGCCGTAGTAGGTCCGGGTTGAGTCGTTGATACTTCAGTTGTGTAGAAGGTACCCACGGCACAACCAGTTAAGTTTAGTAGTTGTACCGTGGGTCCGGAAGGGGTACTGTGCTATTTCTTTTGTTACCAAAAAGTTTTAAGTTTTGAGTATTTTTATGAATTAAAAATGCTTCTTCGTTTTTTTTTATTATTAATTTTTGTACTACTGCTACTTTGAGCAAGAAACTTATTCTAATAAATAGACTGATCAACAACAAAGTGTTAGTAAAATTAAACAAAAAAACTTACAACAATTTTACAACACTTCACAATAACACAAGTACAGTCACGGCAAAAATCCCATTGCCGAAATTTCCACTACCGCGTATTCGAAATTCGAATTTGAATCTCGAGAAAAAAAGAATGGAGCGTGAGAGACGATTACGCGCGCACGCTCCCGGTGCCCAACTGATAACTTTACTGAGATGTTGGTCTGTTTGGGATCGGGTCATTTTGACCTCGTGTGATGTTATTTTGCAAAAATGATTCGTTGGTTGTATTGGGTTTTTTAAATCATTACATTATTTTTGGGAAGATTTGTAGTTGGGAAGAGTTTTAAATCCGTGATAAAAATTTTACTCAGAGATCTCTCTGACCAACCTCGTTTTGTCTTCTTCGTCATCTGACGAAGAAGAGAAAACGGGGTTGGTAATTATTTCTCGTCGTTTTTGAACTAGAGGCATGTACTTTTGTAGGCTGATAATGATTAGTTAAAGTTTAGAAATGGTCCTATCAGTGAGAATTTAGATTTTCTAACAGGCAGAAAACTTGACAGTGTCTTAATTTTAAAAGATTCTCATTATTAGACTATTCTTAACATAAATGTTTGTGAATTATAATATAGTACATCCATTATTCGAAATATCCAAACATTTTAAATTATTTCAAATTAAATAAACTTTTCCGAATTTAATCTAGCAAAACATAAATTATGTCCGTCTGTACTGTCTAGAATCCACGAACTAAATGAATAATCATCCAACTTCCGCACTGACCGTACCCAGCTGTCCATTTAAACGGCTGTCAAAAGTGTACTCATCTATCATTGAGTTTATCTCGGCGAAACAGAGCATAATTACTGGGAACTGTCAATAACATACAGATCTTATGAGTAAGTAGAATCGTGTTAGCTTATGGAGTGGGCATACGACGTTTTCTGCTGTGCGTTTTTGACCTGCGTGTTCGCATCGCGTTTGTTTGCACAAACGCGAACCGGGAGGAGGGAAACGTGTTCGCATCGCGTTTGTATCGATAAAAAACGCGCTGTAAAAAACGCAGTGTGCCCACTCCCTTATTGGGGTACTGCGAATAATGTTTAAATAAATGGTTGTGGGTTCGATAACTAGTACCTAGATATCAATTGATTTTTCATATCAGACAAATAAGTTATAAAACTTAAACGGTAACGGAAAACTCCACGGCGAAACCCGAGGCTTAGCTCCACAATAACCATAGTCTTTCCTGGATAAGATTGAGCTAAGATCACATTATCTACTCTATCTCACATTACCTACCTAATTATGTTGTAAGTAGATCTTATTGGTTCACATTAGAGATCTAGGTTAGGGTAGAAGAAGAATTACAAACACACACACACCAAAGTTTTATACATAAAGATGTAGTCACAATATCTATAGACTTATTCATCGTTAATGATTGTAAGTATTCCAAATGTAGAGCATGCACGTGCTTGTCTTTTGAATCAGCTTCTGTCAAAAGGGATCTTTGTTAAAACAGGCCAGGCCTCTGTTACACCAACAATACCAACGGTTAACGTAATCTGTGATTAAATATTCTTTCTGTATGCTGTAATTTTATGTTCGATCTCCTTCTATATTTTTTTTGTTAGATAATCAGAAAGATAGACATCAATGATTTATTTCTATAAATAATAAATTAATAATGCTGGACAATTCACACAGCATCATGTAGCCCCAAGCCAAGCAGAGATTTTGTTATGGGAGCCACATGATTGATACATTACTGATTGAAATTGATTACCTACTGATGATTGAACTTAGTCATTGCCTAGGAAAAACAAAATCAGCGGTACCTGTAAACACGTTGGTTAATTTCATGTCTGTCATTGTTGTGTTTCTTGATTTTTCTTAAATTTCCACACTTTTCTCATCTTGCATAAAGGGTTTATGGTTTTTGCAGTGCATTTTCAAAAACCATTACTAAATACCGTATCTGAACCTACAAAAACTATAAATTCTTTAAAATTTCTTTATTTCTGTAGTTTTTATCGAAAGTAATGAATCTGTGTCCTTACATCTTTTTAGATATAAAAATATAATTTAGCTAAACAACTGTTTATCAGTTCTATATTTTGGTGCACTTATACATAAAGATACTACGCTCTACCTGCTCCTAGGCAGCCTTTCCGGTTTGTTATTGTCATTGTGTGAAGGTTAGGGAGGGTCATTAACTAATTATACATGTACAATTATACATAAACAGTATGTATGTACCTTAAATATAAGCGCTCGTGGCGTAGCTTGCTTACGTTCCTGATTGATCGTTCAAGTTAAGCATCGTTGTGCGCGGTCACAATTTTTATGGGTGACCGCAAGTGGCATTACGAGCTGAGCGCTTCCGTGCTTCGGAGTGCACGGTAAATTGTTGGTCCCGGCTTTGATGTCATTAAGCCATGACAGAGACTTTTAAGCGGCCTTAAAACTCCGTCGCCAGAGTTGGCCACTTGCTCATACGAACTTACTTCCGTTAGAACTAACAAATATTATTTACCATGTAATCTCAGTGTAATTACATTTATTTTTAGAAAAGTTTTTACAATAGATAAGTAAACTGTTGAGTACCTAATTACAAAGATGGTTTTGGAAAACATACAGATAAGTACATAATTTACAAAGTAAACAAAAATTGTCAATTAAAGAAATAAAAAAAACCGTGTAAAATTTTGACCCTTTATTGCATATAGCGCTTACATAAAAAGTGTTAAACGATAAAAAGTGTGTAATTTTTTTCTAATCTCTTTAACCTTAGTTTTTACTGAATAAAGTGGGGCTTTTCAAAGGAAAAAAAGAACGGTTTTACGTAGCTCACATTTCAAAGTATCAAGTCCCTAAGGAAAAAAGAAGCTGACTGTCAATGGCTTTTACTTACGATTGACTGACAGATGAGAATTGATTCCGTGCAAAGTGGAAAGACTTGGAATGCTACTCTTTTAAGAGAAAAAAAACATAGGCCTTTACATCTTAGGTGATTTATAAAGCGTGAGGAGGCAATCTTGTACGAGTACCAAAATGCTTTCGAGTTTGCTTGCATAGTCGGAGACGAAAAGAGGTATTAGAAGAGTGATTTTAGATAAAAATATTAAGCTGAGTTGGATTAAATAAATGTGAATACCGTTTAAGTACAACTTGCAAATAAAACATATGCTTGGAACAAAGACAAAATTATTTGAATGGACATTTCACACAGCATTATGTAGCCCCAAAGATAGCAAAGCTTGTGTTATGGGAACCACATGACTGATATACTACCTACTTATATATGTTTTTGTAAATACATACATTTATATACATAGAAAACACCCAGATCCGAGACAAATACTTGTAGATCATACAAACATTTGTCCCGCGGCTGGGATCGAACCCGCAACCTCCCGAGTCCGGCGTCCGATGTTTTTTTTATAAAACATTGAATCCTTATGAACTACTAATGTATTTCATGATCAAAATAATGTTGTTTACAAAGATGATTATCTTGTTTCAAATGAAATACTTACGTGTTTTTGCAAGATTTTATAATTAATGATAGGAATAATATGTTTTTGTTTTAAAAAACAAAGTTCAACAAATCAAAGTAACCTATTTATAAAATGGATCTTTCATAAATACTCAATGGATAGAAGATAAAATTCACTGAAAAATTATATCTAAGAAGCTTAATAAAAGTTTTGTAAGCTCTTGTTTGTTCGTTTTGGGATATTTAATTTTCTAAAAATATCAGTTTCTCCCTTCAAAACATTTTATTTTCTAGATCAACAAAGAGAAATATTAAATAACATCAGCTTTTAACGAAATAACTTCAAAAATCTTAATTGAAAAGACGTTTTCTGAACCAGGCTAATCAGATCGCTTTCAATTGAAGCTGAAATATTTGGCGAAAACTGGAAAGGATGTAATCCCATAAAATTTAAACCATTAAATCGGCATCGTTTGGCTTGTAACTAATCAGAGCAAGGCCATGAGTCCAAGGTAACGCGTTCAAATCCGGCCAGGGTACAATTTTTGAGATGGTATTATAAAACTTAAAAAAAACACTTAATAGTTATGAAATATCTATCAATATAATAGGTAAGCACATTTACTGTAATTTAATTTACAAAAATATATTTTTATACAATTCACTACCATTTTTGCGTCTTTTACATATTTAAGTACTTAGTTCATGAAAAAGCTTTTATGATTCGTCGTCCATACTAAGTAAACTGAAACTACATTCACACCTAAAAACAATTGAACTTCACACTGTCCATTCAATAAAAGCTAAACGCCATCCAGGGACGATACAGGACGTAGTAACTACCATACATTCTGTGCCAGGTCCGATAATGCTGAATAATGGACTACCCTCGTCATGTGAAATCGGACATGAAAATTCGTAGGTGTATTTTGTATCGTTTGTGTTGGAACTTTTATAATGGGGTTAGGATGGGCGCCTAATTGCCGCTGACTGGGAATTTGAAGATAATATTGGGATAAAGGGTTACGAAAGGGTTTTTAATCGCCAATATTGGATGTGCCCGACACTATCCAACATTATAAAAGGTTTTTTACATAATGATCTCAGAATAAACTGAGTCATATGTGCATTAATTGGTGTAGGCAAATGTTAAAAGGTTTTATAGACCAGCGGGGCTAAAAAGGCCGTTTTAGCAGAATCACAATACGAATTGCAATAGTTATAAATAAATAAATAAGTTCTTGTCTAAGTGAAGTTTACTTCTGTGCTAATAATTGTGCTAATAATAATTTTATGAAAAGAGACGGCATATACTTAGTGCAATGACTGTAGTGATTCTGCTACGGCCTTTTTAACCCCGCAGTATAATAGAATTTAGATAACAAGTAGGTATACGTTTAGGGGGCGTATCATATAAAATAAGGACATTTGCCAAATACTTATGTATTCGGACATGCCTCAGTCTGATCTTGATGCAAATTAAAGGTTTCAGGGAATATCTATTACCTAGGTACCTACTGAGATAAAGTTGGGATTTCTAGACATTATTGTATGTAGGTTAGGTACCTACATACAATATCTAGAAATATATTATATGAGTTATGTTTTGTTGAACATGTGTAAACCCTCAAAGTTGGATGTCACTACACTATTTTGCATATCAAGTCAGAAATAACTTGTGATAAGGGTTGCCGATAGCATCCTTCGTACAAAATGTAAAGTTTGATTGTTTGTTAATGTTGTAGCTATCTACTTCATTATTTACATATTAAAAGAAAACGACACGAAAAATGCTCATATAAAATTTCATGATACTGACATTTCGATAGTCTTAGGAACTTACAAGTCCAATCGCCATCATTCGCAATCTAATCTGCGCAGCTAAAAAGGTCGCTAATGCAGATTCACAAATGATTTGCGTCGAGATTCTCGTATTAGAAATCACAAAGTTGACAATTCCGTACCGGCACAGATAATATAATACTATACTGTACCGGCAATATCATCATATTGTTTGACAGATTTGTGGAGAATCGTAAAATAAAATGGGCACCTATGAATTGGAATTGCACTAAGTGTCAATCAAATATTATTTATGTTTATTATTGTTATTAAAACATACTAAATACTTACTTCAAAACCAAATACTTATTTTTACAGAGTATTAGTAGTAATAATACGATGCAATATTAAATGAAAACCAACCGGGTTATTTTTTTTTTCGTGTGGCAATTTAAGGCCTAGCATGTGATTCTGCTGTGATTTGAATTGCGTGAATTGCGTACAATTCAGCTAACATTTGACGTACATAAAGAGGAATTGCTTTAGCTGAATATCAATACGAATCTCCCGTGAATCAGATTATTGTGAATTAGCTGAATATCAATATGAATCTCCCGTGAATCAGATTATTGTGAATCTGCAATAGCGACCTTTTTAGCTCCGCTGATTGTATACATTTATTGTATTAAATCATTTTTTGGATATTATTTAAGTAAGTATCTCCTCTCCTTGAAATTTTGCTGATCGTTTAAACCATAGTTTCTCCACCTTATTTTGCCCACCGCCCATTTTGAGAAAAAAACTTTTTAAGACCCCCCCCCCCCCCCCCCCCCCTTATATCTTAATCTCTACTGCCCCTGAAACTCTCATTTGAGAGTTTCAGGGGCAGTACAATCAGCGGAGCTAAAAAGGTCGCTATTGCAGATTCACAATAATCTGATCGCCCACATGCGATAATGCATTATCGCCCACGTTGAGTGAGAACCTATGGTTTAAGCGATGACCTTATTTATCAAGCTCAAAACATTTAAAACACTTCAAATAGCATCGGCTTTATAAAGTTTTGGTTCATTTGCAAAACGCGGGGTAAATGATATCTCATTCCTCAGTGGACTACAAAATGAAATCGAGCGAAAGAAACGCTCAGTTTAATCCTCAGTCTTTTAGATTGCGGTGGCCGTCATAAAGATTATGACCTCGATTGCTTGAGTGTGAATTTCGCTACGGGCACACCTGGACGCAATTTCTATGCAAAAGCGACGTCCTACCTATATTTACACACAATGTTAGTTTTGTACACAGTAAGGTTGTCACCGTATGAATAATGTACACTGTGGTCTCGGTCTCGTCGTCGCGTCTGCGCGTGTGGCGTGTTCCGTGCTCAAAGTCAGCTCCTCGCCAGCTCAAACTCACAGTGTCAATTCTATAAGTAGTAGATATTATTATCTGTTCTGTGCTACGGGGCTGATGTCTGCAAGATCTGCAGATATGTTTTGTTCCAAGATGTTGTGGTACAAGTCATCCAAGTCTCCATCAAGCCGAAGACAGTGGCAGATGGAGAAAAACCATAGAACAAGTAATACTTGCACGGGGTCACGTTCCTCAAATATGGGAGAACGATTACGAAGAACGGAGAAGGCTGTGGTAGGTACCTACTTGGTTTCCGAAACCCAATTCACGGAAGAATCAATTCAGGATGGAGATGTGGGACAAAAACATACAAAAAGTAAATACTTTAACGTCTGTAGTTACACGGTTTTGCCTGTAATTTGGCTCAAATTCTAGCTATTTCTATTCTTCCTTTTTCTGCTCGACCTAAAATAATGTGGAATTTCATCGCTTAAACATCACAGTATGTTGGTCATAGCCTAGTGTGGCAAAAATAAGAACTTCCTACCAGCATATATTTCAAGAAACTTAGACGTACAGTACCTACCTACGTGTATTTTACGGTAGTCAAATAGCAGTGGCTGATTCTTAGTAAGCCTTAGCGTTCATAAACTGTTTTCACTAGGCAATGAACTTTTATCTAAGGGCGTAAAAAATTAAAAGCTTCAGCGATGACTTAAACTAAGCCCTAAGCACCCATTTATGTGATCTCAGCGGGCTTAAAAAGGTCGCTAAAGCAGAATCATTGTGATTCTGCTTTAGCGACCTTTTTAGGCCCGCTGATCTTTGGACTTCGTGATGTTCTCGAATTAACGACTTAATATAAAAAATGTAAATTGGTTCACAACTATAATCTCCAGTTACTGCAGAAGCTTTTCGTAATCTTTAGGACCTTAAACTACTTTAAAGATGTTAAGGATTACACGAATGTGAGTCCAAACACAAGATTGACACTTGCTCACGTTTCCAAATTAAGCTAATTTTTTGACTGGCCTAGTCTAGAAAAGGTTTTTTTTTAAGGCTACCTCCGTCAAACCACTATGTGTTCTTCAAAAAAACAGAAGCTTCTAGAAGATGTCGTCTATGGAACCCCTTTTTTAGGCAAGGTGATTCTTTTCTCTATCACTCGTCATCTCACGACACTTTACACATGCATATTTTTATTACACAATTCATATTTTCTATGGCCTTGTATTGCAGTGTTCCGCAAAGGGTGTGAAGAAAAATAAGGTTACCTATCTCAGTTAAGCTACTCCAAATTAGGACCGCATATGCTCAACTAAACAAACTCATGTTTCGCATAAAAAATGATTTTTCATTTACGGTGTACCTCTAAAATTTTCCGATTTCCTAGATGTACCTTGAACACAAAAAGTTTGCAGAACACGGTTGTATTGTACTCTAGCCATTCTTCACCATTATTTTATAAATAATATTGTATCAAAGAAAGCTGAAAAATGTCTCTAAAGATGCCTAGAATTCAAAATCCGCTCCTAATGAGACGACAGCCTCACAGAGCTAAAGAAAATGAGATCGTAAGCTCAAAGTTGATGTCATTGAGGAAAGACTGGACGCTTTGAGTAAACTGATCTAGTATTTTGCAAGATTCTGCGAGATTCTTTCAAGTCTATCTTTGATAGAAAATATTCATTATTGTTAGGTACCTAAATCAATTACGGTGCTTCTGACTATCCCCTGAACTGAAATCAAACCATCTTGACTTTCTAAATTCTGAGTGGATGTTGACCGATCCTAAAGAAGTCCAATAGGTACTGTTGTAAGCCTATATTTACCTTTTTACATATGTAATACCCAGATTAAATATTAAATTTAGGGTTAATGGAACAATGTGAGCCGCGAAGTCTGCTGTCGACATGCCATTAATATACCGCTTAGTATCAATACATCGCGATTTATCGATGTAGCCAAACCACAAGATCGAGGTTCCATCGGCAGAAAGGCTGATATTATCGAATTTTATATCGAATAGACAAAAAGGACAATTATCAGTTAAATTGCGACGAAAAGTCCACTAGGTGCAACGGCAGACATCCACCCATACCTTTAAATATTCTTTAAGATGATCTAGGATTCTAGTGGGGTACCTAGTCAGTTTATGTAACAATAGGTAATACGAGTAACGACCACCATAAATGGTAAGTACCTACCTACTTTACATCGACCTCTGTGGCGCAGTGGGTGCAGGCCCTTCTGAAAGACAAAAGGTTGCGGGTTCAATTTCCGCCGCAAGGCGCATGTTTGTATGATCTGCAAATATTGTCTCGGGTCTGGGTGTTTTTCCATGTAAAAAGAGCATTTAAGTAGAATAACAGTCATGTACTTCGCATAACACAAGCTCTGCTTAGGTACTTTGGGGCTAAATGATGCTGTGTGAAAGGTCCAGCATGATTTATTGTTATTTGAGATTGCATACAGAAATGTTGGTCGTCCAGCGGCAAGATGGGCAGACGACATCGACATAGTCGCGGGCAAAAGATGGATTGGACTGGCGGAGGATCGTGACGAATGGCACAAACTAAGGGAGGCCTATACCCAGCAGTGGGTAAAGTCGGGCTGTGGATGGTGATGATAATGTTAAGTATTTATTATATTAGAGAGCAGCCCTACTGATCCAGCCTGTATCTCACATCGATACATGGCTGTGTCGACTGTTACCGCACTCGGCTCGCCTGCCGCTGACAGTTGATATTTTATTGCCCGCCCTTGCCCAGTTGACCGGCAAAAGGTACTTTATGCTTTCATGGTGCTTGGTTACTTGAATAGTTGGTTCAAAATGGAAAACAATGAAATAAATGTAATTCCAACGAAGTCCACTTAGGTAGGTTAACTTGTCAATTCCGCACTCGCATCGCACCGCATCACCTTGTTTAGATATTCTTTGAACCAACGGTCAACTACATCAACTCCTTGACAGCTTGCGATGCTGCGATCCGGTGACACTACGGATTTGACGTAGAGAGCGTTGGTTCCATAGAATTCCATACAAAAATACCAAATTGCACAAGCGGTGCGGTGTGGTGTGGGTATGAAGTTGTAGCCGACATGTCAACTTTGAACTTTGAACCAATTGGAATGAAAAAGTATCATTTTCACATCCATATTTCTTCATAATATTAGCACAGAACCAATAATAGTAGTAAGATATTGGTAAGAATGAAAGCAGCAAATAAAATGCAGTAAGAGTTCTCCGCTCGTCAAAAAGAGCTAACTACAAAGTTGGAAAGTTTCGAGACTTGTCCAGTGAACTTTCCACTCCGCGACCCTTCCGTACAGTTCTCTTGTTCTCAGAAAACGTGTATGTATACCTACACACTGTGTCCGGACTGTGCGATCGGAATTCGACAAAATATAGTCACAAGAACTTCACAATATTTTCTTCGGCCTCTTTCTCAAAGCTCTTTCAGCCGGATAGCTAATCGCGAAGTGCGGTGGTAACAGTTGAATGTACCTTCAATTTACCATAGAAAGAAAGATAGAAAATGTTTATTTAATTTACCATAAAAAGAAACATAGAAAATGTGTCTTTCCGTGGTAAATTAAAGGTTACCACCGCACTTCGCGATTAGCTGTCCGGCCAAAACTTTCAAAGTACTTAGCTCACAACTTGATGACAATGCATTAAAAAAAAAACTTTATTTTAGACAATTTTTTTATTGCTTGTTTTATAATTAATACAAAATAATAAGTACCTATTTAATACTTGATTCAGATCATATACGGTTACGTTACCGTTACTTACAACACAATAAATGTTACTAAATCTCATGAATGGTCAAAGTGATTTTTCTTCATTTGGGACGGAGCGACTTTCTTCAGAAGGAAAACCGTGAAACTAATTTATTTCTGTGTCATTGAGATTTTATGAAAATTAATTTTGTTTGAAGATAAACCATTTCTTTGAGGCAACGTCTTATGGCATGGACCCTTAACGAATCTAAAGAAAAAAACAAATTAAAAAGCGTTGTGTAGCGCTTTTTATCATTATAATTTCAAAGAAAGATAAAAAGCTAGAAAGGTTTCAAATTTAAATCATTTTACATTAAAATATTTCTATTATTTTACTTTTCGAGAAATTAATTAGCATTCGGTGAAAATGGGCTTTCACTTTATTACGTGAAAACCTAACTAGATGGAATATGTGCCAAATTCTTTTATCATTATCTCCATATCTATTTATCTATCCATAACAAATGTATTAGATAAATCAAAAACTCACATTCATCAAAAACCCCTCCCCGGACAAGCAGTCGAAGTAAGTATATTTTACACGGGAATAATGAGAAAAACATAGACACAGTAACATAACGTATCTGGGTTAATTTCCAAAATCAGCGTGTTTGGTTGATTGCTATGGTGCTTTGTAAATATCGATATTATTGCTTTTCTGTATTTTTATTTCGAGAAGGAGGTGTCTAAATAAGCATATTTTCATATTGGCCCCTGAAGGGACAGAAAAGCATTAATATCGATATTTAAGGGGCGCCATAGCGATCAACCAGGTACGCTGATTCTGGAGATTGACCCATCTCTACATGGCAATTACTCCAAAAAGAATATCAACTACCGACAGGGCTTGCATCGTTATTGCAATTATCGAATACAATATTTGTTGTGATTTCTAAAGAAAAAAAAAAAGAGTTAGAAGAGCTGATTTATTTTTTTTGAAGATTTCAAAATATCTAGTACTCCTCCGCTAATCTATACCTACCAAAAAAATTCGTCAAAATTTTCACGCTAAAGCCACAGCCACAGCCAGTTTCCACAGCCTAACCTTACTATGTCAGGTTAGTTAGGGCAAATCCGGGAACAGCATTTAATGACAAAAAGCAGAAGTACCTATTACCATAGAATAAATAACAATACCTACTTACTACGTAATTACTATTAGGTACTTAATTTAAATCCAGAAATAAAATCAATTCCGTTGCACATTTTCATGCGGTTTAATTAAATCACACCTCGTTTAAAACACAAAACACAGTGCGAGAAAAGTTTTTGTAAAATCCATTGAACAACAGAGTGCCTAGTACGAGTTTTTTTTCACCATTCGGTATCGACACCGTATGAGTATGAGTGTGACAGGGTATGCAAGTAGAGGAAGGCCAAAGAAGAAGTGGTTGGATTGTGTGAAAGAGGATATGAATGTGAGAGGAGTGGATTCTGAGTTGACGAATGATAGAGGTGAGTGGAAGAGAAAAACATGTTGTGCCGACCGACCCCACTTAGTGTGGGATATGGGCAGGAAAATGATGATGGTATCGACGCCGTAAATGTGGTTTTGTTTGGGATCAGCCAATCACAAGTCCTAGGCTTACTTAAGCTTTACGTTTTTGCCACTAATTTGATTTTTTTAATATTGGCGCTGTTCAGAGTTCCAAGTACGAGTTGTATCACTATTCGGTATCAACGCCGTAAGTGGATTTGTATAATGGGATCAGAACAGCGCCAACTAGTGGCGAAAACGTGAAACTTAAGCGTCAGGGCTTGTGATTGACTGATTCTATACAAATCCACGTAAACGGCGTCGATACCGATCAGTGAAACAAACGCGGACTTGGCTCTCTTACTTACTTACTCTATTGGCTCAGTGACCCAAAGTGAGTCTTGGCCTCCGAAACGAGAGTTCGCCACTTCCATTGGCGTTCCTGTCCATTGCTGTCTCTAGCCAGTTGTCGACTCCGAGGTCGCGCAGGTCAGCTTCTATTCTGTCGCTCCAGCGATACTTGGGACGACCAATGGGTCGACAGCCGTTCGGTCGTCCCAGGTATGCCCTCTTAACGCTGCGATTTTCAATTCTTCACCCATTCGCAGTAAATGGTCGAGCCATCGGAGTCTGAGGACTTGGCTCTCTGATACCATACAAATCCACGTTTACGGTCAATGTCGAGTAAAGAAAAAAACTCGTACTAGGTACCCTGAATAATGAATTGAACGAGCCTTTATTTGATAGTGTTGTCCGTCCATCAGATGCACCTGACTGTTCCAAAAATTAATGACAAAACTGACAACAACAGTGACACTCCTTAAATTGACTTTTACACAAAATATAATGAAAATCATTGCAACAGACTATGATAAATTGATTTATTTTGAAACATTGTCGGTTTTGTAGTATAAATATAGAAATACGATAAATCTGCACCAATGCATCATTTTATGAAAATAATTTAATTAACTTTCTGTAGGTATATTCGTTTATAAAATGTACTCAAGCCTTTGCGAGAGAGAGCCGTGTTTGCCGAGTGGTAAAGCGGGTCTAAAAATGCCGCCTGTCTCTTTTCATAGACATGAGCGTGACAAGAAAAAAACATAATAAGAATCAAATTATGGTTCATAAAAGGAATTGCGTAAGCGACTATTTAGCATTTCTGTACTTACATACAAAATAGAAAACAATGTACCAAAAAGTTGGCTTATTGGCCGCGGAAAAAATGTCGATAAAAAATTAAACCGACGAGTGAAACCATGAAACGCAGGTGTAGTAAATACCAGGTTGGAATAATCGGCAAAGTTGGTTGTGTAATTGAAAATTAATTCGTTTGGAACTGTTTTGGTATCGGTAGAATTTAAAAAGTGCTTACATTTTTTGAATGCAAATAACACTAAATAAGTAGGTAAAAATAAATCTGGACTCAGTCTTCTATCGTCCTTTAGAGATAGAAAACAGAGTTCCTTTTAATGAAGAAGTGTTATATGTTACTAAGTGTTTTTTTTTTCTGTTTCCTACATTGTATAAATAAAAATGTATGTTCACAAAATAAAAAAAACATCATGACTGTGGTACACCAAGCTGTGGTAGACATTATCTCAGATCTTAGCATTCTAGATCTTTTGAAGATGTCTAAGAGGATAGTCAGAGACATATCCAAATACATGGTTTGGTCACATTTTGCAGAAGTTAGCAAAACATTCCATAATAACATTATTTAGCATACGTATCGCATATTTAACTACAAAAAAAAAGAAACTTGTACAAACACAGTTACAACTTTGCAGTGTAAGTATTGGCACGTTTAAATACGCAAAACAAACAGAGCGTCAACTTATCTACATCAGAGCAATTACCGAGGGGAGAGATCAAAGAGTATCTTGTAGGTATCTAGCCCTTCGTATATCATAGGCCTCGTATCTCGTTAGATACGACACGTATCGCTACGTATGCTAAATTGACCGAGCCATCATAATATTCTTGAAATGCTACAAATACCGTCCATTTATTATTTTAGTGTTTGTGTTTTTCCCATTTGTAGGTACTTATGTTTTTTTTAGTTTATTCCCGCCCTTGCTTTTTTTCTTTTATATAAGTAGGTATTGTTTGTTTTCTGTGGGGGGTAGTCAGAGTATCTCCAAACACTCATGTGGTACATAATCCACATTCTGCTGAAGTTAACGTGACAAATTGCAAGCCCATTGACGATATTAGTAAGCTAACAAGTTTCCTCACGATATTTTCCTTCGCCGATTCTCTCTTGGTTTTTGAGCATCTATTGGAGATTAGCCAGTCGATAAACCGACAATAATTTGTGGTATGAATGGAATTTTAGAATAGCTTGGTGACTACTGGAAGCAACATTTACTACACTCAACAGGACACTACATTTTTAACGGACTTCAAAAAAGGATTCACAAAGTCGACTGTATGTTTTTTCTTACGAAACGAAAGATCCTTTGATGCACATATGGGTTCAAACCCACGACCTTTGAATTTTTAACTTAGGTTATGGAACAATTCACCAGATGTGCGAGGTAGTTGAAGGCCGAGTAAGGGATCTAAGAGAAAACAAGAAAGAAAGAAATTGGAGGTGGTTTTCTCGTGATGTGCCGATTTTAATAACATCATTTCTGAGTATCTTAGATTTTATAGATTGTTGTAGACTATGTTGGTACCACGTAAACGAAGTTAAGCTCGAAAATAAATGACATGAATGTATGTAATGTAATTTCGTAAGAGCTAACTCTGGTGAAGGAGTTTCAAGGCAGCCGGAAAACCTCCGTCATGGCTTAACGACTCAAAAGCCGGTACCGAAAATTTAAAGTGCCCAACGAAGCATGTAAGTGCTAGATTTGAAATAAATGAAGTACTTTTTCATTTCATTTCATCAATTTACCTGAGCATTTAAATTTTGATTTTGATTTAAGTAATTATAATTTTAATGTTTTGTCTAATTTTATATGGATTAATTATTCTGAAATAAAATCTTATCTTATCTTATCTTATCTTATCTTATCTTATCTTATCTTATCTTATCTTATCTTATCTTATCTTATCTTATCTATTTCATTTTCAAAACTTCGCCTAGCTCTATTAAAGGTAGATTGTTTCTCACGATGCGTTCATCTTCCATCTCCAAAAGAACACATAACGATGATAATGTTGGCCGTAAAGAAAACTACCTGCCTCGATTTAATCAAAACGCCAGAACATTTTAAGAAAACAAATATAATAAAAATGTAAATCGTAAGTAGTTTGCTGAGTCGTAAACCCACCCTGCCATGACTCATCCCCATCCCCTATTTCCGGGGCTTCTAATAAAAAGGGTGTGATTGCATTTACGTACATCTTGGAAAAATAACTGGGATGCCTTTGAAAAAACCGGTTTCAAGCTTAATATAAATAACGGAGCTGAGAAACTTCTTGCAAGACTTTCGCCCGAATAAAGAACGATCACTTCCGACAAATTGTTTTTATTTTTACAATGAAAGCTTTGAAATTATAGAAAAAGCTAATATCTACGTTTTATCGGTAGGTACCTTCCCAATTCTGCATTCATTAAGCAAAACTTCATAGAAAATCATTTTGTAGGAAGTAAGTAATTCGAGCTAAGAATTAAATTAATAAAAATAATTGTCTATTAAAATAGCCCTGCTGCTGGTACAAAATGTCTAAGTAAAAACATGCTCTTTGGCTATGAAACTAAGCTCAAAGTTTTCGAAACTAAAAATAGTTAAGTAGGTACTATTCATCAACCAAATATGAATGTTCATAAATCGGAGTACTTTTGACACCTGCGCCCTAATAAATTGAAGGGTCTCGGAATGTCTCAAGTCATCACTCAACAGAAAGCAATTTTGAAGTCAAAAGATGATCTCTAGTGTCCGCGTTTATTCTCGCACGGTGATTGAAAAGGTGCGTGAAATTATTAATCTCAATTCGTCTACAATGTTTTTTAGGCAAAAATATTGAATTTAATAGGGGAAAGTGAGAAATTGTGAGAGATTATTTCCAGTCCATTGCGATTTTCATTCATTGAAAAATAATGCAAAATCAATTTAAGTTGAAACTATTTTCCGAAAAATTAACATAGGTAAAAAATTAACTTATTCAACCTGACAGAGTTTTGAAGGCTAATTAGCTGGTGACGCTCAAGGTAATTCGAGTCTAACAATCTTGTCACTCCCAGATTTAATTATATATCAGTCAGTGACACTCATGTCAGCCTCAAGTCACGCTGAACCGAATTAATAAGTGTCGAAGCGACAACTTGGCATTTTCATTACTATACCATGTTCCTGCCCTTATTTCACACTAATATGAGAGTAAAATAGAATATTCTCACAGCGTTTCCTTAAATTTTCATTACGAATAAATTTTCATTCAATCTGTCTTACATTTAAAAGTAAATTCATCATTGCACTGAAATATTACCTTACGAAGAAAATTATGTTCAATATTTTTTAATTAATTTAGCAAGTTCAACAGCTATGGATACAAATGGAATCTTTCTCCACACAAATAAAGCATAATTTACTTCAGGGTTCTAAATTGAGTTTAAAAGATTGAAACAATTGAAAAACGAATAGAATAATCCAATTAGTTTGGCAATAAATCACAGCCACGCAATAACATAACGCGGCGGAGGACCCTCATCTAGCTGCACCGCAATACAGCCTGCTAGGGCCACTGACTCACTCGCAAGGAATTTATTATACTAAACGTAACTTGAAGGTTCACTGATACAGAAAACGCGGTCTGCTTGAGAGATAAAACTTGGGCGGTGTGTTTCTTTCTAATGGCGACCATAATTTATGAACTAAACATCCCTAAATCCTTAGTCAATATCCTGAAATGAGATCACATACTAATCCAACAACGAGCGTGAAAGGGACAAAGCTACCACGAAGTCCTCTCAACGAGACCGACACGACAATCCTTATAATAACCAAGATTAGGGACGTATATAAGGGGGGGGGGGGGGGGTTTGGGGATCCGGACCCCCCCCCCCCCCTTAGCCCATTAAGTTCAGAGGAAACCTAGTCAATTTTTGTATTTTCGAACCCTTGGAACCCCCCCCCCCCCCCCTTAACAAAAATCTTTGTATTTTGGAACCTTTGGACCCCGCCCTTAACAAAGCTTTAGCTACGCCCCTGACCAAGATTGAATTATTTATATTATATATAAATATGAATTATAGGGCGGCTTCCGCCGCCCCTCGCTCTCAGCTTCATGAGCCTTTCCTTTTGTCCTTACATGCCAAAAGAAAATAAAAAAAGCCTACCTACCGAACTAAAAAAAGGTAAAACTTATTTAGTTGAGAGAGAGGGGGGCTTGCGCCGCCCCGTGCTTTCAGTTTCATGCGCCTTTCTTTTTGTCCTTATATGCCTGAAGAAAGTAAAAAAAAGTCTACTTACCTAACTAACAAAAGCTAAAACTTATTTGGCTCGGAGCGAGCGCTTTCAGTTTCATGCGCCTTTCTTTTTATTCTTATAATTATGCCCGAAGAAATTAAAAAAAAGCCTAGGTACCTAATTAGCAAAAGCGAAAACTTATTTGGTTGAGAGCGAGAAACAAAAACTAAAACTTATTTGGTTGTAAAGTTTTAGACATCAAGACAATCGTTTTACTGACTGGCCATTTTCAGAGATTTTAATTTGACAGGAAACATAGGTTTTCTTGATAATTCGTTACAATAAATTGGTATTCTGGGAATAAATCCTCGAGACGATTTTAGGAAAACATTTCTTGGGGTGTCACATGTTGCATTTTTGCTTCAAAAAATTCGGTTCGCTTTTCTCGCATATTAGCTTCATCAGTGTTTTACGAGCAAATTGAGTTATGTCTGAAAGCGAAATAGGAACCGACAATTAGCCAGTCTTTTCTTTGAGCACGTAAGCAAAATCAAGTGTCACATGTTGCATTTGTCATAAAAAAATTCGGCTCGCTTCGCTCGCATATAGAATAGGAACCGACAAGCAGTCAACCTTTTCTTTGAGAACCGTAAGCAAAATCAAGTGTCATATGATACATTTGACCGAAAAAAATTCGGCTCGCTTCGCTCGCATATAGAATAGGTACCGACAAGCAGCCAACCTTTTCTTTGAGAACCGTAAGCAAAATCAAGTGTCACATGTTGCATTTGTCATAAAAAAATTCGGCTCGCTTCGCTCGCATATAGAATAGGAACCTACAAGCAGCCAACCTTTTTTTTGAGAACCGTAAGCAAAATCAAGTGTCTGTTGTTGTCTTAAAAAAATCGGCTCGCTTCGCTCGCTTATTATAAGCTTCATGACTATTTTGCGAGCAGAGTGCAAACCAAGTTTCAAGCCCGGGACAAATATTTGCAGGAGGCGGCAAACCTTACTGGCCTAGGGCGCTGAATCTTAAAATACGCCTCTGCGTACAGTGTACGCGTAGCTACAGGTACAGACTTGGCGTTCTGGACACGCGTAACCTGACTACGCGTACCCAGGGTACGCGATATCTGTACGCAGCTTAAGGAATTCCATCACGGCCTACATAGGGCTCTTGTAGAGCCTATATAGAGCTGGGGGCTAAAATAGTCGGGACAATTTTTCTAATAAAGTGAATTGGATAAAAACATTATTTCGCTGCCATTTTAGGCCCCGCTGATTAGCTAAGTGTTAATTTCAGTATTTTAAAGCAATTTTTTTTACAGGTTTTCCTTGGAACTAGGACTAATGTTCGAGTAATTTAACTGCATTTTTTATTTATTTTATTTTACTGCAATTTAATTCCTTTTGTATTTTAAAGGTAAACAATAGAGAATTAACAAATATAGCTGATTCTAGTGAACAAAACCAACATAGCCGGACTATAGTCGTATTGCTCATTATACGGACTAAAAACATATGAAAAATGAAGAAAAAATGACATTTTTTCCTTCAATTTTAGTCCGTATAATGAGCAATCCGACTATAGACTAAATACATCTATTATACTTTGTTTATTTTTGCCACGATGCCGATGCACATACGGGGCCTTACGAAAGTTCTTAGGCCTACCTATCGATACTATCAAGACACAGATTACATAAACAGTATCACCGACAATAGTTCTAAATTCACAACTAGATGTCGCTAGTAAAAGTGTCCCAATCCTGAATCGCGCTGACGAAAACGCACGGCTTTGATTAACCTCCCCTTGCAAAAGCTTTCAATTCATACTTACCTGGCACAGGGGACACCGTGATCACAAAGGCGGTTCCCCCAGAGCGAGGCCCTACCATTGCACTGCGGTGGGGTTGACCTCTGCGATTATCCCTAATGTGGATAACTCGGGTGCGTTATTTTTGGTAGTGGGGACTGCGTACGCGCTGTCCCCCTCTTAATGTCACAAACATAACACCCTTAACAGCTTAGAGAAAATTAATTGACGAGCTTAGAATTAGAATTGACTTTCGGAAGTTATCATTTTAGGAAGTAGGCGTTGTCACCCTGAGGAAAAATTAAGATTGTATGACATGGTATGGTATTCTAATTATTACAAGCATTTCTATTCTACTAACCATAATTCACTTTTGAATGTTTGGGAATTCGATCATTATAAATGTTAGGGGGTAAATCTTAACAAACTGAACTTTTAGCAGGTGGTCCCTAGGCAATTGGGCTGGAACTTGACAGATAAGTATCTGTGATTCTCGGTAATATTACAGTATTATGCTACGTCACCATGTGTGTAGGAAGAAGACTCTACTGCACAAGTTTAGTGTGTTCTAATGAGATTTTACAAGTTCGGCCATTTTAATTGGAAAGCTTGTTTTAAATTATATAACTGGCCTTTTGATATATGATCCGTTTGAACCAGCCATTTCGAGCAAACTGTGGAAACTCCATCAAAGTGGAAATTTTTAATTAATCCTGGATTACTCTGGTTAGTATTATTCTATCTGTGCTCGGTGGCGTAACTTTAGAGGAAGTTGGCGCGTAAGATAGATTGTTTCTATTCTTCATTTTCAATTTACAATAGACTAGAACTTTTATATTGCTCGCAGATTGACTTTTATTACAGGTGTTCATAGAAAAGTGGTATTGTGCCAGTGTGTTTCTTCGAGGCGGCGATCGACATAATAATCCTTATTGTTATTGAATGTTAACTTTTGCAAAATATGGGAATGTGCCAAATATGGATATGCACCCTGATTTCTGAATCAGGGTGTTTCCTTCTCGAAATGTAGGTATTCTGAATTCGGAGAGTAAAGTTTCTTCGCTGAAAAAACGTCACCTTTCCGACTGAAATCATCGAATCGGATGCTAATTCGGAAGTCTGAATCAGCATGCAGGACGGGCCTCAGTTTTTGTTGGACTGGCCTCTCGGTTCGGTTCGGATCACGTTATGTTTGAAGGGCTAACCTACCTATTATTGCTGACTCTACATTGTAACAGGTCGCATAATTCAAATGATGTTTACACTAGCCTCATAGGGGTTTACCTACGTCACGGTTAACCTAAGTCATGCCCAATATGTCAACAGCCTCACCAATCGGTTTGTGTGATTAACCACCAATATACCTACTAAGTAGATAACATAGAGAGATAGAGCTTTGGAAAGACACGGAAGAGGCGGTACCTAAGCCTCACTGCATGACATTTTATCAACACTAATGAATTACTCCACTGAAAATATTTTACACTAGCGGATGCCCGCGGCTTCGCCCGCGTGGACTACTAAGTATTTTTTTATCACACGGGAACCATGCATTTTCCGGGATTAAAAGTAGATTGTGTCCTATTCCCAGTCATCATCTATCTATACCTTAAATTTCAGCCAAATCGTCTCAATTCATCCTAACTTTCGCATTTTATAATCACACCAATATTATAAGTTTGGATGTTTGGATAGATGGGTGGATAAATGTGTTTGTTCCTCTATAACTTCGCAACCACTGAGCCGATTTTGTTTTAAGAATAGTTTTTCCCTTTTAAGTACCAGAAGAAAAACATTACAGAACGCCAACTTTCTGAAACCACGATTTTGTAGCCCACAACAGCCATACACGTTCCAATCGGCATGATCAGATCATGAAGAATTGAAATTCGATTGTTTCGTCCAATCAAACGTTCTTGCTGATCCACGTCCACACACGGTCCATTCGGCATGATCAAACTGGCTGCATCCAATGGAATGGACGATAGAATTGATCGTGAGTGGCCGCCATTAGCATGACGAGATAAATTTCCATGAAACATCTCATGTTTTGATTCGCGATTATCGCCTTTACAACCTCCTAAAAGGTACCCGAAGATTTTGTTATTGAAATTGAATCACCCGAAGCATCCAAGTGAACAAAACACTCAATTTGACTGAGATCAAGCGCTTTATTTAAGCCAGAGTCAGCCAGATATCGAATGAAAACTTTTTAATGTCGCTCGGTTTTCGAGTTTACTTGCACCAGTGGTTACCGAAACCTAGTATAGTATTATATTATCTGTGCCGAAACTCAGAGTTAAGTTAGTAAGATCTTTACATGCTAGTATTTCTACCACTCAGAATAATATTGTGTTGATTTGTATTTACAAGTCCTATTCTATTAAACGAGCAATATTTGTTTGTTTGTTTGTATGTCTGTATTCACGTTCTCGAAAACGACTCGATGAAATTTGCGGTACGGGGGTTTTAGGGGGCGAATAATCGATCTAGCTAGGTCTCACATCTGGGAAAATTCGTTTTCTCGGCATAAAAATATTTACCAGTGCAATGTGGTACGTAATTTCACAGTAGGTATTTGTTGATACCAAAGTGGCCGAGTGGATTGGGTGTCCACCTTTCAGCCGAAGGCTTTGAATTCGAATCTCAACCAGCGAAAGTTTAGTTTTGTAAGTTTTTTTTTCTCATTCTTTTTGATTTTTTCTCTATTTGCACCCGAGCATAGTTAGGTCGCCCAGATATTGAATAATGATACCTACGGCTAAGAAAGGAGAAGGTGTTGAAATAAGTTACTATTGTAGTTATGAAAAAAAATTATGTTATGTTGACCCTATATAGAGTGAGAAAAGGTCAGGAAAAATAGAAATACGATGACTTACATGCTGTGCTTATATCCTAGCACTTAGAACTTATTTCACAGGCTTTTTAATTGAAAAGTTTTCACACACAGTTTTCGCTGAACCACGAGAATTCTGGCAAGCAAGTTTAACAAAAGTATACTGTATGATATTTTATCATGACGGCTGATAGAGGGAAATGGAAGAAGAATTGTGCCGACCCTACGTAAGTGGGAAAAGGACAGGAAGATGCTGAACCATATTTTGTTATGATAAATTGTTTGTTTTTTATTAGGTATAAACAGTAAGTAAGCTTGCCAAAGCTTTAAAACGCTGAAAGTCGTGAACCAATCACATGAGGCGTAAAAAGTCCGTACCGTCTAAAATGCTAGAATCAGAATATCAAAGATTTGCCAAGTCTACCCCGATAACTAGATTACACTCAAGGGGTGGGTTTTACGAACAATAAAATCTACCCTCCGGTATTTAAATCAATCTGAAACCCAGAGGTGCTTTGCGAAAGGTAGAGTCAATCGTTGTGATTATAGTCGGACTAAAGTTGAAGGGGATTAGTGAAATGGATCATAGATAATACAGGCCGGGTCAATGACCTTCTTGGTCATGGCTTCATCCTTCATTATCACGGTGTCCATAAGACTAGATTAAATAAATATAAATAATGCTGGACATTTCACACAGCATCGTCTATCCTCAAAGTATATAAGCAGAGTTTTTTGTTATAATGGGAACTATGAAAGATATAAGTACCTACTTACTACATTATTGACTAACATTTTTTGTAAATACATACTTACATAAATTATTCATAGAAAAACACTGACAGACCATAAACGTTTGGAATCGAACCCGCAGTCTTCAGTGTTTCAGGCAGGTCTTTGCCCACTGCACCACAGAGTTAGATTTTTATCGAAATTGTATATTTTCAATCTTCTTCTTTCGTATGAGCAAGTGGTATATTTTCAATGAGATACTTAAGTATTATTTTGACCACTCTCAATCACAAGTTCGTAATTACATTTTGGAGCTCAGTTTTCTGTTAGGTTTACCGATATTAGTTTAGGGCCCTTTTTGTGCAAAAAGATCTTGAAATATCTTCTATTTTACAATTATGGAGCATTCACTCAATCTATTTTACTTTTGGGAATGGTGAGGTGAATTTTAGTGGAATTTGTACCAAATTGAAGACTAATTCTGTTATTCTAGGCTATGAAAAACAAATCTTTACTAGTATCATCACCGTCCAGTGTGTTTTTATTTTGAAACGCTTTTACTAACTTCACTTGTATAATATTAATGTATTTTAGGGAATAAATTAAAACTGCACGGACCGATGATAATACAATTAAGTAGGTGCCTAATTAAAAAAATTAAAACAAAAAACCTCTTACTCACAGTTATTCAATTTCCTTAGAAGATGTTTAATGGAGGTAAGTAACTAGTCAGAAAAACAAACAATAAAAAATTTGGCACATGCTTATGCTCACTCTTTGACGATATTTCAGAGGCGCGATTCAGACCTTTTCAGAATGAATAGATTAGAATAGAATAGAAATAAGTTTTATTTTCGTTACTATACGGTACATGCACACAAATCAAAAATGATATTACAGTGACAAGAAAATAGGGCTACCCCTCAGCATTTGCTTCAGCAGCGCCAAGGCTGTTAGAGCGCCTGGTTTTCAGTGAATGCATTCCAAATTCGGAGTGACGTTTCTTCACTGAAAAAACGTCAACTTTCCGACTGAAATCATCGAATCGGATGCTCATTCAGAAGTCTAAGTGCAGGTGACAAATTGCAATGCAAGCGAATTCTAAC
The DNA here is from genome assembly GCA_958496255.1 of Camptogramma bilineatum. NCBI lineage: Eukaryota > Metazoa > Arthropoda > Insecta > Lepidoptera > Geometridae > Camptogramma > Camptogramma bilineatum. Next base: position 14,000,501 of record OY292458.1, on the reverse strand, counting down.
TGGTTTAACCATGACGTTTCCCTACGACGTGAGCTTGTTAACATTAGCATATTATTTCTTTGGTTTTTAAATCCTTAATTTAATTTAAAGGTAATCCTTGGTTACAAGAACATTGCTGATTAAAACTTTTCCAACAACGGCGAACACAGTCGGCAAAATCAAAGATTGTAGACGATTGATCCAAGATTATGATTTTACAAAGATAATTCGATTCGGAAAAACCCAAAACTTTATTGACACGATAATCTGTTTAAACTTTTATCACAACATCCTAATCTTTAGATATTTCGTAAAAATCCCTTCAGTCGAGAATGGATTAAAAAAATTAATTCTCGAGTAAGGGTCTGGAAATTGAATTTGAGATAGAAATCAGTTTTTTTCATTACAAATTGGTGAGGAAAGACTGGGGGTGGGGTATTACTTAGGATGGTTTTGCAGATTGCGCTTACCGGGTCGGATTACCCTTGCGTAGATTACAGTTTCCATCCTTGAAGTAAAATATATCACTTGTTATGAATTTGAAATGGAAGAGCGTGGCATGATGTTGAAAATATCGACATTTATAAAACTGTCATTAAATTAAACAGAATTCTTATAAAATATTTTGTTAGTTTCTTATCAAACAAAACATTAATAATTTCGACGTACTTTATAACATCGAAATATCTTAAAACATACATACATACATACATAAAATCACGCCTCTTTCCCACAGGGGTAGGCAGAGACCACGGACTTCCACTTGCTACGATCCTGACACACCTCTTTCGCCTCATTCACTCTCATCACATTTTTCATACATATCTTAAAACGTAAGAGAAAATGTGACAATTTCGCGGTTTTTTTAATTGGTTTGTGACTCGATAACTCTGTCACTTTTATCTATAATAAATTAAAACACCTTATCAAGTAAGAATTATTTAGGCTGAAAGGCAAATGATGCAATTTCCAGGATTCTGCCCCTAATGTTTGTGAGGCTTTGTTAACTACACGAAATACACGACTGCACTCACACGAAAAACATGCCCAATTCGGACACAAAGCTGCTCTAGTCGTGATTCAACACAATGAAAAAATCCTCTATGCAGTATGAAAACTGAAAAAATCTGAAATAATTCAAAAATTATTAAATAGGCCTACTGTTTACTGTGTAAGTGAGTACTCAAAAATAGCTCAACTCACATTAAAATTAATTAAAAAAATTATTGTAAAGTATCGAACTACGAAACAGCCAACTTAGCTGTGAATGAGTATCGTTAGATAAGCCATGCTGCCTAAAATCCGTTGCATTGTTTTTTCATCCACAAAAGTGATAGTCCACAAAACAGTGCCTACTACTTAGCTATAGCCCGTCGCCGCTTAATTAAACACTAACTGGGTATCCTCCTCATTTTCACTATTGAGCTCATTAAAATCTTCCATAACGAAAAAGTTTAGCACAGCTATTCTGCAAATAAGCAGATAGAAACCCGCTAAGTACTTTTCCCAAGCCAAATGGGATTCATTTAGGTCCGGCTAAGCCCACAAAATATTATGTTGAGCCTCTGCCTACATAAAAGGAATTTATTTACCCACGCTCGGTTTGTGGCCTGGCCTTAGTAACTATTTATTAGTCTGTATCTCAGTGTAGTTCATAGATATAAATAATCATAGATACGCCATGTAGCCTAAACGTGGCATTTTTGAATGCGACAGTCAACAAAATAGCATCGTTCACTTTATCTGTTTTTAACAATGTTTTTACTTTCTCATTCTAATGTGATAAATCACTCATTCACGCATCTTTTATGCAAGAGTCGCATCTAGGAATTCATATCAATGAGTCCAGTTGGTATACCTATCAATTTTTCTGAGAGTTTGAGTCCGAGAATTTGAGGTCTTCTTTATGGGGTATTAATGGATTGTATGTTGGGTATTTTCCCGATGTAAAAATAATCGAATTCAGGGAAATTTGGGTCAATTTGTGAATTTTGAGATCTTGGTCGGAGTTTTTTAGGTTTGTGAGAGGTTTGAAGATTTATGAAATTAGGATGTTATAGATTGTGTGCTTTGTTAATTATTTACCTGCCTTGATTTAGGAGCAGACCCAATTGAAAACTAAGTAGAATTTTACTACAAAAAGTAAAAACATAGGTAGGTACTAATATAATCCTACAATAATTATAAACACAAGGTTCACCAATCGTAAAAAACAATTTTCGTTAGGTATTACTTATTATTATCAGTCTAATTCCCTCGCTTCTTAGGTAAATTTTTATTATGGAGCTTAAGAGGCCTGCGACCGGCGAATTTAAATGTAAATTATTATGTATATATATATGTAATGAATTTAATTTAGAAATGTAAGCAAATTGAATTGAAATCTTTGTAGGTACTCCAAAAACGGCATTTTTTCTTTTCATTTGTTCTATAGTAAGTTTTTTGGAACAAAAGTGTAACAGGAACCTAGATAAATACTGCCTTTATCCAAATAATAACATAAAGTGATACAAATATGCTCAAATTTTAAATTATTTTGGTATTACGTTCCTAGGTACGTAGATACGTTCGCCGGTCCCTTAATATGTTCCATAATATAAATTGACCTGAAAGAATGTCTACCGCGCCTAGGGGATACAGTCGTGATCATAAGGTATTTCATTTAAATATTAAACCTAGGTTTTTTTTTTCGAAATATTTCGATCAATATCAAAGGATTTCCCTACCCATATTATAAGTGAAAGTGTATTTATTTGTTTGTTTATTTGTACTGCTTTCACGTCAAAACAGAGCGACGGATTGACGTGATTTTGTGTGTGGAGATATTTGGAGGGCTGGAGAGTAACATAGGCTTAATTGATTAAATAAAATAAATAAATAGGCTACTTTTTATCCGGGTACCACGCGAGCGAAGCAGCGGGCAGCAGCTAGTATTTTATAAATCTGTCCTATCTTTTTGTATCTACCCGACTCGAGTACGCTGGTAGGTACTTTTAAATCTGAATTCAAACTTCCTTCTTCAAATTAACTCTATATCTTGGATAATTTTACGCTTATATTAAATGGCATCAAACATTGTAAAAAATTACAGCAAAAAAATTATGACTCATCAAAGTAAAAAACGACCTAAAACATTGATATAGAAACAATCCACCAAAGTAAAAAAATAGCCTCAAAATAATATTAAAAATTTACAAAAAATATAACTCACCAAAGTAAAGAAACAGAGAACTACACGTGAACTTAGATCGCGTTTGTAGGGCGGGCGGGAATCGACACGCGCGCCGCTCGGCCGCCCAGCACGAAATGACGCCCGCCCGCCCTCGGAACCTGACACAACTTTATATTGCCGCAGTGAAGATATGGTTGTCCCAGCCGCTATAATACATGTTGGCCCAACCTTGCCGAGTGAACGCCAATGCCAACGTGTAGACAGCATATTAATTGCGTGAATTACAAAAACAATAGAAATGCTATTGTGCGCTCAAACACACCTTGGGCCAGCCTAGGCCAGCTTAGGCGAGCGCGAGCGAGAAGGCGAATCTATGCAAGGCGAGAGCGATAGAGAGGAAATGCGAGCCTGGGCCAACGTGTGTGCCTTTATAACTAGTAGTTCGCCCCGAACTGAGATCTCGCGCACCGTAGATGGCTTACATTTGGACTTTCTTCTGACTACCCCTATAATTTCAAGTGCTACTACTGATACTGCCGAGTATGCCTATTGCGCTAGCTCTTCATGGTAAAAAATACTGGCATGCATGCAATACATAATGTCGTGTCTAATTTTTCATTTAGGTATTTCATATTTATGAATTCTCGTCGTATTTCTAAAAGTATACGTCCTAGAATAAAAATAATAACTGTTTTGGAATGTACAAATAAAGACCTTTCATTTGATACCCCGCTCAATATATTTGTTTACTTAACTTTTTTTACCCCAATTATTTTCATTATTTATCAAAATTTTTTTTATCATGAAAATAAATCAAGTAGCATCTAAAATCATTGCAAACCAAACCGCAACGATGCCACTCTCTTTTTAAGACCGACCAGTCAATGAGCTACGAAGTCATCGAAACTCTATGCAACGGGAGCTCTTGCAGCTCTGGTTTCGTAGTTTTTGGTCTTTGGTCGTATTTCAAAAACTATACATCCTAGATTAAAAATAAAAACCATTTTGGAATGTACAAAATAAGCCCTTTCGTATGACACCCCACTCAATTTATTTGTGTAACTTTCATAATTTTTTACCCCCTTGGGAACCCAATATCTTCACAACCCCTTCATCGATTAAGCTCATATGCTCCCCCGTAAATTTCCTTACCATAACCTATTGACCTACCAAGTTTCATGCAGATTGGATGAACGGTTCGACAGTTATGCGCGAACAACAATTCGTGAAACATACAAACATACAAACATACAAACATACAAACATACAAACATACAAACATACAAACATACAAACATACAAACATACAAACATACAAACATACAAACATACAAAGCAAAATCGCCCAACTTACCACTAAGATCTTCGCTCGCTTCGCTCGCTCGATCGATTAGGGAATTTGCGAAACTTGTCAACATAGTGTGCACTATATCGGTAGGTATGCCAATGGGAACAGACTTTAAACGTCGGTAGCTATAAACGTAACCTATCTAGGGTATATAATATCATTGCTACTATCCCAGTTAAAAAAGCCAACCTACATTTTGCATTTCATTATCAAAATAAGTTTGACCGCATCACAAGCACCTCTACATATAATAATCGTCTTCTCGTAAAATGCCATTTCACGGAAGATTCCATCGTCCATTTTTCTTTCCTGTCCCCTATCATTGAGAATCAGGCTCTGAATAAAAAATAAACAGCTGTCGCGTCTGTTGAAGGAAAAAGGCTCTTCTATTGAAATGGCAGTCATTATGGCAAGTTCATTCTTAACCGACCCCTCCAAAAAACAGACGGCCTTACTTACAAAAGCCTCTCAACTTTGAACACTGGTTAAACAACGTCCTGTCTCTATTTGTCACAATCTAACAAATAGAGACAGGACGTTGTTAAACCAGAGTTATAGAGACAGGACATTGTTTAACCAGTGTTCAAAGTTGAGAGGCTTTTGTAAGGCCCATAATTATTTCGGTCCATATCTAAAGTAGTTTTAGCTTTACTTATTAATAAGGTAGGTACTTGTAGTGACTGAAAGGTATAATATTGGTGCCTCTTGCTCCTCTTGCGACCTTACTTTCTTTTTTTAACTCTGTCAAGCAGTCTGTCGGCTCTGTAAAATTACAGAGCCTGATCAGACCGCCTGACACACTGGTAAATACTCGTACCAGAGCCTTAGGCCGAATGAGATTGTCTTGACTTTTGACCTGAAGGTTATGGGTTCAGCGGCGCATTAATGGATTTTTCATTCCGGAAGAGCTTTTCACGGTAAAAGAAAACATCGTGAGGAATCCAGTTAGTAAAAGACCTTGAATTTCCTAACAAGATCTCAGATCTATCTACCGTACCATGGGGTCAGTTGGGTGCTTACGTGACGTTAGGACTGAATTTCAAAACACCTGGTTTTCGATACCCCTGAATCCTAAAAAAACCTTTTCCCAAAATGCCTGAAAGCCAAAACGCGTAGCTTACTAAGACGTCCTTAGTAGATCTATGAAGCGTCGCTTTGAGCGGTCACAATTTGGATGAGTGCTTCCGTGGTTCGGAGGGCTCGTTGTCGGTCCCGGCTTTTAAGTCGTTAAGCCATGACGGAGGCCTTTAGGCGGCCTAAAACTCCGTCACCAGAGTTGGCTACTAGCTGATACGAACTTATTATGATTATCTATTATTATTGGGGCCAGACGTAATCCTGTTCCGCTTTTGGCAAAAAAAATATTTAAAAAAGGCATTTGGTAAATAACGTTTATGTTTTTAATACGGTCGGGTAAGGAATCAGCCTTTTGGAGGTGCGAGTGTTCACTTTTAAAACCTGCTCACTTTTATAAGCCTTAGAAATCGTTTTCAAAGCGTTCTTATTGTCATCGGAATGATAATGGTCGCGGAAAGATTTTCAGTTTTTGAACGTTGAGGTAGTGCAAGTAGGTAGCTAAATTAAATTAAAAAAAACCGGCTTAATGTTAGGTATAAAGTGAAAAACTTTCTATGCTCTTGAGGCGCATTTCTGTTCATAATCTCACCAAAATTTTTATGGCTCCACATGGGGGGGTAATCCATAAGACTCACAACAGTACTTACCTATGTCTAAGTCGCACCATGGAATACTTTGGCCACATCGCGAGGCGGAACCCGGATAGCATGGAGAGACTAACCATCACTGGAAAAATAGAAGGACGACGACCGAGAGGTCGCAGCCCCATGCGCTGGACTGACCAAATCCGTACCATACTCGACACTCAGCTACACGACGCCATCCATGTCGCATCGGATCGGACGAGATGGAAAACTCTAGTGTCGGAGAAAATCTTAATGAGAGGTCACGACCCTCAGCAATGAGGAAACGAGGAATAGAGAGAGAGGGGGGTAATCATTACCATCAGTCTGATGGTAATGATTACCTGATGGTAATGATTACCTGATGGTAATGATTACCTGATGGTAATGATTACCTGATGGTAATGATTACCTGATGGTAATGATTACCGTCCATCAGATGAGCCGCTTGCTTATTTGCCCCCCTCTTCCATAAAAAACCTAAATCAGAATAAGAAAAGCTTTCTCTCACCCCGAAACTTAAGATAAAGTAATTTAATTAACTGGCCAAGTTACTTTCAGGGTGAACTGTTAGTAGGCGGGTTATTTTCCCTCCAAAATAACTAATCCTATTAAATTCTGAAAGCCATTGTAAACGAAGTCAAATTAATTTGTTCATAACATTCTATGAATTTTGCTCTGTGGGTTGATAATAATAAGCTTTGAAGCTTATTTAATTTGTTTGGTTTGAATGAATAAAAAGTAGGTGTCTATTTAGTGTGGTTTGATTAAAAGCCTAAGTCAGTAAGTACCTATATACCTACAAAAGAATCACCGCGAACTAAGGGTTAATTTTTATGTGTTCCATTTACATAATAATAGTTTAGGTGTCTAGATAGAAGACAGTTTAGGTGTCTAGATAGAAGACAGTTTAGGTACTTATCTAGGTATCAAAAACAATGAACCAAAAAAACAGTTAACTTTACTGAGTATAGTTCCCATAACGGAAAGCTTCCATATTTTACTTGCATTCCGGGTAAAAATAGTAGGAACTGACTTTAAAAATCAGATCTATTTATTCCTACTTATTATTTCTAAAACTAAATAGGTACCTACTAAGTAATCCTTACCACGAAGGCACAGAAAAGCTCCCTCGGATACCAAACTCATTTCGTCCCCACACAGACAGAAAGAAAAACAACAAATTGTGAACTCACAGAACAGAACCCTAGGCCTGGCCGTAGCCAGGGGTAGTTAGGGATTAATAAAACAAAGGCCAAAAAACATTCTTGTGTCTTGTGCCCAAAATTAAAAATTGTAAGTATCTACCGACCAAAAAGCATTTTTTTACCTGTAATCAAAGTTCTAACAAATTTCTTACCTGCATCAAATGAATAGATTGTTGTGTAGACAGAGTAGGTAGCTAACTCTATACCCATACCAATATTACCTTTAAAGAGGAAGAGTTTGTTTTTTCGTTTGAACGCGCTAACCTCAGGAACTTCCAGACCGATTTGAAAAAATATTTCGGCATTTCATAGCTAAACTCTTGAGGAAGGTTATCGGATACTTTTCATCATCATCATCACCATATACCATCACTACGGGGGCAACGCCGCGAAGGTGCTGCTAGTATGTTTGTATGTCAATAGATCATTATTGTACCTATTTATTGAACTTTTTAATTTTTATAGTGTTAAACCACACTAAGGTAAGTATTATTATATTTGAAAATGAAAAATTCTTATCAAAATTTTCAATTCCGACGGGATTCTTTTTTTTTCTGTGGTCATCTGCCAGGCATTTTTTTTAATTACCTACCTACAACCGCTAGTGATCGAGAAAGATTCCGCTCTCACATTATTTTAATGGTAGGTCCTACGAGTACCTATCCTTAATCCTAACTGCGGGCCTGCACCCGCGCAAAAAGTCTATAATCTCAGGATTAACATTATTTATTGTCCACTTTCTTATTCGCAAAGCTTCACAGTAAGCCTGTGACGTTTTCAGTATAGGCAGGGATTCAGAGGGCCCGCTAATTGTAGGATTATCCAAAAGTGCATTACCACCTACAATTTTCAAGGTTACAATTGCGAGAAATGTGGCTCCTCTTTGTTCTTTCTTAATTAAATTAAGTACCTAGCTGGGATTCTTTTTTTTTATATTACAATTATAAAATAAGAGCTGTTAAAAAGTTCGCATTTACATAGCAAAATAATTTGTCTAAAAGCGTCATTGAATGATTTTTCCTAGGTAGGTATTAGCATAGGTACAAAATAAATTAGGTACTTATTTAAAAAAATAGTTAGGTAAGTACCTACCTACTTCAGACTTTTTATCCTACATGAAATTAGTTTCTTCCTACTTAGGCAGGATAAATCACGGGGATAATTTTATGCACTCCTGTTATCAGCTGTTTGCTACGGCGTAGAGCTACTCTCAGACAGCGACTACGGCGTAGAGTCTACGAGGTCCGGCAACCGGAAAATTAAGCTGACATCCGTCGGTTGCAGTTAAAAGGTGAGGTTCAACCTATTGAAGAAGCCTCTTCAAAACCTGTAGTGTAAACATAAAATCATTAAATCACACCTCTTTCCCACAGGGGTAGGCAGAGACCACGGATTTCCACTTGCTACGATCCTAACCTGACAAACCTCTTTCGCCTCATTCGTTCCTACCTATGTAATGGCACAGTAATGGCTGGAAAACGATGGGGAATTTTAAACAGACGAAAATAGAACACATTCGATGTTATAAAATGAAAAAACGATAAACTGACGAGGCCGAGGCGATGCGAAAGCGTAGTTTATTGAATTCAACCTCCTTACTCTTTCTTCTTGACGTGCGTCAACGTGCGTGAATGAAGTGACGTAGGTAGCAAATGCCAGCCAATAAACTTTCAGTTTAAATACGAATCAGCAAAATTATCGTTTAATTTGTGAGGTGTGCAATGGGCATTGAAGCGTGGAACTTTATATTTATTAAATCGCGAAACGCTTTATTGCGCTCATTGGATCTTCCCGACGGATTGTTGCACGGCCTTCACAAATTGTTTCGTAAGTATCGATCTAAACCGCAAAAATCATTTCCAACTCAAAATGTTGCAGAATAAAACATCTGTCTGTCAAACAACAGTCTGAAAGAAGCCCCTACGATGGTCGAAGTTGAAAAGCCGATAGCAAATGTTTTGTGTAGCTCTAAAATAGGTAGGTGTGTGTACCTACATTATCATTACGGACATAAATTGCGTTGGTATCAGATAGACATGTTTAAATTAGGTGTAATAACCTTTGAAGAAATATGTAAACTAGAACGGACACCGGCGAACTCATACTTGACGATCCAACTGAAGCCGATCGGCGTCAGCTCATTCATTCACTAGCTCACGTTCATCACAATCGGTCGCTGGCTCTATGGTGTTGAATGTTGACGAAAAGTTATAAAAATGACTTTCAAAAATGCCGTCTTGCATTTTAAAAACTTGCAAAAACGCAACAACTATACAAAAAAAGGATAGTGGCGTAACTTATCATCGGTAAGTAAACAAAACATCAACTAAAACAAAGCAAAACTAATTTTTGTCAAAATTTGCCGCCATTTCTAGAAAATCATAGAATATGAAAATTGAACTGTACAGATTGGACACGGTAGGTAATAAGTGTTGGTGAACTCATAATTTATGGACCTAGTTATTTTAACTCAATTAGGTATAATATAACTGATTTATTGTTTAGCTCATAAATAAAACGTCAGAAACTTACCAAACTAATTTTATTTAAAGGTAAATAAAGTTTAATATCAAATTGCAATGGTAGATTTTTATTGTAGTTTAAAAAGGATATTTTTCATCATCATCACCTTAAAGATACTAACCAAACCCAAACCTAATTTATTCAAAACTAAGTTTCCTGTAAGTAGTAGGTAGGTACCTACCTATAATTTTTTTTTCGTGAATTTTTTGATAATTTAATAGTTATTCTGCTATTCGGGGCTAAAAAATGGTGGAATACTTTTTATTTGGAAATGCATACATAGGTACCTACAATACTACCTATAAAATAATATAATTCGTCACACAAATGTTTGTCCTGGGTGGGAATCAAACCCACGACCTAGTCAATTTGTTTAGATAAGGCAGAGTAATAATTAGTAGGTAAAAAAGCTGTGTCGCTTCTGTGCGGTGTCTAATCTCTCATTAGGCCCCGCCCATGTTCCGTCTCATTTGTGACACGTCTATGGTTTGTACTTTCTTCTCTAGTTATTATCTCAATGGTAATAACATTTTTTTGCAAACTCATTGATATTTTTTTTATCTTGGTAGAATAGAAAAGTGAAGTAGACTCGAAAAAAAAATGTCAATGACTTTGACGGTGACAAAATTTTTGACATTGACATAACTGCAATAAAAAATTTGCAAAATTTATTTTTGTCAAACAAAAATGGCGGCGATTGGAATTGGAATGTGTGAAACCCCCGGTTGCAAATCAATTGCACAGCTACAATGTCCTACGTGCATAAAACTGGGGGTGCAAGGCTCTTTTTTCTGCACCCAAGAGTGTTTCAAAAAATCTTGGAAGTCGCACAAAATTATCCATTCCTTGGCAAGTGAGTGCCAGTTTGAGGTTATGTTTCGGTGAAAAGTTAGTGATCGCGCAGTGCTAATGCAATGTTTTGTTGTAGAGGGTGAGAGTACCGATGGATCTAATGCTGAGTTTAATCCTTGGCCTTCTTACAATTTCACGGGGAAGTTGAGACCGTACCCTCCTGGGCCGAAGAGGACGGTACCCTCACAAATCAGCCGTCCAGATTACGCTGATCATCCGACGGGCTTCCCGGCGTCAGAACACGCCGCTAAAGGCTCCGGACACATCAAAGTGTTAGATGATGAGGAGATAGAAGGAATGCGCGTTGCTTGCCGTCTCGGCAGAGAAGTTTTGAATGAAGCTGCCAAGTAAGTAGACACAGAATTCATCTCATGGAAGAATATGTACCTACCTAACAAAATGGCAATTGATTTTTGATTACCTAAATAGATATAAACATGTAAGAATATAAATTACTACATGTAAAGTCAGGAAAAATTACAGAATTGTGTTTTAATACATAAAGAAAGCTGCCAATGCATTTACTATAAACATGTATGACTTTTAAGTGGTCAAATCACTTGTATATTGATTGTTAAAGCTAAGCAATGTAGTGTGCGGATAGGTGACTGCAAGTGGCATTAAGCTGAGCACTTCCCCCCCGTCCCGGCTTTTAAGTCGTTAAGCTAAGACGGTGGCCTAAAATCTCCGTCACCAGAGTTAGCCACTTGCTCATACGAACCTTTTTTGCAGAGTATGTGGAGTGGGTGTGACCACTGATGAGATAGACCGTGTCGTACACGAGGCGTGTATAGAACGGGAGTGCTATCCCAGCCCACTCAACTACCATAACTTCCCCAATAGCTGCTGCACTTCGGTAAACGAGGTCATCTGCCACGGTATACCTGATTCACGCCCTTTGGAGGTATGATACTTAATGATTTGGAAAATTTTACAACTTACAGAAGCTGAACTGAGATATTAATTTAAAGTTAGCCTTATTTGGGATCAACATTAAAGCAACAGTTCACTTATTTAAAATCTTAAGTGAAGACAGTATTCAAATAAGAGTGTTAAGAGTAAGTCCAGATCTTTGGTGTAGTGTTATATAAATTTTGTATTGTTGAATTATTGATTTACTTCCTTAGACATTGTGTTCAATGTTGATCATTGAACATTCAACATTTTGTGCTGTCACTCCAGCAGGGCTATTTTAATTCACTCTTGAACTTGGATTACCTCCAACAAATTGATTTTTTACGATGACTGCTTTGAAATGATAGAAGATGGTAGAAAAAAATATAGAAATTTTTATTATACAAATGTTTGTTATAAAAAAATCAATTTATAGGAAGAAATCAGAGCTAATGAGTGATTTAAAATAGCCTAACTTAAGCTAAAACTTTTATCATAAGTGCTGCCACTAGCTCATACAAACTCACTTAATATTGTGTTTCAGGATGGAGATATTTGTGATGTGGATGTGACAGTCTACCACCGAGGCTTCCATGGGGATCTCAATGAGACTTTCTTTGTTGGAAATGTTCCTGAAAGCAGTCGGAAACTAGTGCAGGTAGTTAAGTCTCCTTTGTTCTTGCAATCTGCCCTTAAAAGCATTGAGCAAGAGTTTGATCTTTGCTTCATGCTTGACATGGATGGAGTACACCCAGTGGCATCTCCATAATTTTTCCTGTGCTATAGTAGATCTTGAGGGGCTGTCCTCTTAAGCCTGCTTAAAGTTTTGATGTTTTTCATAAGATTGTTGGCAAGCTCATTTGGGTGTAGCTCCATTCCTTTGGCATAAGAAATATAATGAGGGATTCTAAAATTCTAATTTCTTGCAGGTCACCTTCGAGTGCTTGATGAAAGCCATTGAGATTGTCAAGCCAGGAGAGAAATATAGAGAGATTGGAAATGTGATTCAGAAGCACGCTCAAGCGAACGGCCTGAGTGTGGTGCGCTCATACTGTGGACATGGGATACACAGACTGTTTCACACTGCACCCAATGTGCCACATTATGCAAGTGAGTGTCTGTTTTAAACCTACAATGGTTAGAAGGTTTTATGGTGAAATATGGATTCGGTCCACAACCATGCCTGTTGTAACATAGCTGAAACGTTGGGATGTAAATAAGGTAAATACTGTCTGGAGAAGTACCTCCTCCTTACAGAATATCGCTGCCAAATAACATCATTCCTCTCAAATGGTGTTGTGTTCCTGCGTTGAGTAAGGTTGCCAGAGCTCTGCAAGGAAGCGCTGCGGTAACAACTGGTGGATTAGTTGTGTCCATTGTGTTGTCGGCGCAGTGATTCCTCTTTTAAAGGGTCAGCAGCGCGAGTGTGACTCCTCTGGTGTCGCAGGCGTCCATAGGCTACGGTAACCACTTACCATCTGATGGTATGCTTGTCTGCTACCGTATAAAAAAGAAAAAGTACAGTACTTCAAGCTCTAGATTGGATCTCGGTTATTCTTGTGTGTTCCGAATATGTCCGACAGCAGTGTACGATTCCACAAAACAGAATGAGACAGCAGCTCTAATTTGCTTTTCTTAAAAATGACATTGATATTTATTTGTTTGCAATAAAGTTGAAGTTATGAGTTATTTTCATTTCCAAATGCTTTTCGTCAATGGTTTTTGTAAACGCATTCTTTTTCTGGTTTTACTGTACCCACTTGTGGAAGTTAGACATTATAAACATACTTGGAACACGAAGACTTGTGGTGCTGTGTTGAGAGTGACAAACCTGTAGATGCTAGCAAAGATGTGAAAGCTAAGTCAAAGCTGATCTTGCTACTGGACCCACAAAACTACGTACATGTTCAGGAATGCAAAACTGCAAAACAAGTGTGGGAGAATCTACAGAAGGCTTTTGACGATAATGGTCTAACGAGAAGAGTGGGTTTACTCAAAGATTTGATAAATATTACCATACATTTCCAGAGAACAAAGCGGTGGGTGTGATGAAGCCCGGCCACTGCTTCACCATCGAGCCGATGATCAACGAGGGCGGCTGGCGCGACGAGCAGTGGCCCGACCATTGGACCGCCGTCACTGCAGACGGATCGCGATCTGCTCAGGTATTCGGACTTGGCACTAACCACCCCATCAAGATCTCTTAGAATCTTATATTATTTGTTCTACTAATGTGTAATATCTGGGCTACCGAGCTTTGCTCGGGTGCAAATAGAGAAAAATTAGAAAAAATTAAAAAAAAAATTCACAAAAAAATAAACTTTTACTGGATGAGATTCGAACTCGCGGCCATCGGCTGTAAGGCAATGGCCCTGGCCGCCAAGCCACTGGTCTCGACAAGTTTCGTGAAATTACGAACCACATTGCACTGGTAAATCTTTTTGCGTGAAAATACAGAACTTACTGCAAATTTCATCGAAATCGTCAGAGCCGTTTTCGAGAACGTCAGTACAAACAAACATCAAACAAATAAATATTGCTCTTTTAATAGAATAGGATAACCTTCCAATCTTTCAGCTGTTTTAAATACACTCTTGTATCACACTATATCACACTAATCTTATAAACGCGAAAGTTTGGTTGTATGTTTGTTCCTCTATAACTCGACAACCACTGAACCTATTTGCCTGAAATTTAAAATGTTTGCAATAAAGATTTTTCTCTGCTTTCCAGTTCGAACAAACCCTGCTAGTGACGGAGACGGGCTGCGAGATTCTGACGGCGCGCGACGGCGGTCGACCATGGTTCATGGACCAGCTCGACAAACTCAACGCGAACCAATCCTAGTGCGCACGCTGAGGTGACCGTAATATACGTAGATTGTTCTATGCACCAAGATAAATGTTCCTCTTCTTTCGTATGAGCAAGTGGCCAACTCTGGTGACGGAGTTTTTAGGCCGCCTAGAGGCCTCCGTCATGGCTTCACGACATAAAAGCCGGGACCGACATTTAACGTGCCCTCCGAAGCGCGGAAGCGCTCAGCTCGTAATACCACTTGCGGTCACCCATCCCAAGAGTGACAGCGCACAACGCTGCTTAACTTCAACTATCAATCAAGAACGTCCAAGCAAGCTACGCCACGAGCGCTTCTAGATAGATAAATGTTGAAAATTATTGATATTTTTTGCATCAAGATAGTTACAAAATCAAGATAGCCCTATTTTTAACTGACTTCAAAAAAGGAGGTTCTCAATTCGTCGAAATATTGTTTTGTGCCTTTTTTTACGTGAGTATGTTCTGTTCACCGATTACTCGAAGACGCCTGAACTGATTTGGAAAATTATTTTTTGTTTGTAAGGGTATACTTTCCGATTAGAGCTTTAAAAAATCTGTGAGGATCTGTCGAGGATCTTCAGAGTTATGAACAGAAGTGCACCTCGAGAGTGCAGAAAATTTGTTTAGCTTGTTATTATTAGCATTGAAGTCGGTTTTTTTAAATTTCTAATTTAGCCAAGTGGCTAAATTAAACGGTTTACGGTTATTATACTTAAGTATATTTTGAGAAGTCCATTACTATTAGAATCGCCCTGATTCTGAACAAAATCGTATGATTTTTTCTAAAATGAATTGAGTTAGATAATGTGAAAATAATGCAATTAATACTCACAGTAGTAGATTCTGGAGTTTAAATTAAATTAGTTAGTATCTTCGATGTTCATTTTCTTGGTGCATAGATGTAGTTTTATTTGTAGAATTGTATGTAGTTACTGTTAGTAATTGTAGTACAATTCAGTACTGAAGAGAAATTTTATTTCGGAGTCACGATTAAGTGTAAAATAATTTTTTATTGGAATTTTCTAATTTCACCAGGGTTCGCCGATATATATCAGCGGATATATATCATGATATATATCACGATATATATCAATTGATTTTTATCTTGATATATATCAATGGATTTTTTCCTGTCTTCTGAACTAAAAATTTTGGAGATAAATGTTTACCCTGGCAACACGTAGCGAAAAACTACAATTTCGAATAATTTAGACTGTTTTTTAAAGTGATTTTAAGTGTTTTTTAAAGTGTTCATTAAAAAAACTCTTTCTTAAATAAACACTAATTCTTTTGATACTTTATTTAAGTTTGTAAATATAAATGTGGTAATTTGACACTTACCTATATTATTTTACAAATTGCTTTCACATTTTAAAGTGTTAAATCCCGTTACAGAATGAAATTTGCTTCTTTTTCTTAGCCTGGATATATATCCGATATATATCGGATAAATATCAAAAAATCGGATTTTTGATATTTATTATAAAAATCGGATTTTTTCGAACCCTGAATTTCACTGAACTGACTGCCATTTCTTTAAGTAGTATAATCGGCCTTAATGTATCTCAAATATAAAAAAAAAACTACAATATTCTATTTGCTTGCTGTCACCTCAGTGTAGATTCGTTGTAGTTACCCCTATTCATAATTCCAATACATCACCCTAAATTATAACCACCATAATTATTTTAAAACTTCTCTTTCTAAAGTAAATGAAATAAAAATTTTCTAAATGATTTATAAACATAACAGAGAAAACGCTAGAACGTATGCTGTATCGTTATTATGAATAGGTTAGTATGTAATATAATTAATAGTAATATTCGTATATTGCTTATCTATATTGTTTTTAATTTCTTTAATGAGTGGAGTGTTTGTATCCTGTCCAACTGTTTACTGGAACTATGTAAAGTTAGGTTAAAGGGTCGTAGCAGTTTGCATGCGTTTTCATTCGAATTCTAGACGTGCTTATACGTACGAACACGCACTAACGATCCCACTCCGATTACAATGGGGCCTCGCACACTGTATCCGATTAGACGTGCGTGTACGTGCGTATAGTTCGGACGTCCGAAATCAATCCCAATTTGCTCTGATTTTTTTAGGCGTTCACACGTAAAAATCAATATGGAAAAAAAAATTATTAATTTGGTGTACGGATACAAATATAAGAATTGTAATACAAACACGTTACAATTGTTGTAATTCATACAAAAGTAACGGACAAAAACGCAGCCAGTGTGCGAGGTCAATTTGTACGTCAGTCGACGTACGTGTACGCACGTTGCAAAGCGAATGCAAACTGCGGACGGCCTAAGATTAATAAAAAAATAGCTGGATAAATGAATTAAAGTAAAAAAGCGGTTAGTTATTAAATTGCGGTGCAATTTTTTAAATTTTAAGTATTTATTGGTTTATGATTTTAAAATTACACTCAAATGTTACATAAGTTAGTGTTTTCTGATCAAATTAGTGAGAAATATTTACGAAAAAAAAAATTCTAAAAGAATTTGATAGATGTAATTTATCATTCAATTATTTAATTTTATTAGCGTTTTTGCATTTTGAAAACCTTCTCTACTAGCAAAATGCTCTCTTTAGTAAATCCTTATTCAAATACATCTATACATACATACACACTCCTTTGACACGCTGTGTATGTACAGTTTCATCCAAGACTTAAACCATTTCTATCGTGATTATCACAATAATGAAAATTATAATTAAGTTTTTGTAAATTGTTATTACTAGTGTTTGGAGAACGAATAAATGAAATATACTTACAGATATTTGTTTTTATTAATATAAAAAGTTTCGGCTAAATAACAATACTAAATGCACTAATACAATCTTAGGCTAAAGTTAATTAAATATGTTAAAAGCTATTTACACAATTATCATTTAAAATTATTGATAATAAGTTACATTTAAAGGCGGAAACATAATTCATTAGATTTCATAAATAAAGTGGAAATTATAATTTTGATTGCTCAACGAAAAAATTACAAAACAGTAAAAAAGTACTTACAGAGTCTAAATGCTACAACTAAAGCAGTCTTATATAAAAATCGTTATCTTAATATTATACTTGAGCATTGTGAATAGTCATTTCCCAATTAAAGATTCTAAGGCTGATTTTAGTCTCACGCTCACCGTCAGCGCTGATAGGCGAGTGATCTTTATTACAATGAATTAATGATACTGATTGTCCAGCACTGACGAGAGCAATCAGCGTAGCCATTTCTGCTAAACAATCAGTATCCTTATTTCATTGTAATAAAGATCACTTGCCTATCAGCGCTGACGGTGAGCGTGAGACTAAAATCAGCCTTAATAGGTACGTGCTGAATATACTTCTATACACAACCTATTATTTTCTTGAGTTTCTTGAGCGTAGAATACTTTTCTAAAGAATCGTATTTCTTGCATGAAAATCCGAATTCATATTGAACTAATTTCATACATCATGCTTTTCAGAACCATAATTAAGGATGATTCACGCTAGACCGTGTCGGGTGCGAGCCGAACATTGGCCGTGGCACGATCACAGAGCCAGCGTCGTCCGTTGCTCGGCCGTCTCTCACTATAGCGTGAGTGTGTTCATACAAAATATATCGCACACCCGATCAACACTGCACTAAGTCAAAATAGCACTTTTTTCAGAATCGACGAGAAACTCCTTTTGTATTAAAGTTATTGCTAAGGTCTTTAATAATTCACATGTAGCACACAACAAAATACATGAATTATTAAAGACCTTAGCAATAACTTTAATACAAGAGGAGTTTTTCGTCGATTCTGAAAAAAGTGCTATTTTGACTTAGTGCAGTGTTGATCTGGGTGTGCGATAAGTATGTAATAATTAGTTGACCGCGCTACGGCCGACGCTCGGCTCGGACCCGACACGGTCTAGCGTGAGTCATCCCTAAAGGCGCGTACAGATGTTGGGCCAGCCTAGGCCAGCTTAGGCGAGTGCGAGCGAGAAGGCGAATCGATTCAAGGCGAGAGCGATAGAGAGGCAATGCGACCCTGGCCCAACGTGTGTACGCGCTATAAGACTACATAAAAATGCTCAAAAAAACCAAACCCCATGTCATTCATCATAATCTTCAAAAAGTGGTATATAATCATCGCTTCTCGATCTCAATTTCAGTCCGAATTGAGTGACTTGATTGCCGTCATGTCCTTGCGATTTCTCGGTCGCTACGGCCCTCAAAGTGGCACCTCTCCAGTTGTCGACGGTATTCTTCTGTGTAACTGCTTGTCGGACTTGCTTTAATGTCTGTTTTGTCACTTCTTTCTGGAACAAGAAAACTCATGTTAGATACCATCTTTCACCCCGGCACCATACGTTGGGGCCAACGTTGGCCCCAATGCCTCTCACTAACGTGTGGAGCTGACAAAATTGCATTGGCCCCAACGTTGGGGCTGATTTTGCTAGATCCACACGTTGGCGAGTGACATTGGGGCCAACGTGTGGAGCCGGGGTCAAATGTTTGCACACCAAACGTGCTAAACAGTTTTCGACGAATATTGGAATAGGAATATCGTGAAATGAATTTGAGAACGTAAACTTAATTTTCATTTTCTGATACTTAATATTGAAATTCTTTCGGAAGCTTTTTCCAGCCCAGCATTGCTTATTGATTTCAAGGATTATTAGGCTTTAACAGCCGTACAAAAATTGCCGTAGCGGACGGTATTTCACGTCCACATGGCGGGGTATTGGTAAAGTTTTCAACTAGCAATAATCGCACCTCGGATTAACCTCATTGGTTACGATATTGCCTCTGCGCAAAGTTACCTATTTCAGGATTCTCAGTGTGATTCCAAAGTTGTCACAAAACGCAACGATAGCGCGTGCTAACTTTTCCCGTGGCGCCATCTAGTTTTGATTTCACGAACTTTTATGATTGACCGACTTTGTGCTAAAAGTGAAATTATACACGCACACATGATACTGAAATCCCTTTGTTAATAATTCCTTTGAAATTCTTATAGAAGGTCCGATACTTGAATTCATGGTGACCTTGGACTTTGTCCAATGGTCAAGTCTCGCATTGCAGAGTTGAGAACACAGACTAGCACCCATATTTATAGACTATCAAGTACTTGTTGCTAAGTAGTTTTTCAATGAAGTCATTACTTGAGGATAGAATTCTTCATTATAAATTCTTATTCTGTAGCCGAGTAACGTAATGTCAAAATCAAACGCTAAATGGTCAAGTTCTCGATGCTCAAGTAAAGAAAAGTTCTTACTTCAAGCAAATATTAAACTATAGAATAAAAATAATTACTAGAGTTATTACCTACTTTTACTAAAGTAATCACTTTTACTTGTTTATAAGTACGGGTGTAATTTAATTACTTGGCGAAGAATTCTAACTTCAAGCAATTACTAAAGTAAAAAATAAAAATCATTAATAGAGTAATAACTACTTTCACTAAAGTACCTAATCACTTTTACTTGTTTATAAATACGGGTGTAAGACTAGTCAATTTATTTACTAGAAAATAACGTTACTTATACTTTTAGTTAGGTATAAAATAACGCTTTGGAGACACACAACACTAATGTGTGTGTAAAGCCTATGCCGGAAAGTGTGCCTTTTTTGTTTCGCGCGGCCATCAACCAAACATTAAAATATAAGCTCTTAGGAGTATAACAAACAATATTTGTGAGAGCAGTATACAGCTTCACTCAGCCAGGACCGAGTTATACAGGGTGAGTTGTTCAAGAGTGCCTCTAGGGCCAAATCTGAAACTATTAGCAATAGCGAAAAACACTCAAAGGAGTCTCATAAGCGATTTTGATAAAAAGTAAAACTGCATCATTACATTTTAAAAGTAATAATTTTCCTGGCCAGGAATAGAACCCGTTGGTTCAAAAAAAAACTTTTTGTATTATTATACCATCCGATAGTGTAGATAATAAGGATCAATTTCTGAGAAGAAACTTAATCTTATTCCTTTGTTGTTTAAGATTGAGTGCCGCGTCAATTTAGGTAAACATACATTAGTCCCTCATCTTACCTGAGCTGGTCCATTGATGTAACTTGCGTATATTCTCAAAACTGGTTCTCCTGTCTCCTCATCAAACGTTAGTTTACTCTTCGGAGGAATCTTAGCCTTGACCACCGTCACTTTAGGCACAGAACTTGGCGCTGGGCTAAGTGTATCTTTCTTCTCAGTCACAGCAAACAGTCTTAGCGGCGGCCTTTTCAGCAAATTGGCCTTTTCTTTGTTGAAATCCTGATCTTCACTGATACTAGCTTCTACAATTTGACCAGCGTAAACTGCTCCTTCTTTATTGGTTTTAGCTTCTTTATCTTCTGTTCTTAGAAGCGTGTATGCTAGTTTGACGGAATCTGGTGACTTTGAAAATGGGACACCGATCATTGGTTTGACTGTTTTATTACTGTCTTCGAATTTGTCGTTTTGGGAGAAGTATGGGCTCGGACTCGGCGTAGTGGCATTCATATGCGTTGTGGTAGTTTCTTTTGGTTTCTCCACTTGTTCTGCAGCTGACGCTGCTCTGACGTCATTAATGGCCGAGTAAAATCCGTTAGCTATCATATTACCAACGCTCTGACCGATCTGAGCGTAGTATATCGGAGTTGTGTCATGCTTCTCCGTACTTTCTTTCTCCTGTTCTTTCTTTTCTTTCTCCGTCTCTGTGCTCTCGATGACGTATTTGATCGTTGTCGTTACTGGTCTAGATTCGGCTGCGATCAATTCTAAAGTTATATTGTGTGGTTGTATTCTCTGAGCTGTCGTGGTTTGATCTGGCTTTTCAGTGGTATTGTTGATGAAATTGTGGGGTATTAACGCCAGAACTGAGCCTTCCGGTGTATCTCTCTGAACGACGTTCTTTGTTTCGCTTGGGACGAACGGTTCATGTTTCAGCTCCTCGTTCTCAAGAAGTAGAAGTTGTTCAGATTGGTGCTGTTGATTGGTCTGGTGTGTGTTTTGATTCGGCACTTCCGCCCTGTAAGGAATGAACTCAACTGACGGGAATCTCTGTAAAAGCTGTGACTGAAGCTTTTGTAAAAACATTGGGTCTGACTGATACAGTGCGTTAGGAGCTATCATGATCCCATCAGCTCCTGAACTGAGGAGCTCCTGTTGAGTTGGTACGTTGAAAGTCGGTTGATTGTTCAATCCTGTGAACCCTTGGGGAGTTTGAATTCCGCTGAAACCTTGAGGAGTTTGTATGGCGTTAAAGCCTTGTGGGTTTTGTATGCCGTTGAATCCTTGTGGGCTTTGTATGCCGTTGAACGTTTGTTGGTTTTGTAATCCATTGAAAAAGTGAGGACTTTGTACTCCATTGAAACCCTAGAACAAAGAGATAAGTCAGGTCACAGATAAAAAGCCCCCAAAAAGAGTGTGTTTTGAAAATGTTCTTACTTGAATCGTATAGTGTTGGGTCTGTGGTATAATTTGATTATGCGGTATTCCTATCGACGAAAGTCCGTATTCTGAAGCCACTTGTTGGAACGAGGGTCCTTGTCTGACCAATGGTTGTATTTCTGGAGCTGACTGTATGGACTAAAATCACAAAATGTATTGAAAACATTGCCTTCGGGATGTAAAATATTGCTAAACTGTTTTTCTTACGGGTTTTGAAAATCCTACAGGCGCTTCTATCTTAGCCACTTGGAAAACATTTTCTGGGTATTTCTCTGTGACTTCGTATGTTGGTTTTAAGTTCGGCTGAAAGAAAAAGTAACAAACATTATCTCAATCATAATTTATCTCAGAATAGTCATCTGAATGCTTACAAAAGTTGTGTTTTGGCTTACGAATTCCGTCGTGGGGTTGTTAGAAAGCTGTTGGTGCTCTGAAGCCTCGATGACGACGATAGGTTTCTCTGAGAGACTGAGGTTGGGCGCTGGGATTGTATGGATGGCACCTGTCGGTCATACAACTCTGAGATACCTTGCGTTCGTCCACAGAAAACTTGCAATGTCACAGATAAAGTTTTGATTTTAAGGATAATTAAGAGAAGCTCAGTAAAGATGTTTTTTTTTCGTCAAAAGCCTCTTTTATCATCAGATAAGATCAAGCTACGTAGCCTAGTTTTACGTACACATTCAAGTTAAGTTTCAACTCGAAACTTTTTTGATTTCGAAGAATGATCGTTCTGTGACACTCCAATGCTTAGGTACTGTGGACGAATTTATTACAGTTTTGGTGCATGTGCACGAAATGAAGAGGAAATTGTAGGTAAACGTATCTCTCATACCTTTCTTGGCATATCCACGAATATCTATATATAAATGAAATGTGAAGAGACTCATTAGGTACGTATCAAGCATTTTTAAACCCAAAAGCGCATCCTGGCATGCGATCCTATGTTGAAATGATATGAAAATGTAAGAAAGTGTAAGAAACGCGATTACTTTGCTGATTTTCTTCTTGATCCACTTTTAAAAGGAATTTAGGCGTCTTTCAGGCAATAAAATTGGCCATTATGATCAGACTAAAATGGACGCTAAGCTATTCCTTTTATGAATCAGATTAACATTCTATATTTGAAATTATACCACAGTTATTACAGAGACAATGGAGTTGCCAACACTCTTTATTTGTTGATCTTTTCTGCGCAGAAACGGCAAGTAAGCTACAAACTAAACGATTAGGCCGCCTGAAACGTGTAAAATCGGCAACAAAACAGCCCTGGGCTGTGACGAAACCATAGCGTTCATACAGAAGTTTTTCAAAGATACGTAAAGCCATCGGTGAAGATTTAGGTAATACAAGCAAAAGTCGTCCGTGTAAGTGCATCGTGCTCTGAAAAACTGTACCACCATCGTTGTGCACCAGCGGCGGCGTCGACGCGGCGCGTACGAACTCGTACTCCGGCGTGACGGGCGGCAAGGGTCGCGTCGTCTTCCACGGACCGCCGGCGAACACGTTGCGGGTGCTGGGACCGAAGTGCTTTACCGCGTATCTGGGGGCAATTCCGACTTTAATAGCACTGCAGGCTGATTGTCTAACTTGTCTCAAACTTCAAATTGGTCTCAAACTGTCAAAACTATCGCGTAGGTATCTTTTGTCGCGTTCGCGAGATGAGATGAGTGACAGAGCTATAGTCGTATTGCTCATTATACGGACTAAAAGTGAAGGAAAAAATGACATTTTTCCTTCAATTTTGACATAAAACGTATCAAAACTAATCAAAATTGAAGGAAAAATGACATTTTTTCCTTCAAATTTAGTCCGTATAATGAGCAATACGACTATACTTGCGTGGTCACTGAACTGTCTTTTTGACAGTTTGAGACCGATTTAGGTTGCTATCAAAGAAAGACAATCAAGGGGCTGGTGTGGTATGAGCAAAGATGCGTGGATGATGAGGATGCGCAGAGGATGCGATTAGAAAGAATTGAAGTATATTTTATTTCCCGGATGGTAGGCAACGACGAATAATTTCCATTTTCTACGATCATAGCTGTAACCTCACGCGGTCCTGGTTCCGTGCTTCGAAGGCCACATTAAATTGTCGGTCCCGGCTTTTAAGTCGTTAAGTCATGACGGAGACCTTTAGGCGGCCTAAAAACTCCGTCACCAGAGTTGGCCTCGCTCAACTTCCTTTACGTGGTCATGCTCTGTTTTGCTTGATGTTCGGGAGAAATGTCGTAAGCTTTTTATCAATGATAGATTATTCAGGAAAGGGAAGTTTTCAGATATCACTTATTCAAATTGCCTCTTGATTTAAATTACCTACGGGACTTAATTTATCTTATTTACCTCGACAAGAGAGTCTTCTCGTGACATGGTGTCTGTTATGGCATCCAAGACATCGAGGAATATAAAAAAGTTCACTACGATTAGTAAATAAAATATCCACCTGTGCTGTGATGGGTTCCTATACATAACATAAGAGGGCGCGCGGTAAGACGCAGCGGGAACTATCCTCTGATGCATCCAGGGCCTCATGCTGACGCCGGGCCTGAAGACTGACGGTGCCCGGACCCTGTTTATATTCGTCATCCGGCTGACGTACACCGCTTGCGTCACGGTGAACAGCGTCAGGATTACTGGGTACTGGAAAAAAAATACGAAAAGTAAAAGGATTTTGAATGCTAGTTGTGTCTAGTTGCAAAAGAAAATCAGTTTCGGTTATTTAAATCTCTTTCGCACTAGATTAAAAACAAAAGTTACAGTTTACTATTCATAGTAGATATTGGATCAAGGCGTATTGTACAGAAAGCGTCACTAATTGGTAACCCCCCTAAAGTTTTAATGCCTCTATAAGTACTTGCGGGTTTACATTCTAGTATTAGCATTCAGGGAACCAGCAACTATTCTATACGCTCGCGACTTGTGAATGTCAAACGGAATGCTAATTATTTTTCAAATGTGGGCATGTCATGTGCTGTTTGATCGAATGTTGGAAGTGCCTCTGACCTTATCTTGATATAGATTGCATAAAGATGCTAGTCTACAATGATTGGGGATGTTTGTTCTGTATTCTGAGCTTCACGACTATTTTAGCCCTTTGAAGCCAAAGTGCGATTTTACACCCTTTTGATTTTACGAAGGGATCCCATATGCCCTTTTTTGGTTCCTAGTAAGGTTTCCCTACATCATCATCTTCTCAGCCGTGGGACGTCCACTGTTGGACATAGGCCTCCCTCAAAAAATTCCATGTGCTGCTGTTGGAAGCGGCTTGCATCCACCGCCGACCTGCAGTTTTTACAAGGTCGTCTGTCCATCTTGTCGGTGGACGTCCAACACTGCGCTTGCCGGTCCGTGGCCTCCATTTGAGAACTTTTCGGCCTACATAGTTTATCGTAATTTCGTTTATAATATGCATGACTTTTTCGCCGATAACAATATTGTTATGTTATTTGAGCACAATAATATTTTCATTGAATGAAGCAACCGGACGTTAAAGTTCTTTACGAAAGGGGCCAGTTCAATTGTTCCATTTATTTATTAATAGTCTCGGAATACACCAGTCTTGTCAACATTCCGTTTAAGTAAGTCGGGGAAAGACGATGTTAGCTTAACCGGTCCGTCTTTTAGAAAATGATTCTTGGTAGCGTTGATCTGGGTGATACTTTAACGCGTTGATTGAACTTTTTGCTGTTGAATTACTACATGATCTTGATAGAATAGAAATGGTTTATATTGTAAACTGTTGAATAATCACAAAGATTAATAGATTTGGTTTTTAAATAAATTGAATAAACTTAAATCTAGTGGTGACACATTTGCAACAATAAGAGCTACAATAGGTAGTTTCAGAGGCAACGTTATGATTATAGGATAAATCATATTGAATGTAAAATCTGACTCAGCGAAAAAAATAATTGATCGCTGTATAAATTCACCATGGTGAATTATCTGTTGATTTAGGTAAAATTTTTGATTTAGGTACTTATTTATATCAGTGTAATTGTAAAATTTTACAAATAAATGAATATAGGCAACCACTAGCTTCAGAGTAAGATAAGATTTATGTAACAAATACAAGATATTACGAGGCAGTTAAGTGCACTTCTCACAATGGATTTAGGCATTAATGAAGTTAGCCGTTTCGCTGCGCAGTAGAAAATTTTGCATGAAAAAGTTGCACTGCGCATCAAAACCGCTAACTTCACGAATGCCAAGATCCATTGGAAAAAGTGTAGGTATAATGATATTATATAACCCCACTTCCTTTTGCAGATATGTAGTTGTATCTAACGGATTTCCGCAATTAGGTGAACACTTTACTGTCGATACTGTTATATTAAAATAGGAAAGTACCTAATTAGAACATTTAGAACTTTAAACGCACTGCAACAAACAAAAAGCTTTTAAAACTGATTACAAATATTGCAATACTCATGCGTTTAACGCTCAATAAAACACACATGCTCAATAAAACACACGGACGTGAGCTGTGTTTTATTGAGCCTCGACGGACGGTCCGTCGCCATCATGATAGTGACGATCTGATTCACTTTAAAACGGATCTTAGATTTTGTCGTTTTGGATTACGCGCCTGTTTCTAGTGAAGCGGTGAGACGAGAAATGAAATGAACCTCTAAGGTAATCATCATCATCATCATTGGCAGTTCAAGTCAGCCCACTGCTGGGTATAAGCCTCCTCCCTCAAACGCCATTCTAATCAACCCTGTGCCGTTCTCATCCATGTCTTTCCCTCTATGGCCTCGATATCGTCCACCCACCTGGCTGATGGTCTGCCCCTGCTTCTATTACTCTCTCTTGGCCACCACTCGGTCACGGTCTCACACCACCTGCCATTACCAAATCTGGCCAAGGTAATCATGATAAATTCATAATTCATTGCATTTGTGACATATATTGTTGCGTCACTAGTGCGTCGACAGCACAGAATACTATTTATTACCTATGTCGACAGCGCGTGTAGGTAAAAGTCTTCGTGCAGGCTATCTATCAAGCTTAGGTGGTCGGAAAAGATCCAGTGAAGCCAATACATAATGACTTCCAGTAGATACCTAATCTTTTCTCTACTAGGTATACGTAATTTCACTTTAATGTTCCACAGACTTCTGTTATGCGCACTAATGATTTTGATCATGCAAGTCTTATTTTAAACGTGGGTAATGAGGTTTTTAAGCCTCACAGACATAAATCGATGTCGTGAGGATTTAAGTGACTCGTGATTGAAATGGATAGTTTTGACAAGAAATAGTTTTTTGTAAGAAAATAGCCAGGCTTGAGTGCATTAATCCTATACCTATGTACCTACTTTATACTCAAGATGAGGAAGCCATTCTTTCTGATATTCAGACATTAAAGATCATAAATGATGATGTGTCAGGGGAAGTAGTCTGGTTCAAATATCTGGCATTATGTCCGCATTTTGCATGTAAACATTTCATACGACACGCGTTGCATAAATATTTCGAAATGGTGCAAATGCATATTAGGTATAGGCAAAATGCTGCAAATGCATATAAGGTAGGTACCTAGATGATTTCTTAACTTACAAAAAGTAAATAGAATAAACTTTGCGTGGCATTTTAATCTGAAATACCTGTTTACTGAAATACCTGTCTGATAAAAACGTTAATCAGTTTTTTGACCCTGAAAGAATACGGCAGTAAAATTCAAGTTCATGAAAAAGTGCAACATTTCGTTGATTCGTTGCGTGACATGCCACTCAATATTTAATCACGCGAAGCTAACAGGTAATTGTATAATAGGCGTAATAATTTGCAAATACTTAATGCTTGATTAATGGATTTATATTAAGGTATTTAAATTTTTAGCAGACTAGCATACAATATCTACCTTCATAAAAACCCTATCTGATCCAAGAAAGTTGTATTAATTATGTAAGTAAATGAAAATTTTAATTACCTATACGCTTTCAGTGCATGTCTCAATTTGACCTTATTCAAATTATTAGCTTAATATTTTTTTTTTTTAAATAATCCCGGTAAGTACATGGTAACTTCACGTTCTCATCAAAATTTTCTGCCGAGTCTGCTCACAAATCCAACTGCTCTACCGAAGATCATTGGCTCTACCTGCCAGTCTCTACAGGCATACCGAAAAAACTTTTAGATGATTTGAGTAATACTAATAACTAAACAAGAGAGGATTGAGTGAAGAGATGTCGGCTGAACGATTGAAGTGGAAAAGGAAAGTCTGTTATACTGGCTGACTGATTTATATATGGGATATATGACTTTTATATGGGATAAGGGACAGTTCGAGAACACTAATATGATTTTTTCTTATTGACTCGGTAAATTAGCATAGGTAAAGCTTCGAAGGCCGACTGTACGTGTCTCATAGTAAACTAACCACACAGTGTGCCCACTATGCTTATGTGCCGCGCCAGCCGGTATAACATAGAATCTTGCTAATTATTTTCTTTAACGGATCTTCAACAATTAGAGTGAAAAGAACCGTTCGTGTTCTGCTTTATTTATGCTGTTTATAGAAGTGTGTTCTTTTAAAAACATTACTTAGATAGAATTCGTAAGAAGAAGATATGGCTATGGTAGATAGAGAAACATGATATATTAAACTAGTTGCTGCCCGCGGCTTCGCTCGCGTGGTACCCGGATAAAAAGTAGCCTATGTTAGGCTCCAGCCCTCCAGCTATCTCCACACAAAAAATCGCGTCAATCGGTCACTCCGTTTTGACTTGATTCCACGACAAATAAACAAACAAATAAACACACTTTCACCTTTATAATAGGGGTACGGATTCTTTTAATTGCCTAAAATAATTGTACGCACGCAACTAAAATAAATTAACCAGTGGTCAACTACATTCTAAGTAAAAATAAATAGGTACCCAAAACCGACATCGTAGGGCACGTTGTCGGTATCTTCACATGTCTTGCATGTTTATTGTGAGTGACCACAAAAGTAAGTGGTCACCCGTGCGTGGATGGAATGTCCACTTCGATATATCAAGCAAGCGAGTATCAAGAGTTACAACTATAAACTAAATATTATAATCCTAGCTTTCTAAGCAAAGTTTTTCATACAGATATACAAAGATCAGATGACCACTGGCTGTTGACTGACATTACCGATGTGAAATCTAGACGGACCGGTCTAGACTCTCCATACCAGACTAGATACAGTGCATTATAGAGGGAAGCCCTTACAAGATGTGACGTCACGATATCGGTTATGTTGGATAATTTGACATTTAGGTACTTATAACATTTTATTATTATGTTGGATAATTAGACATTGATTTCACTTTTATACTTAACATTTTTGTTGGGTAAAGTGTTTTCACAATGTTTTCCGACCACTGTTTTTGCAACACCCATTTCGGAGCTCAAAAACGTGGTCGCGACCAGACTACGAGAGGACTTCAAATTGGAACTCGACTTCTCTGACAAAGTTATTATTACGTTTTAATGAATTTTGATTGTCTGAAAGAACAGTGGGTAGGTAGAGTCCGTTTCTCGAAAGACACTTCAGAAGCGCTGATAAACGTGTAAGTAAAAATAAATTGATAAAGGATTTTGATTAGTTCCGCAAAATTTCATTGGGACTTCTTTCGTGAAATGTCTCCTCTATCTAGAACTCTTGAGGATAGCAATCCTGAGTTTGTTTACATTTTTCATTCTATTATGCAAGTCTAATTCAACACAACTGTGCATGCAAACATTTAGCTAATGGTGCACGAACGAATGCTACAAAGTTCGATAACCCACCGGCCTTGACTAAACCCACGGACTTTATCATGTCCGCTAATTGCACTCTACTCAATGCTAATAAAATTTCTCTCTATATACCACTTAATAGATACAAGTATTCGTAGGCGGTTGAAGGGTTGGTAAACCTGATTTACTGAAGTATCGATAGGTGTCGTGGTTTTGTTTTGATAGATTTGCGTGAATCGGGAAAGTTGTTGAAAGTTTATTAACATCCAATAAAAACTGGTTTCTAAAATGTATGTTTATAAATAAGCTAAGCCAATGTAGTGTGTACATTTCTATTAAATTTACTACCGTAGGTATAATTCTTTCGACGGCATTCGTGAAGTGAGCCGTTTCGATGCGCAGTGAAACTTTTTCATACAAAATTTTCAACTGCGCAGCGAAAAGCCTAACTTCACGAATGCCTAGTTCCATTGTGACAACTGTACCTAAACTTGATGATAGTTGTTTGTGTTACTTTAAAGTTTAAGTCCCATATTCAAATTTCCTTCGCTCTAAATAAAATACATCGATAAGATGATGATTCTCCAGATGTAGGGAATGTTTCTTTCAATTCTTGTATTTGAATAAAACTGTTTTCTGATATCTTTAGTTAGACTCGAACCAATGTAATATTAACTTAACCTATTCATTTAACTTACAATTTAAGCTGCCTAGAGTTCTGATGACTGTCGCCATCTCTTTGATTGACATAAGCGTGACAAGAAAAAGGCGTTCTCTAAAGCCATGCTAATTTATTTTAACAGTTGATTATGAATAAATGGGGAATCTCTAGTACTACATCCTAGTATTTTAACCACATTGTTTTAAATCTTAACTCTATAACAATACCTTCATTTTGAAATCAATCACCAACCGCACCAAATAAAAATCACTTAGTTTTTTCACACACACAATCACATCATCAGTGCACGAACAAAGTCCTAAAGTTCTTTTAAACAACTTGAAATTTTAGAATTTACTAGATATTTACAATATCGAAGACGTATAGCCGTGTAGCCAGTGGTCAAGACAGTATGGAGCGCGATATAGGTCACCCGTCCACTTTTATAGTAGCCCCCACTTCATACCGGTGGACGGAAAAGCTTAGGAAAATGAACGATTATTGATTAGCACGGTGAGTGTACCTAGGAATAGATAATACCTAGACTTGTGTATAGGGTACAGCTGTGTTTAGTTTACCTAGGAACTAAATTTTGTACGAGCTATGGTTTGCCTTTTATTAATTCAATATAGATACAATGTGTAAAAAACAAACCTATATGATCCAAAAGTGACATGAAGGATAAATGGCCCAAAAAGAAAAAAAAAACATTATTTATGTAAGTAAACAAAAACATAAGTAAGTAGGTAGGTACCTATTTATTTTATTCTTTACTCCAATAGTTTTTATAATGTAGCAACTTACTATAATGTAGCAACGTACTTAAGATATTCAGAAAGAGCCAAAAGAAAGGTGTGTGTTTATTTAAGCTAATTTTATTTAAGTATTAGTTAAGTACCTATTTTTCCATAATATTTTTTTAAACTTCTTTTATGGAAGTGATGTCATAAATTGAATCTAATCTCGATAATCTTCATGGAACGGAGAGGATTTTGATACTTTTTCTCTCAAACAGATTCTATAGGTATTCGAATTTTTGTCAGATGTTCCTAGTGGTTGCAATTTGCAAGATAGCGTTAATTGTATCTTAGACGGTTCTCACACTGGCGACGCGACGCACCCGCATGCGTTGTGCAGCGAGCTTAAAAAGATCGCTAAAGCTGAATCACAATATGAAATGAACTATAATGCCGTCTCTTTTCACTCTCAGGTCAATGAAAAGAGATGACAATAGTTCAATTCCTCTAGTGCGATTCTGCAATTGCGACCTTTTTAAGTCCGCAGATCTGCAGATCTGCAGATTTTATCACTGTAAATCACGCGCATCGATGCGTTGTCATGTCAGTGTGCTACTATGCGTGTTTTCTATACAAATTGAGATACTTGCATACAATTTTAAAATCTGCAGTGACGCACAACGCAGCGGGATGCGTCACAGTGTGAGAACCGCCTTACAATCACAATGTGGCCATTAAATCGGCCGAGAAGTGTACAACGAGTACAATGCAGCATTACCAAGTTCGGGGCCAAGAAAATAAAGGGAAGTTATGTTGGCACATTTGTCAGCCATTCATTATCATGTTCTTATTGTCAGACATAATTTCAGTTAAAACGCTGAAGAACATAAAAATTTGAAACCACTGTAGTAATTTAACTAGACAATGTTTGTGAATATTTGTAGTAGTGTAGACAAGGATCTCCGGCTATGTCGCTAGGATCGACTTAGAAACACGGAAGATTTACTTGTATCTACTACGCTAGTCTTTGTCTGTCTAGTTGTTGTCGTTTTTCAGGAACAGGGCTCCAATTTCTCTACTTTAAACGTCAACCGTTCTATATAGTATCATTGCAGCTGCATTTTGTTTCATTCTTCAAAATGACAGTAATTTGCAAAACCTCATTGGTAATTTGTTTTAAAACGTCATCACAACAGAATAACCTAACCTCATTGGTCATTAGTAGATTAAGAAACAAAACGAAATAGTTGACGTTTTGCTCTGGTTGATAAACAGTTATTTACCGCTATGTATTAATTAATGAATCACCTTTATCGTTATAAATTTTAAATTATACCGGAGTTGTCACAATGACAATTTATATTATTTTAGCCCCTCTGTTAAAATTAACTTACATACATACATAAACTCACGCCTGTTTCCCATCATAGGGGTAGGCAGAGACCACAGATCACCACCTGCTACGATTAAAATTAACTTCGTACCAACAAATGAACACTAGGTAACAACTGTGTATCTAAAATTAAAATACTTATGTCTATGTAATATATTGTCGGTGATTAGGTTGCACTAATACTAACGATATCTTCAGCCAATTATAAGAAGTGAGAGTGGACTTTTTTATTAGAGTCGGTGACTTCTGCTCACGCGATCGTAAAACTGATGTCAATGAGCGGTGACGCAGCGTTCGACTAGCTACGGTCATCGGATTCGCTCGTATAGGAGAGGTAGATGTTTTTCAAAAACCATGAAACATGTGATCGCATTTTTGTATTAAAATCATTTATATTTAGGTACTTTTTGTGCAAATGATTTACATTTATTTACAGAAACTAAACTACTACATACTACATAAAAGTATAAAATACAAAAAGAACCAGTTGAGCCACTTAGGGAGCGTTGGAAACGATCTATATGTAGCTCAACTGATCCAAGCCACTGCCAGACGGAAGCGTGCCCAAGACACTGGCAGCATTACATTTTGTGCAACACTTTTTACACAGAAATAGGCCAAAATAACGAAACATAATCACGACTGTACTACCACGAGGTGCGGTAGACATTCTCATATCTTGTGGCATACTTACAAGATTCTTTGGATAAATCTAAGGATACCTACCTAGGTACTAGTTGCACGCCCAAATACATATTTGGGATACATATTATGCCCACCCACGGCACCCACATTTATTATTAGGTAGGTACCTAGGAATTGTAATTTATTTGTGGATCCCTATTTCCTATGTATATTTTAGTAAATCAAGTGATTTGCAGTGCGATTCAGACTTCCGAAAATGCATCCGAGTCGATGATTTTCTTCGGAAAGTTGTCATTTTTCAGCGAAGAAATGTCATAAGTATTCGGAATTCGGAATACCTACATTCCGGGAAGGTCTGAATAGCACTGCTGGAATCACTGATCCTATTTTTATACTTACCTACTTAAAATAATTATTTCATTGACAGAAAACTACGCAGTTGTTCATATCATCGTTTACCTACTCCCAGAATAGGTATGTTGATGAGTCGCACTGATACATGGCATTTACCTACTTAAGTAAAAAAAACTGTAGGTATCCTCATTAGATCAGACAAAGTGCGATTCAGGGAGTGTACCTACACATTGCGTTTTTTGCAGCGCGTTTGTATCGATACAAACGCGATTCGAACGCGATGCGAACGCGCAGCCCCCCTCCCGGTTCGCTTTTGTATGGAAAGAAACGCGTTGCGAACGCGCGTTTGTATCGATACAAACGCGCAGCTCAAAAACGCGCTGCAGAAAACGCAATGTGTAGTACACTTCCTCAGTCCTTTTCGGAATGCACCTATTCCGGACCTATTTGGAAATCTTCGTTAAAAAAACGTCAACTATCCGAAGAAAATTATCGAATCGGATGAATTTTCGGAAGTCTAAATCGTGCTACCTACTGATATGATGAGATGGCTACATCTGCTAGTTTAGGCTTGGTTTATATTTACTACGTAACCATTTAACAAACAGAGAGATCAAAACCATAGACCATCCTTTTCCCACACGGTCATTTATTTTATACACACCCATTCATATTATATACACCCACGGAAGCGGAACAAAGAAATAAGTAGGTACCTATAACAAAATGCGTTGTAGATCGCAGTTGCGCAATCCGCCTTCCTGGTAGGACAAGGCTCATTGCTCTCGCTTTCTGCATGATTGTGGACTGGAGTTTGTAATTAGGGGAGGTTGCTGAACTTTACTTGGTGCGACATTGCACCTACCAATCATCAATGGTACCCTGGTACTTGCTGGTAAAATCAACATGGAATTAATTATAATTTAGAACCTTTTCACCAACTGTTTTTTTTTTACTTTGATTACCTAATCATACCAAATGATGTATTTGGACGTACCTCTGACTACCCCTTAGACATCTTCAAAGGATCCTAAATGGCATATGTAGCCCTCACTAACAGGATAAGCCATAGCTAAATGCAAATTCAAGCTTTAATCCCAGCCAACCACACTACTAGATGCCATATTGGCATCTAGTAGTGTGGTTGGCTTCCTTGAAATCAAGCGAGATGGACATTGGTAGAATATAGTACAATGTGTAGGTATCTATCTAGTGGCCAACAACGAAGTATAGCATTCAATTTTGCATATCCCCGTAATGTGGCCGCTACATTAGAGAATTATGTCTACCGCACCTTGGGTTACCCACCGCAGTCGTGACCATATCATTTCAAAGCCTGGCCACATCACTTGACAATTTTCTTTCAGGATAATAGGAAATAGCAAACTTTGAAACAAAATTACGTTTGCATGCTGTAAAAAGGTGTATTAGGTTCTTATCAAGTTGTTTGTAGCCTTTGGCATCCCCCTGTGAAAGACTTCAACGCGCTATAAAGTAGTTTAAAAATAAAAGTTATGATTATAAGGCTGTTGACACATTGCGTCATATCATAAGCGGGCCGAGCCATAACCGAGCCCGTCGCGAAAATAGCACCTTACACACTAAGACCGTATCATACTAGGACCGTCGCATAACCGTTTTGCGAAGCGTAATCTGCCCACCCGAGCCTATACCACAGTAATAGACATTTTGTTGGTTTTATGCTAAATACACAATTATTCTGAAAGCCCATTTTAAAACTTATCACTCAATTTTTTTGTAAATATAGAGCGTTTACAAGCTAAACCACACTAAAATACATATTTCATATAGTTCGTTGTGAAATAAAAAATAAAAAAATAAATTGATTAAAAAAATCCATAGTCGTTATAGGATTTGAAGCCGAACCCGGACACACGCAGGAGCATTTCAACCGGGTGTTGCAACCGCTATTCCATCTGGTCGCACAGCAGAGTGCGTGAAATTACTGTTAAATTATTAATTATTAATTATTTCACATTTAAACTGTAGTATTCTTACAATAATACCACATTTTAGTTAGTAAAATGACAGAAAAAATGATCGAAAACGCAGTAGTAAGAAAATTTACTGCGTTAATAATAATGGGTTTTGAACGGATTTCACAAGAAAACTAATTGCAATAATAGGGGATATATCACTCTACTAGGTAGTACTACAAAATGGCTATAACTGTTATGTTTTGAAGAAAAAATAAAGTAAAAACGTTAAGAAATATAGTTTACTAGCAGTGCCATCGTAGCGTTGCCCCCATAGTGATGGTATATGGTGATCATGATGATGATGATGATAAAAAGTAGCATATATCCTTCTTCACAGAGTTTAGCTATCAAATGCAGGAATAAATTTTCAAATCCGACTGGTAGCTCCTGAGATTAGCGTGTTCAATGTTCAAACAAATTAACAAACAAACTTTTACGCTTTATTATTGGTTGGTACCTATAGATTATGTGTACTTTCACTCCACATTCAAGGTTTTATTAATATGTAACCTCTTCTGAATATTTTTATTGATTGTAGCTTCATCATTTTTCTCGAAATCGTGTTTTTGCTGTTACTACATTTTGATTTCGAGAGGGCAGTATTGTACCCGATGGGATTTTGACGTTTGATAATGTCACATAACGTGCGGAACGCATTAAGTTATGCTAGATGGGGGGGTTTTCCAATTCAAATTTGGTGTAGGTATTTATCGGGTCAAGGAAGAATTATTGGTGGACAAATCCTTTGAGGTGATTTTCGTAGGGAAAAATATTAGGTACTAGCGGCCCGTCCCGGCTTCGCACGGGTGGACATAATTTTTTTTTTACCTTTTATTAATATTTTTTAATTTTTTATATTTTTTTAGGGTTCCATACCTTAAAAGGTAAAAAAAGGAACCCTTATAAGATCACTTTCTTGTCCGTCTGTCTGTCTGTCCATCTGTCTGTCCGTGTGTCACCATCGATTATCTCAGGAACGGGTAGAGCTAGCAAGTTGAAATTTATACCAAATACTAAGGTTTATAGTCCGTATTGTGACTATAAAAATCAAGGTCCTGAGTCAACACTATAAAAAGATATAGGCAAATTTAGGTTTTCGTGAAAATTTGTGAGTACCAAAACTTACCTTAATTATCAACTTTTTTTATTTTTCGGAATTTTTCCTTTACTTGTGCTGGAAGACCTTGCTTGTAACCAAAATTGACAATTCTAGGTCAACCGGAAGTACCCTAGAGGTTTTGGGTCGAAAACTTAAATGGTAGTTCCCGTTGACCTAGAATAACGAAATTTGGCAAAAAGCAAGGTCTTATAGCACAAATAAAGGAAAAATTCCAAAAAGTTAAAAAAGTTGAAAATTAAAGGGTGTTCCCATACATAGTTGACGCCAATTAAAATTGTCCTCCGAGTTGTATGGGCGCTCATACAATTAAGCGGACTAGCTTAGGCACCATGGCTAGGTACGGAACCCTCGGCGTACGAGTTCGACTCGCACTTGACCGGTTTTTTAAACGCAGTATCTCATTATCTATGTACTTACCTGTACTTACAATCCGAATTTGTTTTTTTGGAATTATGATTAGGTAAGTACCTACCTAATAAAAATAGGAAAAGGTAACTAGGTGCATATAGGCCGTTTAGGAGCCGCTCCCATCGAAAGGCCGCCTAAGCCTTTCAACGGCCGAAAAGCGGCCCCTAGGGGCTGACCTGGCTACGCTACTAATATGTGTATTGACAGATGGGCGGGGATTAAAATATAAAGGCGTGTCTGCACTCCGTCTCTTACATACTAAAAA
This sequence comes from Camptogramma bilineatum, assembly GCA_958496255.1. Lineage (NCBI taxonomy): Eukaryota > Metazoa > Arthropoda > Insecta > Lepidoptera > Geometridae > Camptogramma > Camptogramma bilineatum. Next base: position 13,963,285 of record OY292458.1, on the reverse strand, counting down.
AAAATGTACTAGATAGAACGAGTTGGGAAACTCAAAAACAAAATATTTCAGTTCATCAACTAATACTACTTTTTAGGGTTCCGTTGTCCTGACAAGAAACCCTAATAGTTTCGTTATGCCCGTCCGTCTGTATTTTTTAAGTATTTTGTATAAGTATCATAACATAAGTCATCAATATCATAAGTTTTCTTACAATATATCAGTTAAAATTTATCTCAGAGTTTTACTGATATTAGACTATGAACTATCCTTTATCCAGGGTGTGCGGACCGTACAATGTAAGTATTCATAGTAGATGTTAATTTCCAAAAGTACCTATCTAAATTATCGCATTGGATGTTTATCTGCAATGATAATTTAAATCTGTAGTAAATAAATAACTGAATAACTGAACAATACAATAACTTTTTTATTCTCAAAAACTTATTTTTAAATACGTCTCGACAACACTCTTTTCTACTCGTTTCTTTTTAAAAATAAAGGAATGTTTCCTTTAAGTAAAATATTGTATCTTAAGGATTTAAAGTAGTTTCCCTCCGGGGCCCATTCATTTTTTCCACCCTGTATATGGAATTTAAATTTTTCTACTCGTACATCAACTCGTACAAGGTTGTCAATTTTCAATTTTAGAGATGCAATGTGAACTCAGCCTATATTTTTAAAATTGTTATTTGTCAGCGGACGTCAGTCGAGTGTCAACTCGACCTGACATGCATGCGACCGTCTCAGTAGGGTTGGCACTTTTTTTTCGAATAAAGGAGTTTGTAGGAACTTACAAATAAATAGTAGATTTTACTTAATAAAAAATGTGATTGAAAAATAAAAGTTTCCTTGCTTCTGTCTGACTACCCCTACAAGTTTAAGTTTACATTCACATAATTAATATGACAGCTTACCATGGTTTTGTTGAGTCTGCTTTAAGGGCGTTCCCTGAGCCAAACACTGTATTTCCCTGTATAAACCCTCGATAAATAAAGTGGAAAGTAACTGAAAAGCCAACATGCATCTCTAACATTTTATCTTGTAATATACCGTTTAATTTTAGTTTTAATTTTTATTTAACATCATATTTACTTCATAATAAATCAACGAAAATCACTAAAAATAAGATAAATCTTCATTTGCTTTTGAAGTTGGTGTAGGTAATTTATGTTTTTGGTTTGCTCCATCGGATAGGTCATTCAATTAATGACATAAATTCCGTTCACTTTTTCGATTGGTTGTTATTAGGGATGAGAAAGCTCCAAAAAACTGCATTTTTGTCGTGTTTCGGAGCGAGCAGCGCCGATAAGCGCCGCGACCGGACGCATTCTAAATTTATCTTTAGTCTAACAAAGCTAAGACAAATATTTGAAGTTGCACTCATCGATGTGCTAATTTTAGCTCTAGGCTAGGGTATTATTTTTTGCGGCAACTCTAAGAGCAAAATTTGTAAGTCAGAAGAAAGGGTCAAAGCCATCACACTATCACATCACACTAATAGTTTGAATGTTTGGATGGATGGATTGATGTTTGGGTGGTTAGATGGATGTTTGGATGTGTTTGAACCGATTTGGCTGAAATTTAAAATAAAGATAGAAAATAACCGTAAATAGGACATAGGCTACTTTTTATCCCGGAAAATTTTTTGAAACACATTACTAACAAACAACATAAAATCGCCCAAGTTGCCACTAAGATCTTCGCCTAATATATTTTTTCCCCAAAAATATATTATTTAGGATTCAAATAATATTAGACTTATATTAAATATAATATTAGGTGTTGCAACCCTACGTGTCAGCAAAATAATCATGGCGGCCGGAGATTGACAAGACGGCCATGGCAGGGCAGGGGCTCGATTCCGGTACCGAACTTTTTATCAACCTCAACCAAAACCTCAACTAAAGCGACTGTTTCCATGACTACTAATAACAAACGACTCAGTTGTGGTGAGGTTTTGAACTTTGGCAGTACAAATTTTTGAAAAGCTATTCTACTATTCACCAAATGGCTGACATTTAAGAGTTCGAACCAAAACCAAAGCGGTTGTCATTTAATAGAATACAGGCCCAGGACACGCGACGGTGTGGGAACGGTCTGGTGTGGGGCGTCCGGTACATTTCAATACAAAGAATATCATTTTTGCCGGGACGGTGTTGCTACGGTCATGCTATGCGACGGGGTAGAGACGTGATAATGTGGCAGCACCCTAAGCTTCATTTGCGGAGATTATTTTATTCTGCTAGTGTTGACTAAGCTGGTGAATAACCGTGTTTTTTTTTCCAGTGGGTACCTACCTGTGAAAGACTTCAACGCGCTATAAAGTAGTTTAAAAATAAAAGTTAAGATTATAAGCTTCATTTGCGGAGATTATTTTATTTTGCTAGTAATGAATAATCTGGTGAATAACCAGGTTTTTTTCCAGTACCTACCTATCTAGGTAATAAAGAAATGCTAGGAAGCAGTGCCTGATTCAAATAAGCGAGCAAATAGTTTTTGCACACATTGCAGATGAATTCAGCTGAAATAGTATTTTTTACACAACACCAAATTTTTTTTTACCTATCTCACAGCAACTCTTCTATTTAAATAAAAATATAAATCTAAGCCAGAAGAGTGTCCCTACTTTATTGGCCGCGAAAAGTAGTCATAGTCACTATGTTTCTCGTGTCTTGTTAAATAGGTAGGTAAGTAAATGTAAAATTTCTTCGTCATAATCCTATTGAAGCTTCAACAATTCTTGTGACTTGTTACCTACATCAATGTGTAGTAGGTAGATATAGTAAGGACAGTCGCCTGCAATAAGATGTTCAGTTATCGCTTTACTCCACCTGTCATCACCTCGCCTTGCCAGATGTCCTGCCCAACACCATTAAGTTCTGTTATGCGGTTCCCAATTCCCAACATCTTTTATCTTTGTTCGATTTTGAATCTCGATGTTGCGAATACGGGCACGTGTAATGCACCATGGCTCTCTGCACGACTCTCATTCTCTACACACACATACAGCCTCCTGCGTGAGCATCCTATCTCGGCACCTTGTTTAGTCAAGCATAATTAAATTTAAGGATTTTTTATTTTATCTCTACGGGCTTGCTAAAGTGACCGCGAATTCAATTAGTAAATAATAGGATATGAGTCATAATAATATTATGATTATTTCTTCAAACTTTTAATCCAAATAAATAAATAAATAAATAATGCTGGACATTTTACATAGCATCATGTAGCCCCAAGCTAATCAGAGCTTGTGTTATGGGAACCACATGACTGATATACTACTTAAATACATTAAATAAAACAAATTCGAGCGGAGAAATGCATACCTACCTAAATAAATCATCCAGTACTGATATTTGTCTTTAGTAGGTATATACATTATGTAAAAAAAACAATAATAATCACATCGTCCATCATAATTTATTTACAAAATATAAAAAAATATTTTACAAAATAAAATTAATTTATTTACAAAACAGAATTTCACTAATTTACATAACACCGATCTTTCTACTTATATTGAGCAATTATAAGAAATATCCGAAATGGGCAAGTGATACAAAAATAGATTTCATTTTCACGATTTTTTACATTATATTTTAATTTTATTTAATTCTAAAATATTAAACTTTTTCTTTCTTAAGTTGGAAAATGTCAAGGTAATACTTAGTCAGAATTTTAATACCTACTATTTTGTTAAAACAAAGTGCCTTTGTAGCCATAAATAGGTTCTATGTATTATATTTTTTTTAATTTAACTTTAACCCATTTTGAATAAGAAATAAATATTCTTAGGTGTAGCTTAAATTAGTCTAGGAATTCTGAAAATACAGTCAATAGAAAAAGTGGTTAATAGATTAGTTTCCAACTTTTTAAACTGACTGTACAATTACTATTGCAACATTCTCACTATAGGTACATTTTAATGGTAACTTTACGAATTGTCGGTATTTTTACAACTAAATTATCTATTTCCTGCGTAAGAAACATTAAATTTGATCACAAAATTCTTTCAAAATTTGTTTTATATTTTTTTTATTGGGACGGTCAAGCGTGAGGGTAGTAGTGTTGCAATTCTTCAGCTCCTAGTACTGCAGTCTCTACAGGTACCTCTGAAAAAAAAAACAAATACATTCATTAAAAATCAATACATAATGGAAATTTGCCTGTCTGTCCGGATAACAGGCGAAATTATAGTTATAAGTATTATTATATTTTATGTAAGTACCTTAGTAAGTAGGTAAGTATAGTCATGTATTATTAACATATTAAGTATAACAAAGTACCAAGAAAAATATAAAACAAAAGAGTCACAGAAATAAATTTAAAAAAAGTGCCAGTAATCGTTTGCTGAAAAGAAAGAGTCGCACAAGCTTTATTTGAAATTGATTTTTTTACAATAGTTTACAATTCGGAAAGAAGTTCATTGCGTAGTGAAGGCATTCTTGTTTTAGGTAGGTACTAGCTAGAGTATAGACATTCGTTTATTAGATTTTGTCTTTACTTCCTCTGGTGTGAATTACTTTTGTTGGTCGAAGGAATTACTAAGCAAATTACTCAATACTCTGTTGAAATTGTTGCCAAATAGCTCAAGGGCTAGAAGCCTTGAATACACGTGCTACTAAAAATCATGCTTGTTTGCTATTACGTAGCGTGCTTATGACATAAGTATACTCTTTTCGTATACACGTGCTTATTATATGCTACATAAAAGCATCTGCTCCAAACTAGCTTGCTTATATGCTACTACGTAGCATGTGTATTCCAGGCTTTAAAGTTTCAAACGTTATTTTTTTTCTAGCAAAGAAATTTCAGGATCTTACTTGATAGTGGCGCCAACCGCTAACTAACGATAATTATTCAAAGTTAAGATTTTCTAAGTAACGTTATTTACAAAATCAAAATCAATAGAAATAATTTGTTGTCTCATGCTAGGTACCTGTCGTAATAGTCTTCAAAACTGGTTAGCAGTCAGAAAGGTGAGATCGCAGGAAGTATTAGTCATGTAAGAGCTGTACAAAAAGCTTTAGTCAATCGTGTCAGTCCAGTCACATACCTCCAGTCAGTCAATATTCACTATCAGACTTGTACAATCCTGTTGCCTCTGAGGAAGTATTTGACGTCCTTCCTCCTCGTCTCGACAGTGGTCGTCTTTGGTGGTTCTGTAGTCGTGCTCGTCTTTGGCGGTTCTGTGGTCGTGGTCGTGGATGTGGTTGTGTCAGGGTCAGGGAGTAATTCGGCAGGGAGGACCCCGATCTCATTATCGGTGACAACAGGAGTCGGCATCAACGGACCCTTTTTAAGAATCTCCCGATACGCATCCAAGTTAAACTGAGGAAGGACTTCGGAAGATCTCTGCTGTTGGTTCATGTAGCTTTTCAATTTGTTCAAATTGTGGTTTATCTTTTGAATTTTGTCCGCTGTCAGGCCCGTTTTAGTGGAGTAGACGGGAGATGATTTTTTGGAAGTTGCGTATTCGAAGTGTGTGTTGCGAGGGTCGTAGTCTGCGAAGGTATCGACGGCTGCGGGTTGGCCGTAGGAGTCCACGGCTCCCCAGGACATGGGTTTGAATTGTGGGACGGATTGGGGCGGTGGGGGAGGTTGGTGGGAGTAAGGTTCCTCGATATGAGCTGGGCCGGATGGGCCTGTGGGGGCCGCCGGGGCCGTGTAGCCCGTATGTCCCGCGTAGGATACAGGGGCTGCCCCGGCTGTAGGCCCAGGGGCGTTGAAGACGTTTTTGATAGCGCTGTATACAGTGTGGATGATGGAAGGAGGAGGTTCGAGGGGCGTGTGGCCAGAATGCGCGGTCTCCAACGTCTCGCTCGGAGTCTCGCCTAACGGAGCCAGGAACACAAGTCCTGCGTGCACGCCGCTCAGTTTCCCGCGTCCTGTCTCAGAAAGTCACGGTCAGTCATTACAATGTCAACATGTCAAATGTTACAGTAAGTCAGTAAGTAAGTATATCTAAATGTTATAGAGAATTTCAAATCCAAGCCATGGTATTGGAAAAGAGCTGTGATATGTCTAAATGTCATAATATGAAGTTTGGAATCAAAGCCATGTCAAAATGTCATAATATGGAGTCATGGCACGCTTTCTTGTAGGTAAACCATTTGTTTGTTGTACAAAACCGTAAGGTCGACTGAATAAGTAGGAAAACGGACCACAGAAAGAATAATTTAGAATTTTAAAGAAACAGTATTCGTTAAAGAAAAGAAAAGTGCTTTTGTAGAATAAAATAACCGTTGGTCTCTTAATTTAGTTTTGTCAAATTTTGTTCGATGTTCTTTTAGTTTAAGGAAGGCTTTATTGAACTTAAAACTAAGCATTTATTATGTATACTTAGGTACGATTTACAAATAAGTACTTTAGAAGATTTAGCTAGGTTTTAAGAAATATAAGTTAATTTTTTTTACTGCTCACAACTATTTAGTACGACAGAAAGTAGGCATGAGAAATAGATCCCATGTAGTTGTCAGCTTTGGTGACGTCACTTTATTGATGCCCAAAAAACTTCAGTATTAATTAATGACTATCTCTCTCTTGATACATTATACTCTTTGATATATAGAAGCTTAGTTTTTAAGCCCACATCATTAGCGTATTAAAAATTAAGTCGATTTAACAAACCGATCTTAACTAGTTAAAAAAACCACAAAAAATTGATATCCATTTCCATAAATAAACTCGCCATTTGCACTCGCTTTAAAGTTTAAGATTGCGCAATATCACTGACCCTTTATCTGCATACTTTTACCAGGTATTTATATAATCAAACCAGACCAGGCTTCCTATTTTGGGTCATAGTAGAGCTATTTACGTAATAGTACTATCCCCAAAAAAGTAAATCAGATTATATTTTCTTAAACTGTTTTAGTTATAGGAGGAATGTAATAGAGTTGACGAAAAACTTCGTCGACTTCACACTAAGTTAATTTCTATGCGATATAAGTATGTCCAGCAATATTTATTTATTATTTATTTATATACGTACCTACGCTACAAAACAGTACTCTGTCCAATATTGTAATGAATTATTATGTAATTATATTTATGTAGTTAAATCCTTATTTAATCTAATACTCAGCAGGAAAAAAATAGGATACAACAGACAGCCATATAGAGGCAAAACCGCAAAGACTGAAGCTGAAGTTCATCAATAAATAGGAAATGAATATTACAACTAGCAAATTATACAATTAGCTTCCGCTCGCGGCTTCGCTCGCGTGGTACCCGGATAAAAAGCCTATGTCCTATTCCCGGTCATCATCTATTTATATTTCAATTTTCAGCCAAATCGGTTCAGTGGTTGTCGAGTTTTAAGTAACAAACATACATCCAAACATCTATCCATCCAAACATCCAAACTTTCGCATTTTTAATATAGTGTGCTAAGTGTGCTAATAGTGTGCTAATGTGATAGTGTGATAACAATTTACAGTTAAAGAACCAGTTTGTTAAGAACTTAGATTAAGAACTTAGTTAGCACAAGAATAAAGCTTAGGCTGAGTGTGATAATGATTAAAATCACTTACCGGTAGGTACGTGAAGTTCTATCATAATTATACTAGGGCTTTGTGCGAAGACATTATCTTTGTAGTATGTTCTATAGCTTTATTCTTATGTTAGGTACATACATGGATAAAATGTAGATACGAATCAAACCTGCCACGGTTTAACGAGTGACCTAGATCAGTGTTCCGCAAAGGGTGTGCCGCGGCACACTGGTGTACCGTGGTTATTGGTTGGTGTGCCTCGGAAAAATAAGGTTACCTAAAGTTACTCTGACGCATATGCTCAACTAAACAAGCTCATGTTTCGCATTAAAAATTGATTTTTCATTTATGGTGTACCTCAAAGATTTTCCGATTCCTTAGGCGTGGGACATACAGAAAAGACGTAAGACGAGGACGCGGAAGAGACATTATGTCTCTTCCGCGTCCCTTTCATAGAAAATGTATAGAAGCGTCGCGCCGTAAAACATACAGAAGAGACGGGGCGCTGTCACATTTTGTATGAAAGGGACGCGGAAGAGACAAATATCTGCGCCCCGTCTCTTCTATCTGGCCTGCGCCGTATATGTACCTTGAACACAAAAAGCTTGCGGAACACTGACCTAGATTTTAGATGGACAATGGGCAATACCAAACGGTCTTCTGCTCTCCCACGCTTCACACTTAACTTTGTAGGTTTGATGCAATCGATTCATTGTGGAGCTTTGAGCACCCCTTGCTACACAGAAGTTAGATAATACCTCTGCGTTTTACCTATTGAGAGTTTATAAAGGTAATGTTCTTGTTTTGTAAGATGTATGGAACCACTGGTCTTACATAAACTGTTTTATTTCGGGATATGGTCGGTGTGGTTGAAAATTACCAATTTGTGAGCGAAATTATGATCTGCTGCTAGTTTGAAATATACTGCGACCAGTCAGATCACCTAGGTCACTGTTAGCTTTTGTGTCCCTTGCGAGTGTTTACAGTCTTGAAAACAATTCCAATGTTACCCAAATCTAACGTGACCCAGGTAAAATGACCCTAAACTGCGTTCTTTCTAGTCATTCCTATCCTCTCTCCCTGTAAGTAAGAAAGTAAAGTTTTTGAGTAAAGTAAATAAAAAGCAAATTAACTTCTGAAAAATGTGGGCGTGTACCAAATATGTATTTGGACATACCTCTGACTACCCCCTTAGACACCTTCAAAGGATCTTAGAAATGCCTAAAAAGATCTAAGAGAATGTCTACCGCGCCTTGGCATACAGTCGTGACCATTATTTAATTTAAATAAAAGCAGAGAATTTAATAACATTCTGAAAATATACAGGAAATTGTATTCCGAATGCACCAATTCCCCATACAATTTGTACAATCTATGGTACATTTGTTTGTCATCAAGTCTCGATCATCAAACCACAAGAAAGGACCCAACCGCAGCAACACACTTTATGGCCATGAAAGTGAGGGATCTTTTTTAGCGAAGCTCGCCTTACTCGCGATGAAAGTTGTCGGAACCACCGAGTCAATAATTACTCTGTGTGAATGCAGACTTTCTGGATTCACGGTGATATAGGGCTGCCTTATAAATAATCAAAAAGGACTATTCTTGACTAGATAATGAAAATTTCACTTTCAAAACTTTCGTGAGTTGTACTAGACATTATTTTAAACATGGGAATTACGCACGTAAAAATATCGTCGATTTTGATACCGACAATGTTTCGATTCATCCGATTTTACGTGAGTAAACCTAGTTTACCTGTGTTAAAATTACGTCAAATAATGAAAAAGCTATAGCAAACTAGAAAACGGAAAAAGTACGAAAATATTATGGTAAGTATTTCATTCAGAAAACAGAAAAGATATGAGTCGTAAGTAGGTATAAGAAAAGTAGAAAGAAACTAGAAAAATAAGTACTTATAATACAAATAGAAAAAAGTTGTTTGTACCTTAATACAAAAGCGTTTCAAAATTCTGATCAAACAACTAGTAAAGCAACTAGCTATTGTACAAATATAAGCGAATGCACCAGATACGAATAAATAGGATACATATAGCATCGTTTATTGAGTTGGTACCAAACAATTGTATGACCTCATGAAACTTTCGACGGTAAGGAAGAAAACTAAGGATAATTCACTCAAAATTTTAAAAGAACGTCTGACAGCCCTGACTGAGATGGATGATGGAAAGGTTAGCGACATTTCGAAGCATTTCATATTCATAATAATATAAATGCGAAGAAAAAGTTCAGTAGATCGCTACTTCTCTATTTGGAGACATGATTACAATAAATTACTATTAAGGGTACTTATTATGTTTAATGATTATTGTGATTATGTTTTGGTACAAGATACTAATAGGTTTTGTAAAAATGATTGCATAAATGGAGCAAAAAAAATAAATTACAATTAATAAAATAATATGACGCAAGTACATAATAATTATTATTAACTTGCGTCATTTTTGTACTAGGTTATCCAATTACCTACTATCAATGAGGTTAACTGACCACGTTTGCAAATATTGACCTCCCTATTACCTTTCGCAACGAAAATATTTTAAGTAGGTACTTTTACTCAGAAGGCAGTATGATTTGAAAGTATCCCGAATTTCAAGCTTTACATACATACGAGTATAACTTTACTTGTATGTAGCTATGCTTACTACTACATACATATAAGTAAAATTTTATGATACCGATCAAAAGGCTCAAAATCGTAAGGATTATTTTTTTCCAAATAATAGCATAACATAGATACCTAGTTACTTTAGCATTTATTATATTAGTAAGGAAGTAAGGATGGACCGGCAAGCGTAGATAGACGTCCACCGACAAGATGGACAGACGACCTTGTAAAAACTGCAGGTCGGCGGTGGATGCAGGCCGCTTCCAACCGCAACACATGGAATCTTTTGAGGGAGGCCTATGTCCCACAGTGGACGTCCAACGGCTGAGATGATGATGATGATGAAGGATGCTCAACAGTATCTAAGAGAATGCTAAAACCAGGCAGAACCAGTGAATTGTAACTTGTTGCATCACTTCCTGGATGCAATTTCATCTAGAATTGAGTCAATCCAAAGATCCAATTCCATGTCCCACCCATGCAGTCGGCTGAACAGGTTCTATAATACTTTCACTAAAGGGTAACTCGTATTGCAATTGTTGGGTTATTACATCATCTGGTTTAAGTCTTAGCTTCCTTGGTCTAAGGTCGTGGACTACTTTACTGGTTGCAGACTGCCTTTAACTTTTTAGGAGTAACTTAAAACTTCTCTTTGTACAAATTTGTAGAAGTATAAGCTAGTATAAGATGGTTATTTGTCTAATTAAACCCTTACCTACTCTAATAATATATGTGGACAAGCCTTGGGCGTAGGGTGATACTAGCCCCCTTATTGTCTATCTTTTATAGCGACCAAAATCGGTCTCAAACTGTCAAATATAACAGTTCAGTGACCACGCTAGTAGCTCTGTCACTTTCATCTCAAAGAGACCGAACGCGACAAAAGATACCTACGCGATCGTTTTGACAGTATGAGACCAATTTGAGGTTTGAGACAAGTTAGATAATCAACCTGCAGATGTCTGCTCCTTCTAGCCTTAACACTGCCAAAATAAACTTTTACCTACATTAATTAACACTTACCCCCTTACTTATGAAAGATGTTTAAAGTTGAACACTGGTTAAACAACGACCTGTCTCTATTCGGCACTATCCACAAATAAAGACAGGACGTTGTTTAACCAGTGTTCAACTTTAAACTTCTTTCATAAGTATGACCCTTAGTTTTTAATCTTTTATTTTTGTTTGTTTTACTAACACCTATGGACTGCTTTGTCCGAAATAAACAATTTTGTTTTTAATAAGTAGGTACATACCTACCTAACTGAATTGATTGACTAATCTTCAGCCACTGATTACAAAACTTGAAGATCAGTTTTGAAAGTGGTTCCTAGTTTGTTTGTTTCCTTGTTCTTGAGATTGTGAGCTAGTTAGGTAAACGGCTATTATGTGTACCTTCCCAGATCGGGTCATCGTGATGCAATGTTTGAGAACATTTGAAAGTATATTTAAGCTGAGGATACTTTGTTTGATTACTTTTGCACAGTTCATTACCTGTTTCAACATTATACTCAGACTTCAAAAGTGAAACGTGACATGATGCTATATAATTTAAAACAGAAAAATATTTTTGTTGGTGCACTATAAGACAAATATCTATTGAGCTATAGTCTGGCAAAAACGGGTAGAAACAGCAACTAAAATTGTATTACAATGGAAACCCCTTCTCTACTAATCTATGGTAAAGTACAGGTTTCTTGTCTATGGTACAGGTACCGAAGACGTCAGTCAGAAGTAACAATTTCCTTTTATAAGAGAATTTATCTATTTCGCGTATTTAGCTTGCACAGTGGCGCCCCCATTTATGTCTATTATCTGTTACCAAAGTATATCGTGTATCATTTCCAACAATCCTTAGGTGGCTCAACTGGTTCTTATTGTATTTTATAATGTTATGTAAATATATAGTAGTAGGTATATTTTCTGTAAATTAAAGCTTAATATTTATTATTATTTATATGTCGCAAGTTTTTCTCACTTCATTGAGCGACGTCCGTTACCAAATGGAAAATTGAAGGGTTTTACAAAATTACATGCATTGTTGCGTCTGTCACTTGTTTTGGGTTATTTCATAACCAAAACGGCTATTTCCGTCCGAGGGAAAGTCTATGCAAATAAGACGAGGTGTATTTTGGACATGCTTCATAGACTTACAAGAAAAAACATGTTTTAAAGTCAGAAAATGTTGCACATAAGCGAAAAATGATGACAGAATTAAAGATTATGAAAAAAGGAGTACTTACTTAAATCTTTTCAAAAACAATGTTACCTAAACTTTTGCGATCAGTAGTGCGATTCAGACCTTCTCGGAATGTATTCCGAATTCGGAAAGTGACGTTTTTTCGCTGAAAAAACGACAATTTTGCAAAGAAAATCATCGAATAGGATGCATTTTTGGAAGAAAGTGGCAAAACAATGTAACCACCGCAAGCTTACGGTCTGTTTCATGTTTTCTTTTCATATGCTTCCTATGGAAAAGGTTTAGCGCTTTGCCTTGTATGTATGTATGTATGTATGTGGACTCCCTTTTCCGTAATTAGACTCAAAGGCGGTCCTTTTTGCGTGGGGATGACCTGGCTCAGCGCTTTGCCTTATAGGAAGCATATCATTCCGTTTTGAGGCGGACCGTTAAAATTTACGTAAAGTACAGTAATTTTATAATATTTTCCTCGACCACATGTCAAAGAACACACATCATTTGCCTGTCTATTAGAACCATCGGTGAACAAAGAGTGAAAGTGCTTGGGAGAACGAAGCATAAATATGCAATAAACAATGCAAATATACACGCTGAACAATAGAGTGATTTCGTCTATATCGTGCTCAAAGATAACATGCAATGCGAAGACTTCAATATAAACAAATAATTACAAAACAGAGTTATATCAAAATTGATGAAGATCTCTGTAATAGACATTCTCAAGAGCGCGTGATTGATTGAACTTTCTTACCAAATTCATATTTCATTGATTAGATCGTAATATCTTTCCATTAGTTCCATAGAGGGTAATGGAGGACCTGGCCTTTCTACGACAGTATCGGCGACCGACGACATTACTATTAGTTCTGGAAAATAAGAATTATCACATTTAATATCATACGTTGCATGTTATACTGCATTTTGCCAGCAGGTGCCATTCAAAAGCTACCACGCGAAGGTCAAATGATTTAGCGTCTTCAATATTTAGATGGTGAAAATGTATTTATAATTCGAAATCTTTATGTACAAAAACGACTAGTAAGTATTAAGTAGTTCGGGATTGTATTTTCAATTTCCTATTTCTTTTTTTTTTTTTCAATATTACTCAAAATATCTTTTTTTTTTCACCTCAAAAGAAACAAATCCAGCGGGCTTTAAAAGGTCGCTAAAGCAGAATCACAAAATCAAATGAACTATCCGTCTCTTTTCACTCTCAGTCAATGAAAAGAAATGGCATATAGTTCAATTCCTATTGCGATTCTGCAACCTTTTTAAGCCCGCTGGTAATGTTAGGATCGGTTAAATCTGTAGGATGTATTGCTACCAATAAAGTTGGTAAACACAGTTGGTCAATCAATCGTCCGACTATTTTCTACATCTAATCTCTCACATTTATAATTAGCCACACCTCGAAATCAATTAGTTTCACTGTGTCAGTATGCAACCGAACCGCATCTTTCTTGGAATATATTTTTCCTTTCTAGGTCATATCCGAATATTATAGCATAATGTTACGAACTTTCAAATCCATTCGATTTACATAATTTGATATTGAAATGCATTATGTTTTTGATGGTAGCATCACTTTCCCTTATAACCCATACTACTATACATACTACGCCTTAAGCGCCTAGTACATTATCCCGTATTAGTTAGTGTGCTAACGCTCTGTCTCGTTTTTTGGCCTAAGATTTGCATATTATGCATCTTACAGAACAGAAAGGTTTCCGAAAAAACAAATCCATAAACATGGCCCTATACGACTTTCTCTATCTAGTTACAAGTAGCGTAGATAAAAAAACACCAGTATGCTCTATATTTTGCGACATGACGCAAGCATTTGATTATGTTCGGCACGACATACTACTAAAAAAAACTAGAAGCTTATGGAGTAAGAGGCAATGCATTACAACTAATCAAGTCCTACCTAGATAATAGAAAGCAAATTACTGAAATAAAAAGAATCAATTATAAAACTAAACATGAAGAAGTTTATAGATCAAAGGAACGAATCATAAAGTATGGTGTCCCACAGGGAAGCGTTTTGGGTCCACTACTCTTCATAATTTATATTAATGACTTGCCGAAAACAACAACCCATCCTATGTCACTATTTGCAGACGACAGTACAGTCACTATAAAATGTATTAATAAAGAGACATATGAAAATGACATAAATTCAACATTGACATCAATAATAGCATGGATGGACAATAACAACTTGAAAATTAATCTTAATAAAACTAAATTGATCAACTTCAGACAACGCAAAATAGCTGCTCGACAATCACTTGACATTCAATACGATAATAACAGAATTGACGAAGTTGACACGACTAAATTTTTAGGACTAACTATTGACAAAAAACTTAACTGGAAATCTCATTTGGAAAATTTATGCAAGAAAATGAATAGCTTAGCTTATGTATTATTTAAATTATCGTCGATTGTTAATGTAGAAACCTTATTAACAGCTTACCATGGCCTAATAGCTTCGAATATTAGGTATGGTATTCTTTTTTGGGGTAACTCAACCGACATTAACAAAATATTTAAACGTCAGAAACGATGTATAAGGGCAATGTTTAACATGAAAGTTACTGACTCGTGTAAGCCTTTTTTCTGCGAACATAACATCATGACGATACCCTCACTGTATATCTTCGAAACGGCTATGTTTGTAAAAAACAATCCAGATCTCTTTCCCCAACAATCTGAGGTCGTTATTCGTAACAGACGTGACCAACATAAAGTTATAGCTCGGAGCTCTAAAACCGCATTGATGCGTAAAAGTATATTCTGCACAGCCCCATTTACTTACAATAAACTACCAAAATCTTTAAGGGAGCTACCTTGTTCGCTGTTCCAGAGAAGGCTGAGGTCATTATTAAATAATAAATGCTATTACACTCTTGACGAATTTATGAATGACAAATTTTCAATGTAAAGTATTCATTTAGTATTTCATAATATCCGTGATTATTTTGACAATTTTTAATTATTACTATTTAATTTTTATTGCTATTTTAATTGTTATTATTTTTTTATTTTGAATTCATTTTTTTTAATCAATAAGTAGGTTTTAATAAGTATTGTGACCTAAAGCTTTGCACGCCTGAAAAGGCAGAATACATTGATACCTATTATGTTATAAAACCCTTTAAACATGTATTCTATGCAATAAAGAAATTCTGATTCTGATTCTGATTCTTACTTTATTATTGTGCTAACTGACTGAAGTTAGAATAATTTTGTTTCTATAACTGTTTAAAGATTGATACCTAATGACCATTAATCCTTTAACGTTGTAACTTTAATGCGTTGGATATCAAATAACATAAAAACGCATTGTAATTTATTTACCTACTGAGGCAAATACCTTGTTTACCATAACATTAACTTAGAATACTGATGCATACATTAGTACTTCTATGTGTATATAAAATAAATAAATAAATAAATATTGCTGGACATTTCACACAGCGCCATCTAGCCCCAAACTAAGCAAAGTTGTACTATGGGAACCAGATAACTGATAGAATACTCATATATTTGTAAATACATACTTATAATACTTTATAAGACCCAGACACAGAATAAACATCTATGTTCATCACACATATGTTTGTCCTGGATGGGAATCGAACCCACGACCTACAGTGCAGAAGGCAGAGCAATACCAACTGAGCTAATAGGCCAGTCAGTTTGTATAATAATAACAAGTACATTTGAAATAAGTCTTCCCATATCATCATCTACCGGAATACGTCTTCCACTGGACTGAAGTTTCCTCTGCACCATATCATTACGACCACCTACATATAATATATTGCCAGGAAAACACATTACTTCTGTTTCACAACCCGTCAAGTGTCTATTTGACAAGTTGTTATTAGCTTGTAACATTTGATTAAGTAAGGTAATTTGTTGGTTAACGTTTCCGTTTTGTCCGAAATTGGGCTAATTAATACAGACTTACCCTAGAAATTACACATTGATCAGGTACTTATGTAATGTATGTACTTATTTTGTCAATGAAAAACAACATCATTACACACGTCTGAGTTTAGGCCTCCTTTCGTTTTGCCATTCTCTTTATTAGCTTGTTTTGGTAATGTATTTTTTATTCCAATATAAATTGAACTCTTCAATACAAGTCTATTTATAATATACTTGTCAGCTTTGTCAGGGTTAATATATAGCCTATGCTATGTTTAGCTGGAATAATGTATGTTTTAATATTTTTTCCACAAAAACTTACAAAATTCGCATCAGTTAATTTTTAAAAATTCATGAAAAATCGTCTAGAATATTGTAACATTGTTAAAGAAGTAGTAAAAAAGTATTACTTATCAATGATTATCCACGCAGTCGAATGCTGAACTCTTCTAAGTTATTTCTCAATTTACGCCAAACAAAAGGCATATTTCAACACTAGACTAGACTATACGATCG
This sequence comes from Camptogramma bilineatum, assembly GCA_958496255.1. Taxonomy (NCBI): domain Eukaryota; kingdom Metazoa; phylum Arthropoda; class Insecta; order Lepidoptera; family Geometridae; genus Camptogramma; species Camptogramma bilineatum. The sequence continues at coordinate 13,946,523 of OY292458.1, read as the reverse complement.
TAAATCCTTTACAATGTATGAAACAGAAAGCTTTACTAGCTTTTACGACAGTCATGACAGTTTGTCGAAAGCAAGCAAGTGGCCAACTCTGGTGACGGAGTTTTTAGGCCGCCTAAAGGTCTCCGTCATGGCTTAACGACTTAAAAGCCGAATATTGAGAAGCTATGAAGTGTTAATGCCGAGTAATGTGCGATTTTTTACTAGTAGTTTCTTATTGCGTAGTCTTATTTTTTGTTTGACCAAGTGTTAATTAATGTGTGCAAGTGTAATTGATTAACACCAATTGCAACAAGTTGCAATTCATTAACACCAATTGCAACTTTTGGACATTGAAATTGATTGACAACAAATACGTGAAATCCCTACAATTCTTACACATATCTAACTATAATCAATAGCTTTTTCGTTGCTTCATTCTTTTTAAATTTGCTTGTGTTAATCAAGTCGACAAATATTACTATGTAATTTATTAACACTTAAACATCAAATAAACGCAGAATACCCTTGAAATAAACACCATGAGTTTCGCAATAATAAATTTAGTAACTCAAAAAAAGTCCTTGTCATTTCAAAATACACTTTGACACAACGTTACGCGACCAATTGAACTTAAAGGACATCACACACATACAGCAGATAATATATTTATCTCATGAAATATAAATCTTGATCTCTCGATCGCGCCCATACAAATTCTATGGAGGACCACACACAGCGAATATTGATTACAAAATATATTGGTGCGATCTGTCAAGATTTTTATTTCATAAGATATATTATCTGCTGTGTGTGTGGTGCGTTTAACGCTAAACCTGTACTTTGTTATTTTTTAGGTAATAACATGTAAGTAGGTATTATAAAAAGTAGAGCTGGGTTCAACTAAGTTAAGGACTCCAAAAATTAAAAAAAATCCATAATCGAAAAAAAAACACACGCACAACGGAACTTTACATAAAGATTTAAAAGTCTTACCGATCTTTCAGACTAAGATAATTTCTCACACGTTATTGTGTCATCGACCTCAAGATCTAGGTTATAAATGAGTTGTTCTCATAATTAAGTTCTTGTGCAAGTGGATATAGCTGAATGTGTTACGATTGTATAACCTTTAGTTCCGGTGAACATTCATTGACCTTTGGCTATTATACAATTTGATGTATTCTTCCAACTGCATTATTGTTTTGTGGGATAGGAAATTGAATAGTTAAATAGTTTATTTCGTAAAATTATTGATAATTTATTTATTTCATCCTACTTGCTTACTTTTGAATGTGTTTAATTAAACCTCGCCTTAACCACTGAAAATTTGTTTGAAACTAGGTAGAACAGGGTGTTAACTTAAAGCGCGAGAGAAGACGTGGACATTAACTAGTGCTAATAACAGATTTATGTATTTCGACAAAATGAAAATTATTTATGACATTTTTTACTCACTAATTTGTTATACATTTCAATTTCATTCTCTACATCACGAACCTGCAATTGCTCTTGAGTCAGTCAATAAAACTACCTACCTACTTACTTACAATGTAGGTATTTAGCACTTTGAAAACAAGATGCTAGTTAAAAATTGGTTGTCTGTAAAGTCGGTTTACGGACGATAATTTTAAGTGATAACGTCATAAAAAACATTGATGAACGGTCGTGCCTCTCTGTCGCTTGTTCTGCGCTCTCGCTTGCACGCTCAGCTTGGAACGTGACACTTTTTCGTGCGTGCAGCCGGCGTTCATCGATTTATAAGTCAAAAGATGTCACGATCTTCAATGGCGAAACTCAGGAGTTACTAAGTAACTACTAATTACATCATTTGCCTTCTACTATAAAATTGAGATCGAAATTACCACATGAGTATAAAATTTCAACATGTACTCATTTGACCGTTTAATACTCGTAAATGACCAATAATAAAATGGCTGAGGTTTCCTACTTACCTAAGCTTGTGGTCCAACTAATAACAATTATACAACAGCTGTCCGAGCAAGGTAATATTTTCAAAATATTGAATGCAATCAGAACATAGCACATATAATTTAATGTTTAGACAATCTAAACTAATGTTAAAAAGAGAGAGTGCGAATTTTGTAAGTTTGTGTGTTCTCAGTAAAATTACCTAAGCAAGTACTAATCTACATAAAAATATACGTTAGTGGTGTACGTTTAAGCGGTTTTGAGGTTTTCTGACAATCATATTAACATTGTAATAACGTTATGTTGGGTTCATTAAAAAATTCCATAGAAAAAAGCACTTTCAGTTTCATTCTAAAATTCACAAATTATTCTTTTTTTTTTCCTTAGAACTATTCAAACTATAAACAAGTGGCTAAATCTGACTTTCTACCCTCTCGAGGTGCATTTCTGTTCATAACTCAGAAGGACCTCAACAGATCCTCACCAAATTTTTAGTGCACCAAAGAGGGCGTAAACCCATTCAAACAAAAAATATTTTTCAAATCGGTCCAGGGTTCTTCGGGTAGTGGGGGAACATACTTACACAAAAAAAAAGATTCCGACGAATTGAGAACCTCCTCCTTTTTTTGAAGGCGGTTAAAAATAGCCAATCGTTCTCAGACAAGTATATTAAAATAGAGTTTTTTACCGTAATACTTTCATCTGCGTTTCGTAAAAAACTGTATATTATACAAGCTATGTTATATTACTAAAAATTATATATTTCTATGGAAGATTTATATATCTACTTGTATACTTATTGCTAACTATTATTATGAAAACTTAGACGCGTGTCATAGTACTACCTACTCATTTCAGCGCCACTGAAAACCAGCACTCTAACAGCCATAGCGCTGGAGCAAATACTGAGAGGTAGCCTTATTTTCTTGTCACTTTATTACTTGTAACATTTCCGATTTGTGTTTTGTATGTATCGTGGTGGCGAAAATAAAACTTTTTTCTTCCCTCCGGGCGGAAAGTGGCAACTTTTGTCCCGCTACGCTAAACGAAGTTGCCGCTTTCCGCCTCCGTCGAGGAGAAAAATAGTATACTCACCATAGGCAGGAAATAAGAAAACCTCAGATCACATTTTTGTCGACCTTGGCTTCGCCACGGTCAACAATTGCATGTGATCTGAGACATTTCTTACTTTTCTGCCCTAGGTGAGTAATGTACTATTTCTATTCTATAACAAAAACAAAAGCTTTCGCTACGTTATCAAGGGTCACTTTGTCGCATTATTCTAGCGTATCATTTCCGATGTGTATTGTCAAAAGGCGGTTACACAACGCATTCAGCGTCATGTCTTTCCAGTTTGTTAGCTAGTTGCATAAGCGTTACACTTCGGTCTAAGTGGCGCGTTGTTTTTGTGATGTACACTTTTTTCCTTTCTTTACGTTACTGCTCATTTTCGTAGATTTTAACTAATTATTTGCATAGATTTTGAGCTGCTAATTAGACTTAGACTTGGCTACTTATTTCCGGGAGATTTTGAGCTGCAAAGTTTTGAATTAGCCACTTATTTTCGTAAAGTTTAGCTATTTACAACTTTTTTTTTATAATTTTGTCTACTTATTTTCGTAGCTTTTCTAGTTATTTTGTAGACTTATGTACTTTAAGATCTGTACCTACTGACTTTCAATGGACTGTTTATAGTTTTTATTTAGTGATTATTTATTAAGTATTATATTTGTGGCTTTAAGTAATTTATAAAAATAGTCGTCCGTTTTCCTGCTTATTTTAAAATATTATTCTACTATTTTTTTATTTGTAATGTAGTACCTACATAAGTAAGTAGGTATTATTAAACAGGTGAGTAAAAAGTTATTGTTCTTTCAAGCTTTTACTTTTAAGAAGGCATCCGTCGTGGCTTAACGAGCGCCTCCATCGTGGCTTAACGATTTAAAAGCCGGGAACGACAATTTAACGTGCCCTCCGAAGCACGAAACGCTTAGCTGCTACGCGGCGATCCAAGCTACGACGGCTCAAACCGTCGCTTTGCTTCAACGATCTATCAAGAACGTCTAAGCAAGCTACGCCACGAGTGCCTTATTATTGAACTAGCAGCGCCCTCGCAGCGTTGCCCCCGTGGTGATGGACGATGATGATGATAATGATGAAAAGTAGCCTAAAAACCTTCCTCAAGAGTATAGTTATCAAATGCAGAAAGAGTTTTTCAAATCCCACTGGTAGTTCCTGAGATTAGCGCGTTCAAACAAACAAACTCTTCCGATTTGTATAATTAGTATCTTCTATACTTATATAATGAAGCGGAAGAGTTTGTTTGTTTGTTTGTTTGAACGCGCTTATCTCAAGAACTTCCAGTCGAATTTGAAAAAATCTTTCTGAATTTGATAGCTAAACTCTTGAGAAAGGTTATAGGCTACCTTACATCATCATCATCACCATATAACATCACTACGGGGGCAATGCCGCGAAGGCGCTGCTAGTAATAATTAGTTTAAAAGTATACATATAGTAGAGAATTGAGTATGCTCAGTAAATAAATAACTTACCATCTAAAGTGGATGGGTATTTGTGCGCGGCGTATCCCGTGGGCAGCGAGGGGGCGATGTAGTGCGCGGGGGCGGTGGGCGCTCCGTACGCCGACGGAGGGGGGCCGTACTCCACGTGGGCGGTGGGGGGCGGACCGTATACAGCTGGAATTGTGACGATAGACCTTGAGAATCCGGCATTGAGAATAGAGTTAAAGTGATGAGAGATACATACATACATAAAATCACGCCTCTTTCCCACAGGGGTAGGCAGAGACCACGGACTTCCACTTGCTACGATCCTGACACACCTCTTTCGCCTCAGTCACTCTCATCACATTTTTCATACAAGCTCCCCGGTTATGATGAGAGATTTTTCGCAATAAACCTTAACTTGGCTTTTTGGCGAGAATTTAAGTCATGTTTTCGTTTTTGTTTTATTCTTCAAAACTTGTGTTGCTTCGAATATTAATGTGTAATAATAGTAGATTATTAACCGTTGAGTGTTCGTGAACGTTATGCAAGAGTGGGCAAGTGAAACAAAATTGGATAGCATTGCATTCCGAGTTCTACCAAAAAGTCCGTGTTGATGTTTCAGTAAAGCTCCACATCTTTACTGCGGTACAAGGGGAGGGGTGGGATATTATATTTATGTATTGTAATATGTATTTGGTATATCTTTTGTTAATAAAAACTTGAAATATAAGAATTACTTGACACTGGCCGAATGCACCAGTCTTGCGAAACCAAAATGAAGAAGAAAAAATAACGTAACTTTGTTTCAATGCAAAGAATACAAAATGCATTCATTTTTTTCTGTATACGACGTCTACATAAGTAAAATATGGCACAAACATGTGACAGGTGTTACGGCATTTATGCAAAAATCTTGCCACATATTGGGTAATCCGGACACGGACACAAAACTGGCACAAGAGGAACTGTGCCAAGTAGGTTACCTGACTCAAGATGATTTTTTCAACATAACTATGGTAGGTACCTCTCTGACAATATCGATCTTACAACAAAATTCTGAAGGTGTTCATTGAATCCGATCTTACAACAAAATCGTGGTTTTGAATACTTATTTCTAGCATCAGCGTTATCAAAACTGAAAATCCTTTTTAACGATGTACACGATTATTATGTCCAGCCGTACTACTTAGACCTTTTACATCTTTTACTAGATGAGCTAAAAAGTTTCAGGTGGCAAAATTTTCCTACACTTATTGGAACACTGTAGTGCCTGAGACATTGTTGAGATAGAGTAGACTTGCCCAGCACCTCTCAGTTTAACCGGCCATATCCACAAGACATGGTCGATACGTGTAAGGGCTAGCGCATATATACAACTTTTAAATCGACTAAACTGTTTCGTCGAGTTGTGTACTTGTCGTGATTTCTACACAACTAAACTGTTGAGTCGACGGAGGTGCGCAAACAATCGATTTCAGTCGATTTGTAACCCAAACAAATCCAACAGTCTTGTGCAGGCGACGCTCAAGTTACCATGTCTTTTAACCATAAAGTTTTAACCTATGCTTTACTTTATATACGTTTTAAAAGAAACCGGTCGCCCCAGCCAGAGACGACTTCCACGCATACTTCTTCCCACAGTTTCTTTTTCAAATTTATATCGGAATACTCTTTAAGGCTTTTTAAGTAAAGCGCGGGCCTTTTTTCTACACTATTAATAAACTCTTCCGTGTCGTCGGTAATGGTTCCCGCCATTGTGAGAACAAACGTTGTGCCGCTTCCAATGCAAATGCGAGACTGAACAGTCGTGGATCGACTGTTTAGTCGATGGTATGCGCACTTCAATACATTGCAATACAAAATGAGCGTGAGATCGATAGTTGTCCAACTTTTTAATCAAAAGCAGATCGATGGGGCTTTTTGATTTTTTTGTCGATCAACTATCGAGTTGATAATATGCGCACGTTCATATATTGCTGTGTACTTATGAAACACAACTAAATAGTTGTTCAACTAAAAATTGTATATATGCGCTAGCCCTAAAGCTGACTAAGCCGCGGGCCTCACGATGTTTTCCTTCACCGGCTAGAGCTCGTGTTATGCGCATATAAATTTTTTCTTAGCGTAAAATCCATTGATGCACGGCCGACATTCGAACCCACGACACGATTAAAAGTTGACGTCGAATCGAAAAACGATCGATAGAGCATCATTTCTATTGCATAGTGTTGTGTCTTGAACCAAGGTTTAGATGCACTGTTTTAATTTTAGGAGTTGTCAAACTTCACCCAGTTCACTCTACTCTTGAAACTAAGTAATATGATTTCGTACCAATTTGCGTGGTTCAACTTATGCTGGTGAAATGTACTGAACTCAACTTTTCCAACTTAAGCTGATCCCGAGATATGGGTTGTCGATATGTAGAAAATTCAATTAAAATTACTAAGTTATTGTTATAAAATCGTCATTATATTATTTACGCATAGAATTATCAACATGTGCATTGTAAATGCGTATAATTGTAGTTTTTACCTCCTACTTAACAGTTAATAAACGTTCAGCATGACGATTTTAAATAAACAAATACAATACAATAGGTTTTATCTACTTATGTCACAATTCATTGGAAGCAGATTATTTACAATGTAATGCGTATTCATAAATAATATTTATGGTTCGATTTATTATTTACGATGACCTAATTATTACTTATCTTATTACTAAGTGTCGGTTTTTGGTAGTTTACTGTGGATCTAGTCATTCGTGAAGATAGCCGTTTCGCTGCGCAGTAGAACATTTTGTATGAAAAAGTTGCACTGCGCATCGGACCGGCTAACTTCACGAATGCCATGATCCATTGGAAGAAGTGTAAGTGACTTACTATTTTCAACATTGCGTGCTTATTCTAGCAATAGGAAACGTAGCAAAAAGTAAATGCATAATTAACCAATTGGATAGTACCAAAACTACATCAAGTTATCTAGCTGTGCTTGGATTGGTTACTTTTCCTATCCAACTCATCCTTAATTGTCCAAAAAACGTTATATTGCGTTCTTCATACAAAAGACATAAACGCGTTACTTAGGCAATTACAACGATTCTATATTAAACTAGCTGACACCCGCGGCTTCGCCCGCTCGGACTACTATTTTGTTTATCCCACGGGAACCGTGAATTTTTTCGGGATAAAAAGTAGCCTTTGTCCTACTGCCTAACTGTGCCCCGCTTTGTTACTCGCGCTGGGAGCTGATTTTTTTTTAGAGAAATGCAACATGCGATACTTGATTTTGATAACGGTGCTCTAAGAAAAAAATGGATGGTTGTCGTAGTAAATTAATTTGCTCATAAAATACTCATGATTTGCTCGTAAAATACTAAAAGTAACATGCGAGCGAAGCGAGCTTCACCTGCTCGCGAAGCGAGCGGAATTTTTTTTGACAAATACAACAGTGACACTTGATTTTGCTAACGGTGCTCTAAGAAAAAGATGGATAGTTGTCGGTTCCTAACAGTAAATTAATTTGCTCGTAAAATACAAAGTAATATGCGAGCGAAGCGAGCGGAAATTTTTTAGACAAATTTAACATGTGACACTTGATTTTCCTAACGGTGCTCCAAGAAAAAGAAGGATGGTTGTAGGTTTCTAACAGAAAATTAATTTGTTCGTAAAATACTCATCAAAGTAATATGCGAGCAAAGCGAGCATCGAGGTCAGCGAGCGAAGCGAGCTTCCCCAGCTCGCGAAGCGGGATGTTCTATGTGTCTGTAATTAGTTTTAATGTCCATGTGGTGTACAATAAAGTGTTAATCTATCTATCTAATGCCTTATTATTATTAGCCTAAATAAAAAGATCGACTTTCTGCAAAAACAGAATACTCAAAATGTTAAAAGTAGGTAGAAACGCGGTTAAGTGAAAACATTTCTAATTGATATTTGTACCTGAACATCTACTTACTACTTCACCGTGTCGTGAACTAATAGTTATTTACATTTTAACCAGCTGCTACTTAACTCATTAAACAATTTACTTTTAGGTGGTACTAACTTTTTACTTGGTTAGGTACAATATTAGTTTTTTTATTGATCAAGATTCTTCAGTGAAAGAGTTTGAAATGTTCTTCAAAACGACTAAAACAAAATGATGCTCCAAAAAAGTCTTCATCAATCCGCTGAACCTCAAACTTCATAGAACCATAGAAATTAATTTGTTTACTTTACTTATAGTTCATAGATTATAGTTAACTAGCTGACTCCCGCGGCTTCGCCCGCGTGGACTACTATTTTGTTTATCCCACGGGAATCGTGCATTATTTCGGGATAAAAAGTAGCATATGTCCTATTTCCGGTCATTATCTATGTATGTTTTAAATTTCATCCAAACTGGTTCAGTGGTTGTCGAGTTATAGAGGAACAAACATACATCCATCCATCCAAACATCCATCCATCCAAACATGCAAACTTTCGCATTTATAATACTAGCTGACTAGCTGACGCCCGCGGCTTCGCCCGCGTGGACTACTATTTTGTTTATCCCACGGGAACTGTGCATTTCTTCGGGATAAGTAGCCTATGTCCTATTCCCGGTCATTATCTATGTATGTTTTAAATTTCAGCCAAACTGGTTCAGTGGTTGTCGAGTTATAGAGGAACAAACATACATCCATCCATCTAAACATCCATCCATCCAAACCTGCAAACTTTCGCATTTATAATATTAGTGTGATTAGTGTGATAGTGTGATTAGTGTGATAGTGTGATAGTGATTTTCAAAACACTCACCATGTTGCTTCTTATGACTCAAAGCGGCAGAACTGACGATTTTCTTGCCAAGATTGCTGACAGCATCACCCTTGACCGCGATGACCTTGCCCAGGGTCGAAGCCAACGCTCCACCTCCCTTGATGAGCTGTCCTTTGAGGATCGTCACTCCTCCCGTGATAGCTTTCACAGCTTGGAACAGGGTGTAGAGGATGGATTTCTTTAAGCCCCAGTAGTCGTATTTTTCGCTATGCTGTTGAAAAAGAAAATATTGGTGGACATTTCACACAGCATCATCAAGCCCCAAACTAAGCAAAGCTTGTACTATGGGAACCAGATAACTGATAGAATACTTCGCACCCGTAGATGAAACCTCCGGTAACCCAAAATTTCCCCAAAATGGAGTTATTTGCGTTTTCGAATTCCTAAACTGAATATGAATACCCATACGGTGATACGAATGAGTTAATTGAACAAGCTTGAAAAAAAAGAGGAGCTTCTCAATTCGTCGGAATACTTTTTTATGTTTATTACCCGATCATTCGAAGACTCTTTGGCCGATTTGGAAAATTCTTTTTTTGTTTGCAAATATACAGGGTGTGGCAAATTCTTGGTCACTGAAGGGTAGCTACCTTTTCTCTTGTAGTTAGAGAGTTTTGTTCTTAGGAAACTTCGGTTTTATTTTGAAGAAAAAAATAATTGCATTTTTAGATTTTTGAAAAAAAGTACAGTTAGCCTAAAAAAATACATTTGTCAAAAAAAACAAGTTGATCTTAATCGACTCTATTTCCCATCAGGAAAACTTCTCCCAAAGTAACTTACCAAATCAAATCGTAAGTTTTTGCAATAATTCAAAAAAACACATCCCATACATTTTCTATGAAATTAGTAGGTACCTAGTTGTAAACATTATAGTGCCAATTATTCAATGGTTATTAATTTAAATTCGGAACTGCTTCGGCATGCTGGGAGGCTATTGTAAAGCCTTATGCGCCTCAAACAGAGCCGCAAGAGAGAATGGTAATTTTACATCTGCGGGGAAGCACTTTGTTCTAAATTTAAATACACGCTTTACAATAGCCTCCCAGCTTGCCGGAGCACTTATGAAATTAAATTAGGAACGATCGGATAAGTTGCACTGTAATGTTTAAAACTTCTAATTTCATAGAAAATGTATGGGATGTGTTTTTTTGAATTATTGCAAAACTTACGATTTGATTTGGTAAGTTACTTTGGGAGAAGTGTTCCTGATGGGAAATAGAGTCGATTAAGATCAACTTGTTTTTTTTGACAAATGTATTTTTTTAGGCTAACTGTACTTTTTTTCAAAAATCTAAAAATGCAATTATTTTTTTCTTCAAAATAAAACCGAAGTTTCCTAAGAACAAAACTCTCTAACTACAAGAGAAAAGGTAGCTACCCTTCAGTGACCAAGAATTTGCCACACCCTGTATACTAAGGAGCCATAAAAATTTGGTGAAGATCTGTCGAGGATCTTCAGAGTTATGATCAGAAACGCACCTTGAGATAGCAGAAAATTGCTGAGGTTATAACATTGAAATCGGTTTTTAGCCACTTGTTAATATACTTACAGGTTCGTAAGAATAGCCAGTGTGTTCGTCTCCACCTGATTTGCTGGACGCTGAAGATATGAAGGCGGACGCCTGTCCGAGCAGACCCACTTTGCTCTGCAGACCTGATGATGCTTTGGACACCACTGACGTCAGAGCTTGAGCTGATGATCGCTTCGTCCTGTTTGGAAGATTGAGCATTCAATAAGACCATCAGCTTATACTCAATAAGATAGACTTTGCATTTTACTTCTTTAATATTTTACCAAATGTTAAAGAAGTAAAATGCAAAGTCACAATAAAAGACGAACAATTAAATCTCGTGGACACCACTACATTTTTAGGCATAACCTTAGATAATAAGCTTCAATGGGGTCCGCACATAGATGGATTGTCGAAGAGACTTAGTTCTGCAGCATACGCAGTCAAAAAAATACGTCTATACACGGACGTAGATACTGCTAGGCTAGTCTACTTCAGCTACTTTCACAGCATCATGTCTTATGGCATTCTGTTGTGGGGGAGTGCTGCAGATATTAACACCGTGTTTGTGCTGCAGAAGAGGGCTGTTCGAGCAATTTATTGTATGGGTCCCAGGGAGTCACTTAAAAATAAGTTTAAAGAAATATTTATAATTACTATGCCTTGCCAGTTTATCTATGAAAATCTAATGTATGTTCGAAAAAATATTAAACTATTTAAGAAAAAAAGTGATAATCACAATGTAAATACCAGAAACAAAGATAAACTCGCTGTTCCCACAATTAGGCTTGAGAAAGTTAGTAAATCATTTATAGGGCAATGTGTACGCTTCTACAACAAAGTCCCAGGCGAATTGCAAAACTTATCAATCAACAAATTTAAGAAATCAATTAAACGTCATCTCTATACAAAAGCGTATTATAAAATATCAGATTACTTGGATGACAAAAACGCCTGGGACTGAATATGCTCCAACTCCGTTATTATTAAATCATAAAAATATTGTAACAAATAATAATCATAACTATCATTGACGTGTCAAAGTGATCAAGAATATGCTCCAATTCAGTTATTATTATAATTATATACATAAAGAATACTTGTAAAAACTAGATAACATTTGTAATAATTGCTTACATAAAAAAAAATTTACAAAAAAAAAATTACAAACAAAAAGTGTGTCACCGAAAAGAGTGTGGCCCCAAACCGTGTTTGTTGCCCTGGTTCTTCACGGTCTTGGTCGCGAAGGAACAGGAGTAGAATCACCTAGCTCTTAAGACGTTTCAAAGTGGTACACTTGTGATCTTATTGAATAAACGAATTTGACTTTTGACTTTTGACTTTTGATAAGCTAGTAATAAGATAAGCTAGACCATCCTTTGGCCTTTACATATTTTACTAGATGATTTATACAGTGTCAGGAGGCAATATTTGCCTACACACTGTAGTGCCTGGGACATTGTTCGAGATCAAACCATCCTCTCAGTTTAACCGGCCATATCCATAGGAAAGACATGGTCAATACGTGTGGGGCTGACTAAGCTACTATTTCCTCACGATGTTTTCCTTCACAGTTTAGAGCTCGTGTTAATGCGCATATAAATTTTTCGAAACGAATAATCCATTGATCGGCCAGGATTCGAACCCACGACCTCTGGATTGAAAGTCGAGGTACTCTAAGTCGAACTACTAGACCAATTCAGCCCAGAACGTTCGTAACCTAATTAGACAAAGTAATATACTCGTAATATTTTATTATCTTCGGGAATTACGCTAATAACTCAGTGAGCTGATGATGTAACAGGGTCTCTTGATTGAGGATAATGCTCGCATGCAGTCATCACCATGGACTTAGTCATTATTGTTCAAGGTATTACGATAACAATGATCAAATAATAGCCATATATGACCGAGTTGAGTGCTGACACAAAACCTGCAACATTATACATACATACGCGTGTAATTGCTCCCTGAAAATTACGGGGTGAAAAGTCGTCATGCAAAAACGACGATGACATAATTACCTAAGACCTACAGCTTATTTTTAATGTAGGAAAATAATGAGTACCACAAAAAATCAAGATATAATTCGACAATAGCCTTTTATAGCCAAACATTTCCTTCCAAATAACATGATATAGGCCTATGGACATCCGATAGTTACAAGGGCTGATAATATAACCAAATTCATCGACTATGGTCAACGAATTGTTGATGATGAGCGATGGACAAGACCAGCAAAGGACCATGTTGGATGGCACAAACAAAGAACCTGTGCAGTGGGCAAAATCGGGTTGTGAAAGATGATGACGTGTTACGATACAGACAGCCATCCAAATTTAAATTAAAAAAAAAACATTGAAAACATATTGTTTAATAAATATTTTAAACGTGCCATGTCCACAGTCTTCAATGCCTAACCTATTTTTCTTTCTTTCTTTGAATTTTAACACTAGCTACAACCTCATTACATTTTTGGTAATCTGAGGACGACGTTATTGGTTGTACACTCATTCTTTGTAAGTTAACATTCTTTTAGGTAAGATTTAATGTTTCAACAGTTTATTGTTATCAATACAATTAAGCCAGTCAACTAAAGTCTCACAGTACCTCATGATTTCCTCCGCAGCCAAGCCCTCAGCTAGCGTCTCCAGCTGTTGCGGCGACATTCTGCTGATCGCGGCCATATCTATGATGTCCAGGTACAGCTGGGGGTTGGAGCTGGGGGCTGGCAGCGCCATGGACGACGCCAGACATGCTACGCAGAATAACACCTGTGGAGGAGGGTTAGAGTGAGACCACTGAGGGTTTAAAGCGCTTGTGGTGTAGCTTGCTTGAAGGTTCTTGATCGTGGAAGTCAAGCGACATTCAGAACGGCTACTATTTGGATTGGTAACCGCAAGTGGAATCAATAGCTGAGCGATCCCGTTCTTCGGAGGGCACGTTAAATAGACAGTTTCGGCTTAAATATCGTTAAGCCATGGCGGTCTTCAGGCTGCCTAAAAACTCCGTCACCAGAGTTAGTCACTAGCTCATACAAACTTATATACATGCTGAGAATTTTGACATCCGCTCTACTTATAAACTTCTGTCAAAATTGAAACACCGTTTAAACTATTGCTTATCCTTTATCCTTTTTTGTTAGATAGTGACTAATAGTGACAGGACGAACCTTGAGCATTGTTTTACCAGTGTTCAAGCTTGTAAGGCCTTATGTGTTTCGCATGGTTTTCACAAAAAAACATAACTTACAATATAACGGAACCTATAGTCGGATTGCTCATTATACGCACTAAAATTAACGGTTAAAATGTCATTTTTCATATATTTTTAGTTCGTACAATGAGCAATTCAACTATAATTAATACAACGATAGTATTTCGGAAGAAAAATAAATATTTATGAGTTTAATAAGCATTTTATGAGGGGATCGTTATCATAATGCTGCACTTCCACCATGGTGCAAAGACCATAACACGCTTCGCCTACCGGGACGACCTGTTCGTTGTGTAATGCGTGTCGTGATTGGTTCACTTTTTATTTGTCTTGGATGTACATTACCTACTCTAATTAATAACCAAATATGCTATTGATCATTACTATCAATGACTAGCTGCGCCCTCGCGGCGTTACCCGCGTAGTGATGGTATAATTATGGTGATGAGGATGAAAAGTAGAAAATAACCTGCCTCAAGAAATAAACTATCAAATGCAGAAATAATTTTTCACAAACGACTGATAATAGAGTTAGCCTGTTCAAACAAATAAACAAACTCTTACACTTTATTATATTGGTATAGATAGTATTAGTACTTATATTATTTACTATTTTTGACGTAAAACTGATTTAATTAAAAAAATATAGAGCCTTCTACAAACTCTTCTAATTTAAAATTGCAAAGTATAAAGTGTTAACTGATAGACGAAGTTTAAATAAACTGGTCCATTTTTTTTGTACCATGGTGACAAACAAAAATACGACCTATTTTATAGTGCGGTTATCGTAAGCCTTTAAAAAGCTCGTGAAGCGCTCGTAGCGCAGCTTGCTTAGATGTTCTTGATTGATCGTTGAAGTTAAGCAGCGTTGTGCGCGGTCACAATTTGGATGGGTGATTTGGCAAGAGGTGGTAGGCGGCCTAAAAACTCCGTCACCAGAGTTGGCCACTTGCTCATACGAACTTACTTTTAAAAAGCTTGCAATACTTATCACTCTAAGAGAGTGTTGGAACTTGTTGATGCAGCCAATTATTGCGACTCATTGATAGAAAGGACTGATGCAACAGGAAATCTATTTACTTCTTTGGATTCATAATTGCTTTCTTCCATTATTGTCATGACATTTCTAATTCACACAAAACCAATACTTCCTCACCCATCTCCTGAGAGCTGTAAACAGTGAAGAGCTTTACAATTTAAAATTTCTCAAACTGTCAAAACGATCGCGTAGATATCTTTTGTCGCGGTCTGGTTGAGATGAGAGTGACAGAGCTATTGCGTGGTCACTGAACTCTCATATAGAGTTCGCGAACGATTTTGGTCGCTATCAAAGATATAAGATAGACAATCAAGAGGCTAGACTAGGGTACTAGACAAGAACGTCTAATTACGATTTCTTACATATTTCAGTAGTTTCCATACGTCCAGCCTTATTCTATCCTAATTGTCTAGGGCCTAGACAATTACAAAATCTCTAGATATAGTCTAAAGCTCTGAGAGAATGTCTACCATACTCGTTAATTCTTCATGTCTGTTTTTATGCATCATCATCTTTTCAGCCCAACGGATAATCGAAGAATAAAATAATCGAACAATTACGTTTGTATTACGACAGATGACATCGAGCCTTGGCAGTGAAAAGCGAAAGTTTTTGTGCGCGCGCGCCGTGACGTCACTCGCGGCTTCCGCTTGCACGGGCCCCGATAAACGCGAGTTTTTGATTCGATTCGACCTCAACGGAATGTGCACTGACCATGTGACCACTTTTGTTTTCTATATTTACCTAACTTGTCTCGGTCATCAACTTGGTGAAAAGAAGGCTTGTGCCAAATGCATTAGATTAGACGTACCTACCTTGTGCCCCCACTGACTCCTTCTGACTACCATTCGATATCTTCAAAGAGTCTTGAATTTTAGGAAACCTGAGCTTACCGACCCTTGTTCTAAATTGAATTGAATTTACCTCTGTCTGTTGTTAAAAATAATAGAGGCACATATGAGGTGTTATATAGATAAATAAATAGTTTGAAGACGAACGAAGCAATTAAGTTTCGTTGCAATCAATTTCTATTTGAATACAGTTTGGATATTATTAAATTGTTGTATAATGCTTATCGTCATCGAGTTATTTTATAACAACAAAGTAAACTCATAGCAAGCAATTTATTATTGAAAAACTCTTCCTAAAAAATATAATAATTGCTGTTTTATTAGATTTTCCTAGATAAAAAAAGATGCTTACCTACCTACTTACAATGTTTTTATTCTAGAATATTCATAGTAAAAGTCGCACTTTTCGTGGCCAACGTCTATTGACAAACATCATAATTCGTGCGTGAGCGTTTAGAAATATTTGATGGTATCTTTGACCACGTTACCTTTGTTAAGCCTTTCGTTTGTTTACGTTTTACAAACTAAACGATCGGAAAGTTAAATTTTAGATAAGACTGACTTTTGAAAGCTCAGGGTGGCTAAAATGGCCGCTACCGCCAGTCCTTTAAAATCATAATTACTTACTTGTGTTTTTTAGGTCTATGAAAAGAGATGGCCTAAAATACAATTCATATAGATAGATGATTCAGCTACAGTGGCCTTTTGACCCGCTGATATCGTCCGTCTAATGCTCAAGTCGCCAAACTGTAAATTCGTGATTGTTCAGGAGAGCGAAAATAAAGTTCAATTCGTTGCAACAAATCAGACGATTGGCGATGAAAAAAACCGAAAACTAGTGCGAATATGAATATCTGTTAAAACTACTTGAATTTTCAACAGTAGCACAAGTTATTTTTTTACATTTGGCTATTCAAATGAGGCATTCTTCGTCTATGAAATCCAATGAGTCAAGCTACGCTTGGTAATTTAGGGGACCGGAAAATTGCGAACTCTTTATCTCCCATCAAGCGATAGTAACGCTCTGGTAGCTTAATCGCTAAATCACGTACAAAACTGTGCATACTTAACTTACTTAACTATGCATATTAAACCTTTGATAATTAAAAGTGACTGTAGATGCAAGGACGATTTTTAAGCACTAATAACACTATACTGAATTTAGTTCACAAAATGCTAGTTCATTCACAAATTAGCGCTGTCTCGCTCTTTGGGCTAAGAATTGCGTAATGTGCATCCTATTTTAACCGATGCTAACTGTTCAGTCTGTTAGCATCGGTTAAAATAGGATGCAACAGTCACTGTAAAAGTAGGATGCACAATACGCACTTCTTAGGCCAAAGAGCAAACAGAGCGCTAATTTGTGAATGAACTAGCATTTAGTGAACTAAATTCAGCATGGTGTAATGAGCGCTTTAGGTTAATATTTAAAGTAGGTACAAATATACTGCGTGCAAGCTATTGTGTGATATTTACTGTTACATCTACCATAAAACACAGCAAGAGATCACGTCTCAGCTTCACATTCCTAACGAATGGATCGTGCAATTTCTGTGGATAAATTCTGCTAAACTGAGTAGGTACTTATAATAATA
Organism: Camptogramma bilineatum; assembly: GCA_958496255.1. NCBI lineage: Eukaryota > Metazoa > Arthropoda > Insecta > Lepidoptera > Geometridae > Camptogramma > Camptogramma bilineatum. Next base: position 13,929,091 of record OY292458.1, on the reverse strand, counting down.
TTTTGCGATTTGACAGATATGTATTTTATACCGTTTTATTTATTCTTCGGATTAAAGTTATTGATTGGTCTAGCTTACGCAAGTAAACAAGGGTAATACTAACCATTAGGTACTTATACCTTGTTTGAAATGAAAAATGTTTCAAAAGAAATAGCCAATACGCCTATGCCATTAGAACGCTTGGATGCACGCAAATAACAAGGCTACAATTTTTACAAGAATGTAACACCCCTTATTTCCTAAATGCCTATACTGGATATGAAACCTCTAATTTGTTGGTAACTTTGTTTTAACGCAATAAATATCTACTCTAAGTAAACGTACCAAGTAGAAATCTGCAGCTGTACCATGACCTCTCAGTAAACAATTTAGTTCAGGAGCTATCCAGTTTAGTTTAGGTTACCATGACCTGTTTTAAAAGTAACAGTTTTGACACAAAAGTGAACTAACTCAACGCGTATTAAACGGTCATGGTACGGATTGAGTGAACGAAACTTTATCAAACAATTCAGTTTAGGTCATGTTTAGGTTCTGATATTTCGTCAGCGTCATAGCATACGTCAAGAGAAACAGTTCACTTTAGGACCTAAACTGGATCGCATATAAAGCTCATGGTAGGCAGCCTGTTCTCTCTCTGGCCACTCATAGCGTGATTTTTCAATATTAATTTATGTACTTAGGTATACCTACCTAGACAGTCGTTTGCATTAAGATTCAATAAAGTTTAAAATGCCTTCAGTTAAAATATTAAAGCATTTCCAGTCACGTCATTACTAACTGGCTTACTAGTTGTTGATCTGATCATTTAAAATTAATAAAAATAATACGGTCCGGGCCCCCTAAACCCCCCTTATATACGCCCCTGCCTACACCCAGGATGGTTTGACACAGGCTAACACATGGTGGACCAACTACAAACGTTACACACTAGTGGCCTCTAGCTAAGTGGGGCTACATCGATCCATCCCGGAGCGAGTGCAGCTGTGAAGCGCTTTCTCAGAGCATGGAGCACCTGCTCTCATGCCCTCGCTTTCCGACCACCTGCACACGAGAGGACTTGAGCCAGGCATCGGAAAGGGCCGTAAGAGTTGCCGAATACAGGGCACGGAATATATGAGGTCAAGCCTTTGACACGAAAGAAATGGCCACGAGATTTTTAAAATCGTTCGTTTAAATCGTAAAATCGTTCGACTTCGAACTCAGACCGGACCTAAAGGAAAGAAAGTGGACTTCGGTTTTTCTCAGAACACCGGTTTTTACCTACGTTTGCTAATGACAACTGCCAGTGTGTTACGAAATAGCTTGAGACTTCCCAATTCCTTTATCTCATGAGTTACAAAGTAACTTTGGTTCTAAATTTTGCTTTTGCTATCTTCGGAGACTGTGATCAGTGCAAAATGGAAAGTTTTAAACTCAAAAAGTTTACATAATACACTAATTAACAGTGTTTTTTTAAAAACGTAAAACTAGACTATCTAATGAGGTAATTATTATGTGATCTTTAACAATCTGTCTACTACTAGTAAGTTTTTCCTTCATTATCTATCCTAAACCTCAAAATGTAGTTAGCTTGTGTTATGCAGGCAACCTTCCATTTTTGTTTGTTATTTGCCTTATCTTGACCCAAAGAGCTATTTTTGGTTTTCGAACACGAAATTTGGACAATAGAGTAAATAAGGAAAAATGTGCGAAAATTCTCGTGTTGATTCTGCAAGATTATGAGCTCTAGCCTTCATTTGTATAATGTACAACAAATCACACTTCCTCAAAAAACTGCAATTGAAGAGGTCAATAACATTCCAAATAATACAGGTAAAAATAACATTTTTATAGAGTGGGGGCACTTTCTATCGATAAATTACCATACATGTCGATGGTAAGGCCAACGAATGCGTCAAATGCTTATAATTTAGCCGGCTAGCGACTGCGTGCATTCAGAAAGCAAAACGGATCCACTTCACTTTCGTTCGATGATATTATGCAGACATCTGTCGTGCATTTTATTTATTTACAGTTGCAGGTCATTATAGCATTGTAAGATGAAGGGTGTAAGCGCTCGTGGCCTATTTAGTAGTTTTTTGTAGGTCGTCGAAATTAAGCGACGATCGCAGCAGTCCCAAAATGTGTGAGTGACCGCTAGTGGCAACAATAAAATAACTTCATAATGCATTGCATGACATGATAAAATTGGGTTATTCCCGCTCGTCCCCACGCTTCGTCCCCATCGGGGACCAACGGGAATAATTTTTCCCGCTCGTCCCCACTTATAATTTCGATGGGGACGAACGGGAACTCGACTTCCCATTGGTCCCCACTTTAATAATGTTTTTGTTTTTACTTAAATCTAAGCAAGTAGGTACATTAATACATAGGTACATAGTTTAATTGATTTGAAACAATCGAGAATCGCTCTGCTTTTCCTTTAAATTTAAATTTTCTCGCATTTTGTTAGTTTTTTTAATTATGTAATTTCGGTGGCGTTGTATACAGGGTGAATTTTTGAGACGGGGCAATAAGGGCAGCTACCTTAACCGTTGTAGCTAGAGGAAAACGTTCTTAGGAGACCATCCTTAATTTTTGAAAATATTTCAACCTGCATTCACAGATTTAAAAAAAAATGTACAGTCAGGTCAGTCAGCGAGAAAATGGGCCATTTACACAAAAACTTTTTTTGATGCCAATCGATCCTATTTCATCTAAGGATAAAAAGGCTCTTTCAGACCAACTGAGGTTAGAGTACTAGAAAAGTCAGAAATCGCTAAAATGTATTTCTGAGACAAGACAGTAAGGGCTACCATAACCGTTGTAGCTACAGGAAAACGTTTTTAGGAGACTATCCTTATCTTTTGAAGATATTTTAACCTGCATTCACAGATTTTGAAAAAAATGTACAGTCAGCGAGAAAAGGGGCAATTTACACAAAAACTTTTTTTGATGCCAGTCGATCCTGTTTCATCTAAGGATTAAAAGGCTCTTTCGGACCAACTGAGTTAAGAGTACTAAAAAAGTCAGAAATAGCTAAAATGTATTTTTGAGACGGAGCAGTAAAGGCAGCTACTTTAACCGTTGTAGCTACAGGAAATCTTTCTTAGGAGACTACCTTTACTTTTGAAGATATTTCGACAAAATGATGAAAAATTATGACAAATGACAAATTGATTTCGTACGAAATGTATAATCAAAGTTATTTGCGTTTTCTGACTTTTCTAGTACTCTTGCCTCAGTTGGTCCGCTAGAGTCTTTTAATCCTTAGATGAAACAGAATCGACTGGCATCAAAAAAGTTTTTGTGTAAATTGCCCCTTTTCTCGCTGACTACATTTTTTTCAAAATCTGTGAATGCAGGTTAAAATATCTTCAAAAGTTAAGGATAGTCTCCTAAAAACGTTTTCCTGTAGCTACAACGGTTAAGGTAGCCCTTACTGTCTTGTCTCAGAAATACATTTTAGCGATTTCTGACTTTTCTAGTACTCTAACCTCAGTTGGTCTGAAAGAGCCTTTTTATCCTTAAATGAAACAGGATCAATTGGCATCAAAAAAAGTTTTTGTGTAAATGGCCTATTTTCTCGCTGACTGTACATTTTTTTTAAAATCTGTGAATGCAGGTCAAAATATTTTCAAAAATTAAGGATGGTCTCCTAAGAACGTTTTCCTCAAGCTACAACGGTTAAGGTAGCTGCCCTTACTGCCCCGTCTCAAAAATTCACCCTGTATAATGATGCCTGGATTTACAGTACGAGTGATTGCAAACAAGAACGGAAAATTAGGTAACATTCTATGTGACTGAAGACAGCCGTTGAGAGTTTCGAAGAGAATTAACCATGTTCCTCAAAATTAGCTAACTTGACTATTAGACTAATGATTTGACATTTTGTATTTTTTTCTTACAACTTGACACTGGCAGAATGTTGTAAGACTGGCCTCTTAGCTCAGTTGGTAGTAGCTCTGCCTTCTATGCTATAGGTCGTGGGTTCGAATCCCACCCAAGACAAACATTTGTGTGATGAACATAGATGTTTGTTCTGTGTCTGGGTATAAAGTATTATATGTACGTATTTAAAAAAAAAAAGCATATAAGTATTCTATCAGTTATCTGGTTCCCATAGTACCTACAAGCTTTGCTTAGTTTGGGGCTCTAGCCCCAAAGCTTGTAGGTACTATGTGGCGCTGTGTGAAATGTCCAGCAATATTTATATTTATTATTGTAACCTATACGAAAAAAATTATCGTTGCTCTAATAATTTGATTCAAGAATATAATTAATAATAAAAAATAAGAAGCAAAGCTTGGGAACAAAGTAACTAATAGAATACATAGGTATTTTGTAAATAGGTACATACTTTTATTATTTTACAACCAGTCATAGAACGAACATCTATGTTCATCTCATCACACATGTTTGTCCAGGCTGGAAATTGAACCCACGACCTACAGTGCAGAAGGCAGAGCTACTAACTGAGCTGAGAGGCCTGTCAACTTCTATATTGTATAGAATTCTAACAATAAGTATTAAAATTGGTTAGGTACTCTAAATAAATACATCTAGGCCTCATTATATACAAAGCCACCGAAATTACATAATTAAAAAACCAACAAAACGCGAGAAAATTTAAATCTAAAGGAAAAGCAGAGCTATACTCCATTCATTGTTTCAAGTCAATTAAACTATGTATGTATTAATTAACTTGCTTTGATTTAAGTAAAAACAAAAACATGATTACAGTGGGGACCAACGGGAAGTCGAGTTCCCGTTCGTCCCCATCGAAATTATAAGTGGGGACGAGCGGGAATTTTTTTTCCCGTTGGTCCCCGATGGGGACGACGCGTGGGGACGAGCGGGAATAACCCATAAAATTGACAGTTTCACGCTACCTAAGGCGCAGGCCAGATAGAAGAGACGGGGCGCAGACATTTGTCTCTTCCGCGTCCCTTTCATACAAAAAGTGACGGCGGCGCCCCGTCTCTTCTGTATGTTTTGCGGCGCGACGCTTCTATACATTTTCTATGAAAGGGACGCGGAAGAGACATAAATGTCTGCGACGCGTTCTCGTCTTACGTCTTTTCTGTATGTCCCGCGCCTAAAATAGCGTCATCAGAGTTCTTGATTCTTGATTAAAATACAATTTATTCCGAAAACTCTCGCTTAGTACATCTCAAATAATTGAATCCTGCTATTAATAATGGATAAATAACAAAGTACATATAAGATTCAATGAAGTAGGTACCTAACTGGTAGTATGAGGAGGATTTAATAAGCGACTCATTTATAAAATAACAAAAACTGTACGTAAGTTCTAAACATAGCCATTAGGTATGCAATAAATCCCAAACTTAAAGATATTACAAAATTATTACGTATAAAACCAATCAGTCTAGCTAGACCGATATGTCGACATTAAGGAGGAGTAATTTCACTCCCAAATAACATTCACTTGCGAGTAATATTGCCACATTCACTATCAAAAAGATGTGCATTATGTTACAGGTGTTGGTAGGGTTCAAATTATAATTGGGTTTTGCTGAACTTGGTTTTTCCTTTTATCTCGGTGCCCACGTTTGAGATTATGTTGGGTCTGTTTTTTAAATTTTAATGTTTTGTGAACTTTATCAAATTTTAACACTTTAACAAATAACACTTTGTTTTTTGAATGCAAGTTTTTGAATAAAGTTACCTCGAATATCACGTTAGCAAAACAATGAAAACAGCCTTAGAAAACCTACTCTTAGTCTAACTCTCGCCAGCTTCACAAGTGTTGATCATCTATTTCCGGCATTTGTGGGTACGGTCGGTATAAGAGGCGCTGGCAAGCCCACTCAAACCACCATTCTACTCCATATCAAATGAATTTGGAGTGAGTACAGTGGGCTTAAAAAGGTCGCTATTGCAGAATCGCATTAAAGGAATTGAACTATTGCCATCTCTTTTCATTGACTGAGAGTGAAAAGAGACGGCATTATAGTTCATTTCAAATTGTGATTCAGCTTTAGCGATCTTTTTATGTCCGAGATGACGAGTAATAGAATAAAATGGAGAAAGGAAACATGTTGCACCGACCCATACGAGTACTCAATGGGGTCAGAGCGAGAGGCAGACGATGATCTAATGAATTTAGTTAAAAAACCGCTGCATTAAATTATAAATCAAAGTCTGTTAGTTATGTAAGTCACAAATATGATTTAGTAGAGTGGCTCTAACTAGCAGTATCCAAAAACAAATTGCATAACTGTTTATTGCTTAATAACCTCCTAACCTGTCTTTAACCTGTGTTTTAAGCTGACATCTGCTATGTTACTGCTGGTACTGCTGCATTTTGACTTTTTTCCTACATTATTTAACATACAGAAGGTTTCCGAAAAATACATTGAACATACAAACAACAATGTACAATAATAGTAATACTTCCTATGTAAATCAAAGTAATAGGCTTAGTTTACGACAGTCCCTGACTTCTGATCAGGTTATTATACAGGTCGTAAGGTCATCGAAGTAACTGTGTGGAAAAGAGAATTCTCACTGCCACAAAGATATTTTATTACTTGACCTGGATATCTCCACTCTGAGCTGTCTCGTGTTTTGTTCAGAGTTTTTTTACCAGCAAGTGTAAAGAAAGGAATGATTTAAAAATCCAGTCTTTAAGATCATTGTGCAGAGCTTTACCAACTGTATAAAGCTGAATATTGGAATACAATTGTTAGTGAACAATATATCTGTAAATAATTCAGGCATAATAGCCTCAGATTTACCTAAGAACAAAGTAAGAATACTCCGAATGAGCTAATCGAATTTCGAAAATAAAAGCCTTCATATTAGGTACCCGTTTAGGTTTAATTGTCATAATTCCTTACGAATGAACTAATTTAATTTCGAAAATAAATAACGTTTTAACTCACTTTATTGTGCTAAATAAATCGTAGTGCTAGTCTTTCAGGAGGCTTAGTCGGTGTATCGGTTTTTCTATCAGTCAGTAACATACTAATTTATATAGGTACGTACATAACGGTCATTGCCCTGAGATTAAACAGCTTTCCTGTCTATGAAAAGGCGGAAGATCTAGCATGTAATAATGAGCATAGCATTTAGCAACTCCACTCATCGTCTCACATTTTATTATTTAATAGTGAATAGAGAGAGTCGTTTTATAAGTTGGAATAAGTATGTTTATTGCTGATTAAACATTTACTAAACAATTTCGTATGAGCTATCTGCCAAACCTGATGGCAATAAATCTTTAATTTTTTAATTCTTTATTGTACAAATAAAACACATAGAACAACGACATAAAGTAAATTATTTTTTTTATAAACTCTTTATTGCCATTTCGAAATAACACAATTGAATAGGTGGGTAGGATTTTAGAGATTTTATAAGCTTTTTTCAAAAATAACCATACTTACATCAATGTTTCGATAACTTTCAGCCACCATCGTTTATGTAGTTGTTATTAACACAACGATGCTATTCTCCAAACAGTCACACCTTTTTGTTAAAGCATTGTTTTAGTGAAACTTTGTTTTTACTTTCAAACAACTTCTGTTTGGATTGTATTCATATTGTTTTGTTATTTGATTTTGAAGTGAAGTCCGGCAAACACCATTGGTGTTCTTATAGGAAATATAATATTTATTATTAGCATCCGACAATGTTTTCAAAAGCGGTAATTATACATGACATTAAAGTAGAGTAGCCTATAAGCTTTTTAAAATCACGTTCTACATTGTTTTAAACTTCATCCAACTGATTCAATTGATCCTTTGAAATACTTCGTTTGATAGTTGCTACTTTGAAACACAAACATCTAAACACTCTGACATTTTTGTTTATTTGATTTATTTATCAAGCAATGCTAACAGCTTCTTAATTCTTTATTGTACAAATAAAACACATAGAACTAAGACATTAAGGACAAGTACAAAGGCGAGTTAAACCTACGAAGAGTTCTCTTCCAGCAAACCCTTCGAGGCTAGAGAGAAGTGATATTAAATACAGCCCACATAATATTCAATGGAAATCAATAGATTGTTTGAATACCTACATATTTATTGCTAAGTAAATATAAGATTTAGCGAGCAAAGCGAGCTACCGCATGCTTATTTAAGTTCGCAGAAAACCATAAGCAAGTCGAAATTAAGATAACTATCTACCTAGATATTTATACTTCACATCAAAAATACACTTGATTATTACCGGTCGACTTTATTATTATAAATACCTAGGACTGTTCCTAAATAGGAGTCAATGAACAATATTTTCATGTGAAATCATCAGGTACTTTCCTAATACGCTTAGTTCCGGTAGAGCCAGGTCTAATAGACAGCTGTAGAATCCAATGAGTGTCTCACCACTAATGACCGGAACAAAGTAGCATCAGTTTAACCGACGTTTGATTATATAAACATGAGCTGGTTAAAGCGAGCGTAGGGGAATTTCGTGTGTAAGTTCGATTGGATGGTCCTCGTATTACCTTTTCAATATATATTTAAAAAATGTATTTTGAAAAAGCAAAAATTCATAAAAGGATGTCATACTAAGTCATTTTCGTGGCATACTGTTTAAGTCCCAGTTTGCGTCAATATGTAGGTAGGTTCTGAGTCTATTTTCTGTTGTTTACAAGCTAGTAAATGTCTTTAGATAGGTATTTATATACCAATAAAAAGTTTATTTACCTACTCGTACTCAAGTATTTACGTATTTTCCCTTCGGGAATTACGTTATTAATTATGAATGCCTCAATGGTACGTCAATTCTTACTTTTAAGTTACGCGAATCCATCATCCTTAGTGTCGTTGCTGGGGAAAGTCACTTAGCACTTCCACGCACTCAGTGCAAGGGTCACTTCACTTTATCGATATTGATAGTCTCAAAATATCGATTGCTACCCTTCCCGTTTTTTGCGTAGTTCGGATAAATTCAAGATGGCGTAATGACGTTTGCGAGTGGCGCCAATTTCGTATTTCGAATACTTTCCCGTGCGCGAAACGTGCGTCGGCGACCAAGACGCTCTCACTCTCACCTTAGAACGTGGAGTGGTTTTTATTTAAACTATCCCCGCCGCTAGTGATTGTGAATTATCGCATCGCATCAGGGGTTATCAAATTAATATTTAGGGCAGTCGGAAGGATCAGACATAGTCTCAACAGCTCTAGGACGTAACATTGCAGTCGATGATTCGAACGTGTTCTAGTTTTATCGGACATCATTTCAATAAGTACCACAATCAAGTATGATTTAGATACTTCATACGAAATTGATTTTACCACTTTATAAAACATAACAATTTGTACCAAGAAAGGCTTGCTCATTAGATTTTTATGGGCATAATCAGGTCCTTTAGTTTAAAAAGAAAAAGAAAACATGTAGGTACTGGACAAGCAAAATTCCGGAACTCCGAATCTCACAGAAAACTTCTGCCATGAGTTTCATTTGGAACGTTCTCTGAGTAGGCACTTTGTAATAAGCTCTTAATACCAAAGGGTCAATAGATTGTTCAGCAAAAGTTATCACAATGACACAAGGTAAGTAAGAGCACAAGTAAGCTTTCCATACTTCCAAAATAAACGAGTAAAGACATTAGATCTATAGAGTTACTTATATTTCTATTGCTCAAACTAGCAATAAGGTAATTTTTGTAACCATCGGTGATGGCTACTTACAATTTCAGCTAGGTTATTGAGCAATTTGGATAGGCTTGATAGAAGGCCTTCGGAATACATCTTGATCGAAACCAATTACTTCCGCCAATTTGCTATATAGATAAAAATAATTGGGTTGAATGTGCAAACTAAAATGTAACAGCTAGGTAGGTTAATTTGTAGGTGCAAAGAAGAGCTTTCGAGACCTTATAAAGCTTATAAAGCCTATAAAGCTGATGTAAGTATTTAAAGCTGATGTATTTCAACTTTACTCGAAAAATTAACACGATAGGTAGATTAAAAGTAATTTTTATGGCACTAAACACATGGTTTTAGAAAATATATTTATAAGTACTTAAATTATATTTTATCTCTATACTCTATCACTCTAGGATTCATTCAAAACACTATTTTAAAATGTATATTTTACCCTATTCTTTTTATGAATCCGATTAACATTCTTTTGAAATTATTCTCGTACTTCAGGTAATGTAACGCTAATTCATAATGTAAATCAGAATTTGTTTGGTGAACAAAACAATTTAGTTTCACAGGTAGTGTTGCCAGGTGTTCCGATATGTGAGGAACACCCCGATTTTCAAGGGGTATGGACACAATAGGGAACTCCCACAATTTTTTTTTATGATTTTATACGATAGGTTATATCGTCAAATAACCGTAATAAAAATTCCAGCGCCGAAATACTAAAATTTTATAACAAAAATAATTTTTGAAATTTACCAACATTTTCACGCATCTGAAACACGATTATTATTGTTGTCACAGATTACTGTTGTAGTAACAATTTGTGAACTTTGACGTGTGACGTCAAATTGATACTAAGTACAACAGTAATCTGTGACAACAATAAGTTCGAGTTTAGGAATTGTGAAAATTAAAAAAAAAACTTATCTATGGATCGTCATATCTGACTCGTCCTTGACTTTTCTTATGAACTCGTGACGTCACATCCTTTCACATCCTTTTCAAGTATTTTGAAATTCCTACTATTTTTTGCAATTTTTAAAATTTATTTTCTAATCGAAAATGGTTTAATATTAAAAAATAATTACACACACATACCTCTAAAGCAACAATGTTCATAATAAAATACATTTAACCCGCTTTTGAATCAGACGCATATTGCCTATTTACCCTTGTTCGAAACACCAAATGTCCCGATTCTTAAAAAATCACTTTTGCTTTCATTTTGTGATGGTGATAATTAATTATGAATGTGATTTATATCTTTCTTACGTAATTATTTATTATTCTTAACAAACTTCAAATAATTTGAATGTAGGTACCAATTTAGAATGTTATTTTTTTTAACTAAATGGCCGATTTTTATAACACGGCATTTCGAAATATGGCAAAGGTATCAGACCGAGCAACACTACACAGGTCACGCTTAGGCTGATCTAGGTAGGTAGGTACGCTATAATGTTATATATAAAACTGAAAGTGCTTCGGGCTTTGACCTGCTCAGATCGCATAATCTCAGCGTGAGCACGGACACCTCCTAGCATCATTCAATCGTACTTAAAAGTTTACAGGTCACCGCACATTTATCCTCACCGATCGAATCGACCAAAACGAATTTTAGAATTCTTTAATTATGAAATAGTTCGAATCTGGCATAACTACGAGAATTTGGCGCGGATAGGTGTGCGCTCAGCTTAATATTTGAATAAGATTATTACGGTTTATTTTTTCTGCAAAAAAAAAAACGTTTAAATGATAGTGCATTTTGGTTTTGGAATGGATTGTATTTTAACTGTCTTGATTTTAATGTTATATTTAAGTTACATTTAATGTAAGGAACTAATTACTTTTTCTAAGTTGATTGTACCGGTGGTGGCGTAGCGACTGAGATGTAGGAGGGTTTCAAAAACTTATATTGTGTCTGGTATTTGACTAGGTGTTATTTATTTTGATATTTCAATTAATTATTTCAATTCAAGCATTAACGCCACAGTTCCGACTCAGTGTTAGCTCAGTTCAGTATCAGTGCTACCTACAGTGTTGCCTCAGTGATTTAATTCACACATGTCAAGCTGGAAACAAACTATCGGACGCATCCATAAGTCGCGGCTGTTAGCCGCGACTGATAAGTGTGCACACCGTCCGAACACCCAGCGGGCCAGATTGCCTTCGGACGTCTGAAGGTCCAAGGACGCGTCCGCGACTTTCGTCAGATAAAGTGCACAGTTCTATGTTCGTTCTATATCCAGATACCTATTCAGTCGCGGCTGTCAGCCGCGTCCGTCAGCCGCGTCCGATAATTTGTTCCCGGCTTCAGTACTCAGTTCACGGAGGTTCCGTGATTGCCGGTGTCGTCACTGACACGGAGAGCACTGTGTCGCCACTGACACTGACAAGTGGGGATGCTTTCAAAGAGAATGTATGAAAGGATATTTCGCACTGTGCCGGTACTGTGTCGGAACTGTGACTTCACTGATATGTGTAAATCTACCTTAAAGTAGTACAATAAATTTTTAGTTCATGTAAAAATAAAGTCTAAGCATTTTTAGGGTTCCGTACCTTAAAAAGTAAAAAAAGGAACCCTTATAAGATCACTTTCTTGTCCGTCTGTCCGTCTGTCCGTCCGTCTGTCCGTGTGTCACCATCGATTATCTCAGGAACGGGTAGAGCTAGCAAGTTGAAATTTATACCATATACTAAGGTCTATAGTCCCTATTGTGAGTATAAAAATCAAGGTCCTGAGTCAACACTATAAAAAGATATAGGCAAATTTAGGTTTTCGTGAAAACTTGTAAGTACCAAAACTTACCTTAATTATCAACTTTTTTTATTTTTCGGAATTTTTCCTTTACTTGTGCTGTAAGGCCTTGCTTGTAACCAAAATTGACAATTCTAGGTCAACCGGAAGTACCCTAGAGGTTTTGGGTCGAAAACCTAAATGGTAGTTCCCGTTGACCTAGAATAACGAAATTTGGCAAAAAGCAAGGTCTTATAGCACAAATAAAGGAAAAATTCCAAAAAGTTAAAAAAGTTGAAAACTAAAGGGTGTTCCCATACATACATAGTTGACGCCAATTAAAATTGTCCTCCGAGTTGTATGGGCGCTCATACAATTAAGCGGACTAGCTTAATTGGCACCATGGCTAGGTACGGAACCCTCGGCGTACGAGTTCGACTCGCACTTGACCGGTTTTTATTATATTTGGCCTGTTTTAATAAACTGGGCTACAGCTACAGCACCTACTTAGTTGTTAGACTTGTATCTCAGGTGCTGCCTTCCTTCTATGATTTGATTACAATAATGTAATGTAATCAAAGCCACATTAATTACTTAAACTTTTATGTAACCACTATCATAATCAATAACAGTTGTAATCAAGCATGCTTAATATTTCACATAACTAGGTCTTATTTCAAATTATCTATACTAATATTATAAAGAGGTAAAGTTTGTTTGTATGTAGTAGGTAGGTAATCTTCGAAACTACTCATCCGATTTCAAAAATAATTTCACCAGTATTTAGAATGAACTTTCAGGATTAACTTAGGCTTATGTTGTTTAGGTACCTCGCGGGCAACGCCGCGGGCGGAAGCTAGCATTTAATAATTCAAAATCAATTAGTTTCATTCATCACAAAAATTACAAATACATACCTTATTTCATTAAGGGTGGGTTACAACACCACTCTATCAGTTGAGCATAGTAGTTGTGCCTTGGGCCCGGAAGGTAGTTAAAGTTCACTTAACTTCTTTGGGGCTACTGTGACTAGGGTTGTCATAGGGTTTATGACAAAGACAAAAACATTAAGTACTTATTATAAACAATTGTAAAATGGTGCAACCGATTTTCTGCTTAACCGGTACTGAAGTTTCGATGTTTGTTATTGTTAAAGTAAGATGGTGCAACCAAGCCTCAAAAGAGTTCTCAAAAATTTGCTAACATTTTTCGCAAAACGTTCATAATAAAGAAGTTATCGGATCAATAAAAAATAATATGAGGCAGTTCCAAGGTTGCAAAACAGACGTTCCACATACTATAGTTATCTAACCGCGCATCCTAGCAAGTCCGACTGTACGTTCGCAAAACGAACGGTAATTCCATGTAGCGGTCTTAAGACGTTACCCAGAGCTAAAATTAGCTCATCGATGACTGCAACTTCAAATATTTTGTCTTAAGAGGGCTGCGACCGGCGAATTTCCATAAAAACGTAATACCGAAATCATTTAAAATGTAAGCATGTTTAATATCAGTTTATGTTGTTAGATTAGGAGAGTAGGTATTTATCTAGGTTCCTGTTAAACTTTTGTTCCGAAAAACTTACCTAAAAAGAAATGTAAGCCAATTGAATTGAAATATTTGTAGGTACACCAAAAATGGCATTTTTTCTTTTCATTTGTTCTATAGTAAGTTTTTTGAAACAAAAGTTTAACAGGAACCTAGATAAATACTACCTTTATCCAAATAATAACGTAAAGTGATAAAAATATGCTCCAATTTTAAATAATTTTGGTATTACGTTCCTAGGTACGTAGATACGTTCGCCGAGCCCTTAAATAAATAAAATAAAGTTGAATTTAGAATGCGTTCAGCCGCGGCGCTTACCTACGACAGCTGCTCGCTCCGAAACACGACAAAAATGCAGTTTTTTTAGATTTCTCATCACTATAAAAACCAATTAAAAAAGTGATAGGACATTATGTCATTTATAGAATGACCTATCCAATGGTGCAATCCAAAAATATAAATTACATCAACTTTAGAAGAAGACGAAGATTCATCTTTTTTTTTGTGGTTTTTTTCGTTGATTTACGAGTATTATCAATCAAATATGAAGTTAAATAAAAATATTAAACGGCTATTTACAAGATGAAATGTTAAACATACATGTTAGCTTTTCAGTTACTTTCCTGTTACTTTATTTATCGAGGGTATAGACGACAGATTACAATAACAGTGTTTGGCTCAGGGTAGGCCCTTAAGAAACTGGTTTATATTTAGTCAACGGTCTAAAAAATAAACCTTTCATTTGGCCTTTGTTCTACAAATCGACAATCGATACATCGGGCAACTGTTGGGGTTCATCTAATTTTAAATACTTACTCTTACTTGACCTGCGCGTCCTCGGAGCCGACAGCTGGCTGGAGGCAGCAATGGACAGAAGGAAGTGGCGAATTCTCATTTCGGAGGCCAAGACTCACTTTGGGTCCCTGAGCCAATGGAGTAGTAGTAATAGTAGTAGTAGCTCAGACCGGAAGTATCACCAATATACGAGTAGTATACCACAAACAAAATAACAAAATCATTAAAAATGAAAACATGAGACAAACGATATAACTTTTGAAACTATCATGGTTACGAACATAAATATCGTCTGCACATAACTACCCTCTACCTCGCAAAGACTTCAGTTACCCGTGATCATGGCGCATGCAACTGCGTCGAAATATCGGGAAACAACAAAACTCAATAATCATGGTAATTATCCCGTTGATAACAATATTTATGAGACAAACGTTTTGCACTTTAGATCTGGTTCAAAGTTCAAATCAAACACAGGTCCTGCAAAGCAGCATAATGAGCCTAAAGTGCTTTTAGATACGTTTAGTGTAAAATTACAACGATATAGGTATCGTGTGGTAGAGTTCTAACTGGTTCAGATAGAACTCTACCACAGATTAAATTCTGTGACTCTACTAGGCCACAATGAGCTTCGCAATATTTAACTTGGGGTTGTAAATACATAGTATACAATACACTAAATATATATTAAGGACCTACCCTGAGTAAACACTGTATTTCCCTGTCTTTACCCTCGATAAATAAAGTAAGTGGAAAATAACTGAAAAGCCAACATAATATCCTCAATATTTTAACTTCGAATTCACTGTTTAATATTTTTATTTATCGTCATATTTGCTTGATCAAAAATCACTAAAAATAAGATTAATCTGCATCTTCTAAAGTTGATTTTATTTATGTTTTTAGTTATCGTACACCATTGGATAGGTCATTTGATAATTGACGATCCTTACTATTTCTTTTTCTATTGGTTGTTAAGGTGACAAATCTCCAAAAAAACTGCATTTTTGTCTTGTTTCGGAGCGTGAGCGCCGGCGCCGGGACCGAACGCATTTCAAATTCACCTTTATTTCGATGAAGCAAAGACAAATATTTGAAGTTGCAGTCATCAATGTGCTAATTTTAGGTTGGGGTAGCTAGCGCTATAAGGCTGGGGGTACGAAACTTGCGACGAGCGGAGCGACGGCGGGGCGGGGCGGTGCGGCGATGGCGCGCCGTCGCTTGTTTCGTACACAGCGCTTAATGTTTTTAATGCATTTGATTACATCGCCGTCGCGCCGCCCCGCCGTCGCTCCGCCCGTCGCAAGTTTCGTACCCCCAGCCTAAGACTTGCTTCAGTCTACTTCGCTAAGCATTTTTAAAAGGATCTTGATTGTCTGAAGATCACTTTAGACCCAGAGTTGAACTCGCTCAT
Source organism: Camptogramma bilineatum (assembly GCA_958496255.1). Taxonomy (NCBI): domain Eukaryota; kingdom Metazoa; phylum Arthropoda; class Insecta; order Lepidoptera; family Geometridae; genus Camptogramma; species Camptogramma bilineatum. The sequence goes on along the minus strand of OY292458.1, from coordinate 13,912,983 downwards.
ACGAACTTACTTTAGACCCAGCGACTACTTTTAGGTATATTTACTTTTTACCTATTAAAAACAGGAAGACTGCAGTGGTAATTAATTGATAAGCGCCTAATAATAGCACTTGCGCAAGTTGATATCGGAAATAAGTTTATACATTATTCAACGATACTTTGTTTGAACTAAGGATCTAAGTATGCTTCAGATGCTCGGGTCGTGTCGGTACCGGGCGTACCAGAAAAGTTTAATTTTCTGAGCAACTCATTTTTAGTAGGTAAACTTAGTTTCTCATATTAATAAACATATAAAATGTATACCTACTTAACCAAGTTCTGCTGCCCATTGAGTTCGCAACTTTTTTAATTTCGCGTTCAAATTATTGAAGTACTTATAATAAAATTGTTAGTATTAAATTTCATACCGGCGGCGCCGGCGCCTCTTCTTTTATACCAAAAGTTGCCTTCAAACTACAGTTCACATTATGTCTAATGCAACTGATGGAGCATGGTTGCAATCGTAAGCGTCATCTCATACCAAAACCTTTCAAATGTATGAAATAGCAACCAACCGTAACGTCCAACTATAACGAAGACTAAAAGGTTGTCATACTTAAAATATAATTGTATGCAATCTAGTTGCCGTCATATTATTGCACTGGTATGTCGACAAAGTGTTGTCAACCTAAAGAATGTGTTAACATTACTGTCCAATTGTTATAATGCACACAATTTCTGTAAGAAACAGGGCGAGACATGCGGAAGATGTGACCTTCGTTGCAAAATAAAGTCTATTGTTTATGTAGTACGGTTCAGTTTTGATGGGTAAATTGGCAGTTGCAGAATCTTACGTGTTTAGTTTGTCTTTATCGGTTTTAATGGTGGTGATGACAGTTTCTAGTTTCGGAGAGGATTGTTGGAAGTTTTCGAAACGTGATAAGCTTTGCTTGCTGTGCATGTTTTGTAAAGGAGGAACTCTGTGTCGTTTTGTCAAACAAAGCTATCTTTGATCGCAGTATTTTTGAAGCAAGTCAACAATAGTCGTTTAGCAACAAGATCAGTCCCGAAAACTGAATCAGACCATGCTTCTGTGACATTATACCATGACAAAATCGTTTAATACCAAATTACAAGCTGTCTGTTTCTGTACCGAAAAGTCCGGCTAGGAGTAGTATCCTTTATAAAAAATTCTGAGGCACTGACATGAAAATGTTTAATTGTGCAAAGGGTAAAGATTTATTTTCTATTTCACTGAAATCGATCAAACTGGAAAGACATTCATTTCATTTTCAGGAGTTGTCTTATTAGATCCCGTAAATACTTAATCTGGATGTTTCAGTCGGGTTTTTTCCCGGTTTCCCTAAGTTTAGAGTTAAGTTAGCGTCTACTTTAGATTTAGATCAATTAAATTTAAAATTTAATTAAGTAAGAAGTAAGTTCGTATGAGCAAGTGGTCAACTCTGGTGACGGAGTTTTAAGGCCGCCTAAAGGCCTCCGTCATGGCTTAACGACTTAAAAGCCGGGACCAGCAATTTAATTAAACCCCGGTAATGGAAGTCAGTTAAAAAGAGCTGATGACCCTCAAACGCATGAAGAGATCTTCATAAATTATAGCTTATAGTACGAGAGCCGACCGCAAAAAACCAACGTCACTTGATACTAAGATAAGCTCCATGGCACACGCTCAAAAAAGTGGTGCTAAGCTTGGATCAATTAGTCAAAAGGCTCCGATTTGGCCGGAAGCACAAAAAAAGGGGCTACTTCCGGTGAAAAAAAACGTGTCAATTTACGTCATTTGATACTAATGGCAGACTTATGGCAGCAGTTACTAATTTATATGCAGTGACAGATAAATCTAGTCTGCCAGTTCCTGTATTGCCGGAAGTACTTGGCAGACTGTCTCAAAGCTGACGATTCGGACCCCTAATTTACGTCATCTGATACTAAGTTGAAAATAGTGGCAGATGTTAGATATCAACCCTACGTTTCAGTATAAATTAGTCTGCCAAGGCCATTTTGGCCGGAACATCTTCAAAATGTCAATTTAGTGATGATACTAAGAAGAAAAATTTTCGATTTTTTTTGGTTTATCAATGTTTAGACATTAGAATGAAATAATATTATGTATTTATTCATGTTAATATTATTATTATAACCTACTAGAAGCTGCCCGTGGCTTCGCTCACGTGGTACCCGGATAAAAAGTAGCCTATGTCACTCTCTAGCCCTCCAACTATCTCCACACAAAAAAATCACGTCAATCCGTCGCTCTGTTTTGACGTGAAAGCAGGACAAATAAACAAACAAATAAACACACTTTCACATTTATAATATGGGTAGTAGACATGTGCGCCACGCTGAAAATTGTCGGCGGGGCGGCGCGCTGCAGTTTTTCGTCCGGTGGCGGCGCGGCGCCGGTGGCGTGGCTTTTTTTTAAATAAAAATACACTAATAAAATCGATCTCTAACGTTTCACTACAACACAAATGACTAGGTACTTACGGATAATTATTATGTTAACAAATCGCGAAAGTTTAACAAGTTATAGGTAGTGTGGTTAGTGTGGTTTAGCTTGTAAACGCTCTATATTTACAAAAAAATTGAGTGATAAGTTTTAAAATGGGCTTTCAGAATAATTGTGTATTTAGCATAAAACCAACAAAATGTCTATTACTGTGTTATAGGCTCGGGTGGGCAGATTACGCTTCGCAAAACGGTTATGCGACGGTCCTAGTATGATACGGTCTTAGTGTGTAAGGTGCTATTTTCGTGACGGGCTCGGTCATGGCTCGGCCCGCTTATGATACTGCGCAGTGAGCGCAGACCTTTATACTAATGTGAAGTTAATTGAACATTAATTTCAAGTAACTTTAGAAAAAATATTATCAGTAGGTAATATTTTCGACTGAAATCCAAAGTTGAAATGAAAAGGGTCCTTGTTAAAATCAATAGGGGGATACCGATTGATGACGCTGACTGTACTTACTGTTCAATAATACTCTAATCATAATCCATGATATCCAGACTAGATCTTTTACAACAACTTTACGATAAGCTGGGATCGTCTGAAGGGCAGAGGCTCGTCTACAAGGTACACGTTTAAGGGTCAAAGCGGCATAGGCTTAGACATTTCTAGGATGAAAGGTCTAAGGGCACTGGATATTTCCAAGTGCCCCTGTGTAAAAGACCCCCGGGGAAATCTATTAAGTATGCGGGGACCTTGCGGTGAAAGAGAGATGGTTTTCGTACTTCCACGACCTGCTGAACAAGTAGCATAGAGAGGTATCGCCACCGGACCTCCCTTTAAATCAAGGACTAGTATTGCCAAAAACGCCTGAAGAAGTAGAAAAAGCTCTTCGCCGCATGAAAAATCGGAAGCCGTCAGAATCGATCCCCATCGAGTCTCCATCGAGGCCACGCATGTCATCCACTACGAAGTCAAGCCAGCACTTCTTGGGTCCACCCCTTCTACCGGGGCCTGGCGGAGCCAACATAGCTGAGCATTTGTTCCCCACGTAGCTTGCCGGTTTCCGTAAGACGTGTCCGTGCCAACGTAGGCGGCAGTCCTGCAATTTATCTGCTATATCACGAACATGGAGGCTGCCACGAATGCGATAGTTCCTGACGCGGTCCTTCCGCGTATCCCTACACATCCAGCGCGGCATATTCATCTCAGTGACCAGCAGTTCTTGCTTGTGCTGCTCAAGTACCGACCACGCTTCACTGCCATATCCTTTCAACTTAACTGGCATCTTGGGGTCACAGATACAGAATAGAATATTTTAACTGATTCGTGCGCTCGACCATGTCTTCTTCTAAGCGTACGGATGTGGGATCTGCTTTATTGCAAGCCAAGTACTCGGTCTTCGCCACGCCACGTTGAGTTTCAGACCACCGTTCTCAAGCGATTCCTTTCACGCATTCACACGTCTTACCAGGAAGTCCTCTGTCCGCATCTGCCAGCGCGATATCGTCAGCATACATGAGTAACCAAGCCTCTCATGTCTGTCCCTGATACTGTCCGACACTACGTCTAATATCCCGCTGAACAAGAATGGGCTAAGGACGGTTCCCTGGTGTACTCCAACAGTGATGGGGAAGGGTTTGGTGTCACCAACAGCGGTCCTAACCACAGAATCGGAATCATGGTAGGTTCATGTCTCGGATGGTGTCAATATAAACCTCTGGTACACCTTTGGACCGTAATGCCCACTAGATCATCGCACGAGGAACACAGTTAGGGCTTGCTATCCGGATATCCGGATATCCGAATTATCCGGATATCCGCCAATTTTCAAATCCGGATAGTGACGACCACTATATCCGGATAATTCGGATAATACGGATAGTAAAATAAATAAAAAAATACAATTTGAATGTGGAATTAACTCATCAAAACAACAATTTATATGCACTACGTAGATGTATCCAATCTATCCAATAGGGAAACACTGTTTAACCTTTGTTTTAAATGTTTTAATAACATTCATAAAGTTGCAGGCTCGAATCGCGAATTAGCGATACTAAAGTCTGGTGTATCACCCAACGATACCTTCGCATGCCCCACGTGTACGTGGGGCATGCGAAGGGCATGCGGACACCTCTTTTGTCTTTTACTCATCGTAGCGCAACCAGTGTTTAGAGAGGACATGAGCTTAACGTTTGTTTGTTGCCCTGATTCTTCACGGTGTTGGTCGCGAAAGAACAGGAGTAGAATCACCTAGCTCTTAAGACGTTTCAAAGTGGTCATAACGGTCCTTTTGAATAAATGATATGTGATTGATTGATTGATTCCTGCTGGCGACTGATGCCACAAATTACCAAAAATAATAAATTGTTCTCTCAAATAAAAACAAATCATAATACCCGTGAGCTAGATGAATACCATACCAACCCGCTTATAATACAGCGGCTTTTTTACAATGGACCACAACATCACGTGAAGCAGCTGATGGAGAAGTGAACATAGCCGGCCTCTTGTCATAGTTTTCATTGACTACGAGAATGCCTTCGACCATTGGGCCGTGTTCCACGCTCTCCTTCGCTGCAACGTCGGACGACTCACAATAATTGTGTGAATGTACTCCGTGAGTTGTATTCAACTTTACGACTGCACGACTTAACCAACCTTGAGCCCATCAAGCGGGGAGTGCAACAGGGAGACATCATTTCGTCCAAACTTTTTACTGCTGTCATAGAGGATATCTTTAAAACGCTAAACTGGGAAAACTGCATCATTAACGTCAATCAGACATGGACGCTCACGCAGGAGGCTTTGTACAGGATGAGAGTTGCAAAGATAGCCAAAGCCATAGAGCGTGTCATCCTTGGCATCAAGTTTATAGAGCTATACCCGTCCCAATAACGAGATTCGAAATCGAACAAAGGCCAAAGATGTTGGGAACCGCATAAACGGAACTAAAATGGAGTTGGGAGGTCATCTGGCAAGGCCTATAACTGAACGGCGCGGCTTCTAAGAACCGGGTACAGAAACATCGGTCTCCCAGCAGCACGATGGGCTGGACGACATAGCATCCGTTGCAGGCCAGGTTGGATGAGACCATGAAGATTGGCATGGCACACGCGAATGGAGGGCTATACCTACCCAGCAGTAGGTAAAGTCGGGCTGTCGTGTTAACTTAGTTATTTGGTGTACGTATCCATTTTTTTTAGTAGAAAAGGAGAAAATTTTAGATCTTGTTACGTACCTTGTTTAAAAATGATTCATATTTTAATAGTGATTGTTGAAATAACTCAAAACTACGTCGTAGCCGTATTTTTTAACTATTATTTTGGTTTGTGTTCGTTTAAAAAAAAATCAGTAATTATCCGAATTATCCGAAAAATCCGGATATCCGGATAGTAAAGTGCTCTACTATCCATATTATCCGGATACCAAAATGGGACGGATAATGCAAGCCCTAAACACAGTTGAAGGTCTTCTCCATGTTCAAAAACAGGAAATATAGAGGTGTATTCTTCGTCCTGTATTTCTCCATGACGGTCCGTAGGGCAAAGACTGGATCTATGGTTCCGTGGCCAAGGCGAAAACCATATTGACACTCCGAGACCGCACACTCTAGTCGGATCCGAGAGTCTCCTATCCGCTCAAAGAGTTTCATGGTGTGGGACATGATCTTTATACCGCGGTAGCTATCACACTCTTGATAGATCCCTTGCCTTTGAAAACCGGAGTGATAGCACTCAGTCTTCTCTGGCGAGGGATCCCTCCAGTGTGCAGTATGTCAATCAATCAATCACAAACATCTACTTGCATGCGGTTGTAAAGATTTGTAAAGATGCCCACACCACACCACGAGGGCCCATTGCCTTCCAGGCCTCGATGGGGACTCGATGGGGATCGATTCTGACGGCTTCCGATTTTTCATGCGGCGAAGAGCTTTTTCTACTTCTTCAGGCGTTTTTGGCAGTACTAGTCCTTGATTGGGAGGTCCGGTGGCTATACCTCTCTATGCTGCTTGTTCAGCAGGTCGTGAAAGTACGAACGCCATCTCTCTTTCACCGCAAGGTATTACATACTTAATAGATTTCCACGGGGGTCTTTTACACAGGGGCACTTGGAAATATCCAGTGCCCTTAGACCTTTCATCCTAGAAATGTCTAAGCCTATGCCGCTTTGACCCTTAAACGTGCTACCTTGTAGACGAGCTTCTGCCCTTCAGACGATCCCAGCTTATCGTAAAGTTGTTGTAAAAGATCTAGGCTGGATATCATGGATTATGATTAGAGTATTATTGAACATTAAGTACCTATAAGTATAAGTGAATGAGGCGAAAGAGGTGTGTCAGGATCGTAGCAAGTGGAAGTTCGTGGTCTCTGCCTACCCCTGTGGGAAAGAGGCGTGATTTTATGTATGTACCTATAACTTGTTAAACTTTCGCGATTTGTTAACATAATAATTATCCGTAAGTACCTAGTCATTTGTGTTGTAGTGAAACGTTAGAGATCGATTTTATTAGTGTATTTTTATTTAAAAAAAAGCCACGCCGCCGGCGCCGCGCCGCCACCGGACGAAAAACTGCAGCGCGCCGCCGCCGACAATTTTCACCGCGGCGCACATGTCTACTACCCATATTATAAATGTGAAAGTGTGTTTATTTGTTTGTTTATTTGTCCTGCTTTCACGTCAAAACAGAGCGACGGATTGACGTGATTTTTTGTGTGGAGATAGTTGGAGGGCTAGAGAGTGACATAGGCTACTTTTTATCCGGGTACCACGTGGGCGAAGCCACGGGCAGCTTCTAGTAGGTTATAATAATAATATTAACATGAATAAATACATAATATTATTTCATTCTAATGTCTAAACATTGATAAACCAAAAAAAATCGAAAATTTTTCTTCTTAGTATCATCACTAAATTGACATTTTGAAGATGTTCCGGCCAAAATGGCCTTGGCAGACTAATTTATACTGAAACGTAGGGTTGATATCTAACATCTGCCACTATTTTCAACTTAGTATCAGATGACGTAAATTAGGGGTCCGAATCGTCAGCTTTGAGACAGTCTGCCAAGTACTTCCGGCCATACAGGAACTGGCAGACTAGATTTATCTGTCACTGCATATAAATTAGTAACTGCTGCCATAAGTCTGCCATTAGTATCAAATGACGTAAATTGACACGTTTTTTTTCACCGGAAGTAGCCCCTTTTTTTGTGCTTCCGGCCAAATCGGAGCCTTTTGACTAATTGATCCAAGCTTAGCACCACTTTTTTGAGCGTGTGCCATGGAGCTTATCTTAGTATCAAGTGACGTTGGTTTTTTGCGGTCGGCTCTCGTACTATTAGAACCATCTCGATCATGTCAACTTTCAAATAAAAAAACCATCAAAATCGGTCCATTCGTTCAGGTCATGATGCCATAGACAGACACACAGATACACACTACAAACATAACACTTCTCTTTAAAAAAAGGAATTGCACATCGGAACAGTATTTTCGAATGCTAACCGCAGTAATCGCTTTAAATGTAGACGATTAATGCAAAGTTTTATGATGTGCTTAGTTTTAATAAAAACTGTCGCAATTATAACTCGACTATTACCCCAGTGTCCTAAATAAAGTCCATTTGAGCAGTTTGTTCTTTAGTTTAACAATAGGATTTTACCACAGAATACTAGTACTACGTATTTTACACCCATTTTCATAAATCCACCCATACCCAAATCAGAGAGACGGATTGACGTGATTTTTTGTGTGGAGTTAGTTGGAGGGCTGGAGAGTGACATAGGCTACTTTTTATTCCGAAAAAATGCATGTTTCCCATGGGATAAAAAAGTAGTAGTACTACACGCGGGCGAAGCCGCGGGCGTCCGCTAGTATGTTATAAATCCTAGAGTGTTGATAATCCACTCAATTTTTATGTCATTAAAATTACTTTGTGTTTTTTTATATTAGCATCCACCAATGTTTTTTAAGTATACACAAGTAGGTACAGAAGCGAAATATACACCTCCTGTAGATGACCTGACCTGATTATCAGTAGGTATGACACGCTGAGACGCAGCTAAAGCACGCGTTGTTTCTTATTATTATATTTATTATAAGTATAGATTATATTGGGTATTTCACAATAGATTAAGAAATATCTATGCTGCTATCAGACAAAATTCCCAAAAAGTATTTTTATTATATAATTACCTCAGATTTTTATAAATTACTTACTTAATTGATGAAAGTTTCCAAAATGTTAATGTCCCAATATGTGAGTGTGAGAACAAAAAATCGTCCAAGTGTGAGACTGATACTTGTGGACCGATGGTTCCGTTACTTAAGTTTATAAGAACTGAAGTACAAACTTAACTTTGTAGTTGAAAAATAACGTTCTGTCGTATATTCCAACTGCAAATGTAAGCAAAAAAAATAAGTATATTTAGTAGGACCTCTGGGATCACATTCAAACGTCATAAGAGCTAGGTGATTCTACTACCGTTCTTCTTTTTTAACTTCAGCTACCAACACCGTGAACAACCAGGGCAACAAACACAGTTTGAGGCTTAAGCCTTATTTTCGGTGATCGAGCCTCTGAAAGAAATCTAAATAGTCAAGCTCCAGCGGGGAGCCAATCGAACAAAGTAATACTCATATATAATAGTAATAATAAACAAAGGTAATTACGCGATAAAGTCCCGTTAGTTCGTTTAAATTAAAGTAATACTCGTCAAAGTAAGCAACGATAAATAAACGTAAGAGCGTTTCCACATTATCCGATCCGATATCGGTATCGGACGCCGATACGATATCGGGGCAAGTAAAATGTATGGAATATGTACCTGCCTTCCACATTGTCCGACCCGATATCGCATATCGGAGCGGACATCTTTCATACATTTTACTTGCCCCGATATCGTATCGGCGTCCGATACCGATATCGGATCGGATAATGTGGAAACGCTCTAAGCATGCGAATTTATTTGTACGATACCACAGAATAAATAATAGTAAGTCATAACAGGAAAATATAAATATGTAACTATTGTATAAGAGTAGTGGAACATGTAGGTCTTAAGCATTTAATTAATAACAGTGTTGACACGCGCATGATCCATTTATTTTAGTACATTTTAAACAGCGCGAAGTCCTAATTCATCTTTGAGTAGTCTTCTAAATTATTGTGATTTTAATACCAAAATATTAATATAGTTTTAATAAATATGGCTCAATACACAATTTTTGCAGTGGTAAGTAGTGTGAATCTCTTTATCTTAATATTTTCGTTATATTTCGTTATTATAAAACTATTTTGACCTTTGTTTTTATCATTACTCAAGCATAGGTACCTAATTATTTACTATCAGAATTTATTAAATTTTACCATATTTCTTTATCTTTCAGATAACATCACTTGCGCTTAGTAGATGTTCACTCGGTAAGTTTCCATTCACTACATTAACGTTCCAGAGCTGCTTATTTCTCAGATTTTGGTCCTGTAGGCACACTCGACGAAATCTCTATGCAAAAACGGCGTCTAACTGGTCTAACTACCTATTTACACAGACACTACAAAATGTCATTTTTGTACACGCGCAATTGTGTGCGTGAAGTAAGGTTGTCACCGTATGAATAAATACTGTACACTGTGAGCTCGGTCTCGGTCTAGGTATATACCGTTTATTGAACATAATCTTACCCTGCATTTATCAATGAACTTTATGAACACTATTTACTCTATTATAAATTATAACGATACTCGACAAGTAAGAAAATAACTAAAAATTACAAAATAAAGGATCAAACCGACTATAAGGACAGTCGAAGAATCTTTTGACGATGCACATTTAGTACAAAGCTTTAATACAAAAAATAAATTTCAACTTCCTAGGTCCACCCGTTCCTGAGAAAATCGGTGGTGACACACGGACAGACAGACAGACAAGAGAGTGATCTTATAGGGGTTCCTTTTTTTACCTTTTGAGGTACGGAACCCTAAAAACCATGCCTTAATACAGAAAACCCCAGACATAATATATCCCTTCATCGACTAGAAAAGAGATGATAATTTTCAAACGCCTGAAGAGATCTTCAAAATGTATAAGTAGCTAAGAACCATCTTGATCACGTCAGTTTTCAAACATTGAAAAACCGCATCAAAATCGGCCCATCCGTTCAGGAGAGACAGACACATAGATACATTGCACACTACAAACTTATAACACCCATCTTCGTCGGGGGCTAAACATAAACCCGCCTGTTTTTATTCAGTTCCTGAAGTAAAATCTCATTTATTACGTTCCAGGGAGTGATGATATTGAAATGCCTAAGGAATGCCAAGGCAAGACTTACTGCACCAGCCAGCCAGACGGCTATTCTATACACGCCTCTGAAATGGACAGAATTGTTAAAGAGAGTAAGGTAAATAATAACCTTGTTTTTTCTGTCTATAGAACGTATAAGTCTATTTATGAATAACAGAGATATTCCTCAAATGCTGATTATTGCTATCTTCAAGCGCCATTTACATGGTGCGAGTTTTTTGCCTCGAAGATGCGAGAAAATCGCTCCATGACAATTCAGTGACAAGCGATTATCGACCTATAATTAGATGACCTTTATCTAGCCCATAATCCCATAATTCAAATTCACTGGCTTTAGATTAAAGTCTTGTCATTCTCATGTCAATGATTAATGCGCCGTTTACATGGAATGAGTTTCGCGCCTCAATGATGCGAATATCGAAAGCAAATGTCAAAATATAACTAAACATTGAAATCATACGTGGATGGAAGGTCGATAATCGCTTGTAACTAACAAAATTCAGTGAAATTTTGTCATGGAGTGATTTTCTCGCATCTTCGTTATTTGAATTATTTGACTTATAATTTAACTTAATTTATAATTTAACTTATAATTTTAAACTTATATACTTAAATGTGGAAGATTGTGAGTATGTTTGGATGTTAGTATGTTTGTTTCAAAAGATATGCTAGTGGTTCAACTTTAGGGTTTTTAGGCAGTGTTGCAGTAAAGAAAGGAAACGACAAGAACATGGTTTCGATAGACACTTAAAATAATGTAGTAGTACCTACTTACCTATTTTTTTATCTTTTCAGTACTGGGCAGGAATAGGCGCACAACACAGCGTTTATAAAGACATGGAACCAGTATACGAGGTTCCTGACGGCAATAACTGCGGATCTATTACAAAGGTAAAGTATTTCACTCTCATAACATACGGGAATAGCTAATGTAAAAGATACCACCGATTAAGATGCCGACAATGTTTCGATTCATCTTGAAGAACCATCTCTTCGCGGTCGCGTCTTATTGGAGACACAAGGAGTGACCGTACCGCGAGTTTTTCCCTATCCACCCATGAGGATTCTGAAGTGCAACTCACGAAAGTTTTGAAATTGAAATTTCATTCGAATTTGAAATATTTAAATTTTTCAATGCAATTTGGGGCTAGAGTGTGAGTTTGGGCTAAACATTCCTTCAAAGACCTCACGTCTTCACGATTGCAGAAGAAAGATGCCCATCACAAAAACGGTGTCACATAAAAACACCATATTGACTGGCAGATCATAGGTATATCGAGATTCAGATAACTCGAGCGAGATCGACTAATATAAAAAATGCGAAACTTTGTATAAAGCTTGTTTTATCTCCACGCTGAAGCGGCTGAATGGATTTCGATGAAGTTTGGATTCGACACAGATACTAAAATCTTTTTAATTATAACGAAACTTTGTTAATTTTATCTGACAAACAAAGATGGTTTTTAATGAAGTAATCGATAACCCTAAATCATTGCTAGCGTTTTAAAAATTTTGGAGATAATAATCATGAGAATATTTTCTTTTCTGGAATGTAAATAACATTTTTACTTGTTTCAGGTTGAAAAGCCGTACATCATAAAGGCGTTCGTAAATACGACAAATTTAGAAACAAAAAATAAATTAGTAGTTCAGTCGAAATTTTTTACGCAGAGAATGAACACCACAATGTGCCTGTAAGTACCAACAATCGTACAAAAAACTTACTTAAACGTACAAAAACAAAATTACTTTTAAAAAGTATATCCAAGATTTCGCCAACTTATTACGATGCAAATTAAAGTTTCTAAATTATAATAAACTTAAAACATTTTAACCTTGCTAAATTCTACTTCCACATTTACTTTTACTCTACTTTTTCGTAGTCGGATCTTGATGACGGATTCTTAATTGTTATACAACTAATTGTTACAGAGACAAAGAGATTTCCTGCTTTGAAGAGCTGAAAGCGCTACAGGATAACATCGACACCAGCTGCGAAGAAAGCTACACGACAATAACAATCTACGTATTCGAAGGTGGAAAAATTGTACCCCAACCCTTTAGAATTCCAGTCAGCTGCTCTTGTAAAGTTATGTTTAAGCAATTCGGAAAATAAATGTGTTATCTGTATAATGTCTGTTTTTTGTTGCAAAAAAGGTTGCAAAAACAATAAAGTCTTTAGTGGAAAAAAAATCCGACCAAGGGCGTGTCGGGCCACGCGAAGGTCCCGTTATCACAATATGGAACGATTCTATTGTTTTTTATAAGTAAGTCACTTTAAAGGATTTATTCTAAGGATTTGGTTTTTGGAACAAATAAAATTATACAACACCCAAGTTCAACGACTATTACTGCTAAACTAATAAAATTATCTTAACCGCTTAACGCCGTTCATAAAATGCACTATCATCATGATTTTTTTCAGACTTTTCATGCCAGCAGTTAGCTTTTAGAGAGGAACAATCTACTGGAACAAAATTTTGCACTTTCAAGTTTAATATTTCTTAAATGTAGCATTAAATCGAAAAATAGTATTAGTAACCCCTAAGTCATTAAAAAGACCTCTTAAACGATACCCCACACGATGGGTAGGACGACGAAAAAAATTCATCCTCACTTATCATGTAGGGGAACTACAACTATAAAACTATAAAAAAAAAAAAAAAATTATTTTACCACTTTGTCGGCGTAATTGATACACACCCCTGCAAAATTACAGCTTTCTAGTACCAAGGGTCTCTTAGCAAAACCTCGGACAGACAGACGGACATGACGACACTATAAGGGTTCCTTGTCAGGCAGGACTACGGAACCCTAAAAATCATGGTGGACTGAGCGAGTAATCGAGATCTTTTATATTTTCCAACTCGGAAAGCCCCTGACCTCCCATAAGATACTCGAATTGACTCTTTACTAAGGACCGAATCGATAGTGGTGGATTCCACCTTTAATAATCTAATTTATGAATTCGAGTAAAAACCTTATGTGGAATTTTCGATTGCAAGTCAGTCGAGTGACAGGAGTAAGCAACATTATATTTTGAAAGATCACTCTTTTAAAATAAATGAAGTCCTTATCTATTGTTGTTTTGTTTTATTTCTGGAAATAGAAATCTGTTTACTATCGCAATGAATGATAAGTAGGAACCAAACAACCCGCTTAATTATGACCTATAAGTACATGAATCCGTGCATCAATTAATTTTTCGTTTCGAAAAAATTATATGCGCATTAACACGAGCTCTATACGGTGAAGGAAAACATCGTGAGGAAACCCGCAGCTTAGTCAACCCCACACGTATTGACCATGTCTTTCCTGTGGATATGGCCGGTTAAGCTGAGAGGATGGTTTAGGTGCTGGGCAAGCCTACTCCATCTAAAACATTGTCCCAGGGGTACCTACTACGTATAGGCATAATATTGCCACCTGACACTGTATAAATCATCTAGTAAAGATGTAAAGGCCTAAGTTTTTCTAATACTTTTATGAGTAGTGCTGGCCCAGTGGATTAGTGCTTCAACTTTCGATCCTCAGATCGTGAGGTCGGATCCCAGCCGTGCATCAATGGATTTTACATGCATTTACACAAGCCGAGCATTTCCGAAGAAAATCTTCGAATTGGATGCATTCCGAGACGTGTGAATCGCACTGCAGAATGGATTTTCAAAAATTGTTCTTAACAACAGTGACGTAGTGGCATAAACCACATGGAAAATACGTTTGTATTATTTTTGTATCGCTAATGTAATATATATACCTATATACTTACATTTATAGTACCTACTAACAAAACAGTAAACTACTAATACAACACGCTGAAAAGTTTGTTTGTTTTATGCCGGTTATTCATGATGAACTTAGATGCTCCTATGAGCTGTGTTGGCCGAGGGGTTTAGTACCTCGACTTTCGATCCAAAGGTCGTGGGTTCGAATCCTGGCCGTGCATCAATGGATGTTTCGTTTCGAAAAATTTATATGCGCTTTAACACGAGCTCTAAACGGTGAAGGAAAACATGAGGAAACCCGCGGCTTAATCAGCCCCACACGTATTGACTATGTTTTTCCTGTGGATATGGCTGGTTAAGCTGAGAGGATGGTTTAGGTGCTGGGCAAGCCTACTCCATCAAAACATTGTCCCAGGCACTACAGGCAAAGATTGCCTCCTGACACTGTATAAATCATCTAGTAAAGATGTAAAGGCCTAAGTTTTAGTTATATGCTCCTATAGCTCAAGCAGCTAATTTTGTTGACATATCCTTTCTTGAACTCTCTCTTTCCAAGACATTTCACACAGCATCGTGTAGCCCCAAACTAAGCAGAGCTTGTGTGGATGGAACTGCACGACTGTAATACTTAAATACTTGTTTTTTGTAAATATAAACAAATACCTGGCAGGAAGGCATCCTACGTTTGCCGAACAGTGGTCTCCACTCAAGAACTCGGTTACCCCGGCGGTTGTCAGTTCTTCGGCAGATATGGCCGGCCCACTACCACTTCAGCTTGCTAATTCTCTGAGCTATGTCATCGACTATGGTGGAGTGACGATCTGCGAAAGGCTGCCGGCACAAGTTAGATGCGTCAAGCTGAAGACAGGGCGCGATGGCGCTCATTAGGGGAGGCCTATGTCCAGCAGTGGACTGCTATAGGCTGATGATGATGATGATACAAATACACCCAAAATAAATAGGTAAGTAAATGGCTTGTGACTTATAATCATTGAGCTAATATAGGTTTTATACAGGAGTACCCGTAGAAGGACACTAGTCATAATTTACCTAAATAAGTACATACTCATGTAGTAGAGTTATATAAATAACAGATTTTGTTTAAGTGATGTTTAATTCATTTAACAATAACTCAGTTGAACGGTCTGAACATTTTAGTTTAACTGGTTGATATGATAGCCCATTATTATTGTAAATATTACATAATATTATAATTATAATAATGTAGTAACATAAATATCTTATGTTTAAAAGGAAAATAAGTGCTGAGTTGTCTTGAAAAGTTGAAATAGATTCATTTACTAATTTCAATAATAAACGAAACTATAAAAATGGTTGCTGTTGATACGTTTTTGATGGTAAGTTTTTTTTTGTATTATATGCATAATATAACTACGATGGCTATGTCTATGTCTATATATCTAATTAACTAAGCGAGTGAAGATGGGCAAATTTGGCTCTGTAGGTACACAAAGCGTCACCATTAAGTACCTCCCCTGCTAAGACGTCAGTTCGCAACCCGTTGATCTCAACTTTTTGTAAAACATTTACCTTTTTTATTAGATTTGTCATTCTTACTTTCTTATTCTTACTTACGTATGGATAAGTAATTTCACGCACTCTGCTGTGCGGCCGATTGGTGTAGCGGTAGCGACCCCCAATTCAAATGCTCCTGCGTGGGTCCGGGCTTGGTTTCAAATCCTGTCACGACTATGTATTTTTTGTTTATTTTATTTTTATTTTTGCTTTCACAACGAACTACGTTGTGAGTATGTAGTAAGTTACCTAGTAAAGTTATAGTTAGATGAAACAACTTTTAGTAGGGTCTTAGTAAATTTATTTAAACACAAACCTAATACTTAATCCAATAAAATTAACGAGTGAACAAACATGTCATGTTATCATTGGAACAGTTTATACTTATCGTATAAAATCCAGTGAAAAATAAACAATTTAGATCTCTCGCAAATCAGATCAGACTAAGTAATATTATCTACTTACAATTTAAAACAATATCAGTTATCTTTCAATTTTATAAAAGTTAGTAACAGCTCGCGAACGATGAAGCGCAGTTATCATGAACTAAATACACTAGGTATTCCTTCTCGATAAGCAACTCGCTGGGCCAATATTATGACATCTTTCCATCCCCAATAACCTGAAAATAAGAACATTATTACATAATGGCATAGGTTATAAGATAAAAAAACAACCTCTGTAATACTTATCAATTTATCATACCACTTACCTAACGTTATTCTGCAACTTGCTGGTATTAATAATAATGTTTGTGGCGTTCACATAGATCTGTTTAGACTTCTTAGTTCTTTCGGCCTGATTTGTGTGGCTTTATATGATTCATATCACCAGTCGATAGAACTGCACCGATTTGACCTACGAAAAGTAAAATAAGTGTTATACATTTATACTCAGGCAATTATTTATTCACAAAGATTCTTCTAATATTTACGACTTACCATTATTCCATGATGCCAAGCAATCTCTTTTATGCTTATATTTTGTTCGTAAAGAACAACTATCTTTGTCCTTTCAAAATTGATAAAATGCACCATTGCTATGCTACACGCACCGAAAATAAAACAAGTAACAAAACCAGTCAGTTAATTTTATTGTTCAATAGAATTTAGTGCACAACTACCTTCAATACAATTTTATTAGTTGATGGTAGTCGTGTAAAGAGTTACCTACTATTATTTTGTAAACGAATAATGTAACTTATAAATTCAGCGCTGTTGACAACTGGTGCGGTAGCTCAGTCGGAAAAGCGTGGACTCGCTCACGTTCAATTGGGGCATCGGTGGTTCGAATCCTAGCAAGCAAATAAGTTTTTGTAAGATTTTATTTATTTGAGTCGTTCAGGCAAACTATTTCGTTAGTGTAGCCTGCATACGGCAACTTTCCATTTACACTATAAAGGGTTACCAATTGGTGACGCAGTGTGTACATCTGTTGATCCATTGATGATAAAAAGATGGTGGACGATATCAAAGACATAGCAGGTGATTAATGGATGACTGGATGAGTGTTGCCACAAATCGCGAAGAATGATTCAAATTGGAGAAGGCTCTAAAGTTTATGCATTTCAATTTGTCTAAAAACATCATCAGCCCCACCCGTTTTAAGCCGTGTTGGCCGAGTGGATAAGTGCTTCAACTTTCCGTAAGTCGTGGATTCGAACCAGGCTGTGCATCAATGGATTTTTCGTTTAGAAAAAATATAGGTACCCATACGAGCTCTATACGATGAAGGAAACTTCATCGTATAGACATTGTGAGGAAACAAGTTAGCTTTCTAATAGCTTCGATGGGCTTGCAACCTGTCATGTATGGAATGTAACTTGTGCAAAATGTGGGCATAGGTATACAAATGATGTATTTAGATAAACTCTGAATACCTCCTTAGACCCAATTAATATACGGCGACAGCAATTAAAGTAGGCGAATAGACATTTACAACATTTTGATTTACCTAAAATATTTATTTATTTGTTAATATCCTCGTTAAGTAAGTATAAATAAAGTAACTAGTGGTATTTATATTTTCCTAGTGCTTCGAAAAAATGTAAATAAAACAATGCTTGCTTACATCATACTACTGAGAAGATACATTACATCATACGATTTACTACATAAGTAATTAAATTACGCATTAAATAAATAAATAGGCTCAAAATAGATTGAAAATGAGTACATTGTGTCCCTATAGTTTTTAATTGGTCAATGATGTTGGACCAATTTGGATGAAACATGAAAAATAATAAAACTGTTCATTAAATCTACGTCTGTATTTTTTTTTTTTAGGTAAAAGTAATTATTTTATTTACGTCTGTATTACTTTAGTTTTTTAGAAACTACCTACTTGTTTGAGCTCTTGGCACTACTAAACCAATCAATTCTTACAGAGCGAAAAATTTGATAAGTATTTTATTTTATTTTCAGGTGGTCATAACCTTGATTCCATTTATTACAACGATGCCATCGGTTAAGCAAGGTACTCGTACTTCCCTTTATGTATAAGCCTGGCCTACGAGCCACAAAACGCCGCTTCCGACCAATTTCCTACGTGTAGCCGGTGGCGGCCCCTCGCTACAGCTACAAAATATATGAAAAGTCGCTGTCGCTGGCCACCGGTGGCTGTGGTCGGTGGCCTCTTTGCGCCAAGCTTAATAGAAATGAAAATGCATTTTGTAGATGCGATCTTAGGTTTTAATAACCTAGGGACCAATTCTTGTGTAAATCTATTTTTAAATTAAATACATACTTAAACACGTATAAAAGTTTAAAAACTAGAAATCACGGAGCCACTGAAGAGTTCCAGTATTTACAGCCTGCAGTGCGATTCAGACTTCTGAAAATGCATCCGATTCGATGATTTTCTTCGGAAAGTTGACGTTTTTTCAGCAAAGAAACGTCCTTTCCGAATTCGGAATACATTCCGAGGTCGGAATCGCACTACTGGCCTCCAGGCCTCACCATGATATTGAATTATTGTATTGCCATCCTTACTACATACATCTACTTACTAATTTCTCTTATTTTATTTTTAATTTATTATCGGTAATGGCGTAATGAAATCACTTACGTGGTTGAGTCCCAAAAATAATTTAAAATGTTTTCTATTATTTTATGTAAGTTAGTAAATATAATTATAAACTTTAAGCTGCCATTAGACGATGCTGAATTCAGTGTGCTAACTGCTTGTTCATTCATAAATTAGCGCTCTGTCTCGTTCTTTGGCCTAAGAATTGCGTATTGTGCATTCTACTTTTACTGAGGCTAATTGTGGCTAACTTCAGTCAGTTAGCATCGTAAAAGTAGGATGCACAATACACGATTCTTATGCCAAAGAGCGAGACAGAGCACTAATTTATGAATGAACAAGCAGTTGGTGCACTGAATTCAGCATTAAATAACGTCGGCTTGACAAAGCATGTTAAAATTGTTTAATTGTTTTCCAGTGCCTGAGATCAGGATGGGGAAGAGCTCTTACGGTAGAGGATACTCTTTTGAAAAACATGAAAATTACCCACAAAATATTATTGAAAAATTGGTGCAAACCATGGTAAAACAATTACTTAGCTTTTTATTCTTTATGGCTATAATAATTCAGGCGTTTACAGAATGTGAACGTTTACGGATGTTATTTTCACGCTTTGATTCGTATTTGAAAAAATACAAAATTGCGGCTTGCTACGCTCGCTAACTATTTATACTCGGGTGCCTAAATATGAATAATAAATTATTCTTTATTTCAGGCAAGAAATTAAGCATCAAGTTGTAACTTTAAAAACTATTAAAAAATATCTTATTTTACACCCTGAAATATTAAGTACCTACGTCAAATCGTACATGGATTGCCCAACCTATCTATACTAACCTATTTATATACCTAGATCCTGAATCCTGTTCCTGCATGATTTGAAAGATCATTGGCTGGCTTTATATTTACGTTCGTTGCGTTTTTTACAGAATATGACAGTCGATGGAAATTATACGCTTTTGCCACCACGTGGGTTTGTTGTTGATGAAAATGATTGCGACAGAAATATACTAGTAAGTATTAGTGGGTAATGAGCACTGATCGGAGTAGGTAGAGCTATTTAGGTTCATTGACCGCAAACATTGATGTTAATATGGATATTCCACGGGATTCCGACTAATACTCCGGGATTCGATTATTATAATTCTTTCGATTCTTCGATCATGTTTCGATTTTTGAGGAACTAATAATTTTTATGGTATGTTCTTGTATAACTTCAGAGTGAAAATGTTAAATGATTGTTGATTCTTGTATAAATATAAGAAATTGTTACATAAAAAAATATATGTGTGTTCATGAATCAAGTTTCTATCTATTTATTATACAATCCTTAAACCCGTATATAGCAAAAAGCAAGAAACTTTTTATTATTTTTCTAGCTAAAAAACGAATCCCGGGATTCGGGGAATATCCATATTATTCTATCATATGGCAAGTACATAAAATAGCTCTACCTACTCCGATCACTATGAGGCTAGAAAAAACCGCAGGTCGACAGTGGATGCGGGCCGCTTCCAACCGCAACACATGGAAATCTTTGAGGGAGGACTATGTCCAACGGCTGAGAAGATGATGAGCAAGTTCGATAATTATGTAGATTTTTTTTTGTCGTCGGGGATTTTTGATTGGGGGTGTACTTCTTCCAAAATGGGGCAAAAAGGGGGCTACAGGATATCTCCACCATGACATCCGATTTCGATGGATCTTTTTTTGTTTTAAAGCTTGTTACTCTAAATTCGTCACTTAACATTTGGTGAAGATCTGATGAGGATCTTTAGCGTGATGAGATGAATAAATCCTCATAGTACGGTATATTGCTCATTTTTAGATTTTATGAATGGAATCGGCCCTTTTACTACTAAGTAGGGATTAATGATGCACCTGGGATCACCTTCTCATCACAAAACTACAAAATTGTGAATATTTATTGTTTTAACCAGATACAATAGAAAATCAATTGTGTCTCGACCAGATCTGTGCTCCCAAAAATAATAAATAGCCAGTTAAGCTATGCAAAGATGACTTGCGAGGTCTACAGCTCACAGAGCCACTAGTATTTAACAATTTGACTTTTTCAGATGAACGAGATTTATGAAATAGTTGACAGAAATGATAACGTGCGCGTCGTAGTGCAATCAGAAGGGGTCAAACAACTCTTTGAAGTGGAAGAATGCATGTGAGTATTTCGTTGAATAATGAGTAGTATTGTCTTATGTGGGGCACATATTTTACCTCTGCTCACTTTGGGTCGATTTTGTTCTATGTGAAAATTTATTTCGACCGAAATAAATAGACCAGACTTTATACCTTAGAAAAACGTCAAGGCAATTTGACATTACCATTGCCACTTTTACTATACAGGCTCAGGGCCTGACTTATGAAAGATGTTTAAAGTTGAACACTGGTTAAACAACGTCCTGTCTTTATTTGTGGATAGTGACAAACAGAGACAGGACGTTGTTTAACCAGTATTCAACTTTAAACATCTTTCATAAGTAAGGGGGGCAGGCCTGAGAGGGCACCGACCGAGGGCGCCGAAGGTGCCTTCCAATTCTACATGAACTTCAAAGGTTGTGGAAAAGGCATACCTATTCCCTAAGAAAGGTGTTTTGAAAAGATAAAAGGATGAAAAAAGGTTTAAAAAAGTTTGAATGAAAAATGGTAGCATTTGTTTGTAAAAATTCGGCTCGCTTCGCTCGTTGATAAAAAAGCTCGGATATTAGCTTCATGATTTTGAGAGCAAAATGAGTTACGTCTGACTACAAAATAGAAACCGACAGCCAACCTTTTCTTTGAGCACCATTAGCAAAACCAAGATAAAACGATATATTATTTGACCCATTGTTTTTTTTTATAAAAATTCAGTATAGCGGGGGGGGGGGAGGGGGCGCCGGTTATGGTTATGCTAAAACCGGCCCTGGCTACCAGTAGAAGCCGTAACTACGCCACGAGCCAGTTACTTTTCTAAAAGTGTCGACCGGCTTGCAACCTGTCACGCATGGAAGTCTGCAAAATGTGCAAATAATTAACTTTAAACCCGAAGTTCATTTTATTTTATTTTCAGAACCCCGGGGCAGATTTCGAAACCTAGCATCCATTTTAACAAATATATAGTGAGCAATTTCAATCTGCAATGCCAGCAAACGCTATTAGACTTCAGCTTCCAAGTCCTGAACATGGACTGGACGGGTATAGAGCTGGTGAAGAGTAAACATGGGATTCCAGTGGCTTGTAACTGTGTTATAGTTGATAAGTAGTTATGAATATTTTGAAACGACAACATTTTGTGAAGGTGTTGTGGAAAACATCTACACACATCAAAAAAGAAAACATAGGTAACATATTTTTTAATATGTTGAAAACCATTGACTTCGTTATATTGTGTTTTCAACAATCAAAACCTATTTTTCTTTATAACTTCGTAATATCGCCCAAGGCTTCGAAACTAATTTAAGTTATGTTGTAATTTATAATCTTACATTAAACAGTATTATTAATATCAATGTGTGTTAATCCTTTAAATTAATTTCTATTATGAGACTTCCCCAATTGCAAAACGGCCACAATGATGCACGTTCACAACCTCTAGCTAGAACACGGCTGCCAAATGGATTAACCAAAGAATTGGGAACATGCGTCTGATTCAAAAGCGGGTTAGACGTATTTTTCTATGAAAATTTTGCAGATTCTATGCAAAATTTCATGATGGTCGGGACGTAAAAGCGTAACAAAGAAACAAATTCACATTAACATTTATAATACTAGCTTCTACGCCTTCGCTCACGTACTACCAGCCCTAAAAAGTAGCCGTTGTTTTATTCTAAGTAGGTCATAAACTATGTTGTATACCTAACCCAAGTTACATAAAATTCGTTCAGTAGTTCTTGCATGAAATAGTAACAAACATCCATCCTCACAAACTTTCACATTTATACCAGCTTACGCCCGCAGCTTCGCTCGTACCTCGTACGGTAGGTACCTACCTACCCAAATAAAAAGTAGCTTAGGTATTATTTCAGGTCTTAAGCTCTGTATATATATGTTACGGGCAATGTGATAAATCCGGTCATTATGAATAATGGTCGGTCCGTATGCATAATGACCGGGTCAATAGGCATGAATCCTAATTTTCAAAATCTCTTCTGGGGCATTCCAGCGAAAACGACACCTCAGGTTGAAAAACTAAATTGCATAATATGTACTTGAATCTGTGACTACAGTAAAGCCAATAAGTTAATTCAACAGGAATCAACCATTTTTTTAAATATTTTTACGATTTTCGTTATTTTTATTGCTTGTGAATGCAGCCGTGCTGCGATCGTCAATGGTACAGTATTTTTTCTTCAAGTTGGATTTTTTTTTCTCCGTCGTCTATTGAGTTACTGTGAAAAGTAATAATACAAAAAGAACAAACAATTCAAGAAGTTCAAAACAGTGTTAAGTTAATGCATGTGATTATTTTTGGTAAAAAGTTGTAAAAGTTCAACGACATGCTTACTTCGTGTCCCACCCGTCACTGCAAAACATATATTTTTTTATCCTCACGTAAAACTATCTATCCTATTGCTTTTCGGCTTTCCAAAAGAAACAATCATGGTATGGGTAACGGTTTTGGCTTAATATGTCATTGAGCTAGTGAACATTATTATGGAGATATTTAGATTTGAAAGGGTGTCCACCCGTCACAGCGGCGGGTAGGGCAAACTAAATCTCGATGAATTCGTGTTTTAAACTGTGTTTTATTCTTTTATTTATTGATTAATTACATTTGGAAGTAGTTATTTTCTATATTATTGTGTTTTATTTCAAAACTGTACTGCGATTTCAAAAAGGCAATCTGAGTTATTTTGATGCTTACAGTGAAAGCGAGAAAGATGTGTTTTACATTAAAAAAGCTAATTTTAAACATCCTTTCGGAACCAACTATTAAAACAATAAAGGATAAACCATATTTTTTATTTCAAAATTCCATTTAAATTTTTGAAAAATAAAAGGTTAATTTCGTCCACCTGCATAGTTTTTTTTCGTTTCTATTTGTTTAATTAAAGTAATTTCATCATTAATTTAATAAATATACAAGTCTAAACATTTGTGGGCGTTTTATTAACGAACTATATTGTTGTCATTAGTCACTTGTCCCACCCGTCACAAACTACTCCTTGATTATTTAGAAAATTTGCTAGTATTATAATGTTATTTACATATAAAATGGGACCTTAACATTCTAGTAACAATATACGAGAAAACTGTTTAACAAAATATTTACGGTTTGTCTTGATTTTGGAAGCGAAGCCATCTACTCAGCTAGGTGAGTGCCAAGCGCGTCCGACCCGTCACACTTAGATTAAGTCAATTTTCTCGGTTAATTACGTAGTTTTGGATTTTATTTTGATGGTTTTATTTGAAACAAATATCTGGCTTCCAAATGTTATTATTTTAAAACGAACTGCGTTGCTATTTTAGGAGAAAATAAATAAAGTTTGAGCAAAACGGGGTGAAAATGTCCCACCCGTCACAATGGAATGCCCCTTCTATGATATTCAGAAGGATCTATTATGTCTAAAATATATCATATTTCTGTAGAAAATTAAGGTTTTTGTGCAATAAAAGTACATTTAAATATAAATTTTCAAATTCACGCCAAAACGCTCGCCGGTGTCATGGCGTCTGTTTTTACGTCACGAATCGGTATATCAACCGGTGATGCCTACATAGTTACTATAGAAACAAAAGGATGTTTACCGAGACGAGACGCAATGACAGACGCCATGACACCGGCGAGCGTTTTGGCTATCATGGCGGATTGTTGTATTTTGTAGATTTATTTTAGCAAATAAATTAGTAATCTCGACATTAATAAGAGAATAAATACATTTTTCAAAATCTTTGAATCCCATTTCATTAGATCAGATAAATATTTTGGTGATAAAAACTGCATGATTAATCACTTTGCCCGGTCATTATGAATAATGACCACCCTATCTTGGGCAATGTAATAAATTAGATGAATTGCAGTGTTTTAATTGACTTACTACATTTCTGGCGCTTCGGCGGCCGCTACCGCGGCACGCTACGCTCGCCTCGCGCGTAGTTTTTTTACTAACCTAACATAACCTAACCTACAGATTTTAATCCAATTTATCACATTGCCCGGCTAGAAGTAGGGCACTATTCATACTGACCGGTCTAAGTGATAAATTCAAGCCTTGATTTATTAAATGGACCACGGGCCGTCGGGCATTATGAATATGGACCGGTCAAAGTAATAAATTTATCAAACTGCCCGACGCTCTTGGTCATTATGCATAATGACCGGTCCATATGAATACTGCCCGATTAATCAACTTGCCCGTAACATATACATTCTGTCAAGAAAGTATCGGAAATGGAAAGGATTCCAAATTAAATTTTTGTCTTTTTTATACTTGTTAGAGTGGCACACCTGTCTTCCATTTTGGTGCGGAGTTTGAGTTGCATCTGTTATTCTGATTAAATACAGTGCTGTTTTTAGTGTCATCATTCTAGCGTGCATTGCGAATTTCATAACGAACAGAAACATCTAACAAAGGGTTTGGTCTTAAATTTAGCATCGCCAACGGAATTTCGTGTTCGAAGTCCCTGAAAATGTTACAGAAGGCTTACGGTGAATCGATTTTATCAAAAACACGTGCTTATGAGTGGTACAAAACGTTTAAAAGCGGTCGGGATGTGATGAAAGATTTGCCTCGCTCTGGTAGGCCGTCAACGTCTTCAACTGAAGTTAACATCGTAAAAGTGAAGGAAATTGTGACTCAAAATCCACATTCAAGTTTGAGAGAGATAGCCGCTGAACTCTCTGTGTCTCCTGGGTCGATCCGTACCATTTTGAAGACCTACTTGGGTATGAAACATGTTAGCACTCGGCTAGTCCCAAAAGACGTAAATTTTCTCCAAATTTTTTCTCGAATTTTTGATCAAAAACCTACCAAATACCATCGAGTAACCACCTTAAATAAATTTGGATCAATAACTAATATCTTGTGAATTATTGATCGATTCCCGGTACTTTCTTGACAGAGTAGTATACCAATTTTAATAAAAATCTGTTTAGTAGTTTTTGCGTGAAAGAGTAACAAACATCTATCCATCTATTAATCCGTCTATCTGTACATCCATTCATCCTCACAAACTTTCACATTTTATAATAACAATTCGTACAAAGTAAAATTAAATCTGCTACGTATTGCCACATAATATTTATGGTAGTATTGCGTAGGTACTAGGTACCTACATTATTTACTTTGTAAGCAAGGTGACGCATAGTATAAAATAATAAAGCACGTACCTTTAGAGGGCATGCAATGCAAGATAAAATTGGTCTTATGTCTTCTCGAATACATACCTCAATTTCCGTAAACTTCGAACTTTTATCTTTTGATTTATTTATTTTGAAAACACGATTGGTAAAAAGTTTCAAAAACTACGTTTATAAGTAACTTTTATGTAGGTACTGTTGTAGGTATCACGTTTATAAAGAACCTGCAGTACTACTTTATAACGAACAGCGGTTATTACCGTGTTTTCCGAATTATGTCAGGGGATCTAAAGTGGCCACTTTTGATGAAACATCAGATTTTTCAATTTATGAAACATCAAATTTTTCATCAAATGTTTCATAATGTTTCATAGATGCTTCACATAATGTTTCATAAATGCTTCATATAATGCTAACTTACTTAAGTATATGAAAGATTTGATGAAAAATATGATGTTTTATCAGATGTTTCATTAGTTAGATGAAAAATCTGATGTTTCATTAAAAGTGGCCACTTTAGCTCCGCACACAGCAGTATATGATTCCACAAAACAGAATGCGACAGAAGTGCACGTCGTTAGCAGCGCAGCTCGCATGGCTTGCAACTAATTTGTTTTTTTTTTTAAATGAGATTGATATTTATTTGTTTGCGATAAAGTTGAAATTATGTGTAATATTCATTTCCAAATGACTTTTCGTCAATCATTTTTGTAATGTTAAGCGATTGTTTCTGATGTTTTCCGAAACGCATTCTTTTTTTGGTTTTACAGTAGACATTATTGTTTTACGTCAATTGCAAACTACTTGTAATTATTGCGAAGTAACTCGTCTTTATGTACTCGACTCTACAATTTGTTTGTTTCGAAGTTTTCTATACCTACCTACAATTAAATGCTTTAGGTTCTTAAACCTGTTAAGTACTTTTGTCTTTCATCTCTTTGTTCACAGGTGTGCCTAATATATCTTAGAGCTAAGACTACTTCAAAAAAGAAGGAAGAGGTTCTCAATTCGTCAGAATCTATTTTTTTGTGTTTTTATATTAGTATATCTACCTAATCTGTGTATGTTCACCGATTACTCGAAGACGCCTGGAACGATTAGAAAAAATATTTTTTTGTTTAAAAGGGTATCCTATTGGTGCCACAAAAATTTTGTGACACGTCAATTGTGACATGTCATGTGAAACACGTCATTCCAAGTTCTTTTAAAAAAACTTGGACTGACGTGTTCCACCCAGTGTTTAGTAGAAGACAACAAAGAAAAATTCCTCCCATAACTCCGAAGATCCTCGACAGATCCTCAGCCTCACCAAATTTTTGTGGCACCAATCGGAAAGTTTTAAACAAAAAAATAATTTTCCAAATCGGTTCCGTCTTCGAATAATCGGTGAACATACATTAAAAAACACAAAAAAAATATTCTGACGAATTGAGAACCTCTTCCTTTTTTTGAAGTCGGTTAAAAATTATTATCTAAGTATAGCTCGTTACCCATTAGCTATAAATAGCTCAAGAATCATAAACAAAGATGTTTTAGCAGGAAAATAGAACCCAAACATAGTTTTGCACCTTACGGTTGGTTTGGACTGAATGTCAAAATGTACTAATCTGCATAATGTATTTATTCCAAAAAGAACTTTTCCCAATATGACTGATTTTCTATAGGTCTTCATTATAAAATGTCGGAAATGAAACTGTCAAATGTATGTACAGTCGGCATTAGTCACTCTCTTTATTTTTAAAATAAGTAATAAAATAAAATCACATTCTATAGATGCAAACGAAATAAAAAAACATATCCTTAAACCAAGGAAGTTATATAATACATACGTAACTGGAAAACGCGGTCCGCTTGAGAGATAAAACTTGGGCGGTGTGTCTCTTTCTAAAGGGTGACCATAATTTATAAACTAAACATTCCTAGTCCATAGGGGGTCTTTTACATCATTTTCTGATTTACATGACACGTGATTTCAGGGCATGATTTTTCAATTAAAATACTGATGCAATTTTGATCCTTGATTTTGATCCTTGGTTTCGATCCTTGATTTCGATCCTCGGTTTCGATCCTTGATTTCGATCCTTGATTCTTGAATCTTGAATCTGAAAACTAAAGTCTTGAATATTTGAAGTGACAGCTGTCAAACTTCAAACGGCCATATCTCGGGAATTACTCGTCCTAGACTCCCCGTTCCCAGTTCAAATGAAAGCTATGGCCAAGATCTTCATTTGAAGTGACAGCTGTCAAACTTCAAACGGCCATATCTCGGAAACTACTCGTCCTAGACTCCCCGTTCCCAGTTCAAATGAAAGCTATGACCAAGATCTTCATTTGAAGTGACAGCTGTCAAACTTCAAACGGCTATATCTCGGAAACTACTCGTCCTAGACTCCCCGTTCCCAGTTCAAATGAAAGCTATGGCCAAGATCTTCATTTGAAGTGACAGCTGTCAAACTTCAAACAGCCATATCTCGGAAACTACTCGTCCTAGACTCCCCGTTCCCAGTTCAAATGAAAGCTATGACCAAGATCTTCATTTGAAGTGACAGCTGTCAAACTTCAAACGGCCATATCTCGGAAACTACTCGTCCTAGACTCCCCGTTCCCAGTTCGAATGAAAGCTATGACCAAGATCTTCATTTGAAGTGACAGCTGTCAAACTTCAAACAGCCATATCTCGGAAACTACTCGTCCTAGACTCCCCGTTCCCAGTTCAAATGAAAGCTATGACCAAGATCTTCATTTAAAGTGACAGCTGTCAAACTTAAAACCGCCATATCTTGGGAACTACTCGTCCTAGACTCCCCGTTCTCAGTTCAAATGAAAGCTATGGCCAAGATCTTCATTTCAGATGACAGATGTCATTTTGACAGCTGTCACTTTAAATGTAGATCTTAGTCATAGCTTTCATTTGAACTGGGAACGGGGAGTCTAGAACGAGTAGTTCCCGAGATATGGCCGTTTGAAGTTTGACAGCTGTCACTTCAAATGAAGATCTTGGCCATAGCTTTCATTTGAACTGGGAACGGGGAGTCTAGGACGAGTAGTTCCCGAGATATGGCCGTTTGAAGTTTGACAGCTGTCACTTCAAATGAAGATCTTGGCCATAGCTTTCATTTGAAATGAGAACGGGGAGTCTAGGACGAGTAGTTCCGGAGATATGGTGGTTTTAAGTTTGACAGCTGTCACTTCAAATGAAGATCTTGGCCATAGCTTTCATTTGAACTGGGAACGGGGAGTCTAGGACGAGTAGTTTCCGAGATATGGCGCTTTGAAGTTTGACAGCTGTCACTTCAAATGAAGATCTTGGCCATAGCTTTCATTTGAACTGGGAACGGGGAGTCTAGGACGAGTAGTTCCCGAAATATGGCGGTTTTAAGTTTGACAGCTTTCACTTTAAATGTCAATTTGACATAATCTGTCATTTTGACATGATCTGTCAATTTGACAGCTGCTATTATTTATTATTTATTTATTTATACAGAAATTTTGATTGTATAATTTTTTTTTTATTTTGTACTTAATTGCACTAAGGTCACGGTAGGAGCATAAGGACATATTGGTCCTCGTGCTCCTACCAGTAGGAGAACCAAGTAGGAGTAAGAGGAAACGTATGATCGTTGTAATGTAGCTGAATGTACCTTTTGTGTCAGACTTTACGGATTTCCGACATTTCAAAATGAAGGCATAGAGAAAATCAGTCATTTTGGGAAAAGTTCTTTTTGGAATAAATACATTATGCAGATCAGTACATTTTGACATTCAGTCCAAACCAACCGTAAGGGTTTTGCAGTATACAATTAGCACTATTGTCATGACGTCAAAATGTAGTAAATACCAAGATAGGATTTTGCAATTCTAGTCTATTTTCGTAATTTTCGAGGACTTTTTAAAACTATTTCAAGGTGGATAAAGATGGACTCATATTGAAAGTAGGTACCTACTATCAGCCAAGTTTCCAATCTAACACCTTAAGGGTGAATTTTCTGTGAAGCGACTAGCAGTTACCTTGCTAACTTTTGAACACCAATAGCAGCAAAGTTCGAGGCACACAGTCATAAAGTTTTTTTATGACTGACCTGACGGTGACAAAAGGCGAAACGCCGCGTCGACGGTAGGTATTGCGTGTTTTCAAAACACCCAAATAACAGAATGAAGGAGTAAGTAGGTACCTACAGTAAAATCAGAAAAATATTTCGTTTTGGAAAACATCGGAAAAATCGCATAAAATTACAAAAACGATTGACGAAAAGTCATTTGGAAATGAAAATTATTCAGAGTTTCAACTTTATCGCAAACAAATAAATTTCAATGTCATTTTTAAGAAAAGTAAATTATTTGCAAGCCGTGCGAGCTGCGGTGCTAACGACACGACGTGCACATCTGTCGCATTCTGTTTTGTGGAATCATACACTGTTGTCGAACATATTTAGAAAACACGAAAATAACCGATGTCTATTATAAAGCTTGAAGTACTGTAAGTGCATGGAAATATGATAATTCACCTAGAATGCAACAAAAATCTTGATTGTGAATCGATGATCTGTGAATAAAAAACATAGCTCTATTTACTGTAGGTAAAATATTGATTTATCCTGTTTTTAAAAGTTTTTAGACTTGCTGACGTCAAAAACAAAGTAGCAAATTAAACTAATTCCATTTAAACCACTACATCTGGCTCA
This sequence comes from Camptogramma bilineatum, assembly GCA_958496255.1. Lineage (NCBI taxonomy): Eukaryota > Metazoa > Arthropoda > Insecta > Lepidoptera > Geometridae > Camptogramma > Camptogramma bilineatum. The sequence continues at coordinate 13,881,963 of OY292458.1, read as the reverse complement.
AGTTTTGCTCAAGGAACTACTATAAATAAATCCAAAAAAAACGCTAGGTACTAGTTTAAACTTTGTAATTGCGGAGGATTTATACGAAAAAAATTGTCACTAGCGGTTTTTCTGCGTTTGTTTCCTCTAATGTGCGTCTATTCGAAAAAAAAAACGGTGGAAACGACGTCTCACGCATACAAAAGACGCTCAATTACTCCTCAGTTGCCGAGAGGAATACAACGAGGGCGCTTGTGCACTGCGGATAAGAAGTTAGTTGTGCGGTGATCTTTATTGTGAAAATGGTGTTTATAGGATGCATTTTGCTCGTAAGTTTTGATTATTTTCAACCGAATTTAAAAAAAGGAGGTTCTCAATTCGATTGTATTTTTTACCTTTGTTACCTGAGGACTCCAGTATTTGTAAACCGATTTGGAGAATTATTTTTATAAGGATATATTTTCAGATTGGATTTATTTTTATCCAAATTTGATAGCTAAACTCTTGAAGAAGGTTACTTTTCATCATCATCATCACCATATACCAACACACTACGGGGGCAACGCCGCGAGGGCGCTGCTAGTAAATTATTAAAATACTTAAAAGCTCCCAAACTTGTTACTTCGGCAGCTTTTTAAGTATTTATTCATTACTAAAATAGTAACGTAAACAACTTAATTATGATGGTACCTAAAAGGTTTTTAAGGCTTTTTCTTGAAAACATTTTTGCAATGGTCCATTACTTATAAAAATGCTAAAGCTTTTAGTTATTAGATAACAAATCAACCCATAAAACACCAAATAATGTTTGGACGATCGGATGATCGTCAAAATCCATCAGAGAAGCTATCACAATGAAATTACAGACTGAAAATACATATACCTAACAATTAAACCAAGTAGTTATAGGTATGTATAAGTAGTATAAGTATACAGGCGAGTGCACATTTGCAACTTGAGCTGACACTTAGAAACTGCATCGCGCATGCGTGAAGTAAACAAGTCAACTGTAAAGACGTAATTTTTTTAGGCAAATAATGCAAGAATGAACATTGCAAATTGCAATAATGTAGGTAGTTATGCCAAGGTTTTCCTGTTAGGATTTTGCAGTCCAGCATTGGACGCGAAACGAATCTTGTAGAACTACGAAGGCAATATTTAAATTTTAACTCAATACTTTTTCACTCGTGGCGTAGCTTGCTGAAACTTTTTTGATTGGTCGTTGAAGTAAAGCAACGTTGTGCGCGGTCACAATTTGGATGGGTGACCGCAAGTGGCATTACGAGCTGAGCGCTTCCGTGCTTCGGAGGGCACGTTAAATTGTCGGTTCAGGTTAAGTCTTTAGGCGGCCTAAAAACTCCCATCACCAGAGTTGGCCATATTCACGTTAATTAAAAGGTAGGTATTTTTTTTGTTTATTATTGAGGAAAAACTTGCGCGAATCATATTTTGATCAAGATACATACAACCTGACACAGTCCTGCAAATTTCAAAAACACAACAAAATTATAATTTTGCGGGCTACCTATAGCCACCATAAAGTAGTCAAGACATGTTTTATGAGATCATCCAAGATTAATTGCCTGGACCTGCTATACATTATAATGATCGGTTTAGTATGTGAACCATATATGAAACATCTGATTTCTTCGCAATTCTTGGAAATAAGTTTATATGAACTCAGAGTTCATTGTTTTTGGAAACCTAACATGAATACCTAAATAAATAAGCCAATAGACATAACATCTATGTCAAATCTAAGATATACCTAACCTACCTACTTTTCATGTTGAGGTATAGGTGCCTATAGGCAAAAGCCTGTGATATTTTAACTATGGAATATTTTAAATTAATATATAGGTACCTTCTACTCTACAAAAGCTTTTAAACATCTTTGGTTGAGAATTGATAACAAATAGATCACGTTTTACTTTTCAGGTGGCAATTTGTGGAAGCCATCTTGCATATGGGGCAGTACCCAAAAAAGGTAAGCCAAACAAATAAGACAGGTAAAATTCGTGGAACACTGAAAGCACAGCTCTACTAATAAGAAAGTAAGTTCGTATGAATAAGTGGCCAATTGGCCAACTCTGGTGACGGGATTTTCAGGCCGACTAAAGGCCTTCGTCATGGCTTTAACGACTTAGCTCTACTATTAAAAGTGAGGATTTGGATAGAATCAAAATGAGCCCTCTAACGGGTTTATTTCACGTATGAGTATACAAGACAGTAAAACATTTAAACCAAGACGAGATAGTCCTCTAATCTCTTCGTGGGGAGGTCTTTGTCAAGCAGTTACACAAAAGACTACAAAACACAAAGGCTAAAGCTATAGTTAAAGCACAGTAACACCTTATCACCCTTTGTCTTGTTGGCCCCTTGTTGCAAGACGAGCGATTGTTTTGGGAGAGCCAGTTAAGATTTGGCAAGTCTCCACCCGCCACCGGGCAGGTGAAATAGTCCCTAAGTCCCTATAGTCCCCCTGATATCCAGTCCACTAAAATCCCACCTCCATTAGCCCGCTCAGATGGCAAACTTGCTAAGCACTTCAAGCTCTTCTCCTTTACAGATGATTACGTGCCCATCAAATACCCTGGACCCGTCAAAGAGGTGCTGCAGAGCCGCAGCGGAGACGTCCCTGAGGAGTGCGCAAGTAAAACGTACTGCACGATTAAACCGAAGGATTATCCACAGGAGCGTTTCAACCAGATGTTTAAAGGCACGGTAAGGTTTTTAACAGTGTTCAAAACAGGAGATCAATTCGACACGACTGTATGTAGAGATATTATTGAAACTGGAATAGGTATATATAATACTCATGGTAAAATCTATTAGAGCTTCCAAACAAACTATTAAGCACATTTTTTTTTTATTGAAACCAATTTATCAAAGTTTTCATATACTAAACTGTTACTTTGCTATTAGTGATTATGTACTTATACCATTTTCATAAAAACAGATAGGTACTAGCACTCCATGTTTTTTTTCTCTTTTATTACCTACGTAGAAATACTAAACTTGTTTGTGGACAAGTTCTATGCGAGATGAAGAGAGCTGGAAGTTAAGTACTAAAACAGGCTTTACCCAAGAACTTGGTATATGAAACTACAGAGGTCATTGATTTCCATGAAGGTACTTTGTACTGTGGACATTATTGTCACATACGTAGGTAGGTATTATCTAGGTTCTTTCTTACTTATTCATTTCATTTCATTTCTTAGTCTCCATTCAGTTCAAAATATTGCCTTCCTCATCAGCATTTTCTTATTTTTTGCATGAATGTAGAATAGTTTAGAAGATTTAACTTGTTAAACTTTTGCGATTTGTTAACATACCTAATGATAATTATTATTACGGGATTTTAAACAAAGTCGGGAAACAAAATAAATAAAAGGTACGCGATAAAATCCCGTAATAATAATTATCATTAGTTTAGAAGATTCTCTTTTAACTGAATTAAAAACATGAACTTTTTAGAGTGTGTATTTTAATCGTATGTTCATAAACCGCCAATAACCCACAAAGACTCATCCGTACCAAAAGAGTAAAATTCTATATAAGCCTTCATAAATACAATTTAGTTTCTGTCACTGACATGCATAGATTCTGAGTCATTCTGAGTCTCATTAGGAGACTCAGAATAAGGCTAGTATTTAGGTCCTACTAAGTACTGTGTAGTAAGTGTACATTTTAAATTACAGAAACCAGTTTCCCAGCCGACCCTGGTGGTAGATGACCTCTCAGGGGCTCCGAATCGTCAAGGGGATCCAGATTACTTGGACAATTGTGAAACCGTCGTCACGGTAAATAAAAATACATACATCACATAAAATATGTGGTATGTATGTTTGTTACTTCTTCACGCTAAAACGGCTGAATAGTTTGGGCGAAATTGGATTGCAGGTAGCTTTACACATCTAGGCCCTGAAAATTGTTCTAACAATATAGATAAAATTGCATGCAGGTATCATAATTATATTATAACACAGTGAAAATACAAGGTTATTCTGTTTTCCTCAATTCAAACTTAATTACTTATCATGGAAAATTATAACAGATAGGTACCTACATCATTTTATGAATCTCCCGTACCACTGTAACTAGGTCCTCAATTATTCTTTATTGCTCGCAGTTGGGTTATTGTTTCAATTCATAATTTTTGCTTGTTAGAAACAATCTTGTTTGTCATTATTTAACACACGGGAATTGCTCACGAAAAAATATCGTCGATTTAGATACCGACAATGTTTCGATTCATCCGGAGAATCTCCATCTGGTTTCCTCGCGGTCGCGTCGTGTGTTAAATAATGTTTAGTACTCACGAAAGTTTTGAAAGTGAAATCTTGTTTGTGTTTATTTTGCAGTACGAGCCCCTGTACAAGGTGCGGAACAGCCGCGGCTGGCACACAGTCGTACAAGCGCCTGAAGAGAACTATGTGCAATTGGTCAGGCTGGAGACTTGCAGGTGAATTACTTGTAGGAAATATAATCCCACCAAAAACATTTTCATGTAAAATGTTGCCAAGACGAGGTCATAAGGCTTGCACTGTCAAAAGCAGATCTCTTGTAGAGTTAAGCTTCTAACTTTACAAGCCCTAACTTCACAAACTCTACACCTTAGTCAAAATACGTGGCTGGGCCGTTTCGGTACTACAAGAACTGTTGTATAATAACAGAAAAGTAGGTAGGTAATGAAAAGTGAACGCCCATGGTGGCGACAGCGAAACGGGGTAGGTAAGTAAGTTCGTATGAGCTAGTGGCCAATAACTCTGGTGACGGATGTTTATGCGTTCCCTACTAGGTAGGTAATGATTTTGTGGATGCAGGAGAGCACAAGTAATCTGATGATTAACCCCGACGAAAACGAGGAGTGTTATAAGTTTGTGGTAAGTACCTATGTATTTTTGGCTCTGTGTCTGTCTGTGGCATCATAGCTCCTGAAAGGATGAACCAATTTTAGTTCTTTTTTGGTTTGAATGGTGTCTTTGTCGAGTGTTCTTAGCTATGTTTCATGAAAATCTGTTTAACGTTTGAGGATCAGCTCTTTTCTATAGTTTACTAGCAGTCTCTAGCATCCTTCATCATTTCCTTGCCCTTTTCCTACTAGGTGGGGTCCCACATGTTCTCCTCTTCCATTCCCTCCTATCGTCATCTCAGTAGTCACTCCTTTCACACGCATGTCCTCTCTCACACAATCCATCCATCTTTGGCCTAGCATCCTACATATTTTAATGACATATTTTTTAATTTGCAGTCAAGAAGAAGGCCCTTGTTTCACAGCCTTCCCCTCGCTCCCAGAGTTTAAGACATATTGCAAGCAGAAGTACAGCGTTTGGGAGTTCTTAGTCGCCACTGATGACAAGAACGGCACTGAGAAGGTCAGGAGTGAGCTCCCTATTTGCTGCTCTTGCCATTACAAAACAGTTCTTTAGATTATGTTTCCTAGTGTCATTATCTTACGAATTCAATTCTATTCAATTCAATTTGTTATTACAAAGAAATAAATGCTTTGATTTTCACGGACAATATTATTCGCATGTTTCGAAATACATCTATAATGACGTCGATATTTCAATACCTACCAACCCCAATTAGGTGACGTGATGCAATAATAAATCATCATCAAAGTGTGAATGACAAGGTGTAAGAATTACTTAGGTACCTACTCATTAAATACGTACTATCTACGTACCTAGGTATACCTTACTTAAGTAAGTAGGTATAAGATAAATTAGCTAAAAGATAATGCGATAGAGTTGGCTCGGCCGCGCTAATTTCAGGAACTACCAGTCGGATTTGAAAAAATCAGCTAGAGGAACATCTTAGTCTAATTTTTTTACGGAGGGTGAAACCGCCGCGCCGGCGCCGCGGCCTTTTTCAGCGAGAAATGTACATATTTTATATACTTAGGTAACTTATTCGCGCTAAGCAATTATTTACGCTACAGATTGGCACCGCTGTCGAACCGATTCTAATGAACTGTACGAAATTAACTAATTTGATAAGGGAAAATATAATTTTTGTATTGTTAGGCTCAATACAAAAATGTTATTATCTTTTAGGTACGAGGGCGGAGTGATAAGTCTGGTAAAAATCTGTTCTGGAAAAAAAGTATCGCTAATTGCATGAAACCTCCTTGTTCAAAACTCTTTTGAAGCCCTAAATTTAAATATTCAGCCAGTACTGCCGGTTAGTTTTTTTTTTTATACAGCTTGAAGCAAATCAATTGAACGCATTTTCTCAAACATGGAGAAAAGTGAATTTCGTGTGTTGATTAAACATAATTTTTTGCGAAAAAAAACTATTACGGAAACGAAACAAAGACTTGATAATTATTATGGGGACTCTGTTCCGTCCATTAAAATGATTCGTAAGTGGTTTACTGATTTTCAATGTGGTCGTACAAGCACAAGTGATGCTGAACGTCCAGAACGCCCAGTTGAGGCCTCTACTCCAGAGATGATCGCTAAAATCCGTGACATAGTGTTGAATGACCGAAGAGTAAAAGTAAAGGAGGTAGTCGAGATAGTAGGCATCTCAGACGAATGTGTATGCAATATCTTACACCAACATTTAGATATGAAAAAGCTCTCCGCGCGATGGCTGCCGCGTTTACTGATTGTTGATCAAAAACGCATACGAGTGACCACTTCGAAGGCAGGTTTGTCATTGTTTGAACCGGAATAAAACTGAATTTTTGCGTCGTTTTATAATAGTAGATGAAACATGGATCCACCACCATACACCAGAGACCAAGCTTTAGCTCAAAAATAAAAGATTTAGCTCCAACGAAGAGATCATGCACGAAACCAATGCCGATTTCGAAGAGTTGCCTAAATCGTATTTTATGGAGGGAATCGAAAAGCTAGAGAAACGCTGGATGAAATGCATCGGCTTAGAAGGGAACTACGTAGAAAAATAAATAGTAATTTTTAAATAAAATGTACTCCTTGTTTAATTTTTACCAGACTTATCACTCCGCCCTCGTAGGTAATAGCGTTACAGGGTGTTTCGCAGGACTCGTGTTTTTGGCATGTCCGGCCTTGCGAACCTATTAAAATGACCAGTTTCAGTATTGCTGTATTTTTATTTGGAAATAGTATACGAGTACGCTATTATGGCACTAGTAATATAATATCCTCAATTATATACATAGGAAAGCTGTAATTAATTTCTAAAGTCGTGAAATCTAAGTTCTCTGGTGTGTCCGCGACACCCCTATCTGCATTCAATCGCTTATTACGCAATAATGAAATATAAATTGACACTTTTTATAACGTTAACGTTAATATAGATACTATTAGGTAGTGGTGAATCAAATTTCATGTTATTTTAACTCCACGTTACTGTTTTACAAAGCAAACAAATGTGTCCGCGATAAAAAACTAATTTCTATGTCGCTAATTTCTTTGGCATTTTCCTAATTTCTTTGGCATTTTGCTAATTTCTTTGGCATTTTGCTAATTTCTTTGGCATTTTTCTAATTTCTTTGGACCAAACCTAATTTCAATGGGCACGAATATATTTAAACCACTAAAACTTCAAAACGGCTTTATCAAATTGAGGGCCGCTAACATTAAAATGCATGTCTTTGAGTGCTTAATTAGGTATGTTATTTTTTTTTTAAATAACCAAAAAAAAAATTGCGAAAATGGGGTACCGTTTTTCGGACCGCTTCTTGCGAATCGGGTGTTTCGCAGGACTCGTGTTTTTGGCATGTCCGGCCTTGCGAACCTATTAAAATGACCAGTTTCAGTATTGCTGTATTTTTATTTGGAAATAGTATACGAGTACGCTATTATGGCACTAGTAATATCCTCAATTATATACATAGGAAAGCTGTAATTAATTTCTAAAGTCGTGAAATCTAAGTTCTTTGGTGTGTCCGCGACACCCCTATCTGCATTCAATCGCTTATTACGCAATAATGAAATATAAATTGACACTTTTTATAACGTTAATATAGATACTATTAGGTAGTGGTGAATCAAATTTTTACTGTTTTACAAAGCAAACAAATGTGTCCGCGATAAAAAACTAATTTCTTTGTCGCTAATTTCTTTGGCATTTTCCTAATTTCTTTGGCATTTTGCTAATTTCTTTGGCATTTTTCTAATTTCTTTGGACCAAACCTAATTTCAATGGGCACGAATATATTTAAACCACTAAAACTTCAAAACGGCTTTATCAAATTGAGGGCCGCTAACATTAAAATGCATGTCTTTGAGTGCTTAATTAGGTATGTTATTTTTTTTTGAAAAATAACCAAAAAAAAAAATTGCGAAAATGGGGTACCTACCGTTTTTCGGACCGCTTCTTGCGAATCATCCTACAACCTATGTGATCCAATTTGTGCACTATAGGTAGATAATAAAAACTCGTGGATATTTCGAATACCTCATTCAGACACTGGCTACCTTAGAAGATGGATCGACTTTTGCAGTTTGTTCTTATCGTTGGAATCGTAATAAACAGTAAAGCCAATGTAAGTGTTTCTTTACGAAACAACTACAATAATTCCTATTTAAAAATAGATCAATTTAAACTTTTTATAATTTACATTTCAGGATCTACCGGCAGAATCAGAAGCAGTGTCTGACTATTCGGAGCATGAACTTGTAGATAAGGTGAGATACTTTTATTGCGAAACGAACACATTTGTAGGTACCTATAAACACAGGGTGATATTGTTCAGTAAGGGCAGCCAGGAAAACGTTCTTTGGAGACTTTGAAGGAACCTTAAGAATAGAAGAATAGAAATAATTTATTTGCGTGAAGTATGGTAGTAGTACGGAAAAGTTCTTAAAATAAAAATATAAGTAGCACATACTTTGAGGAAGGAAGACTGAGGAAACTTTTGAAGATAATTCGACCTACATTCACAGATTTTGAAAAAATTGTACAGTCAGCGAGAAAATGGGCAATTTAGACCAAAACTTTATTTGATGCCAATCGATCTTGTTCAATATAAGGATTAAAAGGCTCTATCGGACAAACTGCGGTTAGAGTACCTACTAGAAAAGTCAGAATCGCAAAAAACTTTGACCATTTCAACTCATTTCTTTTAATTCGAGTAGACCTATCTGTATTTTTAGTTAGTTTTTTTTTCTTCCTGTAGGGTACCTTAGCTCTGCATTGTCACTTTTATCGAATGACGAGACTATCTCGCCAAATTACATTATTATATAAGTATCTTAAAGTGAGAACATCATAGCTCGCAAGTAAATAGTAGGTAGGTACTTCAATACTAGGGTCAGTTGGACAATAAATAAAAAAAAATTCTTGCGTTTATAGCAAAAGCGGTATTTTAAGAAATGTCTCTCGGGTCAATCTGGTTTTACTATCGTTTTGTGTTTTTATGAAGAAATGGTAGAGAAAAAGATTCAGTTAATTTTCAAATATACCTACTTAATTTAATATTTTTCTTATAAGAAGGTACTTACTACATAATACAACTTATAACAAATCATTGGCTAGTTGAATTTCCATCGAATCAATGAAAAGGGTATTTACTCTTGAATTCGATTACGGTCTATCAGAATTATTTGATACATTTTGTACTGACTCTTATATTAAAATAAGACGCTCTTATTAACTTATAGTAAAAAAAACTTAGAAAACTGATCTGCGGACTTAAAAAGGTCGTTAAAGCTAAATCACAATATGAAATGAACTTTGTCGTCTCTTTTCACTCTCAGTCAATGAAAAGAGATGGCAATAGTTCAATTCCTTTATTGCGATTCTGCATTAGCGACCTTTTTAAGCCCGCTGGTCAATTAATTGAGATCTGCCAACATGAAATTGAAATTAACATTGGTATAAAATCGTTCTTGAATTTAAAGGTGTGGTTCAAATTTCAGTTATAGTTGATAATTATTAATTATCAGAAAGTTGACATATATCTGTATCCTCAATCTCAATATCCTCTAAATAAAGTGGTTTTGTTTCACATTCGCATCTTCTGTCGATGTATAAATCTTTTTGAATGATCTTATCATCCGAAGATTCTTTAATATTCCTTAATTTTCTTGCTTTCAGTTCATTGACAGGCACTGATGCAACATTCATCATCATGTTTTCCTTCACATGTCGACAACAGTTTGAGTAAGTTGGGCGAACGTCGGATTCATCTATATTACAGGAGCGGCCCATGGTGGTGTTGTAGCTGAAAAATGACGTATACCATTACACCATCGCGCATCGTTACCATTTCACACACATTAGCATGTTATCTCCGATCTTTATGGAGTGGACACACTGCGTTTTTTGCAGCGCGTTTGTATCGATACAAACGCGATTCGAACGCGATCTGTAGCCGTACCATGACGTCTTAGTAAACAATTCAGTTCAGTTTAGGTTTTCTGTTTCAGTGACGGACCGCGTTTTCTGTTTCAGTGAACTATCCAGTTACGTAGTATATGAAATCCTTGGTTTAGGTTCTGATATTTCGTCAGCGTCATAGCATGGTGAAAAATTAGCGAAGCAGTTCAGTTTAGGACCTAAACTGAATCACATTTAAAGCTCATGGTATGGGGGCTGAACGCGCTGCCGGTTCGCTTTTGTATAGAAACAAACGCGCAGCTCAAAAACGCGCTGCAGAAAACGCAGTGTAGTCATTCCCTTAAGTGTTGTTGATCCTTTGAAGATCTAATGGGTAGTTGAAGTTATGTCCAAATACAAATTGCAGAAGTTTTTATAAGTTTTACATGTTGCGAACCCACCGCGGAGTAGTTAAGTTATGTCCAAATACATATTGCAGAGTTTTTATAAGTTTTACAGGTTGCAAACCCATCGCAGGGTAGTTGAGGTTATGTCCAAATACATACCTATTGCAGAAGTTTTTATACGTTTTACAGGTTGCAGACCCATCGCGGCGCCGTTGAAATTATATCCAAATACAAATTGCAGATGTTTTTATAAGTTTTACATGTTGCGAACCCACCGCGGAGTAGTTAAGTTATGTCCAAATACATATTGCAGAGTTTTTATAAGTTTTACAGGTTGCAAACCCATCGCAGGGTAGTTGAGGTTATGTCCAAATACATACCTATTGCAGAAGTTTTTATACGTTTTACAGGTTGCAGACCCATCGCGGCGCCGTTGAAATTATATCCAAATACAAATTGCAGATGTTTTTATAAGTTTTACATGTTGCAAGCCCATCGCGGAGTAAATAAGTTATGTCCAAATACATATTGCGGAAGTTTTTATAAGTTTAACAGGTTTCAAACCCATCACGGCGCCGTTGAAGCTATGTCCAAATACAAATTGCAGAAGTTTTTATAAGTTTTACAGGTTGCAAACCCATCGCCTGCCATTAGAAATCTAACAGGTTTCTTCACGATGTTTTCCTTCATCGTTTAGTTTAGAACACGCATATAAAACGAAACGAAAGATCCATTGATAAACGACCGGCATTCAAACCTAAGATATTCGGATCGAGGACGAGAGAGAGAGAGAGAGAGAACTCGTTGTTTCTTTAATTTCATATCCGAAGTAAAACATTGATATTTTTTTATACAGTAATGTAGGAATAAAAAAAATTACTTTTTGTGTTTGTCTATGTTACTTTGCCTATAAATATTATAGAAAGTTAAATGCAATTTTACTTACTCGCACACATCTACATCAATTTCTAGTTTTGGTAATTGTTTCGAGTAGACAACGTAGTAGAGTGTTCCGAATTCATCTGCTGCTTCAGTTGGGCTTCTTTTCTGCAAATAAAATATCAAATTTAATTTAATAAGTAGGTACTTAATATATTACTACACTACCTGACCCGACAGACGTTGTCCGGTCCAAATTACGAGTTCAAACCAAAAAACAGTCATTTTTCCACTCAAAACCTTATCAAAATATTATTTTTTAAAATTTTCAATTAAAGCAAATACCATTTAATTGTTATTACCTACTAGCGGACGCCCGCGGCTACGCCCGCGTGTACTACTACTTTATCCCACGGGAAACATGCATTTTTCGTGATAAAAAGTAGCCTAGGTATGCCTATGTCACTCTCTTAGCCCTCCAACTATCTCCATACAAAAAATCACGTCAATCCGTCTCTCTGTTTTGACGTGAAACAGGACAAACAAACAAACAAACACACTTTCACATTTATAATATAAGTATGGATGGATACCTACAAAAATACATATTCACATCTGGGGGTCTAAAGTGGCCACTTTTGATGAAAAATCAGATGTTTCATAGATGCTTCATCTATGAAACATCTATGAAACATCTAATTTTTCATCAAATGCTTCATAAATGCTTCATATATGCTTCATATATGAAGCATCGATGCTTCATCAATGCTTCATAGATGCTTCATATATGAAGCATCTATGAAACATCTATGAAGCATTTCACAAAACATCTTTTTTGACAGATCTATGTGCGAAGTTTTTTCTTTTTTTTTCTTCTTTATTTTGGCTTCGCACGGGTTTTGCATTCAGCCATCCGTTTTCTATTCAACCTATATTTACTTTCTAAAAGTAAATTTAACCTCGCACATGGCTTTTTGGCGGGAATTTGAGAAGTCATGATTTCGTTTTGTTTTATTTTCCAAAACTTGTGTTTCTTCGAATGTTAATGTGTAATGATGGTGGATTATTAACCGTTATGTGTTCGTGAATGTGCATAAGTGTGGGCAAGTGAAACAGCTTTTTGACTTCTAGCAAAAAGTCCGTGTTGATGTTTCAGTAAAGCCCCACCATCTTTACTGAGGCCAAGGGGAGGGGTGGAATATTATATTTATGTATATTTTGTAGGTATTTGTATATCTTATTTATCTATAAACTTGAAGAATATTAATTACTTGACACTGGCTGAATGCACAAGCCGTGCGAAGCCAAAATAAAGTAGAAGAAAAAAAGAAAAAACCTCGCAAATAGATCTGTCAAAAAAGATGTTTTGTGAGATGCTTCATAGATGTTTCATAGATGTTTCATAGATGCTTCATATATGAAGCATATATGAAGCATCGATGCTTCATATATGAAGCATATATGAAGCATTTATGAAGCATTTGATGAAAAATCAGATGTTTCATAGATGAAGCATCTATGAAACATCTGATTTTTCATCAAAAGTGGCCACTTTAGACCCCCTGAAGTGTGACAACCCAAAAAGTTTTTATATATGGCTTGTTTACATTTTGTCTCTACGTCGACTTTGGTTAGAGAATTGGACAACGGTTGGTTCAGTCAGGCCCACAAGTATTGTATTGACCATCTCTTTCCTGTATATATGGCCGGTTAAGCTGAGAGGATGGTTTAGGTGCTGGATAAGCCTACTCCATCTCAACATTGTCCCAGGTACTACAATGTCCCGATAAGTGTAGGCAAAGATTACCTCCTGACACTGTATAAATCATCTAGTAAAGATGTAAAGGCCTAAGTTTTTTAAAGTTAAGCTTTACTGATACGTTGAGCCAAAAAAGTGCCAGACTTGGGATCACGCCTCGCTTCATCAGGATCAGTTGAGCTACCTATAGATCGTTTCTAACGATCCTTAGGTGGCTCAACTGGTTCTTTTTTGTATTTTATAATGCTATGTAAATATGTAGTAGTTTAGTTTTACTTACATGGGTATACCACGAGCATCTCGAGCTTGAGGCTGAACTGACTCTATGATGCAATTCGATTACAGAGCGTACCTTTTCCAGCTCCTCAGAGTTGAGCTAAAAAGAATAATTAGTTTCAACTCACAAAACTGTATTGAATATATGAATTGAATATAGAGAAATGTGTGTTTATACATTATTAATGGAATGAAAAAACAAAGACCTCGAAAAATAAAACTTCGGATGGATTAAATAAACGCTGGAAGTTTTGAAAAGATCATTGTTAGAAGTTGTATTTTTAGTTATTTTTACCGATTGGAAAGAATGGTAATATAAGTAGGTAGCTAAATAGCGTTTCAGTATGCGGGTGTTGGTTGGCAGTTAAATCTTACTTTATTAACAAGTGCTTCAATATACGCCGTAGGGTAATCATCATCTAAGTCGAATTCATGAGGAGTATCTGGCATTTTTGGTTCAAGTCGTTGCTGAAATTTAAAAATGTAACATGTTTAAAAAATTTAAAGAGATGTAGGTAAGTACTTATAGTTGCTTTTTACAGTAAAATCTATTAGTAAGTAAAACGTGAGTTGTACAGTGTACTTGACATTTCAAATACACGGGAATTAGGTACCTAGGTAGGTACCGACTCATACAAACTTTCTTTTATAGTTACCTACTTATAGTGTAAGACGCGTACCGCGAATCCCCGCTTTCTTACCCAAAAAAATATATCCGGATGAATCGAAACATTGTCGGTAGGTATCTAAATCGACGATATTTTTACGTGAGCAATTGATAAATTTTATAAATTTAATTTACTAAGTATAAAATTTATAAATTGAATTTACTATAAAATTTATAAATTGAATTTAGGTACTATAAAAATTTATAAATTTAATTTACTTGATAAATAAATACTTACGTAGACGTAACTGTAACTGCTTGTTGCAATTGCGAGAACGAGCACAAACTGTAGAAGTCGGTCCATCTTCTCTGGTAACTAATGCCTGAATGGAGTTATACGAAACATCCCTGGATTTTTATATGGTTTACAAGTTTCCTTATTAATTCCACAGAATACTAGTATTACGTTAATACCTAGGTAGGTATTAATTAAAAACTTTACCTTTTAGGTTAGCGTTGATAATAATGTGACGTCCCACTTTTATCAGCATAGAATTATACAGGGTGTGGCAAATTCTTGGTCACTGAAGGGTAGCTACCTTTTCTCTTGTAGTTAGAATGTTTTGTTCTTAGGAAACTTCAGTTTTATTTTGAAGAAAAAAATAATTGCATTTTTAGATTTTTGAAAAAAAGTACAGTTAACCTAAAAAATTACATTTGTCAAAAAAAAACAAGTTGGTCTTAATCGACTCTATTTCCCACCAGGAACAGTTCTCCAAAAGTAACTTATCAAATCAAATCGTAAGTTTTTGCAATATTTCAAAAAAAACACATCCCATACATTTTCTATGAAATTAGGAGTTGTAAACATTACAGTGCCACTTATTCGATCGTTCTTAATTCATTTTCATAACTGCTTCGGCAAGCTGGGAGGCTATTGTAAAGCGCGTATTTAAATTTAGAACAAAGTGCTTTCATGCAGATGTACAAATGGTATGCTCCATGCATACCATTCTCTCTTGTGGCTCTGTCTTAGGCGCCTAAGGCTTTACAATAGCCTCCCAGCATGCCGAAGCAGTTACGAATTTAAATTAATAACCATTGAATAAGTGGCACTATAATGTTTACAACTACTAATTTCATAGAAAATGTATGGGATGTGTTTTTTTGAATTATTGCAAAAACTTACGATTTGATTTGATAAGTTACTTTGGGAGAAGTGTTCCTGGTGGGAAATAGAGTCGATTAAGACCAACTTGTTTTTTTTTTGACAAATGTAATTTTTTAGGCTAACTGTACTTTTTTCAAAAATCTAAAAATGCAATTATTTTTTTCTTCATAAGAAAACTGAAGTTTCCTAAGAACAAAACTTTGTAACTACAAGAGAAAAGGTAGTTACCCTTCAGTGACCAAGAATTTGCCACACCCTGTATACCTAACCTACCTATTATGAGCACTTTATAATGTCGTCACGATATAAATTGTTCACTAATTGCATACCTAATTTATTATAATGTTTTTAAAGTAAACTAGTGTTAAACATAATTTATTATAGTGTGACAATGCCAATCTTTGTATGGAAGTTGGCCCAAGTGCTGCCCAATGATATTTTTTTTTAATATGTCTGTTTCATGATGTATTTATAAAAAAAAGCAGCGCATTCAAATCGGTCCCACCCAAGGGAACAGAAATATTTGAGCTCGAACATTGTTAACTTCCATAGGCGCCATATTTGAATGATCAAGCGAGCTTTAACTGAAGCGAAGCTCTATCTTGATATACCGCCTTCACCGAAGAGAACTTTTTTATTATTTTATATTGATAGCCTATGTCACTTTTGAGATCTAAGGCTGAGCGCAGACCTGAGTCACGATAGTCTTAAGCCTCATTTGTCACAATCACATACATACAACCCAAAAATATTAGGTAAGTACCCCGATTTATAGTCGGCTAAAATAATAGCATGTCCAGAATTTTTGTAAATAAGTGAATTGCCTTTAATAAAAACCTAATATATTTTTTTCCACTTTAGCTTTTTTGGTGTAATAATAAAAGTTGCTACTTGTGTTACAGTCCATCGATTGCCATCAAAATCAGGGGGAAATATTTCTTTTTAATATTTTATGGTCCAAATTTTGTATTGCATTGCATCCAATTTACCAACTAAATAATATTTAAGTAGGTACTTAACGTACATGTAAAAAAACTGTCCAATCCCTAGGTGTGTGGGTGGGGGTGGTGTTTTTTTTTTTTTTTTTTTTTTTAAGTATAAAGTATATATTTTTGTTTACACAAAAGAGGGTATGTAACAAAAATTTTTACAAAAAGTGTTACTATGTAAGTATCGAGAATAGGTTCTACTCTACATATTTCTGTCATCATTTTCAGAAAATAAGTTACAAAAATTATGCCGAAATAAATAAGTAAATAATGAGAATAAATAAATAATAAATAAATAAATAATCCCGTGTCCATAAAACTTTTCAATATAAATAATGAGAATACAATATAGAATATGAGAGAGAGAGAGTGGACATGATCTAACATGGAGAAATTACCTACCTACCTTTATATAAAAAAAGCTAGATTTAAGGGCTACTTCCATGCCCAAGAGTAATTTTCTTATCCTACGATAAGTAAGATATTGTTGAAATAAAGGAAACTTTAAGATATTTATGTAACAAATCTAAAATTTATTCAAAAACCCTGTTAGAATTTATTGCCGAACATACCTCTAGATAAAAATCGTGTTGGTCATAGGTAAATCCTAGTTGAACATTTTGTATTTTGGAGATTAGTCGTGCAAAGGTAAGGCATGCCCTGATTTCTCCCACACCGTGAGTTCAACTTTGAGATAATAATTTTTTTACCTTCTACTGCTTCTACCACAGACTAATAGCACTACGTACTTCTACGTAATGTATAGGACATTATGTGATCTTCCCATTACGTAATAAGTAGGTACTTACATGAAATATCAACATTTTATTACAATATTAAAACGCAATATTATTTCATAATAATGGAACATCCAACTTGCTTATCCTGTTACAATAATCTGGAAAATACAATCAGTACGTTGACATCATAACTTCATAGTATTTCGCTAGCACCCTTTACCGAGAATTAATAAGGTCTTATTTGTTATTAGTTTACAGTTTACACTCCCGGAAACTGATATTGTGTAATGACCGAAGCAAAATTGTTACCTATCAATTACTTATAATCTAGTAGGTCTCTAGTTAGGTAAAACCAACATTTAGGATAAAGTTTTTTATTATTTTTATTATTTTGAAGAAGTTTGTTATTATTTTCAATGGAGCAAACTTATATAACACCACCTCGGATTCCTTAGTTTTTTTGAAAAGGCTACTGCGAAAAAAATGGAAGAAAATTTGCAGATTGGATTGGCATTTATTTTTTGTTTGCAAAGGCGGCAGTCGCCCGGGTTAATGTTTTCTAGAAAAAGTTACAAATTGTTACAATTTGTTAGTAAATGTTAGAAATCCTACTCAATTCACAATTTTCAAATACTTGTTGTACCTGAGTATTACCAACTAAGTAAAATGTCTTTTTTTTAGATGACCGCACCAGGGCGCACACAAATAGGCCACTTCAACCGTTACCTACAAAATCCACGAAGAATATTTTTTCCTGACGCAAGAACATTCCAAAACTATGAATATCCCAGAAACAGACAAAAAGAAATGAGAAGAACAGAAAATGGACTTTCACGTAGGTAGAATTCAGACAAACAAAAGAGGTGGGCACAAAAGCCACCCTAAAAAACCCACTTTGTTGGCGTAATTGATATGTACAGTGTACACACCCCTACAAAATTACAGATTTCTAGTACTAACAGGCACTTAGCTAAACCTCGGACAGACGGACAAACAGACAGACGGACATGACAAAACTATAAGGAAGGAAGAACTATATAGGTACTTACTAAAAAGGAATGAGCAATTAATACAAAGATAGAAAGACATTTTATTTTATCTCTAGAACTGAAAGCTTAATTAAATGTCTCACTCTAAAAGAAAATTTAAAACTTATCTTTATTGTAATACACACGGCCTAGAAGTTCTGCCTCTGCAACCACAGTTCGCGCCAGAAATCTCAGATGAGTGCCGAAAACAAGGCTACTGTAAGAAGATACCCAACTATCCTTGTGGATGGCGGGTGTATGGTAATGTGGAGTGGAGGAGTTTTTCCAAGAGTGGAGGATGCGTCGGCGGCAATAAAATTCTTTTTTCAGTAATTCGTTAGCTGTTTAATGCGTAATCGTGTGTAACTTAGCTTAATTTCTTTCTTCACATTAAACAGAAAAAACTACTTAAACTCAACTTGAAATTAGAACTGTAAAAACTAAATTTCCTCAACTTTGATAAAAAACTAAACTGCCTCGTCCTGTGAAAATTTCGCCATCTTTTTCTCTACTTTTTTCCCACCAAAACTGTCAAACCTTTTAAAATTTGGCGCGAAATTTGAACTGTACTACAGATAATTAAAACCTATTGGCGACATACTCCCACCTTGGCACGCCTTAGTAATATTTTAAGTGCCCAAAACAATCTACAGCCAATTGGTTTTAACTGTATTTTGAAATATTCTAGTAAAAAAAACTATGCAACTTGAGATAAATGAACTTTCTGAAACAAGTTATCAAATAATTTGCACTAAGCAAACAAATTAAAATTGTAATGACTTGGAAATTTTCTATACATACTTATTATGGAAAATACTTAGCACAAAACTTTACTTGAGATAAATTATCCGTATTCTACAAGTAATTATATTATTCGCACTTATATAAACAAACTAAATATTGTAATAAAACTTACTAGTATTAAACTTTTAGATAATATTTTAGCACAAAACTGTGTAACTTGAGATAAATTGACTGTATTCAACAAGTTATAATATTATTTGCACTAAATAAATTAATTAAATTTGCAGTAAAAATTGGATATTAAACTTCTACTGGATAATATTTTAGCACAAAACTATGTAACTTGAGGTAAATTAATCGTATTCAACAAGTTATAATATTATTTGCACTAAAATAAACAAATTAAAATTTGTAGTAAACTCGAATATTTAACAAAGTTAAACTGGATTTTAGCACAAAACTATGTAACTTGAGATAATTTAACTGTATTCAACAAGTTATAATATTATTTGCACTAAACAAACAAATTAAAGTTGTTACAAATCTTAATAAACTTAATCTGTACTTAGTTAAATTGTAAACGCAAATATTATTTCGAACTTAACTAGTAAAATGTGGCTTAAAACTTACTGAATTAACCACAATCACACTGATTCGATTGGCGATACTCCCCCCTCCTTGGCACGCCTTAGTAAATTATAAAGTGCCAAATTCTAAACTAAAAGCCAATCGACCGGCTGAGTTTATGAACTTACTTCAACAGGTAAACGCAAATTCTCACTACTGAGCCTTCGGAATGCACCTCCGATGGTATTTACATCTACTACTCTAACTCTGTTGTATTTACCTGAAAAATATGGCCAAATGTCCCATGCAGCTCCATCGAGGCGTTAGGTAGTGGACTGTAAAACTTCGATTGCTCTTTCCTCGATGTGACTACATCGAACCTTTGGTTGTATACCTAAGCTTTTTAATTAGAAACTACGTTTGATCATTATACAGAGATCATCGACGCTGTTGTGAGAGTCACAGTGTAAATTTTTGACATCACTATGATGCACCTTGTATTTTTCGCTATCAGTACTGTAGACCCTGTAAAAATCGTCACTAAAGTTGGTCACCCTGTATAAATCGACTTGTGAGTTAGTCATCTTGTATAAATATTTTTTTACATTTATTATCCTGTATAACTGACTTTCTACATTTACCACCCTGTATATTGACTTTTTAAATTAACCACCCTGTATATTGACTTTTTACATTTATAATCCTGTATAACTGACTTTCTACAATTACTACCCTGTATATTGACTTTTTACATTTTCCACCCTGTATAAGTGTATATTGTGTTGCAGGACTCATCACTAGAAATTCTAGTTGCGCAACCATGGATAACCCATCCTAGGGAAGTTCTAGATGCCATTGGCTGATAATTTTCCCCTGCACTGATTTGCCGGCTGACAATGAGATGCCAATTGTCTTGCCCTATGATTATTTTAGGTATTCCATTTGAATACCAGTCTATATGTTGTTCTACTTCTTTAATATGCTCAAACTGTAATAACTCAGCTTTAGGTACAGTCTGAAGGCAAAGTTCTAATGATTCTTTTGTCCATGCCTGTATGTTGAATAACTTACTATCTTTACCGCAGATTGAAAACTTAATTTTCTTGCTATTTTCAACAATACTACCCCCGAGGCCCTGTAAATGAAGAGGCTTACTAGGACCGTCTGCACCAATTTCTTGAGCCAAATTGCTATTTATCAGTGTGATTGTGGCTCCTTCATCGAGAAGTGCAAAGGTTTTTACAGAGCTTAGTGGACCTGTTATAGTAACTGGTAAAACTTTTAAATATGCTTTGCTACTTGTAACATCATTATTGGAACAGTTGTTAAGTTGCTGGGGTAGGTCAGTATTGATTAAGTTATCATTAATATTTTCTCTTCTCAAAAGTCTGTGTAGGTATTTAGAAATTCTACAATTTTCACCATTATGCTTATACAACACACATCTCACACATAATTTATTGTCTTTTACGTATTGCCACCGATCATCAACAGATTTTTGGATAAATAAGTCACATTTTGGAAGCACATGATCACCATCGCATAAAAGACACTTGTAAGTTCTCATACCTGGTTCAGAAGTTGTTTCATTCACACTATACCTCTGGCTCGCTGGGATGGCAGGCTGGCATGATGCCAGCTGTGTAGCAGTGATGCTAGGCTGGGAGCAGCTGGGCTGGTAAGGTGATGGTCTGCTCGAGGTGGAGGGTTCGAATGGTGCGAAGCGGAGACACTGTTCAGCCTCACGCTTCAGAAACTCTGTTAGTGAAACCAGGATTGGTGTTGAGTCACTGTGCACTGTGCTGGCATAATCATAGAATCTGTCTCGTGTATTGCTGTCCAATTTCTTAATTATGGTTCTGTACAGCTCTGGGTTTTGCAGGTGTTCCATTCTGTTTAGGGTTTTGACGGTTGTAACACAATTGTTGACAGTACAGGTAAACTTGGCTAGGTTCTGTACATCTGACTTGGTAATATGTGGCAGGTTCTTTAGGATTTCCAATTGTTCACTTATAATACAATGTTGATTGCCAAACCTCAATTCCAGTGCTGTCATAATTTCTTTAGGGTCCACATTGGTAATGAGAAGGGAACTCACTGTATCTCTAGCTTCACCTTTTAATGTTGCTCTTAATCTTCTCAGGTTCTCAACATTAGTGAGTTCCGATGCATCTTCCTCATAGGCTGCTTTGAAAATCAGCCATTCAGAGGCTTTCCCATCAAACATTGGCAGCTTAAGTGACTGGTTTACTTTGTGATTTTTGTGGAGAGCGGCTGCAAGTAATTTTAATTCGCTTGATAATGTTGTTAACTCGGGTGGTGTAACAGGATGCTTGACGGGGGCAGAAGTGGGGTCTTTCAACGGTTGTTCTGAGTACTGTGGTGGTAAGGTGTGGCTTGTGGGCACCACAGTAGTATCCACCCACTCTGCAACGCCATGAGAGAGCTGACTATTGGTGGCATCATCATCATTTTCTTCTTCTTCAATCAGTTGTTTTTCAATCTGTAATTTTTGTAAGATGCTATCTTCTATTATTTTAGCTTTTTCCTGTGTAATCCTTTCTTTCTCCTCTACCGCTTTGAGCTTACTAGCTGTGATTTCGTCTAGGATTCGTTTTTCTGCCTGTAATATCTTGATGCGTTTCAGGCTACCGCTGGATATTTTTGATCGTGAATAGCAACGCCTATCTTTGTAATCTACTGTAGGGGAAACCTGTTGCTTCTCAATATCTTGAACGTCCCTCTTGGTGGCGGCGCCCGCGCCGGCGGCGTCTGTGGCGTCCGCGGCAGAGTTTCGCGACTGAGATCGCGTGGACGGCATGGCTCAGTTTTTCGTTAGCGGTCTCCAGGGCTCGAAGGTCCACATGTGATTGGCGGGTGTATGGTAATATGGAGTGGAGGAGTTTTTCCAAGAGTGGAGGATGCGTCGGCGGCAATAAAATTCTTCTTTCAAATTTTCGTTAGCTGTTTAATGCGTAATCGTGTGTAACTTAGTAAACTTCTTTCTTCACATTAAACAAAAAAAACCTACTTAAACTTAACTTGAAATTAGAACTGTAAAAACTAAAATTCCTCAACTTTGATAAAAAAAACTAAACTGCCTCGTCGTGTGAAAATTTCGCCATCTTTTTCTCTACTTTTTTCCCACCAAAACTGTCAAACCTTTTAAAATTTGGCGCGAAATTTGAACTGTACTACAGATAATTAAAACCTATTGGCGACAATCCTGAAAAGCAAGTCCAACAAATGATTGGGACAGTAAGTTTTTATGTGTAGATATTTTGAAAACTGTTCACTAAAAAGGTCCTGACTCCATCATTAGATCAGCATTGTATTTCGCTCCTCAATCCCTTTCATTTGATACCCAATACCCATATCACTTAAAAGTTTAATGGAACCCGTCCTCACTTCATCACAATAATGACAGCGAGCTGATCTAATGATCAGCTCGCTGTCATTATTAAATTGTAGTCGGAACTTCAGAGATATGCTGAGTTCCGAGTTTCAACTTAAACGGCCTATTTGTTGAGGAGTTCTGTTCATTAGATCAGCTCGCTGTCACCATATTATTACATTGGAGTCGGTAAAGTAAATTCGTATGAGCTTTGCAGTGGTTGCTATGTTTTTAGGGTTCCGTACCTTAAAAGGTAAAAAAAGGAACCCTTATAAGATCACTTTCTTGTCCGTCTGTCCGTCTGTCTGTCTGTCCGTCTGTCCGTGTGTCACCATCGATTATCTCAGGAACGGGTGGAGCTAGCAAGTTGAAATTTATACCATGTATTGAAGTCTATAGTCCCTATTGTGAGTATAAAAATCAAGGTCCTGAGTCAACACTATAAAAAGATATAGGCAAATTTAGAATTTCGTGAAAACTTGTAAGTACCAAAACTTACCTTAATTATCAACTTTTTTTATTTTTCGGAATTTTTCCTTTACTTGTGCTGTAAGACCTTGCTTGTAACCAAGTTTGACAATTCTAGGTCAACCGGAAGTACCCTAGAGGTTTTGGGTTGAAAACCTAAATGGTAGTTCCCGTTGACCTAGAATCACGAAATTTGGCAAAAAGCAAGGTCTTATAGCACAAATAAAGGAAAAATTCCAAAAAATTAAAAAAGTTGAAAATTAAAGGGTGTTCCCATACATACATAGTTGACGCCCATACAAATAAGCGGGCTACAATAACATAATGGGTATAATGGGTAGGTACGGAACCCTCGGCGTACGAGTTCTACTCGCACTTGACCGGTTTTATTATTTTTTTTTTTCAATAAAAAAATCATAAAATACATATCAGACACCACATTCATGATGTATTGCATGCATACCGTCATTCTTTACCACGAGCTAGCGCAATAGGCATACTCGGCAGTAGTAGCCCTTAAAAGTATGGTTAGTCAGAAGC
The DNA here is from genome assembly GCA_958496255.1 of Camptogramma bilineatum. NCBI lineage: Eukaryota > Metazoa > Arthropoda > Insecta > Lepidoptera > Geometridae > Camptogramma > Camptogramma bilineatum. The sequence continues at coordinate 13,858,155 of OY292458.1, read as the reverse complement.
AAGTTCAAATATAACCCATCTACGGTACGCGAGATCTCAGTTCGAGGCGAACTACTAGTGTAATTATGTACTTACTCCATAGCTCGGAGAAGACCTCAAACTGAGTTTTCAAATGGACGAGTTGGACACCAACGACGTACAAATCGGTCAGAGATTTGGGGCGGAGGGGCTCTCATTTGGACCCTGCGACCATGTTGAAGAGGTAACACACCTTTATATCACTGCCAAACCTAATTATTTTATTTTTAAGTTCTTAGGCTAATGTCTAGAATGTTTTCAGATTATAGTTCCAGATTCTCTGCCAGATAAAAATGGCGCATGGTGGACTGTCCTCCAGGACAGAAAAAACAATTTTACACAACGTTTCAGAGCTGGAACTTGCTACCGAAGGTAAGATACTTTTTTTTTTCCTTAACCTATCTCGTCCCACTGCTGGGCAAAGGTCTCCCCCAAACTCTTCCAACCGTCCCTATCCTTCGCCGAGTCCCACCATCCATCGGCGAAGGTGACAAGGTATTTTTTTATAAACTTTTATTTTTGAACTTCAGTACAAAATTCAAGGCATCAGTGACAGTTTAAGCGGGGAATTCACTAGAGTCTAGTGACTAGACGGACATGCCCGCCGCCGGACCTCGCTACGATCTATTCTATGGCGCTACTATTAAGTCTGTGCAATGTTTGCTGTACTGTCCTATAATACTATAATATATGTTTGAATACAAAAACGATATTTTTGAAGTAAAACTTCTTTACGCACGCTTGACTTGGGGAGTAAGCTGGTGAATGCGTGACGAGAGCGCGGAGCGTTACGAAAAGTGTGATCGGGCGGAAGTTTAACTTCAGTAGTGTTTCGATATAATTCTGTGTATATAGCACAGTCGTTTTTTTTTCCGTTGTATTTCAAAAACTATATTATTATGTAAATCGTAGAATAAAAATAAAACCTTTTTGGAATATTCAAATTAGGTCTTTGTGTAACTTACCTCTTTAAAAACAAAATTATGTAAGTAGGTAATTTAAACAATGTAATGAACAAGAGATTTACAATAGAATACTTTTAATACAAGTCCAAAATACCTCAGTGCCTTAAGACAAAAGTCTTTAACCAATGTGTGTTAGGTACCAGCAGTGTTCGGAATTAGGCGGGCTAAAATACCTAAACTTCAAAGAACAGAGGCAAAAAAAAATATTTTAAAAAAACAAAAACCCGACTGCGTCAAAACTAAAAAGAAAAAAACAAGCCTGCAAAGAATTACTCACAGTCGGTACCCATTCATTTTATTACCAATCAAATCTTCCCAAAGTTATGGGTCCCGACTGTGAGTAATTCTTTGCAGGCTTGTTTTTTTCTTTTTAGTTTTGACGCAGTCGGGTTTTTGTTTTTTTAAAATATTTTTTTATTTAACACTTTTTAGTTATGATAAAGTTGATTTTAAAATACCTTGATTAACTATTACCTACCCTACCCAACAAGAAATTAATAAACCAACTAAACTAAGTAACTTCGTATCGCCCTAATTATTTATTCAATTTTATTCATCAAATCCATCCAATCCAATTCCCCATCAGCCAATAATTCAATCCAATCCAATAATATCAAAAACTTTCGATAATGGCCCTCGAAAATTGATAGAATAGGTAAACTTTTCAAAACGCAACGATAGCGCGATCTAGGATTGGTTCAGATTTAGCAGCGACATCTAGTTGTGTTTTTGGTAATTAATGTAAATAAAAAATAATACTGAGGGTTGCGATGTTTGTAACTTCTGAACTACAAAACCGATGACCTTGAAATTTTTACAGAACATTTTAAAGTAGGTACATACCTACTTTCTAACAAAATTACCCTTCCTTTGCGTTGCGCAGTCGGGTAAAAAGAATCAATAAAATCGTAGGTACTATGTGTTAATGAATTACAACCAGATACCTACCTACTCATTTTGATTTTCATTTCCTCTCCCAAGGGAACCGTCTTGAATTTCAGTAAGTAAGTAGGTATAGTAATCAAAAGTATCCTATTTATACCTCGTAGTAGTATAGTATGTATGCACTCAAATAATACCAAGTTTCATTTAAATCCGTCCAGTAGTTTCGTTCGACCGAGACGTGATGCGCGGCCAAGATACACACAAACAGAATTTTAAACCGTTATATTTCCTAAGCTATTATTTAAAATGAAAAATAGTAAAAGAAACCTAACATTGATTTTTAAATACCTATTCAACGATACCCCACTTGACATAGTTCGTCAATTTTGAGTTTTTCAATTTTGACAATATGGCGTCTGGTTGTAACACTGGTTAATTTTGATTACTTTCATGTCTTTAGTGACACTCGCAAGGTTGAGACAAATCGATTGACGTTAGAATCATCAAAATCGGTCCACGCGTTTGGCCTCTAGAGTGCCACATAGAAACATCCATAGCGAGAATAATTATTAATCAACTTTAAACCGTTATTTTTCCTAAACTATTACTTAAAATGAAAAATGGTAAAAGAAACATAAAGTTGATTTTAAAATACCTATTCAACGATACCCCACTTGACATGGTGTGACGATTTTGATTTTTTTAATTTTGACATTAAGGCGTCTGGTGGTGGCACTGGTGAATTTTGATTACTGTCATGCCTGTAACAACACTCCCAAGGTTCAGACGAATCGATTGACGTAAGAATCATCAAAATCGGTCCACGCGTTTGGCCTCTAGAATGCCACATAGAAACATCCAAACATACATACCTACATACATAGACTGATAAACACATTACCCTTCCTTTGCTTTGCGCAGTCGGGTAAAAAAGGGGAGACTTCCTTACTACAAGAATTTCACTGGACCCAACTGGGCCGAAAATTGGAACAATTTTCGCAGTGAGTAAGTACATTTAAAATTAAAGTTAATAATATTGTGAACTAATTCAAATCATTTTTCTATTTAACCGACTGGAAAAAGTTTTTTATCTTCACTTACATTTTAGTTTTTGTTATTAACTCAGGTAAAAAATTTATTCACCTTTATTAATTAATATTCTTTAGTAATGTCCCGAAAACGGAAATAATTGGGCCGAAAAATATTTAGTTCTAAAGTGTCTCCATTTGTCTCTGTTATTTTTTGAACTTTAGGTATTTTAGCCCGCCTTATTCCGATCACTGGTTACCAGTGATGACATATGGAACAGAGACGTGGTCCTTCACTATTGGCCTCATGAATAAGCTCAGAGTCGCTCAACGAGCTATGGAGAAGGCTATGCTCGGGGTTTCTCTACGGGATCGAATCAGAAATGAGGAGATACGTAGAAGAACTCGGGTCACCGACATAGTCAAACGGATTAGCACGTTGAAGTGGCAATGGGCGGGCCATATAGCACGCAGAACAGATGGCCGATGGGGCCGAAAAGTTCTCGAGTGGAGGCCACGGACCGGCAAGCGTAGTGTTGGACGTCCACCGACAAGATGGACAGACGACCTTGTAAAAACTGCAGGTCGGCGGTGGATGCAGGCCGCTTCCAACCGCAACACATGGAAATTTTTGAGGGAGGCCTAGTCCAACAGTGGACGTCCAACGGCTGAGATGATGATGATGACTTTTAATACTTTAAGATGATACTATAATTAAAAGATCTTGGTGTTTATTTTCAGAGACGCTCCTTGCAGTTCGTTAATTAGCTTCCCACCTGGTTACTCTCACAAATGTGAGCAGAAATACGTGTTCCGGACAGTGCTGGTTGTGGAAAAACAAGCCAATAGCACAAAAGCTTCTACGACTACCCAGCTGCTGCACTTGTATTATCTACGCCTGAATAGCAAATACCTACCACGAGACCGCGAGGCATAATAACAAGATTCCCTATAACAAAAATTAAAAATAACTATAACAAAACAATAACAGACGAAAACAATAATGAATAACAATTTAACTTGGAGTCGAGGGGACTCTAAACCAGTGTTCCGCAAAGTGAGCCACGGCACACTGGTGTCGTGGTCATTATTTGTGTGTGGAAAAATAAGGTTACCTATCTCAGTTAAGTTACTCCAAATTTGGACCGCATGCTCAAATAAACAAGCTCATATTTCGCATTAAAAAATAGATTTTTCATTTCCTCCAAAATTTTCCGTTACCTATCTCAGATAAGTTACTCCAAATTTGGACCGCATGCTCAAATAAACAAGCTCATATTTCTCACTAAAAACTAGATTTTTCATTTATGGTGTGCCTCCAAAATTTTGCATTTCCTAGATGTACCCGATAGTACCTTAAAACACTGCTTTAAGGTGGCCGCACACCTATCAGCGCCGAACGCGCCGAAGGAATCGAATTTTAGAATTCTTTATATGGAATCTTGTGAAACCTGGCCGATTCGACCTCGCCGGCAGTACTTCGGGAATTTGTCGTGGATAGGAGTGCGCTTAGCCTTTAGGTACCCACTGACGATACGTCCATTTGGTAGATTTCCAAATGGATGCATTCCAAATGAAAATTCATTCAGAGACGGTACCATTGACGATACTTCCATTTGGACGCATGCGGTATGGCGGACGTAGACATAATTTAATCCAAGCACAAAATCTCCGTATTAGCCGAGTGGGTTAGTGCCTCGACTTTTGATCCGAAAGCCGCAGGTTCGATCCCGGGCGTGAATCAATGGATTTATCGTTTCGAAAAATGTATATGCGCGCGCATTAACACGAGCCCTAAACGGTGAAGGAAAACATCGTGAGGAAACCAGTGAGCTTTCCAATAGCGTCGATGGGCTTGCAACCTTCACGTGTGGAATAATAACTTCTGCAAAATGTGGGCATACACCAAATATGTAATGGGACAAACCTCTGACTACCCCCTGAGACATCTTCAAAGGATCTTAAAATGCCTAAGAAAATATCTGAGATAATGTCTAACGCGCCTTGGGAATACAGTCGTGAATTCGTGATCATATTAATTTTTTTCATAGATAGATACTTTACTATCGGTTCATCTATTCTAACTAAACTAAAAATAGATGTCCTTTCTGCAGACAAGTATGTATCTGCGTTACTTTTCTATCAACATTGATAAATGCAAGGAGAAAGTTTTGCAAGCCAATGCCATCAAAACCGGTCAATTCGCACTCCATTTATAAACATCCATGTATGGTAATGTTCAATCATGCCCACTATTCAGTATCTATTTAATAAGACCACTGGAATCAAAGAATCTGGCCGGATCCTGCCCCAGAGCCGAATATCGAATTAGACTATGCGTCTGAATAATATTATTTAAATAAAATATCACAAAATTAACTGGTACATACAGAATACTTAGATATCTCGTGCCCTGTGGGAATATAATTATGTAATTTTATTAGTAACTTTAGTCACTTCCGGTACTACAGTCCGTAATGCCTCTCCAGACTCACGGCGAGAAGTTTCACCGAGACTTCTCGAAGAACAAACAAATTATCCACACTCTCAATTTTCTCACTCGTGATCTGTTTGAAATCCTTTGTCTCGGCCAAAAAATAGGTACCGACACCGAAGCGCGAAAACAAGAAGGCGAGAAACTCCTCACATTCACGCTTCTCGGGTGTTGTCGGGGTTTCTTGCCGAGAGTCTGGAGGGGCTATTAGGTATCACAGAGAATATTTTTATCAGATAGACCTACCTTCTTTTTCGCGGTTGACATGACACTCAAATAGTAAACAAAACAGACGGACAAGAATTTGACAGATGTAAAAGGAATTTCGTTGAGTTTCAGTTGTGTGATTGTGTTGTGATGAGTGATTTATGAGAATTTATCATATTTTATTTAAAATTACAAAAAGTACTGACGCCTTGGGATATGCATACAGACTAAAATGGAAGTGGGCTGGACATGTAGCCCGTCTACAAGATGGAAGATGGACTAGGAGAGTGACAAATTGGGAGGGTCCAAGAGGTCGACGCTGCATAGGAAGACCATACGCTCGCTGGGACGACGACATCAAGAAAACTGCTGGACCAAACTGGCTCCGAGTAGCACAAGACAGGGACAGATGGCTGGCTTTGGAGGAGGCCTTCACCTTAGGGGTTCTCTAGTACCTACTTAGATTATAAGCATTAGTGTTAAGAAAAAAATGTTAATTATAGAGAAATAAAAGGCTTTTTATTTTATTTATTTATATCATATTTTATTTTAGGTGGTAAGTACAGAATCACTGCACATGAGCGTAGATAATTTTATTGATGAAATTCCCAATTTTTCCTAAGTACTTTTCTTTTTTACTTGAAATTGTAGGTACTGGGAGCACCTGTGTGCGTCATTTATTTTCTATACCTACTTCACTTAAAATTCTGCAAGTCCTAATAATAATGAAAAAGTAAATGTTCACACAGCGCCATCTATCCCCAACGTAAGCAAAGCTTTTACTATAGGAACCTTAAAAATATAGTTTCCTAGGTTCTCCGTTCATGCTGGGCGTCATAGCCTGCTGCTTTATATTAGAATAACTTTTAAATCCCACTTTTTAGAGGAAGAAGATGAATGGACTCTCATTATAAAATAAAAAAACAAACCCAAAAATCCCAATTTGGTCATGACGCAAGCATTCTTTCCTGTTGGCATCTGTGGGGCAAATTTATTCAAGGAATCGGCCATCTCTTTTAAAAGTAACCTAAGTTATTCTCTACTTAAGTCCTTTGGGTAGACTCTCGGTCAACACGGCTCTCTCCTAACCTACCAATATAAAGCTGAAGAGTTTGTTATAATGCGCCAATCTCAGAAACTACCAGTCAGATTTAAAAAAATATTTCTGCATTTTGATAGTTAAACTCTTGAGGAAGGTTATAGATTATTTTTCATCTTCATCATCGCCTTATACCTTCACTATGAGGGCAACGCTGCGAAGGCGCTGTTTGATATAATAAATTAGTACTTACACATTATGTATGGATGAAATTCTTACTTAGGTACTGCAAAATATGGTACATATTTGCTAAACATGTAAAATAATGTTAATATTTCTTGTGTTGACGTACCTAACTAGTACATCTAACATCGTATAATTCGAGAACGACTTGGTGCCTTGAAAATACATTCTTATTTAGCATACACTTTAAAATGTCTGGTTGCTTAAAAAGCGAAGAAAAAAATCCGTCTCTGTGTAATCGGTAAAACCAAACTTGATGACCGTTTACGTAACGTAACCGTTCTGTTGAGGTAAGATCCTATTGGTTTATTAACCCAATTTGAGAGCCGTGATGGTAGAGAAGTATAGAACCTCAACTTTCAAGCGTGTCTGTAATAATATAGACATCTTTCACATTAGTCTCTTCTATCAAGCAAGAGTAAATACAAGGTGGCCTAAACTATTGTGAAGAGCCTAGCTCTTTAGAACCGTGGTAGGTAGTGTAGTTTAAGATATCTATTCATAATAAATAACTTAAATTGTTTTGTTTACCTAATTATATTCTTGTCATAACTACATATTTTAAAATGTTGTTTTATTTTTAGGACAGATTTTTATTTATTTTTTAAATTTGTATTGTGTTGTTGCTGAAGGTTATTGCATACGTTTATTAGTTCTGTTATAATTGTAAATATTCCTTTTTAATTTTGTTTTGTAGTACTAATTTGAAATTGATCTCACTAGATTAACGTCTTAGAAATAAGTTTTCTGTAATGTTAATCTAAGTTTATAAATAAATAATTGTCTAATTGAGACTGATAAGAGTCTCAGATAATGTATTGTGTAGGTTTTTTTAGTATTTTTTTCTCATATTCTTTTTTGTTTTTGTTTTCAGTAAATTTTTGTTGCTTTGATTGAAAAATAGTAAATTTTATAAATTTTAGAGTAGGCAGGTACCTAGATTTTTATGCATGCTGTGTTCTCTTCAAGAAGCTCTACACTTATGTATTTATTAAGTTTATTATAAAATACTTCAGTACCTACATATACCTACTTACAAATGAAAAAATGAAAAATCAGAGTGAATAAAAATATTAATTAAAAAATCAAAAAACCCGGCGGAACTGAAAAGTTGGAAATAATTAAATATAATATTTTCACCATGTAACGTAATTTCTACCAGAAAATACCTAGGTACATACAGGTTAAATCCAGAATCACATGAGGTAGTTAAAGTGCACATTACGTATAATTATGGTAGGTATTGCAAATACATTTTTCCTCTTTGAATTCCCATGGTAAAATAATTAGATAAGTAAATACTTACTAAATAGACTTACCTACATAGGTAGCTAGTTTCAGATAACTTCTAAATTAACTAATTTAGAAGTTATCTGAAACTAGCTGCTCCCACCGTGAACCTAGACAGTGGTTCCTAACCTTTTCAAACTTTTTGCCCCTATGACATGTCAATAAAACAGATTTAACCCCCGTTTAAAATTTCATGTTTTGATCGAAAAAATCCTCTCTTTTTTGGTGTCTCCTTTTGGTTACGATTATTTTTCGTTTTATTACCCCTCCAAAAAAGTATTTTATTGTAATTACCAGTGATCGGAATGAGGCGGGCTAAAATACCTAAAGTTCGAAAAATAACAGAGACAAATGGAGACGCCTTAGGACTAAATATTTTTCGACCCAATTATTTCCGTTTCCGGGACATTAATAAAGAACATCTAACATTAAGGTGAATCAATTTTTTACCTGAGTTAATAACAAAAACTAAAATGTAAATTATATGGATAAAAAACTTTTTTCCGTCGGTCAAATAGAAAAATTATTTGAATTAGTTCACAATATTATTAACATTAATTTTAAATGTACTTACTCACTGTGAAAATTGTGCCAACTTTCAATAAAATTCTTACTTACTACAAGAATAAAATTCTTGTAGTCTTGTAGTTCTTGTAGTGTAAGGAAGTCTCCCCTTTTTTGCCTCTGTTCTTTGAACTTTAGGTATTTAAGCCCGCCTAATTCCGATCACTGGTAATTACCCACATGTTCGGAACAACTGAGTTAGAGCATTCGGTCAAGTCCAGTCAAGCTACAACGGTCACAGTGACCTACAGCATAAAGTTCACCCAAGAAATATACAACCAGCAAAGTCAGCCAGAGTCTATCACTCGAAAAAAACCTCGAATCGCGAAAACCGAACTTAACCGTCGTTTCCAGTCGTTTCATGAATTCCAACAGCAAATGTAAGTTTGTCGCAAAATAACCAGTGACAAGTGGACCTGCAAGTCTGCTATCTGACCATTGCACATAGTTCTCATCAGGCGCTTGTACGACGCATGTGCCAGCCGCCTTTGCTGCGCACTTTGTACAGGGGCTCTTACTGGAAATAAAAACGTGGATCGACTCTTCATCTTTCCCAGATCCTCATACACAATTACTTTGATTGAAGTTATACGACGTCGCTGCATCCTCGATATTTTATAATCACCAGGTAGTCCATTGCTCAACTGTACTAGGCACCTTCAAATGTCCTTTAAAATTCATCAAACTGTTTAACTCCTCAATGAATAAGATTAAAGTAGTACCTACCCGTGTTTAAATGCTCATTTGCATCAGCTAGCTAGCGGTTGCCTACTAGAAAGCAGAAAAGTTGAAAAAAATGTTTTTAACTCACAGTTAAATAAAAAAAACATATTTTTACTGTACAATAAAGCATTATCTATCTATCTACCCACAAAAAAAAATGTTTTATGTTTGTAGGAGATTTTTGTTATAACACTGCTTTCATCTCAAAAAATATTTCACTGATAGAAAGCTATAAGTTCTGGGTGTTTCCGGAGTTGAATAACGGTCTATTTTTTATCCCGGAAAATGTCTTTCCTCAATCGCTACACAGTTAGGTACTACCTAATATAGTATTAAGAGTACAATGCACGTCATGTAATTAATTTAATTAGTCACAAATGGTAAGGTATTGATAAAAATAAATTGCGGTAACTATGGGTTAGTTAATAGTTTGCAGGTAATTAGTTATTACTAATGACTAGCCTTGGCTTCGCTTGCGGTATTTGAACTTTAAACTTATTTGGGCATGCTCTTTATATTGGAATTTAAAACACAAAGAAGAACATCACAAACTTTGGACGATTTAGGAGTAGAAATGTATGGACGAATATTATTTTTAACCGACTTCCAAAAAGGACGAGGTTCTATGTTCGGCTGTATGTACGTTTTATTATGTAGATTTCTCCGTCAATTGTGGACCGATTTTTGAAGTAAACAAATCAACCAACGGTATTGAACTTTAAACTTCTAAAAGGCTTTTGAAACACTAGGCCAGCCCTTCGAAAATCTCCAGAAAAGCCTGAACTGCGTCTGTCGTTCCGCGCTTTCTTGTTTTATAAAAAACGTGCGAAAATTTCGCAGTCGGTAGCTCTCGAAGAACTGGTCGGTTATAATTACGACGTCTCGGTCAACCACAACCAGACGGACATGCGTCGTGTCCAGTCAGTCAGTGCTTGGCGTCATCGACAGCTGGTCGTGTGCCGATAGTAGCTTGTTTGCGCGAATGACGGGTGCATGCGGTGGCATCGACATGTAAATAAATAAGTGACAATCCTGGGACGTGCCACAGTTTCGGGCCAGGCTTAACGTTAAACAAGTGCATAATGACGCGGATATTACAGTACCTCGTTTGGATCAGCGTCGTAAGTGTTTTATAATATCGCTTATTGTTACCTAGACTCGTTTGTAGAGCTAATTTGTAACTCGTAAAATATAATGGTTAAGTTTATGACCGCATAATGTTTTAAAGTGATAAGAAATGTAGGTACGTTAATATTATACAAAATAGCAAACAAATACGCGGAACATCCTACATTACATGAATCTATTGGATCATATAGATGACTCTACCTCTGAACTTCCACTAATCTCTACTTAATGGCACTAATTGGCACTACAATGTAGGTAGGTACCTACTCTATATGGTTTGTTTTTACAAACTGGTCAATTATTTGGACTTAAGTAACTCGTGACGTACAACATAATGTTGTAGACAACTTTCCAAAATAAGACTCAAAAAGCAAAGGTAGTTTAAACATTAAAAAAAGGCATTTAACAAAACTCGTTTACGAATTAAAACCAACCAGCTGGCACATTGTGACATTGACTGCTGGAACTTTACATTTCCTAGATTTCTATTACCCAACATTAGGTCTATAATGTAAATGCAAAACAGCAACAAATAATTATTTAGTTTAAACATTATGTTTGCTTCATCTTGTATAATAATAGCCTTTGAACATGTAAAAAATCAAACAAATTACCTAAGTTTTTAGAATTTGAAGTAACCATTGTCAATATTAGCGGAACCGGCCAAAGCGTAAACACGGTTGTTATAAAGTAAAACACTATTATATCGTGACCTCTTATTTGTATTGTAATGTTGTGTCGCCAGAGCTCAAGATATTCTGCATCATTATGTGGTAGTGTAGTGCCGCCTCTACTGTTGTATTATCAGTTTTTTTTTACTGATTTTAATGAGGAAATACGCTGGCACTGATTTAGAAATATTTTCAGTAGGCCTCCTTATTAATAACAATTTAATTAGAGTCCATTTTTTCTTCATTAGGCTTCATTAGGCTTCATTAGGCTCCAATATTTTTCTTACTTTGTGTTATTATATTAGGTATAAACTTTATTGGCATTTAATGTAAGTACAGTCGCCTGCAGTAAGATGTAACATTCCACAAAGTTTAAACCAATGTAACAGTAAACAATTTATCCAACTATTTATCAATTAGGTACTTCCATTAATTTCGATGCAAGCGCATTTCCAAATCATTTTTCAGTTTTTGATGTGCAGGTTGATCTATAGGTTTTTTTGTGACATGACTTTAAAAAGTATAGAGTGCATGCATGCATATAGTAGGTATACATACCTATATACATCATACAATTATTGCAGGCGACTGTACCACTGTAGATCAGTACACTGTAGATCAGAAATGTTTTTGGAAAAAGAAAAATCTCAATAGGACTAATGAGACTTTGGGAACTCCAAAAACAATGACAGTCTGTGACTAGCCTTCGAAGTTAAAGATGACTGTTTAGCTAAAAACGAAATCAAACGTGTCCAGCAGGGCAAATAATAACAATGGGACTTTATGTGGGAATTCCTCGACGATTTTTATTTCTTGCTTGTTTTTGTCCTGTTATTCGAGTGATATTAGCATCGCACCAAAATGCTTAGGTAGCAGGAAGTTGGTGCAATGTTTTTTTTAATAAGTAGGTAATTCTAAGTTTCTTTTGTAAGTGTACAAAGTATTTTCATTCATTCATTCATGTAATACCATTGGAACTTGTATTAAAGCACTTATATTATTTCCCGTAAGACCATTGATGTACGACAGAGATTCTGGAACCCACGACTTTTAGAGCGAAAGATGACGTAGGTAGGTACTATACTGACTGTCCCATTCGTTTTTATTTAGGCAGAATGAGGAAAGAATTAAAGAAACCTAAATGAATTACAACATGTGGCTAAATTAGACATTTTAAAAAACCGACTTCAATGTTATAAAAGCTGGCCATTTTCTGCACTCTCGATCCAGGTGAGTGCGAAGTTCCGGTAGGAGTTGACAGGTAGAGATCGTAACATAAAAAAAGACGTTCGATTCCATCCGGTGTTATCGGGGTGAGAGGAACTTCGTTCCTGACTGTGAATTGTGTGGTTATGTAAAGAGTAATCTCCGGAACCACTGCTATTGAGGAATTATTTAGCCATTTGAAAGGTATAATTAATGCAATCTAAACGTCGAAGTCAAAGCGAAACCTCTAGTGATAGTGATACTTAAAATTAATACAATACAAAGAAAGGCTGCTTCTAGAAAAACAGCTATATTTTTTATTATGACATTCACTCGCACGCACGGATCGAAAGTAAACTCACTGTCACTTTCACACCGCACGCGGCGCATGCGCAGAAATGATGCGATAACCTTGTAGGTTTAAATACCAGGCATCGGGCAGAGGAACAAAGATAATCTAGGTACATAATACTAGATTTTGTTGCTTTATGAATGAGCCAATGGCTAATACTGGGGACGGAGTTTTTAACGATTTAAAAGCTGGTACCGTTTAACGTGCCCTCCGAAGCACGGAAGCTCTCAGCTGTTAGAGCGATGCTACGAGGGCGTCGTCGCCGATTCGTTGCATCATTAGCAGCGCTATGACCACGCTATGACAGTGTTCTGGGGGGTCTAAAGTGCATGCCGAGTTGCTCCCGCCCATAGATGACAGCAGTACTCCATGTGGGGCCGGGCCTGCGACTTATAGAGAAGCAGTCTCATCCCTGCACTGAAGTAACGCTTTGATCTATTGAGCTCGCCGAGCTTTATGGATGCCAGCTTGGCCAATGAAATTGAATGCTACAAATAATCACCCATTAAAATGATGACCGTACTAGAACGTCGATGTCTCTTATAATCGCTTTACTTCAACGATTTCATTTCAAGAACGTCTAATAAGCAAGCTACACCCACGAGCGCTTCAAGTTGCTGTTTTCACTTATGTACTTAAATTAATTGATATTAAACGGGGGTCGTGGTGAAGAATGGTGGCCGAGAATGGGACAAAGGAGTGTCGGGCGACGGTGGCGAGGTGGGTCGACGACATAGTTCACGTCGCGGGGCGTTAGTGGATCCGGCTAGCACAGGATCGTGGTGGATGCCACAAACTTAGGGAGGCCTATACCCAGCAGTGGGTAAAATCAGGCTGTGGATGATGATGATGATGATGAAACGGGGGTAAAATCTGTTATCAGTCGGGCGGGTCAGCTGGTTGTACTTTGTAGACGGGATTTCCAGAGACACCATTCTATTAGTCAAGCAAGCAAGCGTATGTTTAAAGATGAATAACAGTTAATTATCCATTAACCAGTAAATATGGGATAACTGACAGAAGTGTTTTTTAAACATTTCATAGTCATTGTTATGTTATGCTTATGACTTATGTAAAGCCTATTCTACTAACAGACGTTTATTTTTCTTTGCCGTATATTTTTCTGTCCTGAATAGGTATGGGAAAATAATTGATAATAATACCGAAAACATCATGATAAGTCATGGGAAATAAAACTACGAGTACCTACCTACCAGCACCCAGATCCTAAACATTTGCAGATCTCTCTCAACGAGAATGATGAAAACGGTTTTGGAAGATGGAAGATTATATCTCTAAGTAACTTCATATTTTTAAAGTCTTAGTCCCAGAATTTTAATTACAAAAAGTATGTGTCTTACACCCCAATACCGAAACGCTACCTACTAAGTTTAAGTGATGCTTATCATTGACAGTAACTATTATATTTGTATACGATTCTAAAGAGTAAGAACGTATCAAACAGATAAGTACCTACGTCTCAAATGTTTAAGTAGCGTTTCAGTATTCGGGCAAAAGAGTCTCTTGAGCTCAAATAGTTCAGGTGGAAAAATTGAAACTTAGGATGTCTGATAATTTTTAAATCATCCATCATCTTTAAACTAGGAATGATTTGAGTATTATTATAAGGAACTAGAGCAGCCATACTCAAAGTGTGCTCCGCGGAGTCCTAGGGCTCCGCGAGAATACTAGTAATAATGAGTAGGTATTAATATTAACAATTAATTAATACTTACCTTGTAACTAAAAATACACCTTTTCTATACATCAGTGTCCCGATTCAGAGTTTTTTATGCATTCGATTACGCTTAAATACCTACGTAAATATATTTTATCTATTATTAAATAATACACGCAACTTTTTCTTTTATTTTGGATTTCCGTCAAAAATTTCGCTTTTCAAAAGGGTTCCGCCAGCGCCACCAAAAAAGTTTGAGAACCGCTGAACTAGAGAAAGCACAGAACATTGTCCATTTGAAGGAATAATTCGTGAACGTCACACTACTTGCTACCTACCCACAGGCGACACTGTCAATAAACAGATAGGCTGTGGTGCATAATTTTTTTTTTTTTATAGTGTTAAACCACACTTAGGTATTATTACATTTGAAAATGAAAAATCTTATCAAACTTTTCAATTCCGACGCTATTCGAACCCGCAATGATACAAGCGATCCTCCTTTAGCCGGAGTGCCTTTACCAATTCGGCTACGGAATCCTTATTCATCAGGGTTGAAAATCTTGATAGGACCATTTTTATCGAAGCATTTTCAAATGTGGTGCATAGCCTATTGTCATGTCACTATACCTACTTCAAAATGAACTGATCAACTGATATAAAAGGTGTTATTTGTACTAGTAATTATGTATCGCATGCGAGATCGAAGGCCGTACGTATGCAATCTCTTTCCTTCAGTTCTCAGTAGGCAGATGTATGACTACAAGATCGACGGACGACGACGTCACAATTTCAGCAATATTTTTCCTCGCAATAAATACTTAAATAGCCAAGTACTACCTAAACTTACCTTAAGCGTAAAAGTCATGCTTAACGTGCGTGACGTAGGTAGGTAATTACGTAGGTTCATCCGTGATATCATCTGTTTATTTTTATGATGATATCTTAGTTCACTTATAAAGCTGAACCACGATAAATTGACTCGATAGGTACGTTTATGCACTTTTAAACTTACTCAATAAAATATCTAGGTTTCTTATAATAGGTACTTACTTAGGTACCTAGCTGGATTGGATGATTTCAAAATATTTTCAGGGTAGGTATCTACCTAACCTAAGTATGTTTTGTGATCAATAAATAAATTAAATGCAGTACAGAACAGTAAGGTGCGGTCCGAGGGGGGGGTCATGGGGGTCATGACATGACCCCACCCAAAATCCTTGACAAACCACTAACATCCTGCAAAAAAATAGGTAGCTACGTACTATCAAATAACGTGCCCCCCCCCCCCCCCCCCCCCCCAAATATAGGTAGGTTTCAAAGTCGACCGCCCCTGAGTAAGAGTGCAAGTCTGGCTCGTACTTATCCATATAATTTGTGAAAAATATAAGTACCTAGGTACTTACGTGAAGGTACCTTAATATTTGGTAAGTATTTCAATACTTATCTATAGGTACCTACCTGAAAGTGGCTTGAGTAGTTGGCTCACAAACTTTCGCATTTATAATAGCATCATTGGAATAATGGGAAACTTAATTATAATGTGTAGGTACCTAGGTAGCTATCACTAAGTGTATTACTGAGTGTATACTGTATATTAGGTAGGTACCTAATCTGTGTACCTACCTAACCTAACCTAAATCTGCAAAACACAAGGCAACAATAATGATAAAAAAAAAGTGAATAAATGAATGACCATAACACTAAAAGAGAGGAAAACCAAACAAATACAAACAAGGTAGGTAATGTCTACATTAGTTTGAAAGGCCTAACCCTGAGTGTTAGTTGAAAGCATTGTTTTGTAAACAACAAGTACCCACCTAACTTGACCTTGTGAATTCAGTAGGTACCTATATCATTAGGTCATCAGGCATCATTCAGATCAACAGTAAAGATAACAGAGAGGATACCATAACGGAAGTCAGTTTTTGCTGTATGATATTATTGATTTAAATTAATATTTTAGATAACACATAGTTCTTCATCTCAGTCCCAATACTTTGAAAATGACTTCGACGGACCAACTGTCAATTTAGCACACCACAGAATAAATAATAGTACATTTTAATGCTTTCTCATGAGAATGAAGGAGAAGGCAATAGATCAGCTGTTTAAGCTAGAGTCCTATTTTAAACAACATGTAGGTAGGTATATAAGGTAGGTACCTTACTTGCCTTGATACTTACTGCATTTAGGAATAGAATTACTTAACTGCAATCACATAGGTTGGTATGTAGGTCGGTACGCATGGACCAAGATAAAAAAATCTAGGTTAGCGCTGCGTTTCTAGTTCTACTGCTCACTTTAACTGATAGCTAACTTATTTGGAACCTTACTCGGGGATTGAACAAGCATGAACTGGAGTAAGCACACAAAAATTTCTTTTACATTGATTTTTTACTATGACAAGCAGGGTACATCTATATCTTTAATACTAATTCAATAAAGCGGAAGAGATTGTTTGTTTATTTGTTTGAACGCGCTAATCTCAGGAACTAGGTAGGTACCTACCAGTCTGATTTGAAAAAATCTTATTGCATTTCATAGCTAAATACTTGAGGAAGGTTTTATGCTACTTTTCAGAATCATTATTACCATCACTACGGCGGCAACGCTGCGAGGGCTCTGCTAGTACTAGATAAAAGGAATCAGTTAAAATTAGTGATCTCTAGAATGATACCTCTTGGTAAGGACAGACAGAAACGTATACCTAACTACTTACCAATAGCAGCAATTGAACTCTTGTCCATATTCTTCAGTAGAAGCCACAAAACTATTTCACTGTTCTTTAACACATCAATAGAGACACGCTGTGCTGTTGCTATTTTTTGGCTTGGTTGAGAAAAAAAGATGAGATGAAGTGATGCAGTGTTTTTTACACGATTTTACTTAATTCACTCACCGGCGGCACCGGTATAAACATTTTACCATTTTACATTTGCCGGTATTCTATTCTACATTTTTGAAAAAAAAATTTTACTTTTTTGTTTTTTAAATTTGGCGCACGCAAAACAAAAACGCAGTTTCTGTAGCATGAATTAGAAATTTAACCTCAAAGATAATAAAGGACTACTAACTCTAATTTTCAACAATAACAGTTAATTTAATTTGTATAAAGGTGATTCCACACAGCAGCTTCGAGCATTTGTTAAATTCTCGAAGCACAGCAGATTTTAAAGTTAAATATCAATAATTAACATTTTTTTAAATCAAATCATTATGTACAATGGTATGACATCATGTGAGCTATTTTTAGAAGTTTTCAAAGCTTCCACAGTAAATAAAAGCATGATGTCGGTAGGATCTATAACATTTCCTACCATTTTACGAGATTGTTAGTTTTTTGAAAATGAAAGTCCCTTCTGCAAAAAAAAAGAGATTTTATTTTTTTGAATAATTTGAATAAAATAATAATTATTTTTTTTGCAAAAGCCACTATCGTCGTCGCCCGGGTTAATGTTTTCTTGTTAGATAATTAATGAAAGAAAACATTACCTACATAAAAAGAAATTATAACTGCCTATCTGTTAACTTTTTACTCCCAAACCGAAGTTGATGAAACAGGCAAAATTTTTATTAAAAAAAGAAAAAAAAAGGATAATTGATGTCGTGAAAATAAAATGAAGATCTGTTTTTTTATATAGGGTGGGTTGTCCACCTGTGAACCAGGCAGATGCAATGAGCCACCGCTATATTTCAAAACTGTGACATTGCCGTTCTTTACGAATACTGCCAACAGGAACGCATACGCACCCCTCACTCTCTCCCCAAATTGCAAGCAGCGCAAGCTTAACCCCGCATCCACACGTTGGGGCCAACGTTGGCCCCAACGTCTCTCACCAACGTGTGGAGCTGAACAAAATAGCTTGGCCCCAACGTTGGGGCCAACGTTGGGAGTTGGCCGTGCCGTGTCGGTTTTATCAAAGGAAGTTGGCGCGCCAACGTTGGGGATCCGTCCACACGTTGGCGCTATGCTCAGTCCCGTTTCGACGCGCATCGTGAGCGCACGTGTCGACTGACGAGCGAGAATTTCATCGTATTCCTTATTTATTGTGTTTGTAGAACTATCGGGCTGAAATTTTGCACACTTATAGATTCTCGGTGACAATGAAATATTATGGTATCAACAAGCTGATCTGATGATGGAGTCAAGAGCTGTTCAACAGAACTCCTCAGTAAATAGACCGATTGAGTTGAAACTCGGCATATTTGTCAAGTTCTGACTACAATGTAATAATATGGTAACAGCGAGCTGATCTGATGATGGAGTCTACTATTTTTTTTTTATGTTACGGGAACCGTGCAATTTTTTGGGATAAAAAGTAGCCTATGTCCTATTTCCGGTTATTATCTATCTATATTTTAAATTTCACCTATATCGGTTATGTGGTTGTCGTGTTATAGAGGAACAAACATACATCCAAACATCCAAACTTTCGCATTTTTATTATAGTGTGTTGTGTGAAGTGTGATAGTGACATGACGTGATGTGATTGTGATAAAATTGGTATTCAGTAATGTGAAATCACTTAGAGAAATTTCAATTTCTGTATCGGACGCGCAGACATCGGACGTCTGCACGTTGGCTCTGACGGAACAAGACTGGTGTATCGCCAACGTGTGGATGGTTCACGAAATCTTGGCGCCAACGTTGGGACCAACGTTGGTCCCAACGTATGGAGCCGGCGTAAGACGTACGCCCAGTGATCGAATTTATAAAAATGTATCACAAAAGCAAGTTTTTTGTGTTGATTTCATTCTTTTTCTACATTTTTTGGGTGTTACCTACAGTTTTTTTTTGCCTGTTACGTATGATTACACATACATAATGTTGTAAATTACACTATAGTTAGTTTGCTGTATCATCATTTACCAGGTTAAATTCTGAGGTTTGTTTTGTCAATGGGGTGTGTCCAGCAATGAACCATGACATAGTGTCCTGCATTGAACCATAGTTCTCACATACATTTTCCCAGTCCGAGCTGCACCTACCATTAATATACGTTGAGAAACTAAACCACCTACTTATTACAACTAGATTTGTATGATAACCTACTTATAATTAGTATTATGATAAAAAAAATCATATTGCTTGATGACAATACATAGATTTCATTAAGACTAAGATACTCAAACCTAAATATAATTAACTGTACCTTTACCGGCTTATATTTCGTAGTTAGTAATAATTTTGCTGATAGGTAATAATAATAAAGTAAAAACATTGCCCTTTCTCTTGGTAAATAGGTGGTTCATTGCAGAATTCGGTCTGATTCAATGCGTACCACCCGTGTTACGCAATGAACCAATTCTCATTTTTTGCTAAATCTGTATTTCTAAGAAATCTAAAGATTATATGTATAAACTAATAATGCACAATCTTAGCCAGATTAATCACCTTACTTCACGCCAAATCTTAGGTCCGTAAGTCAAAAAATGTAAAAGATATGGACGTTTGAATTTTACCTGGTTCATTGCTGGACAACCCACCCTACCTACCTACCTACATAGTCGCCCGGACGGGGACCTTTTTTAGTCACTATTCCCCCCCCCCCACGCTGTACCTACAAAATTCAGTAAGAGTCCCGCTTTGACACAAAAAATAAATGGTCACCTTGTAGGTATAATGCTCACTTTTAGTTTTCTACCAGTGGAATCGGCCCTATAACTATTAGGTAAAGATTGAAGGAGCATTAATGTAGGTGTATTAACTACATTATTGAAATAAATTGAATAACTACAAGTAACTACGTATCTACCCACCTAATTCACAATTTTCACATAATACTTGTACCTACCTGGGTTATTATTAATGAAAATTTCTTTATCTTTTTTTTAGATGTTCTCATCAGGGCGCACACAAAGAGGCTATTCCAACAGTTACCTACAAAATCCACGAAGCATAATTTTTCCTGACGCAAGAACATTCGAAAACTATGAATATCCCAGAAACAGACAAACACAACTGCACATACATTCAGATCTCCAAGACCCTAGAAGACAGAGGATACAGAATAGAGTATCAGAACTGAGAAGAACAGAAAATGGACTTTCAAGTAGAATTCAGATAAACAAAAGAGGTGGGCACAGAAAGCATTACTTAACAAAGCTATTGCTGGAACTCTTTGCAGCTTTAGGTAACTACAAAATGTATTTCAATGTAAGCTGTACAAAGATGCTTCATGCTTAATGGAAACAACGTAGGTAGCTCATAATACCTAGACTTACTAATAAATTTTTTAGTTATCTTAAGAGGCATTAGACAAAATTTTCTGATTTACGTGATGTTTTGGGGCAGGATTTTTCAATGAAAACACTGTATTTATAAAAAAATTATGGCACAGCATGAAATATCATTTCAATTTTGTACTATTAAATGAGCTACTTTTGTATTTTTATTATTTCTTTTTGATTAATCGACCTCAAACCGGCGACTGTTTTGTGAATTTTTGCTGTAAGAGGTTTAGAAATCACCATATTTACGAATCATTTTGACGTCCAAATGGTATAAAAAAATTACGATGTTTTGCTGTGATAGTCAACCAAACTATTAAATGGATCACTTTTTACTACCTTTATTTAGTTTTTGAGTAAAAAAATCTTTAACTTAGTCCAAATTTCGAGAAAACGGCCAAAGAATTGCTTTTGATTTTGGCTACTTAGAACTGACTTAGAACTCTTGTTCGTAAAATTAACAAAACAGAAATAAACTTGAGTTCAAAATCAATCCTTTTCTGAAAAAAAAAATGCAAAAAGATTAAAAAATTGGCAATGAAAAATCTTTTAAAACAACCTAAAACGCGTCGTATCTACTACCCTATCTACTCGACGCAAGCAGACCGCGCCGAGCGCTTCTAGGGGGTGGACGTATCGCTTTGCATCCCGGAGCTCGCACTGAGTCGACTCGCAAAGCACGTCGCCGGCTACGAAGAATATAGCGAAATAGGAGCGTTTGATACATTGGTTGCTAAGTTATTAATTACCTATTTTTAAATATTTTCTGCGGGGCTAAAAAGGCCGTTAAAGCAGAATAATGATCTGAATTGTTGTGTAACTAATAATGTAATAATAGGGTGACAGCGAGCTGATCTGATGATGGAGTCAGGACCTGTTCCATGGAATTTTATGATGATATGGGTATCAAATGAAAGGGCTTGATGAGCGCAACACAATGCTGATCTGATGATGGAGTCAGGACCTGTTCCCTGGAACTTTTTAATGATATGGGTATCAAATGACAGAGCTTGATGAGCGCAACACAATGCTGATCTGATGATGGAGTCAGGACCTGTTCCCTGGAACTTTTTAATGATATGGGTATCAAATGAAAGAGCTTGATGAGCGCAACACAATGCTGATCTGATGATGGAGTCAGGACCTGTTCCATGGAACTTTTTAATGATATGGGTATCAAATGAAAGGGTTTGATGAGCGAAACACAATGCTGATCTGATGATGGAGTCAGGACCTGCTCCATGGAACTTTTTAATAATATGGGTATCAAATGAAAGGGCTTGATGAGCGCAACACAATGCTGATCTGATGATGGAGTCAGGACCTGTTCCATGGAACTTTTTAATGATATGGGTATCAAATTAAAGGGCTTGACGAGCGCAACACAATGCTGATCTGATGATGGAGTCAGGACCTGTTCCCTAGAACTTTTTAATGATATGGGTATCAAATGAAAGGGCTTGATGACCGAAACACAATGCTGATCTGATGATGGAGTCAGGACCTGTTCCATCGAACTTTATAATGATATGGGTATCAAATGAAAGAGCTTGATGAACGCAACACAATGCTGATCTGATGATGGAGTCAGGACCTGTTCCATGGAACTTTTTAATGATATGGGTATCAAATGAAAGGGTTTGATGAGCGAAACACAATTCTGATCTGATGATGGAGTCAGGACCTGCTCCATGGAACTTTTTAATAATATGGGTATCAAATGAAAGGGCTTGATGAGCGCAACACAATGCTGATCTGATGATGGAGTCAGGACCTGTTCCATGGAACTTTTTAATGATATGGGTATCAAATGAAAGGGTTTGATGAGCGAAACACAATTCTGATCTGATGATGGAGTCAGGACCTGCTCCATGGAACTTTTTAATAATATGGGTATCAAATGAAAGGGCTTGATGAGCGCAACACAATGCTGATCTGATGATGGAGTCAGGACCTGTTCCATGGAACTTTTTAATGATATGGGTATCAAATGAAAGGGCTTGATGAGCGCAACACAATGCTGATCTGATGATGGAGTCAGGACCTGTTCCATGGAACTTTTTAATGATATGGGTATCAAATTAAAGGGCTTGACGAGCGCAACACAATGCTGATCTGATGATGGAGTCAGGACCTGTTCCCTAGAACTTTTTAATGATATGGGTATCAAATGAAAGGGCTTGATGACCGAAACACAATGCTGATCTGATGATGGAGTCAGGACCTGTTCCATCGAACTTTATAATGATATGGGTATCAAATGAAAGAGCTTGATGAACGCAACACAATGCTGATCTGATGATGGAGTCAGGACCTGTTCCATGGAACTTTTTAATGATATGGGTATCAAATGAAAGGGTTTGATGAGCGAAACACAATTCTGATCTGATGATGGAGTCAGGACCTGCTCCATGGAACTTTTTAATAATATGGGTATCAAATGAAAGGGCTTGATGAGCGCAACACAATGCTGATCTGATGATGGAGTCAGGACCTGTTCCATGGAACTTTTTAATGATATGGGTATCAAATGAAAGGGTTTGATGAGCGAAACACAATTCTGATCTGATGATGGAGTCAGGACCTGCTCCATGGAACTTTTTAATAATATGGGTATCAAATGAAAGGGCTTGATGAGCGCAACACAATGCTGATCTGATGATGGAGTCAGGACCTGTTCCATGGAACTTTTTAATGATATGGGTATCAAATTAAAGGGCTTGATGAGCGCAACACAATGCTGATCTGATGATGGAGTCAGAACCTGTTCCCTGGAACTTTTTAATGATATGGGTATCAAATGAAAGGGCTTGATGACCGAAACACAATGCTGATCTGATGATGGAGTCAGGACCAGTTCCATCGAACTTTATAATGATATGGGTATCAAATGAAAGAGCTTGATGAACGCAACACAATGCTGATCTGATGATGGAGTCAGGACCTGTTCCATGGAACTTTTTAATGATATGGGTATCAAATTAAAGGGCTTGATGAGCGCAACACAATGCTGATCTGATGATGGAGTCAGGACCTGTTCCCTGGAACTTTTTAATGATATGGGTATCAAATGAAAGGGCTTGATGACCGAAACACAATGCTGATCTGATGATGGAGTCAGGACCTGTTCCATCGAACTTTATAATGATATGGGTATCAAATGAAAGAGCTTGATGAGCGCAACACAATGCTGATCTGATGATGGAGTCAGGACCTGTTCCATGGAACTTTTTAATGATATGGGTATCAAATGAAAGGGTTTGATGAGCGAAACACAATGCTGATCTGATGATGGAGTCAGGACCTGCTCCATGGAACTTTTTAATAATATGGGTATCAAATGAAAGGGCTTGATGAGCGCAACACAATGCTGATCTGATGATGGAGTCAGGACCTGTTCCATGGAACTTTTTAATGATATGGGTATCAAATTAAAGGGCTTGACGAGCGCAACACAATGCTGATCTGATGATGGAGTCAGGACCTGTTCCCTAGAACTTTTTAATGATATGGGTATCAAATGAAAGGGCTTGATGACCGAAACACAATGCTGATCTGATGATGGAGTCAGGACCTGTTCCATCGAACTTTATAATGATATGGGTATCAAATGAAAGAGCTTGATGAACGCAACACAATGCTGATCTGATGATGGAGTCAGGACCTGTTCCATGGAACTTTTTAATGATATGGGTATCAAATGAAAGGGTTTGATGAGCGAAACACAATTCTGATCTGATGATGGAGTCAGGACCTGCTCCATGGAACTTTTTAATAATATGGGTATCAAATGAAAGGGCTTGATGAGCGCAACACAATGCTGATCTGATGATGGAGTCAGGACCTGTTCCATGGAACTTTTTAATGATATGGGTATCAAATGAAAGGGTTTGATGAGCGAAACACAATTCTGATCTGATGATGGAGTCAGGACCTGCTCCATGGAACTTTTTAATAATATGGGTATCAAATGAAAGGGTTTGATGAGCGCAACACAATGCTGATCTGATGATGGAGTCAGGACCTGTTCCATGGAACTTTTTAATGATATGGGTATCAAATTAAAGGGCTTGATGAGCGCAACACAATGCTGATCTGATGATGGAGTCAGGACCTGTTCCCTGGAACTTTTTAATGATATGGGTATCAAATGAAAGGGCTTGATGAGCGCAACACAATGCTGATCTGATGATGGAGTCAGGACCTGTTCCATGGAACTTTTTAATGATATGGGTATCAAATGAAAGGGTTTGATGAGCGAAACACAATTCTGATCTGATGATGGAGTCAGGACCTGTTCCATGGAACTTTTTAATGATATGGGTATCAAATGAAAGGGTTTGATGAGCGAAACACAATGCTGATCTGATGATGGAGTCAGGACCAGTTCCATCGAACTTTATAATGATATGGGTATCAAATGAAAGAGCTTGATGAACGCAACACAATGCTGATCTGATGATGGAGTCAGGACCTGTTCCATGGAACTTTTTAATGATATGGGTATCAAATTAAAGGGCTTGATGAGCGCAACACAATGCTGATCTGATGATGGAGTCAGGACCTGTTCCCTGGAACTTTTTAATGATATGGGTATCAAATGAAAGGGCTTGATGAACGCAACACAATGCTGATCTGATGATGGAGTCAGGACCTGTTCCATGGAACTTTTTAATGATATGGGTATCAAATGAAAGGGTTTGATGAGCGAAACACAATTCTGATCTGATGATGGAGTCAGGACCTGCTCCATGGAACTTTTTAATAATATGGGTATCAAATGAAAGGGCTTGATGAGCGCAACACAATGCTGATCTGATGATGGAGTCAGGACCTGTTCCATGGAACTTTTTAATGATATGGGTATCAAATTAAAGGGCTTGATGAGCGCAACACAATGCTGATCTGATAATGGAGTCAGGACCTGTTCCCTGGAACATTTTAATGATATGGGTATCAAATGAAAGGGCTTGATGACCGAAACACAATGCTGATCTGATGATGGAGTCAGGACCTGTTCCATCGAACTTTATAATGATATGGGTATCAAATGAAAGAGCTTGATGAGCGCAACACAATGCTGATCTGATGATGGAGTCAGGACCTGTTCCATGGAACTTTTTAATGATATGGGTATCAAATGAAAGGGTTTGATGAGCGAAACACAATGCTGATCTGATGATGGAGTCAGGACCTGCTCCATGGAACATTTTAATAATATGAGTATCAAATGAAAGGGTTTGATGAGCGCAACACAATGCTGATCTGATGATGGAGTCAGGACCTGTTCCATGGAACTCTTTAATGATATGGGTATCAAATTAAAGGGCTTGATGAGCGCAACACAATGCTGATCTGATAATGGAGTCAGGACCTGTTCCATGGAATTTTTTAATGATATGGGTATTAAATGAAAGGGTTTGATGAGCGAAACACAATGCTGATCTGATGATGGAGTCAGGACCTGGTTCATGGAACTTTTTAATCATATGGGTATCAAATGAAAGGGCTTGATGAGCAAAACATAATGCTGATCTGATGATGGAGTTATGACCTGTTCCATGGAACTTTTAATGATAATATGGGCATCAAATGAAAGGGCTTGATGAACAAAACACAATGCTGATCTGATGATGGAGTCAGGACCTGTTCCCTGGAACTTTACAATGATATGGGTATCAAATGAAAGGGCTTGATGAGCGAAACACAAAGCTGGGTCGGGGTTTACTTTGACTTTGATTCTTGATTTTGACTTTCACTTTGATTCTTGATTCTTGATTTTCAATTTTAGTTTCTCTATTCTCGGATCTCGGATTCTTGATTTTCGATTTTCGAGTCTCAATTCTTGATTATCGGATCTTGGATATCGGGTTCTTGATTCTTGATTTTGATTCTTGATTTTCAATTTTCGATTATCGATTCTCGGATCTTGTATCTCGGATTCTTAATTCTTGATTTTCAATTTTTTAATTTTTGATTTGTGATTCTTGATTCTTGTTTCTCATTTCTCGATTCTCGGATCTCGGATTTTTATTTTGATTTTTATTTCTTGATTTAGATTTTAAAATTAAAATCAAGATTAAAAATGAAAAATCAAACATCAAAAATCGAAGTCAAAAGTAAATCCTAACCCAGCTTTGTGTTTCGCGCATAAAACCCTTTCATTTGATACCCATATCATTATAAAGTTCCATGGAACAGGTCCTGATTCCATCATCAGATCAGCATTGTGTTTTGCTCATTAAACCCTTTCATTTGATACCCATATCATTATAAAGTTCGATGGAACAGGTCCTGACTCCATCATTAGATCAGCATTGTGTTGCGCTCATCAAGTCCTTTCATTTGATACCCATATCATTAAAAAGTTCCATGAAGCAGGTCCTGACTCCATCATCAGATCAGAATTGTGTTTCGCTCATCAAACCCTTTCATTTGATACCCATATCATTAAAAAGTTCCATGGAACAGGTCCTGACTCCATCATCAGATCAGCATTGTGTTGCGCTCATCAAGCCCTTTCATTTGATACCCATATTATTAAAAAGTTCCATGGAGCAGGTCCTGACTCCATCATTAGATCAGCATTGTGTTGCGCTCATCAAGTCCTTTCATTTGATACCCATATCATTAAAAAGTTCCATGAAGCAGGTCCTGACTCCATCATCAGATCAGAATTGTGTTTCGCTCATCAAACCCTTTCATTTGATACCCATATCATTAAAAAGTTCCATGGAACAGGTCCTGACTCCATCATCAGATCAGCATTGTGTTGCGCTCATCAAGCCCTTTCATTTGATACCCATATTATTAAAAAGTTCCATGGAGCAGGTCCTGACTCCATCATCAGATCAGAATTGTGTTTCGCTCATCAAACCCTTTCATTTCATACCCATATCATTAAAAAGTTCCATGGAACAGGTCCTGACTCCATCATCAGATCAGCATTGTGTTGCGTTCATCAAGCTCTTTCATTTGATACCCATATCATTATAAAGTTCGATGGAACAGGTCCTGACTCCATCATCAGATCAGCATTGTGTTTCGGTCATCAAGCCCTTTCATTTGATACCCATATCATTAAAAAGTTCTAGGGAACAGGTCCTGACTCCATCATCACATCGACGGTCCCACCGAATAAACGTGCAAAGTCAAAACAGTAACTTTACAGGAGAGCCTAAAAACGAATAACTCATTAATGGTTAGATTTACGTCAATATAATGTTCTACCAAATTAAAGACCAAAAATCAACCTTTATTTCTTCCAAAAAAAAATTACGAAAATATTGATAGTTTACGAGAAATTAATAAAAAACCCCTTTTACACGTTTATTCTGGTAACAAAACTTTGCCGGCTGTTCGTATTCAATGTTTGCACTATTATTCGTGGGAAAATATGTAATTACCTAAAAGTGTATCTTGTTATTGCCCTGTTTTACTGTGAACATTAGGATTTGGCAATGTTTATTATTAGATAGTTGCACGGTTATTCTTGTAATTAACGATGCATATTAAAAGTGCAAAATTGTTTTAACATTTTTAATTTCCGACGCATAGTATTCCAAAGTAAGTTTGCATGAAATGTATGAGAGTTGACGGTGTGCCAATCACATTATTGCAATATTCGTGTGAGTTCGGTGTTCTTATTTTCCGTAGAATAAAAATTGGGAATACAATAAATTCAATATTAATTGGTAAAAAAATCTAAAAAAAATTGAGAAGGTGTATTTTAAGCCGATAAATCCAAAAATCGAAAAAAAAAATATTACGGCAAGAGCCTTTGCACGTTTATTCGGTGGGGCCGTCGACATCAGCATTGTGTTGCGCTCGTCAAGCCCTTTAATTTGATACCCATATCATTAAAAAGTTCCATGGAACAGGTCCTGACTCCATCATCAGATCAGCATTGTGTTGCGCTCATCAAGCCCTTTCATTTGATACCCATATTATTAAAAAGTTCCATGGAGCAGGTCCTGACTCCATCATCAGATCAGCATTGTGTTTCGCTCATCAAACCCTTTCATTTGATACCCATATCATTAAAAAGTTCCATGGAACAGGTCCTGACTCCATCATCAGATCAGCATTGTGTTGCGCTCATCAAGCTCTTTCATTTGATACCCATATCATTAAAAAGTTCCAGGGAACAGGTCCTGACTCCATCATCAGATCAGCATTGTGTTGCGCTCATCAAGCTCTGTCATTTGATACCCATATCATTAAAAAGTTCCAGGGAACAGGTCCTGACTCCATCATCAGATCAGCATTGTGTTGCGCTCATCAAGCCCTTTCATTTGATACCCATATCATTAAAAAGTTCCATGGAACAGGTCCTGACTCCATCATCAGATCAGCATTGTGTTGCGCTCATCAAGCTCTTTCATTTGATACCCATATCATTATAAAGTTCGATGGAGCAGGTCCTGACTCCATCATCAGATCAGAATTGTGTTTCGCTCATCAAACCCTTTCATTTGATACCCATATCATTAAAAAGTTCCATGGAACAGGTCCTGACTCCATCATCAGATCAGCATTGTGTTGCGCTCATCAAGTTCTTTCATTTGATACCCATATCATTATAAAGTTCGATGGAGCAGGTCCTGACTCCATCATCAGATCAGGATTGTGTTTCGCTCATCAAACCCTTTCATTTGATACCCATATCATTAAAAAGTTCCATGGAACAGGTCCTGACTCCATCATCAGATCAGCATTGTGTTGCGCTCATCAAGCCCTTTCATTTGATACCCATATTATTAAAAAGTTCCATGGAACAGGTCCTGACTCCATCATCAGATCAGCATTGTGTTGCGCTCATCAAACCCTTTCATTTGATACCCATATTATTAAAATGTTCCATGGAGCAGGTCCTGACTCCATCATCAGATCAGCATTGTGTTTCGCTCATCAAACCCTTTCATTTGATACCCATATCATTAAAAAGTTCCATGGAACAGGTCCTGACTCCATCATCAGATCAGCATTGTGTTGCGCTCATCAAGCTCTTTCATTTGATACCCATATCATTATAAAGTTCGATGGAGCAGGTCCTGACTCCATCATCAGATCAGAATTGTGTTTCGCTCATCAAACCCTTTCATTTGATACCCATATCATTAAAAAGTTCCATGGAACAGGTCCTGACTCCATCATCAGATCAGCATTGTGTTGCGCTCATCAAGCCCTTTCATTTGATACCCATATTATTAAAAAGTTCCATGGAGCAGGTCCTGACTCCATCATCAGATCAGAATTGTGTTTCGCTCATCAAACCCTTTCATTTGATACCCATATCATTAAAAAGTTCCATGGAACAGGTCCTGACTCCATCATCAGATCAGAATTGTGTTTCGCTCATCAAACCCTTTCATTTGATACCCATATCATTAAAAAGTTCCATGGAACAGGTCCTGACTCCATCATCAGATCAGCATTGTGTTGCGCTCATCAAGCCCTTTCATTTGATACCCATATCATTAAAAAGTTCCATGGAGCAGGTCCTGGCTCCATCATCAGATCAGCATTGTGTTGCGCTCATCAAGCCCTGTCATTTGATACCCATATCATTAAAAAGTTCCATGGAACAGATCCTGACTCCATCATCAGATGAGCTAGCTGTCACCATATTATTTCATTGTAGTCGGAACTTGACTGACATGCTGAGATCCAAGTTTCAACTCAATCGGACTATTTACTGAAGAGTTCTGTTGAAAAGCTCCTGACTCCATCAGATCAGCACAATATGGTTTATGGGACAAAAAAACAAACATTTATTTTTTTGTAATTATTTGTATTCAACGTGTAACTAACCCGACTTTGTTTTGTGTTATACCTATAGGTACCTACCTAAGTACCTACCCAAAAAGTATTTTTACTATCTCAAATAAATCAATCACATGAAAATTACCAAAACCGTTTAGTCTAAGAAACGGAGCGCTGTTCATTGGGTGTTAGAATTTAGCAACTTTTGTCCCTCCGAGCGCTGATTTTGTCGAGTGCGAAATTGTATAATGGCTCTTAAGTGCTGTAGCTAAATATTTTGCCACTAAACTGCTGCTGTACAAAAATCTGCTATGAAAATTAATTATTTATATTTCATTACGTTCTTATCTTACACAGAGTAGAGTCCCTACCTACCATACATAGGTGACAGAGCTCAGCTCGGGTGAAAATTAGATAAAACTATTTTTTTCCAGAAATGAGATGTTCTATATTATTATACTTATATTCAAAAGATTTTCCCAAAAATAAACTGACAAAACGAATTAAAAAAAAACCTGAACATAGCTAGGGTTTGAATCCGCAGCCTTGGGCATAGTATGCCAGCCAATGTCGAGTTTTTTTTTTTTAGCTCCAGGGTAAAAGAAAACTAATGGGTTACAAATCTGAATAAAAGACTAGAGAATCGCAGAAATAACCTATTTATTTTACCATAATATTCTGGTTGAGGTGTGAAATATCCTAAGAAATTAATGACTAACTAATACAGAGACAAGAAAATTTTTTTTAACTTTAGAACTAGAAGATTAATAAAATATCTAACTCTAAATAAATGGAAAAATAGTCTTTTTTGTAACAAATTACAGGCGCCCTAGAGGCTGAAGCGAGCAGTGCGGTAGTGTTTCCTGGACCGTCCTCCAAATCACGGTTCGCGCCAGAAATCTCAGATGAATGCCGAAAACTAGGCTACTGTAAGAAGATACCAAACTATCCTGAAGAGCAAGTCCAACAACTACTTGGGACAGTAAGTTTTTTTTATTGTGTACTATTTTAAAATGTCTACGTTTTTTAGAAGCTTTTATACTTAATTAATGTAATTTATTTGCAATGTTTGGATTTAAGTTGACCGTTTGCTCGAAGTGCGAAAGTTAATTTATGAGCGTGCACTCTATTATGCAGAATAATAATGAAAACGATCGTGGGAAAAGGTTTTACATAAATATTTAGCTATTTTTCTAGCCTAGGCTCAATAAATTCATGAAACATCTCCTTTGCATGCAAAATTAAAATTTGAACTTTTTTGTGTGAGCAAATCTGATGATGACGAGGAGCTATTTAGGCTCATTTGATTGAATAATCTCGTGGTTACCTACTTGAAATGTATTTTCAAAACTGACATATTTTTTACACATACCTAGGTTTTTAACCGACTTCAGAGAATAGTAATTATTAAGTCAACACGTACCTACGTATGCATTATATTGGAACTGCAATCTAATAAAAATCTATTATGACTTCCACACAAACAAATGCCTTTACAAAATAGGTAGGTAGGTAAGTATAATATTTTATCATGTATTATTAGAATTGTTCGTTACGCATTTCTCCGAAACTATTATAATCGGATTTTCACCATAATTATTTATTGGCTTAAGTAAATACACATTTATACTTATTATTATTAACTCATTTATTTCAGATAATATTCAATCCATATTACACACAGTTAACACATTCAAAATAACAAAAATAATCACTAAATAAATAAAATCAATAACAAATTAATAAAATCCAATTCACAATACAATTCAAATCCTATAGGTACTTAACTAACATAACACATAGAGCCATTAAAATTTAAATAAAGATACTTATCTACCTAAGCTAACCTAATCAAGCACCACTTACAAGAAGCCCAACAGAATCTGGGTCCAGTTATTTTAACTTCTCTCGAGCAGCGTGAAAACCTACGTATTATCATGTTTCCACGAACAGCTAGTGCCCTGCGCTCCCTTTCCATGTCCTCATCATCATTAAGCTTCTCGTTTAGAATGTGCCCCAGATACTTAAATTGTTTTACCACCTGCAGAGCATCACCGTTAATCGTAATTGGTGGAACACTATTGCCAAGATTAACTCTCCCACTTTTGAAAACAAGGACTTCACTTAGGAACCAGTGTACGTTTCATGAAAAACGGTTCAGTAGTTTTAAAAATATGAACTGTTAAATGTTTAGGAATCGTTGCATGCGACGAGAGATTGCAGTTTAGTTTAAAAAAAAAGGCCTTGTTATTATATAAATTATTCTACCTATACCTAATGTAATTATGCATTTGCTCCATAGCTCGGAGACGACCTCAAACAGAGTTTTCAAATGGACGAGTTGGACACCAATGACGTACAAATCGCCCAGAGGTTTGGGTCGGAGGGGCTCTCATTTGGACTCTGCAACGCCACTGAAGAGGTAACACGCCTTTAAATCACTGCCACTCAATATTTTATTTTTAAGTTCTCAGGATAATGTCTTAAATTTTTTCAGATTATAGTTCCAGATTCTCTGCCAGATAAAAATGGCGTATGGTGGACTGTCCTCCAGGATAGAAGAAACAATATGACACAAGGTTTCAGAGCTGAAAATTGCAACCAAAGGTAAGCTATTTTTGAATTTCAGTAAGTACAAAAGTCAAGGCATCAGTTACCTACAGCTATTCTCCAAATGGAACAGGCAAAAATGCAAAATTCATGTTGATTTAAAAGCAATTTTGGTGAATCCATTCGCTTTGTAGACCTGCGCTAGCCAAATGTAAACTTAACTTAACTTAAAATACATAAACTAGTAGTTTGCCCCGAACGGAGATCTCTCCCACCGTTGCGTTGATAGCCTAAACTTGGATTTGTTTCTTACTACCCCTATACGTTTAAGTGCTACTTTTGATGAGTTCTCTACTTACACAATGATCTATAGTGCGCTAGCTCTGTGTGGTAAAGATTACAGGCATGCTGAAAATAGTTATATCGTGTAATTTTTTTTTATTTTCTAGTAGGTAGGTAGGTTATAGGTACCTAGTTTATTTTCTGGTTTGCATTAGAAAAAATATCAATTAGCGGCTAAAATCATGGCAAATCAGAACGATAGGTACATATCACTCTCTTTATTACCCGACTGCGCAAAGCAAAGGAAGGGTAATGTGTTTATCAGTCTATGTATGTATGTTTGGATGTTTCTATGTGGCATTCTAGAGGCCAAACGCGTGGACCGATTTTGATGATTCTTACGTCAATCGATTCGTCTGAACCTTGGGAGTGTTAATAAGGCATGACAGTAATCAAAATTCACCAGTGCCACCACCAGACGCCTTAATGTCAAAATTAAAAAAATCAAAATCGTCACACCATGTCAAGTGGGGTATCGTTGAATAGGTATTTCAAAATCAACTTTATGTTTCTTTTACCATTTTTCATTTTAAGTACCTAATAGTTTAGGAAAAATAACGGTTTAAAGTTGATTAATAATTATTCTCGCTATGGATGTTTCTATGTGGCACTCTAGAGGCCAAACGCGTGGACCAATTTTGATGATTCTTACGTCAATCGATTTGTCTCAACCTTGGGAGTGTCACTAAAGATATGACAGTAATCAAAATTCACCTGGGCTACAACCAGACGCCATATTGTCAAAATTAAAAGAATCAAAATCGTCACTCTATATCAAGTGGGGTATCGTTGAATAATTATTTTAAAATCAACTTTATCATAACTAAAAAGTGTTAAATAAAAAAATATTTTAAAAAAACAAAAACCCGACTGCGTCAAAACTAAAAAGAAAAAAACAAGCCTGCAAAGAATTACTCACAGTCGGGACCCATAACATTGGGAAGATTTGATTGGTAATAAAATGAATGGGTACCGACTGTGAGTAATTCTTTGCAGGCTTGTTTGTTTCTTTTTAGTTTTGACGCAGTCGGGTTTTTGTTTTTTTTAAATATTTTTTTATTAGGTACCAGTTAGTCTGAACTTGAAGACATCGAACCTCTAACAAACGGGAGCTCAGGTTAATATAGCGGTTGCTTAATTTTTATTTTTTTGTTGTATTTCAAAAACTATAAGTACATTTAAGAATAAAAATAAAAACCATTTTGAAATGTACAAATTAGGTCCTTTCAAATGACACCCAATATATTTGTGTAGGTAACTTTACCTCTGCCAAAACAAAATTATAAGTATACCTACCTAACCGATAATTTAAAAAATGTAATGAACAGATTATGTATTGTGACGTTTACAAAGAGAGACCTACACCCAGCAATGGTTTCCTAAGGGCTGTTGATGATGATGATGAATGAACAGAGATTTACAATAGAATATGTTTAATAGGTAGGTAGGTACCTTATTAGATGACTGACAATAAAATTAAAAGATCTTGGTGTATATTTTCAGAGACGCTGGTTGCAGTTCATTAGTTAGCTTCCCACCCGGTTACACTCACAAATGTGAGCAGAAATACGTGTTCCGGACAGTGTTGGTCGTGGAAAATAACAAACCAATAGCACAAAAGTTTCTACGACTACCCAGCTGCTGCTCTTGTACTATAACTGTGCCTAGTTTTTAAGTCTTGTTTAAGTTTTATGTTTACCTGAAGCCAATTAGTCAGCATGAAATGTTTGTAAAATCATTTTATAATCATCAACTCAACTCAAGAAACGCACTTTAAACGAGATTTTCCACCAGAGACGTGCGAAGAAAAATATTTACGAATAGTATCTTTTTATATTGCAAGCCTCGTCTTTGCAAGTCAGCATTGATGATTTTTTTCCTAACTCAACTCCATCACGAGGAAGTTTACCTACTCAAAGTGGATGTATTAATTATTGCAATATCTGGATATTTTTCAAACTGCCCTGTCAGATATTCAGTTAAACATTATTTTACTATAACTTAACATAAAAATTGTTCTGTGGGTAGGTACATACATACAATAAGTGAATTAGAACTCTTTTCATTCTGGGTATTGTTTTGATGGTCTCCTTTGTCCCTTGTGGCACGCACACATTTAATGCCCCATGATTATTTATGAAAATATTTAGCTGGTCTTTTTTGTCAGATAGGGTGATGGCACCAGCGATTGACATTGCTAAACTTATTTTTAAACCCATGAAAATTATTACTGTCTAAAAAATTAGAAGGGCCGGTAATCATCTATTCTACTCAGTGAGTAGAGTAGTACCTACTCACAAAACGATTGGAGCTAGGTATTACCTACTAAAAAGGTTAAACAAAAAATACCTAGTCAAAAAATCAAAAAGGTAACAATAAAAATATTCAAATCCTTATCCTTAGGTATACCTACTTAATAAAAGAAATATAAAAAGTGCCACTGTTCTTTGTCTATCACTAGTGCCATCACTGTAAGTAGGTACCTACCTACCTATAATAACAACCTTTTTACCATTTTATGGAAATTGTTTACCTACTATCATAACTTGTAGGTAGGTATATTAATTTGTGTGCTGCTAAGGAGAAAGGACACAATAATTTAAGTAGATTCTCTTACCTACATAAAATTACCTGCATATGTACAATCAAAATACTAATTTGTGAAAACACAAATATTTTTAGGTCATTGTGTTCAAACAATCTGGCAAACCAATAATGTAGGCTTTCTGTTTTTATTATTGACATGATAAATGTTTAAATTAGCTAGGTACCTACCTATGTATTTATGAGGCTAAGTGAACTCTGTATTTATAAACGACCTTCGATTTTATCGCAAACAAATACTATAGATAGGTATATTATGAAGTACCTACCTACCTACCTATAGTTTTATAGTATAGAAGGCAAAAACTAGTTAACAGCTTTGACCTTCCTCGGCCAGGTTTATTACATAATCACCTATTTATGTAATTTATGTTTGTGATGGAATGTTAAAATGTACCTATGATGTTTTAAAATGATGGGCTTAATAACCTTAGGGTCGATTCCTATCTGACGGAAGATCCGTCGCTTGGTACGCGTATTCTGCTGAGGTATGCCTGACCGATGCGTTGTTGGTCGGTCGGGCGGGCGCCGGCACCGGCAAGTGGAAAAACGAGCAGTGCATTTTCATACATTTTTGCGTCGCCGGTGCCGGTGCCGTGCCGGGCTAGTGGAAAAACGCCCATTCATGGTTATTGGTTTGCAAGGGCGTCGCCAGGGGGAGCAGGGAGGGGCAGTTGCCCCCCCTAGAGATTAAAAAAATTTAGCCAAATGCAAAGAAATCAAAGTCCTAAGCCCACTCACATGATTTTCTTGACCGTGATCGATCAAGCATTTGGACGTGGTCAAGGCCTCGTACGTAGCACATTAAACGCATTTTGCAATTAAAATTCATACTTTTCCCTTCATCCATATTAATGGGCGTTTTTTCACTAGCCGGCACGGCACCGGCGCGTACCAAGTTTTGTATGCGCGTTACGCTGACGTCTCGCTCGAGTGTGTAAGGTTCTTTGTTTTATTTTGTACTTGTCTGGCGTTACCTACGCAACCGACGCGACGATATGCTGTGAGTTTTCCGTCAGATATGAATTTTACCGTTATTGGTAAGTACCTACAATATGTTCAAAAGCAGTTTTTAGTCTTTCAAGCTAATCTTTCAACTTACTATGAACTATTTTATTTAAGTTAAGAGGCCCTCAACAAAATCATTTGAAATTTTGAAACCAATAAGTCAGCTTAACAAACCAGGGGGGTTACTTCCAAAACTAAAAACGATAGGTAGGTAAGTTTAACAAGCCAATTTTCGTAGTTCTACTTAAGTAGCTGGTGGAAACTGAATTCGAAACTTAAAGCTAACATAGGTACGCTGAACTACGATAGGCAAAATATATTTTGTTCGGTTTCGGGAGTAGGGACCCAGTATGTAGGTAGGTACGACTTTCTATCAAAATCCTTTACCTAGGTACTGTTTTGTAAATCTAGTCTGAATGAAATAAATATCAACAAATTGTTTCAGTGTACTTTTTTAATTTCCTACGTAGTTTTTAATTTCTTTGGCTTTTTGTCTTTTTATAACGTAAAAAGTTACCTGCTACGTCTTTTACCATGATAATGCTTCGTAGGCAAGAACTTGGCTACTTCATCCGAGTACGTAGGTAATGTAACTAATTCCAAAAACAATATAGGTATATAGGTACCTAGGTAATGTTTTGACATTATGTAGTCACTGTAAAACAACGCATTTGAAAAAACAACAGCAAAATCATTTAGAGACATTCAAACCTAAGGGAACGTAGGTATCCATATCCATACTACGTGACCCATTTTTTTAGGTCGGTACAATTTTTTACCCCCTTCTCCCGCTTGGCAGACAGAGCAATGATTATTTGGTCTATAACATGAACGAAATAAAAGCTATATAAAGACCTATAATACCTATCGATTTTAGTGATAATTTACAAGATAATCAGTACCTAGGTAGGTACTGTTCTAAAAAATCTATAATTTAATCGTTTTTGTTTTCAAAAAACTTTCTAATATCAATACGTGAAGCTTCGGCTTTAGACGTTTTTAGTTGTGCTAGTTACAGTGCTACTTTTATTAATAGACATAAATGGGGGCGCCACTGTGCAAGCTATATGGTAACCCCAAAATATGCAGCTAAACGATTTTGATACTTGATCATTTTATTTATTTTTTACTCGGATTTTTTATTTCTCATAATTGATACCTACCTAACACAAGTTAAATGCGTACAACCTACCTGTGTGTAACAGCTTTATGTTACACCTTTTGACTATTATATAAAACAATTGTTTTTGTAAAAAAAAATATTTATATTGTATTACTAGCGACCCGCCCCGGCTTCGCAGGGGTCACATCACATTAGAAACCTCTAAAATTATCA
The DNA here is from genome assembly GCA_958496255.1 of Camptogramma bilineatum. Lineage (NCBI taxonomy): Eukaryota > Metazoa > Arthropoda > Insecta > Lepidoptera > Geometridae > Camptogramma > Camptogramma bilineatum. Next base: position 13,819,825 of record OY292458.1, on the reverse strand, counting down.
GTGTTTCTCTACTATAATATGGCATGTATTATACATATAAACCTTCCTCTTGAATGACTCTAGCTACTAAAAAAACCGCATCAAAATCCATTGCGTAGTTTTAAAGATCTAAGCAAACATACGGACAGACAGCGGGTAGCGACTTTGTCTTATATTATGTAGTGAAGTGATAGTGATACCTCCACATAGGATAAACAAAACGAAATAACAACAAAAAAACCAATACAATAAAAATTTAATAATGGGAAACAAATTACAATAGTACAAATCTAGACACAAAACTAGATGATACTTATTTATTTAAGTAGGTACCTACCTACACACATGTCTTATTTATTTTAACACTGAATAAAATAGAAAAACATACCTAAAATAAAGAAATAAAATAAGATGAAATGATGATGTTAGCGTACAGAATAACAAAAATAATCTTATAAATTAAAACAGAAGGAAAAAATGAAGGAAAAAATGTCATTTTTTCCTTCAATTTTAGTCCTTATAATGAGCAATCCGACTATAGGTTAAATATATATATTTATTGTAGTGATCACTATCACACAAAGAGAAATCACTAATGTATCGGTGCTTCACTGGCTCACTACTACACTCAGATCCGAGCACACGCGCACGTCCAACCCGCACCGCGTCTACCGCTAGACTGACGATTGACGGCTCAGTGTTGCCCTCAACTGGTGTACATGAGACAATGTAATATATCTATTGTATAGATACAAAGTACAAACACTACATCCCTTCCTTTTTAACAAATTTTATTTTGTTTTAAATGTAATCAATACTCTAGATAATCATTTAATTATTATTTACTAAGACAATCAATGATTTCTAATATAGCATTAAATTTTAATTTCATAGCTTTATTTATATCTTTATCTTTAATTTAATTTATCTGATCCTCATTTCCATTGGTCTCTTCTACCACTAATTTTCATTTTCACACCACATTCCTTCGTAGTCCCTGTCCAGTTCCTTCATTCCTTTCCTTTTTCATTTTGTAACTTATCCCGATCTCTAACTTCAGTGTCATTATCTGTCTCGTTTATATTTTTCAACATGGGTATTTTATGCCTGTTCACAATTAAAGGCATACTATCGCCTGATCCCGAACGTACCATCGGACACCTTAAAAGGTATGATAACACCTACACAAAAACAGATGAAGAAACCAGCGAACTACTGCTGGCGACTCACTTTCCTGGATGCCAAATAACGGCATCTCATAAATGGATGTTGCACTACGACAGAGCAGCAAGCAACCAAGACTGGAACTATTATTATATTATATGTTATTATTATTATATGTGACTATTCTAGTAAGCTGACATTATTATTATTTTTCTCTAAGCAATTATCTACTTATTTTATAATTATTATTGAATTAAATGTTAATTGAAATATTGCATGCCTAGAATTAAGGTAGGATACATTGATTCTATCCACACATTTTACACCTTCTCTACATGTATTCAGAGCAATAAACGATACTTTGACTTTGACTTTGTAGCCCCAAAACCTTGTCTCCAGAGAAAAGGTACTCTGGAAATCAACAGCTCTCTTCCCTTCAAATCACCGGGACTAGAAATCAGAGGTAACTCCCTCCTACACAACCTACTTCACCCCAACCAGCATGGTTATAGCCCTGCAAATTGACAGAATCCGCTCTCCACAGCGTAGTCTCCCGGATTGGAGACGGACGATCTGCAAAACAATCGACACCAGGTGCCTTCATGGACACAGAAAGCGCTTTTGATAAAACGACATTCACCAGTATAAACCTAGCAATGGAAAGATACGGGATCGCGCCGACGCTAGCAGAATGGATAAACAACATAAAGAGCGATTCAGCTAACAGTTAACAAAACGACCAGAGGAATTGTAGCAAGAGCTGCCCTCAGGGCGGCGTCCTCTCACTCTCACCCCTTCTCTCGAACATAGTAGTTGACGACTTCTCCGCAAACTAAATGGTCGCGGGCTCGTCACCGGAGGCTATGCAGACGATCTCGCCATCCTAGCGACTGGATGCTTCGAGAGTACACCGTGTGACACGATGAAAACAGCCTTCAAAATGGTGGAAACCTGGGGCACTAGCCACGGTATATCAGTCAGCTCAACCAAAACAGACTCATAATGTTTACACAAGAGAAACTTAGCAATATAAGACCTCCCAAACTTCTCAATAGGTACTGAGCTCAAATTAACCAACGAAGTCAAGTATCTCGGAGTCATACTGGACAGAAAATTGCTTGGAATAAGCATCTTAACCACAAACTACAGAGAGCATGCACTTTCTTCTTTCAATGCAGCAGAATACTTGGGAAATTGTGGGAGTTAACACCAAAATAACCATATGGCTATACACAGCCATAGTAAGACCAAAAGTGACATATGGTGCTATTGTTCGGTGGAAAAGACTAAACTCAACACTGCAATTACCAAACTACAACGCTTTCAAAGACTGGCATGCTCTGCAATAACGAGTTGCATGAGAACAACACCGACAGCTATGCCATGGAGATAATCTTGGGCCTCATCCCACTAGACTCCTACGTACACCAGGAAGCGACACTGGCCGATCAGACTCACATCTGAACCTATGGAGGAACACCAGGAGCTCTCACGCATGTATTCTAGACAGATCCATATCACACGAACCGCTTATATGCGCCCCGTGTGACTGTGATAAGATCCCCAGACAATCAACATCTCTAAAAACTACAGATACATGAAAACCAAAGACATCAGTCAGGAAACAACTAAGTCCAGGACTATGCTGACGGATCGAAACAAACCAGGGAACCGGCGTCGGAGTACACTAAGCTCACACAGTTCCATTATCCAATGCGAATGTGTGGCCATAACCGCAACTGCCACTACTGTCAAGCGGAGAGGGATAGAAAACTACGGCCTACGAATACTTTCCGACAGTACAGCAACCCTCAGAGCACTGGAGAGCCAAACGTACAACTTCAAGCTCATATACAAATGTCACCTTGCCCTTGAGAGTATCGCCGCAAAGAACAGGGTAACTCTGCAATGGATCAAGGGACACAGTGGATCACTGGGAAACGACGCCGCAGATGACTAGTCAGAAAGGGCTTAGAAACACAAATGGAAAGCCCAGCTCCAATCCTTTCTCTGCCATTCTCCCAGCTACATACCTAGATACGGAAAATCACCTAAAACCTTCACAATGATCGGTGGACGGACTGCAGACAGTCCAGAGCAGCGATACCAGCAGCCACACCACGACTGACACGTCGCCTGATGAACCTACAAAGGAAACACCTCAAAATAATCACAGGACCCTGACAGGTCACTGTCCCCTCAACAAACACCTGTACAACATCGGTGCCACGGACAGTCCATACCTCCAATTTAATGAAAGTCACCTCCAATTTAATGAAAGTCAATACCTCCAATTTAATGAAAGTCACCTCCAATTTAATGAAAGTCAATACCTCCAATTTAATAAAGGTCACCTCCAATTTAATGAAAGTCAATACCTCCAATTTAATGAAAGTCACCTCCAATTTAATGAAAGTCCATACCTCCAATTTAATGAAAGTCACCTCCAATTTAATGAAAGTCCTTACCTCCAATTTAATGAAAGTCACCTCCAATTTAATGAAAGTCCTTACCTCCAATTTAATGAAAGTCACCTCCAATTTAATGAAAGTCCATACATCCAATTAAATAGACGTCTAGATACCTCCAATTCAATGAAAGTCACCTCCAATTTAATGAAAGTCCATACGTATGGTACGCACCTACGTATAATACCTACCTCTTATTTAAAAGAAGTTTGCAGTCTCAAATTCAATTTGTAACATAACATAGGTACTTTCAATTTAATGGAAATCCAGTTTATTTTCAATTAAATGAAAATTAAGATTTTTATTTTGTTGTGGGTATCTGCATATTTTTAATTTAATGAAAATCAAAGAGTTGGTTTATTTCAATTCTAATAAAAATCTATGATTATTCATTTTATTGATTGTAAGTAGGCACTATGACCCCAATAATAATAACAAATAATCAAAGTTGTCAAAAGGGCTGTGTTTTCGCTTCGGCCCCATGCATACCCATCAAAGGTCCGGGACTCCATAGTCCCGAGATGTTAAACCTTGACATACACATAATAATAATAATAATAATAATAACATCAAACCTCATATCAACCCCACATGATGTGCACTTGGCTTTGGCCCATGTTCATCATTAATCAACCGACTCATATGAGTCGATTCGATAAGAATCGAAAATAAATAATAATAATAATAATAACTTGCAGAACCTTGATATAGACAAACTCACTTACATACAACTTCAAAAAGCAGTGATATTAAACACTTGTCGCATTGTCCGGAATTTTTTATCTCTAACTAAACCATTAAATAAAAAAACAACGATTTTTCGTTTGGCCAAAAGCCCGCGAAGAACGTAAACCCCTCACCTAAGAGCGAGAGATTACAACCAAAAAAAACATAAATAATAATAATAATAATATCTAATAGAATGAAAGGCCTATGCTGTTATGATTATTATTTGATGCCTATTAATTAATATTTATAGTACCTACTTACCTAGGTATGCTCCGTTTCAACGAAAACGTTAATAAACATAATATATTAAATCTTAGGTACTTACATAAAATCTATCTATACAAATTATAAATTGAAAATAGATAAATATAAATCATTTAATAGCGCTACACCTCACACAGCGCCATCCAGCTCCAAAACAAGCAAAGCCTGCATTATGGGAATCAGACAACCGATAGAACACTTACCTATATACTCCTTGCAAACAGAACAAACATCCATGTTCATCACACAAAGCCTGTCCCGGATGGGAATCGAACCCACGACCCACAGCACAGAAGGCAGAGCCACCACCAACTGGGCTAAGAGGCCAGTCGAATAAAATAGAAAACACTCATGATTATTCATATAGAAAACACTCATATGAGGCTAACCCCTCGTGCGGGGACCACCAGTAATCTATGATTTTTGTTAAATGTTTCTGGTAATAAATATATTTGTATTTGTATTGAGTCTTCTTGCTTCCCGATATTTCAACACAGTTGCATGCGCCATGATCACGGGTAACTGAAGTCTTTGCGAGATAGAAGGTAGGTAGTTAAGTTATGTGCAGACAAAACGGTCTACCCTCCTTCTCAGTCAAAATACAATAACAAAACAACTCGATAAAAGGTTTGGAAAACAACCTTTATATACTTACCTAAGGAATCGTCCCTATCATTACGACTCCTTGTACCTACCTATAAAATATTAGTAGGTCGCTAACCTCACTAGGAAAGTTTATAAAAATCTAGATAGGTAGGTATGTCGCTCAATGCAATTGCCCTGCACTTTATTCAATAAACAACAATGATTCATTTGACTAGATATTCCTATTTTATCTACACGGAATAATTTAACAGTAAGTAGCAATTTCTGTTCTTTTAATTTTGTTAAAAGATAAGGAAGGTACATAATCATGTAATGGTTTTTTTTTATTTTTATTTCTCTTCATCCATACCAACTTGAACTTTTACGATTCAAGTAGAAAAGAGTGGAATGAAACGGATGACTCACTAGAATTATTTTGCATAAAAAACATTCCTTATCGATCTAACTGTTAAATCGATCAGTTAGATTTTATCAGATTAATTTTACTAATATCTGGGCGACCGAGCTCTGCTAGGATGCATAACGCCATCTAGTGGTTCGATTACGAACCACATTGCACTGGTAAACCTTTTTGCGTGAAAATGCCGAGAAAACGGCCTTTCCCAGATATGAGACCTAGCTAGATCGATTTTTCGCCCCCGTAAACACCCGTACTGCAAATTTCATCGAAATCGCTAGAGCCGTTTTCGAGAACTTCAGTAGGTACATACAAACGAACTTCAAATTTCAAACAACAAACAAATATTGCTCGTTTAATAGAATAGGATTAAACTATTACGTCCGCCCAGTAAGAAAGTATAAATACGGTATAAAAATACCCGGTATGGATTGTATAAAATTCAACTATTTTTTATTGTCACCTTCCTTCCCTTTTAAACGAATAAATAAATTTATTTACTGATTTTTATACTCGTCGCCACTTGTAGTGATCACTATCACACAAAGAGAAATCACTAATGTATCGGTGCTTCACTGGCTCACTACTACACTCAGATCCGAGCACACGCGCACGTCCAACCCGCACCGCGTCTACCGCTAGACTGACGATTGACGGCTCAGTGTTGCCCTCAACTGGTGTACATGAGACAATGTAATATATCTATTGTATAGATACAAAGTACAAACACTACATTTATTTATTTATTTTCTCTCAAAAAAAAATAGGTTGGCTCTAAAGGTAGTTTTTGGACGACTGGGTCTGTTTCCCGGGCGAAGAGAACTTTCCGTTATCTTATATGCCTTCATTCACAATTCTTCTGACTGTGCTTATAGATTTCCCTGCAAATATAAATGAGACCATTAACATTTGCGACCAAATGGGAACTTTTGTTTGAAGTCGTAAAAAAGTATCAAAATTGCCTTGTTGCTCTATAATACAATGTAAACATAACCAACAAATCGTCGTTTTATAATTTCTCAATTTAGGGCCAAATAAAGGTAAATAACCAGTATTATGTAATAAGAGTAGTCAAATGTTACTGATAAAATAATTGGATCTAATCAAATACCTCTTAATTCGACGGTACGACGAAAAACTTGTGTGTCTCTGATGAATTTTTTCCGGCTTCTAATTCCAACGAGCATCGCGTAGAAACATTGAAAATCACTTCTCTGGTGCCACACCGTAATGTTTCACGTTGGTTATTGTCACTTTTACTCGCACTAAAGACGCGAAATAGATAAATTCTCTTTTAAAAGGAAATTATTACTTCTGACTGACGTCTTCGGTACTTGTACCATAGACAAGAAATCTGTACTTTAGAGTTGCCGTTGTAATAAATGAATGAATGAAATTTTAGTTCCCTTTCTATTAATAAAAGTAGCACTGTATTAGTATTATTAAATCCTGTTCTTGCTAAGGTCTTCTAATTCATGTTCGATATACCAAGCCAAATGAATGGTTTTTTTTTAATATGTCAATGTCAAAACTCGAATGTAATAATATCAATGTCAAGTCAATTTGATTGTCACTGTCACTCGTGACACGAGCACAAAACAAAACAACAACAAACAAAGTAGGACTTGCTTGAGTTGCTTGTTTTAACGATGATAATAAATGAATTAAATTGAAGGAACAAAAATAAAACACCCAGGAAACATTTTCTAGAAACCTATAGATTGAAATGTTTTTGCCATTCAGTAGGAAACACCTATTTACCATATATTTCACTATTCTCCGCCCGTGTTTTGCAGTGTCATACGCAAATATGTCTTCGGGGAGTACCGAAGCCGGTAAGTAATTTATTTACCTACTTTTACTTGTGTTTCATACATAGTACAATATGTTGGTAGGTACTTATTACCTACAACTACTTTGTATTTACAAAAAAAAAGATCAAGTTACTTACCCATAGTTCTGCTTACTTTGAGCACAAAACAGTTATTTATACCTTTGGGGATAGATAGATGGATGCTATATGAAATGGGCTGCATTATTTATTATTTTTATATTATAAGAAGTTTTTGAGAAAATAGCAGAGTTTTACCTACCATTAAAACTCTTATTATGTCTGGAGCCTTATTCGAAGCCATAAACATATTTTGAGATGGAAGCCCTTCCGTTTCCGGCCGCATAGTACTTTGTCTGACAGTTTTTAGTTCCTCTTTTGTACGCTAGGGGCGCTAGTGACGTCCGCCGGCCATGTTCACCAGTTATTTGCGAGTTCATTTTCACTTCATTGAGTCTCAAAAGATACATGCTATTATACCTGAATGCTTAGAGTAATATATATTTAAGTATCTAGACTTAACCAGGCAGAACTTATTGTATGGCTTCGAATAAGGCTCCAGACATAATAAGAGTTTTAATGGTAGGTAAAACTCTGCTATTATGTCCTTCGCCGTTATTCGAAGCCATAAACATATTTTGAGACAGTGTTTGTTCTCGCCTGGTGAACAGGACGCCAATGTGATTATTTATTAGGTACTATTGTTATACTATTACTATTGGTACAAATAAAAATAAAAAATCAGAATATACTTACAACTAAAAAAGAACATACAAATAAAGAATCAATTTCAATAAGGTTTACGTTAATATCTTACCTATGTAGGTACTTCATATTATTATTATAACTTCAATGTAATTTAAAATCAATGTAATCAATGTAACCATTAAATAATTTTTACATAATTATAGGTAACTATGTAATGTAATTAGAACTACATCTATAGATAGAGACTACTTATTAGAATCTACTCCCGTAATGGTTCAAAGAGCGCCCCCAAAGAGGTGCTCATTGAAACATTACTGTGCACCGATCTAATTTGCTTTCTGTAAAATTTTAAAAAAGTATTTTCCGATTGCCAATTTGCTCTTTGCAAAATTGTCTCTACTGGTTCGCGATCAAACCAACTTCTCGACGCGACTGCTGACCTGACACTCCCTGGGGTTGCCCCTACGCCTGCTCCTTCTAAAACAGTTTTAACCCATCCTGCAATAACTGTTCTAGAAGCAGCTTTAGGCTTACCTCGCACAGATACAAATAGATTATTAACACCTGATTGTTCTCTCCTATTCATCCCCAAGGTAACTAATCTTTTTATCCAAAAAACTGGATCTAGATTAACATTTCCTACATTTGGTAATAATTTCCATCCGGATTGAATATGTGAGGACGTATCAGTTTTTGATCCATATATGGGCCATAGAGTGACAGAACCATCCTCATTACTAACAAATAGGTCTTGAGAAATACTCAGTAGTGTCAAATCATGGACCCTACGTCCTGAACAAAGTAGTAAAAGAATAGCGCTTCTTCGCGAAACGTCATACAAGCTTTCAGAATTTGGATTATTTTGTGACAGCCAAGATATCAAGATACTAGTATCCCACACAGTGTTGTCGCGATACCTCTTATTACATTTAGAGGCTATAGATTTTAAAATTTGTTTAACTAGTACATGTGAACTAAGACGCGACCCTCCATTCGTGCTACACAGAGTGGATACTACGGACTTATTGACTAGAATCGTACGATAAGCTAAGTTTTCTTTTAGATGAAGGTCAGCCAAAAATCTAGCTAAATCTGCCCCAGATGGACTTGTGACAATAACTCCTGAAGAATGACACCACCTAACCCAGCGCTCCCAGGCCGGTTTGTAAGTACTTAAGGTTGATTTTCGCCATCCTGAAAGTAGCAAAGACTTTTGTTGATAAGACCATGACTCTACATCCCGAGACCACCCCCACATTTCCAAACCTCCATTGTCATGTCGTGAACCTTCGGTGGAGGAAGGCCTGTTGACAGATCTATGAGAACCATATCTAACCTTTGAATTGTGAATGGTGGGGCTTTCGCTCTCATTTTGAGATCCGCTCTCCAAAATGCACGAGGCCACTTCGGTGCTACTATTAGGTACGTACCTTTTGCTCGATTCAGGTGCATTAGAACTCTTGGGATCAGATTTGGGGGAGGAAAGACCCACGCCAGATTGAAGTCCCATTCCCATGCAAACGCGTTGTGTCTCCATGCTGCAGTGTCCTTTTGGTCTAGACTTACATACCTTTGTACGACATGGGCTCGTGCAGATGCAAACAGATCTATCTCTGGAACGCCCCACTTCATAAATATTACCTTCGTTATCGTTGGGACGAGATGCCATTCTGGTATTATGGATTTCCGCGACAGTCGGTCGGCAACGTTGTTGTACTTCCCCGGAATGTGATGGGCTACTAGATGAATGTCGTAACGTTCTAAAATTTTGAAAATCTGAAACGTCAAATTCATTAGTTTTTCCGATCGAATCCCCCCTTCGTTCCTCAGATAGGTTACGACTGAAAGATTGTCGGACTGTAACAGCACTGACGTATGACTCAGAAAAGGACCGAATCGGGACAAACATTTCAGTACAGTCAACATTTCTTTGTGGTTCGACGGAAAGTGTTCTTCTTCGCCTAACCAATCGCCGGACACTCGAATCCCGTTCAGTTCTGCTCCCCATCCCGAGTCCGCTGCATCTGTCGTCAGAAAATGCGTAGTGGAGGGTGGGTGGAGTCTGGATGGATTGTGACAATTGTTCTTCCACCAGACTAGCTCCCTGATTGTTGTACTTGGAAGCGTATAACGATTCTGTAAAGGGCTCTGAAGTAGGGTGTTGCAATGAGCTAACAAGTGACGAAACCTGAGACGGCCCTGAGGAACAGCGAGACGTGCAAAATTTAGACTCCCTACTATACTTTGAACTTCCCGAAGACTCGCCTTCTTCCGATTCAACAAAACTGATATGACTTTTATCAGATTCCGCACCTTCTTTTCTGGAAGCAGCTTTTGGTTCTGAAAAGTATCCCATATTAGACCTAGATATTCTATTGATTTTTTCGGAACAAGACTCGACTTTTTTATGTTCACCGTCCAACCTAACATATTCATTGTTTTGATTACCGTTTTCGTTTGGCTCACAAGTTTTGACCTGTCCTGGCATGCAATTAAAAAGTCGTCTAGAAATACAACTATTCGAATTCCCTTTTCTCGAAATAATTCTGCAGTCCAGTTTGAAAGGGACGCAAAGACCTTTGGTGCTGATGCAAGGCCAAAAGGTAAACAGGTCATTTGGAACAGTTGGCCCCTGTAAGAAAGCCGGAGAAAGCAACGATGCCTCTGAGACACTGGGACGTGGTAATATGCCTGAGTTAAATCTATTTTTATCAACCAATCGTTTGGTTGTAAAAAATCTGGAATACGTTGAATTGATATTAGCCTGAACTTGGTAACTTTCACAAATTGGTTTAAACGCTTTAAATTGAAAATCGGGCGCATTGACCCATCGCTTTTTGGGGTTAAAAATAGGGTTGACAAAAAACTGGGTGTTTCGGGGGCATATTCTATAATATTTTGCTCTACCAAGTTGTTTATCATTTGGTCCATCGGATTGGATGGGACCGTTTGATATCGAGTACTGATTAGTTGTGGTTTTACTAATGGAGGTTTGCTTTGAAATGGAATTTTGTAGCCGGTAATTATTTTTAGTAATTGCGGGGGTGCACCAAGTTTTTTCCAGGAATCCACAAACGTCTGTAGCTTCCCCCCCCGAAACACCCGGTTCGAGTCAATATTTTTTATTTCCCTTTCCACGTTGAGAGTTATTTTGTTTTGATGTCCCCCCGGGCCGGCTAAACGGCTTCCTAAAGTTTCCTGGGTTCTGTTGACGTGGGGCAAATGACTGTGCTCTAAAGTTGGGCCGAAACATTCGTTCATGATAACCCTGTGCAGGGAAGTCGTAGTTAAAGGCATTTTGGTAAAAAGCCCGCACCGCTTGGGGTGGCGGGTACCTAAATACATTCAGGGGTGCTCCAAAGCGACCCGCTAAATGAGAGACGCTGGGTCCAGGTTGCGCACGCTGGGACCCTGATGCATTTCTCTTCTCTTGCGCAGAGAAAGAGGATTTTGGAATAGGAAAAATTTTACTAACTCCACCATTATTTTTTAAAAATTCTAAAAAGGGCTCTTTATCAAATAAATATTCTTGAGACGGTGGGATCTTTTTCAAAACATCTTTTAACCATTTGTCTTTAATCAAGTTAATATAGGCATCGCGTCTTTGTTCAATGATGTCAGCTCTTCGGCCACAGACTAACTGCAAGCAATCTAATGAGATTTTTTGAAAATCTCCAGTGAACACTTCTTTGATTTTTGAAACAAGTGACTCACTATCTAAAACATCGACATCTTGTGTCCACTGGAGTAAAGTGGATACGCCCTTTTTCAAAGCCTCACTTTGCAAAATAAGTGCTCGTGTAATAGCACCAAGCGATTTATCAGTAGCTGCACGGTTATTTTGAACATCAAATTGCTTTAATTCGTCATTTGCCTCCAAATCAACGAACCCAGGACGTGCACAATATGTTTTTTGAATATCGACATAACGAACGTTTGTCCAATTATCAGTTTTAAAATGTTGTAATGAATTTAATAAATCTAAATGTTCCTGAGAAGCCTTCGGAACGGAAGGTTCCTTCAAATTCGTTGTCAAATCAAATTCAAAATTCGGAGCCGTTGGAGCGGGTTCTTCATGCAAGGACGGCTCTGTAATCGGTTCCTCAACGTTCGTACTATTTTCGGGAGGGTACCAAAAGGACTGAGGTGGATAAGCACTCGATAAAAAATTTTGAATCTCACTTACTTGTTTAGATAGGTTTTCCAAAACCTTGGTCTCCAACCGCGATCTTTTCACACTGTGCTTACCTAAAGAATCACTTTTACGTTTACGCGTACCTTTATTACTGGATGAAGAACTTTCACTACTACCGTCAGACATTTTTTAAATATACCTTTCGACAATTTCGATATGAAAAATAAAAGAATCAAACTATTCGAACGAACGCTAACAGCGTTTATTTAAAAAGAGATTAATTTAATTTTTATTAATTTTATTATTTTAACGGTTTCAATATGAAAAAATCAAAATTGAAATTATGCGAACGCTAACAGCGTTTCTTTTTAAAAATAATTTATTTTAAAATATTTTATTATTTAACGTTCTCTTGAGGAACGTCTTTGCGGCTCGAAAGTTAGGACGCCAATGAAGTGAAAATGAACTCGCAAATAACTGGTGAACATGGCCGGCGGACGTCACTAGCGCCCCTAGCGTACAAAAGAGGAACTAAAAACTGTCAGACAAAGTACTATGCGGCCGGAAACGGAAGGGCTTCCATCTCAAAATATGTTTATGGCTTCGAATAACGGCGAAGGACATAATAGTCATACAATACCTAAAGGATCTACAAAAAATACAAATCTGAAAATATTTTGGCATTAATCTAAAATTCTAAAGTTAAGAAACTTCCAGATTTTGAACGAATTAACAGTTAATGCAATAATTTTCAGATAAATATTCTGTGGCCTATGTAACGGTTCCAAGTATAGAGGTTGGGAAAACTCTTGGACATGGGCTTGTTAAGCAGAAACTAGCCGCATGCGTCAACATCATACCTCAGGTTACCTCGATATATGAATGGAAGAATGAAATCAATGAAGACAATGAGGTAAATACAATTTACACCCAAACTTTAAATCAGTGGTTCCCAAACTTTTTTTTCTCATGGACCCCTTTCAAAATTTTACTGGTTTCGGTGGACCCCCTGCTGCTACATTTCTACCATATTCCCAAAAAATTTGTGCACCCCCAGTTTTGTTTCTCGCCAACGTGGACCCCTTTCGAGTCTCCCGTGGACCCGTAGGGGTCCACCTGGACCACTTTGGGAATCACTGCTTTAAATGCTAAGCTGCTATCCCACACTAAGATGCTGCGGAAAAAATGAACAAAAACCATGATAACTGGGAGACCCTGAAAAGGTATTCTTAAAAAAAATCTGTTCTATGTTCTTTTCTGTGGGTAAAGTCGTTAAATTGAAAGGATGGTTTAGGTGCTAGAAATGCTTACTTCTTAAATAAGGCTCCCGACACTACAGTGTCCTATTAACCTACTTTTCTTGTAAAACTGACTTATCATCTTTCCAGGCACTTCTTATGATCAAAACCCGTACATCTGAAGTAGACCGGCTCACAGAATATGTTCGCTCCAATCATCCCTATGAAGTATGTGAAGTGATTGCCCTTCCAATTAAGAACGGGAACCCGCCATATCTCAAGTGGATTGGAGAGAATGTACCAGAAACAAAGTGCAGCGGTTGCAAGGATTAGAATTGAAAATGGTTATTTTTCAAATTTTTTTTGGTTTTATTCTATAAGAAGTTAATTGAAATTATTTAGTAAGTAAGTATAAGCTAATTTAGATGAGCCACACAAGAAAATAAAATATTAGATGAATTTGTTGATTGTTTATTTATATTTATAAAAATCATAGAAATATCACAGAATTCTATGTGCATTAATATTACTTGTACATCTTCCTCCTGACACGATTTTTAATAGCCCTTTGTTGAACCACCAAGTTTTATACAAATTGGTCAACTTCAACTTCAAGGTTATTTGAAACAAACACTCAAAGATACAATCTTTCAGATTTAATATTCAAAATGATATAAATAAGTAGGTCTGTAATGATTAACTCACTTAAGGAAACGCTTATAAATTTGACCACAGTGCCATCTTTTGTTGGACAGTTGTACTATATAGGAGTTTAGAAATCTGAGAATGCTTGCAAACAATAATAATTTATTGTAAGCTGTTTATAATTTTAGTGATTGGTGTTACCAACAGATGGTGCTACATTCTTTGAAACTGAATCCTGGTGGAAAAACTTCTGAAAGTTGAAATACTTAGTGGGTATGTAATTTAGCCTTTTCATTTACTATTTATTGTAATTGAGAGGATATGGACGAAGCTCACTTTATACAATACTAGCTTCCGCCCGCGGCTTCGCTCGCGTGGATAAATAGTAGCCTGTGTTATTCCAGGACATAAACTATGTATTTTCCAATTTTTTTTTACTCCGTTGTAGTTTTTGCGTCAAGTAAAAAATAAATAGACTGAGATTCGAACACGCAGCCTTCGGCTGGAAAGCGGACACTCCAACCACTCGACCACTTTAGTCTTAACAAAATTCGTGACATTACGAACCACATTGCACTGATAGATAAATCTTTTTGAGTGATAATGCCGAAAAAACGAATTTTCCCATACATGAGACCTAGCTAGATCGATTTTTCGCCCCCATAAACTCCCGCACTGCAAATTTCATCGAAATCGTTAGAGCCGAGAACGTGAGTACAAACAAACAAACAAATATTGCTCGTTTAATAGAATAGGAAAGGATATTAGTAGGATTAAACTTGATGTTTCCCTTCACCATTAAGAGCTCGTCCACTTCATGCTTTCTGAATGCCAAATGACTGACTTGTTGCTGAAAATGCAAAAAAAATTACCTACTTGTAGGAATTAGCTATAAACCTATATCTACCTAAGTATGTCTATATAGTTGAGGTTGATTGAGCAAACAATCGTCTCCTTTTTTGAAGTCGGTTAAAAGTAACCGTCTTACTGCATGGTCGTAAGAAACCTTCCCCTAAATCCAACGACATTGCGGCACAGATTGTTATCATGAAACCGCGCCCTTTCTAAAAATATTGGCGGGTAGGGCTTGAAGCAGCCTTTCCACTACCTAGCCAGCTGTAGTAGGTACCAGATTACCTAAAGCACTAAGTAATGTAAAACAGTAGTTTATTTTGATCCTCATTAATGGAACTTTTAAAGTAGGTACCTACTCTTATCGATATTAGTACATTTCTCTGTGACAGTAGGTACCTACTAACAGTGGTGCACCACACCCCTACAAAATTACAGCTTTCTTGTAGGTAGGTAGGTACTCATGGTCTCTTAGCAAAACCTTGGACAGACAGACAGACGGACATAATTCCATCCCAAGGCGCGATAGACATTTTCTCAGATCTTTAGGATTTACCTATCCTTTGAAAATATCTAAGGGGTTAGTCAGAGGTAGGTATGTCTAAAATCTTTTTTTATGTAGGTACCTAGGTATCTACCTAAAAGGTCCATGCTTACATTTTGCAGTAGGTAATAAAAAAGCATTCTATAATGTGACAGGTTGTGATGAAATGAGATGGTAAGCTAACAAAAACATTCTCTGAAGCCTTGCTATATTGTTAGGTGAATAAATTATTTCATTCGATGTCCTACAACCCCTTGCGTAGGTACTTTGTGAAGAAGACAAAATGAATGCCGACAAAACGAGAGAGAAAGTGTGTGTATTCTCTTTCCTTTCCTTCTATCTGATTGGCGAGAAAATATAAAGCAAGATCAACGAACTTGGGTTGATAAAGCTAAAACATCTAGACATATAGATAGTAGGCATTTTGGCCCGTCTGGGAAGCTAAGAAAGGACTATTAATAAACCTTAGGTTTATATAAATAAAATAAAAACCTTAGGTTTATATAATCTGTGCTGATACTAAGCTCTGCCCGCTGATTTGCTCACATTACCCAACTGTTCATTTCACAAGGAGGAGGTTCTCAATTCGTCGGAATCTTTTTTTTATGTAAGTTCATCTTACTCTTTGACGACCTCTGTGGAGCAGCGGTTGAAGGCCCGCCTGTGACGCAAGAGGTTGCGGGTTCGATCCCCGCCGTGGGGCAAATGTTAGTATTATCTGCAAATATTTGTCTCTGGTCTGGGTGTTTTATATGTATAATATGTAGGTATGTATTTACAAAAAAAAAGTATATAAGTCCATAACACAAGCTCTGCTTAGCTTGGGGCTACATGATGCTGCGTGAAACATCCAGCATTATTTATTATTTATTACTCGAAGACGCCTGGACAGATTTGGAAAATTCTGATATTGTTTGTTAGGATGTACTTTCCGATTGCTGCCATAAAAATTTGGTGAGGATCTGTCGAGGATCTTCGGAGTTATGAACAGATATGCACCTCGAGGGTGCAGAAAATTGCATAGCTTATAACATTCATTGTCGCTTTTTTTTTACTTTAGCTACTTGTTACTTGTCAAGTAACTAACCAAAACTATAGATGATGAAACAAGACCTCAATAAAGTAAATTAAGAGGAGGAAAGGAAGAAACGCTAAAGCGCCAAAGGGCGATTCGTGGGAAATCAACTTTAAAGTTTCAAGTATACAGTTGATTTCCCACAAATCGCATTTTGGCGCTTAGCGTTTCTTCCTTTCCACTGACGATGTATCCGGGTATTTATCACGTAAAGTACCTTATTATTTTGCCCGACGTTTCGACTGGATCGCACCAGCCGTGGTCGCGAGAAGACAAAATAATAAGGTACTTTACGTGATAAATACCCGGATACATATGTATTTAAAATATGTTCTGCGCAGATAAAAAGGTCGCTAAAGCAGAATCTCAGTAGGGAATTTAACATAATGCCGTCTCTTTTCACTCTCAGTCAATGAAAAGAGATGGCAATAGTTCAATTTCTTTAATGCGATACTGCAATAGCAACCTTTTTAGCTCCGCTGATCGCGAAAGATTAAAAAAGACAAAAGTTTCAAGTCTCACAAACTACGATAGGTTGTAAATTAAAACTTTTCTTCTCCACTAAGCCTAAGATCAGGCAACACTTGGCTTGCTGCCCAACTAAAACATTGTATTTCCTCCTAACATTCAGTATTTACAGTTCTACACATCGAAACTTGTGAATAGGGTGTGGGAACGTGTTTTAGTTAAATCATGCATGGCCTCCTAGGTGTGGGTACAGTTTCAGCTTGAAGTGACGGTACTGAAGTATCTATATTTATTTCGTAGACAAAATCATGTTTTACATAAAGTAATAAAATTCGATAGAAGGTGGGCCCTAATTCAAAATAAACCTAAAACATGTTAATGCTTCCTAAGAACAATTTGTTGTCACTTATCGACCTGCCCATTTTTATGACGGATGGCCAATAGTTCAAAAGTTATCTTCTAACGAACACACAGATACTTTTTCTAAGAATTTTCAGACCTTACCAAAATTCGTTCGATGAATATTTTCGTTTTACTTAGTAGCGTGAGACAGCAATAGCCTCGCTAAATTATTTATTATATTTTTTCATTCATAGACGGTCAAGTGCCAGTTAAGTTCGTTATTCATATTGTTAGGTAAATAGGTATATTACTGGAAATGGCTAATGCATTCAAAAAGTTCTCGTACCGTAACTATTCGTTTAATAGCGCTAAAAAATCTTACTGCTATTTACTTACATAACAATTTCAATTTACTCGGTAACGTGACAAAAACTACCATTACCCTCTAATTGGCTCATTTGTATGGTAACTCGCACAAAACGACGTACGTACCTACCTAACAAAGAAAAGACAAATAGGTTTCGTAGGGACCCGCCTGAACGTAGCCGCACACGGAGCGCAGCCGAGTCGCGGCCAATCGTAGCGCGCTCGTAGACGTCTACGAGTTCCGTAGCGTTCGGTGTCGCAGCGGCATCGACAGGGTGGCGTAGCTCCGACGAGCACGGCACGGGGCTCGGCAGCGGGCACAGAGGAGCAGCGGAGACAGGCGAGGCTACCCTAGGGAGGCACCTGGAGGCGCCAGGCGGATGGAGGATGGTGAAGTAAGGCAGCGCGGGCGGAGCGAGCATGGGGCGCTCGGGTCGGTAGTGCGGTCGGCGCGGCGCGATCGATCCTAGGGCGGCTGTGCGCGGCGACGGCCTCGCTCGCTGCTCAGTCGCGCGCGGACCGGCGTGGGGCGTGCGCGTGCGAGTCGCTCGTGCATGGCACGCCTGACTGGATGCCTCGCGCCCGTGGGGAATGGCTTCGTCCGAGGAAGAGACGACTACGGCGTCGCTCCCTGACGATGTCGAATGCCTCAGTGTCCGAAAATGGTGGTGCTTTCTGCTGTCGTCGATCATCACGTTCCTTGCGGGGCTGTGCGTGGTGCTGGTATGGCGCGCGTGCGCGTTCGTCTGCTGCCACAAGGAGCCCGAGCTGGCCCCCAACGATCCCAAGCAGAAGGAGCAGAAGGCGGCGCGACAGGGCAAACAGGAGTTCGAGGGGACGTTCATGACCGAAGCGAAAGACTGGGCCGGCGAACTCATCTCCGGCCAGACCACCACCGGCCGGATTCTGGTGAGTCTACCTCATCTACTTTGTTTTTCATCAAATATCTCACGAAATCTTTCGCTGTGGTTTTTCCCACTGACTACAATATGGGGTGCTTCAAAAAGGGCGTTTTGCAATTTTTAAAGGATCAGCAGCGTGAGTGTGACTGGTGTCGCAAACGTCCATACGGTAACTGCTTACCATCAGGTGGGCCGTTTGCTTGACTGTAGTAAAAAAAAATCTACATAGCGTTTTATGTGAACCTGACCTCATTTTTCTCTCTCAAATAATCGATGACAAGTATTTGTAGCAGGTAAAACTAAAATAAGAAATTCCCCGAGCTTTTTCAACATTTCATAATCTCGTAATAATCTTAATGTAATTAGGACAATAACATGTTTACAAGTTTCATGATAAACCATTTGACCCTTCATTGTTATCACATGTTTTGATGTAATCTTAGTAGAACAAAACGTCCGACATAAACCTGATAAGTAAAATTAACTTTTGAAGTTCAAAGTTCGATGTTGAACAACTAGTGAAGTACATGTAAGTTCCGTGAATAATAAATCAATGCAATGCAGGTGGACATTGTATCGTTTGTTAGGGTTCCGTAGTCCTGACAAGGAACCCTTATAGTTTCGTCATGTCCGTTTGTCTGACCGTCTGTCAGAGGTTTCGCTAGGAGACCGTTAGTACTAGAAAGCTGTAATTTTAAAGGGGTGTGTTGAGGGGCGTCCATTAATTACGTGAGGTAATTTTTGCGATTTTTCAACCCCCCCTCCCCCCTGGTGAGATGTCATGAGATTTGGCTCGACCCCCTCTCCCTAATCTCACGTGAGATTGAAAATTGAACAATTTCTTGCGGAAAAAAATATTATTATAACGTGATATTTGCCGAGACCCCCCTTCTCCCCCACGTGAGATTGAGTGAGATTTGGCTCGACCCCCTCCCCCCCCTAAATTCAAATTCAAATTAAATTATTTATTCAGATAACAATGATCCAGATTACACAATGTCAATACACACAAAAATTAATTAATATATACCTACACAATAAGCCTCACGTAATTAATGGATGACCAAGTGGTAAACTAATAAAATTTTGGAAAATATTTTTATTTAGGGTAGCTCCCCTACATGTGAAGTGGGGATGATTTTTTTTTTCTACATTCTACATCGTGTAGGGTATCGTTGAATAGGTTTTTCAAAATGAGGGTTGTTAATACTATTATTCGATTTAATGCTCTATTTACGAAATATTAAAAATTTGCAAATTTTAGTTCCAGTAGGGCGTGCCCGTCCCTCTAAAAGCTAAACTGTTGGCTTGAAAAATCTGGTAAAATTCATGATGATAGTGCATTTCACGAACTTTAAAGGAAAATTATAGCGGTTAAGAGAACTTTATTAGTTTAGCAGTAATAGGTAGTCGTTGAACTTGGGTGTTGGATAATTTTGTACCAAATACAAAATCCTTAGAATAAACCCTTTAAAGTGACTAAGATGAAGTAGTTGCTTAGTTGTTGACTAATACTAAGGAACCCTACAATGCGCGTGGCCCGACACGCACTTGGCCGGTTTTATACATTAATTAAATTGAATCGTAACTCATCGCCAGCTATGCTCATCAGACTTTCAAGCTATTTAGATTGTACAAGATATTAATCTGACTTAGCTAATTTCGGTCATTGTTTGATTCCACTACTGGGAGGTTATTTATTTGAGTAATTTTATATATTTATTTCCGTAATTTGTTCAGAGGTTTAACTGTTTAGAAAAAAAAACTAGGCCAGGGTACCTACTTCGTTCATCGTGACTAAAGTTAACTGCCACACATTCTTGTTTTACAAAATAACAAATTAACTGCATTATTGTTAACTAGCGACCCGCCCCGGCTTCGCACGGGTCACATCACACATCACATCAGAAACCTCTAAAATTATCAGTGTTTCTCTACTATATTATGCATGTATTACACATGTAAACCTTCCTCTTGAATCACTCTATCTATTAAAAAAACCGCACCAAAATCCGTTGCGTAGTTTTAAAGATCTAAGCACACATAGGGACAGACAGATGGAAGCTACTTTTTTTATACTACGAGGGGCGTTCAATAAGTAATGAGAATGACATACTTGTAGGGGGTACCTTAACAAAATAATTATTGTTTCTTATAGATCAGGTCAACATAAGAATATTCACAAATAGTTATTTTTTTATCTTACCGGTGTAAGTTGTAAAACGCATTTGTTTGCGACTTGTCGATACGTTTTGATATGAAATGGATAAAATTGAAATGCGTGCGATCATAAAATATTTTTTCTTGAAGCGTTTTACCACCAAACAATTTTTTTTTTAAATACAAGGGACGTTAGGAGAGGGTGCTCCACTATATCCTACAGTGGCTCAGTGGTGAGCAGAGTTTAAATGTGAAAGAACAACGGTCAGAGCTTGGGCCGCCCTTCCACGTCAGTCATTCAGGAAATGGTCAGAAAAGATGAAAATTTTGTTTTGGAAGATTGTCGTGTAATAGTCCGTTTTATAAAACAATAATTGCTGAAGATTAAAAAATGTGAAAAACCCGGAAAAACGACGAGGAAAACTCGTAAAAAAAGTTCTGTTCCACCAGGACAATGCACCGGCGCACAAGTCTGCAGCTTGCCTGCAGTTGCCATGGTAGCAATCCAAGATGCTGGCTGTGATATTCTCGTGAATCTGCTATATTCATCGGACATGACCCCCGGTGATTTTAACATATTTTTGCATTTGAAAAAATATCTGAGAGGCACATTTGACGATGATGAAGAAGTGAAAGCCACCGTAAACGATTTTTAGGTGCCCAAGATTAATTTTTTTTTTAAAGGGAATAGGTACTTGATTCTAGAAAAAAGATAAACTTATTAAATGTATTAACCTAAAAGGTGATTACATCGAAAAATAAAATTGTATTAAACCTAATCATCTCCCATCCCAACCTAGCCATTCTCATTACTTTCTGAACGGCCCTAGTATGTATAATGTATATGTAGTGATAGTGATGATTTAAGTTTTTAGATGACTACAAAAAAATTATTGCTACAAACAATTTGTAAAAGCCATACTAAAAGAAATCTCCTGTGACAGACGTAAGTGAAATTTAGTTGAGGTTTCATGTTTCCCTTTTAAGGTACCTACGAAGCACTGAAGCGAAACAGGCGCATAAATGTAACCCCGTAAATAATCTACGGCCAGAACTTCGGTATCTTTATATTCCACCAAGATCTTTATTTTTCCAGCAACTTCCACGGGCATCTACTAATTTACTAAGCTACTAAGCTTCGGGCCTGAATTCTACTAGATGACAACCGCTTTGGTTTTGGTTCGATCTCTTAAATGTCAGCCATTTGGTGAAATAGTAGAATAGCTTTTCAAAAATTTGTTCTGCCAAAGTTCAAAACCTCACCACAACTGAGTCGTTTGTTATTAGTAGTCATGGAAACAGTCGCTTTAGTTGAGGTTTTGGTTGAGGTTGATAAAAAGTTCGGTACCAGAATCGACGCCCTGGGAGCTTTCTACCCTCATTACGTCAGATCTCTGATCTATGTAAAATAAATTATAATATATTCAACCGCTATCCAAGTATTTTCAATTTGCAAACTGATTAAGATAATGGAATACAAAAACACCATGAAAATACCATTTCATCTGCTCTAGATTCCCGGCAATGGGCAGGATAGGAGCGTGACGTAATACATTCCCATAGCTACTGGCATTTCAATAACAGCATGTGAAATAGAAACGCAACTCATCTGTTTTAATTTATTAAATTTAAATACCGATTATAATGGTAGATCGTTTTCATGGTGTGTTTTCATTGTCAAACATTGACTTTTACATCTTTTATATGATTAATATTGTGTCAGGAGGCAATATTTTGCTTACACTTAATAAGACATCTGTGAGCCTGGGACATTTGTTTCAACAAATTAATATTTTTGGCCATTTAAAGTTCATTAACCGACTTCGAAAAAAGGAGCAGGTTCTCAGTTCGTCGGAATCTTTTTTTTTTTTTGTGCTTTTTTTATGTATGTTCACCGATTACTCCAAGACGCCTCGACCGATTTCAAAAATTCTTTTTTTGTTTCAAAGGGTACACTTTCCAATTGGTCCTTTTGGTCATCAGGTCAGGATCTGATGATGGGATCTTGGAGAAATCGAGGTAACTCTTCAAATTTTATAGGCACACTTGAAGCGATTAGGGTATTTTTTTTAAAGTTTTATAGGTTATCGGTGACAATGCAATATTATGGTAACATTGAGCTGATCTGATGATGGAGTCAGGAGCTATTCAACGGAACTCAGTAAATAGGCCGATTGAGTTGAAACTCGGCACGTCTGTCAAGTTTCAACTAGAATGTAATAATATGGTCACAACGAGCTGATCTGGGGATGGAGTCAGGAGCTGTTCAACAGAACTCCTCAGTAAATAGTCTGATTGAGTTGAAACTTGGAACTCAGCATGTCGGTCAAGTTCCGACTATAATGTAATAATATGGTGACAGCTAGCTGATCTGATGATGGAGTCAGGACCTGTCCAACGAAACTTCTCAAGGAATAACAGTGGAACATCCATGTTTGGGCTAATTTTAATTAGCTCACCCTTAGCCTTACCCAATAACAGTTTGTATTGAAGTCGGTTTTTTAAAATTTTTAATTTAGCCACTTGTTTTATAACTGTAATAAAACTTACTAAGGTTTAAAATGATTCTATACAACGCCGGGAACGTCAACGGGTCACTGCAGTGACTAAGACAATTTTTAGATGAAGTAGACGAGCCCAGCCCAGCACTTACACAATCCTCTCAGCTTATTCTTATCCATAGGAAAGACATGCCAATACTTGTGAAGTTGACTAAGCCGCGTATTTTCTATTAAGTACAACCATTTCCTTCTTGCTTAGAAGAGTTTTTTTTTGCGTGTTTTAAATGTTGCCATTTTAATTCTTGCGAATTCGAGATTTCGTGAAGAAAAAACAATTTCATCAAAGTGGGAGTATCGCTTCTATGAAAGTTAGCTGTTTTGTTGAAAAACTATAAGTCTATTATTTCTATGCCATGATATCACCCCCTTGGCTTGTTTACGACATGTCTGTCCTTGTGAAGCCTTAGATTACTTTATACCAGGGGAAGTTACGCTGATGGTACTGTTTACTTAGGAAGAACTATTTTTTTAGGTTATGAGGGGTGACTAAACTGTTGTTTACTTTCTTACGGCCAGTTTGAATATTCTATCTATCTGTGGTTTTGCTTGGTACGATATTGTTTAGTATACAAATTCCTTGGATATTTGTCATTACCTCAACCAAAAAAATGTCAATCTACACATAGGTAGTACAATAATGAAACTGGTTGTTAAAACTTTGTAAAGTACGGACTTCTTATTTCGTTCACTAATGTCAATTAGATTTGGCATTAAAATTAACATTAGTAACATTTTGTTAATTTAGTGAAAGTGTCGAGAAACTAATTTTAAGAATGTTAATTTTAGAAATGACACTTCTATATTCTTGCTGTTTCTGTGCTTGCTGTTCAGTATTTTACCTGAAAGAAGTAGGATCATTCGTATTTTATGTTAATTTAGTTAGATACCAACCGGTAAGTTAGATAACAGTTATACAAAACAGTTCCACATAAGTTCTTTCTGTCTGCATTTGATAGCTAAACTCTTGAGGAAGGTTATAGGCTTTTCACCATCATCATCATAACCATATACCTACCATCACTACGGGGGCTACGCCGCGAGGGCGCTGCTAGTAATAATAAGATGCCTTCCAATTTTTATTCGTCGTATACGATAACTGGGTAGGTACATAAAAAATCATTGGTGTGAGAAAGAACGAGTGACGTCACATGCTGGGACACCCTACCCTTCGTATATGCACATAGGTATTGTAAGACATTCATACATTGTGCGAATTATTTTCCATACGAAATTGAAAACATTTCCATTCCTACTTACATGTTCGCATATTTGTGCTACATACGCACAAATATGCGAACAGTGACCGACAATAAGACGTACACAACAAACAAGTAGGTACATTCATTTGCTAAAAAGGACCTGTTTAGTCTAGCTATAGGGAACTGATTGGTAAACCTATTTTAATGATTTTAATAAAGATTGCGAAAGATAAAAACAACGAGCCAACTGAAAAACTAAGATATTTTAAATAATGTAAAAAAAAATAATATGAAATTATACGACTATTGTATTAAGAGGTTAAAAGAGCGCTGTTGTTTGATACCCTATCGCTGTTTTCGTTTAGTTTTGTTTTAGAATAGTTCGAGTATCGATTATACTATCGCTGTTTTCCAACACCCGGGCCTCTGACTAAGATCTCTCATTAAAAATTCAAAGTTCTACTGCAGGTAGGAGGTACTTTAATTTATTGAAACACCAACTCAAGACCGCTCCCAAATCCCTAAGGCAATTATACCGTGACAAACTTAAGATTAGAAAGAAAATCCATTTGCCGAACGGGGTCACCTATCAATGTCCGATTTGTGTCGTTCATCGGATGATGGCTCGATTGATTGGATTGCATTCCGATAATCATTGATTAATCTTAAAATTACTGGAATTGGGAGCTTTTTAAAAATATTTTTTAATCTGGCCGTGTTTTTTTTTTCAATACGACGTATTTCGTATAGTGCCAGCGTTGAGTAAATCAATCAGGATGTAGTGTGAGCAAAATTTAGAACACTTTAGTGTGTGTTTATGCTTCATATTGAGCTATAAATCCAAACCATGACAGAGGCCTTCGAGCTCCATCAACACAGTCGAAATCCAGCCATAAATTATGCCATTTCACACCCACACTAAGTAAACGATGAATTCTACGTAGGCGACAACATTTCCAACAAATGCTGATTTTATTCTGAATGCTTTGCACACCAAATTGCCTTAACACTTGTTTTATAGTCAAATTGTATTTTTTTTATTTTTTGGAATTGGTTGCTCATACGAACTGAAATTTTTAAAGACATCAGTCATTCCGCACGCAGTCCGCGTGGCTCATGCTAAAGCTTTGTGTACACTCACGTGGCGTACGCTTCGCAAAGTGCGTAAGTTAGAGTTTAGTCCGTGTCGATACGTGTGTGACGATGTGAACAGTACCTACTGTTTGTTCTATAAAGTTTTTTTATATCTGTTCTATCAAGAGAAGCGTTACTGGGTTGCGACACAATAAAATACTGATCCCGGTATCTCTTATCTTTCAAAGTGTTATTTTGTCCCAAATAATTATTATTTGTTTTTCTATTTGGTTCAAAGCGAGTAACTTTAATCTTGGCAAATATAGTTCGTCATACCTACATAAATAATGCCAGAGCGTTGATCGATATAAACTAAACTACGATATTGTGATTTATCATTTTCGCACTTAAGAGTAGGCCTGCTGCAGCCAGTGAATCAGATGATTCATATATTTGTCGTTAAGAGGAGTCATGCACTAATCCAATCATTTAGCGCCGCGTCCGAAAATCTCCGTTCTAACCAAAGTATGAATCACGCGCATAGTATGACATAATGCCAAAGCTAGAATTTCCTAGTAAATCCAACTAAATAAAATGTGGTAATTGGTGAGAATGTTTCTGTAACTGTCTCTCTAAAATCACACAGCATTGTACGATCAGAATGATACTTAGTTCACGTCATGTAAAAAGAACGCTGGAAGACAGTGGAGGGGTGTGTTTTATCTCATGTTTGCGAATAGGTAACCCATGCGCAAACAAGGGACAAAACACACCCCGTCCACTTTCTGCCAGCGTTCTTTTTACGTGACACGAACTATACGTCACCAGAAATGCTGAATCTAAGAGATTCGAAGCTCAAAAACGGCCTTGTTTTGAGCTTCGAACCTAGGACCTTTAAGGTATCATCCCATACACCTCCAACTACCTCTAAACAAATAAGCTTCTGTTAATTTCCCAATCAATTTACAATTGTCCCGGTAATTAAAATTAATTGTTAGGGTTGTGTGTGATATTGATGATTAATTAATGAACTGATCATTAATTATAGCTGCCGTCTTCATTCTCATACTACTAATAGAGTCAATAAATGAATCATCATCATCATCTCTCTACCCTTATCCCACTAGGTGGGGTCAATAAGTAAATCAATTATAAACAATGCTGGGCATTTCCCACAGCATCATCTACCCCAAAGTAAGCAGAGCTTGTGTTATGGGAACCACATGACTGATATACTACTTAAGTACGTTTTTTTGTAAATACATACATTATTATAGATGGAAAACACCCAAACCTGAGGCAAATATTTGCAGATCATACAAACATTGTCCCGCGGCGGGGAACGAACCCCTCATGCGTCTCAGGCGGGCCTTCACCCACTGCGCCACAAAGGTCGTCAATACAATAGAGTCACCAACGTTTCTACTGTGTTTCAACACCTATGGTCGCCTGTAGACTGGACTGTATACCCTCACTTAATCTTCAGAATTGTATTTTACTGAGACGCCAAATAATATTGAACGCATGAAGATCTTGCTTGGGCGAAGAACAAGGAAAGACGAGAACAACATTTAGTACCTAAATTATTAAAATACTTAAGCCCAAAAACATCCTGAACAGCCCATGCGCGCCAGCACACACCACGATTTCCATTTTTGAATAAACACGGTTCTGAATTTTGAACTTAAATCACACAAAATTTATGGATCACTTTAGCAATTACCAGTGAAATATAGGACTTGTGCTGATAGACGTCGGTTCCCAATTACATTGAACTTTGAACGCATCAATGGTGTAACGAAAGGGAGCGCACATCGATAATGCTAACTGGGTCACGGCTTCGCGTGCTCGCGAGTAATCGCATTACCTTTACTCCCTGTTCCAGTGAGCGGTTACAGTAACTGCTTAAAAAGTACTGATAAAAGTCGATACATTTTTGTTTTACTAATTAACCCATAGCCACCCATAGCTTTCTAATAGGGCTAAAACCTGACCATAGCTTTTTAATAGCTATGGGCTTAAAACCTGTCACGTAGGAATGCTGTCTTATGAAAAGTACCAAAAATGTATGTGAACTCATCTCTAATACTAATACTCCCTTAACGCCCTTGATGCCTTGATTGCCTTATGGTAAGCGTCCACAGGCCCGCATCGCACGCAGCGGACGGATCGCATCAAGCGGATTATCCGTGTAATGCGATGCGTACGATGCAAACAGGTGGACGCACTTATATGAGTTTCTATACAAATAATACTACGATCCGTTGCGTGCGATGCGTCCGAAGCGTACGATACCGACATGTGGACGCTTACCGTTAGCAGCGCTGTGGCGGCGCTGCACGGGCGGCGCCGAAGATCCGAATGGTACCCTTATAAATCCCTACAAAGGATTTTACATGTCAAAGATCTGAGAGAATATCTACCGCGACTAGGAGGCCCCGTGCCGTTTTCATCCAAGTATTTCCTCTTTGGCTAAATAATCATCCACAAATACCAAGGTTATTTCCCGGGGTAGGCAGAGGTCACGGATTTCCACTTCTACGATCCTGACACACATCTTTCTTCTCATTCACTTTCATTACATTCTTTATGTAAGCTCGTTGGTTTAGGGTACTTTGACCTGACCCTTTTCCAAATTGTCACCAATTTATTCCAAGTATGTTCGTCTATTTTTGTGTTGTAAAGCTGTGATTGACGCTTTGATTAAATATTATAAAAAAAATTTTAGTTCATGGCGCATTCTTTTTGCCGGTCATTTGAATAAAACTTGGCGAATGCCCTCTTTAGCCAACATGTTCGGGTTTAAAAAGTTCGTTCCATTTTCAAATTACTTTGCTCTTGTTGTGCTGGACACTTTCTGACCAACTTTCTGACCCAGTAGGTACTGCAAGAATGTGCAAGAACGATTTATCTCAAAGAAGGTTGTGTATATGGTCGTATATCGTAGCATGTTTGAGAAAAATCCTTTCCAGGTCATAAACTAATGTAGTCAGCCTCACACAATACAGTACACCTACTATTTGAGTTGATAAAATCATACGGCTACATTTGTACACACATACATATTACTCGTACAATAGGTAATGTTTTACTTTGTTTAAATCATAAACAAAGAAAAAAAAATTGTGCAAAGTTGTATTTTAATAATGACCTGACATTTGGATACACTTGATGTCCTTGTAAGGATATCAACTCTCAGGTACTTTTTTGCACTTTTTGTCTATTTGTGCAGTTCTTGGAAGCATGAGTAGGTATTCGTTTGATTTTAATTCTTTTTTTGATGTTTGTGGTTTAATAGTGTTGTACCTACACTTTTTAATTCATGTTGGTCTCTAGATAGTAAAGTACCTTTTTTATAAGCAGTAAATATCCAACTAAAGTGAGTATATTGGAAGAAAGTACAGTGGGTATATTGATTTACGATCCCATAAGGTTTGCCTGTTATAGTCAAAAAAATATTACCTAACTACTAAAATATTAAAAGAAACTCTTTAGATTCTTAGATTAGATTATTTAGGTTGATCGCACGTTAAATTGTCAGTCCCGGTTTTTAAATCGTTAAGCCATGACGGAGGC
Source organism: Camptogramma bilineatum (assembly GCA_958496255.1). Lineage (NCBI taxonomy): Eukaryota > Metazoa > Arthropoda > Insecta > Lepidoptera > Geometridae > Camptogramma > Camptogramma bilineatum. The sequence continues at coordinate 13,790,542 of OY292458.1, read as the reverse complement.
CTTCAGGCGGCCTAAAAACTCCGTGATCAGAGTTAGCCACTAGCTCATACGAACTTACAAACATACTTCATTATAAGGTAGGTGAAGCACCTAGGTAAACATTAAAAGTGATTAGTGGTGTTAATAAGTTATTCTGACCACCACTGGCCACACGTTGCGTGCGATGCCGACCTTGGAACCTTTTCTATTTACTTATAAATGAAAGTTCAATTAAAACTAATATGATTAAGTAATCGTGAAAATATGCTTTCAGCTTTACAAGCCGATTTTTTTTTGTTTCAAACAAGTATGTTAGGTATTATAAAGTTTACTTACGTTCAAATCTTCTTTAAAAGAACAATATCTGGGTGACCGAGCTATGCTCGGGTGCAAATAGAGAAAAATTAAAAAGAAAAAAAACTTACTGAAAATAAGCTTTCACTGGCTGAGATTCGAACCCGAAGCATTCGGCTGAAAGGAGGACACCCCATCCACTTTGGTCTCAACAAATTTTGTGAAATTACGAACCACATTACACTGGTAAATTATTTTGCGTGAAAATGCCGAGAAAACGAATTTTCCCAGATATGAGACCTACTCGTAGCTAGATCGATTTTTCGCCCCCTTAAACCCGCATACCGCAAATTTCATCGAAATCGTTAGAGCCATTCTCGAGAACGTGAGTACAGATAAACAAACAAACAAATGTTGCTCGTTTTAAAATAGGATAACTTGGTTTATTCCATCATCATGTTTGGTAGGTACTTGGTATACTGGGTATACCTACATAAAGACTACGGCTATATCATATGCTTTTGAATAATACGTAAAATTAGATATGGACGTCTCGTACAGAATTCACTTCTGCAAAATGTTAGCATGTACCAAATAATTAGTACCTATGTATTTCGGACATACCTCTGACTAACCCCTTAAACGTCTTCAAGGTATTCAAAAATGACTAACTAAAGATCTGAAAGAATATGTCTACCGCACCTTGGGAGTACAGTCGTGATCATAATTCATTTCATTAGATACATTACGTTAATTTAAGTTAAGTTAAGTTAATTATGAATAGTATCTAACATAAATTAAGTTTTCTAAACACTCAACCGTTCTCAAAATCCGTCGCTTAATAGCTCTTCAAAGGCTTTTAAATGTCATCAAATTCAACTCTTTACGGTCCCAAAATTCTATTTTCACCCTCTTTTAACATGAAAAATGCATCAGTGCCGTCACACACAGCCAACTGTGACCTATAAAACTTTCATGGCAGTCTCGTGGCGGAGGTACTATAGAAAACTAGGGGAATGTTCGTGGCTTCGTTTGTTTGAAGTTTTCTATACATTATGATATAAAATATAAAAATACTAGCTGCTGCCCACGGCTTCGCTCGCGTGGTACCCGGATAAAAAGTAGCCTATGTTACTCTCCAGCCCTCCAACTATCTCCACACAAAAAATCACGTCAATCCGTCGCTCTGTTTTGACGTGAAAGCAGGACAAATAAACAAACAAATAAACACACTTTCACATTTATAATATGGGTAATAAGATGTCATGATCATTATGAATACATTTATTCACTTATTAAGAATTTAAGATGAATGAGAACCTCCTCCTTTTTTTGAAGTCGGTTAAAAATACGGTAAGAAGTTAGCAGCCGTCTGTGCTATAGGAAGCTTAGTAGTCTAATATGAATAACAGGGGATATTTAAATATCTTACACTACCAACAAAATGTATTAGATTTCTAACTAGTTGAGTCAATATGGCGCGGGCCAGATAGAAAAGACGTAAGACGCAGACGGGGCGCAGACATTTGTCTTTATTTGTCTTCGTCATTCGCGACGCAAAACATACAGAAGAGACGAGGCGCCTCTTCTGTATGTTTTGCTATCTATAAATTTTGTATGAAAGGGACGCGGAAGAGACAAATGTCCGTGCCTCGTCTGCGTCTAAGGCGCGGGCCAGACAGAAGAGACGGACGAGGACGCGTTGGCGGACAGGGCGCCAGTGAACAGTGTTGCGTCCGCGCCCCGTCTCTTCTGTATGTTTTGCGTCGCGACGCTTCTATACATTTTGAATGAAAGGGACGCGGAAGAGACAAATGTCCGCACCCCGTCTGCGTCTTACGTCTTTTCTGTGTGTCCCGCGCCTAAGGATCGTTGTGACGATATATAGATAGCTCAACTGATCCACGCCACTGCCATCACGTAGAAACTCTCTATTAAAAAAATTAAAGTACTTAATAGTAGGTTTAGGAGGTAAACTGATCCAATTAAATAAATAAATAAAAAAAAAAAATACTGGACATTTCACACAGCGCCATCTAGCCCCAAACTAAGCAAAGCTATGGGAACCAGATTACTGATAGAATACTTATATATTTGTAAATACATACTTATTATATTTTATAACACCCAGACACAGAACAAACATCTATGTTTATCCCACAAATGTTGGTCCTGGATGGGAATCGAACCCACGACCTACAGCGCAGAAGAACATAAAGGTTCAACATAATAAGTTTGTTACGGAGGTTTTAGGACGCCTAAAGGCTTCCGTTATGGCTTATAACTTTATAGCCAGGTCCGACATTTTTACGTATACTCCGGAACACGGACGTGCTCTGTTTTTATTGCCAGTAGTCACCCGTCCATCTTATGAGCGTACAGAACGTTTCTTTCCTTCGACGATTTATCAAGTCAGCTTCCGTATACCTTAGGTTCTTTGAAATACATTACCATTGTATTTTAAGGAAGGAAAACTCTTAAACATTTTTGGAGTAATAAATAAACTTACTTCAACTCGGATTTTGGTTATTTGATGAGAATTGATGTTTGTTACTCTTTCACGCACAAACAGCTGAACGGATTTTGATGAACTTTACTAACATATATAACATAAACATAAAAACATCATGAGCTATAATTTTTTAAGATAATGCTATAAAGACTAAGTCGACGAGTGCTTCTATTAGTAGTAGTAGTATTATTATAGTATTTAATTTATTTAGGAGGATCTCATCGTCCGAGTGATAGGAAAGTTAACTGATAACCCGAAAAGTCTGCACGTGTTATGGGGTAGGTATTTTTTTTGCAAGTATGGGGATTCTCTTCAAAACCCTGGGGGATAACCTTTAAAACTGCTTATATTGAAAAACAAAAATGGAATTCGATCCGCCAAAGCGTTAGTTCAAAGTGTATCATTCATTACGGAGTCATTACTTTGGACGGCTTTTGGAATGAAGCCTATACTTAGGTTATATTAGTATTTATAAGTATTAAGCTTGGCGCAAACGGGCCACCGACCATAGCCACAAAACGCCAGCGACAGCGAATTTTCATATATTTCGTAGCAGTAGCGAGTGGCCGCCGCCGGCTACACGTGTGCGGCGCGTCTATACAAAACATATGAAAACTACATGAAAGGTCGGTGGCGGCGTTTTGTGGCGCGTTTGCGGCCGAGCTTAGTTAGTGACAAAATAATCAAGATATCGTCATCTATTTGCATCAAAAATGTAGATTTCCACCCGTGAAAGAAATTTTGAAATCAGATGAGTCATTCAGGAGATTACCTCCAACATCCGAACTTACAAACTTTACCTCTTTTAGTAGAAAAAATAAACATATACAAGCGGTGCACTAAAAAGTAAGTACTAACACTAAAAATAACTTTATTGTTATTCTATTTTTACTCTCTCAGTACATGTAAAATGCATAGGAGCTTCTACATTGACCTATAAAACTTTCAGCCTTCGTACACAAATGAAATATAGCGCGGAACTTTGAAAAGGCATATTTGGATCGTCTGGCTAGATTGACCTTTCGATGTATGATATTTCAGACTGACTAAGGCATGATATACAGTTATTGCATACTGTAATAATGTCAGAAATACAGCGTAAGTTTTTGTTCAGATTAATGCAGGCTTCCGCGTAATCCAAACCCATAAATCTTCACTCAAAAATGATATTACGAGTATAGCAAAAATTTGCATTTCTGCTTTTTATGCAATTTGTAAAAATCGCGCTGAATATTTCGAATAAAGTAATTTATACTATAGTGGTTATTAATCCGTTACCTCGGTCGCATCATCATCACAAGGCCTAGACAAGTCACTGTAATACAAAGTCTAAGGAGGATCGCTTGTATCAATGCGGGTTCGAATCCCGTCGGAACCGAAAATTTTGATAATACCTTTCAATTTCAGGATAAAGTTTCAAAATGTGCCGCTTTATACATTTATAATGAACTGTACCAGCGGGGCTAAAAAGGCCGTTATAGCAGAATCATAGTGAGATTCGTATTATGATCTAACTAAAGTGTCAATTAGAATTTCTCTTTGTTTTCGTAAAACATTAGCTGAACCACTTCAGCAATTCCTCTACCTTTTGCGGCTATTTTACGATTCTCCACAAAACGGTCAAAAAGATGAATTGACGATACGAATCACTAGACCAATCCTATGATGAATTGTCAATTTTGTGATTTCTAATACGAATCATACTGTGAATCATATAATATCCTGTTCATCCAAAGGTTACCTGAAAGAGATCGCTTTCAGCGATAAGGGCGCCCCACCACACTTGTACCACTGTTTAAAATAATGGTTCTTTTTCCTATCTATTTTTATTTTTGTGTTTCTTTTTATGGTGTACTACAATAAAGTTATATTCTATTTTATTCTATCATATTATGATTCTGCTATAACGGTCTTTTTAGCGCCGCAGTACTCGCATTTGATGTCAGAGATATGATCGTAGCAATCCCATCGGGGTCGCCTAAGATATAGGTTTCGGTCTATTCTTGCAACATATCGTCCGTGATCGATACAAAGCATCTGTGCCTGAAACCAATGCTTTATCCATAAGTGAGACAAGAATTTTAAACATGCTATAAAATTCTAAAGCCAAATCCGTTATTGTGAATTCAAACGTGATGTAAAGAATTGAGTACTTACTTATCCTTACGTGATTCTCGTTTATAGATCTTAATGTTTCACCCAAAAGTGATTCAGTTTCAGTATTTAAAAAGCGGGATTAAAAAGGCCGTTATAGCAGAATCATAATAGAAATTGCACTATATGCCGTCTCTTTTCATAGACCGAGAGCGACAAGGTATAAAGGCCTTTTAAGCCCTGAAGTTCGTATATGGAATATCTTATGTTGTTTCATGAGTCATTTGGATTTAAAGGTATTCTGGAATTTAATTTATTTTAATATTTCTGTAACACACACAATAAAGATCGGCGCAAACAGGCCACCGACCACAGTCACAAAACGCGGGTGACAGCGACTTTTCATATATTTCGTAGCTGTAGCGAGTGGCTGCCACCACACGTGTGCGGCGCGTCTATACAAAACTTATGAAAACTCCAGGAAATAGGTCGGTAGTGACGTTTTGTGGTGGTGTTTTGTGGCTCGTCCAGGCTAAGTTTACTAGTTTTTGAAGCTTGCAATTATTCTCCTTTATGTATAGATATAACCATAACTTTTTAGCTTCATCTTTCACGTTAATAAAAAGTATGCTTTGTATTCAAATGAATGAAATAAAAGCTTTAAAATGCAACGTGTGGTGAAACGAGGCAATTTTATATAAAGAACTGTATAATTGACCTTTTAAAATATTTTTAACATCACCGCTGACCTATTTCAATACTTAATGTAAATGACAGACGAAAATGAGACTGGGACCACTCGAACACCATTCTGAGGTTGGATGGCCCTTCGAATCTGAATTTCGCTTATTATAGATCATTTTAATCTTGCCTTAAATAAAACTGTTTCGCATTGCATTGAAGTCCTTTGATCATTCTAATAAGCGAAGTAACAACTTGCAAATGTTAACATGCGCCAATTACGTTTAGACGTGATGATAAACCACGACTTTGGAATTACAAAGGATCTAAAAATTAAATACTTGAAAAAAGTCACATCGTTACGTCCCAAGGCTAAAGTGGCAACTTTTTATTTTATGTTTCAATTATGTTTCATAATTATGCTTCATAAAGCGCACCACACACACAGCAGATACTACCTCGTGTGTTCATAAGTCTTGAGACACAGTAAAACTAAAATAATTTTGGAGCTAAGTTGAGTATTCATTTATTGGATATTACAATTAAAACTACTGACATCTAGATCTGTATTTAAAAATAAATCATTCAAAATGGCCGCCTTTGCATTCAATGCAGGCCTTCAAACGCGTGCGCCATTCATCTATGGCGGCACGAATCTTTTCAATGGGAATCCGTTTCGATTCTTTAATAAGGGCTCGCTTGAGAGAATCCAGGTTTGGGTGAGACTTTCTGCATGCCCTCAGCTCCAATTCCGTCCATAAAGAATAATCCAAAGGATTCAAGTCAGGGCTTGACGAGGGCCAATCTTCGCTCCGAATGAAGCTTGGCAAATTGGCCTCCAGCCAACGTTGGGTAGTCTTAGCTTTATGGGAGGGAGCAGAGTCCTGTTGGAAAACCCAGTATTTTCCAGCGAATAGCGTATCATTTAATGGTTTAACCACCGCTTCCAATATGTCGGTTTGGTAATTTTGTGCCTTCACCTTGACGCCTTGCTGGCAAAAATGAAGCGAAGTGACCCCCTCGTAGGAAACACCCCACCAAACCATCACACTTGCTGGATGATGAGTACGCTGGACATTGCGTACAGATGGCTGGACGTCCTTTGAACTTCTGGCGTAAACCTTATTGTTCTGCCGGTTAAACTTTTCTTCCACCGTGAAGATCTTTTCATCGGTAAACAGGATATTTTTTGGATCGTGTCTCTTCAATAGGTTCCGACATCGTTCCAGTCGCAATTTACGAAGACGCTCGTTTAAATAATGCACTTTCCTTCGACTGTAGGCCTTTAGTTTAAGATCATATTTAAGTATCCTGTTCACCGATATTCGCGAAATGTTGGTCTGCAGAGCTAATTTCTTTTGAGTCCGGCAAGGGTTGCGACGAATTCGCTCTCTGATTACTTTGATGTTGGCGGGCGTCCTTACAGACCGCGGGCGGCCACATCTTCCACGGTCTTTTACAGAGCCGGTCTCCTTGTACCTCTTTATGGTATAATACACAAAGTTCCGACTACACCCCAAACTTTGGATTTCACTAAAAACTTGCTTTGGTTTTTTTCCTGCTTGAAACAGTGAAATTACAGTCGCACGCAAAACTTTTGTTGGCGCCATTTTCACGGAGAATGAAACAAATATTCAAATGTATATTTTTTTTGATTCAAAACATTCGAAATTTAAAATTTTAAAAGTATAAAAAAGGTTGCATGAATTACTTTCTTTTTAAATTAATTAAATAAGTTCGTCTCAAAACTTATGAACACACGAGGTATATCTTGTGAAATATAAATCTTGACAGATCGCACCAAATATATTTTGTAATTAATATTCGCTGTGTGTGGTCCTCCGTAGAATTTGTATGGGCTTCTTTCTGGGCATCTTTGTATGGGATCTCAAGATTATATTTCATAAGATATATTATCTGCTGTGTGTGTGATGGGCCTTAATGTTTCTTTTGCTTTTTTGATAGTTCTCTATAAAATAGGGCAAAATGGATTCTATAAAGAACTGTAAGAAAAGGTGTTTTGTGATATGTTTCATAAATAAAGCATAATTTATGAAACACCAAAAGTGGCCACCCGATCCACATTTTTCTTTCTAAAACTTTCGCGATCACAACTCATACTTTTAAATACTTTGGCATAGTATTTTTACCGTGCAAAAACCGTGGTCGCGGGCGAACACGAGCTCCGCCCGCGACCACGAAACGTCGAGAAATAATACGAAAAAGGCGAATTCCGCGGTAAAATCCTGCGCCAAAGTATTTAAAAGTATGCAAACATTTGTCCTGCCATCAGAATTAATTACAGGCTAGGTCGTCAAAATGCTTCATGATCACAAATAAAGTTTATATTAATTCAAGATAACATCGCATGTTTTTACGCACATATAATTCAGAAAAACTTGATGGTACCTAGTACTAAAAAGAGCCTTAAGTTTTCATATTTTCTTAATAATTATTAAAAGCAAGTGCTATAATTATAAAGAGATTCATGTTTGAGTTTGGGTGTATAGGATGATCTCTAGACTAGCAGTGACCTATTCGAAAAAATCTATCACCATTTGACTGATAGGTTTTTTCCCAGATATACACAATGATGTATAACATCAAACATATATTATAATGCGTTAACCTGGCCGAAATGCGCTACTTAAAATGATTACTGTGCAACGATTTGCCCGCTAGACAAACTCAGACGACACCATGTCTACGCAAGATAATGAAAGCTCTTATTAATATTGCTGAACAATCATTAAAAAGGTGTTTCAAAGTTGAACGTTCATTGCAGACTATTGAACCTTGACTTTGAGTCGTCTTCACGCGGTTTTGTAAACATCAATTACATTAACATGAACCAGCATGTCTGAGTATGGTGTTCTATTCAGAACATCTGTTTATACTAGATCCATAAACTAATCAAATTACAACTGACTTTCTAACCTTTATGGTTCATTCATGTGGCTGTACTCTGATTCAAAGACTTTTAAACGTCATAAAAGTATCAGGCTCACGACTATATACTCCAGGCATGATAGGTATATCCCGGGGACGGTAAAATTCTACCCAGTTCTATAAGAATTTCCAAACGTGAGCTTGCTACACACCCACACCCACATCTTAAATTCAACCATTCAACTCGAAATTCAGATTCAACAGAAAATGAAGAATTTGTTTTTTACATCGGATTAAAAGATGGGCAGCTAAACTGAAATACATTTAAAACATGATTGAAAATATGCAGTGCAAATGTCGAATCAGATAATAATTCGATTAGTGCGAAGAATTTGAGTGTTGTAACTTTTGTGATAGATTTAAAATGATTGGTAAATAAACTACTAAAACATGTTGAGTGCTATGTGCACATAACGAACTTGTGCATAGCTACGGCCTCTTCAGTCAACGCCGAGGCGTGCGTGGCAGTAGACGAGCTAAGTCAGTTAAAGGTAAGCGTCCACTTGTCGGTATCGTACGCTTCGGACGCATCGCACGCAACGGATCGTAGTATTATTTGTATAGAAACTCATATAAGTGCGTCCACCTGTCCGCATCGTACGCATCGCATTACACAGATAATCCGCTTGATGCGATCCGTCCGCTGCGTGCGATGCGGGCCTGTGGACGCTTACCATAAGAGGCTGTTATGCTTCAAAGCTTGTGGTTTTTCATCCCTCGTAAGCCATTCTTGAACCAATCAATCAATAGCTCCCTGCCATCAAACACACCCCTAATCCGGAGTAAAGGGGGTAAGCCAAGATTGTAAAGCAAGCGTATCTCAAACACATTACACGGGATAATCTAGCTACTGAAGTTCAGTATGTTCGAGTTGTATAATACGGTGCTTTATGTCTACGCTAATATTATAATACTCGTACATTTGTAAGTTTAGATGTAGGAGGTAACACGAAACTACTAATCCGATTTTAAAAATTCTTTATCGAATCAAAAGCTGCATATACAAATACATTAGGTACCATTTTCTACAAACATGAACAGTTGAGCGCTTCCGTGCTTCGGAGGGCGCGTTAAATTAATCGGTCCTGGCTTTTAAGTCGTGAAGCCATGACAGAAGCCTTTAGGTGACTAAAGGTGAACGGATACCTATCGGAGCCGAACGCGCCGAACGAATCGACCGAAACGAATTTTAGAATTATTTATATGAAATCGCTTGACACCTCGCACACTTACCAGATTCGGACGATTCAACGCGGGCAGGTGTGCGAGGCTTCATACGATTTTATCGGCGCGTTCGGCTCCGCTGTTATGTGCGTTCCTTTAAAACTCCGTCACCAGAGTTGGCCACTAGCTCCTACGAACTTAGACAAAGTTTGTAGAAACTCTTTTCTATTCTCTGCAAACGTATCTAATATTTTGCTACGGTACGGTATTCAATATTTACAAGGCTTCATATTAGGATGGTAGTTTCAGCTCACCGATCTCAAATCAATATCGGGGACCATCAAACACACTCACCGCTAGAAGCCATAAAACGATACTGAACCACAGAACCTTTGTACAGTCAGCTCTATGTGGACTAGTTTTAGAGTTTTATTACCTATCTTTTAGATGCCATCAAAAGATGTGCTAAAAATGAAGTTGAATTTTGTTTTCGCTCAAAGTGGATATTGGATATTGGTGAATGTAGGTATTTTACATTATTGAATTTTCTGAAGATAGGATGTCAGTCTTGCCTTGGGAACTGAAACAGTCGAAAGTTTCGTTTTATGAAACTACCATGTTACTTCACAATGTGTATTATTCTATCGTGAAAGATAACTAATAGGGTATTACACCCTTTCAAATTGTATTTTAAATGAATCCAAGAGTGTTAATAAACCACTCTAATTCATATATTTTTTTTAAAAACCGATTATTGCCAAAAAAAAAAATACTTTTAATCTATCGTGTTAAATTTTCGCGCGAAAATGCTATCCGCCACGCTGCCCAGCACTGGACGTCACTATGACGTCACGTGACGTGTAAAAAACTTGAAAAATTTCAAAATCCCATACAAACAATACATTGACTGGCCTCTTAGCTCCGTTGGTAGTAGCTCTGCCTTCTGCGCTGTAGGTCGTGGGTTCGATTCCCATCCAGGACAAACATTTGTGTGATGAACATAGATGTTTGTTCTGTGTCTGTTATAAAGTATTATAAGTATGTATTTACAAAAAAAAAAGTATATAAGTATTCTATCTTAATATTTATTAAAAAAAAAAACATGCATGAGCGGTGACGTTGACTGTACGGGTACACGTAAACTCATTACGCATTCCAGTTGCTCGCGAGAGCTTATTCTATAGGACAGAGTTGTGATAATTTATTAGTAGGGACGAGGGAGCATTATGTGACACGCGTGCATTTTTAACGCGCTTTTATGAGCTTTATAAATCACGTTAGCTTCATCTTTGCCGTCTACTCTGATTATTCTACAGATTATTCCGATCAGGAAATATGAAAAGATTTACTGAAAATTTTATTTAAGTACATAAATAATAATAATCATTCCTGAAACAAAAAACCGTTTTTCTGCTGTTATTGGTCACATTATCTATAATATATCTTACTAGCTGCTGCCCGCGGCTTCGCTCGCGTGGTACCCGGATAAAAAGTAGCCTATGTTACTCTCCAGCCCTCCAACTCCAACTATCTCCACACAAAAAATCACGTCAATCCGTCGCTCTGTTTTGACGTGAAAGCAGGACAAATAAACACATTTATAATATGGGTACGGATTAAACATATTTCTATAATTTCTGTGACGAAGTACATGTTCACATTATCTGATAGTTCTGGATCTGGATGATGCGATGCCATTGAAGTTTCTGCTAGTCCATGGTTCTGATGCCCACGACACAAAGAATGCTTTTATGTAAGAGACTGATTCCACATTAAGGTTATTTCTGTATATTATGTCCCTATCTTCGATCATATACCTGTCGTCCCTATATGATACTTAGCTTTTATTTAGCTTAGTTGTTATTTATATCAACGTAATATTTATCTTATATGCCATACTTATAATCGCCTCTCAACTTGAACACTGGTTAAACAATGCTCAAGACTCGCCCTGTCACTATTTGTCACTATCTAACAAAAAAGACGGCAATAGTTTAAACGGTGTTTCAACTTTGACAGAAGTTGGAAGGAGTTTACTGTAGAGCGGTGAATTTATAAAATGTATATCTTCTAGCTGTTTTTCCGATAATCGGCCACAGTTATTGGCGAACAAGTGACCCATTTAACCACTTCCAGTCTAATTGGTTGCCGTGACAGCTTCGTGTTTGATGAATTGTACAGGAATACAACAAGCAAACTTAGGACAGCTATGATATATTTTTTCCCACGATATTATTGTATTTTTGAAGTAAAATTTCATTACGCACGCTTGCACTATGGCTGATCTTATGTCCTGCTCAGATAATGCCGTAGATGTGGCTACATACTGGTCAAAGTCCCTATAGGTTGTAACAACGACACGAAAGAAGAAGAAGAACGCACGCTTGACTTGAGGAGTAAGCCGGTGAACGCGCGACGAGAGCGTTACGAAAAGTGTGATTGGGCGAGGCGAACGGAAGTTTGTATTAGAAAAATTACGTTTTATAGACCTTAGTTTACAGAAACTACTGTTTTACTTTACAAAACACTTTAGAACCCGTTCACTAAGGATCGTTGCGTACGATCTACAGATAGCTTAACTCATCCAAGTCACTGCCAGTCGGAAACGTGTCTAAAACTCTGTCAGTAGTACCCACTAAATTGCAATGTTGACACACTTGACTGTTGATTTATGCCTCTCTTCAGGCGACTGAAAAGACAGACGATTTTATTTTTAACAGAAATAATCAAATAGAATTCTTACAACATCACAACACATTGGGGTAAAAACTTTGCATGAATATAACCTTTGCAGTAGACGTCTGCTACGAGTGTAGCGTTTTCGTAGCAGGTGCAACAACTGTGTAGCAGTGTGTCTACGTGCGTAGCAAGCAAAGTAAACCATGATAGTCGAGTTTAAAATTAAAACTTGAAATCCATTGTACTGAATTGTTTGAAAGGTGTTTTGATTTCGTTCACACAAGAGCTATAGAGAATGTAATGAGAGTGAATGAGACGAAATATGTGTCATAATCGTAGCAAGTGGAAATCTCTCTGCTTAACCCTATGGGAAAAAGAAGTGATTTTATGAATAGGTAATAGTTTAGTTTTATTTTACTTGCAATGTATTTTTTTCTCTCTGGCTTAATTCAATTAATATTTCCTCAGGTAAGTTGTTCAGCTTACGTTTTATTACCAAGTAGGTTCTGTTTGGGCAAGTTTCCATGTATCCTGATATTTTATTCACAATTTACTTTGCACGCTCAGGCGATGACGTCTGTTTGTCGAACTAAATAAAAAGGCTTGGTGAAAACACCTCACTGTGCATATTGATTCCTTTCTTCAGTTTTTTAGGAGTATATTCTTTTTGTATAAATTTGTAATCATATTCTCTTATGCTGTGCTTCATGTAAAGTGATTTTTTAAACTAAAACAGTATTTCTTTCAATTATCGAGATCTAAAAAGTAAAAAAAATCTAAGATATCAAAGATATCTTAGATTTTGTCTAGTTTTTCATAGAGTACGTTTTAACTAGGATCGTAGACAGTCTATCATACTACTAGGGTTGTAAATCAATGTGAGAGCGGCAGTTTTGAAAGTTCCAAGATGCGATAAAATAGTGATAAAAAGGGTTTACGCGACTCGCATCCGAGATACTACAAGGTGCAAAACTACAGCTCTCAAAAACTAAAATATCTAGGTATACTGTTATCATTTTAGACTCTCTCTCTCTCTCTCTCTGTGGTCGGCTTTTCATGCCTGAAGATCGTGATCACTGGTCATCTTCGTGATAAAGTGGACAGCTTGCCTCCAACGAGTTATATTAGTGGCTTTCTTCTCTTGGAGCTGGTCCGTCCATCGAGTTGGGGATCTCCCGCGCGATCTCTTTCCCTCGACGTTCCCAACGATGACCAGCTTTTTATCATTTTAGACAACAATACCAAAAACTGTTTTGTTTTCACTGTAATGTAGATCTAACAAATTGTCTGAAATATATAAATGTTTTATCATTATTTTGTCAAAAATTTTAATGTCTTTTTGACTATTAGCTTGGAAAATACAAAATCGAATCAGTAAACAAGTATATACACATTCTCGACTAGCAATCAAATAAAATGGAATCGGGTGGGGCACGTTTGCCGCATGCTCAATAATTTCTGGGCGATTTACCACAGAATGGTCCCCCAAAGGTCCCCTTCGGTCGAATTTGGTCGAAAACGACGTCGTTGCAGTCCCAGATTGAAATGGCGGGCTGTGCTGGATTCGTTAGAAAATCACATTAGGCATTTTAGGGGCATTTAAGCATTTCCCCGGTGTTGATAATGCAGGCTGAAAATGATAACTGATATTTTACGCTCAAGTCTTATTTTGTGAAAGTTTAGTACCTTTTTTATTTATTTCAATATGCATTTAGAAAAGATGACCGATGATGAGGTATAGATAGCAATGAAGATCGCATATATAAGGAGCTTTCTGATGTTGTAGTTGTCCGTAAAAAGTAAGTAAGTTCGTATGAGTAAGTGGCTAATCCTGGTGACGGAGTTTTTAAGCCGCCTAGAGGCCTCCGTCATGGCTTAACGATTTAAAATCCGGGACCGACAATTTAACGTGCCCTCTGAAGCACGGAAGCGCTTAGCTCGTAATGCCGCTGCTTAACTTCAACGGCCAATCAAGAACGTCTAAGCAAACTGTGCCACGAGCGCTTTAGTTGTCCGTAGGTGACGGTAATCACTAACTAGGTGCGCCGCTTGGTCGTTTGCCCCCTCTCCAATGAAAAAGTAAATTTTTAACTTTTTTTCCTGTACCACTTATAACTGTACGCAAAACTATAGTACGAGTAGTCTCGTTTTCCTCGACAAGTAATCTTACGCCCTGTATTTAAGGCTCTTGTTCCCCAAGTGGGCACTTCGGCCCCTCGACATAAATACTTTTTTGTTTGGCTAGTTAAGGGTTGTTTATCAGTTACGAGAATATTGTTCTCTGTTTTTGCTCGTTCAATTGTTTGCGTTATATCAGATACCCTTTTGTGGGGCGGTAACCTCTACGTCCTACCGTAGGGCAAGTAGGTATGAGTTAGGTAAATATTAAATATACGTAAATGGGAATATAGGAATCGTAATTGTAGTATGTTGTTTTGTGGGTCGATGATGCTTTATCAGCGTTGTGGTATATTTGTGCTGTTGTTGGCTTAATATCTTAAAAGTTTTGTTTGCGCATAAGTGCTTGTAGCTTTGTTTTTGCAAATCAAGCTTTTACCTCTTTTATTTTGAGCTAAGATTGCATAACATTTCAGATAATCAAATCAGGATTATGACTTCACTGTATCTATAAATGGGTTAGAATTTAATTTCATGAGTAGCTCACCAAGTGCCAGTTTTTTTACTGTTCGAGCGCGTTGATGTAAACCTATGATTTTTCATAAAAAGCGCGCTTAACTAATCTCACAAAAACTGACCAAGTTACCAAGCTTAACTAAGAGATAACATTAACACGATCGAAAACGTAAGAAAAATACTTACTACTCACTTTGAGGTAAGACCGAGGTCTTAATCCCCGCCCAATAAACCTCAACTCTAGACAGGGACATGTCATCCGAATCAACTGGCCATTAGAGCTGATTTACACAGGGTCAGTAACTGACTACAAATTCGAGGCAAGTCAGTGCTGACCCGAAAAAAACCCTGTGTAAACTGATTGGAAGTCAGTACAGTGGCTTGAAGTCAGCGCTGACTTGAATATTCGGACACGAATATTTTAAAGTCAGTTGGCGCCCCCCTGCGACTGACTTGTCTACTGACCCTGTGTAAATCAGCCATTAGTTCAAAAGCACTGAAACAAAAAAGCATCGTCTTGCGTAAAACCGCTGAGTGGGCTCCGAGGCTCTATCTTCTAATCCTCGAAAATAGGTCAGTGGGTGGCGTCCTATCGATTGCCGCTACTTGTACAGCTCACAGGAGCTGCCTCCCAAATGGAACGCTGAAGGATAACTATTTGCACTGCTCAAAGGTGTTTTAGCAAACTAATTTTTACTTTTTTAACAAACGGCTTTAAGTGTCAATAAATTTTTAAAAAGGAATTTGAAAAAGTTTTTAAATATTTCTCTAAAATATATTTAACAGATTGTGCCAATTAAGTATTACTTTGTCCCAAAACTGAAAATAAGGTTTTGAATTATAGTAACTAGTACGAAAACTGATTTCTCTCCCAGTAAATAGCTACGATTTTTTTTTAATTTCGTAGGATTGTCCAGTCACTTGAGACATTGCATACAAAACACCAGCTTGTTAATGTGTGTATATCGCGAAGAAATCAGTAAATCTGAACTATTTGTTCCTATTTTGTCACACGGTTTTAGGTCAATGGCTAGCTTAAGGTAGGTTTCAAAATATGCTTTCAGTCTGTCACGTACACGTCCTATAAAAGGGGTGAAATAGGCTCGAGTTTTGACCTATTTCAGTGTATTTGAAGTGGGGTAGTTAGCCTACGGAGAGACTTCATCCGGCTTTTGTAGACTTTTTAAAAATGATAACGGAGCATCTGTGTATGTCACAATGACGAGTAGTACTGTCAACATTTTATATAAACTATTTTTAGCGGTTTCAGAAGTGTGGATGAATAATTACACTTTATGTTATGAATAATATAAAACTGCTTTGGAGTATATGAATATCAAATTAATTGCAATGTCTGAAAAACTCACTATACTTTTGATGATTACCACTTAAATGTTAGGACATCAAAAACTCGATTTTCAGAAAAAACTGCTTACTCATTCTTTTATTACCTACCATTTTTTTTTCTCTCTCTCCATCTGCAATCGGCTCTTTAGCCATAATCAAAGCAAATTATTACCTACCTAATAGAAATACTACGCGACTACTGTTTGTCATAACGTAAAACGCTGTGCTGAAACATGTCAATATGTAGCTCAACCCTTCCTCTTATGCGGATTGCACACTTACATCCTACTCGTGAAAAGATAAGGATCTACTTTTATTGCAGAAGTCATAATTATTTTTCACAGTTACTGCCACATTTCTTTCGTACTAGCATGACACTGACCTTTTGGAGAATGTAGGCAAGTACAGTCGTACCAAAAAGTGACCATACTAGCGACTTCAGACGTGCGATTTACTAGTAAGTACGCGTACTTATGGTTAGGCGAGCTTACTCGCCCTTGTGTCAGCGTATGTGAACTTTCAAACAACTCAGTAAGTTTGGAATTTTGCTCGTAGCCCGCCTTGGCTCGTACGTCTGTCATCGCCGTTAGCCGCGAGCCACCATTTTGTCTTAATTGATCAGTTTTTAAAATGACTGTGTCAATGTTGTTGTTGTTTTATTTCAACAATAACTTTTATGTGATATAGTGAACGCGATTGTTCTTTTAAATTTAACAAGCTAAAAAACGACCCTGAGGTTGCATACCGCATTATTTGGTCGACTGTACTTTTGCAGTGCGGCCTTCTCAGACGTTGAATTATTTATTAGTTATTTTATTTATAAAGTACACTCGGCTGTTCACAAATTGCTCTGTTTTGCTGAATGCTTTCTTTATTTGTAGACTATTTACTAAAGTGCCCTTTTGAATTAGTTATTAAAAAGTTTTTGTGTTTGAACTTTTAAATTTACAATTGAAGATATCGCACTGTCATATATTATGTTCTAAAACACTATTTAGGTTATAATCTTTGGGGCTCTAACGTCGAGTCGTTGACATAACAAATTCTTCTAAATAATCTGTGGATAATGCAGTAGCGTCACTTTTTAGGGTTCCGTACCTTAAAAGGTAAAAAAAGGAACCCTTATAAGATCACTTTCTTGTCCGTCTGTCCGTCTGTCCGTCTGTCCGTCTGTCCGTCTGTCCGTCTGTCCGTCTGTCCGTCTGTCTGTCCGTGTGTCACCATCGATTATCTCAGGAACGGGTAGAGCTAGCAAGTTGAAATTTATACCATATACTAAGGTCTATAGTTCCTATTGTGAGTATAAAAATCAAGGTCCTGAGTCAACACTATAAAAAGATATAGGCAAATTTAGGTTTTCGTGAAAACTTGTGAGTACCAAAACTTACCTTAATTATCAACTTTTTTTATTTTTCGGAATTTTTCCTTTACTTGTGCTAGAATACCTTGCTTGTAACCAAATTTGACAATTCTAGGTCAACCGGAAGTACCCTAGAGGTTTTGGGTCGAAAACCTAAATGGTAGTTCCCGTTGACCTAGAATAACGAAATTTGGCAAAAAGCAAGGTCTTATAGCACAAATAAAGGAAAAATACCAAAAAATTAAAAAAGTTGAAAATAAAAGGGTGTTCCCATACATACATAGTTGACGCCTATTAAAAGTCCTCCGAGTTGTATGGGCGCTCATACAATTAAGCGGACTAGCTTAATTGGCACCATGGCTAGGTAAGGAACCCTCGGCGTACGAGTTCGACTCGCACTTGACCGGTTTTTTTTTGGTAGGCGATCACTTTATTGATTTATCAATTCAACACCTGATTGCCCTGCAGTGCGATCCAGACTGGATTGAATAAATGAAGAAGAAAATAGAGCCATTAGCGCTGCATTATGATACAATAGGAAAGGATACTTAGATTCCGTTTGTATTAGAATGACAGCTGGCACACGCAAGGCTGGGTTAAATAGAGGGTGTAATGAACCAATTTGTCCTGCAGTATTATCTAATAGTAAAGGATAGTATCCCTGTTTACTCTGTAGTAGTTAAACAGTATAATATGATATATTCCGTTTCTATTGAGACCCACTCAAAAGGTTAAATGTTGTAGGGAATAAAGCCCTTTTGTTCTGCACAATAGTACAGGATGGATTCAGTTTGCATTGGGGCGACAGCCGGCACACGCAGTCTCAGCTCGATGACATACGGGGCGCCTGCCCGTGACGTGTAACGACTCCGATTCCGCCCGTGACGTCACAAACCACTACGCTCTTGGCCCAACGCCACCCCAACTGTCCACTGTCCCCAAACCGAATATTAGATTTTATTTATAAAGTATTTGTTTTGAATCATATCGCGACACGTGATGTTCTTTATGCGGTGTGGGAAATGTGTTAACTTGCTGTTTTTAGTTGAGGCAGATTATGGCGCGTCATATTTACTTTTGATGATTCGTCATCTATAATAAAGTGGTTTTATAAATAATCGGATAGCCGCCGCACTATATTTACACTCGCTAACATCTCTCAGGGCTTGTTTTATCATCTCCTAGTAAAGTTTTGATTAGTTACTTTCAGTACCTATTACGTTACTTGACAAGTAAAAATAACCAATAAATCTATCTATCTAATCAGCCCACATCCACCCACTGCTGTGTATAGGCCTCCTCATTTTCACGCCACGTCTTTCAGTCCTGAGCCAATCGAATCCAATGCTTCCCCGCTACCTTCACTATATCATCAGTCCATCTGGCCGGTGGTCTGCCTGGTGTTCAGTGACCCTCGCGCGGCCACCACTAGGTCACTGCTTTCGTCCATCTACCGTCTTCCCGCCTTGATAAAAACCAATAGATAGCTCATAAAATTTACAGCTGATTAGTGCTACGCGGCGATGGTAAAGGCGTGTGCGCTGTACTGCTCACATTAACGCGTTCAATGCCCGCGACACACATGCAGATGTGCATGCGCTCTCCTTATGGAGATCACCGCAGTAGGGAATGTGTTTGGACGGTTAGCTTTTGAGACCTACCCACCATGAATTAACATTCTAAAATCATTGTTTATAAGGGCAGTTTTAAGAGTAGCATAATGGACCTTTAAGAAATTAACAGCTTATTTAATGTTCTTTGCCGCAATTACGTGCCATAACGTTAATTCTCAAATTACACGTTAAAGCAAATGGGAATTCGAATTTGACCGTAATCCTTGGCCTGTTGGCAATTATGTTCCTGCTTATAGCGTACTAAGAGAATATGTTCTAGCAGTAGAGTAATTGCTTGGTAAGGTAATTGCTTAGTGTTTACATTGTGTAGGTAATCGTTCTATTGACACATTCACTGTCACTATATCTAAATGATGCATCATCATCACGAGCTACAAGAAAGTAACGCAGTCAATAAAAACTTAGAAATTGCAATAGTCTTTTTTAAACTTTCGCGATCACTATTCTTATTGAAAGTTGTATGGACACGGGATTTTATCGCGTAATTTTGAAATTGCACACAAATAATATCGGAAATAAGTAAAAAAGTTTTTCAGAGATGCAATATCTTTAATTATTATTTAAGCGTACCTATATCAACCCATAGCAGGCACATGCATGACTATCCCCCTCCACTTTTTCAGTCCAGTGCGATTGTGGGTCAATCCCGAACGAGTCCAGCTCGTTTCGCCATCTCAGTTTGGGTCTGCCGCCATATTTGCGTTCACTGACCGCGATGCCATTTCTGCAAACGAGCATAGCGGGAATCGAGCATAGAGGAACTTAACCGCTTTACCATTGCTGAATAGCATCAGCTGTCTTTCGTAAAGTTATTGGAAACTTTTACTTGTTTTTTTTAACCAACCTCTCGTGGTCAGCATGTTAGTGCCAAAATAGTCTGTGAATCCAAGTCGGTCGATGTAGGAGTAACCTCAGCAAGGGGCATGGTCGGGGAAAACGACACACAGTGCCATTGTGGTGCCCAGGTGCAGTCTGTGTCACACGAACTGTGTGCCCCTCCTGCTCCAACTCATGCACTATGGCTGATCTCATGTCCTGCTCGGATAATGCCGTATATGTAGCTACTTACTGGTCGAAGTCCCTATACTAAGGTTGTAACGAAAGAAGAAGAAAGACTTGTGACTTAATGAAACAAGCATTTGTATCAGCATGTAGTATTTCTGTCTGTATCGGTAAAATATTACTAAGGTGAGGCTACGAAACTATCGACAATTTGCCTACAGCGGATGCACTGCACATTATCGGCATATCCGAGTCAGATACGTTCGTACCCAAAAGGCCATTAGCGTCTCGGTAAAAATGCAAATTGTACGGTAAAGGCGCACGCTTTCATAAGACTTGCCAATTTTCTGATAAAACCCTTACTTTGTTCCCTTTTCAAGAACTAGCTGCTGCCTCGCTTGCATGGTATCTGGATGAAATGTAGTCTAGCAGGGATAATATAGCTTCCTAGTAATGATAAAATCAGATTAATAGCTCCAGAGATTGCCCATTACAAACAAACACTTAACCTGGATAATTCTCGTTGATTTCAGCCGAATTCATCTTGTTTTCGTGTCATCAATTGGATCGTCATACTTAGCATTATCACCTAAAGTGTCATACACGTCATACTTTACATTGTTAAGGTACTTATGCTTCGGGAAAGTCACTCAATAGGTACTTTTCACTCATTGCTTTTTTCATGCATGGTATTACGAATCCATACTACAGACTTAAATATGGACTGCGGTTTTGCTTACGCTTTCTATGAATTTCGAGTCATTGTCCTTATTTTTGGCATCGTTTTAGTTCTGCGGAACTAGCGCTTCAAATATCTTGAATGACGAATGACTTAAAAAATTGTACAGCCATTCCCATTGGCAGACTTTGTCACACCCACGGTCACAGATTAATATTAATTTAGTTTAGACAAGTAAATGAAAATGAATGAAAAATCTTTCTTTAGATGTTAGAACTCAATTTCTTGTGATGTTTCTCTACATGTTTCAGAAGAAATTTCCTAAAAATATAATAAACGAGCGCTTTGATCAGTAAAAATTAATGAATGAAAATTAAAAAGTAGATTTAGATATCCAGTGGGTGGTCTTATCAATTAAAAGCGATCTCTAGACTTAGAATAATCTGTTAAAGACAGCTAAAATCAAGTCTACCAGACCTCAGTATTAGTAAACAGTTTCTGGATCAGCTAAGGAGTATCAGGCACTGCATGCCGATCGGCTTCATTACTACTGAACAACCAAACTGATTGTCATGCAATTCAGTTGCTTTGCCAACACATTCGAACTGTTAACCGCCCTGCGGCTCACTTTGCACACCCAATTGGTGCAGTTTTCTGCAATTGTCATTCAGATTGGATAATAGACAATTAGCTCTGCGTGCAGTGCATGCGATGAACGTAAAGAGTAAATAGACGTAGGTTTTGAGCCGTCAATTGAATGTGTTACAATTGGAAAATAGACTAAGTGTCACTAACACAGTGCGGGCTGACTGAATTACCTTATTTATCTATGCAAATTGAATTGGAATACATTTCTATTTCACATTATTCAGTAATAAATACTGGGGTATTTGTAACATCAATATGTAGATCGTGAAATCCTCCGTTGACCGTTTTTGCTGCTAGTCTGTCTAGTACCATAGCCAAAGTCGCAGTATTAACCAAAGCTAAGCAGAGAGATATGGAAATAACGATACCTTATTGGCCATTTTCAATACATTCCTCTCCGCCCTTATTTCCGCTTTGGTAGACATAAGCCCTTATGGCCAGATTCTAACTCAATCCTACTGGTGTTATTCCAGAACCTAAACTATCTACATTCCCAATTTCATCAAAATCGATTTAGTAGATAGTTATGGAGATACGTGGTAACAGACATTCACACACATACACACACACAGACTTTCGCCTTTATAATATTAGTAGGAGTAGGATTGAGTTGCTTGCTGCGACTTCAAAGAGTAACTTATCTATTTGTAGGTAGCCATTAAACTTACTTGAACTATTGACTACGTCGTAGTTTGTCATGAAACTGGCTTTGCGATCGCTTCCACAGCGTGAATCGACAATTTGTGGGGTGAAATCGGTTGGCAGTGCGAAATTGCCGTTATTATGTTACGTAAGCTGTTTTACTGGAGGCTTATGTTGAGGGTTAAGGCTGTTGGACCTGTTAGTACAACTTGAGCTTGGCCTTTGTTAAACTATCATAGTAAACAAGCTCAACTTCGCGAAATAAGTATAACTACTCCTATGTGTGGCGGTTACATCAGCGGGTCTAAAAAGGCCGCTTTGGCTGAATCATAATTTGAGTTGCTGAATCATTATATACCATCTCTTTTCATAGACAAGAGAGTGACAAGAACAAAACATAATACGATAATCATATTATGATTCATAAAAGGAATTGCGTTGATGGTCATTTATGCTCCCAGCTCTTCCTCTTCGACTCTCTATTAGACGTTATCTCAGCATTAACAGCTGACTCATACAGCTGCTTACACAGTCCATCCATTATTTATTTTTCTGATTTTTCAGTACCTGTAACAATAACAATCGCAGTATTGGCACAAAATAAATAATAGTACTACGTGTATTGGCTCAGGTATTTTCTGTCCTGAGCTTGAACACATTTTTAAATTATTAACGGGACTTTATCGCGTAATGAAATCATTTTATTTACCTCGACGTTTCGGCGACATTACAGTCGTGGTCACGAAAAAACTTATGTCGCCGAAACGTCGAGGTAAATAAAATAGTTTCATTACGCGATTAAGTCCCGTTACTAATTTTAAATCAATTTCTGTTCATCTTGATTATTAACACAGTTCTGCTTTTTCCTTCAATAATTAAATACGCACCTGCTGAAAGTCTCGTGTAAGATCCAAGGTAAATGTGACCAAATAAGCTTTTCACGTGGCATTTGCGACAGTAGCCGGCTTTGGCATCAGAATTACGGAAGACATCGTTCAATTAGCAAAAACCGGGCTATTTCTGTCCGTGTAGCTATTTTCTTTTATAGCTCCTACAAATTCTGCTTTATTCTTGTTGTAATTTTGAGCTAAATCCCTCCGCATTCTTGCCTTTTCAGTATGCGAAAACGAAAGCTCTGCAAATATTGCATTTTCGTGCATTGTTTTTTTTGTTACGGAATCTACTACCTCTTACGAGTATTTGATATAAATCTTTGTTTCGTTTTATACTTTTCTAGAAACTACCATTCCATGAAATAGTATTTGGATTTCATTAGGAATTCATGCTGCATCGAGGAATTTGAATTGGAATGAATTTGCATTCTTTGTTTTATTCTCTTCTGCCTGCTCAATTGAACAGTCTAGAAGAACTAATTCCTTTACGCTAATTAAAAGTAATTAGCTTCTTTTAGTTAAAACTTCGAGGTATTCCGCTTACTTACAGAGCACTATTACTATTCCAAAATGCATGGTGTTTCTTTTACCCGATTACGGCCAAGCCCAAAAAGAGGGTTATTCGTTTGACCTGTATGTATGTGTGTTTGTATGTATGTCCGTTCGTATGTTCGCCCGTAACTACTCAAAGAAACAAGTATCACTGAGTACGTACAACTGGTGGATTTTATTTGCTTTAATGTGTCCTCAGAGCCTCAGAGCCTCGAGTGGTATATCAAAATATAGGGCTTTAAAAGGCGAGTACGAAAATATATACAAGTTATATGTTTGAAAACAGTTTTACAACGCGCAGGTGGGATTTTTTAGTTGTATTAAACTGACTCTTGTTATAATCTATAGCTATATGGCATAACTCGGACTTTAGGGCTCCCAAGTGGAAGTAAAAAAAGTAGGTTCACATCATAAATGTAATCGTAAACAGGCTCACGAATACATCCCCAAGTACGGTAGACATATACATGGTACATCTGAATACATACATACTCCTTTCTTCGGACTTCCTGACACCCGGAAAAGCGCCATTTGCACATGGTTGGTATTCCCAGCGTTCGTAATAAGCGCTTTGAGTCTACATTTTTCATAAAATGTGGAACTCCTTGCCGGGGTCTGTATTTGCAGAAAAGTAAAATTTGGGTGTCTCCTAATCGAGAGTCAATAGGTTCCTTCTAGGTAAGCGTGCTCCATCTTAGACCACACTGTTGCTTTACATCAAACAGGGTGTGGTCAAACGCGAACCTATTTTCGTTAAAAAGAAGTTTAGAGAGGTCCGAATAAATTTAGAATGGATTCTAAGCTCGAATGCTAGCAAAAGCTTATGCTAGATTGTGTGGAATGCAATAAACATTCCGTAAAGACATTCCACCAACAGAATAATAGGAGCAAAGCGAAGCCAGCAGAAGCATAGCCTTGACCCCTCGCTTTCGTGACCTGATGCCGTGAGCTTCAGGCAATGCCAATAGATAATAGTTGGACGGAATGAGAAGTTATGGTGTTTTAAGAAATTATCCCTGTAAATACAATGTACACGGCTTATATTGAATCAATTTAAGATCTTGTTCAATCAAGATGTCCTAAAAATTTTTATCATTGTTTATAATGGAAAAGCAACCTTATAATGTTGATACGTGTATGATATTACTACTTTTGATAACGTGTTCGATTGGATTTGAGGGTTTATCATACCTGAGATTCCAGTTAAACTTATCACGGATACAAATAAAGGGAGCATGGACGGACAGGTCTGAAGTTTAGATGATTATTTTTATAAATGATTCAAATAGTCTGTCAGTAATACTTAATCGTAAACCTATTTATATGTTCCAGTGATATTAGTATCAAGAGTTCCAGTAAACCCAGTAAACGATTTAATTTAGTTGCAGTTACAATTTAGTTTTATGTCGATTGTTTATTGATCACCAGTAGCAGTTTCCAACAACAAATCATTTAGAAGCTTGTGAGGACCATCAGCCGCGACCGCGCTCCATTCCGTCTATTCTTGCCTGGCTAAATATAAAACGGCCATGTCACATAACGCGACATCGTCAGCCCATCTGCTTTATCAATTCATACCCTATCATCACACAAATAAAGACCACGCGAACCACCACGGCACGGCATTAGAATCGCGACAGCTGTACAAGGCAATTCGAACCTTAACCCGTCCGTGTAAATGTCAAGTTCGCGAACTTGATGAACGCTCGCTCCTTTATCAAGGTATGCTGAGTCTTATCATCCTGAATATAAAGGTCAAGTCGTGTAGCACGATGAAATTGAAGGCTTTATGGAGCTGAAATTGTCAGTTCAGTAATGACCGTCATTTGCGGAGTGGAAGGGATCTATACGGTGGTTCCTGTACTTACGAGTGTAATGAAGCTAAATTAACTAAGAATGGTATAGAATCTTGTGAAGTTATTAATAATGTCTTGTTAAAAATCCACTTATTATAGAATTTAATTTCTCTTCATGAATTAATTTGAACAATGACAAAAGCAGAAACAGGTCTTTTGACTATATAGGACAAATTCTTATAATATCGTTTGCTTTATCTGCTCATCCTTTGCTATACTTATCTACTTCTGGATATATCCGCAAGGCACACTAGACATTTTCTAAGATCTTTAGAGAATATAGGATCCTTTGAAGATGAAGGGAAATTTTAGCATGTGCAACAAATAAATTGTTGGTCGTGCCTCTAATTACTTTTGAACAATGCTGTATTAAAATCAACCAGGAACACTGGTAGGTATACGATGTATTTATACATATTACCTTCTTGTTTCATAGTCGGCTGAAAAGTAGTTCACGCAATGATGACCTCAATTACATACATACCTACAGTTAATGATATAAAGAATTAAGTTACCGCAGCTGTTGCTTGAAATGTGGAAAAACTGGGACATCGACCGAAACTTGCCTTCACAAAGTTTTTCCTCCCGAACGCTGTTCGCTTTAAAAGATACGAGAGATTTATTTGCGCCAAGTAACGCTTATTTTCCAGGAAAAAGAGCAGCTACTCAACTTATTGTGTGAAAGGTCCAGCAATTATTTACTTATTCTCTGTGATTAGTTCAAATTCAATCTTGTGTTTTGTTGAACGATAACAATACATATTGCATTTAATAGTCTTTATTTGCTGAACGAGTAAAAAGAGGAAGCAATAACACCTACGTTGATGCAGAACGATTTTTTGTCTGTTCAATAAAACGTGTAAAAACTCATGAAACAAAACAAATAAAACTTCGGCAGGGGATCCATCCTCACACCTTGAAGCCAATGTGGTCACGTACGATGCAATTTCAGAGGAATTTCCTCCCGCGAACAGTTGGGTTGTGGAATGATCTACCTGCCGCGGTTTTCCCCAGTGACTACAGTATGGGGTTCTTCAAAAAGGGCGTTTTGAAATTATTAAAAGGGTCAGCAGCGCGAGTGTGACTCCTCTGGTGTCACAGGCGTCCATAGGCTACGGTAACCGCTTACCATCAGGTGGGCCGTATGCTTGTCTGCTACCTTAGTAGTATAAAAAAACTTGACAGAGATAGAGCTTCGAATAGTACGATAAATTATCCTGGCTTGTCCCAGCTTTTATCGGTGTTAGTATGAAAGTTTGTAGACGAAAATCTAGGTAACGTTCCTCCCACTTTAAAATCAGGTGAGCCAGTAACGATCAGTCACAAAACAATTAAAAGCGTCAGTGCGACGAAAACTGTATTAATGGTCATGAAACAATGTGTCGTAGGGATATTGGCAAAACGCCTAATTGGTTTAATGGGTGCTTTGGCTTCGAAATGTTAACAATGTAGATTATGATAATTCCTTTTTGAGGAGACCGGCGGGATAAGAACAAGTCACTGGGAGCTAATGAAATTAGAATTACCTAGTGATCGCTTCTTTCGAATGTTTTTTTGATAAAGGTCAAAATATTGTGTGTATATGGATGTTAGGCCAAGAGGTTATCTACCTACTCTATTCAATTCATTTATTGCGTATTATGGGTTAGTAACAGATGGTTACTGATACAATTTCAGTTCGTTCATAATCAGCGTCTACACTGATAATTTTATTTAAACAGGGTTCGCCGATATATATCAGCGGATATATATCACGATATATATCAATTGATTTTTATGTTGAAATATATCAATGGATTTTTTCCTGTCTTCTGAACTAAAAATTTTGGAGATTAATGTTTACCCTGGCAACACGTAGCGAAAAACTACAATTTCGAATATTAATTTATATGGTTTTTTTAAGTGTTCATTACAAAATTCTTTTGAAAATGAAAAATCTTATCAAAATTTTCAATTCCGACGGGATTCGAACCCGCAATGATACAAGCGATCCTCCTTTAGCCGGAGTACCTTTACCAATTCGATCACGGAACCTTTAGTCGCTTGTATCATTGCGGGTTTGAATCCCGTCGGAATTGAAAATTTTGATAAGATTTTTCATTTTCAAATGTAAATACTTACCTAAGTGTGGTTGAACACTTTAACAAATAAATAAAAAAACCGGTCAAGTGCGAGTCGAACTCGTACGCCGAGGGTTCCGTAGGTACCTAGCCATGGTGCCAATTAAGCTAGTCCGCTTAATTGTATGAGCGCCCATACAACTCGGAGGACAATTTTAATTGGCGTCAACTATGTATGTATGGGAACACCCTTTAATTTTCAACTTTTTTAACTTTTTGGAATTTTTCCTTTATTTGTGCCATAAGACCTTGCTTTTTGCCAAATTTCGTTATTCTAGGTCAACGGGAACTACCATTTAGGTTTTCGACCCAAAACCTCTAGGGTACTTCCGGTTGACCTAGAATTGTCAATTTTGGTTACAAGCAAGGTCTTTCAGCACAAGTAAAGGAAAAATTCCGAAAAATAAAAAAAGTTGATAATTAAGGTAAGTTTTGGTACTCACAAGTTTTCACGAAAACCTAAATTTGCCTATATCTTTTTATAGTGTTGACTCAGGACCTTGATTTTTATACTCACAATAGGAACTATAGACCTTAGTATATGGTATAAATTTCAACTTGCTAGCTCTACCCGTTCCTGAGATAATCGATGGTGACACACGGACAGACGGACAGACAGACAGACAGACAGACAGACAGACGGACAAGAAAGTGATATTATAAGGGTTCCTTTTTTTACCTTTTAAGGTACGGAACCCTAAAAATTATAAAAAAATCTTTCTCAAATAAACACTAATAAAGTAAGTTCGTATGAGTAAGTGGCCAACTCTGGTGACGGAGTTCTTAGGCCGCCTAAAGGCCTCCGTCATGGCTTAACGACTTAAAAGCCGGGACCGACAATTTAACGTGCCCTCCGAAGCACGGAAGCTTTGATACTTTTTTAAAGTTTTTTAAATAAAAAATGTGGTAAGTAATTTGACACTTATATTATTTTACAAATTACTTTCACATTTTAAAGTGTTTAATCCTCTTACAGAATGAAATTCGCTTCTTTTTTTTAGCCTGGATATATGTATATCCGATATAAGTATATCGGATAAATATCAAAAAATCGGATTTTTTATTTTTATTATAAAAATCGGATTTTTTCGAACCCTGTATTTAAAGTATTGATTAGAAGCGTTATTTGTTGCCAACTCGTTAATATCATTTACGAATAAAATACTTTTTAAAGCTTTGCATCGAATTGTGGTTCTATATATTTTTGGAGATGTATATCTTTGCATTTTATAACATGCTATCTAAAAAAACTAGAACCAAAGCTTCATGTTACGAATATCCCACTTAATATTATGGAACCAGATGCAGCAAATATTTTTATTTTCCAATATATTATTTCTTAACCCAAGTGCCCTAAAAGTACCAATATGTAAACATTGAATGTGGTTTCTTTAGCACCACACGTGTCAATATTAAATGGCCATAAGGCTATCCAAAAATATCCATTAATCGTATCTGGCCTTGCATCAGAACTGTTTTGATTTACTCTGCAATCAAGCGCACGCATGGAATAAAAACGAAGAGAATGTCAACGCCCTCAAGTTTCTTATAAAATTGCGTGACGATATTCCATTAATAACACCAATTTTAGGAACATTGTGACTTTATTTGAGAAATATTACTGTAGAAACGGCTAGAATTGAGTTCTAAAACAGCCATATTGCTAATGGAGCTTTTATAGACCGGCACTTCTATCTCTCATCACTTATACTTTTTATTTTACTAGTTTTGTTATATTATAGAAAATGTTGTACTAAACTTTCCAAGATTTTCAAACAAACACGTAATTCTACCCTCATTCTGCGCTTTGTATGGTTTCTCAATAGCCTATCAGCTTATAACAACCTGTTGAATTACTTCACTCAACATTTTGTTTAACGCTGATTGAAACCTCAATGTTTTTCTGATTTCTTTGAGTTCGGTGTTATTTGAACATCAAATTTTTCATCGAATTCGGCAAGAATATCGATTTATCGAAATATCGATATCTTATAATATTCATTGGTGACTAATGATTCGTTAGTGTGCTTACAGCCACCGTAGTTTTGATACCTGCGCTTCTACGTAGTTTTCCAATCCTTGATCATTATATAATTATATAATTCAACCTCAAGCAAAAATACATTAAATGATGCATCATTACGACTAATCTAAATGAGACCACAATTCCAGACTGGATAAAAAGCAATATAAAACAGGATGAAAACTTTAAAACGGCAGTAAAATTTAAACCCATGCCTTAGTTTTATTAGCAGTTAATCATAGGAAAGAGCGTTTAATCACAAGGAGGACACTAAAGACTCATGGAAAAACATTTCGAATAGAGGTCAAGGGAAACTTCAGGAAACAACAACTTATATGAGGAGTGTTTTTCTTTAAGTAGTAGGTACCTAGGTAAAAAGATAGAGGATACTTATATAAAAAAAATATATTTTTCAAAAGTTTAGGATATTTGTATAGGTTACCTAGTAGGTATTTACATATTACATGAAACATAATATTGTTTATTTTTATCCCATACTAGCTGTACCCGGCATGCCACGTTAGAAATTAAAAACATTTTAATTTGTATAGATTTTTTTGGGCCTGAAACCGTCGCGGGCGTCCTCAGAAGACCCTACAAAAGTTTCATCACATATGATCAATGGTTTAGGAACCCACAGAGGACAAACATACAAACGAATTCTTAGAAGTTACCAGAACTATAATTACTTACATGCATTGATATGATGAAATGATGAGCGATAAAATAAAATGATGATGACAACACAAGCATTGGACATGCGGGAAACACGCTTCTCTCAGTAAACAAACAATTTACCAACTTCACATTTCCAAAATGTTGTATTCGAAGAGTTCACTGCGTTCGTTTAAAATTGGTTGAGTCGAACTCCCGTTGAGACGGGCAAGGAATTTGTTTTATTTATACCGTAACATTTGTCATTCGCTTTGGAAACTCCGGATTTCTGTGTCACTATTAAAATAGAAGTGTCTTTACTCTCGCGTAAACCGTCTGCTCTAGTAATGAAGACTGTAATTCAGTCATTATATTTGGAGTGACTTAGGCTAAACTAAATTGCGAGATAGCTTCGTTGTCTAGTCTAGTCTAGTAGTGTAGTCTTTTGCACATTTGTGGTTATAGTGTTATTGGACAGCTGATAGTAAAAACGTAGATCTACTTTCAATAAAAGCTTTATTTACTGTGTTCTCTACGCTTTAAACTAGTTTATTATACATCTGATGTTGATCGTTAGGTAAAATCATTATTTTAAAACATTATCTCCGCTTCGAAAGCAACTGGAACACGATTTATTATCATTCGTGAACAGATTTCAAATATTTTTGCCGAGGCTCTCGCAATGTTGATTTTAACGAGAGGATGTGAAGTTTTATCTGGAATATTGAAAAAATATTCCACATTCTGAAGCGGCTTCATTCACAGTCACAGCCGTAGGCACTGGACTATCATACCTCAAAGTGTTTTAGTAGTGGTCAGGGCCTCAATTCTTCTAATTTACAACGTCAACCATTCCGGTATCATTACCGCTGCGTTTTATTTCGTTCTCCAAAATGACAGTAATTTGCAAAACCTCATTGGTAATTTGTTTGAAAACGTCATCACAACAGTGGCAGTGATTGGTCATTAGTAGATTATGAAACAAAACGAAATAGTTGACGTTTTGCTTTGTTGAGAAAAAGATTTACTAACCGATTCTACTAACAAACTACTTAACAAAATCTTTTTAACTTTTTAAAAAACATTGTCGAAGAGCCGTGTCAGCCGAGTGCTATTCTTCGACTTTTCAATCAAAGGTCTTAGGTTTGCATCCCGGTCGTCCATCAATAGATTTTAGCGGATATCTACCGCAGCTGCCTATACAGTCGTGAACCTGTTTAAAATCATAATCATCATCATCCAGCCCATTTCCACCCATTGTTGGGTATGTAGGCCTCCTCATAATGAGAACAAATATTTAATTAAGAGAAACGATCGATTTCTTCCCGCTTTTTTTTCTCATACACATCTGCAAACAAAATTGTAACGATATTCAAACTTTTTTCATGCTCTTCTTTCCTTTTTTTTTTTGGAAAGCAAGCATTTTTAGTGTAGGTTGTGTTATGAAATTTCATTCATAAAAATAAACAGGTTCTCCTGCATAATCTAAATTTTTGTTTAGACTAGATTGTATACTCCGACTGGCTACCGGAATACGCTTCTATTGTCCTGTCCACAATAACGTAGTCTTTGTGCAGAGCTTAATTTGCATTCCTATCCAACCAAAATGGCAATTTGGTTTGCTACTAATTAAGCATTGTTGTTGCTCAACAATAATTTTGAAGACCGCGATATAAAATGGTTGTTCTAACTTCAACGGGTGTGATTTCAACGTTTCAACATCAACTGCGCTTTGGACAATCTTACTAGTTGTATTATTTTCTACTTAATTTTTTTTACTTTGTGGACATAACATTTTCTTAGCATTTTTTATATTTGACTTGTATTCTGTATGATTAGTGTAGATTAGTGTAATTGACATGTTCGTGCTAGTTAAATAAATAAAGTGCCTGGTAGAAAACGATCAGTCCATCTACTGACCTAAAGAAGCTATTTTCTTGTTGTACTTTGTTCGATTTGTTTTTGTTGTACAATAAATAAGTCATTATTTATCTCTTTCCACTGTAAATATTATTTTACCAGTTCATTATTCATAGTTCAAATATTATTCATGATCTACTAAAAAGCAATAAATCTTCAACTCTCTACTGTATTTATTTGTAGATTAGTCTGTCCGGTTTCATTGCATTTCCTATCAACGCCTTCAAAGTTCACCCAAGCCGTGTTGACATCTCATTCCAAAATGATTTATTTATTCCAATTGCACACGACTTTCTCCAGAAACCGTATTTCTGCTCCCGTGAGTTTTAATCTGAAATTCTTGAAGACACGTAATACCCTTATGTTGCCCTCATGCGTTTGTGATGAAATTCCTGCTAAGAAGAATTCCGTCTTTGGTATTCTATATTTATTCTTCCATTTATTTAAAATGTTAATGTCCTAGTTTAGTTTATCACGTAGGTATCTATCTATCTTATTTTACTATAAGTATATTGCATTCTTTTCTTTTACCTGTTATCCTTAGTAAGTATACATAGTTCAGTACGAACAGGGACTTAATCGGAGTATCTGATTAAAATCTAATCCCGATTTTATCAGCAGAGTCCTTTCCGAAGAAGACACGGCCTTGATGAGCAACTTTAGGTGCTATTATGAATTTGGGTGACCCAATTTTTTGGTCCGTACCCTGCACATGTTTCTTATAAAATACATTGCTCCAAGTAGGTTAAAGAAGTTACGTTATTTCCAATCGAAATTTATAAGGCATTCGATTTCCGTCCCGTTAGCCCTATCCTTTTATAGGCGCCATCGGTTTGGAAAGAGGTCCGCAGTTTTAGAGCTTATGGCTTTTGGCACAAAGTTGAATAAAGGTAGCAAAGAAAGGGCCGTTTGATGAGATTTCGATCATGGTCTTGACCTTAGAGAACGGTTAGTTTTGTGTTTGAAAACTTATGAGGGTGTAATAGTTTCAATTACAAAGGTAGGTAGCAATTTTGTCTGTTGCTGTCACACTTCTCATTCTGCTATTCAATCGAAGATATTAAAACGATCTCTAAAGAAATGAGCACAAAAGTCTTTGGATAGCCCTTCGGCTATAGCAAAATGAATCGAAAGAATAATTATTTCGATTAATTTTGTTATAGGATTAATATTATTTCCGGCTGTGGCCACGTAATTCAACCGCATAGTTCGATCAATCGTCCTACAAATAACGTGTCCCAAATAAAAAGTGGTTTATACTTTACTTGGAAATGGATAACTATTTTTCAATTTCTAGACTGAAATACAAGGCACAAGTATTTAAGTTTTTTTTCTGAAGTCTGAATGATTCATCTGACTGAACAAGATATACGAAAAGTCTGTAGTCAAGTGTTCATTTCATGCTAGTGTCATAAATGTTGCTGGACATGATGAAATAATAATATGGCCGTTATATCAGAGATTCTTCTGTGCAAGGCTGAGGCCTTCAGGAGGCCTAAAGACTCCGTCACCAGAGTTAGCCACAAGCTCATATGAACATACATAAGATTTATAAAATTTCATTTTCGTTTATTTTGTATTTGGTTGCTTGTCCTGACACATCCGGAAACTTCACTGAAACTCTCAAGAAGCTTATGCATGTCCTTGGCACAGTTCTCTTGTCAATTGCGGTAAAGATTATGTACCTACCAGCTTCTATTGTGTAACCTCAACAATTCTTCGTTAATGACGTAAGAAAAGCGTCACCAGAGCCTTTAGCAGGAGTATGCACAAGTTTACTATTCGATCCGTGACTGTAGTATAGTCTCTCAAATGTATGGGATTCCGGTGCAGCGCCTCCAGTGGTAACTTGACTGAACTAAAATCCCAATACATTTGAGAGACTATACTACAGTCACGGATCGAATAGTAGACTTTGTGCATACTCGTGCTCGAGGCCCTGAACACAAGATCGAGGAAATAAGGGTAAACGAACTATGACGCCGACTTATGAGTCTGAAATTCTTGTAATGTGACGCAATGGAGCTGACATAAAGCTTCCATTAGACGGATCATTAAATTTATTGTTTATTTACTGTTCTGCGGTTTTACTGGGCTCTTCAACTGCCTAATGCTATGTTTATTGATTTGATGCTGACTTAGTCTGAAATAAACCTTATTCAAAGAATTGATTCTTGAATATCGTGTCTTGTCTGTTTCTTACGTTCAAATACACCTTCCGTTCTTGTGAATTGCTACACGTTCCAAAGTACGTATCAGCAATATAATGCATTGTGCAAGGCGCTTCATCAAAACCTTCAGCGAACGAAGGAGAGCCCAGAGCTAACCAATTACAAGATAGATTAACCTCGAGTTAGCAAATCTTCCCTTGCTCCGCCTTCAAGGCGTTACCTTCGGGATGCAACCGCTGGGGCTGCATAATTGGATACTGTAAATGGATTAGCCTTGTTGCACGCAGTTATTTTTCAATCCAATAATGGCACTCGGTGTATCTTGGCCGCATTCACAGAAATAACTCAGTAAGTTACTATCCACGTGACTACAAAACAGCAGATTTTGGGCCAATAATCATGTTTTCCTTAATCACGTAAATCAAGATGCTTGTGGGCCAATATAGTCCTTTAATAGTGAAAATGAATTGATATAATTTTAACTTAACATAATAAAGAATAAATAACTTCTAACTAGATGAAAAGTTCACTGTCTCCAAAGATTCTCATTTACATTTACATGACAAAGCCACAGATTAAGTTTTCTGTAATATATTCGAGTCCATAATTTTACTGTAGCAGTAGTAGCAGTACAAAGTTAGACTGTTCGGAGCGTTGTTGTAGCTAAACGTTTTGAAGTTGGCGCAGATAAAGTTTTGCCTGTCGGGCTGGTCTGAACCCTGAACGCGAATACACGATGCTCTTCTGAACGCAATTCAAGAACTGTTGCCACAAATCATCTAGTAAACTCCACTGTCGGGGTTAAACAAAGAATAGTAAAGACAAATACGGAAGTAGAAATCGGAAGTCAACAAATAAAACGGCTGGTTTCAAAGGATCCACACTTTCTACTTAGGCAGTGGCGAGACCCGGCAAGCTGCCAAGTCGGACCACTTATGTGACAAGTTGGTGCAATTCGTTTCTGGCCCATTCGTACCATCCAATCGTGAAATTATTTCAAAAAGTTGAATGAGCTTTTCGTAAGTTCTCGTATAGTATGTATGGTTTTCGGTTCGTCTTGTGCCAAGTTAAGGGGTTCAATGTATTCTAGCTTACCTACTTAAGTACTTTACTACGTACTATTTCTGTTGTGCTCCTTATGGAGTATTATTAGTGCCAAAAACGTAGGTCATGTACTCTTGAAAGAAATTATGTGGCATTTATCTTAAGTTCGGGACTAATACTAAGTAAGTAGGATTATTATTGTTATGATGAGCCAACACTACTAAATGAAATGATAGATATAGATCTAAGTGACAAAATTAACATTGAAATTTAGTTATGCATAATAACTATATTATGATAATTTTGAAGTACCTACTTACCATCATCATTTGCAATAGGTACAATCTATAATAGAACAGTTAAGATGTTCTTAGCATAGGTACACATTTATTGCGCTTCATTCCATACTCTGAAACATGATCTCACTCGAGAATATTAATCAATGAACATGTTCATTGTAATGATTAAAATGCAGATGATGATAAGATGATAATAATTTAAGGTCTGAATGACTTCAATATGCGCAGTTCCTTGTAATAATGTATTGTTGGCGCTTATAGAATTACAGGAAAATCTTCCATGCTCGTGAATTGATACTTTATCTTGTCTAGTTTAAATGGTTTGCATCTATACATATACATTTACATCTATTGCATTTACATCTTCTTTGCAAGTCCTTATTTGTCCATCTGGTCTTGTCATAAAGTCATTACCCACTTTTTAAGAATTTTTCCTTGAAAATTTGATGAGTTATTTTCTCCTAAAGTCAAACTTACTAACTTTACTTCTTTAAATACTAGTGCACATTATCTAGTACAACCGTCCTGCCCGCGGCTTCGTTCACGTGGCAATATAAGCAATGATACTCAGGGATACTTTAGCATTACATCTTTTAAGGATTTTTACCTCAAACATCCAACAGACTTTACCTTTTTATAAAATTGATAAATATAAACTTGCTAATAGTTATTTTGCATTGTACATTTTAATAAAACTAAGGACACAGGCTTATGTAGCTCCAGGATCAATATTTGCATAGTAATGATGGATGGCCTAAGAATAAGAAAATACGCCCTTCTATAGACTCGACAGATAATATGACGCAAATTCTTACTCAAGTCACATAACATGACGTAATATTCAGTGCCTTAGTTTAAGTTTCTTGAAACTAAAGACATTTGGGAACCTGAAAGTGTTAGTGTTAATGCTCAATTCACCTGAGCGATATGGCAACACCTACGAGTAAGATGATATTTGGTTCTGGTCGTTTGCTATGATCTATGATGATCTTTGATGATCTATGATGATCTTTGGTATTTGAGCTCACAATGTTTTCCGAAGCGACGCATGCCTACGAGCTTTAAACTAAAAACCGTCCGTCCCAAAGGACTACCCTGAAAGAATGTTTTTATATCATATTCTTAGGAACAGGAGTGATTTAAAGATAAAAAAAATACAATCGAGAAACCTAACTTTAATCAAAGTCACAAAATTACTTTTACAAAAACAACCCAAAATAGAACAAACTAATATCCAATTTGACACTTCACAAAATACGCACAATTCACAAGAAAAATGGCTCACGCGACCATACAAAATACGAAACCAAGTTTCCTCTGATGTTAACACGTCGAACGCCAACGAGCAAGTGCGGCTGTTCCCGACCTGCACCCGTATTTATACCAACGCCGTCTGCTTTTTCGTCATCGCCTGTGGATTCAGCTAACACGGCCTCTCCTGACAGAGGGTTGTCCTCAACCCGGGATCTCGGTGTGGTGCCGCTGATGGTGACGGCTACCGATGACGGACCCGCCTCGTGATCCGCGTCGAACCAAGGCACGGAGCGCTGAACGCCTGGTCCCTGTGATGCGGTGGCTGATGGACTTTTTGTTAGTCTCATCAGGTTTATCATCTGCAGAAAAACAATGTGTTAGGACAGATGTCTGGAGTCAAAAAGCTGTCAGCTTATCATTCTCCTTTCACTATAACGCTTTCAGTTAATTCATACGTCACACACGTGTATCGCCTTAAAACACGCTCATACATACTTCATCTCAGAGACGTCTCAAAATAATGAAAATAGGGCCCTGTTACTCCTTTCCATAAGTCTTCACACAGCATCTGGGTCGTTCTCCGACCGCTCAGCTTCGCCTCTCGTCGTGGAGACCTGCTTAGGAACAAGCAAGTCCAACCACTTGGACCTCAGGGTGGGCACGAGCCCATCCCCGCGACGATAAGATCGTCTACCTGTCGAGTGTTTAACACTACTCACAGGTCGACAGTCCGAACACTTGGACTTCAGGGTGACACAATCCGTGTCTATCCCTGCTGCCGACCTGTCGAGTGTCAAACACTGCTCACAGGTCTGCCGGCCGCAAAGCGGGACCGATGGTCAATCACAGACCCCAGGGTGACACGCTTCGTATCCATCCCTGCTGCCGACGATGAGATCGTCTACCTGTCGAGTGTTAAACACTGCTCACAGGTCTGCCGGCCGCAAAGCGGGACCGATGGTCAATCACAGACCCCAGGGTGACACGCTTCGTATCCATCCCTGCTGCCGACGATGAGATCGTCTACCTGTCGAGTGTTAAACACTGCTCACAGGTCTGCCGGCCGCAAAGCGGGACCGATGGTCAATCATAGACCGAAGATTAAACCACAGACCACAGATCGCTCCGACTGTATTTTATCTCAGTCCGTCCATCGCCTACGAAACTATCAATCGCTATCCACTAACCTATCGTCATAATTATTTGAAACCCCAAAGCTATAAACTGTATGAGTGCGTGTGAGTGTGACTGTGTACCTACGATTGTGAAACGTATGAATTTAGTTACATCTTCTGTATTAAAAGGATAGCAACCAACAAAGACGTAGACAACGTTTTACCGGATTAAGACAAAACAGTCAAAAACTCTCGTGTTGAAGAGCGTAGCACACGTCTTCAGACACCGCTCGCCACGCCAGAGCACCAAGCGCACCACTCGCCACGCCAGAGCACCAAGCGTGTGCAGCTGCTGGCGTCGTCTCGCCGTAGCTGCCGGTGGCTCAACCGCATCAGCTCGCGGCGACTGCCTGGTATGCCGACATATAGGGCACGCATTACCAGATCAAACTGTACACAGAGAAAACTTTATTACATATGAGAGGTCATCAAATGCAAACCCATACACATTTCACATATTCATCCTGCCTGGCAGGCTTGATTCTCTATAAGAAGCTCTCTGGTTCGGCTAGTAGGTATCTTCACACAGGGCCTCACAATTAAAATTTAGGCCTCGAAGTTTCAGCAGCACAATCCTAAACTAGTGCGCGAGTTACCGACATGGTAACTTCTGTACCTACTAATGAAGAGGTTAAGAGGAGAGAAGAGTCATATTAATCACTGGTTGCAAGTTTACACATGACCTCAGACCACGACGAACCTTTGCGGTTTGCTTCGATGCAAATCATTATTTAAAACGCTTCTTACCATTCTAGTGCTCGGCTTCACCTGACCTAGACTTACTACTCCGCAAAGATATCCAACCTCGATCAGTAAGGTACGTCTGCGCAGGTTAGAAGACCCAGCTCCAGTGAGCATGTCACTTGATGAAGTAGCTCGATAGCTTTAGGAACACTTAAAGCAAAACAAAATCATAGACACAGACGAGAAAGGTTCTCCACCTTCATTAATGAGGAGAGATCAGAACACCAGCAGGGCAACTCTACCAGATGACAACGTCAATCACTTGGTGAACAGCAGAATAGCCCCTCAAAAATTCGTTCTGCCAAAGTCCAAACCTCAGCCAAAACCTCACCATAACAGAGTCGCTTGTCACTAGTAGGATAGAAAACAGTCGAAAATCCAAGGTCTAGTTGAGGCTTTGCTTGTGGTTCACAAAAATTTTTGTAGTAGAATTGCCACCCTGGTTAACTTTAGTTTCGTTACCTACTTGACTAAGAAATGCGCTCGTGGCTCTTGCCTTGACATCCTTAAAGGATCGCTGAAGCCAAGCAACGTTCTCAGCAGTCACAATTAGGATGGGTGACCGCTAGTGGAATCTACAGATAACTGGTTCGTACTTCGGAAGGCACGTTAAACCATCAGCCCTCAAGTCGCTAAGCCATTGAGGAAGCCCTCGGGTGGCTCAAAACCCCGAGATCAGATCTAGCCTAGTTCATACGAACATACACACATACGTACAGTAAAACCAGAAAAAGAATGCGTTTCGTAAAACATCGGAAACAATCGCATAAAACTACAAAAATGATTGATGAAAAGTCATTTAGAAATGAAAATTATTCACAATTTTAACTTTATCGCAAACAAAAAAACATCAATACCACTTTCAAGAAAAGCAAACCGGTCGCAAGCCGTGCGAGCCGCGCCGACAACGACGCGCACCTCTGTCGCACTCCGCTCTGCGCAACCATACTCCGCTGCCGGACACAATCGGAAAACACGAAAACAACAGATGTCCATTCTAAAGCTTGAAGTACATGAGTTTCTTAGAACAATCGCTACGAAGGTACTTACATGACCTTTCTTTTTGCAAGTTTAGCAAATTTTCTGATCATAACTACCGGGCTTACCATGAAGTCGTTTCTGTGGGGTAGCTTGAAGGCGCTTATGAAATCAACTTGGATTACAAGTAGATTGATAATAAGTTTCTTATTGAAAAATATTATCCAAGTCACAACAGTTTAGCAGGCAGCCCTTCAAAATTAAGTTACAAGATTGCACTCGAACAACAACACAGCAAGATAAATAAAAGCTTGTAATAAGACATAAGTAGAATGAAGTGAAAATGAAGCGCTGGTGGCGTAGCCTGCCCTGACACTCTCGATTGACTATCGAAACCAAGCAACGCCGTGCGCGGTCACAATTTGGATGGGTGACCGCAAGCG
Source organism: Camptogramma bilineatum (assembly GCA_958496255.1). Classification (NCBI taxonomy): domain Eukaryota; kingdom Metazoa; phylum Arthropoda; class Insecta; order Lepidoptera; family Geometridae; genus Camptogramma; species Camptogramma bilineatum. The sequence continues at coordinate 13,750,118 of OY292458.1, read as the reverse complement.
GCACTACCAGCTGAGTGCCTCCGTGCTTCGGAGGGCACGTCAAACTGTCGGTCCCGACCTCCAAGCCATCAAGCCATGACGGAGGCCCTTAGGCGGCCCAAAAAACTCTGCAACCAGAGTCGGCCATTTGCTCATACGAACTTACTTTTTATGACACAAGTTTGTCGGATGTTAATTCCGCATTAGCAGCGGCTGCATTTATTTAAGCGTTATCGATAGGTACCTCATATCACGAGAAGTGTCCTCAGCTCCTTAGGTACTCAGTCCCGTAACTACTCTAAGGCGTAACAACCTATTTAACATACGTAGCATACGGTGAAGGAAAACATCGTGAGGAAACCCGCGGCTTAGCCAGCCCCACACGCATCGACCACGTCCCTCCCGCGGACACGGCCGGTTAAACTGAGAGGATGGTGTAGGTGCTGGGCAAGCCTACTCCATCTCAACAATGTCCCAGGCATTACAGTGTCCCGATGAGTGTAGGCAAATATTGCCTCCTGACACTGTATAAATCATCTAAATCATACCTATCAGACAAGATTTTTCATTGTCTCCAATAATGTGTTAGCTAGTTCAACTTACCGAGACACAGCGAGCGGCACGAACTCTCGGTCAAAGCCCGATCACGTGTGGTCGTTCATGACCCACTCGGCAACCATACCTTGACATCCCCTTTGAGATATTTAACCATTCGTGACAAACATTAATGATTGCTTTAATGGTTTTAGACTTTAGCAAGATCCACTTCCTCTCACTACGGGTCAGTGAATGTTATGAAGCATCGTGTCAAAATGAGAAACAAAGTAGGTAGTTATGTGACTTACCTAAACTAGCAGTCATAGCCTCAAGAAGAGCTTGATCAAAGTAACTAACTTACCTAAACCAGTATTCATAACCTCAAGAGCTTGAGCTGAAGTGAACGCCTCAGATAGAACGCTGCACTGACTCGACAGACTGACTGCAAACCTCTTGAATTACCGAACATTTGGTGGTGTCATGTTAGTTGGGGAAAATGAGTGCGACCTACCCTCATTAGGATCACTGTGATGTAGTTCATCAAATATAGCCCGGGAGCCGGGGACTGATCGGAGACATGATGGCCTTATCGGCAATGCCGTAAGTTAGGCAAACTACTGCGATCGACACCTCTAGTCCCCGATTACCATGCGATCAGCGAGAGCGCGACCGACGATAGTAACGGCGGTTAACATTTGATGAACTGGGTCGAGATCTATAACGCGAGCGTGCCCTATGATTGCACCATGGCACCTGGACGCCTGGCACCTCGCTGCACGAAGGAGGTCGTTGCCTACTACGATGTGAACTACCTCGCGAACTTTTGCGCGACAAGTTACGCGAACGGAATGTTTGCGAACACGCGAGCCACTTTTCGAATGACATTGTGAACGACAACGCGATGTACTTCGCGGCGTTTTACAAAAGAAAACAATAAAATGGTACTCACGTGAGAATGAAACACAACACAAATAACCACAAACAAATATCAACAATTTTCTTAACGTGTGGGTAGGTTTGTTCCATTTTGGTGTAAAATTCGTGGGCTTTTACTTTCTTTTACTGGCTCTTTATCCCACTTACTGATCTTAGAAACAGGAGTGATTTAAAGATAAAAAAAATACAATCGAGAAACCTAACTTTAATCAAAGTCACAAAATTACTTTTACAAAAACAACCCAAAATAGAACAAACTAATATCCAATTTGACACTTCACAAAATACGCACAATTCACAAGAAAAATGGCTCACGCGACCATACAAAATACGAAACCAAGTTTCCTCTGATGTTAACACGTCGAACGCCAACGAGCAAGTGCGGCTGTTCCCGACCTGCACCCGTATTTATACCAACGCCGTCTGCTTTTTCGTCATCGCCTGTGGATTCAGCTAACAATATTTATATTATACGGTATATTATATGTCGGTATTGTGTGATCTTACGTACTTTCTGGTTATTCAAAAAGACTTTCTCTTTGTTTCCAGGTCGTGCTGGTGTTCATTCTCAGTATAGCGTCGCTCATCATTTACTTCATTGACGCATCCAGGTAATTTCACTTCCATCACACTTTTGAAATCCATCATATTGCTAATTTATTAATTTCAATAATCTTGTAATGCTGAAATCATAAGGAATACGTGAGTCAATGTCAATAAATAAATGTGGTCCAAACTGTTTGCTGCAACTAGTGTATAAATGTTAGCTTCTGTTTTCTTTATCAGCTGAACCGTGTTACTTAGCAGTGGCTTATCCGTGACATGTTTTGTTTGTTTGTCGTATGTTCTATTATGTGTTTAGTTAGTGTTACCGACGTTAACGTGTTCGATTTCAGTGAAGAAGTGGAGAGATGCCAGAAATGGAGTGACAATATCACTCAGCAAATCGACCTTGCCTTTAACATATTTTTTATGGTCTACTTTTTTATACGAGTAAGTAACTCTTCACTTCGTTATCTGTCTGTGTTAAGTGTAATTTGTGTAATGCCTGTTTTTTCTGTTTCAGTTTATAGCAGCTAGTGACAAACTATGGTTCATGCTCGAAATGTATTCATTTGTAGATTATTTCACGATACCCCCATCCTTTGTATCAATATACCTGGATAGAACATGGATAGGTGAGTTTACCTGCACATCTTAATAGTCGCCAAAATTAAATATGATTGACTCATCCGTGCTGTACCATGATCCTAAAAATATGTCTGTTTGGTTTTGGCGACTACGCTACTGTCATATTTTTATTAGTTACAGTGCTATCTCCTAATAATGTTCTTTCTCAATTCCAGGACTGAGGTTCCTCAGAGCTCTACGCTTAATGACCGTGCCTGATATTTTGCAATACCTCAATATTTTAAAGACATCGAGCTCAATTCGGTTGGCGCAGTTAGTTTCAATATTTATATCAGTGTGGCTTACTGCAGCCGGAATTATTCATTTGGTAAGTTTAAATATTTGTCTATATATGATGTATTTTTGATCAATTTAAAGTTCACACCCTCTATTATTGTATAAAAATAAAGTAAAAGCGTTTTTCCTGAAGGAGTCAGTGACTTGTCTCACTTACGAAGATTTATATCGTCAAAAAAATTTATCTCAGAACTATTTCAGAGCTAAATTGAGGTTATGGTTGTGGATGGTCCGGTTTATGTATGAGAGCCAGCTTTAAATTGAACAAAAAAACACGATTCACAATATTTCACTGAATCAGCAACTATCAGTTATACTAGAACTATTCCAAATCTCCTTATAAATGAATGGATTATTCAATAACTTCAAGCAGATACATAAAAAATTTAATACGAAAAGTTCTACTATTAAATTAGTATAATGTTCTAAACAAACAGCTCTTTGAAAACATCACACAAAACAACTAGGTCATTGATATAAAACTGTAAACAGTTGAATTATCTGCAAAAGTAAACATTATAATTGCATCACCTGTATTGAAGGTTCTAAATTGAATAATCACTAGCACTTTTAAAGCTCTACATAGATTCGTTTACTATAAATTCTAGAAACAAACACGTTGCGCGTATTTGACGTTGAAACATTGGACCTGAGTATCGAAATGTAAAAATTGTTAGGAACATTGATCATCTTCATCTTAGTTATCATCATTATAAAGACTAACTAGATTTCTTTTACTAGGTACTTCTGTTCCCCCTAACATTTCCCATGTATGAAGTTCACAAATCTTGTACAATCTTAGACCACAGGATAAATAGTCTAAGTGTACAATGGATTTTGTTAATTTAACAAATAACTTTATCTGTTTCAGCTGGAGAACTCCGGTGATCCGCTAGAGTTTGAGAACTCGCAGAAGCTCTCATACTGGACTTGTGTGTACTTTCTAATAGTCACCATGTCCACAGTAGGTTACGGAGATGTGTTCTGCCATACTGTGCTCGGCAGAACATTTTTGGTATTTTTTCTCCTCGTTGGCTTGGTAAGTTTCATTTTCACTTATTCTGTCTTTCTGATCTGATCTATAATTCAATTGAAATTTATTTAAATGAAATTTGATACCACAACAAAATTGATTCTTAATTTCTGCAAGGGGAGGCAAGTTTATTCGACAGTAATATTGCGTAGGTAACCTCTTACCTCAGTAAATTGTTTAGTGCCGAGCTTGCTATTCCTTGCATTGCTGATCTAATAACAAAGCAAAAGGAAATAACCGTGACTTGCCGTCTAAATTTAACGCAATAGTTAATCTCCGGGACTTGCTAGAGAAGCGTACTGGTTTACCGCACAGCTCGTTGAATGATTGTAAGCCTGACTAGTGCACCATTACTCTAGAGCATGTCAATTAATTCGGTGACCGTTCGAGAGCCGTGGGCGCCCCCCCGCCCGGCGTCCCTCTCGCGCCCGCGGGGCCGCCGTCGCTCGAACGACTTCTTTCTTCTACTTTCGCCGAACACTAAAATATGCTTAATTTGGAGCGACCGCATGGGTGTATTCTGTTTATTTCTTTTGCTTTGTTACGTAACGTGAGTATCACCATATGTTGCCGTTGCCGGCCGGGCATGGGCCCGGCAGCCCGCCGCCTCCGCGGCCCCCGGCGCCCGCCGCTCCCTCCCACTCCACTCGCGATCTCTGCATGCCGCACCTGTGCCTGGCTGTGTTCCGTTGCTCACATCACCGGTAGACACACAATCTCGTTCCTTTTCTTTTTATTTCGCTCCGCTACCGGCTACACCTTACGACTCTGCGTCGCGTAGAATGTATACCGAGACTCGAGGTGGACATTGTCGTGCATCACGCGATGGTGTCCGCGTGCGCCTGACTCGTTCCGATCGACATCGTGGTCTGTTGCAGGCAATGTTCGCTAGTAGCATTCCCGAAATTATAGAGCTGGTAGGAAGTAGGTCCAAGTACAGTGGCGAGCTGAAGCGTGAACATGGAAAAAGGTATCAGTTTGATATATGGATTGATCCTCGGAGGTGAAGGCGACTCATTCGTCAGCAAGGCGCGCTAGTTTCGCGCGTCATGCTCGCCATGATTCGCCCGATCTCTCTGAGTAAATGTGAGATCATCACCTTTAAGAAAGCTTGCTCAGTGCCGTCAGATGTATTGTGTCATCTACTCGTACCCAGTCGCCGGCCTGAGCTAAGGCCGCGAGGCGCGCCTCGCCCGCCGCTACCGCTGCACTGCGCCGACAGAGCGGTAGCGCCGCGGCGAGGTGTTCCCGGCCGGCCCTCGCCCCGGCCCGCCTCTGGGCGCGTCTACCGAGCGTCTATATCGAATGCCCACCGTTCCACCGTAGTTCCAAGATCCGGTCGAACCGATTTCTTTTGAGTTCCGTTCATCGATTAGTTAGCGTATGTATCCTTAGGCTTTGCATGCACCCGGTCACGAGTCCCCGTACGGGCGTCACAGCTCCCGCCGCCAGCTAGCTCGGCACGGCACCCAGTCCCACACCCACAGCCACCACAGCCACAGCCACACGCAGACAGACGACACTGGTCCCAGGCCACAGCCTTGTGCGAGCGCGAGGGCACGCGGCCCGGGCCGGGCGGCGGGGGGGCGCGCGGGCGCGGGCGCGGGCGCGGGGGGGGCGGTGGCAGGGTGAGGTGCGGGTCACTGACCTCGCGCTGTTTGCTGTGTATCGTAGGCTGTGTTCGCCAGCTGGATCCCCGAGATCACGGAGCTGGCGGCGCAGCGCAACAAATACGGCGGCCGGTACAACAAGGACGTCCGCCGCAGGTACCCTGCTCTCACGCCCCCGCTCCACGCGGCTTCCTGCCTTCCTACCTCTCACGGTTTCGATCTTGGTTGATTGAATGCGGAGTTTGCTAATGAAATTTATTAATCCTTCACTAGAATCGGTCTCTCGGTGCCGTGGCGCATGCTCGAAGAGTTAGCTCCCGGCGGCCGCGCCCCTCTCCCCCACCACAGAGAGACAGGCGCGCGGTCGACCGACGCACTACTACATGCCTTTTTTCGTAAATTTTACTCGAGTTAACTTGAGCTTTTTAATCCTTCTAACGAGACTAGATCTGGAGAGAGCCGATGTAAAGTTTTGTAATGCTGTCGATGAGTAGTGTTTGGTTTGTTCGCTTGCACACGATGCCTGTCGCCACGCTGTAGCGCTAGCCCGGCACCTCGCCACGAGTCCCGACGTCACACGTCACACACAGCCAGTGCCCGCGCCGCCCGGCCCGCCCCCGCGCCCGCGTCGCGCCCGCGTCGCGCGACTCGACCGGACTGTCGGCCGAAGCGAGCCGCCGCCGCCCGCACTCGCCGGCGCCGCGGCGGCTCCCTTCCGCTGCGGCCCTCATTACTCACCACTCGATTGAATGTGAATGTCTTGTTTTGTCTGTCGGCGTTTAGGCGATATTTGCCAGTTGTATCCCAGAGATAATTGACTTAATCGGCACTAGACCCAAGTATGGCGGCACCCTCAAGAATGAGCGGGGACGCAGGTGAGCCGCTGTCTTCACTCCGTTCCGTTGAATGTGTTCCGTGTTGTGAATCTATATTCTTCCTTTTCCTCTCTTAGCACGCTTCTGTGTTCTCACTTATCTAAGCGGGACGCGAGTCCCGCGCGTTGTCTTTGTTTTTATGAGTCGATATTGATTGTAAATTTACCTTTGAATTTGAGTTCAGTTAAAATAGCGAACAGCAGATAGTGGCTAGTGTTATCGCTCGTCTATATTATATTTAGGTTTAATGATTATGTTCTGTTAGTATCTGTACGTAAAGGAATGTTAATGGTAAAGCTTAGTTACGGAGAGTTAAATGTTGAGTGGTACCGTATCGTAGTGCGTTGTTGGAGTTGTGGTGTGCGATGCGAGGCCTCGACAGCCCCCCGGGCGCCGGCCGTGCGCCGCGGGGCGCTGTTGAAGCGAGTCCCGTCCCCTCCCGTGCCCGTGACGTGCCCGTGACGTGACGTGAGCGTGCCAACCAGCCACGTGCCACGACGCAACACGCTCGCTCCTGCCCCGCCCCCTCCTGCCTGCACGACTCGTAACTGTAACTGTATCTGTTCTGTATCTCTTACTCTTAATGTTGACCCTCTTTAATGTTTTCATCTGTTATGTACTTTGGATCGATCCCCTCGGTTATCTTAGTGTAATGTATTTACGTAAATAAATTCATAGAGCGTGGCAAGGCTGTGTGCATTGAGGACATTTTTAACGCAAAATTAGATTAGTTTGACATACCATTTTAACACTTATCGAAATCATCCTAGAAGTGAACACGAATCATTTTTTAATGAATTATTGATTTCAAATTATTTGCAATGTTGCGGTCTTAAAATTCAAAGTAGAGTTTTTGAAAATATTTTGAAAGAAAATGATCAGTTCTTTGCCACACCTTAGATGAATAATAGTTTGCATGGTTGTAAGTAGTTTGCGGTTTGCAGAGTAATATCTTTTTATCTATCCACTTTTCTATTTCTGTGATGATTTTAGTGAATTTGAGAGTACGAGTATCTCTCCCTTCTTTATTATTTTTTTAAAACAGCTTCAACCTCCATCATTGTACCAACACTTGACTTTCCACTGTTCAAACTACTACTACCTACTTGCATTTAACCAGTATAGAATTTAAAATTATTAAACAATACTCACGAACACTGAACTTACAAGAAAACAAAGGTTCTTCCATACATGCCAAATGAACTGAATTAAATGCTTTAGTGTGATGTGAACTGTTTGTCTAAACACAGTGTCGTCTAACTCATGTTTGCCGTGAACTCTCCCAATAACAATCGATGAACCAAAACAATCTGAGACTGTGTTGAGATATATGTAGGTTACATCTTACAAATACACTTTCACGTTTAAATCATTATTTCTGTGGTTGAGATTTTAGTTGATGTTTCCCTGTTGCCATCTGTCCTAGCAAGCAACCCCCTCCTGTAGTCCCCTGTTATATTATGTTCTAGAGTGGTAGATAGTTACACAAATCCTGACCGAAACTGAGCTTCATAAATAAGTGGTTCATTTCTTTGTGGCATTCAAACTTTACTGTTCACTGACTAACTAATTGTCATTTCATATTCAGAACAAATTCAAATACAATGCAACCACAAATTAATGAACATTATAATTAATGTTAATCGTAAATTATGGAGGTTACGTTAAAGCAACGTCTTCATTTCTCAAAATTACCTATTCAAAGTATTGGAACAAAACAAAATTTGATATGAATATAGATTCGACAACAATCGGACTTTAAATGAGGACGTTGTATTTTTAATTTGTAGTACTTTCATGCTTTAAATCACTTGTTTTGTTTAACCCTGTTGTGACCTGTTTGTTGCAATTTCTTATTTTCTATTTTCTTATTAACGTCTTGTGGTCCCAGGTGTTAAATAAGACTTCAAATTGCTGTAATTCTCTTTCCTTTCTTTTTAAGATATTAATGCTTTCTGAAGTTTTGCTTTCTTAATTAAAGAACTAACGCTGAATAAATTGCAATTCAATTCTTTTTCAAGGCTTTCTTCAAGAGCTTATAAGGCTTTAAATATCTCAATATGCATTTCTGTAGCTGCACTTTTTTCAAGATTACTTTACCGCGATACTATAACATATTAAATGTTTTCAGGCATATAGTCGTATGTGGACACATAACTTATGAGTCAGTGAGCCATTTTTTAAAAGACTTCCTACACGAGGACAGAGAGGATGTGGACGTTGAGGTTGTTTTTTTACACAGGTCAGTATCCTTCATACTTTTATTAATTAATGTTGTACACTATTTGTAGCATTTTGAAACAATATCATCTAGTCAACAATCGATATTGCAATCAAATTGAAAGTATGATACTTGGGGACCTTTAAATACTTTGCCAAATTCAATGTCCCAAACTGAAAATTTATGGTGTATAAATGTATGGTGCATTAAATAGTAGATTATTAGAAAATTGTGATGCTATATTTGTTGTGGCTACAAGTGTATCAGCAGCGGGAGACGGTGTAGGTGCAACATGATTGTAAACAAGTAGTTTATCATGTTCGATCGAATGACGCTTTCAGAAAAGAGCCCGATCTTGAGCTGGAAGGTCTCCTGAAGCGTCACTACACCACCGTCGAGTTTTTTCAGGGTACAATGATGAATGCCGTCGACCTTGAACGAGTCAAGGTTAGAGTAAGACTAAATAGTCCAGGCATTAGAACCGCACGGCCGTTATCATTAAAACGCGTCTACGTAATTTTTTTTGTATTATGTGCATAAGTGAAATATTTTTCTTCTGTAAAGGTGCTCTTCCATAGTCACTGTAGGATTTTATCACTTTGGTAATTTTGATCTTGTGGTTATTTTGATGCAATCATCGCTTCTCACGGCGGTGCGGCGGCCCCGCCAGGCGCCGCTGCACGGCCCGACTGCGAGTTGGTAACTAGCGTTGCATGGTAAAGCCTCGCCAGGCGGCGGCCTGCCCTCACGCTCTCACTCGTGATAACCTAGCGTTCATGGCAGGAAACCGCCCGACCTGGAGCTCGAAGGCCTGTTCAAGAGACACTTTACCACCGTGGAATTCTTTCAAGGCACCATTATGAATCCAATAGATCTCCAAAGGGTAAAAGTAAGTAACTGCACATTTGAATGTGTTATTTGGGCGTGGTGTCGGTTTGAAACTGTACAGACTGTTGTTTGTATAGAAGTAGAGCGAGGCTCGTTCGGTAACATGCTCGGGTTGTTCTGGATTCGGTGTTCCCTTCTGTACTAAGCGCTACCTGTGCGTGCCTGTCGCTATGTGTGCTGCCCGGCTCGGACCGCGCCGGAGCGAGGCTCGGTGCGTGTCTCTAACTCCCTCTAACCCTTCGCCGCGCCCACAGGCCTAACCTACCAACTGTACCGATTTGGTGTCGTTTGCGATGCTGGCCCGTGTGTTTTCGATATCGATTTTACTGTACGATCAGATTATTGGCATTAATGGCTGCTGAAGAAAGGATTCTGTTTCAAAATTTAGAATGTAGTTTCGAGTACAGTTGTCGATGGTCGAGCGTTTGTGGTAAGTTGTTGCATGGCTCCCGGAATGCGCAGTCTTCGCATGCTCTTTACTTTCACTACACCTGCTGTACAGTCAATGTACAATATTTGCAAACGCGGCGTTTCCCATAACGCTCGCAACATGTACTCGTATCATTTTACTTCAGTAATAAACCAGTTCACATTTAACTACGGACTCGGGTGGTTGTTATTTCAAGCCCCATCCTTACCTACTTATCATTATCATATCAACGGTGTAGGGGAAACTACCCTTAAATAGTTTTGGTCCTTCGAGCATTTTCGGTGCAAGGACACGTAATTTTTGACCATAGTGCGGTTGGTCGTTGTGCAAGGTACACTTTCCTACGACTAAGTTACGTGAAGTGCATCGTCAATATTGGATTGAAGTGTGGAGTATCATCAACGTAAGCTCATACAGAGTTTACGTTATCATCATCGGCGACCAGGGCACTGGCCTTGGTCCGGTTATCATCATCAGCGACCAGGGCACTGGGCCTTGGTCCGGTTATCATCTGGCCTGGACCTGCCAAAACTGGGTCTATCAACCTAGTCCCGGTCAACAACGGGAGGTATCAGCGAGCCTCATCAAGCAGCATTATCAAGTAAGACTGTTCTTTTTATTTCATCATGGAAGAACTTATAGCTCGGCAATCACAAACTATTGCACAATTTCATATTATCAAACGAAATTTTAGCAAAGACTCTGCGTCTAGAAAGACGCCGGAGTATATCAAAAAACGGCTAGATGTTTTAGACAATCTCTGGGGAGAATTCGAGCAAAATCACCAGCAAATTTCGCAGGGTCAGGGCGAGTCTACAGCAGAATATATTGCATCAGAAACGTACGAGACGGGAAAGGAATTATACAATCATTTGAAACAAACCTTTTCATCCTACGGACAGTTCTCAGAAAAAGCGACAATGCCGGACGGGAAGGTCGAAGAATTTTTGTCTCTTCAACGAACCCAGTTCAGAGCTTTCAATCGACATATCAGAGGCATAAATCTAGTGAATGTAGTTGAAAAATGGGAAATTGAGGATGAATTGAAAATCATTCAGAAAAAATGGAAGGCAATCGACGTTCTTCATATTCAAATAGACAACATTCTATCTGGAGGCGATATCAGCTATGAAGACGAGTTTCTACAGCATGAAGCGTCATATAAAAAAATCAAAAAAACGCTGAATCAAAAGCTCGAGTCTAATATTCACATGAAACAATGCACACCAACTCTCGAGATTCCTTCTTTCAGTGGAAAGTACATCAATTGGCCAAACTTTTACGATCTCTTTACAGAAACTATACACAATAACCAAAACTTAACAAAGGCTCAGAAATTTCAACATTTGAAAAGCAAGATAAAAGGCGAAGCAGAGCGACTTATAACACATCTTCATATCACTCCCGAAAATTACGAAACAGCATGGAATATCCTAGTACACAGATACAGCAACGTGAATTTACTGTTTTCCAAAAATATCGAGATCTTATTAAATCAACATAATATCAGCAAACAATCATCATTTGAACTGCGAAGACTGTACGATACAACCAACGAAAGCATCAATGCTATCCACAATCTTGGCGTGGATACAACAGCGTGGGACCCCTTAATTGTCCATCTTTTGTGTAAAAAATTGGATCCTGAGACATACACGGATTTTAAGGAAAACCGAAAAGCACCCAGGGAGCTCGCTACATTTGAGGAGTTCATGAACTTTTTAGAAAACAAGTTCATGGCTTTGGAGCCAATCTACAAAAAGGAAAAAGAGCTACAACCTACATCTTCGGCTAATCAATCAAAACCACGATCGAATCCTTATCAATCAAAAACGCCATTGAACAAACAACTCTACGGTCAAACGGATAAGAATTATCAAGTCATGGCAACGAATATCTCACGTTGTTTACAATGTAAATTGAATCATAATTTATATGCATGCAAACAATTCCTCGCTATGACGCCTGAAGTACGCTTGAAAACCGTTCTCACGCTACAGGCTTGCAAAAACTGCCTGTATAAGCACTACGGCAAACCGTGCACTTCTACAAAGCGTTGCAAAGAGTGTAATGGAGAACACAATACACTGTTACATGATCCTGCACGTGCAAGTACATCGGTCGCCACGTCGAATGCAAATCAAAAGAATGTTTATCATGTTGGAATGAAGGTCAAGGAAACTCTTTTACCTACAACATTGGTGAATTTGAGGGCACTCGATGGCACATTAATAAAGGCCCGTGCACTTCTCGATCAAGCGGCCCAAGTCTCTCTCATATCAGAAAACCTTGTGCAGGTGCTGGGACTTAAACGCTATAAATCAAAACATTCATCTCCGATCACTGGTATCGATCTTTGCCAGAAAAGGTGCAACGGAGCAGTATCAATAGAAATCAACTCAATGTATCAAGATTATCAATATCAAACAGAGGCACTCATAGTATCAAAGGTGGCATACGACCTACCAAATGTCTCATTCAATCACGAACCTATGCCGCATCTTCAAGGTTTATCATTGGCAGACCCAAGGTTCAACGTCTCTCAACGAGTCGACATGCTACTCGGCGCTGACGTGTATTGTGATGTTATCATGAAGGGTCTTATCAAAGGCCTCCCAGGTTCACCTATGGTGCAAGAAACCAAATTGGGGTGGATCATATCAGGCAGTGTTACGCCGCTGTCATGCTTTACAGTAAAGCAAAATATCAATATCGATGAAAAATCATTATCAGAATCAAACGCGGCCGATTTATCCAAATATTGGGAAATCGAAGATATCATCAGCTCCTCCACGACCTTGACGGAGTCGGACAAGTATTGCGAGGACTTTTATACACAAACAACAAAACGATTAGATGATGGAAGATATGTTGTTGCGATACCTATGAAACCGGGATATGAACAACAATTGGGATCATCAAGGAACAAGGCCATCGCTCAATTCAAGCAGATGGAAAATCGTCTGGCCAAAAATACAGACTTATCAGAGAGCTACAAGCAATTCATGCGAGAGTATCTCGAATTAGGCCACATGCGCAAAATTATCATCCCCAATGATCAAGCTCATTACATTCCTCATCACGGAGTATTAAGATTGGATTCGGAAACAACGAAACTTCGCGTCGTATTCAACGCGTCATCGAAAACAACGAGCGGCAAAAGTCTCAACGACTTGATGTACAGTGGCCCGAATCTTCAACAAGATCTCCAAGCAATAATACTCAAGTGGAGAACTTACAAATATGTCATCAGCGCGGACATTGAAAAAATGTTTCGTCAATTCATTGTCAGAGATCAAGATCAACATCTTCAATGCATCATATGGAGAGAATCATCTCATGATGAAATTGAGGCATTCTCGTTATGTACTGTCTCTTATGGGACAAAATCAGCTCCATGGTTGGCAATGCGTACGTTAAGACAACTCGCCAAGGACGAATCCAAAAATTTCCCCTTGGCCGCTGCCATTATTGAGACATCATGCTACACTGATGACATTTTGACCGGAAGCAACTCAATTGAATACACGAAAAAATTACAACAAGAACTTATACAAATATTTCAATCGGCAAAAATGAATCTACGAAAATGGAGCAGTAATAACATACAGCTGTTAGAAAACATATCTACTGATCATCCTAAAAATGCGCTGGAATTTAAATCATCAGAAACCCGAAAAACTCTTGGTCTTAAATGGAATTCCGCTACAGACAGCTTCACATATCAAAATCAAATCACAAAAAACAATGATGAGCCTCTTACGAAGAGAGAGCTGCTATCAGAGATATCACGGTTATTCGACCCATTGGGATGGTTATCACCGTTATCAATTCGCGCAAAACTTTTATTCCAATCAACATGGAGTAAAACTATGAAATGGGACGATAAAGTATCATCAGAAATACAAGGTCAATGGAATCAGCTGCGAGACGACCTCATGAACATCGAAAAATTTGAAATCCCTCGTCACCTTGGAAACACTCAAAAAACATGTTATATACATGGATTTTGCGACGCTTCGATCAATGCATACGCGGCCGCTCTATACATAATAACAACAAATGATAAAGGTGAGCACACATCGAGGTTGATTGCAGCTAAAACAAAATTGGCCCCATTAGCAAAAAAGGTATCACTGCCGCGACTAGAGCTACTAGGAGCACTCCTACTATCAGAATTGACCAAAAAGGTTTTACAATGTTTTTCGGAGGTCAAGGTCAATTTACAAGCCTGGTCAGATTCCATGATCGTACTTGGCTGGCTACACGGAGACAACGAACGATGGAAACAATTCGTAGCAAACCGAGTCAAACAAATATCAGAAGTCATTCCCCCCACCAGCTGGCGGCACGTGCGATCAGAGGATAACCCAGCTGATTGTGCCACTCGTGGATTGACAACAACACAATTATCAGAACATAAATTGTGGTGGGAAGGACCCGAATGGCTGCTTAAATACAAGATAGAAAAGTCGGACGTCCACTATCAGAGTCCTGAAATTGAAACAAAAAAGGCAAGTGTGCACGTAACCTTACAGAATAATAGCACACAACTTATAAATGAATTATTATCACAACATAGTTCACTTACACGTGTTACTAAGGTACTCGGCTGGGTATTACGTTTCATCGCGTGCGCACGAGACAAACATCGGACATCGCACTCGCACGATAAGGTGTTGACTTCAGGTGAAATGAACAAAGCTCGGACCGTAATAATCAAGGAAGTTCAAGGACAAGATTTCAAGGAAGATTTGGATTATATCAAAGAACATGGACACGTTAATCAGAAGAGCAAGATCGTATCATTGAATCCATTTATTGACGAAAACGGCCTGTTAAGAGTCGGAGGACGACTGCACAATGCAGATATCAGCAATTCAGCAAAGCATCCTATCATTTTATCATGTCACGGCCGACTCTCAGATCTCGTCATTCATCAAGCACACATGACAACTCTTCACGGCGGTCCTCGACTAACATTATCATATATCAGAAATCAATTTTGGATTATCAGCGGAATACGCACCGTAAAACGCCAATTGAGACAGTGCGTACGTTGCCGAAGATTTAGTAGCGAGAAAAATCAACATATCATGGCAGATTTACCTCAACCCAGGGTCATACCATCGCGCCCCTTTACACATACCGGGGTCGATTTCACTGGGTTCGTGGAACTGAAAATAAACAAAGGTCGCGGTATTAAAACTTGCAAAGGGTACATTGCAGTTTTTGTATGCTTATCTACAAAGGCGATACACCTTGAATTGGTGTCAGACCTAAGTACACCAACATTTTTAGCCGCATTTCGACGATTTTGTGCACGACGGGGAACACCTAGCAACGTGTATAGCGACAATGGGACCAACTTCATTGGAGCCGATCGTCTATTAAAACTAGAATACAAGGAGATCATGCAAAATTTAAACACTGACTTCTTCAATAGCATCAACGATTACAATATCACTTGGCACAAAAATGCACCCTGCTGGCCGTCAGCCGGAGGATTGTGGGAATCCGCCGTCAAGAGTATGAAGTACCATCTGAAACGCGTACTGGGAGATCAAAAATTGACGTATGAGGAATTTACAACCTTACTTCATCAGATTGAAGCATGTTTAAATTCACGGCCATTGTGTCAACTTATCGAGAGTACAGACGACGACTATCTCACTCCCGGACATTTTCTTATAGGTGGTCCACTACTGTCAAGGCCACAGACAGAGCCTGACTCGATAACCCTATCAAAACGATGGCAATTAATCCAATCCATGAACAAACAGTTTTGGAAAAAATGGTCGGCTGAATACCTACAGCAGTTGCAGACGAGAACGAAATGGAGAAGTCGTAACGATAATCTCAAAATAGATGACATCGTCCTTGTCAAAGAGGATAACTTGCCTCCTGGCAAGTATGCTCTTGGTCGTGTTCAAGACCTACATCAAGGTCAAGATGGATACGTCCGCGTTGTTTCAATAAAAACGAGCAGTAACATCATAAAAAGACCGGTGAGTAAATTGATTGTCCTTCCGATCAGAGAAGATCAACCGAAGCCCACGCAGCATGTACCACAACAATCTGCAGATCAACAATCAACATCAACTCAAGGCCAAGATCAACCCAGACGTATGCAGCTCCGACCTCGTACTAAAAACATTAACTACAAAAACTTCTTTATCACTATGCTAGTAATGTTTGCCTCAATGATTTCACCGAGTATTCAGAAAACGGCTGATCAAGCAACTTTCAACGTATCAACATTTAATGGCAGTCAAAATCTATTTTTTGACAAAATATCAGACTTACAATTTATCAAAGACGAATGGAAATTGGTGGTCTACTATAATATGACTACTTACTGGCAAGGAATATCAAAAATATCAAACTATATCAATCATATCAAAGAGTTATCAAATGGAGAAAAAATGACAGGGGATGTGCCCGTGCTCACCATATCCATAGGTCGCTGGTTCAAATCCGGTTCGAAGGACCAAAACTATGTAAGGGTAGTTTCCCCTACACCGTTGATATGATAATGATAAGTAGGTAAGGATGGGTTTCTTCAATACAATTTACAATTTAAAAAAGGATATTGCCTCATTTCTATCTGAAAACGATCTACAACAATGCATTCACTCTCCTAATGAAAAAATATTATGCACTTTACAATTGCCCATTTACGATCTACAACTTAAACAATCATTATGCAGTATCAAATTACTATCAACAAACAGCGATTCTACTTGTAAAACATCTGTGACCACCTGCCAAGATCGGTGGATTAAATTGCACAAAGCTAATGACTGGTTGTTCGCGTGCTGCTCAGAATGCCACGTCCGCATCCAGTGTCCAGCTGGGATCACTATCACACAATTAAAAGGTACCGGAATGATAACGCTTGGCGACGACTGCAAAATCAAAGGTGCCGGGTATACTATACATGCACACAACAATTTCTTTAGCAAAATCACTATTGACCCAAAAATTGAAGCCCCAGAGATCTCTGTCTTAAACAAAATCATAAACACAGCCTTATCATCAGATGAAAATTTCGATCCAACTAGCGAGATGGATTGGGATGAGCTAATCAATCAGATAAAACTACTAAAAGAACAGTCATCATATCAATTCAACGTTCATGACGTTCATCACTACGTCATGGTCTACGTCATCATATGCATCATCGTGATAGGAGTCATCATCGCCATTGGTTGGAGGTGGCGAAGGAATCGCCGCCGCCTCACCATGGCGCGCCCTGAACCCGTGGTCATGTACGCAGCGCCAGCGCCGGCGGCGCCGGCGCCGGCGCCACGCCCGCGCTCGCGTGTCAACAGTGTAAGTGCAGTGCATGAGTGTAGTGAGCAGGCTAGCGAGCCAAAGTGCAGTGTGAAAGGGGTGAGCACGGGCACATCCCCTGTCATTTTTAAATCAAAACTATATCGTAGCTTAGATTTAGCTTAGGAATCATTTACTAACAAACAATATTGTTTATCATCTTTATATCGTACCTAACATTCAGGATATATCATTTAGCTTAGTTCATCATTTTCTTATTATTTTTCGTTTAAAAAAAAAATTGTATCATTTTTAGGCATCTTGTCCGAGTGGCCAGGATGTACAGTCAATGTACAATATTTGCAAACGCGGCGTTTCCCATAACGCTCGCAACATGTACTCGTATCATTTTACTTCAGTAATAAACCAGTTCACATTTAACTACGGACTCGGGTGGTTGTTATTTCAAGCCCCATCCTTACCTACTTATCATTATCATATCAACGGTGTAGGGGAAACTACCCTTACACCTGCTTCTTCCTAAATGGACACTACGAATAAAGAATTATATTGAGTACCTACCTAACGATTGATATGTACCTCCAATTTGACTGAGAGTACGTTCCTAAACCTACTGAGAGATAAATACCTACACCTTATTATAAAATCGTAGTGGTCATTACGTTTGGATATTTTACCCTGCTATCTTTTGCATGCTTCTTCATGCTTCCTTAGATTCAATTAATGTGTAGTATAGAATTCATGTTTGATGTTGTTAGTAACTTTTCAATCTTTTCAACAAAATACTAACAATACAGCGGGCTTAAAAAGGTCACTATAGCAGAATCACAATAAGAATTGAACTATACAGGGTGGAAAAAATGAATGGGCCCTGGAGGGAAAGTACCTTAAATCCTTAAGATACAGTATTTTACTTAAAGGAAACATTCCTTTATTTTTAAAAAGAAACATAACTGCATTTAAAGATTTTCTAAAATTCGCTTGCTTCACCCAGGAATCGAACCAGCTAAAAATTCAAAAATTAACCACTCCCTATTTTATTCCACTAGTCGATACATTCAATACTAAAGATAAAACTTCACAAAGAAACATGAGGTCTTACACTCGTCTGTCGTACAAGAAATCCATGAAATCTAATATTTAGCACATAAGGGCTTTAATTGCAATTTAGCTCTACAGTGGAATGGTGAGAGGTATCCAGTAGTGTGATTCAGACCTTCTCGGAATGTATTCCGAATTCGAAAAATAACGTTTCCTAGCTGAAAAACCGTCAACTTTTCGAAGAAAATCATCGAATCGGATGCATTTTCGGAAGTCTGAATCTCACCTCAGATAGTCAAATACCGTCTAGAAAAGTTTTGTCGCGAATGGTGAAATAATAAAAATTAATAAATAAAAATTGTGAAAATTAATGTTAGATTTCATGATCTTTTTTATTTCTAAAACCAAATGTGTGTTAAAGAGATTTTATCCTGACATTAATCCTATCGATAAGTGGTATTAAATAGAGCGAAGTTTGTTTTTTAATTTTTAGCTGGTTCGATTCCGGGTGAGGCAAGCGAATTTTAGAAAATCTATGAATGCAGTTTTATTTCTTTTTAAAAATAAAGGAATGTTTCCTTTAAGTAAAATACTATATCTTAAGGATTTAAAGTAGTTTCCCTCCGGGGCCCATTCATTTTTTCCACCCTGTATGCAGTCTCTTTTCACTCTTAGTCAATAAAAAGAGACGGCATATAGTTCAATTCATATTGTGATTCTATTATAGCGATCTTTTTAAGCCCGCTGAACCCCAATGAAACCTGATGGAATCTAATTAATTTGTTGCTAAAAAAAAAGAATATTGACAAACTGTTACCTTAGCCTCATAAAGAGAAGGTTAATTTCTATTGATAATTTTGACTCAAATTGTCAATGCATCGGTAAGTATTATTAAACCTGCTATTGCTGTACTCTTTATGCTAGCCCTAACATCTCTTAAAATAATTAAAAGCAAGTATGATTCTAATTTTGGTCTTTCAATGTCATAAATGGCAACGAACATATCAGGGGGTCTAAAGTGGCCACTTTTGATGAAACATCAGATGTTTCATAAATGCTTCATCTATGAAACATATTTTAAAACACCTTTTTTGACAGTTCTCTATAGAATCCATTTGTAAAAAAAGGTGTTTTAAAATATGCTTCATAGATGAAGCATTTATGAAGCATCGATGAAGCATTGATGAAGCATCGATGAAGCATTGATGAAACATCTGATGTTTCATCAAAAGTGGCCACTTTAAATACCCAGTTATATTCTTTTCTAAAAGGAATCTGAGCATCTTAAACGCTAAAATCTTGCCGCCCTGCTTAGCTGCTAGCGGAAAAACGATCAATTATTTAATAAAGTACACCTTCAGGTACACGAAGCAGATGCATGTCTGGTACTAGCCAACAAATACTGCCAAGACCCTGACGCTGAAGACGCTGCTAATATTATGAGGGTTATCTCGATAAAGAACTATTCCGACGACATAAGGGTTATTATTCAACTTATGCAGTACCATAATAAGGTGAGTATTACAGTAAAATAAATGTTTCCAAATATAATTATAAAGTCTTACAAAGAATAGTAAAGAGTAGTTATGCTTTGAGTTCATGATTATTTTCAAAGAAAGATCAAATTAAAGGTATAGGAAAAACACGTTCATTACCTACAACGAGAAGATTGAGTTGAATGTGCAAAAATAACGTCAGCAATTTTTAAAGTTTATTTAATTTGACGACATAATTTCTTCCTCCAGGCATATCTTCTTAACATTCCATCCTGGGACTGGAAACAAGGCGACGACGTCATCTGCTTGGCGGAGCTAAAGCTTGGATTTATAGCACAGAGCTGTCTCGCTCCGGGATTCTCCACAATGATGGCCAACCTCTTCGCGATGAGGAGCTTCAAGACGGTCAGCCTTCCTTTCGTTTTCTCACGCCATCTGTCATTTTATCCATATAATTCAAATTTGAATGCTTGCTTGTAAAATAGAAACTCCAAATTTAACTTTCGACTTGTTGGATCCGCTTCTGACCTTTAGGCATCATCAAGGATCTTGAGTTCTGAAGGATGTCTTCGTTTGAAGAGACGCCGTTTATTTTTAAACTGAAGTGTATAATTTACTTTTATTATTACAAGTTTGGATTTTGCTAATTACGCCAATTGATTACATACTGGTTTTGTGTGAGGGCTAAAAGTAAGTAAGCCCCAGCTAGTAATGATAAAACAGAGCTTGCTTCACTTGCTCAACTAATTGGCAACAGATTCAAACATCTCCCTCAATGCCTTCGAACATACTCAGGTTCTAACGACTTATGCGGCATTTCCACAGTCCCAAGAAATGGCTATGTGGACTAATGACTACATGCGAGGTACCGGGATGGAGATGTATACTGAGAAGCTAAGTTCTGCCTTTATCGGGATGGCCTTTGGCTCGGCCGCTGAGTAAGTCGGCGTAAAAGCTTGCCGTGACAAAATAAGAGTTACAATGTTTCTATACTCTAAGTGTTTGTGCATATCCATACTTCGAAACAGTCACTAACCGAAGGTGCATAGCTTCTCTCATCAATGTTACAAGTTTGTTTGCCGGCTTCACGATCTCGATGTTTTAAGTCTCATTGTTTTAAAAACTGCACTGAATAACATAATAGATCGAAAGTTGTAGGGAACTAATGAAGTTTGTTAGAGTCGTCGAAGGAGATTTCGGCTCGCTGTCCCCGCTGCAACAACTAACAAGGCACGTGCTTTAGCGTCTCCTGTTGATTGCAGTCCCCCGACACTCAAGCTTGGCAGAACGATTACCTGCAGGGTACGGGATGTGAGATGTACACGGAAACACTGTCGACCTCCTTCACAGGGATGAGCTTCCCACAAGCGAGCGAGTAAGACTCTTACCCTCTCGATCCTGGGCCCGCCTGCACTGCACCGTAGACTAACTTGCTAACCTTAGATAGATGCACTAACCGGCTCCTCAGACAAGAAAGGGCTTGCGAAACAAAAAGCTAAAATGTTCTGCTGGGAGTGCTTGACAACCCGAATGGCATTCTAGTAACTTCGTAAGACCCCTTTATTGGTACTTGTACTGAGGAGCGATTAGATCACTAGTGGTTATAAGAATGACAGTTCTTCTGGTTTTTCAGAGTTAGATGCATGTTGAATGGGTACACTTTAGACATTAGTGGTATGTATTTTAGATTATTCGAATGCAACGTTTAGGTTTGTAGTTTTGAGAAAAGTCACTATGTTTAGTGTTCGATGTTCGTATAGAAAATAGTTATTCTTTAATTGTTAGTTTATTGTATTCTACTTCAGTGCAGTAAGTTGATAAATATTGTGATTAGTTCAAATTGTGGCACCTAAAATTCATGGCATGTTTATAATATTAACATAACACATACTTTCGTGTTAATCAATCTTCTGTAAAACATTTTATAATTATATAGATATTATGTATTGCCACCAACTCATACGAACTTATCTACTTATTCGTATAACTACAGGTAAATATCATTATAATTCTCAAAAGCACATGTTTGGTTTTTAAATACATTATTTTTAGAAACTTGTAAATTATGTTCTTTGCATGAAGGCACAGCTTTATTTATTCTTTAGAAAATCACTTAAAATTATGCTCGTTTAACTTATCATGAAAGTAGTTTTAAATATTTGCTTAGTAGATAATTATCATAATAAATTTGTAACAGAACAAAATATGACCTGCTTTAATTAAAATTGGCACGTGATTTTGTACCGAAAACTGTAGCTCTTATAATTCTGGACAGGTTATGCTTCACGAAGCTAAAGCTACTACTTCTGGCTATTGAGATCAAAGGTGAGGAAGGGGCTGACAGCAAGATCTCAATAAATCCGAGAAACGTGAAGATACACGCCAATACACAGGGATTCTTCATAGCGCAATCAGCTGATGAAGTCAAGAGGTATAGTGACTTTTATTTATTAATCAAATCATCTTATTAGTTGGTATTTTGTAAAACCTAAGTAGGTGATATTGATACTTCATGTTTCGAAATGCTAAAGCTTTTTATGCAGATGGTTTAGACAAGAGACTTTAGTTCTTGGCTCCATGCGGTTGTGCTGAATACGAACCGTTGTAAGAATTGTTTGGTACTTGTGTACTTATTATTTATTACAAGCTAATGTTTGTGTTTGTTTTGTATTGTTTTGCTTCCAAATTCGTGGTGAACGTATAATTAAAATACGTAATATTCTCGAACTTCCAGAGCTTGGTTCTACTGCAAAGCCTGCCACGAGGACATCAAAGACGAAACACTTATCAAGAAATGCAAATGCAAAAACTGTAAGATCATTGAATTGCTTTCCCTCATCCCTTTAATAATACATAGAAGTAAATTATTACTTTAAATTTTAATAACAAGATTTCCTAAATTAAGAAATTTAACTATAATCTGTGACATTCTTTCTGGAGGTATATATATTTAAATATCTGTTAACACGTACTTTTTCCTGTAATATTAAGATCACAATATAAACACGATCCATGAGTACGTCTATAATGTCACATATTGTGTAATATACACCTCCTCTGGCCGTTCTGCTAACGGACTCATCGACACAGCCACCTGTCGTCCTCACACTGTATACTTTATCTTCGAGAGACATTAATGAAATATTGTTCGGCTAAACTTTTAGTGACCGCACACCAGCGGAAGGTTGGAGCCGACATAGGTAACTTGCACCACACCTAACCTCACAAATTGACGTTTTCCGATATTTATTTTTCGTGTCTATAATTTTTGAGTTGCTTTAGTGGTGTTGCGTCCGTACCTCACAGACTGGATCGGCTGCAAGGCATTTCTTGACCCGTGCTCGTTCACACCCTACTTAGCAATCATTGTATATGTCCGCTCGCTCTTGAATGAACCGCCACGGATGAAGCACTCGACACAACCATTTCTATGCCTTTTGAGATCGCTCTGATTTGTATCGACATCGACCGGTTTAGTGCATCATAAATGATTCAAACAAATTCAAAACCAGAAACAGAAATCACACAGCAAATTCACATTCTAAAGTGTAGACACAACCGATGCAAATCAGTAGATTTAACGATTTGATGCACTTAAAAGCCCAGCACAGACAGTAATTGCATGAACCTAAACATATAGTAGAACTAAATATCGCCAACAGCAAACTGCACCGCCATTGTATCTATCTAGATTACGAATCCATGAAAGCATGTCTCAGAAACAAAGAGAGTGAAGACAGCCACAAAGTGCTAAACGACTACCCCGAGAGTGAGCTTACCAAGGCAAAGACTTTATACAACAGTCAGGCTTGTCTGTGCTAATTGACCGTGATTAATGCGAGAAAAGCTAAAATACCATCACATCACACCACCCGCGCTTGTGATAGAATCAAATTTAAAATTAATGACGCCTCACAATACTG
The DNA here is from genome assembly GCA_958496255.1 of Camptogramma bilineatum. Classification (NCBI taxonomy): domain Eukaryota; kingdom Metazoa; phylum Arthropoda; class Insecta; order Lepidoptera; family Geometridae; genus Camptogramma; species Camptogramma bilineatum. The sequence goes on along the minus strand of OY292458.1, from coordinate 13,726,386 downwards.
AGCTTGATCCTATCAATTGATATTAACACGTGAAGTCAACCCACAAGCATTAGGTTAGGATCTAGGATGCATACGTGTTTGTCAGTTTTTGGATTTTTACAGATGTCGGAATGATGATGATGCAGTCTGGGATGGTGAAACAAACTGTTAATACGTACCGTGTTTTCGACGGTACGGCACGATAATCCCGATAATCCGTATTATCATACACTTTAGTTTGTTTGCATCAACTAACCTTATTATGCTCATAAACAATATAAATTGAGCTAAAGTATATGTACGCTACACAATTAAACGATACACGCAGCTAGTTTATGGCAGCTGGGCTATATCACACAATATTAACTGAAATACGCTTATACGTACTTTTATATTGACGAAGTTAGAGTTAGGTTAGATCTTCTGATACATACTATAGCATTTCACTTCCTACACCCACAATATCCATCGACAGATGATCATCTATCATGAGACTTCGGTTACCTTTTACCAGAATATCTTCGTCTAATCAAACTCTTTACGCTCGGTAACTTGTTTTGGGACAAGGTAATCTGAAGTCTTATAGTCTCTACCGTCTCTACCGGCAAAAATACTGAAGATACTGTCCTTAGCTTTGCATCTGTGTCTGTTACTAGGTATATGTTTATTTGCGTGTTGGTTCCCCTCAACAAGCAGGTTAAATGAATAGTTGTTTACACACCAAATTTTATAAGGTATTGTTTCTGGTTTAGTGGCTACATTCAGGAAAGGCGTACGAGCCGTCCAGATGGTGGGCAGGGCAAGTACGTACCCTCGCTGTATGAAGTCAGTGTATATGTCAATGTGATGTTCTTTGCGACACGCGGCCGGTGCACTGCGCACCGCGGCGCCCAAGCCGCCGCGCCGGCGCGCACTTAGCGATCTCGTGTCCTGTTATCATTGTCTTGTCTGTCTGTATACGTTACTCTATGTGCATTTATACAGCAGTTAGATGTTTGCCTCTCCTTAGCCGATATCATAAACATCGGGAGAATAATAATGTGATGTCGTTTATTTATTTTGGTGTTGTTGTTATATGTTATTATGTCGAGAATATTTTCTCTAGGAGTATTTTGATCCCTGATTTCTGCATCGATTATAGACCCTCTGAATATTGATGTTGTGAAGTTCATAGATTTACATTAAAATTTTATTATGCTTATAAAATCTATGGAAATTCTTTGACCCCCGCTTAGGAAAGTTTAATTTAGATGAACCCGCCTCGATAGAACCGTCGGACTTGCAGTCATGTCTACTGCACCTGGTCCAGTCCACAATTTGGTATAATTGCTGCATTTCGATCTTATTCCAGTAAATATTTGATTGCCTTCATCAAAGCCATTCTTACAAGTAGGTTATATAACAATCGCTCCATTTAAGACCATAGTGCCATTCCTCTGACATTAGATAACTCATTAATAAATATAATTTTCAATTCATTTTAATTGACCCTGAAATAGTAGCCACCTAATAGCACATAGAGCTTGTCTTTAGCTAGTATTTTATTTGTATGTTTTTAGCTTTTTTTGTATGTTTGGTGCATGGGGTTTTTGGTAGTGGTTTTTATAAAATTAGATTAGATAGATTTTTTACTGTAACTATTGATTGACTGTTTTATGTATTTCGAATTGTTCGGTTTCACCTTTCAATTTGGTTTCTTCAACGCTTGTCCGAACTGCGTGTGAAGCTTTTAACGTAAATTCGCTTACAACCACAATCAAAACGCTTTCACTCAAATTTTTTACTAAGTTTAACTCGTAAGTAAACATTTATGCCGAAGCTTCTTTGCAAACTATAAAGGTGAAACCGAAATGGATTGATCCGTAACGTAACGAGATGTCATTGTTGAGAGAGCCACACGCTGTATGATATTGCGATGTGCCAGTAGGTCTCGTATTACTGAGTGGTGTATCGGAATGCGAATATGTGCTGATGTTTTGCAGATGATCACCATCCTCCCCCCACCTTCACGCCGCCAGAGTTGCCCAAGAAGGTCCATGTTCGAGGTACATCTCAGGCTCAAGGACTGAGTGATTTTTTTTTTCGTTTATTTTTGTCTTTTTCTATCATCGGCCCACACTAACCCATTGAACCGGCAATGTGCTTCGTCCCAAGTTACCAAAAGGTAGTGCACTTAGATGCTTTATCACGCATTTCTCATAGAGAGCACTAAATGCAACGGTCGGAAACCGTTGGGAATCAGTTTCGAATCGCATGAGACCCGGCTGAAGTAGACTAACACCACTAACTGTCGTCGCTGAGCAAGTGACATTCCCGAACTACCCATAAAGAGATAGCCGCCAAATTCAAAAAATAATTTACCGTACCTACCATTATTTTCCGTTTGCGATCACTACTCTAGAATGGGATGAAATCAAAATTTAAAATTTCCATCGATATGTGCTTCTTGGTAAACTCTAAAGCGGATGTAATATCATTTGTGGTTTGTACCCCTGCGCCGAGCATTTAAAATATTCATGCATTGCATTTGTCTATCTACCCGCCATATTTTGTATTTTGAAGTAGAGTTGCCAGTTTTAAGCTCATCTTTTAAATATTCTAGTTCGATTTGAGAGCTCGTCTGAATGTGATGGCAACACTATTTTAAATTTTATATTGTTCCGCTTTTGTTGTAGAATTTGAATTTTTTTATCAATACAAAATATTTAATGATTGGATTATTTATTAAAATCAGTAATAATAACATTAATTTAATACTAAATTATTAACGTTCAACTAAATTCTGTTAAAAAGTGTCAATTGGAACTTTGCTTGAATCAAATTTTATTTTATCCAGGTTATTCATTAACACTACAAAATATTATTACTAAAATTTCAGGCGAAATCGCGAGAGAAAGGGGAGAGGATATTAGTTGTGAGTATATAATATTTTGTGCTTATACTAGGTACCTAGTTTTAGGTTAAAGGTAGGTACTAGGTAGTACATTAGGTAATGGTGAACGCAGACTTGGCCGCACCGCAGTCGCCGCAGTCACCGCTTTTGTTAATGGCGACGGGAACTACTGCGGCGACTGCGGCGCGGGTAGGTGTGCAAAGTTGCATAGAACTTCATATAAAGAAATCGAATGCGGGGACTGCGGCGACTGCGGTGCGGCCCAGGTCTCCGTTCACCATAAGTCATCTCATCATCAACTTCTTACTAACTTCTACGATAGGGTTATGTTTGATCGAACTTTAATCCATTTCTTATATTGATTCAATTATAAAAACAGATAGGCCAAAGTCAAAGATACCTACACATTTATAAATGCTGCTATGTCTTAGTAACAGTCTATTCAAGTAAAATAATTTTCAATATTTACAACAACTTTGCTGAAATTTGACACTTAAAACTCTTTGAGTATCAATAAAATAGCCGTGTTTAAGCTCATTTGAATCAGCTCATAATTACAAAGTCTTAAGTCATTTAAGTATGTTTTTTCATCTAGGTATACCACACTCTACATCAAATCTCTTACTAAATTAAAGGATAGGTACACTTATGATAATCCTACTAATATTATTAAGGCGAAAGTCTGTGTGTGTGTGTGTGCGAATGTTTGTTACCACGTATCCCCATAACTACTAAACCGATTTTGATGTTTGGAATGTAGATAGTTTAGGTTCTGGAATAACACATAGGTTACTTTTTATCCCGAAAAAATGTATGGTTCTCGTGGGATAAAAAAATAGTAGTTCACGCGGGCGGAGCCGCGGGCGTTCACTAGTAGATAATAATTTGTAATCATCAACAACTTATAGACTGTAAGTCTTCTATAAAGATGCAGAATTTTAAACCATTTTCGCAGTAATAAATCGAAATCACCGAAACGCCGCGCCTACAGCATTGCTATCACCAATGGCCAACCAACTGATGAACACAACGACCACGAGACAGGTCAACAAGGTTAAGCCGAACGTGAACAGAGCACCGCCAGATACGTAAGTCCTTACTTAGTGTAGTTTTGACCAATTTGAAACATAACAGTGATTTCTCGCAGTTTTTTAATATCCTTGGCCAACGAAATGTGATAAAGACATCGGTGTCGATTATGTTCTGATTATTTTTTGTCACTTGCTCTTAAATCGTAATGATAGAAACTGTGTAAAAGATGTCAAATTAAGTTTATGAAAACGCACAGAGTTGACACCATTGCACATAATATTTGAGCAAAATCGATTTTTGTCTGAAGTAAAAAGAAATTGCGAGAAGTTACTAAATCAGAAACAACAAAGCCTCCTGCCTATAAAATTAGAATAAAACTTACTATAAATACTCCCCATAAATAAATTGTAACTAATCCCTATTTTCTTCTCATTCGAAGCTACCTCTCCTGTTAACTTTCCACGTGCACTGCACTAAACTATCCTGCACTTTATATGTGAATAAAATATTTCTCCACATAGGTATAGCTCATATGCAAAAAGAAAAGTAGACGATTCTCTGACCCTGTGTTACAGGAATCCTCAGGAACAAGATACGAATTACCAGGCGTATCACCTTGCCTACGAAGTGAAAAAACTCATGTAATTTCAATAAATTATATATCAGCTAGATAATTTTTATCAGTAGTTTGAAAACGTGCCACAGTCTATTTCATATTTCGTAGATGCACAAGTGAAGTCTGCACTTTGATGTTTTTGGAAACTTTATTTACCAACTAAAATAAAATGAACTTGCTGCAATCTATATCCTACTCACAGCGAGTTGATCATTGGTTGCATTGAAAGTCGACTTAAGGGTTGATCAAATTTTTTGTCCATAAAGGAAATTAACTAATAAGTAAGTCATTAATTAAACGATTGATGACGCTTACGAATATTACTCTACTGAAAATATAATTTTAGAAATAATCAAACCATAAGAAGAGGACAAATGTAGAAGACTTAGGCAGACTTCTCTTGTGGAGAGTTTTTGAAATGTAGACCGTAGTGCTTGCCTCACGACATATAAAGTGTTTGAGCTTAAACAAGAAAATGTTTTATAAATTTATAGTGTCTATTGTGTATTTTATTTTGCACCTCGATATAGCACGTCTCACTTTACAATTTTACAAAGGCATGTCTATATTTTCTCTTTAATTGTGCATAAAAAGTATATAGGAAACTGTAGCTTTCTTTAGACAGATCCTAAATTCTGATTAAAAACTTGAAATGTAGAATGAAAGCTTTTACTCCATAGAGTATAATTCACATTACATAGCACATTAGATTAAAACAAATGTTAAAAAGAGCTTTAAACTACCCACATAACACTAAAAGCACATACGCAGAACACAGAAAAGCATAGAGCCGTGGTGTTCTGTGAGCTATCTTTTCCGAGTTTTTTTTAATAGGTATGTTTTTAATAGGCCTACGAGTAGGAGTAGCGGTACGAATCAGAATAACAATGGAGGTGTGAGCCTGCCAGCGGGTCTGGCAGACGACCAGTCGAAGGATTTCGACTTTGAAAAGACTGAAATGAAATACGACTCCACTGGAATGTTCCATTGGAGCCCCGCCAGGAATCTGGAGGATTGTATATTAGTAAGTTTCTTTGTATCTTTTATTACTCTACACTTAAAAAGTTTCTTCATACATATGGTCCCCCAATCACACTATCAATATAAGTACATTTGTCATGCCATCTACAGAATCTAAGGACACAGTATATTATTGAATAGTGACCTTATTGAGGTTGACCGATTTTTCCTCTAAAAGGTTCGATTCCTGGCCATGAACATTTTTTTTTAAATCTAATGATGCAGTTTTATTTTTTATCAAAATCGCTTACGAGACTCCTTTGATTGTTTTTCGCTATTGCTAATAGTTTCAGATTTGGCCCTAGAAGCACTCTTGAAAAACTCACCCTGTATAACTTAACCCAGGTATAAGGGTGACAAATCTACATCGAGCTATGCTGCGCTGTACTGCGCTGTGCTATGGTTGGTCAACTCGCTCGTCTAATATTTCAATGACGTTACAAACAAACCATGCTGTGCTGCGCTGTGTGAGGCTACGCTCTGTTTACGACGTTTTGTTTGACGAGCGAGTTGACCAACCATAGCACAGCGCAGTATAGCGCAGCATAGCTGTTGATTTGTCACCCTAACTCTGTTCTGACTGACTGAAGCTGTAGGTATACTGTTTTCACAAATATTGTTTATGAGTTTTTATTTTAATGTTTGGTTGATGGCCGCGCGAAACAAAAAAGGCACTACTTTCCGGCATAGGCTTTAGCTTCACCATCTTCAATTTCTAAACGTTTTCTACCCCCTACAGGACAGAAACCAAGCGGCAATGACGGTTCTAAACGGGCACGTCGTGGTCTGCTTATTCGCGGACCCCGACTCCCCACTAATAGGACTGAGGAACCTAGTGATGCCGCTGCGGGCGTCCAACTTCCATTACCACGAGCTGAAGCACGTCGTCATAGTGGGCAGTGTCGAGTATATCAGGAGGGAGTGGAAGATGTTGCAGAATCTACCCAAGATTTCTGTTTTGAATGTGAGTATTTTTGCAGAATTGAGATCAGCAGTGCGATTCAGCCCAATGATTGTCTATCTTTGAGAGCGACCAAAATCCATCTCAAACTGTCAAATATGACAGTTCAGTGACTCTCAACTCAACGGGACCGAAAGCGACAAAACATACCTTCGCGATCGTTTTGACAGTTTGAGACCAATTTTAGGTTTGAGGCAAGTTTAGATAATCAGCCCGCTGACTTCCGAAAATGCATCCGATTCGATGATTTTCTCCTGAAAGTTGAGGTTTTTTCAGCGAAGAAACGTCCCTTTCCGAATTCGGAATACATTCCAAGAATGCTAATGCTAGTTATGCTACCTTGCTATTGTGTTAATAATCCAGTAACTAACAGAACCGCCTATTCTCAGTAGTTCAGTTACTTAATCCGGTCCCGCACTTTTTGTCTCGACAGTTCAGTTCGTCAGTTTTTTTGACTAAATTGACCAAGTTGTGAACTAACATAGAACCACCGCTCTACTTATAAACTTCTGTCAAAATTGAAACACTTTTTAAACTATTGCCATCCTTTTTTGTTAGATAGTGACAAATAGTGACAGAGCGAATCTTGAGCCTTGTATCATTGTAAGGCCTCCAATCTCTCAGTCATCATGTTTTCTTTCGTTTTCTTTCAAAATTTCTCAATCCTAACTTCATTGATCTCTTCAATCGTGTAATGTTTTTCCTTTTCGTATTTTCACAGTCTGTTTGTATTCCAGGGTTCACCGCTAAGCCGGGCCGACTTGCGTGCAGTGAACGTGAATTTGTGCGACATGTGCTGTATACTGTCGGCGAAGGTTCCGTCCAACGACGACCCTACGCTGGCCGACAAGGAAGCTATCTTGGCTTCGCTGAACATCAAGGCTATGACGTTCGATGACACTATAGGTGAGTTGATTGTTATTGATACTGATCCTTCTTTTAGACTAGTTTATAGTGATGTGGCTTTAAAGGATTTTTTATCTACAAACACAGCACTCCTTGGTCAATAATGAATGATATCACTTTATACAGGCTGTGGCAAATTCTTGGTCACTGATGCCCGGGTTACACGAGGCTAGTTTTTCAAGCTAGGATAGCAAGCTAGTGTTAGTAAGCTAGCAAGCTAGTACTTCTAGCTTCATTTCTAAGCTAGTAAGCTTACTAGCTTAGAAATGAAGCTAGTTGTGTCTACACCTAGCTTAGAAATGAAGCTAGTTGTGTCTACACGAAGCTAGAAGTACTAGCTTGCTAGCTTACTAACACTAGCTTGCTATCCTAGCTTAAAAACTAGCCTCGTGTAACCCGGGCATGAAGGGTAGATACCTTTTCTCTTGTAGTTAGAAAGTTTTGTTCTTAGGAAACTTCAGTTTTATTTTGAATAAAAAAAATAATTGCATTTTTAGGGTTTTGAAAAAAAAAAAACAGTTAGCCTAAAAAATTACATTTGTCAAAAAAACAAGTTGGTCTTAATCGACTCTATCTGTTCAGTGACACAAGCAGCTCTGTCACTTTGACCGAAGGCGACAAAAGATACCTACGCGATCGTTTTGACAGTTTGAGACCAATTTGAGCTTTGAGACAATCAGTCTGCTTTTCACGATTCAACAAGTAGGTAACACTGACATACTGACTGCATTATGTTTGTTTCCAGGTGTGCTAAGCGCGGGAGTAGGGACGAACGGTGCTAGTAACGCAGCGCCGCCGCCCGGCCAGCCGCCGGCGCCCGTGCTGTTACAGCGGAGAGGCAGCGTCTACGGTGCCAATGTGCCTATGATCACGGGTGAGATAATAGCATAGATATAGGAGTATTGATCAGTGAAGCGAAAGCACAGAATACTACAGAAAGCGCACTCCACACTTGAGGTGCAGAGCTACAAGTAGGCATGGGGGGTCCATGTCTTTCCTGTGGATATGGCCGGTTAAGCTGAGAGGATGGTTTAGGTGCTGGGCAAGCCTAGTTCATCTCAACAAATCTCCCAGGCAGTAGCAGTTACGCCAGCATATAGAGGGGGGGGGGGGCATAAGAGCTTTGATTACTTTTGCTGACAAGGGGGATAACTAAAATTCTGCTTACGTAATATCCGGGGAGTTGATACGGGGAGATATGGGGAGTCCGTAGCTACTACGTAAGCCGGCACTGGTGGGGAGCCGGTCTAACACCCCACCATCAGATATGTTGAAGCGTATAAGCAATCATATTATGGTAAAAATAAATAATGATGTCAAATAATGTCAAGAAAATGATAATACTTGTAAAGTGTAGGGATACATTCCTCTACTTGACATACCTCTTGCTTGACATTGTTTTATATATTTCAGAGCTGGTGAACGACAGTAACGTTCAGTTCCTGGATCAAGACGACGACGACGATCCTGACACGGAGCTGTACCTGACGCAGCCCTTCGCCTGCGGGACGGCCTTCGCGGTCAGCGTGCTCGACTCGCTCATGTCCACAGTACGTTACTATCAACATAGATCCTGACACGGAGCTGTACCTGACGGTCAGCGTGCTCGACTCGCTCATGTCCACAGTACGTTACTATCAACATAGATCCTGACACGGAGCTGTACCTGACGGTCAGCGTGCTCGACTCGCTCATGTCCACAGTACGTTACTATCAACATAGATCCTGACACGGAGCTGTACCTGACGGTCAGCGTGCTCGACTCGCTCATGTCCACAGTACGTTACTATCAACATAGATCCTGACACGGAGCTGTACCTGACGGTCAGCGTGCTCGACTCGCTCATGTCCACAGTACGTTACTATCAACATAGATCCTGACACGGAGCTGTACCTGACGGTCAGCGTGCTCGACTCGCTCATGTCCACAGTACGTTACTATCAACATAGATCCTGACACGGAGCTGTACCTGACGGTCAGCGTGCTCGACTCGCTCATGTCCACAGTACGTTACTATCAACATAGATCCTGACACGGAGCTGTACCTGACGGTCAGCGTGCTCGACTCGCTCATGTCCACAGTACGTTACTATCAACATAGATCCTGACACGGAGCTGTACCTGACGGTCAGCGTGCTCGACTCGCTCATGTCCACAGTACGTTACTATCAACATAGATCCTGACACGGAGCTGTACCTGACGGTCAGCGTGCTCGACTCGCTCATGTCCACAGTACGTTACTATCAACATAGAACCTGACACGGAGCTGTACCTGACGGTCAGCGTGCTCGACTCGCTCATGTCCACAGTACGTTACTATCAACATAGATCCTGACACGGAGCTGTACCTGACGGTCAGCGTGCTCGACTCGCTCATGTCCACAGTACGTTACTATCAACATAGATCCTGACACGGAGCTGTACCTGACGGTCAGCGTGCTCGACTCGCTCATATCCACAGTACGTTACTATCAACATAGATCCTGACACGGAGCTGTACCTGACGGTCAGCGTGCTCGACTCGCTCATATCCACAGTACGTTACTATCAACATAGATCCTGACACGGAGCTGTACCTGACGGTCAGCGTGCTCGACTCGCTCATGTCCACAGTACGTTTATTATTAAAGACTAGCACCCGCCCGCGGCCGTTCCCGGATAAAAAGTAACCTATGTCCTATTTCCGGTCATTCATCTATATTTCATCTACTTATATTTTGAATTTCAGCCAAATCGGTTCAGTGGTTCTCGAGTTATAGAGGAACAAACATACATCCATCCATCCAAACACCCAAACTTTCGCATTTATAATATTACTAGCTGCTGCCCGCGGCTTCGCTCGCGTGATACCCGAATAAAAAATAGCCTATGTTACTCTCCAGCCCTCCAACTATCGCCACACAAAAAATCACGTCAATCCGTCGCTCTGTTTTGACGTGAAAGCAGGACAAATAAACACACTTTCACAACCTACTAATATTACAAAGGCGAAAGTCCGTGTGTGTGTGTGTGTGAATGTTTGTTACCGCATATCTCCATAACTACTCAACCGATTTTCATTAAATTTTAATGTAGATAGTTTAGGTTCTGGAATTACATACCTTATAGAAAGCAAATTATTTCATCACTGAACGAGACCGTGTAAGACAGAGCATTCGGCATCGTACGACGTAGAACATAAAGATAAATGTATGTTGCAGACGTATTTCAACCAGAATGCCTTAACCCTAATCCGGTCGCTGATCACGGGCGGCGCCACGCCCGAGTTGGAGCTTATACTCGCGGAAGGCGCCGGCCTTCGCGGCGGATACTCCACGCCTGAAAGTTTGGCCAACAGGTACCTATGTTGTTCGATGCTTGAAGGTCAGGGCCCTAACTCCCAAAAAATATATCGAAAACGATATAATAATAATATCTTTATTTCAGGCAACTTATCTAAGTAACAAGATGTTAAAATACTTAATATAAGGCCCATAGAATATATACCTTACAGACTAACATAATATATAAAATTATATCTTAAAATACTAAGAACACGTTTTTTCTGCCAACAATATAGCGTGCCAATTAGCGTAGATCAGCTTATTTTGGTCGACTGTTCCGAATTAGGCTTCCACCAACTTAGGCTGAACTACGATGATTGGTACGATATATCGTTTTTAGTGCTGGGAGTAGACCTGCAGAAATATTTTATTGCAAAACTGTTGTACAAGGGTAGGTCGTCTATATAGGTACAAGTTTATACAGTTATCCATTTCGGATGTGCAATATTAATTGGACTGGAGGTCAAGTATTTAGATTTAATCGATATTGGAGCTTGGGTGTTAGATTAAGAGAGATATTCGAAGAGCTTGGCCCCAAAACATGTTTGTTGCCCTTTTCAGGGCAGTGGTTGCGAAAGAACTAGAGGAACGATCTGCGGGCTGACCCCCCCCCCCTACTTATGAAAGATGTTTAAAGTGGAACACTGGTTATACAACGTCCTGTCTCTATTCGTCACTATCCACAATTAAAGACAGGACGTTGTCTAACCAGTGTTCAACTTTAAACATCTTTCTAAGGACTCACAGTGTGTATAATACACTTTCCATCAATTACAATATAACCTTCAATTCCAGGGATCGATGTAGAGTGGGCCAGATATCCCTATACGATGGTCCGCTAGCGCAATTCGGCGAGGCGGGTAAATACGGTGACCTCTTCGTCGCCGCGTTGGGAACCTACGGCATGCTGTGTATCGGACTCTATCGCTTCAGAGATACCTCGTCATCTTGCGATGCGAGTAGCAAGCGATATGTCATCACCAACCCGCCCGATGACTTCTCACTTCTGCCTACAGATCAGGTAACATATACTTTCGACTTAGACCATAGTTTCTCAACCATTTTTTGCCCAGCGCCCACTTTGAGAATATATTTTTTTCAAGAGCCCCCCCTCCCCATATCTTAATGCGCCATATCAATGCCCCCTAATTTCCTCTCAGTCTTCTACTGCCCCCCTTAAAGTCTCAAACGCGTTATCGCCCCCGTTGAGAACCACCATCAAGTGGCATTACGAGCTGAGCGCTTCCGTGCTTCGGAGGGCACGTTAAATTCTCGGTCCCGGCTTTTAAGTCGTTAAGCCATGGTGGAGACCTTTAGGCGGTCTAAAAACTCCGTCATCAGAGTTGGCCACTTGCTCATACGAACTTACTTACTTATGTCCATTGCCATATTTTTAAGTACTTATCATTGTTTGTTCCTGTATATTATTACTTAAGCTTGTTTTGTGTGGTACCTAATAAATATTCTTTATTCTTATTCTTTATTGCAGGTGTTCGTCCTAATGCAATTCGACCCGGGTGTTGAATACCGGTCGGCGCGTCGGGCCGGCTCCGCGGCCGGCAGTAAGGACGACGCCTCCTGACTATTGCTGTGCAGCGCCCTCACCGACGGACCCTACTCCTATATATAGGCGGTACGGTCTACCACTCAGACAATCCCCCCGACCCAGTAACCCAAGGTTTGAACTCGGAGCTACCCCGACCCCAAACGGTAAAGTTTTCAAACGGTATAGTTTTCAAACGGTATAGTTTTCAAACGGTATAGTTTTCAAGCGGTACCTCCCCCTATAGTTTTTAAACAGCAATTCCGTCTCCAATCAGTGTAGTTTTGAACTCGGAGCAATTCCAATCCCAAACGGTATAGTTTAAAATCGGAGCAACTCCGACTTCTAACGGTATTTTAAATTCGGCGCAATTCGAACTCCAAACGGTGTGGTTCTAAAGTGGATTTTTTTAACTCCTTACGGCATGAACTACCCGAATTGGGATTCGAGGGTTTTACTCAAATGGGTTATCGGGGTAGCTTTCCTAACCAGCAAGGCACACATGGCATTCACACTTTACTCGACTGCATACAATTCAAAGATCTTCGAAATGTGACGTTTTTTCGGCGAAAAAACTTCACTTTTTGAAAATCTTCGACTCTAATGCTTTCGAATAACGTTGAATTGACTGGCTGGTAAATTCTTAAACCAAACGGGTTTGTTTTAACTGGGAAATGTATCTCCAATTACAATATTGGGGAAAATGATAGTAGTTTCATCGGTTTTTGATATGTTTCTTGATTTAAACTTTCGGATGAAATTGGACGAAATGAGTCCTTTAATAATTTATTTTACATGAAATTATCCCTAATTTCACGAATACATTAAATCGTGGTCTTCAAAAGTTTACATTTTGTCAAGTTTATCAGATTTTCATAGAACCTGTCAATCTGACATAAACTTGATTTGAAATGTTGATAATATCTTGGGATGCATGATAAGTAGGTAAATAGATTATTTTAGAATTTACAATGTACACGAGAATAAGTTTTACCATTTTAAAGCGTTCAAGAGCTACCTGAGAGCTTTTTGAATATTTTCTGAAAAAAATGAATGAACATAATTTAAGTCAGAAACTTACCCCAGGTATAAGCATATCAAAAGCGATGAAACAGACCTTAAACTGCAAGTTTCTGTCGCAAATAATTTTACATAAAGTATCAATATCTGCGACACAAATAATGCACTTGCCCACTTTCTTAGCACTGCACTATTTCAGCTCTCCCTTTTCACTATCTGTTTCTTTTCCTGCAATTTCGTTCCAAATTAGATTTGTTAATATAATTTGGTGACGGAATATAATTATTTTAGTACTTATCTTGTGTTAGCAGGAAGTTGATAGACTAAAAGGGAGACTTGACTTACACTGCCCGTTTTGATTTGATTTGGCAAAGGATTTACATACAAATGGATGCACGGCAATCTACACTCTCCAAATGCACACATTCGAGCAAGATTTAGCACTAGTTTTGATTATCTGAGCAACAGTAATACAAACCTTATTGACATCATTGTACAAATAAGTTAATTTGTAATCTAAATAATTAATACGTCAGAATATATGCGTTGACTATTTTATAACATCGGTGTTGGTAAGTCGGCCTAAACAAAAGACAGTGGAACATAATATTTAAGGTTCTAACATTTAATGGCTTACTTAAAGTATAACTGATTACACAGATATAGAATAGACGAACTTGTATTCGCTATATTAAACAATGTATGCGAAAAATAATATTAACTGTATTTTTCATACTTCGTCTGAATTAGAAAGCTTTAAATGTTGGCTTTTATGTATATAAAGCATAAACACCATGCATTATTAGTTTGAAGCAAACGAGTAATACCAGTCTATAGGTAAGGCATAGTTTAATCTTCATTTTAGATAAGTTTTCTAGTTGTATGGTGATGGTTATATCTACTCATACACACTTCCAAGGTTTGCTCGTTTCTGACACACCTCTTTCGGTTTTACGATGAGGCTTCTCTTGTATATAGCTATTCTTTCTCATTATATAATGTTTTCGTGTTTTACTCTACATTTTCATGTTTTACTCTACACTGTCCATTTTCTGTATCTCTTCATTTCCACGCGCTCTATTTGCCATATTTCGTATTTTCACTTTTGCCACACTTCTACAAGAGAACGTTTCTATATAATTATCTTTCTTTTTCTCTTTGACTCTTTTAGATTTTTTAATTGGAATGATATTGAATGCTCAATAAAAACTTTAAACTTTTTGCATGACATGACGTATTATGTATATCTGGACAATTTTATTGTAAGCTACATTATTTTTTCTTCTTGTAGAACCATTCCTTTTTATTCATTAGATATTTTCTTTTCGTTTATATGAAACGCTATTTATAAAAAGCTTTTTAATTGATTATAGTTTTATATTAAGCATTTAATATATTTATTTGACTGATTGATTGTTAAACACATCGTTACAAACGGCAATGTGAATAATATACATTTTAGTCAAGTTATTTTTTATTTGAATTCACATTGAATTCTTATTTTATGTAGTAATTTAAGTTAAAAATTCAGTCATTTGGACAATATTTTAAATGCACGTATGGTAGATGTTTGTATACAGATCCACTGCTCTTTTCATTTTGGGATTATTTTATTTTCGTTTATTATTTTGTAGAAATTTATTATTTGTTGATATTATTGCGTGAATTTTTGTGCGGAACTCGATAAAAGTACATGTATTTTTATTTAAAAAATAAAAAAAAATATTTTCGGATTGAATAAAGTTCTGCACAAAGATTTAGCAACATGAACTTAGCTTAATTTAACTCCACTTAGATTATAGCACATTTTTGTTTATTTTAAATAAAATTTCTATAAAGCTTTATATTTTTTATTTTTCGTCATATATTTCCCCAAAAATTGGGCGGGGGATTGTCAAAGTGGACGTGGTTTAAGGCGCTGCACATTAAAAAATATGAACAATTGAATGAACTATGATCAACGCGTGTTGAGATTAAAATAGTTGGTTTTATGTTGCGAGGACACAGTGCAAGTGAATTTCGCTGTAAATATTATGTGATATTATTTTGAAGACGTTGTTGAGCCGGGCTTTTGAAGCCTGCGATGTATTTAGAGTTAACTCGGGTGCTTTGACGATTGTGGACTCTCATAGATACTACGTTGATTGTATTAGATAAGGCATACCTTTGGTCTGCTGCGCGCGAACTATCGATATCTATAACAGATCGTCTCGACATATCCGTGCAGTTGGCCAAAGCACCTTTTAGAATTTACTAGATAATAGCTACATTCGCATCACAAAATAGAACCATTCCAAGTTAATTGGTTAGTAAAAATGCAATAATTTACAACAAAATTTTACAAGATGTTTGATGAATGGAACTCAAGTCTGCAAGCGACACGCACGAAATATCACCAAATTATTTTTAAACTTAATATAAATACCTAATAATTAATAAATACCTCAATTTTACTGATAGTTAGTAAAGTTTGATTACTATAAACAGTTTATCAAACATCCTGTACATAGATGTTTCGTGTCATCAATTCATAGAGAGTCATGTCATTCGTCTAGATTATGCAAAACCGGCCTTAATTACAACTAGGTTTAGAAGTGGGTGTTTTTTGAATATTCGATTGTGTGGTCAAGCGTGAGTCGTTCCATGTGTCCAAGTGACAGGCGAGAGAGCGCACCGGCCTCCGGAGAGGCGTCTTCACTTCACCCAGCCCCGATTGTTTGAACCTGCGAGGACAACATACAGAACCCTAGCTCGTAAAGGAATTGAATGCAAACATACTGCCATATTTTGTAAACTCATAATCAGTTACCCAAAAACGAAAAAGTACAAAAAAAGCCGATCAATATTATGAGAACGAAATTATAAGAAATTCTAAAAGCACACTTTGTATAGAGACTCCATGTTATGGACACCAATGGCTTATAGAATTCAATGTTCTAGAAAGCGTTTTATTGTTATGGAGATTTTAAAAATTATATCAAGAAAATATATTAAATCACCGGGCGTTAAGAATGTAAAGTTTTGAGATGGTTGTGCACGATAGGTAAATAATTATAAAATTAAATTTAATTGGTCTGTCCAAACAAATCTTAATGGCTTATTCGGCCGAGCGTACGAATTGGCTTCGCCAAATATTTGCCAATGTGTAGGGCGCGCGTCAACCACCGAGCTTGCACTGAGAGGAGTTTCCACTCTTATACGCTGCAAGGAATAACTATTAGAGGATGCGATTCCTATAAATATGTTAAAGCGAAATTGTAATTCAATTTACAATAACAATTAACTTTCAGTAAACCATGAGAACGACAAAGAAAAATTTAAAAAAGATGAATTGCTGAATCACTTAACATTTTGTGAATAACATGATTCATTCAAAGGAGTTCACTGCATAACAGCGATCCTAGTCCCTCTATATATGAAAATTTGTTTGCAAAAAAAGTGCAGTAGAGTTAAGAGCAATGTCCTCTCAGTGATAGGTCTGTGGCCTCGACCACCGGACATCAAATGAGTCGTTTAGTTGTAATTTGAGCTTGGTACGTCGGTAAGTAGACCCATGCATGGAGCCCTAGCGAAACTAGGTACCTAATATTTAGAGTACCGTTGTGCTACATTCGACACTAACCTTTAAATTTTTTTAGCTAGATCGTTGTACATAGTCAGATGTAATTTTGTATGTTATGTAAGATTTTTTGAATATGTCTCCTTCGCAAACTAGAGAGCTACGGTTACATAAAAGTTACGGATCGCGAGTAGTACGTTGTGATTAGGCTTGAATGTCACTGTATGCTAGCTAGGTACCTATGTTAGTTCGGACGTCTCATTGTAAAAATGTAAAATACACGCTATCCATTTGGTATCTGAATGTTAATTAAGTATTTCATATAAATGACGATTTTTCCTTTAATATTTTTATACAGCATTACAAAGTATTTAACGCAATTAAAAGTTTATAGAGGTGGGTCAGTGTGCAATTCGTAACGTATGACACCTAGTGTTTGTGTTACGGTTAGAGCGATGCGTTGGCGGAAGTGATACATTTTTTGAATTTATTTTAGAGTGAATTCACCTGATTGGTGAATGTTTCTATAAAAGTCTGAGAAAATCAAGTCTAAAAGCTCATTATGCTGTGGAAATGAAAGAAGCTACCAACAGGTGTTATGAATGACAGAATTTCTCACTTCGGCCAATCCATCACATTGACTGTAACATTTATATAATCGCCTTAACGAGAGAGAATTATTAGCTGAGTCTTTCTGCGTGATTGGAGTCAAGTTATGTTCAATGTATCTTAAGCTACATCCTCACTATATCTTGCAGCTTTAGTGAGGACGCAGCTTTACAGCGTGCGTGCATGTCCCTGAGTACTGTGTACTATAACGTACTATTCTAAACTTGAGTGCCCTTTGTACGATAGACACTAGGCCGTACCTCTGGTAGGTTCCTACAAGAGTACTAAGCACGGCGACACATATATGCAGCTTTTTTAAAACAATACACGTTTTGTTTCTGTGATAGACTCGTGTCGACTCTGTGCAGAATTTTCTAATGTCTAAAGATAGCTCTGAAAGTGTTACCATGCTTTTATTATCGACCAAAAAGGCCACTGCGATATTTCAGCGCTGTATAGCTTTAGAGAATGCTGCATAGGCACTTCACAATAGATATGTATAATGTTTTAATTTAAATTTCGGCGGGAGATGTCCAAGATGAGATAAGGTATATTAATATGAACCAGAGATAACATAACGGTCTGTGCCTTTATATTGCAATCTTTATAGTGAAATCGAAAGTTGGAATTATAGGTAAATCTTTATGTATTTGTTGAATTCGGTAAAACAATTATATATGGCGTAATGGATGATTATAGTTGTAGGTACCTACAGTTGCCTGGTGTCTCCTCGATGTTCCGTGCTCGAATGCGGATCTCATCTCCCGCCATTAACTATTACGATACGATTCAACGACTACTTACTCTCATCTAAATTTACACTTAAAACGCCTATACGCAATCTAGTACCTATTCAATGTTCTGTGTGCATTAAATCTTAGAATTAACAACATTGTTGACTATTGCTAATAGCTTGAGGTTGTTATCGTTTATAGAACGGAAAATGGTGAATTTTTCAATGTACTATATAATATACGTATCTTTACGCTCTCTATAATATTCGCTAGACCCTTTTATAAGCTGATTGCCATCTTGTCGTGTTGTTACACACTAGTCCTGTCTAATTAAAGTAGTATCAATATATAATGATGGCTGTGAGATAATTGTAAACAATTAAAATTATATTTGTGTAAATGAGAAAATTATAATAAATAGCAACGTAAATGATCGCTCTATCGCAACAACTAACCGGAACTCTGGCTGACTACGCCCTTTCTCAGAAATTATACTTGGACAATACAACGACATATTAATTAGTTATAACAAAAGTATATTGTGTGATGCATGACAGGCAACAGAAATTAAAAGTGATTTTGTGATAGTGACCTGATTTTTAGTACAAATTATAATTTCTGATGAAAGGGGTTCAAAGTTCAAAGATAATGCAAGTTTTGGCGCAAAAACTTCATTATGAGGGTTGCCATAACAATGAAGTCAACATCGATTCAATACGTTTTCTTTACAATATCTACTTCTGTCCTGTTATCATTATCTTAGATTTTATGTACTACCTAAGGTGTTTTAGAATTGTTACCTATAAGATTTTATTTCTGTTTGACATCAATTGAGAACAAATTATGCTGTACGGTGGCAACCCACGAATACCAAGCTCACAGCTTTCTATGCATTTGCTCAAATTTTCAGCATTATAAACCCATATTTCACCGCTTCTAGTTATCCAATTATGATAAAACCACCATTTATATTCCAAACGATGCTGCATTGCCTATGATACGTGATCGGCCATTTTGATCACCTAACAAAACAAAATGGCGGCACGCCTAGGCAATGTAACACTACCCGACTGTTCATATATCACACCACGAGAACAAATTATTTAATATTGTTGATGTTGATTGTTAATAAATGCAAATAATGTAAATATCAAAATAAATTCTGTATTTGTATTTGAAAAACTCTTTTTATAACCCCTGAGTTCCTTTTTAATACTGGTAAAATACGTGAAAAACAATAAATTAAAGGATAAATACAACACAGTAATATAGAAAATATTATATTCATTTTCATAACACAACGTTGATTTCACTTTATCAAGACTACAGTAAAAAATAGTGCTACCTATATAGAAACTTATACGACCTATGACTTACCTTTGAGTACCCGTGATCATACCAAAAATATTAGTAGGTATTAACTGTTTTGTACTTTCAGAAAAATGGATTTTAAATTCATTTCGTGGTTCATACTAAAGTATCTGAATATCATAAAAAAAAAATATTTGATCAACAAACGTAGTTTTAACAAAACATTGAATTTCATTGATAATTCATGTTCAGTTCAGCTTTAAAAACCAACAATAGGATGTTATTTAAAATCATTAGCAAAGTAAGGTCTGAGTGATTTATAAAGTGCGCTCACCTAACATTTGAAATCCACTCGCAGTGCAAAACATTCAGTAAAAATCTTCAAACACGCTTCAGTGCCTCCTGTCCAACTGATAAAACGGCTGACTCTTTTTCCGTGCCTTTATATTGTGCCTCTTCGCCGACGTCACCTTCCTCTTTTCTTCTTCAAGCAAAAGAGGTGGTAAAGACACTTTTCTTATATGATACTGTTGTGATCCATTCAATGCTTTAGACTCGTGTGTTAGCTCCGGTGAGCATAAAGGTTCCAACCTAGCCATTTCCCTATACCTAGCTGTCACCACTCTGTTATTTATAATAGTATTTCTTTCTGAAGCACTCAGTGCATTATAATTCCTAGTGTCTAGTGAAACGAACGACTTGGCGCTGTTTCTATCACAGTTGAGGGAGGAGTCTGGCCGTGAGTTTCTCATCCATCTCGACGACGCCATTTCTGAGCGTAGTATCGAGCTGGTCTGTTTCTTCTTCTGTTGTGGGCTGCGGATCTGTATCGGCGTGATTTGCAGGAGAGAACAGAATGAGTCGGGTAAGTCATCGTCGTCGTAGGTCGGGCAGAAGGATACTTTTTCTCTGGATAGCCTGGAATAAGACATGAATAAGAATAAGAGGTAAGATAAGCAGATGACACTGAGTTAAAACAAGCCTGATGGAAAATTGTGATGACCTTAACTGAGCACAGACCGATTAAATTTAAAAGCATTATACAGTTGCGAGCTTGTTTAAGTTTTCATACATTCGTAATCTAATTCACTAGCAGCGCCCTCGCGGCGCCGGCGTTGCCCCCGTAGTGATGGGATATGGTGATGATGATGATGAAATAGCCTATAACCTTAGTTTAGCTGTCAAATGCAGAAAGAATGTTTCAAATCCGAATGGTAGTTCCTGAGATTAGCGCGTTCAAACAAACAAACTCTTCTGCTTTAAGTATATTATTGGTACCTATTGATTTTGGCTAAGTAGGTACCTAGTATAGCATTGAAATATCTACCTCGGTTCGTGCAGCTCGTCGGACAGAGACACGACAGAAGGCCGAGGCGAGTTCTGCGGTGTGACGTCAGTGCTAGACTGAGACAGACGCTCCTCGCTCTCGCTGAACTGCTCGTAGTCATTGTAGTGCATAGCGATGACTTCGTCGTGCTCGATCTGACGGTATGTACTCCGCTTGTCGGGCAGTTTGATCGCTTTGCCGACCACCCTGGAAGTAATAAGATATCTATTATTATTTCATATAAAACTTGTTTCATAATATAAAAAAAATCGTACCTACGGGGAACTTTTCATGTAAAAATAACGCCAATAGGTATAGGTAATAATGTACATGAGTTCCCTTGACCACCCTCTGTATAATGTATGTATATGTATAATTTTATATGTGTCACAGGCATAAAATAAACAATAGGTAACTCATTACTCAAATTTTTAAGCAAGAAAATGAGGCAGCATTTTTGTAGAATGTTTCTTGAAGAATGTAAGTACTTGTATTCTTGACCTAGTAAGCTGAATAACGTCACGTAAGTTTAGGTCAACACTTAGGTACATTTTTAGGATTTAGTTTTTATGTTAATCAAATTAAAATTTTAAAGGTTTGTTTTATTTTTTAAACATGTTTCTTTACAAATATTATAATGTACTGGCAGAGTGAGATTATTATTATTGCATAATGCACAGGCTGCATAAGCTGATGTGTGCATATCCAGTTATTGGTTAGTGCACTTAAAATGTTTATCTAGTCTATCTACAAAGAAGTTCACTAGCGCACAGAATAAATAGGTAAGAAGCCTGACTTCGCGAAAACGTTTATTTAAATAGTGACTGGCGTATTTTACGCGCGACGCGCCGGCTAGCGTGTGAGCCGAGCGGCAAGTGGGAACCCTACCAAGGCCCACCCGGGCGGGCCCGCCAATGGTACACTACATAGTATAAAACAAAGTCACCCGCTGTCTGTCTGTCGGTCTGTCCCTATGTATGCTTAGATCTTTAATACTACGCAACGGATTTTGATGCGGTTTGTTTTAGTAGATAGAGTACTTGTAGCTTTGTACCTAAAGTGCAGAGTGCGCCTTCTAGACCTACTCTGTGACTATAGGAGCACTGATGTGATGACTGATTCTGGCAGCCGGTTCCAGTTCTTCACAACATGGTAAAAATGCTTCAACTTTTGATACAAAGATTGTGGGTTTGCATCCTACATTCCTAGCCATGTTTTTATGTTTCAACCATTATTGTTTTTATACAAGCAATAATGGTGAAGGCAAACATTTGAAGAAACCCTCTGCTTAGTCAGCTCTACATGCCACTCATGTTGATCATGTATTTCCTCCATCAAAAGACCGCAAGACGTAGAAACATCTGGGGACCTTTGCCCATCAATGGAAAAACAATAGACTACTAAAAATGTAAAATTACACAAAAAAACTCAAGAGGGCAGCATGATGATGGATGGAATCATATATTTACATAAACATAATTATGATATATTCCCCACTGGCCCACCCCACCAGTGGGGTCGTTGGGAACTGAATTAAGTGGTGGGGTCACTACACAAATCATGTGATTTCACTGCTGGGCAAGGATTTCTTATCTCAGTCTCCATCTTTTTCTAAGACTTCTATGTGCCAATTTGGGAGGAGAATAAGCTGTAAGGCAGCCTTATATAATTTACTAGCAAACTAGCAAATGCCCATGGTATGCCCACAAGGACTACTATTTCTTTATTCCTAGGAACTGTTGATTTTGTCCCGTACAAAAAGTAGCCTATGTGCTATTTGCTATTTCAGACTATAATCTACCTCTGTGACAAATTTCATCCATATCTGTTCAGCCCTTCTGGTCTGATTGATTAACAAACATCTAATCTAAATCTAAACATTCACACTTTTAGCCTTTAGTTTGCCAGGATTCCAGACACAATAGAAAATCAATTGTGTCTTATTTGGATCTGTGTTCCGGCATATGAAAGGTTAATATTAGTAAGATAGCTATCAACAACTCTTTACCTAAGTTGTGGATGCAACTGCCTCCACTGTTTACATTCTTCCAGAATATTGGGCCGTGTGGACTTCTCTCCATCCTCATTGTACAGTGTCCTTTCTATCCGATCCCACTCTTCAGACAAGGTCTTCGTGGCTTCAGCTGTGCTCCGTTGGAGGACTGACCCCGAACTACTATCGCTCTCTTCACTGTGAAAATCTGGAGTACCTACAAGAAGCAATCTTTATTTAATTTATCGAATAAATAAATACCATTCGTAAATACTGTCCTGGTTCTTCATGGTCTTGGTCGCGAAGGAAAAGAAGAAAAGAATCACCTAACTCATAAGACGTTTCAAAGTGGTACACTGTGTAATCCTCTTGAATAAATGACTTTGGGTTTTTGACTTTTGATTGAGCTGCTAATTAAACAGGGAATAAAAGCTTGAAGACTCTTACCTCCTTCACTATCAGAGAAAAAATCCGACAAAGGAGTTCCAGCGCGGTCTACACTGTTTACTAAATACGGATTGATATCGTACGTATAGTTGAGGTTCCGGTTCAGCACCTTGCTGGTGTTAGCAGACAGAGGCGGCAGCTCCTGTGCCGAGCGGTACCCGAACTTTTGCTGGTTGATGCTGGGTAAACAATCAATCAATTTTCCGTAGTTTTTCTCCCGAGCAGAAAGATAATTTCGAGCGGACATAATCAATTTTTATTCAATGAAATATATTTTTTTCTCATATCGAACAAAGCACGAAGAAGTAATTTTTCGTAATGTGCTGCTGAAAAGCGAAAATTGCACCGAAATAATAATCTTCTAAGAATTCCTTTTAATACAATTTTGATTTGGTTGTGGTTGCTTGGTTGGTTGGGTTTCATTCAGTTTCAGCCGTGTCATATCATATCATAACAGCTGTCTGTTCTTCCTCCTGACAGATGGACTTGGATTGGACGTCAATCAACGTCACGTCACATCAACCAAACGAGTTGTCATTGTCAAGAGATTTTTGACTGCAAGAAAAGAAAAAGACTTCGTTCCTTCCTGGCTCAGTCAGAAGGTAAAAGTGACTTCTTGTCGGGAATTCGAGAAGTAATCTTTTCGTTTTGTTTTAGTTTTTAAAACGTGTTTCTTCGATTGTCAATGAATTTGTATTATTTTTTTATTTTAATTTCATGTCTCTGGTAGAATGCACAAACCATGCGAAGCCATAACTAAGAGAAAAAAGGTAAAGATCAAAATATAAAATTAAATAAATGTCAATGTCACTTGTCAAAATCAGCAGTGCTATTGGTTTTTTGGTGGGGCGTGAAATCGCGTTTTCGTATAGAGATGGGTAGGTCCGACGATAATTCGGAGCTACATCTTGATGTACATCCAGCTCCAAAGAGCTACATCCAGGTCCCGTGTCCGTCGGACCCATATGGGTTCGGTACTGCGGGAGCATAGGTTTCAGTTCCGTCGCGCGCGATGCCGTTCCGCCGCCCCGTCTAAAGACCTACACACAGGTCCCGTGTCCGTTGCACTCATATAGGTCCAGCTCGCACTCGCATATATGCAGTACCTATCCTTTCCGTCCGCACTCCATCAGGTTCCGTGTCCGTTGCACCCAACCCTAGATAGATACCAGTGGCGAGGGATGAAATACAGTAGGTAGGTAGGTATCATCTACATTGTGTAGGTACCTACTTGTAACTCCAATTATTGTACCTACTTATTTGCAAATAAGTCTATAAATGTTACCTAATACACTACCTACACAATTTAGGTATGTACCTACTACTACCTATTAAGTAGGTAAGTAATTAGTCTTAGAGAAACACAACGGTCGGTAGGTACAAATAAAACTTGCAAGCTACACACAAAAGAGAGAGAAAAAATTAGGTATGCGTATGCAATCGCGTAGGTAGGTAGGTATAAAAATAAATATGGCCTACTACCTACTTACATCTTGATGATGTGACACGCGCGACACTCGACACGCTTCATTTATTTACCCTGACCTGACTTGACACACGAAAACACAAACAAAAATGAACCAGCTCGGTGTTGCACACGCAAACTTCGCTTCAGGTCTCGCACCTGCACCCTTCCCGCAGTTCCCGGACCTATGCAGTACCCCACTCCGTCCGCACTCCGCCGTCCGCCCGCTCCGCGTTGCAGCTCTGCGTTACCGCTCCGGATTGCAGCTCCGCGTTACCGCTCCGGGTTGCAGCTCCGCGTTATCGCTCCGGGTTACCAGTCCGCGCCGTCCGCCGTCCGCCGTCCGGACCGGCGGACCGGTAACCGAGTTGACGCGCGATGTACATCCATCATTACCGCGAGGGATTCCGGTCCGCGGTCCGGTATCCATCCGGACCTACTCATCGCTATTTTCGTAATTTTGCAGAAATAATTTGTGTAAATTATTGAAATAAGTCGTAAACCTCTACAACATGTCTATAATTAGTACAAAGAGCGGGGACAAAACACAGGATGAGGTAAATTTTCAGTCACGATTCCATTACAAAATATATTTCAATAGGTGCAATCTCGCCGCTGTCTTCAAAATCTATTTTCGTGAAATGATAATGAAATGAATTGCTGAATTTGCTAATCGAATGTTCATAAAACATGTGTGAGTAGTAGGCTATTGTCACAAATAGTGTAGTGTGTGTAAATCTCTTGCTATGTTATGAAAATGACGCAATGCGCTTCATGCGGTTCCATGCCCTCAGTCAGGAGTAGTGTTACCAGGTGTCCCGAATTTCGCGGGACGTCCCGCTTTTCAGGGGTCTAGGGACGCGTCCCGCGCGACCCTTGCGCGGGACGCCAAATGTCCCGCTTTTTGGGAATCAAAAAATCACCGCACTAGTTTACAGTTTACACGTTTGAACACAGTACAAGCAGTAGGTACGCAGAGTTATAATACGAGACAAACAAGTTGTTCGTGACGTATGGCTCTATCTCGCTCTTTGGCCAATGATTTGGAAAATGATTATTTTCAAAATCTAATGATGCAGTTTTACTTTTTATTAAAATCGGTTACGAGACTCCTTTGAGTGTTTTTCGCTATCGCTAGTAGTTTCTGATTTGGTCCTAGAGGCACTCTTGAAAAACTCACCCTGTATAACTCGGTTCTGTCTGAGTGTAGATGTATACTGTTCTCATAAATATTGTTTTTTATACTCCTAAGAGTTTATATTTTGATGTTTGGTTGATGGCCGCGTGATATAAAAAAGGCACCACTTTCCGGCATAGGCTTTTACAAAAACTATTTGCTTTCATGGCATCCATACCAGTATGAAATGCTGCCACAGAGAGGATATTTTCTCAAGCGAATATTATTTGTTCCGATAGAAGAAATAGGTTATCTCTCGAGCATGTAAAAGCAGAAATACAAATAAAGACCAACTTCAAAATGACATGTAGTGAATTTTATGACTCCGCAATCCTTCCTACTAATATTATAAAGGCGAAAGTCCGTGTGTGTGTGTGTGTGTGTGTGTGTGTGTGTGTGTGTGTGTGTGAGTGTGTGTGTGTGTGTGTGAATGTTTGTTACCACGTATCTCTGTAACTGCAGAACCGGTTTTGATGAAATTTAGAGTGTAGATAGATTAGATTCTGTAATGGGACATAGACTAATAAAATTTTGGAAAATCAACCCCTAAAGGGGTGAAAAAGGGTAAATACTTTTGTATGAAACTTTTTAACGCGATGTCCTATTTACTTGAAACTTTGTTTAGGTATGTAAAATAAAAAATGATTGAATATGTGTTTCAGGATTTTTCAAAATAACTCTCAAAAAGGGGTAAAACGGGGTTTCAAACTTTGTACGGAAACTTTTTAATGAGTTATGCGATTAGCTTGAAATTTGGTTTGAATACTTTAAATACAAAATAAATAAACACGTGTTTCAGGG
The DNA here is from genome assembly GCA_958496255.1 of Camptogramma bilineatum. Classification (NCBI taxonomy): domain Eukaryota; kingdom Metazoa; phylum Arthropoda; class Insecta; order Lepidoptera; family Geometridae; genus Camptogramma; species Camptogramma bilineatum. The sequence continues at coordinate 13,699,668 of OY292458.1, read as the reverse complement.
TTTTTCAAAATAACTCTCAAAAAGGGGTAAAATGGGGTGTCAAAAATTGTATGGGAACTTTTTAACAAGTGGTGCGGTTGGCTCGAAACTTGATTAGAATACTTTAAATACAAAATAAATGAACACTTATTTCAGGGTTTTTCAAAATAATCCTCGAAAAGGGGTAAAATGGTGTGACAAAGTGACTCGCTTCGCTCGCATATTAGGTTTATGAGTATTTTGCGAGCAAAATAATTCAAAGTTAGGAACCGATAATCATCCATCTTTTTCTTAGAGCACCGTTAGCAAAATCAAGTGTCACGTGTTAAATTTGTCTAAAAAATTTCCGCTCGCTTCGCTCGCATATTACTCATGAGTATTTTACGAGCAAATTAATTTACTGTTATGAACCGACAACCATCCATCTTTTTCTTAGAGCACCGTTAGCAAAATCAAGTGTCACGTGTTAAATTTGTCTAAAAAAGTCTATAAATTTCCGCTTGCTTCGCGAGCAGGGGAAACTCCCTTCGCTCGCGAACCTCGATGCTCGCTTCGGTCGCATATTACTTTCATGAGTATTTTACGAGCAAATTAATTTACTGTTAGGAACCGACAACCATCCATCTTTTTCTTAGAGAACCGTTAGCAAAATCAAGTGTAACATGTTGTATTTGTCTAAAAAATTTCCGCTCGCTTCGCTCGCATATTACTTGCATGAGTATTTTGCGAGAAAAATAATTTAATGTTAGGAACCGACAAACATCCATCTTTTTCTTAGAGCACCGTTATCAAATCAAGTGTCGCATGTTGCATTTATTAAAAAAAAAATCAGCTCCCACCGCGGGTAACACCGCGGGGCACAGCTAGTAAACCAATAATTTCTGAACAAAACTTTTAACTACAAGAAAAAAGGTAGCTACCCTGAAATGCCCAAAAATTTGTTACACCCTTTATAATTTTCCAGATAGGTACTTAATACATAAATATTAAACTTTGATTATCCAAAGCTTGTTTTTTTTTGTCGTCCCGAATTATAGCACAAAGTCCCGCTTTTTGGAACCTGCTGTCCCGAAATATGGCATAATACACCTGGCAACACTAGTCAGGAGTGTTGTTTTTCGAGGAAGCGACTCCCGCGACTCATTAAGAAAATAAAGTAAATATACAATGAGAGGGTTAAAGGTACGTCCTTCTACTTTCCTACTTTTGTGTGATGAATTATTTGCAGTAATTTAATAGTAGGTAGGAATCTAACTAAATTAAATTAAGGAGCTGTGTGGCATATTTTAGTTAAGCTAGTCTTAAACATGTGTGAATATTTAGAATAAATATTTATAGCCATTGAAAGTAGATAAATGTAATACTTAATCAAAATTTACATCTTATTCTTAGCTATGCATGGTAAGAGCATGAACGATAAAAGCGCTAACACATGTTGACCCAGGGTCGCATTGTCTCTCTATCGCTCTCGCCTTGCATCGATTCGCCTTCTCGCTCGCACTCGCCTAAGCTGGCCCATCATGTGTTTGAGCCTTAAGAGTTAGGCAAAGTAAAACCTTAGGGCTGCTATGTCTCTAGCTACATTAGGGATTTTACTAAATTATATTAATTGAATCAAATACTTTTAACTTTTTATTTATAGATAAAAATAACTAGCCCTTTTTTCTAGTTGTTGATTTTTTTATCTGAAAGAATGTCAACCATGCTTAACAACATTTATTTTAAATTCCATATTTATTAATTTTTATGATTAAATATTGTTACTTTTTAAAATAGAAATGCATCTTATTTTGTCTTACATAGAATTGGATGTTTAGAAGTATTTCAGTAATATTCTAAACTTATTTAAACATTTTATTATTTACTTAATATAAAGTTATCTCTACCTAGGTACTTTATCACAAAGGTTACCTATGTTATTGTTTATAATTTTATTGTGAGTGTGATAAGGTTTACAGATAGCAAATATATTAAGGTAAAGAAAAATTGTTTTTAAAAAAATATCTGGGCAATTTGTGCTGCAAATAAATTTTAGGGTGTGTCTGAATAAAAAACCACTGGATAAATCACAATTTATAATGGTATTTGTTTGTTTTGTACATAATTTAATACCTAATCTATCAATACTGGACAGCAACAACTTAATCTGTCTTAGAATAGAATAGTTTTTGTTGTTAAGTGTTGAATAAATACAAAGGTAGGTTTGTTATTCGAATAAGGGCAAACAGTTTGCCTTTTTTGGACTTACAACATTAAAAATACTTTACCAACTAAAACATTCAAAACATTCATTTTACATTAATCACTGTATAATTTTTCGAGATCGTAAAAACATATTTAAAATATACAGGAAATAGAAGAAGAATTGCGTTGTTTTGTTACCCACGTTATATCCAAAAGTTGATTATAATTTATGATACAAAATGACAAAATCCAAATAGCAATTTAAATGATTAAGTTGCAAATATATTTGCTCTATGACTCATACTATGGAAATTATAAATAGATATCTGCTACTTGTGCAAACAAATATCTTATTGTGAGAATCAGCTCAATCAAATACTTCACAGACTTGACCTCTAACACTTGGACATAATTCACAAAAAATTATAAGGTAAGTAGGTACTTAAAAGTTAGTGAAGGTAAGTGATGGCAATACCTAGCTAGAGCAAACTTAAGTTCTAGGTAAAATGTAGCCACACTCAGTATAGCACACAGGGGTAATGTATGATAGTACTGAGTAGTGAAATAATTTTTGGAATTAGATAAGAATTTACAAAGATTAAGTACCTACTACTTACCTACCTATTATTTATTACATACAAATCAATTTTACCTCTCGACAATATCAGTGGTACCTATTAGGTGTTGGCGGGATGATCTTGACGTGTTTGAGAAGGAATGGTGGCGGAATTTTAGGGAGACCTTTCCCCAGCTGTCGGGCACAGGTTAACTAAAAAAATAGAAATATTAGTAGGTAAAGAAAAAAATAATAAGGGTAAAGGGTACAGGCCTAAAGGGTACAAATGCCCTTTAAAAGACTGATAAGAGAAGGAACTCTGAAATCAAATCAAGTGTGGCGGTACACTTCGAAGTAGCAGCCCTGCTGGCCGTCTAGGATACTATAGGCTAATAACCTGTATATCTGAATCTAAACTATTACTGAAACTCAAAGAAGGAATAAATCCCTTCTGAGAGCCTTATGTCTCTGATGAGGGACAACAGGATTTAATCATCATCAAAGAAAAAAATAAATTATAAAATTGTTCACAGAAAATCCTCATGCCATACACCTACATCCAGCAAGTGCCCGGCAAGCAGATCCGGACGAAGCTAGCCTCGGCCCTCAACTACTGGCTGAAGATATCGGATGATAAGCTCACAGCCGTCGGGGAGATCGTTCAGATCCTACATAATTCTAGTCTGCTGTGAGTTGATTTTTATTATCCATGCCCACATCATAAGGTGAAAGTGAGTGTTTGTTTGTTCGTCCTGCTTTCACGTCAAAACTGAGGCACAGATTGACGTGATTTTTTGTGTGGAGATAGTTGGAAGGCTGGAGAAAAGCATAGGCTACTTTTTATCCGGGTACCACGCGAGCGAAGGCGCGGGCAGCAGCTGGTAACAAATAGAGGTCATAATCAAAGTGTTATGTCCCAATATATTAATGTGTTAAACTTTACACAAACTAATTATCTAACCACTTCTAAGAAGAACTCTTTACACGCGCCAAATAATTGCGCGCCAAATTACACACATTGATGTGATATGAGCGAAGTTATAACAATACATGACTGTTCCCAGAATAACTATTTCTGTTTAGTCCAAGGGCGATCTAGTTTAGCACTTTACAATGAAATCATCATTAGGGAATTCCTACCAATTAACAGACTCCACTATTTTCAGCATTTCGTACTATTTGCAATGTTATGGTGAATTCCATGTCAATAACCAATAAAAAGGGACTACAGGATATCTCAGCCTTATGACATCCGATTTCGATGGTTCTTTTTTTTTTGAAAGGTTGTAACTTTAAGTTGGTCTCATAAAAATTTGGTGAAGATCTGATTAGGATCTTCAGCGTGATGAGCAGAATAGATCCTCAAAATGCAGTAAATTGCTAACCTTTCGATTTCTACCAGTGGAATCGGCCCTTTAACTACTAGGTAGGGATTGATAAAGCACCTGGGACAACCTTCTCATCACAAAACTAGAGAATTCTGAATAGGTACCTATTTATTCTGTTTTAAGCTATGCAAAGATAGACTCGCGAGGTCTACACTACAGGTCATAAGATCCACTAGTTTTATTTTCTTTCACAATTTAAATTGATTACAGAATCGATGACATACAAGACAATTCGATATTGCGTCGCGGGATACCGGTTGCGCATTCGATATACGGCGTCGCGAGCACCATCAATGCGGCCAACTACGCCATGATCGTCGCCCTAGAGAAGACCTTGGAACTTGGACATCCTATGGTAAGAAGAACTCATCACCTTTAAGGTGGCCGCACACTTATACGCGCCGAACGAATAGAAATTTTAGAATTCTTTATATGAAATCGTATCGTATGAAACCTAGCATAAGATAAGATAAGATAAAATAACGTTTATTTGGCACACTCACAGAGGATACAGAACAGAAAAAGGTACACGGAGAAAGTTAGGTAAACATAAAGAACAGACAATGAAAAATAGCACAAAAACAAAATAGCACACCTGCCCGCGGTCGAATCGTCCCTTTCTACCGAATCTGTCAGCACTTCGGGATAGGCATGCGACCAGCCTGATGATCAAAGTCAATCTGCATTTATTTAGTAGCATACTACTACTAATATTAGGAGCGCTGAGATCACGCATAATAGTCTGAACCAAAAAACTTAGGCCTTTACATCTTTTACTAGATGATTTATAGTGTCAGGACTCAGGAGGCAATCTTTGCCTACCCATACATTTCCGCGCCGAATTCTCGGGGTACTGCCAGTTTTTTTTTTTTTTTAATGAAATGATTTATTTTCGTGAAGTGTGGTGCACAAAGAACTTACACCTCTCCTATCTAAATTAGATCCACACACTTCGCTAGTATTAGCATTTGGTCGAATCGGACGATTCGACGCGGGCAGCTGTGTGAGGTTTCATACGATTTCATATGAAGAATTCTAAAATTCGTTGCGATCGGCGCGGATAGGTATGCGCTCCCGTTTAACGGGACACTGTAGTGCCTGGGACATTGTTGAGTAGGTGATGGAGTAGGTTTTTTAGAAACCAGTAGTAACAATTGTTTCTCAGTTCTAACAAACAAAATGTCCCAGTAACCTGCATATCTTACCTAACTCTTGTGTTTGAATAAATTTGCATAAATTCATTAAAATATGAATGCAAACATAATATCTGCATACATAAATATTTATCTATGTCCTTTTATGCGATTCTCAAGTTTGTATGCGTATTGTGTTCTATGTAGGTAGGTTCTAGGTAATGTTTACAATCTGATGCTCTCATGTCTTTGTAAGTCACACGTCTTGATTTGTATCAAAATATTTATTACTACCTACTATGTTGATCAGACCTACTGCTTCGACTTTTGTTCCGAACGCTGTGAATTTGAATCCTGGCCATATGATCAGCGGGCTTAAAAAGGTCGCTATTGCAGAATCACAATATGAAATGAACTATATTGCCGTCTCTTTTCAATCGCAGTCAATGAAAAGAGATGGCATTATAGTTAATTTCATATTGCGGTTCTGCAATCGCAACCTTTTTAATCCCGCAGGATTCAAATTCACAACAATGGATTTCTCATATTGAACTCTTCGAAAACATCGTATTGGAAAACCGCCGCTTTGGTTTTCCACATGATTTTCCTGTTGGTCAATAAGGCTCAACTCATACGGAGTCACGAGTCGAAGCGAATCGAAGCTTTTTCTAATGGTGCAACCAGACGTTGGGCCAGGGTCGCATTGCCTCTATCGCACCTTGAATCGATTCGCCTTCTCGCTCGCACTCGCCTAAGCTTAAGCCTAGATTGGCCCAACATCTGTACGCGCCTTAAACTTCGAAGTATATTCAACTCTATTTCCATTACGCAAGGTACTTTGTGTTATGGAAATCATCTAAATATAGATGTAAAGGTTAAAGTTTTTTATTGTTTTAGGCGACACAAGTGTACACAGAGCAATTATTGGAGTTGCACCGCGGACAGGGCATGGAAATCTACTGGCGCGATAACTTCACGTGCCCTTCTGAAGAGGAATACAAGGAGATGACTGTCAAAAGTATGCACTAAACTTCATACACAACTAGCTTCCGCACGCGGCTCCGCTCGCGTGGTACCCGGATAAAAAGTAGCCTATGTCCTATTCCCAGTCATTTTCTATCTACGTTTTAAATTTCAGGCACATTGAATCAGTGGTTATCGAGTTATAGAGGAACAAACATACATTCAAACATCCATCCAAACTTTCGCATTTATAGTACAACTAACTGACGCCCGCGGCTTCGCCCGCATGGACTACTATTTTGTTTATCTTACGGGAACCGTGCATTTTTTCGGGATAAAAAGTAGCCCATGTCCTATTCCATCCAAACATCCAAACTTTCGCATTTATAATATTAGTGTGATGGTGTGATAAGGGGAACAGCGCTGATTTATGAATCATAATTATGATTTTGCTATAAGTACCAATCTTTTTAGCCCCTTTGGTTACGAGTTTTTAAATAAAAAACTTTACAAGCGATCTTCGATTGATTTATATTATTCCTTTGCTACAGAGACTGGAGGTTTGTTCATGCTGGCCATTCGACTTATGCAGCTGTTTAGTGACAACAAGTCTGACTTCAGCAAACTATCCGCCATACTGGGACTATACTTCCAGATACGAGATGATTACTGCAATCTTAACCTGCAAGAGGTGAGGCATTGTTCTTAAGATGGATGCAAAAATCCAGTATTTAGTAATAACTAATATAATTTAGTAATAACTAATGTTGTTACTAAATATTTTTTTAGTAACAACATTGGCGCTATTTCTGTTGTACGCTGACTTGCTAAATTTAAAAGCTCTTGTTTTGTTCACGCTAAAGATTGGGCAGTAGAATAGTTCTTCAAAATGAAGTAAATTGCTCACTTTTAGATTTCTACAAATGGAAGTGGAATCGGCCTTTAATTACTAGGTAGGATAAATATTAACTAGTCATAAGTTTTGTGATAAAGTAAGTAAGTACGTATGAGCAAGTGGCCAACTCTGGTGACGGAGTTTTTAGGTTGCCTAAAGGCCTCCGTCATGGCTTAAAGACGTTTTGTGATGAGAAGGTGGCATTCTCATCACAAAACTATAGAATTGTGAATATTTATTCAATTTTAAAAAGCTAGGCAAGGACATCAGACTCGCGAGGTCTACAGCTAACAGAGCCACTAGTTACTATGGTCTGTAAAACAAATTCTCTTCCTCTACTAATTAGTGCAATGTATAATGTAGTTTTTACTCCAAGGCATTATATACTTGTTTCCAGTACACAGAGAACAAGAGCTTCTGTGAAGATCTGACGGAAGGCAAGTTCAGCTTCCCCGTCCTTCACGCCATTCGGAACCAGGAGGGCGACAACCAAGTACTACGTATCCTTTTACTAAATAACTGCAACCTTATTAGGCGCGGGACATACAGAAAAGACGTACGACGAGGACGCGTCGCAGACATATGTCTCTTCCGCGTCCCTTTCATAGAAAATATATAGAAGCGTCGCGCCGCAAAACATACAGAAGAGACGAGGCGCCGTCACATTTTGTATGAAAGGGACGCGGAAGAGACAAATGTCTGCGCCCCGTCTCTTCTATTGACGACTAGGTTACGAAATTTCTGTCAATGCTTGTACATTTACCTCTGTCAGATAGAACGTTGTGAACCTTACCTAGGTTCACAGGATCTATTGAGAGGGTTCTCTTTGTTTATTTTTGGGATTCGGAATGTTAAGTATTATTATCTCAGATAAACTAAACTACAACATAAATTATATTTAAAACAAACAATTTGCATTTAACAAGTGTCATGATAAAAAAATACCAATATATTCACAAAAATTAAAGAAAATACTTAAATTAAAATTCAATAAATAACTAGGTATATGTTGAATAGAAATGAAATGAAATATGATCATGACTGTATCCCCAAAGCGCGGTAGACGTTCTCTCAGATCTTTTTTTGGCATTTAAAGATCCTTTTGAAGATGCCTACGGGGGTAGTCAGAGACATGTCCAAATACCTATTTGGTACATGCACACATTTTACAGAAGTCAGCATTCCATACGTGACAGGTTGCAAGCCCATTGACGCTATTAGAAAGCTAACGGGTTTCCTCACGATCTTTTCCTTTACAGTTTAGAGCTCGTGTTGATGCGCATATAAATTTTTCGAAACGAAAAATCCATTGATTCAATCCAGGATTCGAACCCACGATCTTCGGATCGAATGTCGAGGTACTAATATCCTGAATATAATATGTAGTAAGATATATTCTGTAGTCCTACGCTGAGCTTATAAAAGTAATGGTTCCCTGAGCAATAGACAGACATATTGCGTCAGCGAACTCGCGACGTGGAAGTGAAGCGGTACTGTATCTCACTACTGGAACGACTGGGCAGCTTCCGGTACACAAGAGCTATACTCATATCGTTGGACGAAGAGGCGAGGAGAGAGGTAATTTGAAGTCTTATTCGGATCTCATAAGGCCGGAAATCCAGTAGCTCTCTTTTAGCCCTTTTTTGGAGGAAGTACCTACCCCTCCAATCAAAAATCCTTTATACCATAATGATAATTATTATTGCGGGACTTTATCGCGTATTTATTTATTTTGTTTCCCGACGTTTCGAACACGTTGCAGCGTTCGTGGTCACTGGATGACTGAAGTACTTTATACCATGTTTCGTCCAGATCGGTTGTAAAAAAGCGGTGCCCTTGCGCATGTTGCCTATAACCTAACTTTATCCGGCGTAGAGCCTTCTGCTCTCGCCATAGTCCGGTGACGTTGCAAAGGTCGACACGAGACCGGTCAACATAAAAGTCAGTCCAAAAAAAAACTCCCGTTGTAAAATACGACCTGTCCTCTATAGTCGGATTGCTCATTATACGCACTAAAATTGACGATCAAAATGCCATTTTTCGTATATTTTTAGTTCGTACAATGAGCAATTCGACTATAGTCGTATTTTACAACTGATTTTTTACTGAGTACGAACAAACTGACAGAGGAAAGCCGATTTGCCGACAAAACAGAGACGCATTGCTCACTCGGTCATTATAGGCCTGTATTTATTTATTTAATGTATCCAGGTGTCCCGTCTGGGCGGGAACCCGCACCTGGAGGCGCTCCTGGATGAACTTCTCAACTGGCGCCGGGAGAGCAAGACGAGCGACTTTAGTGCTGACACTGTTTGAAACGTTTACAAGGTTGTCTTTTTTAAACTTTCGCGATCACTATTCATATTGACAATTTCTATGGACACGGGATTTTATCGCGTAATTTACCTTATTTATCCCGACGTTTCGGCTATGTTACAATAGCCGTGGTCGCGGGTCTTTATCTCTTCTTTATCTTTATCGAAAACTACCCTCACTGATCTTCGATAAAATCCCGTGTCCATAAAAGTTTCCAAGGTTATAATCCAACATGGGCCTTACTTACGAAATCCTCTCAACCCTAACAAAGAGATAGGACGTTGTTTAACCAGTGTTCAAAGTTGAGATGCTTTTGTAAATAAGGCTCGCTTTGTTTTAGGAGAGATTCAAGCTATGGGATAGTTAGCTGATGTTTAAGATAGAACCAGCAAATTGAACAAGATTTTTTGAAAAAACTAAAAACCGACTTCACTTCCTTGATATTAGACCATTTAATTAGACAGTATGATCAAACTAGAGTATCAAACTAAAAAAATATTTCGAAATCGGTCCACGATTGACGGAAAATCCCGTGAACAAAAACATTGTTCATGAATGTTTTCCCGTAGACGTTACTAAAATATCACTCGATTATAATAACAATGAGAACTATAGAACGGCTGACGATTCTAGGCCAGTGTAAAATTCTCGCGGTGACTTTGATATCCTTTTACTTTTTTACGACGAATGTTTCAATTCAACCGTAGAATCTTCGTCATTCAAAACAAGAAATTGATCCAAATCACAGCCATTTGGAACGTGTCCAAGACGCTGGCAGATTTACCACTTAGAATGGCAATGCTGATCCGTTGAGCCAAATATGGGCCAGCTCTCGGATCACGCGTCGCTTTGACCAGACAATTTTGGATTAAAAGCCTATGCCGGAAAGTGGAGCCTTTTTTATATCGCGCGGCCATGAGCCAAACATCAAAATATAAACTCTTAGGAGTATAACAAACAATATTTGTGAGAACAGTACATCTTCTCTCAGTTAGGGAGTGTCCACATTGCGTTTTTTGCAGCGCGTTTGTATCGATACAAACGCGATTCGAACGCGATGCGAACGCGCAGCCCCCCGCGCAGCCCCTCCCGGTTCGCTTTTGTATGGAAAAATACGCGTTGCGAACGCGCGTTTGTATCGATACAAACGCGCGTTCGCAACGCGTAGCAAAAACGCGCTTCAGAAAACGCAATGTGGACACTCCCTTAGAACCGAGTTATACAGGGTGAGTTTTTCAAGAGTGCCTCTAAGGCCAAATCTGAAACTATTAGCGATAGCAAAAAACACTCAGAGAAGTCTCGTAACCGATTTTGATAAAAAGTAAAACTGCATCATTAGATTTTAAAAATAATCATTTTCGTGGCCAGGAATTGAACCTGTTGGTTCAAAATCGGCATGGCCATTTAGCATGGCGTTCCAATTTATCCATAGCTTATTATGACACTTTCTGAAAATGTAAATAAGTGAATTCTTAAACCTCAATTCACATACAGTTTAGTTGTGGAAAACGGACTTGTTATGCAATAAATGAACTGGTCATTAGTTTTATTTCATTTGCGGATATACCTCCAATAATTTCATTGTATCGCCATAATATTTAGTATAAGTTTTTAACTATTTCCCATTTGGAAAGTAGTTGATTATTTGATATTTGTTGTTACTTAATAAGTTATAGATAACAATCAAAACGTTAAAGTCGGCAAAAAGAACGATTTTAACCTTAAATAATGTTGCATTTATATGTAGATTTTTAATTGTTTAAGTACATGCTGCCTTACCTATAATCGTCTCTCAACTTAAACACTGTTAAAACACTACTTAGAATTCGCCGTCTCTATTTGTCACTACCTAACAAAAAAGGATGCCATTATTTTTTCATTAGTGATTAACTTTTGACAGAAGTTGAGAGGAGTTTTTAAGTAGAGGTACTTACTAAAGTTTTCAAAAGTCATCATAGTCACTATTTTAAAACAAAATTATTATTATTAACCATTTCAATACAACACATAAAAATTAAAATGTTCAATCGATTCTTCGTGCCGATTTGAAAAAAATATTATCGTTGTGTAATGATGCTGATTCTGTTGTACACTGACAAGCTAAAATTATCGCTAAATTCGAAAACTCTTATTTCGTTCACGCTAAAGACCAATATAGTATGACGCGCGCGTTCACGCTAAAGACCAACATTTTTAAAACTACATAGGTACCTTGTTTTTGGTCTAACTTTGCAATTTTTTGCAGTCTTTCGTTTTAGAAAAAAAAAATTGGTCTTGAAACCTACTTACTTAAATTTTACTAAAATGAAGTAATTTTTGTTTTAGTTCATTTTAATCTGTAGCGTGAACAAAGTGCTAAAGGTTTGAGTGATCATTTAATTAGGTCATTGTACAAAATAATCAACATTGTATATTTGAAACTTTATTAACGTGTGTGCTTCAAAAATCTATAACGCTTATAAAAACTGTTGTGTACTTAGTTTGTGTTAAGTAAGTACTTTGTTAAATTATTGTAATTGCGAGAAACTTTTCTTTGTACCAGTAGGTATATTATTGTGTAAGTTTATTATTATTTTTGTACTTCTTAATAGGTCTAGTATTTTTATGAATATCGCTCATCATTAATTAGAATTATTAATAAATCGACCAAAATAATTCTGTCAGTTATTTAATGTTATACAGGGTGTAATAAGAATACTCCCGACATATCAAATGAGCTTCAGATTTACGCTTTTTGATCGGTTAATATTGAGAAAGCAAAATAATAATTTTTACTTTCTCGGTTTTTACCAATACTTTACCGAAGCCATTTGTCAAAGACATGTTTTCTTGAATGAATCGAATGATATTTGTTTTGCATTTTGTTTAATTTTAACGTGGTCAATAACAAGTCTTTGGTATAGCTTTCAGTGTTGTCGAATCCCAGTCTTACAAATATGATTTTCCAGACTCACATTAAAACAGTTAGAAACGTGTCATTCTTCGGAATAAAGCGAAGAGTTTTCTCTAAACATGCTCATAGTGCACTTTTTTCAGATTGCGGAAGTTATTTTTTTACACTCTGTATAATTCGTTATTTTCAAAGTTAATTCAAAATAAAGTTGAATAACTGCTGTGTAAGCACTTAACATGGTATCGTGTGGTCTTAGATGGACTTTCGCTTAGCGATGCTTGGTAGCTCACTTTTCTAGTGTTTAATTATAATAATACAGTCTAGTTTTGTGTGTTGTGAGCAGTGATCGGAATGAGGCGGGCTAAAATACCTAAAGTTCGAAAAATAACAGAGACAAATGGAGACGCCTTAGGACTAAATATTTTTCGACCCAATTATTTCCGTTTCCGGGACATTAATAAAGAACATCTAACATTAAGGTGAATCAATTTTTTACCTGAGTTAATAACAAAAACTAAAATGTAAATTATAAGGATAAAAAACTTTTTTCCGTCGGTCAAATAGAAAAATTATTTGAATTAGTTCACAATATTATTAACATTAATTTTAAATGTTAAGTACATTTACTCACTGTGAAAATTGTGCCAACTTTCAATAAAATTCTTACTTACTACAAGAATAAAATTCTTGTAGTAAGGAAGTCTCCCCTTTTTTGCCTCTGTTCTTTGAACTTTAGGTATTTAAGCCCGCCTAATTCCGATCACTGGTTGTGAGAACACAATATATTGTATCAAAAAAAAACTTACCTTGTTATTCATAAATTTAGAATAAAGTCTAAGGTGGTTCTCACACTGGCAACGCACCCCGCTGCGTTGTGCAGATCTGTAGATTTTATTGTAAAGCCTTGACCAAACTAGAGCGTCCGCGGTGGCGTGCAAGGTGGCGATCAGTTACTGTCCAATCAGAGGACGCATCGTGACACCGTTGATGACAATTGGTGTCACGATGCGTTCTCTGATTGGACAAAAACTGATCGCCACCTTGCACGCCACCGCGGACGCTCTGGTTTGGTCAAGCCTTAAATCACGCACGTCGATATGTTTAAACAACCAATAGAATTTCGTTATTCACACATGTCATCTCGTCTGTGTCAGGAGATGTTGGAAAGAGAGAGACTGGTTAAAAAATGCTCATAATTAGCCCTGTCTCTATTTGTCACTATGTAACAAAAAAAGATGGCAATAGTTTAACCGGTGTTTCAAATTTCACAGAAGTTGAGTGGAGTTTATAAGTAGAGCGGATTATCTAAGCCTTGCCAAATTGACAAGTGAATGTGAATAACAAGGTTCGTGTTAAATCATATTCCCCCTTATGAAAGATGTTTAAAGTTGAACACTGGTTAAACAAGGTCCTGTCTCTATTCATCACTATCCACAAATAAAGACAGGACGTTGTTTAACCAGTCTTCAACTTTAAACATCTTTCATAAGTAAGTAGTAATTATGTACAAACAATTTTCATGTTTAGAATTTGACTTGATTATAGTATTGTTGAGTAGCAAAGCTAATTTGTATGCTAACGGTTTTCAAGTTAGGTATGTTGGTTATTAATTTCTAAATAGAGTACCTAAGTAGAAATTATTAAAAAAATAACAAAATTTTAAGAGTGGCTTAAATTAAAATATTAATATGATGATCTCTCTTTTGGGCCTGTTTTATATTCACTAACAAAATTAAGTCGTTTTCTTAAACTCGTCCCACGGCAATTAATATTGTAATTAACTTGTTTTTTGGTTTGATGCGCGTGCTATTTTTTACTTATTTTGCAATATTTGGTTACTTTATAATAAGTGGTTATAATTTTGTTAATTTGTTATGATCTTGGCTTTATAGTACTTATACATTCGTTATTTAATATATCGTAAGTGCCATGACATTGCAAGTATTTTCTCACTCTAGAAATTAAGTAGTTGTAATTGCACAGATCTTTTGAGGTACCTACAAAACATCTACCAGAATAGGTACCATAGTTTCATGATTTACCTATAATTGTGTCGCTTTGTATTTGAATTTGGAGTAGTAAAACCATGGAAGAAATAAGTAGGTAAAACCATATTTTGGATTCAAGAGTAAGACCAGCGGGGCTAAAAAGGCCGCTAAAGCAGAATCATAATCTGAATTGCATTATATGCCGACTCTTTTCATAGACAGGAGTGACAAAAACATAATACGAATCATAAATTATGATTCAGCTATAACGGCCTTATTAGCCCTGCAGTAGTTTGATCATGTAGTTTTTTGCTTTATTCTTAACTTTGCTGTTTGGTAGATAAAGCTAGAAATTAGGTACTTGCACATTCCAATTCATGGAGCTTTTAGATCTTAGGCCTAAATGTACTTATTTTAATGTTGCTAGCCAAAAGGTGACAATAATAAAATAAAAAATGCTTATTTTTCATACATAAGAGATAATTTTTGTACAGCTGTTGTGAATATAATTTCTCACATAAACATTTTGTTTTTATTTCATGTTTGCGGTGTAGTAGTTATAACATATCTACTTTATGTCTTCCAGTATATAATGACAATAAATAGAAAATTAGATGAAAATTTGTGTTGTTTCTGAACCTTTAGCAATCCTATGAAAATCCTACCTAATAATATACGTAGAACAGCCTATTTCCATTTGGAATAAATGTTCTTCACGAAACGAAAATAGTGAAGGGTTTTTTCAAATAGGTTCTGTTCCGGGGATTTCCCTCCCTAATTTAAACAAAGTTCGCACACTATTAGCGCTCCTGCGCACTAGCGGTTAACCGCGCTAACCCTGACTATATAATTTTCCATTTAATATGCAACTGCTTGTGATCGTACACACTTACCCGCCACTAAATTTCAATCAAAACATCGGCCGGTGTTAACCTCTAGGAGCGCTTATAGTAAGTATAGATTTTATAAAAACATCAAATGTGTATGTAAAGGATATAGAATTGAAAAACGGGGCTAAATGTTTATGTACTTTATTGAATTTTTACAGTTGTCACAAACTACAGCACTGCGACTCGAATAATGTTTTCGTTGGACAAAATGCTTCCGAACCATAATCAACCAACATAAATAAATCTATCAATAAAATTATTTTCATATAAAATTTCATAATTGTCACAATAAAATATTACAATTTAAAAACCTAAGTTCATATACAAATAATCTCTTATTGAAACTAAAATACGGAAGTCGAAGCGGTTTTAATGGAAAAAACATGATGTTTTATCACAATGTTACGGACACTTAGGATAGTTCCTCCAGTAGATTCTATCAAATATACATAAAGTTACATTTTAACATAAGCATTTTTGTTTCAAGAAAGCAAAAGGTTCGATAGAAAGCTAGTCCACTACATGTAAGCCTTCCAAGCTACACGACACTGCTAGAATCAAAAAAATGTAAACACTAATGTAGATACTTATTCATGTCAATTCTATGCAGTCTTTCAACCAAACTAATTCATTTAAATCGTTGGAGTCCTTTTCTATATACTAAAAAAAATCGACTCCGTTAATTTAAGTTATGTCAAACTTAGCTCTAAAAACGTATAGAATTAACACAAAAAAGGTTTGTAGATATAAACGTGAGAAACCTAGTGCTTTATTGAAAAATTAAAGTTAAAATTACTCCATTGACGCAGAACATGCCTTCTCTTAGTTCACGAAGCTTAGCTTAACTTTACAGAAGAAAAATCTACTAAATTGTTAGAAATTCTATTTAAATTTTCGAAATAATTTAACACTCAAGTTAGGCGCGGGCCTTTAGTCAATAACTTTATTTTATTCTCAGTCAACATTTTATTAGTAAAGAGTTACGTCAAATTAATTAGTAATTTTGGTCAAACAAATTCAAGAGAAGCATGTTTCGCATTAATGGAATGTTGACATATCTAGAATATATTACAATTTATTATCTTATTAGAATTAATACATTTTATTAGCACACTAAAGTAATAATTAATATTAAAACGCACAGCACACACCATTCATGTCCAAAAGTTGTCATCGCATTGTGTATTTTCCTATTCGATGGTCCTGCCATCTATCTAGTGGTTAGAAGGTTATTTTACGTATATGTTGATGATAAAATGACAACTATTGGGTTCCACACACACTCCTGAAACATACTATTTTCTGTCTAAAAAAGGGGGTCTTTGTTGTTGTGTGATGTTACAACGATGAAAAATACACTTTATAATTTACGCTACAAGGCACAAAGCTCCAAAGTTTACATTTTAATGTTTAGACAAAACTTGACCGAAGGTGATTCTAGAAATCTAGGTTTAACTGTTAAAATCTTTATAGCATTACCAAATAAATAGCAACATTAACCTTTAGTCTGTCGGGATTCCAGACACAATAGAAAATCAATTGTTTCTCGACCAGATCTGTGCTCCGACAGATAACCAGTTAACGATGTTGCTATTTTTAGATGAGAAAGAGCATCAATAAAGTTTATCAAGTTATAAGAGACGTATAAGAGCTTTACCATAAAATTACCAAGTAAAGTTGAGCTTCCACTGCTTTGGTATCGGACCGTACGGAGCGTCAGTATTGACAAAATGCCGTTAACGGCAGAAATACCGGTCTCTGATGCCGAAATGCATGATTAGAATTCTACATTTGGAAAAATTAGTTTACAATGTGCATTGAACAAAGGAATTGCTTGGCAGTAATAGCCCAGCTGGCTTCCAGGAAATAGTTGTAAGCCTCTTTTTTAGGCATAAAGACGTGACGAGTTACGAGTTTATGCTAGTCGTATATGACAGTTTTGTAAACTCGTAGTAGAGCCACTAGTCTCATAATCTAAAGTAGTAAAGCCCTCATTAGACGATGCTGAATTCAGTTCACTAAATGATAGTTCATTCACAAATTAGTCCTCGGTCTCGCTCTTTGGCCTAAGAATTGCGTATAGTGCCTACTTTTACAGATGCTTACTGACTGAAGTTAGCAACAGTTAGCCACAGAAAAAGTAGGATGCACAAAACACAATTCTTAGGTCAAAGAGCGAGACGGAGCGTTAATTTGTGAATAAGTAGAATGAATTTAGTGCACTGAATTCAGCATAATCTAATAAGAGCTTTACTACTTTAGATATGAGACTAGTGGCTCTATTACGAGTTTACAAAACTATGCTAGTTGCATTTAGTGCACTGAATTCAGCATGGTCTAATGCAGTGTTCCGCAAAGTGTGTGCCGCGGCACACTGATGTACCGTGGTCATTAGTTGGTGTACCTCGGAAAAATAAGGTCACCTATCTCAGTTTAGCTACTCTCCAAATTTGGACCGCATTTACTTAACTTAACAGGCTCATGTTTCACATAAAAAATGATTTTTCATTTATGGTGCAGCTCCAAAATTTACCGATTTGCGTACCTTGAACACAAAGGCCTCTATTAATAAACTCCGCTCAACTTCTGTCAAAGTTGCACCACGGCACTATTGCCATCCTTTTTTGTTAGCCATTGACAAATAAGGATGCAAATAATTAAATCCATGGTGCTTAGACACAAGTTGAGCGGAGTTTATTAATAGAGGCCAAAACGTTTGCGGAACATTTTTTTTTACATGTAACACTGGTCTTATGAGCGCTTAACGCACACACAACAACAGAGACAGCGCGACAGAGTGGCAGCGAGGCGCGAGCGTGCGGGGCGCGGGGGGGCGGGCGCGGGGGGTCGCGGGGCGAGGGGGCAGAGAAGGGGGGAGGATCTCACGGGATCCAGCCCACCACGTAGCTGCGGCTGCGGGTGAATTGCGACACGCGACGGATGCGCCCACCTGGATTTTTTTTAAATAAATAAATTATTTTGTACATTTCACATTTCACATGGTATCATCTAGCCCCAAAGTAAGCAGGGGGTCTAAAGCGGCCACTTTTGATGAAACATCAAATGGTTCCTATTATGAAACACTTGATGTTTCATAATATGTTTCATAAATGTAAATGCTTCATTTATGAAGCATACAGCTTCATAAAGCTTCATAAATGTAAATGCTTCATATATGAAGCATACTTTCAAAACATATTTTCTGACAGTTCTCTATGGAAATTTTACCCAATTCTAGTATAGAGAACTGTCAAAAAATGTTTTTTTTTTTTAATTTGCTTCATATGAATTTATTATACATATATTATGAAACATCAAGTGTTTCATAATATGAAACATTTGGTGTTTCATCAAAAGTGGCCACATTAGACCACAGCTTTTGTTAATGGGAACTACATTACTGATGATACTACTTGTACAGGTGAGTATTTTTTCAGGACCACTTAGGGGAAGTCTTAAACCGTGAGAGTTATCGAAAAGTCATGTTAGGAGTTACGGGCTCGATAAGTGGCCCTGAAAAAACTCACCCGGTATACCTTTGATTACATTCATACTTATTAAACTCTTTCTCAAATTAGTTTGAGTATACTTAAAGTACTCAGTATATGAGTGTATATGAGTACTTAAAGTACAGTTTAGTTTATGAGTAAACTGAGCCATATTTTAAGACACGTCTATGTTCAAATGTGCAGTGATTGTGTAATTTCATTTACTATGAAAACCGAACCACCCTAATTGAAGTGCACGGGCTGTAGTCACATCAGCATCGATCTTAAAATTATTGAGGCTGTCTCTACTGCTTTTGACGATATACACCTGTCTCTTTTATTTAAAGAAACATATACTTAGGTAGATATATCTTGGTGGTATTTCTTCTTTAAGGTGAACGCACACCTATCCGCGTCGAACGCGTCAAATCGAAAGAAACTAATTTTAGAATTCTCTATAAGAAACTTCGCACGTCTGCCCGCGTCGATTCGTCCGAATCTGGCAAGTGTCAGAGTTTTCATACGATTTAGGCCGGCCGCATACGCACGTTTTCCGTATACGTTTTCCGAATGCGTTTTTTTTTCGCAGACGTTCAATTTTAGTTCGTATGACCTGTACGCACGGTTTGTTTTCGAAATGAACGTCAAGTTTTTTTCCGTTCGGAAAAAATATGAACGTGTGCGGCATGTAGAACAATTTGTATTGAATGCGTGCATTCCGAATTCGGAAAACGAATCAGGAAACCGAACGTATGCGGCCGGCCTTAATGATAAAGAATTTTAAAACTCGTTTCGGTTGATTCTGAAACTATGAAGTAGTATTTGAAGAATTTATTAGCGAACGACGGCTCCTCAACTATCGACGCTGTCTGATTTAACAGGCTAGCGACATCGACACTATAATTTTCATCGTGTGAACAACATGCATAGTTGATTTTTTATTTCACTTTGGTTATACCAATTCGTATTATTATTAACAGAATAATCTTTTGAGTGGAGTAGGATTTAAGATGCACATTACAGCATACACATAGCATCTCATCGGGTGACGGGCGCATGTCAACATTTATTGGTTCGTAACATGCACACAAATGGGTACATCGTGCTTACTTACGAACTTGCCAATATGGATATGCAAATTCATGTTGACCTATGAATTCGAAAATTTAAATTTATGAAATTCCTCTAAGTTAGAAATGATTCTTCGTTGAATGCTGCGAAAATGAACTTTTTACATTTGAATCATAAGGTGCAAAACATTATTCGATATAATCTTTCTGAAAAACGACCACAATTTTTATTTTGTTACATATTGACAAGGGCATTCATCGCGTAATTTACATTGTTTTTTTGTCACAATATTTCGGTTGTTTTACAACAATTGTTCGGGATATAAAATAAGTAAATTACGAAATGAATTCTCGTGTCAATATTAACAAAGTATTGGATGATTATCGAGTAAAGCGCGAAATACACAACCAGAATCAACCACCAACAGTGCTCACATTGGTTGAACAATTTGACTTGTCAGATGACACAATTTCTGGTTGACAGCAACCAAGTTTTTTGGATTACCAACCAAAGCGCATCGTTCACATACAAGATCGTTTAGCTTTAGAACGAAATGTTTGGTTAATCCAACATAACAACCGAGGGCGATCGTGTACAATCAAACAAAACTTGGTTGACAGAATCATGTAACCGCTGTTGATGGTTGACCGTGTATACCCCGCTTTAAGAGATGATAGGATATAAAACTTACCACATGCGTAGATTAAGAGTCTAAGCGCTGTTCAGGCTCCGGCGCTGCTGGCGTACTGCAATACACACACGGACACGTTGACACACTTTTATATACATAGTCTCATCTGCTGACATCCACTATACTTGTCAAACTTCACTTAGAAATTGTTAAGTTGGGTTTTGGAATTTGAAATTGTATCACTAAGGAATGTTACTATTAAAGTTATTTCGGTACAATTACTGATTGGTTTTTTTGAACAGATTTTAGAATTAAATTTTTGTTCATAGGGCATTAATTATTATGTAGTGAAAAGAAAATATATTATTACAGATTTACATTATCAAAGTTACTCCGTACTTACACCAATCTTAGTTTGAATCAGTTTAATTAAATTAAGCAATAAAGATTGAAGAACAAAAAAGTACTTACATACACTATCTTTTTAGATCAGGCTTGTACAATTTTTATTTGATATCAAAGTTTTTCAGTATAGTGAATATCAGCTGAAAAATATAAAGGTACAACATCGGTATACAATTATAAATGCAAAGGAAAAATATAAAACACGTTTCGGTTATAAGTCAGACCATGCGAACACGTTAGGTGCTAGTGCGTCACGGTCATTCAAACATTCTGTTAGGAAAACTTCATGCCTACAGTTAGTTAGAATTCGCCTCATATATAAATGTTGAGAAGCCTGTACTTTACACAGTATGATATCTTTCAAGGTAGAATTAGTAAAAGTAGATTGTCAATTTGCTAAAACCTGTAAAGCGCAAGTTAATATAAAATTATTTTTATTTTTTATAGAGTTAAACCACACTTAGGTAAGTTGGAAAACATTGATAAGACTTTTCATTTTCAATTTAATATAAGTATTTTTTTTTAGAATTTTCGAATATACTAACCATCTACTTAAGCCATCTAAGGGTCGATCTATAGACAGCTCAACTGATCCAAGCTACTGCTATTCGGAAGCGGGAGTCACTGGCAGCATTACCACGCTGAATGAACCAAACTGATCCGTTGAGCCAAATATGTGCCAGATCTCGGATCATGCGTGACATAAGAGAATTTTGCAAATGCGATACTTATCCGATTAGTTTTTAATCTTCAGTCTTTTTCATGAAAGAAATCATACTGAGTTTTGACGGCTAAACATTATTCGAGGGGTAAGGTACTTTAGTAATTCAATTTGTGAGTTAAATGCAAAACTGCATCCCGTATAGGGATACCCACAGCCGTCGAAGCGGTACTCTCGTTAGCTGAAGCCACTGAGCTGTGAAAAAAAACCGTTATTTTCCGAAAAATATCGGCTAGAAAAACTAGTGTTTTACCGATGTCCACGACCGTTTCTATCTAATTATTGTCTATGCTCCCCTCTCGGCTAAAAATTAAATGTTACATTAAAATCATGTCGAGTTCGGATATATAAAATTTTGTATTAGTGTATCGAGTTTCGAGGTTTTTAAGTAGCTGAGGTTTTTCAGAGTCAAGAAATAATCGTTTAGAAAGTGTAAATATGTTAAATAGTATGTAATATACCACTAAATCCATGCGATTGAAGCAGGTGGAAGTGGCATATTTTATATAAATTGTTTTTTATTGTATAAGGTGCAGTTTTATAAGTCTTGGAATTACTACCACATTTGGAAAATGAATTAAGATTAAGGCTAAACATACAGTATCAGTCTGGACCTAATCTTATTCCGTTATTTATATTCATCCAAAATGTTTTAGTTCTTTTAGTTTTGTCTTTGTCCCTCTCAGTTTCATGTAAATAAAAAGGGATCACTACAGATTCTGCCTGCAGTCATTTCATCTTATAAAAACCTAAACCTACGATTGAGAAAATATATAATATCTTATTCTCCTAAAACCGATTCAAAAATATTTTTTCTTTAGTAAATTAAGAAGCCTATTTATTTTATCAAGAGGTTGGAAACCTATGACTTGACTGCATATAACAAGATAAATCTAAACTATCCAGGAACAAAAAGTATAAAACTGCACCGCGTTTAGTCTGCCAAAAAAAAAGTAACGTTACATAAGCTAAGCGAAGAATGTTATCTGCCGTGCCAACATCGTACCACGGGCGTGGCAAATTGATACCTCGGTATTACTGACTACGCGCCCCCTTCGGTAGGTTGTTAAAAAATCTGAATTGAAGTCGCAGAGTTAGGTCTTTCCGTACTGCAATGGGAGAAAATACTCTCAAATACATCACTCGTTGTGTTCGGGGTCACATAACTGGGTTTGAACTTGGACAACACAACTTTCTTCAATTCTGTTTCAATCTACAAGCGCCATTTTGTATTGCTCTCTATTGCTTTTACAAAATGGCGCCAACTCCATCTGTACTGCTCTCTCATTTATTTGTAAGAAGAGAGACAGAGACGGCGATACAAATTGGCGCCAACACTATCATATTTAAAAAAAGTTTTAGAGAAAAAGGTTCTAGTTCCATTGTCCAAGTTCAAAGTAAGGTAAAAGTGTAAAACCTCACTACAACATTTACAAAGGTGGGTCACGCGTGAGTGTGTGTGTCATACAGCGCGACTACTCACGAGTGGGGATTGGGGTTTATGTCTGGTCGCTCGGCTTTTACGAACGAGTCCATTCCATTATCTATCTTTTTCTCTGCATCATCGACCGGTATCACTCTTTCTTTCTCTGCTACGTCTGGTTTTTCTGCGTCTGTTTTAGCTACGTCTGTTTCTGGTTTATCTGGTAGTTTAGCCTCGAGAGTGATGGATTTCTCGACGTTAGCTTCTGTGGTGGGTGTGACGGCCTCAGCGCTAGGCGGGGTAAGGTTGAAGAAGGAACTGTCTATGCCCACAGCTGGGGGCCGGCCGCGAGGGAGACGCAGACTGAGTGAGACGCTAGCTCGCTTTAGCACTCGGCAATCTGGTTAGCAGTCGGGTTATATTGACCTCTGATTGTATATTATGCTCTTTTATCAGCCACTAGGTTGAATCTCAATTGATTGATTATGAACAGTGTATATCTATAACAGTTTATGCGATGAAGCTTGGATACGCTTTAGAGTTTTAGAAACTAGCTCCTACCCTTCCTTTGCTTTGCGCAGTCGGGTAAAAACAATGCTATGAGACCCTTGTGGTCCTACAGAATACCATGTTGACTTTGAATAACAAATAGATTGCTTTAGATAGTTATTAAAACTGATTTGGTTGATACTATTTCAGTAGATATTGGAGTCAAATTAAGAATTTTGAAAAGATGTTTTTATGTTAATTGCACGTATAATTGCAACTTCAGAGACTTTCTAGGTCAGGTCTCTTAAGTAGGTTAATGTGATGTTTCTAAAAAAAACCAGAAATTTGGTCTAACGACCATTCTAACATTTCAGATTTTGACAAAGTAAAATAGTTCTAGAAAACTTGAAAGAGTTTGATATTCATAACATCATGAATACAAGCTTCATCGCATCAAAACTATTGAATAAGATGTACTTTCCCAAAATATTTTTGTTAAACACAAATGTTTTTGCATCTATTATGTTCCACTTTGCAATGATTTATCTATAGAAATGCTGTACTTCATGGTGATTCGTCGTGATACTTTGCTCTCATTGGTTGTGATACACATGACGTGATATCTGTCTGTTCTTATTGGATGCCCAGTTTTTGGTGTTTTTATGAAGCCATAGCGACGCGACTGAAGTTGGTTGTGGTTATAGGTTGTGGGTGACCAAACTGCCTTCTTGCGTATGTGCAAAGGCGTGTGAATGTTATAAAAGCCGACACTGGGAATCGCTACAATTCTGAATATAATTTTTAGATAAAATATATTTAAAATCCGTTGTAACATTTATTTTAATAAGTATGAAAGTTTCTTCCCTAAAAACATTTTAATTGGCTAGTCAGTTATTTTTTATAACTAGGCTTCAATTTTCAAATCTGTTATTAATCGAATTTGAACTGAAGCAGCTTTAACAAAAACACATAAGTGTAGAATGAAACTGGTTTTTGATCAAAAATTTAAAATTTCTGAAAATATATTTTTTGCATTTTTTTTAGACACTTTTAAGTCTAACTATCATTATCATAACAAAAACAATAAAAACATGAAAAAAATCTGAGAAGTTAATGGTTAAAGATGCTACGGAAACCCAATGCCGGCTTATAGGATACATAAATATAAGAATAGATGTGTGATTACTGTGACGAGTGAGCGAGACGGGTAGATGCGCTGCGTACGCCATCTGTCGTGTATACGAACATGATTGAGGAAAATGTTATAAACATCAGTAAGGTATTTATCACCAAAAGCTTGGATGTAATAAAATTATGAAAGTATTTTGCTAAGTACATATTAAAATTAAAAAATCCGTCAAAGTTCTAATTTAACGTTTTTTTAAATTCATGTATAAAACGTTTTTACTGTAATTTTTTTTAAATTATACTTATATCACACATTTTGGCATCATTTACTTCGGACCATAAATACCACAATGTTTTTTTAATTACTTTCCAACAGATGGAATAATTTCCTAATGCCATGTTCAAAGATCTTTATCGATATGACAATGTCATCATTATGATAATTTAGTAATAGGAATTGAATAGAACATTACAGAAGTATTGACCAATCTCTGATATTAAGTTTTAATGATGATAGAAATCTAAAGAAGTCCTGTTCCAGTAGAATACCTAAATAGGAAAAAAGCTGAAATACATAAAGCAATATAAAATTATACATCTCTAGTGGAAAATAATCGTGGAACTCTTTAATTTTATGAAATTTCAAGATTCAACAATAATTTTCCATTTATCACATATCTAGAAGAAGCGTTTTATTGTGCTAAGAAACAAAATGATTGATATAGTTCGCGTCATGTAGAAAGAACGCTGGAAGAAAGTGGAGTGGGTGTGAAACGTCGGGAAACAAAATAAATAAAAGGTACGCGATAAAATCCCGTAATAATAATTATCATTATGGGTGTGTTTTGTCTCATGTTTGCAAATGGGCAACCCATGCGCAAACATGAGACAAAACACACCAACTCCACTTTCTTTGGAGTTGACATTGGATCATCCGAACTTATGCCCAAATTCCCCCTTTACTCTACCCAACTAAAGAAATAGTGAAGTAAGTAAGTAAGTAAGTAAGTAAAAATTTATTGCTTGAAATACATGTTGTACATAGATGGTTTTTGCTCTGCACTTAATTCAGAAACAATGTATTCTGCCATGTAATGGCGTGCAATTTTTAGTTTAATACAATTATGAAATTATAAAATGTCACTAAAAAAAAAAAAAAATTAAAATATATCGACATAGATTAAACATAAGAAAACAAAAATTAAGATTTTATACCCTACCTAGTAATATAAAATAAATAATATGAAAAAAATAATTGTCAATTTGATTATATGTACACATTATTAAATAAAACATGATGAAGGGAGCATTCTTTACTATTTCTTTATTCCCTCACACAAACTCGGACTTTTTTGGTCCTTAGCGATTGTCCCAATCGAGCAGATACTCGATTGTTTATTAGCCAGTTGACTCTTTCCCACTAACCAGATGTTTCCTCACTTCCCACCTATCTTCACGTTACTAAGTACTAATGTTATTAGTATATTGAATTCGTCATACGATTATCCAGCTATTCCTTACCACCCTCTATCTCCTCAATACCTGGTTATCTTCCTACTAGTCAAAAGGCTAAGCTCCCCTCACTAGTCAGTCAGTTATCTCTCCCACTCACTTCTCCCTCACTCCCTCCCCTACTAACCTTCTCACTTCACTATCTAGTCCCACAGCTACCTTTTCTACTACCCCCCTCACTATGTCAGTTAGCTATCTCCCCACTCACTCCCTTACAAACTTCTCACTTCACTACCTAGCCCCCAGCTACCTTCCCCACTACCCAGGCCCCACTACCCCCCTCACTAGTAAGTGAGCTATCTTCCCACTCACTCCTTTACTAACCTTTTCACTTCACTATCTAGTCCCCCAGCTACCTTCCTGCTAGTAGCTGGTAAGTGGTTGCCCAGGCCCCCACTACCCACTACCCCCCTCACTAGTAAGTGATCTATCTCCTCCGCTCACTTCCTCCACACTAACCTTCTCACTTCACTATCTAGTCCCCCAGCTACCTTCCTGCTGGTAGCTGGTAAGTGGTTACCCAGGCCCCCACTACCCCCCTCACTAGTAAGTGATCTATCTCCCCCACTCACTTCTATCGATGTTCCGTTGCAGATGGCTCGCGACGCGATGACGCGCATCGCTATACTCCAGGTGCAGACCGAGCCGAAGCAGCGTCGGGTTCTGTTCAACGAGAGATGTTATCTCCATTTCTATCTTGTTGCCGAGGACTTGCGATCGCTGGAAAGAGACGGAATAATAGGTATTTTTAATATTAGCGGCCCGACTCGACTTGGTCCAGTTTAATAATGTCGCCTGCCCATTGATTAATATACACATTTAGTTTTTTTGGTTAGATTTGTTTGATATAGACTCTGCAGACACTTTCGCAAACTTCAAATTCCTTTTACTAGTTCCTTTTATTACTCAGCTTTACGTCCTAAAATATGTCAGTCATTCCTTTTTTTATGGACCCACACCACATAACACACAATAATACATTTCTAATCTCCAATGAAGATAAGGAAAACTCTTGTTTTTTGATGTAAAAGAAAACCATTGTTTAGTAACCTTTGTGGTTTTTAGATTTTATAATGTGATTTGTGAATTACAGTCTGAGCGGAAATATACAGGATGTAATAAAAACTGCCGAACAAAGTTCTATATCCGTCTTTACTTTATCTTTTATTGTCTGAATGTCTGGACGTGGGAGCGATAAAACTCTGTTAACGATTCTGATTCATAAAATTGTATTGAGTCTTTTCAGATACAGTTCACTGTTTGTCAGAGTACTTTGTGACTTATTACGAAGCTAAAAAATATTCGGAACTTTTTAATATAATACTTTAGTAACCGATTTCATGCAGTCCCAAGTTATTCTCACATCATCACTACTAAGAAAAGAGTTCTTTAATAATGATCCGCGACCTAAAAAGTGAAATTAATATGACCTATATTTCCACATTGTTATTCTTATTAATTAGCATGACTTTGGACAGTGTTTTTTAGGGTTCCGTACCTTAAAAGGTAAAAAAAGGAACCCTTATAAGATCACTTTCTTGTCCGTCTGTCTGTCTGTCTGTCTGTCTGTCCGTCTGTCTGTCTGTCCGTGTGTCACCATCGATTATCTCAGGAACAGGTAGAGCTAGCAAGTTGAAATTTATACCATATACTAAGGTCTATAGTCCCTATTGTGAGTATAAAAATCAAGGTCCTGAGTCAACACTATAAAAAGATATAGGCAAATTTAGGTTTTCGTGAAAACTTGTAAGTACCAAAACTTACCTTAATTATCAACTTTTTTTATTTTTCGGAATTTTTCCTTTACTTGTGCTGTAAGGCCTTGCTTGTAACCAAAATTGATAATTCTAGGTCAACCGGAAGTACCCTAGAGGTTTTGGGTCGAAAACCTAAATGGTAGTTCCCGTTGACCTAGAATAACGAAATTTGGCAAAAAGCAAGGTCTTATAGCACAAATAAAGGAAAAATTCCAAAAAGTTAAAAAAGTTGAAAACTAAAGGGTGTTCCCATACATACATAGTTGACGCCAATTAAAATTGTCCTCCGAGTTGTATGGGCGCTCATACAATTAATACTAGCTTAATTGGCACCATGGCTAGGTACGGAACCCTCGGCGTACGAGTTCGACTCGCACTTGACCGGTTTTTTTTTCTTGTAACTGTCATTTAATTGAAAAGAGATGGCAACAGCAGGCTGATTGTCTGACGTGTCTCAAACTGTCAAAACGATCGCGTAGGCATATTTTGTCGCGTTCGGTCTCGTTGAGATGAGAGTGACAGAGCTACTTGCGTGGTCACTGAACTGTCATATTTAACAGTTTGAGACCGATTTTGGTCGCTATCAAGGACAAAAAGGGAGCTGGTTTAGCAGCGTCCTGAGCTCTTAAAAGTCTTACCTGGTTAGAAGCCCTGAATTCTTCAACACTGTTGGTGGTAAGCAAGGACTTTGTCAGCTGCACCACTCCGGCTGGACTGATGAAGTTGGTCTCCACATTGACAACTCGCAGCGTGGAGTTTTGTGTGAGCGCGTCGGCCAACTTAGCCGCCGTACGGTCGTTAAGACCGACGTTCACAAGGCAAAGGACTTCGAGGTGAGTGTTGGTTTTTAGCCCTTCGAAAAGCTTCTCGAACTTCTCGTCGCTTATGTTCTGGAAATAAAGGAGCAATGAGTGAAGGACTAAAATCGTAAAGCTTACAATCTATACCTACAAATATAAGTCGGAAGTCGTCTTAATTGGCCATCGATCGCGCGATAGACATTAGCGTTGAGCCTTGAGAGTGCGCGATTCTTTAGAGGTCCCAATTGAAGCATATCATCGCGCAAACTCAATGCAAATGCCCATCGCGCGATAAATGGCCAATTAGGACGGGGCGCCGAAGAATTTGTTTTTTTGAACGCGCTAATCTCAGGAACTAGCTGTCCGATTTCAAAAAATCGTTCTGCATTTTGATAGCTGCTATAGCTATAGCAGGTTTAGTGGTTGTCGAGTTATAGAGGAACAAACATTACATCCATCCATTTATAATATCCTATTCCAGTGATTCTTAACCTGTGGTCCGCGGACCCCTAGGGGTCCGCGAGTATACGTATGGGGGTCCGCGGACTCATCTATGGACCATTTAACAATAAATAAATAAATGCTACAAAGTCTTTGAGTTGGCTGGCTCTTGTCATATACGAGTACGAGTACTAAAAGCAAATACAGAGAGAAACAGATTACATGTGTAATTCGGTTTGAAATTAAAACTTAGTAGTAACATCAATCCAAATATCACTAATTTAGTTGCAAAAAAGCAGCACCAACCTGCACATTACGTATTTTTAATGAAAAACTATTTTTTTAACCGACTTCAAAAAAAGGAGGAAGTTCTCAATTCGTAGGAATCTTTTTTTTGTGCTTTTTTTATGTAATTGCGATTGGTGCCACAAAAATTTGGTAAGGATTTGTCGAAGATCTTTGGAGTTATGAATAGAAATGTACCTCGCAGAAAATTGCTAAGAAGAACATTGAAGTCGGTTTTTTAAAATTTCTTATTTAGTTATTTGTTCTTATTTGTTGTATAAGGTCCAAAATTTAGTTGTTTTTTTTTTAATAAGGTGGTCCTTGATGTTGCGCTTGATGGCCTAGGGGTCCGTGGACGAAAAAGGTTAAGAAACGCTGTCCTATTCTATTAAACGAGCAATATTTGTTTGATGTTTGATGTTTGTTTGTACTGACGTTCTCGAAAACGGCTCTAACGATTTCGATGAAATTTGCAGTATGGGTGTTTACGGGGGCGAAAAATCGATCTAGCTAGGTCTCATATCTGGGAAAAGCCGTTTTCTCGGCATTTTCACGCAAAAATATTTACAAGTGCAATGTGGTTCGTAATTGAACCACTAGATGGCGTTATGCACCCGAGCAGAGCTCGGTCGCCCAGATATTTAATGTGATACAAGTATGAGCATAAAGTGTACCTTAATGTTATTCCAGTTGAGATCTGTCAGCTTCTGGTCGTCGCTTTTAACCCGCTGGATTGTATCCTCAGGGTCTGTGTCGTTGGGCGGGTCCATTGGGAAGACCTGTAATACACCAATGACATTCTTTATTCTTTAATGTAAACAAAAAAAAAACGATTCTAAAAAAACTATATTTTTCTTGTATACACGACCCTGCTTCTAATCATCTCTCTCTAGTCTCAAAGGTTTGCTGGAAGAAAACTCTTTTTGGGGTTAAAGTCACCTTAGTACATGTCACAATATCAATGTCATTTTAGATAAAAACAAATTAGTTGCAAGTCGTGCGAGCTGCGCTGCTAACGACGTGCACTTCTGTTGCATTCTGTTTTGTGGAATCATACACTGCTGTCGGACATATTCGGAAAACACGAAAATAACCGACGTCTAATATACATAGGTACATACAAACATAAAATCATGCCTGTTTCCCATCATAGGGGTAGGCAGAGACCACAAATCTCCACTTGCTACGATCCTGACACACTTCTTTCGCTTCATTCACTGATATAAAGCTTGAAGTACTGTACATACTTTGTTTTTGGTAGCTTTGGTGATGCCGTCCCATCCAAGTCCGACGGGCTGGCCTTTGTTAAGCAGAGACGCGTGGTACTGGTCCTGGTTCATCATTGAGTGGAAGCCGAGGATAGCTGCAACAAAACAACAAAACTTAGCCTACATAATTTTATATATTATATCTCACAACTTACATTTCTTAGGCCCGCTTGGTTAACTAAATAACTAACCCTTTTTTTTTATTCAACCTATCTCGTCCCACTGCCGGGCAAAGGTCTCCCCCAACTCCCTCCATCTATCTCTATCCCTCGCCGTCTCCCACCAGCCACATAACTAACCCAACGTTTCTTTTTTTTTGACTGATGGAATTCAAAATGTCTGTGCACCTGCCACAGATGTAATATAGGTACCCGATCAAAGATGAACGAATGAACAAACATGAAACTTATGTCTTTTAGCCCCACACGTATTGATTATCTCTTTCCTGTGGATATGGCCGGTTACGCTGAGAGGATGGTTTAGGTGCTGGGCAAGCCTACTCCATCTCAACAATGTCCCAGGCCCTACAGTGTCCCGTTAAGTGTAGGCAAAGATTGCCTCCTGACACTGTATAAATCATCTAGTAAAAAGGACAAACTTCCTAGTTTGTCCTTTTTCACATTCTAACCCGGGGTTAGCCGATTTAACTCTCCAACATCGGTGGTTAGAATATTTAAAACTTAAACCCAGGTTGACGCCTACCTCTTGATGGCGCAAGAGTGTTATTTTTTAGTTGTCCAATGAGCAATCAGAGTTAAAATTTTAAGTAACTAACCCGGGTTAACTCGTGCAAGTGGGACATACATAGTTTTTTTTTAAATCCCGTCGGAATTGAAAATTCTGATAAGATTTTTCACTTTTCAAATGTAAATACCTAAGTGTGGTTTAACACTATAACAAAAAAAATTATACGAGTAAGTACATAGTTTTTGTTGTAAAGCAGTTGAATTTTCAAATGAATAAACATGCCTCAAGGAATCTACACACCTAATAGTATTAGCACACGCTCGGATTTGGTTCGGTGGACCAAATCCGCCAACCAAATCCACTTTCGCAACAAACGATCGGACGTACCTATAGCTCCTACCACAAAGTAGGCAGAATCGAGTTTGAATGATGAACTTTGATATTGCCAATTGCTCACGTAATTGCTCAATGAATAAAATATGGAAGAGAAATATGCGAAAGTGTCATAAAACAGAAGTTATAAAAGATTCGATTTTATTACAAGATGGCTAACCACAATGATAAGTTAATTTACGACAGAAAGTCTACGTTTGATTCACTCTTCCATTTGAGATTACATTCCTACATATAATGTTCCCTCAAAAATATATACGAGCAAATTAGATTTATTGAAATATCATACAAAAATATCACGGATCTGTAAGTTTGAGTTATTATGTAAAAGACCGATTAAGGAGAATCATAATCTAAATTGCACTATATACCGTCTCTTTTCAAAGACATGAGAGTGACAAGAACTAAAACATAATAGGTACGAATCATATTATGATTGTGCTATAGCGGCCTTAAACAAAATACTGGGCGGATGAGATGTGAAGTGAAGCTGGTTTCTCATTAACATTGTGACATTTATTTCAGAGTCATACATTTCTGTATCAGCAAATACATATCCTACAGATTATCCAACATTACGTAACGTTAATAACAAAATTTTATTACATTATCTCTTGTGTAGAATCACAAACAATTTTTCTTGTCATATCTATTAAAAGTTCGCGAGTAACACTGGGTGTTTGCCAAAACGTCACAACTACACACTTGTTATAATTACAAAAGACACTTCAACATCAGTTATAAAGATTATGACACATAAAACGGTTTATGTACATTTCTCTACGCGAAAGTTTCGGGGCAGTGTGCCGTAGACAATTTAAAATAGAATTTACTAGAAATATTGGTTCAGACACTTCTCGATCCTACGTACAAGGATTAACCAGGAAATAGAGTTGAATATACTTTGAAGTTTAAAAACATGACGCACCGCTTCGCTTACACTCCATAATGACCGGCTTTCAATCGATTTTTAGATGTTTTGTTCAGAAGCGATAAGTTTTTGAATGACTCCTGTAGTCTTCTAAAAAGACTGATATAGGTAGCCGTTATAATTTACCCTCCCTATACAAATAAACAATGCTAATTCTCATTTACCATTTGATCCATTTGATCTTACATCGTCATTGAATCAAAACTAATCAATAACAAATGACATAAACAGAAGCACTTCTACGATAATTGTCTACTCCGTCATTGACAGTTAAACATACTGAGTAACACTACCTAAACCATCCTCTCAGCTTAATCGGCCATATCCACAGGAAAGACATGGTCTATACGTCCTACGACACTCGTTATATCGTTATGCATTCTTAGATGATCCATTTTAGCTACCTTCCGGTTGATGACAAGTTGACACACAAATGTTCACTTTAATTGCAATTTCAAGACGAAATTTTGCTTTCCAAGAACATAATTATACAAATCACAATAATATGTAGTTCATGTAATGCTGCCCATCTGTCTGTCATACTATTTTAGTTGCCGGAATCAAAACGCGTCAAGCGGAAAATTATTTCGAGGAATAAAAATATTTGAAATATTTTCATATTTGTTTGTTTTGTACATGTTGAGGCAATGTTTCCCAACCGAATAATTGATGTTTTGTTTGTTTGTAGATCAATGATTTGTAGATTTGATCTGCAGGGCTAAAAAGGCCGTTACAATCAGAATCATAATCTGAATTGCACTAAGTATATGCCGTTTTTTTTCATAGGAGAGTGACAAGAACAAAACGTAGTACGAATCATATAATGATTCTGCTATAACGGCCTTGTTAGCCCCGCTTATGTAACCAGATATCGGATCATACATAAAAAAAGAAAGCTGTTAAACTACTCTAGAAAGAGTTAAACGACATGTCGTGACAATAGGCGATAATTTGCGGTTCAGATTATGTCGATAACAATGAGAACATAAGCTTAACTGCGATAATAATCACTTGGAAACTTTCCTAACACACGGACACGTTACACTAAATTAATATTACTTTGATAGAAAACTAAACGAGAACAAAAACCGACAACTCGAAATTATTGAGTTAAAAATAATTTCGTTGCTTCGCGACGGTCCGCACGGTTACAATGGATGAGTGACTGATAGCAGCTAACTACACAGCGTTTTCGTGCCTCGGCCAAGGCGGGCTGTAAAATTATAAGGCCATGCCATGAAGAAGGCTCAAGAGCCATAGAATCACCAAAAGAATTAGCTTTTCATTATGACTTATGTTAGAAAAAGTGATTCTCATTTATATCGAAGAACAGACCTTACCTAAGACTTGTTTCACTCTTCAGCGTGTCGCCGGTCGCGTCCGCGAGTTGACCATTCACAGCACAGAAAAATTAATTTCGACCATTCACAGCACAGAGAAATGTGCTGTGAATGGTCAACTCGCGGACGCGACCGGCGACACGCTGAAGAGTGAAACAAGCCTTAAGGTGCGTAAAATACAAAGCTACCTATAATACCTAAGCTAGCTAATAAACGTAAGTAACGCTCGCTTTCATGCGTGACTGTTTATTATGCCGATGTAATTACATACCCTGTTAATTGCCATAAACGCTCATTTTACCGTTAAGTTGCATAGTTCAACTACTGATCGAGTTTCGTTACATAACCTGTTAAGTGGTTCTTGCACGTTATTTGCGAGCTATGTTAAAAGTAAACACATGGGTTTTGGAATGTTCTAACATTAAGTAATCGGACTTTGTTATAGTGTGAAACGAAAAAATCATAGACACGACCGAGATTTGAATCTTTGCTCTAAAAGATAAAAAAACGGTTCTCAATATAAAGGAGTCCATTGTAAAACCAATACATACTCTAGTTTTTGGCGCAGCCGGTAGGATAACGATCCTTCTTAAATGTCAAGTGCACACAACATAACTCGCAAAGCTAGAAATGATAACTAGCGGTTATAACTTACCGGCAAGGTCAATGATCTCCTCCTGCGAAGCGTCCGTGAGGGCCGTTTCGTACTCGTCTCCGAGGTCGATCGAGATCTGCTCATCTGAATCGCGTTGCTTTTCTGGCACAGGCGGCGGGATCCACTGAAATAGCAATAAAAATATTATAAATCTTACTGTTATTCAGAAAAGTTCAAAGAAAGGTTATTAAACAAGCATTAACAAATGTTTTCTTTGGATAGTGTTTACACACTCAACTTTGTTGAACTATAGACCAGTGTTGGCCGATTTGTGTCGGCAAAATTTATTTAAGCTTTGACCTGCACCCCTATTTTGTAACACACGGTAAGTCGCTAACTCGGATTCGTTAAAACAAATAGATTTTTTACGAACAACATTAAAGTTATTTAGTGCAAAATTACTTCACATATTTTACACAACAAACATGTCTATTACTTTTTTCAACCATCTTCTACCATTTCAAAGTATTCATCGTAAAAAAACAATTTTTGTTTGAACGAATCCGAGTTAGCGACTTACCGTGTGTTATAAAATAGGGGTGCAGACCTCTAAACAAAGAAGAAAGCATCGAAAGGAAACCCGCGGCTCACTGAGCTCCACGCATATTGACCATGTCTTTCCGTTATGTGTAGGCGTAAGTTACTTTCTGCAGCTGTAGATATATATTTTATAAAAATAATTCACAGAAACTTGTTTACAAGCCAATGTCTCACATCATTACTAAACTACACTTATGTGATCAAATTACGACAAACATATTTTTCACGGAAGTTTTTGTTGATAATGATACAATGTAATTTCACCAGTAAGTTCAGTTGTTCTAAAGCTTAATTTACCACAAACAACCATCTACTTAATTAACTAAGTACAATTATGCTGAACTATTGTTTAGTGAGGAAACTGGCACGCCTGTAGCCATAAATCCGAAAGCTGATGAGCTTGAAACATGCCACTTATTTCGTAAATGTAGGCATGTTTCAAATAAAAGTAGCACGGAATAGTAAAACGAATCTATTGCATGAACGTATTGATATAAATCGTAAGATGAACGTCGAAACGTCACATGCGAAAAAACAACGTAAGTACCGGATTTTAGGCATCAGGGCGCATCCAATTATTTAAATGCTTGAACGGCTTGAACGCATTATTGAACTGTGTGTAGCACATCTTTAAATAAAAGATATCTAGTACTAAAGTATAGTAGTAGTGCGTATAAATGTCGTTGAAGTCACCACATGTTTCAGACTGGCGTTTGTAGCGCACTTGAACTTTTAAAGAGCATCTACCTCGTAGCTTTAAAGGTGATTCCATGACATTTCGTTACGATCTGCTTTGATACTCGAATACTAGATTCGCCGTGTACATATACATTTGTTTATACCGCTCTTACATTAGCACGAATACCCAAACTAAGAGTAGGATAAAATAAAAGCTGTGTCGGCCGAGTGGTTTTGTGCCTCGACTTTCAATCCGAAGGTTGTGAGTTGGAATCCCGACCGGTCTTTCTGAGAAAAAAAAATTCTGAGGAAACTTACAGCTTAATCAGTCCCACACGTATTGACCATGTCTTTCCTGGGCTGGTTGAATTGGCCTTTATATAAGGCCACTTGAGAGGATAGTTTAGGTGCTGGGCAAGCCTACTCCATCTCCCGTTATGTGTAGGCACTAGGCATAGATTGTCGTCGCTGACACTGTATTAATCATCTAGTAAAGATGCAGAGTAGGATAATAGCGCATTCCTTTTAAATTTAAATCTCGTGGATTTCGTTATATTTTTACATCCCCCGCCATACTTTAAATCTTGAAGTCTCTTTCCATTCCATTCTCGTTCCATTCAAAGGTTGTGTGGAAGATATCGGTTCAAAGCGATAAGATAACCCCTTGTACATTTATTCATTAGGTTTATTCTCATGTTTTCTAGGACGTATTCAATAAAGAGTTTTCATTCATTAATTCATTCCATTGTGAAGTTTTCACAAAATGGAAGATTCGTACAATGTACGAAAGTTCGTATAAGAGTGGTTAGGAATAATTTTGATGAAAACTATTTTTACCGCGGCACCGAGCGTGGTCTGGTTGTGCAAATCATTATTACGGTTCTATTAATAACCGGCGAAATTACTAAGTGCTCCGCATAAACATTGGTGAATAACAATAGGCCGTTAGATTTGGCTTACTTTCAAATAAATTCATTGCGTCACGCGTAAACTGTGCCTTTTTGAAGGTGAAGGCCGTAGGGCGGCATACATTCTTTGACATGAAAATAAACCATTTCAATTTGTAAATACTACGAATCGGTCTCCCTATGGTACCGCAGAAGCAGCTTTTCGACATTTAAACATAACTCATAGCACAGAATTAATTAGCTGGTTTGTAATTTAGTTCCTTAGTGGTAACTTTGATCAGTGAAATATCGGAAACGGATAAATAGTACCAGACATTGCTTCTTACAAACATACAAATAACTATAGATCTTCATATCAATACTGAAGAATTCACGTCAGATCATAAAATACGACCTACGGGTTTTATTGAAACGAAATGATATTTCTATTTATACGAATGTCGTCGTAAATAAGGAAGTTGAAAAGACACAAAAATGTAAACGAAGGAATCTTTTTCATTGAGGCAAAGAGAAACATTCTCTAGAAGAAAACTCTCACAATGTGATTTCAGACTAGATTGCCATTGTAAAGAGAAAATAATGAATGAAAACGGAAGGAAACATTCCGTCACTCGATAGCGCAAACTTTGCGGTTTAGAAATAGGATACTAACACTTGCACGGATTCCAAACCTGTGTTTAACACACAGGGGCTTCCTTTATTGTGAAAAACGAAAATGCGTAACGTTATTTTCTCCAATAAACAAAACGAAAACACTAACATATTAATTATCTATCTATCTATTCAGCCTGTATGCACTCACTGCTGGGTATAGGCCTCCTCTCTACTCCGCCATTCTCTGCCATTCTCTCATATTTAATTATACTAGTGGCAATATTAAAAAAAACCGACTATAATGTTATACATTATTTAACACACGGGAATTACTCACGTAAAATTATCGTCGATTGCTTATAATGTTATAAGCTGAGTAATTTTCTGCACTCTCGAGGTCCATTTCTGTTCATAACTCCGAATGCCCTCGACAGATCCTCACCATATTTTTGTGGCACTAATCGGAAAGTATACCCTTTCAAACAAAAAAAGACTTTTCCAAATCGGTCCAGGCGTCTTCGAGAAATCGGTGAACAAATACAGAAAAGCACAAAAACAAAAAAAAAAACAAGATTCCGACGAATTGACAACCTCCTCTTTTGAAGTAGGTTAAAAATTAATAAAATGTTGGCCTAGCTCTGAACGGAAAGGTTGGGCCTTTGTTATGGCCTAAGGATCACTTGAATGTAGCCGGCACAATTTAAAGTAGGAAACAAAGCCGATGCCATTACCGATCGCCCATTAGGTCACATAATTTTGACCTATCAAAGACAATTTAAGCCAACATCTTTACTAGTGAATATAGATAGCGTCAAGAGGCAAACCTCCTCATTTAAGCGCGAGTTAAAGAACTTGAGACATTGTAGAAATTGTTTTCCCACCACCTACACTATCTCAATTTAATCGGCCTTATCTATAGGAAAGACATAGTCAATACGACAGTCAATACGAGTGAAGTTACCATCGCAAGTTTCCTCACTATCACCGTTTAGAGCTCATTACGAAAAATGTATAAGTACATGGTCGATATTTCTAAAAATAAAATGTCTAAAAATAAAATGTCTAAAAATAAAGGCAACTTTCCACACTGCAAACAGGCCAGTTGCATTATTTTTTTACGTGAATAGAGCGTTTAAAAAGTTCCATTACCTTCTTCCCTCTGACGACGCCGGCGACATAGGGCTTCACTTCGGGCCGGTCGGGCGTCTCCAACGCCTGTTTGTTGATGTGCTCAATCAGTTTCTTACGGTTAAGAG
The DNA here is from genome assembly GCA_958496255.1 of Camptogramma bilineatum. Lineage (NCBI taxonomy): Eukaryota > Metazoa > Arthropoda > Insecta > Lepidoptera > Geometridae > Camptogramma > Camptogramma bilineatum. Next base: position 13,661,082 of record OY292458.1, on the reverse strand, counting down.
GGCCGGTGGGGTCCTTTTCACAGTCGTAGTTATTCCGCTGGTCTGGCGGCAGGAAGTTGTCCTGGAAATTTAAAAGAAATGATAAAGAAACCAAAATTGATACTAAGAAAGCAGTAAGCCAGATTAAGGACATAAGAGTCTGTCATAAGGAGTAAGAGTGATAAGAATTTGGGCACGTATCAATAATTCATTTTACCATGCCTGAAAATATTCTCTAGGCATTTGTTGAAACAGATCTATAGAAGAAATATATTAACTTTATTTCAGACTACTTATAAAAAGTTACATGATGTAATTTGAACTTAATCTAAGGTTCATATAAATTTTATTTTACTAAGCTTAAAAACGAACTAATTAACACGGATTGGCCTGCGCCGTGTTGCGCTGTCTTCTATCAATGCCTTTCTTTGCAAGCAAGCCGAGAAGAGTCAGACAAGTATCACAGGAGCTATGTTTTATTGTATAATTACGGGGAATATCGCAAAATGTCTACACACATAGGTATATACAATCATGCCTCTTCTCCGTAGAAGTGGGCAGACACCACATATTTCTACTAGCAACGTTTTTCCCTTTCGCCTCATTCACTCTAAGCACATTCGTCATAAGGTCACCGGAGCACGAGTAGCCTTATGTACTCATGGCCCTAAATAATACACGAAAAACGAATCATACATTCATCTCATCTATGACTGGTGCGTATTGTTCAACTTACGAAAGACAGTTATCGTAATCATAGATTTTAGCGGTACTAATCGAATAAACGAAAATCGTGGCTTGCAATCATTGTTGCAATCGCTTTTCGATGAATTGTAGGTAATTTGATTGAGCAAATGAATTTATGTGCTTCATATGTCTATAATTCAGTTGTTACAATGTTTGGTGATTGTTGAACCATGAATTATTTATTTAGGTGTAGGGGAACCTGTTGAACCTCGGCCACACGATCTTATTTAATTTTTTTTGTCTATAATGATTGGAATTAGGTTTACGAAATATGGACACATGTAAAGATACACTATTTGACTACATATTTATGAAATAAATTTTGTATTTTTAATGATACTTTAGAAGATAAAGAGGTTTGAACAAAAAATGGGATTTTGTCGAAGGTACAACACACCAGATATACCTTGGTCACTGCAAGATGTACCTTGACCTTACCAGTCTTTTTTCATGAAAATATCATGTTATCGAATCAATTATCACTTTATTTTTAAATTAATGGAAAGAACATTTATAAGGTATATACTTTAGATAAAAAATAATAATAATTTACATTTTTATCTTAAGTTATGCTAAGATAATAAAAATAACAATAAGTTCTAAAAAATTCTGTGATCTTAAGATCATTATCGCGTCCTATTATAATAATTTATCAACAAAAATCCAAATACTTAACAGCTTTTAGGACAAGATAGACTTCTCTCTTTATATGAACCTTCTTCGGTGTTTTTTTTTTCTGTTTGATATCTTGATACAAATTTGTACGTGAGGCCCTGTCCAAAGTACAAAGCAAATATGGTGGCAAAGGTACAACATTGCCTCATTTTAAATTAACGAATTTTTAAAATGCACTTTGAGTTCGATTTGGGTCGATATTTCTATGCCTATCTAAAGTCCATTTCACCTATATTTGATTGCATGAAATGGTTATCTTGTAAGTATGTACTGTTATATATAAATTAACTTAAAGTAAAGTTAAAAATACCCTCTTTTTGAGCACTTTTTTATATTTTTAATTCGCACGCCTCACTCACTTCACGCTGGTTTTTCAATTCTAGCTTCATGTTGGTGTTGACCAATGACGATTATAATGCCACAGACAAAAACAAAAAAACTCGCACAGATTACGAGATAAGCCTTGGTGGCCGAGGGATATCAATGGACGAGGTTCAACAGGTTCCCCTACATATACCTACAACTTCAATTATTGAGCAAGTATCTGTATTTCAAGTCAAAAGTACTCAAACCGGCGAGCTTGAATGAGAGAGAAAGAGGCGATGGATAGTAGCAAGATAAATTCAGTGGTATCTGCATGCTACGGGAAAGATACGTGATTTTGTATTATTATGTGTTTCAAATGTACTTATAAGCCATTAGGTATGTATTATAACGAAACAGTAGTGCAACTAACATTTTTTTCGCAAAAAAATATGTTTTAACGTGTTTTTTTTTTTGTCAGTCATTACATTACTAGGTTCTACTTTACAAGTGCAGTATTATCTACACTTCTACACTAATCTACTTTTACCTACACTAATATTATACAGAGGAAAGATTTTTTTGTTTGTTTGTAACGAATAGGCTCCGAAACTACAGGACCGATTTCAAAAATTCTTTCATCAGTATTTAGAATGAACTTTCAGGATGAGCAAAGGCTATATGTTATATAGGTACCTAGCGGGCGACGCCGCGGGTGGAAGCCAGTAGTAAGTATAGCCAGCTCTACGTAGAAATTGTTACACTTCGAGGAACCAACATAACCTAGTCCAACAGCTCAAATGCCACATTCTCGCGTAATTCCTTTAGACGAGGATTCTGGGAATATCGCGTATTATTGAACCGTTTAGCTAGGCTGAAGGGCTCAGCGATCTCATAGTGGCGAAACAGACATAAAAAAATATACTTACCTAATACAAAGTATCGAAAATATCTAACCACAATCTATTGCCCTTGGCTTGGCTCACGGAGTACCTTAGCCTATTGAAGTACTGCAGAATTTTTAATCAAATTAGTAGTTTCAGAGATTACCTAGGTAGACATAAATTCTCATTAACTTTTGCATTTTATAAATAAAAAGATTATAGTTAAATAACATATGGATTTGAATATTATTACCAATAGCAAAAACAGGATAAACAATGCAGGAAAACGAATGCCACGTCAAAAATAACCATGGTTGTTCAAGCTTACAAATATACACAGTACATAAACGTATTAGGTACAGTATTTTCGTATTATATCAAGGCGTACGTATTGAATTATAGAACTTATCAATACTGACCTACTTGGTACACCATAGAAACACTAGTTATCCTTGAGGTCAACGACTCGTTCACCTTTTAAACCAAGCCTAAATCCTATTCTATTAAGCGAGTAATATTTGTTTGTTTGATGTTGGTTTGTACTGACGTACTCGAAAACGGCTCGACAATTTGCAGTACGGGTGTTTACGGGGGCGAAAAATCGATCTAGCTAGGTCTCATATCTGGGAAAAGCCGCTTTCTCGGCATTTTCACGCAAAAAGATTTACCAGTGCAATCTGGTTCGTAATTTCACAATATTTGTTAAGGCCAAAGTGGCCAAATGAAGTGGGTGTTCGCCTTTCAGCCGAAGGCTTCGATTTCGAATCTCAGTCAGTATTTTTTTTCTCTTTTAATTTTTCTCTATTTGCACTTGAGCATAGCTCGGTCGCCCAGATATTGATTCTTAAATAAATATATCGTGGCCAATTTTGTGGTTTAGCAAGAAGAGAGAACTCCTGGATGATTCGCAAGAAGCGGTCCAAAAACGGTACCCCCATTTTTTCAATTTTTTTTTTGTTATTTTAAAAAAAAAAAATAACATACCTAATTAAGCACTCAAAGACATGCATTTTAATGTTAGCGGCCCTCAATTTGATAAAGCCGTTTTGAAGTTTTAGTGGTTTAAATATATTCGTGCCCATTGAAATTAGGTTTGGGCCAAAGAAATTAGAAAAATGCCAAAGAAATTAGAAAAATGCCAAAGAAATTAGCGCCACAGAAATTAGTTTTTTTGCGCGGACACATTTGTTTGCTTTGTAAAACAGTAACGTGGAGTTAAAATAACATGAAATTTTATTCACCACTACCTAATGGTATCTATATTAACGTTAACGTTATAAAAAGTGTCAATTTATATTTCATTATTGCGTAATAAGCGATTGAATGCAGATAGGGGTGTCGCGGACACCCCAAAGAGCTTAGATTTAACGACTTTAGAAATTAATTACAGCTTTCCTACGTATATAATTGAGGATATTACTAATGCCATAATAGCGTACTCGTATACTATTTCCAAATAAAAATACAGCAATACTGAATCTGGTCATTTTAATAGGTTCGCAAGGCTGGACATGCCAAAAACGCGAGTTCTGCGAAACACCCTCCTACAGTCGCTGCCGCTGATCCAAGACCTATGTCATCTGTGCAAACACCTAATTACATACAAACTCGCAAATTTTCATACTTATGCATAATATTAGTGTAAAGACCGCAGTGTTGCCTGTGTGTAAGTGAAGAGTTTAATTAGACTTTTCACTTACATACAATTAGACTCTAATTGAACGAAACTACGAAAATCGGTGAAGGCCCAACCCAGCATTACGTTATTATCCAGCGTTATCTTTGAGTTATGCTGTGTATACTATACATGCATAAGAAAACACTAGAATAGGTGTAAATATTAGCTGTTTTTCCCTTACATGTTAGATAATGTGCATTCTTGAATTACACTTTGTAAGGTAATGGCTTCTAACAACGTTAGCAGAGGAACTAAACACAGCTGCTCTTGGGTGTGCCCATTACGAATGTTTAATTTTAAGATTTTTAAGGTAAAGGGTTCTAGGATAGGTACTAATAGCTTTTTTATTTTCATCTAAGTACTGCGGACTTAAAAAGGTCGCTAAAGCTGAATCACAATATAAAATGAGCTATAATGCCGTCTCTTTTCACTCTCAGTCAATAAAAAGAGATGGCAATAGTTCAATTCCTTTAATGCGATTCTGCAATAGCGACCTTTATAAGCCCGCGGGTATTAGAATAGAGTAGAAAAAAAAAAAAAATCAACCTCAAAGTAGTCTCAAAGATTTGCAGCAACCTTTCTTTTAAATAAAGTGTTAAGATAATTAATAAGAGATTTAGAGCATGTCCTAGACTACAACAGAACTTGGTCATAACATAAGTGACTAATTTTATTATGATAAGGGCACCACACATACTTATCTACGAGTACTTAGGTATGAGTAGACAACAAAGTAAAAACTTAAACAAACAGTTGTCATAGAAATATAAGAAATAAGTACCTAAATGCAAGTATGGCGCCAGATAGCTTTATCTAAGGCGATAATTTAACTGATATAATGCAATAAATCATTACCTAACTTAACGATAAATTAAAGATATAAACAATTAATAAAATTTACCCGAAAAAAGAAGGAAAAAACTGACAAAACAAAAAATACCTGTCATGTCAATGGCTGAGATTCGATCTCGCAGCCTTCAGAGTTGCAGGCCGATACCCTAATCGCTTAGCCACTGAACCCACCAATGCGGCAGCGAAATTACAAACCACATTACTTGTACAGGTAAATCTTCAAGTCATTCAAATGAATAAGGACTTTAGTAGTAAAAGTAATTTAAGAATCGTGTCGCGTTTACACGCTTCCGAGCAAACAGACATTCAACGAGCACGTTATCTTTTGTCGCGTTCGGTCTCGTTGAGATGAGAGTGACAGAGCTACTTGCGCGGTCACTGCTCGGAAGCGTGTAAACGCATCCTAAAACTGTACATGGCTTTAGTTAGATAAATGTTTTATTTTTGCTTGTTACTCAATGATTGTCATCTTGTTACTCAATTGTTATGTCAATGATATGAGATAAACACTGAGGAAGCTTATAGGTTCATCTATATCTATACTAATCTATACCTACTAATATAATAAAGCAGAAGAGTTTGTTTGTTTGTTTGAACGCGCTAATCTCCGGAACTACCAGTCCGAGATGAAAAATTATTTCTGCATTTGATAGCTAAACTCTTGAGGAAGGTTATAGACTTTTCGTCATTATCATCATCGCCATACTATCACTACGGGGGCAACGCCGCGAGGAGGAAAAGAATAAGAGGGTTAATCTAATACAATTAGGACAAACTATTTAAATCAATAATAAGACAAAAAGATATGCAAATTAATGTAAACAGTGTGTGGAAAACACCAGATATTATAATGAAGCAGGTTATGTTGGTAAATTATATAAGGACAGGTTTGAAGATCGACGGAGCATTAAGTTTTGATAACATAACAATGTTGTGGCTTGCTCAACAATATTTCTGTAGCAATTTTCACATAGCTTTTGCACCAAGAGACCATTAGTCTAGTATTTTGAGTAATTAGGATAATTTTTTTGAAAAATTCTGAATTTGTTTATGCTGATGAAATTATGCATTGTGTTGTCAACTTTCAGTTTTTAAAATTTTATTATTTTTACTATTTTTAGGCTCAAGGCGTTCAAGATTAGTTAATATTAAGTTAGAAGAAAATGCTAAAATGGTAGATTTTAAATTCTAATTAGGTATGTGGTGCAAAATTAATAATTACCATTTTAAAAATAAATAGTAGGTAGGTAGGTACTATTTATTTTTTAAAATGATAATGATAGTATATTCCCAGAAATACCTACCACAAAATATTTAATTCTCACTTCAAATAAAAAAATTACAACTGAAATATTTGTTAACATATTTAAATGTGTTTAAACATTTAGAAACTACCAATAAACATAATGTAAAGCAATAATCAATAAACAAACGGAGGTAAAGCTACCTGCTTTTCTCAGTGTGTACATTCCACTAGAGTTGGGTGCGTGCCAAAAATGTCCATTCATTATAATTTCACTACCTCCAGGTGTGATTGAGGTGTCTTCATCTCTCTCACTAGCTTTCTCCCGCGGTTTCTTTTATCTATAGTGTCCCAGTGAAAACTGCCTGATTTTATTACCTATATTATTATTATATTATTATCCTAGCAAGTGGAGATCTGTGGTGTCTGCCTACCCCTATGATTGGAAACAGGCGTGATTTTATGTGTGTATTATTATATTACCTAACTACAGCAGACCATTTAACAGACTGTTTTCTAACTGATGGCAAATGTAACTGAGAAAAAAATAGTTTCCTAGTTTTTTCCAGTGTCGAGTAAAACAACACTGTGCTGTACAATTATAGATCAAAACTTAACTCATTAACACCTTAAATAAAATCATAGGTACTGGTTTAATAGCCATTTATCTACTCATTCCTTCTTGTGCAGGCCTAATGCTTAATAATCACTGTTAATTATGTGCATGTCACATTTGTGGTACAATTGGAACTTTACATCTCTGATTTTGATGAAACATGTAATACCTACCTAAAACAATGTTAGCTTAATCAAAAAAAAAATCAAAATGTACAATACATTAATGATTTTCTTTTATATTTTATGGTTTCAACTTTTACTTCAACAACTTAACTCGCTCATCAAGTTTAATTTCAGCTGAAGTTTAATGAAATATCAATTTATACCTAATCACAATTCAATAAAGTTCAAAATCAAAATATAAGTATGAAACAAACACCAATGTCTTTTTTCCGTTTTGATAAAACCTCAAGGCAGCATGTGGGAACAGTCTTTGTGTTTGTACGTCCATTATCAGTTGGTATTGTGATGTGGCCTTCGTCACTTATTCACAACGTAATGGAGCTGTTGCGGGGAACAAATTGGAAGTGTGAGGTCGGCTGACAAAATAGTTATGTCATAGTTTTAAATATGAGTTTGGACATGGGAATTTACATTGTTGTAATATTTTAGTATCACTGTTATAGTACCTTTTGCAGATAAAGAGAGTAGTTGTGGTTGATTAAAGAATAATATTTTCTTCAACATAGAAAACTAATATTCCTTAATTTGTTTATGATAACGGGACAGAACTTAAAATATCTACATATCTAACTTTCTTAAATGTTTAATTTATTTTGGTCAGGGTGTAGAAAAGGGAGTGCAGCTGAGACTTTTATTGATTTTTCTAGATCTCGTACCTAAATATAAAACTCTTTTACCCCATAATTTTTTTTAGTCCGACTTGTAGTATTTGAGGAAATCGATGATTAATGTACCAATGGCTTAGTTAATTTATCTAATCTCTCGAAAAATAACAGTCCAATAGAAAAACCTTTGTTTTTGTTCATACTTTGTGTTGTGAATCTCTTTGTTTTGTTTACTATAAAATAAAATGGTACTCACATCAGGATCTACTTCCTTGGCCAGCATATTCAATTCCTCCGTCGTGAGCTTGGAGAGGAGTTCGTCTACGTCCACCTCATCATACGAGGAGAGCTCCCGTCCAAACAGCTTAGCCGGGGTCGTCATCGTAGTGGTTTTCGTAGAGGACGATTTCTACAACCAAAACACAACACTTTTGAGGTTATTTCACTGATAAAATATCATCAATAAAGTCATAGATGAGATAAAATTACGCAATCTATTCAGTATTTGCAAAGAAAAGGACTTTTTACGACGATAATTTGATGACACTTTCGGCATTCACCACACCCACTATTTTTAATTGATCAGCTAGTTTATAACTTTGAAAACAATGGTAAGTAGTTGTTTGACGTAATAAAACCTTATCGTAAGTTATAAGATTATACTGATTTCACTTTTCTTACAATTTTACGAATAAAAACACAAATTTTCTTCAGAAAATGCAACACAACACGCACATCCACGGCCACTGGCCAGGCTACACACAAGCGCCCTCTTCAGCAAATGAATTGACATTGACATGACAATTATGGACCTAAAAAGTCAAAAGAGTGAAAGAGAATAACGATACTGCTAACAGCAGGTGCGACAGAGACAAGTAATAAATAGAGAAGGGATTGGTATAGTAAACATTGTAGATTAAAATACCGGTTTCTTATCGAATGCGGTACAGTAAACACGAAAATAGTGACAACCCTAAAAAAGTAACTTATTAATTATTTTAGCCTAATTATTAACTCGTTAAACCCAGTTACTTACCTCTAACTAAACATACCTTTAAATATACTTATCTATGTTTTATACTTATAATTATAGTTCCTACCCAGGTAGTTACTACCTACCTACCAAGAATGGCAATAGTTTAGACGGTGTTTCAATTTTGACAGGAGTTAAGTTGAGTGGAGTTTATTACGTCGCGCTGCTCTACACTGACTAACCTCTCCTCTCCTAAAACTTAATGAATTCGTGACCTTTGCCTTTCGCCTATAACAAAGGCTCCCTAATTTGAAAGGTCAGAATAGCTCAAGCAGGTTTTATGTATCGAGCGAGATAGGTAGGTAGGTGAGTTGGTACCTACCTATACAGGGTGTGGCAAATTCTTGGTCACTGAAGGGTAGCTACCTTTTCTCTTGTAGTTAGAAAGTTTTGTTCTTAGGAAACTTCGGTTTTATTTTGAAGAAAAAAATAATTGCATTTTTATATTTTGTAAAAAAGTACAGTTAGCCTAAAAAAATACATTTGTCAAAAAAAACATGTTGGTCTTAATCGACTCTATTTCCCACCAGGAACACTTCTCCCAAAGTAACATAACAAATCAAATCGTAAGTTTTTGCAATGATTCAAAAAAACACATCCCATACATTTTCTATGAAATTAGGAATTGTAAACATTACAGTGCCACTTATTCGATCGTTCTTAATTTAATTTCATAACTGCTCCGGCAAGCTGGGAGGCTATTGTAAAGTACTTCTTTTCAAAAATCTTATTTTTTTCTTCAAAATAAAACCGAAGTTTCCTAAGAACAAAACTTTCTAACTACAAGAGAAAAGGTAGCTACCCTTCAGTGACCAAGAATTTGCCACACCCTGTATACTTATGTATTTTCACACTCAAGTCATAATTAAGATAAATTTACAGATAACTTATTAATTAAGTAAGTAGATAGTATCTACCTACCTAGGGCTAAAACAGCCATTCATTGTTTACGGACGGAAGAGCAATACTTATTGCTTCTGAGAAGAGAAAGCACGTAGGTAGTATGTATAGGTAAGTATATATACCTAGATTAGGTAATTAGGTACCAACCTATTAATTACCTGCTTGTCTACATTATCTACCTAGGTACTTAATAAAATTAATTTGTCTTCAAAGTACCTATCGACCTATGTGTTAACATTGTGTTCGAGTTCATTTCCTGAAAACCTCATACAAGGCAGCCCAAAACGTGCCAAGCCAGAATGTGAACTCTTAGCATGCCAGCCAATGGTTGTGGAACAGCTCGGATGATAAGGTATTGATTGATTTGAACGATAGTGTGGTTCCTGCTGACCACGCGGCGATAATTCGACAGCTGGCCGCTCGCCAGTCTGATAATAATTGGTGCCACAACGGAGACAACTGGTATTCTTAGCTAACCATTCGCCACCGGCCAGCCTTACCAACAAGAGTCTACTACTTAAAACGATCCTATAACCACATTATAACCTTACGTTACACACCACAACCTAATCTAACTGCCGTTTAGGATGATTGCAAAATTTTCCTGATGATGACGGTCGGGTTGAACGAACTTACGCAGTAAAAATAGAGAACGGTAGGTAGAGCTGGCTGAAAATGCGCTGCACTGAAAAAATGTGATTTGACAGCTGTCATCTTTTGATGCATGCACCGCACGCAGCGGGGTGTAAAAATTATAATCTTAGCACCGGAGCGCGCGCTTCAAATTTAAACCAAATTAAACGTTTCACCGCATAATTTTTGTAAATAATTACTAAAAAAGACGTCCTTAAAATGTCGCTACCCTTCGGTCCTCCGCAACCAGTGTCTCCACTGATCAGAGGTGCTAGATTTGGTCTACTGATAGCAGGTATAATTTACGCACAAGGCAAGCAAAAACTTTATAATGCAATGGAGGAGTCTTGGCGTGAAGAGGAAGCTAAGAAAAAGATTATAAGGGATAAGCACATGGCTGAGGTGAGGAAGAAGATCGCTCAGGAAGAAATGGAAGCGGTCAAACTTCTTGAATCAGGCAAATTGTTTGATCCACCGGAAAACTAAGAAACATGTTCTCTGAAATAGGTATTAATTTTTTTTAGGTAATATAGCTGGGATAAACACAAATGCATTTGTTTATTTAGGTTTCCTTATTAGGTAGGTACTTATAACACGTTTTCAGCTTGGCAGGAAAGTGCTGACCAGCCTAGTTAGTTATATTATATCATTGTTAGATACTCGTACTTAAATAAAACTACATACGTACCTAGGTACCTTTACCTACATACATACACCTACCTACTACCTACTTAAGATGATATTTGCATGAAAATTGTGAACAACTAATTAAGTACTACTTATGTCATGCCTACATATAAGTAGGTACCTAATGAACGTGTATTACCAGCTCGGAAAAAGTATTGACGAACCCAACCAACAAGTGAAACGCCAACAATTGCAGCTTTCTCAAGGTTCGAAAGTTGAGAAAAGCTGACACTTTTCACCGTCCATTGGTGATTTTACCCAACATTGCATTGTTACACTTGTATTAACATTCACATGGTACCTACCTAAGATGTTGTTATTGTTACCACATTCTAACTTTCTAGCAGTCTAGCTATATATGAACTTGTTAGGATCGTGCAATGTAATGGTGTGGTATGTATGGTAGGTAGGGGCGTAGAGCCGTGTTAGGCGAGGGGATTAGTACCTCAACTTTCGATCCTAAGGTCGTGGGTTCGAATCCCAGCCGCGCATCAATGGATTTTTCGATTCGAAAAAAAACAATGTCCCAGGCACTACAGTGTCCCGTTAAGTGTAGGCAAATATTGCCTCCTGACTCTGTATAAAATCATCTAATAAAGATGTAAGTAAAAGGCATAAGGGGGGCGTAGATAAGGTTGCCAGTTGGTCTGCATATCCCGAAATTTCATAGTGATGTCCAGTTTCTCGACAAAAAACATTTCTCATAAAGTTTGTAACGAAACATTTCGTAATCTAATCACTTACCCCGATTGAACGGAGTGCACCTGGCGCTTTTTACAAAAAAAAAACTTATTTGTATATCAGTAGGTACCTACCTAATCCTAAAATCCCAACATTTTTAGATTTTGTCCAGATATTTTGGATTTCCCATCTGGAAACCCTAGCCCCGTTTACCGGTTGTAACCAAAAATTACCGGTCGAGCCAGTTTTTTACGGGTTCAGTGGCGACGCACAGTGGCTCGATCGTATGGAGAGGGTCGGACATTCGTCTTTAAAAAAAGTTGATGTCGAAATGTGTTAGTTTAATAATGGCATTGTGTTCAGTTAATTATTCTCTTCAATAGTCATTCTCGGTACTTTTGCCGTAACGGCAATATTTCATGAATAAATTGAAGAAACGTTGATTTTTATTACAATTTTGTATGGAAATGAATTTTCAAAACCTTATATCTCGACATTGCCCTGCGTTTTCGCAGTGCGGTTTTTTTTATCGTAATCTACACATAAACAGCTTCAATATCCATTCAAAACTTGCTGCGCCAAACTCTTATAAGACTAAAATACAGGATGATCTATTTTGAGTTAAAATATATGAACGATAACTTGTAATCTACTCGTACACGGTTCGAAATGTCTTAATTTAATAATGGTATCGTGTTCAATTAATGATTTTCTTCAACAGTCATTCTCGGTACTTTTGCTGTAATGGCAATATTTCATGAATAAATTGAAAAAACGTTTATTTTTATTCAAACATTTTAAGGAAATGAATTTTTAAAACCTTATATCTCGACATTGCCGTGCGTTTTCGCGATGCGGTTTTTTTTATCGTAATCTACACATAGACAGCTTTAATATCCAATCAAAATTTGGTGCGCCAAACTCACAACAGACTCAAATACAGCATGCATGTTCTATTTTGAGTTAAAATATTATGAATATTAACTTAACTGATTTTCGTAATCTACTCGTACACGGCTCGAAATGTGTTAATTTAATCATGGTATCGTGTTCAGTTAATGATTTTCTTCAATAGTTATTCTCGGTACTTTTGCCGTAACGGCAATACTTCATGAATAAATTGAAAAAACGTTGATTTTTATTACAATTTTTAAGGAAATGAATTTTTAAAACCTTATATCTCGACATTGCCGTGCGTTTTCGCGATGCGGTTTTTTTTATCGTAATCTACACATAGACAGCTTCAATATCCAATCAAAACTTGCTGCGCCAAACTCATAACAGACTAAAATACAGGATGTTATATTTTGAGTTAACAATAACTCAACCAATTTTCGTTATCTACTCGTACACGGTTCGAAATGTGCTAATTGAATAATGGTATCGTGTTCAGTTAAAGATTTTCTTCAATAGTCATTCACGGTACTTTTGCTGTAACGGCATTATTTCATGAATAAATTGAAAAAACGTTGATTTTTATTACAATTTTTATGGAAATGAATTTTTAAAACCTTATATCTCGACATTGCCGTGCGTTTTCGCGATGCGGTTTTTTTTATCGTAATCTACACATAGGCAGCTTCAATATCCAATCAAAACTTGCTGCGCCAAACTCATAACAGACTAAAATAGACTAAAGTACAGGATGCTATATTTTGAGTTAACAAAAACTCAACCAATTTTCGTTATCTACTCGTACACGGTTCGAAATGTGCTAATTGAATAATAGTATCGTGTTCGGTTAAAGATTTTCTTCAATAGTCATTCTCGGTACTTTTGCTGTAACGGCATTATTTCATGAATAAATTGAAAAAACGTTGATTTTTATGACAATTTTTATGGAAATGAATTTTTAAAACCTTATATCTCGACATTGCCGTGCGTATTCGCGGTGCGGTTTTTTTTATCGTAATTTACACATAGACAGCTTCAATATCCAATCAAAACTTGCTGCGCCAAACTCATAACAGACTAAAATACAGGATGTTCTGTTTTGAGTTAATATATTATGAACATTAAACTCAATCAATTTTCGTAATCTAGTCGTACACGGTTCGAAATGTGTTAATTTAATAATGGTATCGTGTTTAGTTAATGATTTTCTTCAATAGTCATTCGCTGTACTTTTGCCGTAACGGCATTATTTCATGAATAAATTGAAAAAACGTTGATTTTTATTACAATTGTATGGAAATGAATTTTCAAAACCTTATATCTCGACATTACCCTTGGCGCACCAACTTGGCGCACCAAGTTTTGATTGGATATTGAAGCTGTCTATGTGTAGATTACGATAAAAAAAACCGCACCGAGAAAACGCACGGCAATGTCAAGATATAAGGTTTTAAATATTCATTTCTTTGAAATTGTAATAAAAATCAACGTTTTTTTTAATTTATTCATGAAATAATGCCGTTACAGCAAAAGTACCGTGAATAACTATTGAAGAAAATGTTTAACTGAACACGATACCATTATTCAATTAGCACATTTCGAACCGTGTACGAGTAGATAACGAAAATTGGTTGAGTTATTGTTAACTCAAAATATAACATCCTGTATTTTAGTCTGTTATGAGTTTGGCGCAGCAAGTTTTGATTGGATATTGAAGCTGTCTATGTGTAGATTACGATAAAAAAAACCGCATCGCGAAAACGCACGGCAATGTCGAGATATAAGGTTTTAAAAATTCATTTCCATAAAAATTGTAATAAAAATCAACGTTTTTTCAATTTATTCATGAAGTATTGCCGTTACGGCAAAAGTACCGAGAATGACTATTGAAGAAAATCATTAATTGAATACGATACCATTATTCAATTAGCACATTTCGAACCGTTTACGAGTAGATAACGAAAATTGGTTGAGTTATTGTTAACTCAAAATATAACATCCTGTATTTTAGTCTGTTATGAGTTTGGCGCAGCAAGTTTTGCTTGGATATTGAAGCTGTCTATGTGTAGATTACGATAAAAAAAACCACATCGCGAAAACGCACGGCAATGTCGAGATATAAGGTTTTAAAAATTCATTTCCATAAAAATTGTAATAAAAATCAACGTTTTTTCAATTTATTCATGAAGTATTGCCGTTACGGCAAAAGTACCGTGATTGACTATTGAAGAAAATCATTAATTGAATACGATACCATTATTCAATTAGCACATTTCGAACCGTTTACGAGTAGATAACGAAAATTGGTTGAGTTATTGTTAACTCAAAATATAACATCCTGTATTTTAGTCTGTTATGAGTTTGGCGCAGCAAGTTTTGATTGGATATTGAAGCTGTCTATGTGTAGATTACGATAAAAAAAACCGTATCGCGAAAACGCACGGCAATGTCGAGATATAAGGTTTTAAAAATTCATTTCCTTAAAAATTGTAATAAAAATCAACGTTTTTTCAATTTATTCATGAAGTATTGCCGTTACGGCAAAAGTACCGCGAATAACTATTGAAGAAAATCATTAACTGAACACGATACCATGATTAAATTAACACATTTCGAGCCGTGTACGAGTAGATTACGAAAATCAGTTAAGTTAATATTCATAATATTTTAACTCAAAATAGAACATGTATGCTGTATTTGAGTCTGTTGTGAGTTTGGCGCACCAAATTTTGATTGGATATTAAAGCTGTTTATGTGTAGATTACGATAAAAAAAACCGCATCACGAAAACGCACGGCAATGTCGAGATATAAGGTTTTAAAAATTCATTTCCTTAAAATGTTTGAATAAAAATAAACGATTTTTCAATTTATTCATGAAATATTGCCATTACAGCAAAAGTACCGAGAATGACTGTTGAAGAAAATCATTAATTGAACACGATACCATTATTAAATTAAGACATTTCGAACCGTGTACGAGTAGATTACAAGTTATCGTTCATATATTTTAACTCAAAATAGATCATCCTGTATTTTAGTCTTATAAGAGTTTGGCGCAGCAAGTTTTGAATGGATATTGAAGCTGTTTATGTGTAGATTACGATAAAAAAAACCGCACTGCGAAAACGCAGGGCAATGTCGAGATATAAGGTTTTGAAAATTCATTTCCATACAAAATTGTAATAAAAATCAACGTTTCTTCAATTTATTCATGAAATATTGCCGTTACGGCAAAAGTACCGAGAATGACTATTGAAGAGAATAATTAACTGAACACAATGCCATTATTAAATTAACACATTTCGACATCAACTTTTTTTAAAGACGAATGTCCGACCCTCTCCATACGATCGAGCCACTGTGCGACGGTCGCGACTTCCATTCTGCCGGAGGCGAAAGTTGAATGTTTTGATCGATGGGTCGATAAACGACCGATGTACCGAACGATGTACGAACGAACGATGTAGGTACCTAACGATAATTTGTAGGTACCTACCTACTTTTTAGTGATGTACCTAGGTATTTCAGAGGTTTATTAAGTACCTAGGTACCTACAATACAATATAAATTTAGCTAATAATACCTACCTATAATAGGCAGATAACAATAACGTTGCGACTTGCGACGCTACATAAACTACTAGCTGCCTATTAGCGGCCTTTACACGGTAGAGTTTTTACCACGGATCTGTACCCCGATCGCGAGTATGCACAGAGTCTACTATTCGATCCGTGACTGTAGTATACCTAGTCTCTCAAATGTATGGGGATTTTAGTTCAGTCAAGTTACCACTGGAGGCGCTGCACCGGGATCCCATACATTTGAGAGACTATACTACAGTCACGGATCGAATCGTAGACTCTGTGCATACCCGCGATCGGGGTACTGGACTGTACAGATCTGTACAGATAACCGCGGACAAAACTGTCAAAGGTTGGAATGGCGCGTGCTATTTCCCGCGGCATCTGGACTGTACAGATATCTCTGCGTGTAAATGCCTGCTATTCTACCGACCGACGCGACACGGTCAGCAAAATTCATAAAGTTTCTGATTCAAAATGGCGTTAGGATGTCAGAGTCCTACTGTCTTTCAAAACAGAACGATATCATCTCAACTGTTTATGCATGGGGCATGCAACTGTAACGTCCCACATGCTCATAGCCGTTACTAATAAATCAGTGCTCTGCATTGTCCGTCATTATTGTACCTACCTAATGGGTGTAAAACACTACTCCCGGAAACCAAGCATCTCAGTAGGTATTCGAGGGGGGTGGATAAATTCCGGAGGGATATTAAATTAGGTCGACATTGCGACGAAGACAAATATTGTCCTCATTTCATAGATAACGGAAACGACTGTAGGGCTACCTAGGTAGTGTAGAGTGGTCCTTATGAGTGTCATTCGCATTGTCAGTCGTGAAACTTACGGTGCAGCGATTTGGAAACCATTAGGTAATTTTGTTATTGAATAGGTTACTTATAGCTACATAGTGGCTATTTTAATGACAATCGCGATGTGATATCGAATAGGTATTGTTATGTAAAATAAAATCTATGGGAACTTTAGAAATCTCATGTGAACTGCATCAGAGAAACCATGTTCAATCATCATTATCATCAACAATAGAATTTTTTACCTTCTGAATTTTTCATTTATGTTTTGAGCCGTTATACCTACCTATTTATATTTTACAGTTTACCTAAGTTTAGGTAAATTATTATAGGTAAACTGTGTGTATGTATAACCCGAAGATTACTAGTACGCTTTCAAGAATAGAGCTTCTATTTCGTTTTGTTTTCATTCATCTCGTAATCTTTAGAAAAACTCTTCCCTAATTTTTTATAAATATGTAGGTAACTTCGAAGATATTCTTTCAGAATTTACAGTTTAAATTCATGTAGGTACTTAAGTAAGTATTTAAATAATGTTCAGTTCAGTCATGTTTGTGCTGATCTTAAAACCAAATTCGATTTGAGAAACAGCAACTTATTATTCAATTTCTTTCACAAATTCTTCGCGTTTCGTGACCACGCATTAGCAATGACGCAAGAGAATTTATTGTAATGCAATCATCTAAAAGCACAACAGTGAATAAATAAATATTGTTTCGTATGTGGAATTGCTAATTTTCGTCTGCGTGACAGGTATATTAAGTAATACTTAGATGCTAGATGTTTTTTAAAACGAGAAGTGAGAGTGGGTTCTTCGGATCTCTAAGCAGCAGTGTGTCGATCGCGAATAAAAAAACATTTCACATTTGGCAAAAAAAAAAACATTTGGCATCATGTAGCCCAAAAGTAAGCAGAGCTTGCGATAAGTGTTTTTTTTCTCAGCGGCACGATAGAAAACCAGAGCTGCTGCAATTCATGCTACTACACTGCAGCACATGATGAATGCTACTTGTTCATTATCTTCATTACACCAATTACACGAAACAATCGTTCACTACTAACTTTATAGTTTGAAGATGATGATCTGAACCTTTTCCTCCTGAACAGAAGAGCTGTTGCACTATAATCTTTTCAACAGACATGTTATACAATCAAGAACTTTCTAGAAGGTTCTTGTATACAATACAAGCTAGATCTACAGATTACTAAATACCTATTTCTGTTGAGAGAGACCGCCGGCCGCGTCAATAGCCTAGGTCAATACGACAAATTCAATATGAAATTGTATAGGTACAGGGTGTGGCAAATTTTTGGTCTCTTCAGGGTAGCTTTTCTCTTGTAGTTAGAAAGTTTAAACTATTGTTTTATTTTGAAGAAAAAATAATAGCATTTTTAGATTTTTGAAAAAAAGTACAATTAGTTTAAAAACTTGCATTTGTCAAAAAAAAAACATTGATCGACTCTATTTCCCACCAAAAATACTTTTCCTAAAGTAACGTACCAAATCAAATCGTAAGTTTTTGCAATAATTAAAAAAAACGCATTTCATACATTTTCTATGAAATAAGGAGTTCTAAACATTACACTGCCGCTTATTCGATGGTTTTTAATTTAAATTCGTAACTGCTCAGGCAAGCTGAGGCTATTGTAGCGCGTATTTAAATTAAGAACAAAGTGCTTCCCTGCAGAAGTTCGCATCTCCATCCGTGCATACCTACTACTTACCGTTTACTCTTGCGGCTCTGTCTGAGGCGCATAAGGCTTTACAATAGCCTCCCAGCATGCCGAAGCAGTTTCGAATTAAAATTAAAAAACAATTTTTAACGAAATCTATCGTTTTCACTATCATCACGCCTAGCCTCCATCTCTTCCGCGTAGTGATGTCCATCACATAAGGAAGGGATCCAATCGATAGTGCATGTTAATTCGTTGTATAATGTTATTATATTACACGTGAGAAGGTATGTTTACTCGGTCGCGACTTAACTTCCATGTCCATTAAAAAGTAGAGATCATGGAAACCAGATTGTGCCGTCAAGCTTCTTTGCGTGCGTTTTTTGCTCGAGTGGCCCCAGTGGCCCGGATTTCCCGTTATTGGACATTATTGAACCGGTTTGTCACCGCAGACGCTTTTGTGCGCAAAATGCATCTAAATAATTCATTTTGCGACCAACTTTTAAAATTGACACCGTTTACTGGTGTACAATAAAAAGAGTTTGTTCTGACCCAGTTTTTTTACAAGTCTACTTGAAAATTTAGTTTTTGTTGTAACATAGTTTGCATTTGTAATGATTTAAAAAATGAAAAAATCCCGAGAAGGTACCTACACGATATTACCCTACGAGTTACTCACGACGAGGATGCACTATCGTCGGAGAACCATGTTTTAAAAATGTTTTTCATGTTTTTTAAAAATTAAATCCAGTAGATTATGCATGACTATTAATTAAGTAGAATATTATGTTAATTTAAAATTATGTCTGAATTTTATCTTTACAAAGATGTTTTAGGTAAAATAACTCAGTTTTTTTTTAAATAGGTCACCAAGATCGATCACCATACGAATGAGAAATAAGCAGTTTGAATCAAACAATTTCGATTGAACTGGTTGTGATCCAGTTATAGCAACATGTTTGCCCTAATTCAGGGAACAACACAGACAATGACGTAATTATCATCTGATTCTGGCATGACAATCGATGCTTAGAAAATCGAACGCGAATCGAAATGTTCGTTGTAATCGATTACTGTGATCTATTGATCCGCGGGAAACAGCTGATTACACAGTAAATGGCGTTTAAAAAGTGAAAGTCTGTTGTAAAACTAACCAATTACGTGACTTTTAAATACCAATTTCACTCTCCCTACAAATAAATCTCAATGTTGTTAGTATGATGAAGTTTATAGGTCTAATCTAAGACTTGGTATCAACTTGGTAGTTGTCACAATGGATCTAGGCATTCGTGAAGTTAGGCTTTTCGCTGCGCAGTAGAAAACTTTGTATGAAAAAGTTGCACTGCGCATCGAAACGGTCTAACTTCACTGCCAAGATCAGTTGGAAGAAGTGTATGCTTTTAGATTAGGCAATTTTTGACTTCGTTTTAGGTACCTTAGACTCATAAGAGTGATGCCACACTGTACTCACATAATCCGACACAAATACCTAGATTAGTAGTTCAGATTTTTTCACATAGCATAGCCGCTCTACTAAATAAATTATATCACTTCACCTACATCTCGTCACTTAAAGTGCGCAAGCAATTACGTACGTACTCAGATAAGTGTTATGTTTATTGCGACAAATTGTAAGTAAATTGTTCTTTATTTTTAACTAGCTTCAGCCCACGACTGGGTTCGTAAAAATACGCACTATAAACACTACACAAAGGCTCCTTAAAAGCTTCAAAATTATGGATATTTATGTTTATCGTCGGTATACCTATGGTATGGTCGGATATGGTCGTTTATGTTGACCGTCTATGTTAGGATATGGTCGTGAGCCTGTTTTTTAAGTAAGGCTAATGTAAAAACAATGTTCTTTTCAATTAAGAAGTTTTTATCAAAGTTTTTATTTCTCCATTTGTGTAAACTAAGTTCGACGCTTATACTGTCCATACAAAAGATTTCAACGCGCTTAAATTTTCTAATAATATAGTGAGCTAATAAAAACACATTTGCCTCATAAAAATGTCAATACTTTCTTATTAGTAAGGTTTTCCTACGTTTGAAAATTATGGTAGTGTGCCAATGTGTTAGTTTGTACTTCTGACTACCCGCTAGAATCTGCGACACTGCCTGGCGAGGCCGCTTGCGAGTCTGCTTGTTTGAGCAGTATAAGAGAGTGGGCACATTACGTTTTCTGAAGCGCGTTATTCACTAAGGCCTTTATTAATAAACCCGGATTAACTTCTGTCAAAGTTGCACCACGGATTAAACTATTGCCATCCTTATTTGTCACTGTCTAACAAAAAAGGATGGCAATAGTTTAATCCGTGGTGCAACTTTGACAGAAGTTAATCCCGAGTTTATTAATAGAGGCCTAAGTCCTTTGATAGGTTGTCTATGGCGCGTTTTAATTTCACGTAATTCAGTTCAAAATCATCGCAGCGCATTTGTATCCACACAAACGCGCTGCAAAAAACGCAGTGTGCCCACTCCCTAAGACAGGGGTTTCGTGAAGCAAACGCATCATTCCTCGCGAGGCAGACTAGTTATGTCGATACACGCCTTTATATATACGCTTCATTCCACATACGTAGATGATAACGGCACGCGCAGATCGGATCCAGGCGTATTCCTTTTGATACGCGCCTAAAAAAAACCGACAAATGCGGATCGCCGCGATGCTCGGCGTTGACATCGGCATAAAACTTGCATAAACAGACGATGATAGGCATATACAGGCGAATAAGCCCTCTACTACAATCGTGAATGCGTGTCAGCGTCTATCATCAGTGCATGTGGAGAGGCGCCTTTAGACTATTGCATGCGCAAAGCGCTGATTTCAAATTGAATTTCTACTTATTTCATTTTGTCTACAATTTTATTGAAAAAGAAATGTCTCAGTATTTGCCTCACAATATGCCACCATAAAGCATAATAAATGGGATGAGCGGATGGATAGACATTCCAGCTGGCCGACTTCTACCAAGGTCATCAGACACCTACACTGAAAAACAAACGAATCTTATAACTCATTTCCTAGGACATTAGATTAATCTAGTTATTTATTTGACGACCTTGGTGACTCGCGGAGTCACAAATGTTGATTTGCAGATATTTATTCCTAGCACTACTGACCCACCGTGCTAGCGATACCCCCCAGTGGTACGGTTGGTATTTTTCCCCACGATACCACCATAGTGCTGAGACACGGATTACCACCGGCCATACTCCAGTAGTACGGTGGGTAATTATTGTTACTACTGACCCACCGTACCACCGAACACACCTCCCTCGTACGGAGGGTAATTATTTCAAAAACAATACCACCAATTAATAGTGATTTAGTCTGGGTATTTGTGGTATATTAGAGTAGGAGTGCTAGTAGGTAGCTCTCAGCGATAAAAGACCGCCTATTGTACTATCTCTAATCATAATCTTAACCACAGTCTTAACCGAAGATTTATATTCGCTTTGACTAATCCTATACTAGTTTATATCCTAGACTAGTTTATAATTTTCGTGACAGAGCTTTAAAGCTTTCGCTGCCATTCCTTGCACCCAACGGAGGTGGTGGCAGCAACGCCCATGCACCATCTAGTGCAGTGGTCGTCAAAGTGCGGCCCGCGGGCCGCATGCGGCCCGCGGACGATATTGGTGCGGCCCGCGGCCAAGTCAAAAATTTTAGTAGATAATGATGCTTGCTACCACGTTAGAGGAGAACAACCGACCCAACCTAGTTGGAAAAGGGCAAGGAAATAATGATGATGAAAGGTGCTACCTACGTTGCCACAATAATAGTTATGATTGGTTTAAAAATTTCGAGTTAGTGAAGCTCGCTTTGTTTGCTTGGTTTGGAGCTCTCTTTGTTCGCATTTTAGCTTCATGAGTAGGTATAATGCGAGCAATGTGAGCTATGTCTGACCACAGAATAGAAACCGACAAGCACCTTTCTATAAGAACAAAATAAAGTGTCACGTGTTGCATTTGTCTTAAAAAATTTGGCTCGCTTCGCTCGCATTTAACTTTATGAGTAAGGTATATTGTGAATAAAGTGAGTAAAGTCTAACCACAGAATAAGAACCTATAAGCAGCGAGTTTTTTCTTTGATCACCGCAAACAAAATCTAGTGTCACAAGGTTGCGTTTGTCTTAAAAAATTCGGCTCGCTTCGCTCGCATTTAATTTCATGAGTAGAGTATGTTACGAGTAAAGTGAGTAAAGTCTAACCACAGATTAAGAACCTATAAGCAGCGAGTTTTTTCTTTGATCAACGCAAACAAAATCTAGTGTCACATGTTGCATTTGTCTTAAAAAAATCGGCTCGCTTCGCTCGCATTTAATTTCATGAGTAAGGTATATTGCGAGTAAAGTGAATAAAGTCCAACCGCAGAATAAGAACCTATAAGCTGCGAGTTTTTTCTTTGATCACTGCAATCAAAATCTAGTGTCACAATATGTTGCATTTGTCTTAAAAAATTCGGCTCGCTTCGCTCGCAAATGCGCTTGCAATATACCTTACTTATGAAGTTAAATAACTTCATGAGTAAGGTATATTGCGAGTAAAGTGAGTAAAGCCACAGATAAGAACCTATAGCAGCGAGTTTTTCTTTGATCACCGCAAACAAAATCCAGTGTCACATATTGCGTTTGTCTTAAAAAATTCGGCTCGCTTCGCTCGCATTTAACTTCATGAGTAAGGTATATTGCGAGTAAAGTGAATAAAGTCCAACCGCAGAATAAGAACCTATAAGCTGCGAGTTTTTTCTTTGATCACTGCAATCAAAATCTAGTGTCACAATATGTTGCATTTGTCTTAAAAAATTCGGCTCGCTTCGCTCGCAAATGCGCTTGCAATATACCTTACTTATGAAGTTAAATAACTTCATGAGTAAGGTATATTGCGAGTAAAGTGAGTAAAGCCACAGAATAAGAACCTATAGCAGCGAGTTTTTCTTTGATCACCGCAAACAAAATACAGTGTCACATACTGCGTTTGTCTTAAAAAATTCGGCTCGCTACGCTCGCATTTAACTTCATGAGTAAGGTATATTACGAATAAAGTGAGTAAAGGCTAACCACAGAATAAGAAACTATAAGCAGCGAGTTTTTTCTTTGATCACCGCAAATAAAATCTAGTGTCACATGTTGCATTTGTCTGAAAAAATTCGGCTCGCTTCGCTCGCATTTAACTCTATGAGTAAGATATATTGCGAACAAAGTGAGTTATAGTGAGCGCAGAATACGATAGCCGACAAGCAGCGAGTCTTTCAGCACTGCAGACTTATGCTGCTAAGATTCAAGCTCGTTAGTTGGTAGGTATTTACTAGTACTACTAGTACTAGGATTTACTAGTAGTACCTACTAGGTATTTAATAGTACTAGGATTTTACCACATTTAGGAATTCGAAAAATCGTCAACTAAATAATTCAAGAATGTGCGGCCCGCAGTGATACCACACATTGTCCTATGCGGCCCGTGGCCAAAAAAGTGTGACGACCACTGATCTAGTGCATGCACCATGTGCGTCGCCGGCACTTATAAGTTAAACCCAAAACTGTTAACCTACTTTTCTAGTTAACTGTACTCATAATCTTTAATTCCTGCCCGCAACTGTAAACAGCCTAGCTTCCTTTAGTTTACCATATTGTAAGTCTATAGTAGAAGAAATATTTCACAAATCCATGCGACACTACCTATCTTCGCATTTACTAGTAAATAATGGTTGTTCACGTGCCAGATGCATCTACGTATTTATTTCAAAAATATGCACCGGTACTATTTCCGACAGTTTATGACTACGTTGTATCAATGACCGATTTCCTCGTGACGTTGAGGCCTTGAGATCATTTATTTTTTACTAGCTGCTGCATGCGGCTTCACCCGCGAGGTACCCGGATAAAAAGTAGCCTATGTTACTCTCCAGCCTTCCAACTATCTCCACACAAAAAATCACGTCAATCCGTCGCTCTGTTTTGACGTGAAAGCAAGACAAATAAACAAACAAATAAACACACTTTCACATTTATAATATGGCATTTATAATATGGGTAGTAAGGGTACCTACGGATTCCGTTGGAGTTCCGTGGGTTCTTTTTTTTTATGGGACAGTGCCGTAGGGCGGTGCCAGTGGTGCCCAGGCACAGGGCGCAGACCCTGAAGGGGTGCAGAAATCACCAGACCAGAGGCATGATTCAGACCTTCTCGAAATTCAAATTCAGAAAATGACGTTTCTTCGCTGAAAAAACGTCAACTATTCGACTGGAATCATCGAATCGGATGCTAATTCGGAAATCTGAATCAGGGTGCAGAGGCGCAATTCAGACCTTCTCGGAATGCATTTCAAATTCTTCTTTTCGTCAACTTTCTGAAGAAAATCATCGAATCGGAAGCATTTTCGGAAGTCTGAATCGCACGGCAGGACCACATGCAGGGCGCAGGTATAGAAGCTCGCACATGTGCATAAAAGCTTTATTATGGCACCAGGAACAAACGAGAAATCGGCTCACCTGATGGTAAAATGATTACCGCCGGCGGGCGCGGCGCCGCCTACGGACAACTGCGACATCAAAAGAGCTAGTGCTTTGCCGGCCTTTGAAAAATGTCTGATGGTGAATCGCTTTTAAAAACTGATTAAAAGCTTTATGCAGGTAATTCTAAAATTAATAAGAGAGAAGATAAGATTAATAAGAAAACTTCCTTCACTCAGCAAGAACTTTCTTCTAAACCTTTGTGCCTTTTTTTAGTTTTGACGCGGTGTTTGGAAAGCTCTACCACTGTCTTTCAAAACAAAAACAATGCTAGATTTCACGTGCTTCCGTGGTGGGTAGGAAGCCAATTCCTATCATCTAAATCACCTCAGTTGGCACTCGTGCATACTGCACTTAATCATACCCGTAATTAATCGCCTTTAGGACTTCTTTGGATGTAAAGTACTGTTTATTTGAAGACAGCAGAATGGATTCAAGGAAATAATAAAACGAAGTTTATTGAGGAAGATAATTAATATTGCAACAAAGATCGCAGCAAAGGAAATATTTACAAAAAACGTTGAACAATAAGTACCTACCTATCTGTTTGTATTTCCTGGTTGTTATTTTTATTAATTCTCTTATAAGTATCTATCTAGATGGGTACATATGAAAAGTCCGAAAACCGAAATGCCGATCCTTGAAATGCCGATGCTTAAAATAGCGAATGCTCGTAAAGTATAATGCTTAAAATGTAGAAGTTTTAAATGTAGAATGCTTAAAAGTCAGAATGCTCGAAATGCCGAAAGCCAAAATACCGAAGCTTAAAACAACGAAGCTTAAAATGCCGAAGCTCATAATTTAGAATGCTTGAAATATAAAAGCTTGAAACCAGTAATGCTCGAAATAATTATGATGATGTAAATAATGTTTTTTGTCTATACTAATATTATTAAGAGGTAAAGTGTTTTTGTATGTAGGAGGTTATCTCAAAAACTACTCATCTGATTTAAAAAATTCTTTCACCTGTATTTAGAATGAACTTTCAGGTTGAACATAGCTATTATGTTATGTAGGTACCTCGCGGACAACGCCGCGGGCGGAAGCCAGTTTTAAATACTAAAGAAGTCAGTACCTATGAATGTTTGTCCGAAAGTATCGCCGTAACTACTGAACCGATTTTGCTGAAATTCGGCATGTAGAAAGCTTAGTTTCCGGAATAATACATAAGCTATACTATTTTTCATAAATCTACTCCTAAGGGGATGAAAAAGGGTGGTAAACCGTTTGTCTAAAATTTCATTCCTTGGTCCGATTCGCTCAAATCTCGGTACAATTTAACTTAGAAAAAAATAGGTACCCACCTATTTATTTATTATTATTACCTATTATTATTTTTGAAATAACCCCTAGGGGGTGTGCTAGGGAGCTTTAAAGTTTGCATAATTTTTTTTTATTTTGTAGCATTCACACAAAACTCGGTTTAAATAAACTTTAAAATGAATAATGATGACAGATATATTTTATTTTTACAAAATTACCCCTAGGGGATGTACAATAGAGTCCTGAACTTTGTATGGAAAAAAATATTTCCTGGTTTGATTCACACAAAACTTGGCATAAATAAACTTTGAAGTACTTACTTAAATAATAAAACACTATTTTATTTTACAAAGCTACCCCTAGGAGGTGTGCAATAGACTCAGTGGTTCGATTCACTCACAAAATCGTAAAGTAGGTAAATAATGAAACGCAATGCTATGCTTTCCTTCCGGAGAAAAGATTTGGTCTCATTTTATTCATAAGTCTAGCCAAGCGAAGCCGGGGCGGGCCACTTTAGTTTAGTATAATAACAACAATGTAGGTATTATACCTACCTAGTAACTTGTAAGTTATGTTAACAAATAAAGTTCTTTAATTTGATTTGATTTGAAAAACACACCTACAATTTCCTTGGCAGACAGTTAGTAGCAGGCATGACGCTTGCTCACGTAAAGAAGTAGGCGTTTCCTAACAAAATTAAATAATAATTAAATTCAATTCATTATTGTAATACCAATATAACATTACAGGCCTTACAGGTAGTTAATTCGTTATAATTAGTTAAAAACAAAACTTAATATATTATTCAGCAAACAAAAAAAAAAAACAATATTATACTGAAAATAATAAAAATAATGTAAAGTACCAACCAACTTAACACAAAAATTACCTACCTACCTAAACTATAAATTGCACAATTACTAAACATTACTAATGATATGATAGAATAAGTGCAATTAAAATCTACACTAAAAAATTGCACATTTACACTGCTACCTAGGGGAGGCTGGGGTCAATTGAAATATTTTTTGAAAAAATCACTAAATCAAAAAAAAAAATATACTGAGGAGTTCTGTTGAACAGCTTCTCACTCCATCATCAGATCAGCTTAATGTTACCATCATATTCCATTGTCACTGATATCCTATCAAGATTTTAAAAAATAAGTACCCGAATCGCGTATGCCTTTAAAATATAAACAGTCACCTCAATTTCTCCAAGATCCCATCATCAGATCCTGACTTGATGATCAAAAAGAACATTGGAAAAGTGTACCCTTTCAAACAAAAAAAGAATCTTTGAAATCGGTCGAGGCGTCTTCGAGTAACCGGTGAACATACACAAAAACACAAAGAAAAAGATTCCGATGAATTGAGAACCTCCTCCTTTTTTTAAAGTAAGTAAGTACTAAAAAAATACAATAATTTATGTAAGTACTTATTTCGATCATTTTCGATGTTTTAGTCATTCGGCATTTGGACCTTATACTTATTGAGCATTCTGCTTTGTAAACGTTCGGCAATTCAAACTTTCGGCATTTCGAGCATTCTGACTTTTAGCTTTCGACCTTACAAACTTCTATCTTTCAAGCTTTCTACATTTCAACCGTTCTACATATCGGATTTCGCTATTTTAAGCATCGGCATTTCAAGGATCGGCATTTCGGTTTTCGGACTTTTCATATGTACCCATCTAGATTATTGGAGTAACAAGAATGTACAAAACATAGTACAATAAAGGAAGTTTAGAAGTCTCACCAATGACGGATAAGTTGAGGTCAGTGCTTAGACCATTTAATACTTTTTGGTTAGCGTGATAATGGGCATGTCAAGAGGAGAGATGATTTTAATAGAATAGAATATAAAATAGTTCTATTTTCACCACCACGATACATACAAAACACAAATCAGAAATGATTCAAACAAAGTGACAAGAAAATAAGGCTACATTTGCTCCAGCAGCACCATGGTTGTTAGAGCGCTGGTTTTCAGTGGCGCTGAAATGAGTAGCGCATCAACGACTATGACACACGCGTTTAAGTTAAAGAACAATGTTATGTTGGAATATGATGGATGTAGCGAAAGAGACAGACCAAAGAAAACATGAATGGACTGTGTGAAAGACAATTGGGGTAATAAAGTATTGAAAGTTGTGACGACCGACGGCTGATAGAGTGGAGTGGACGTTACATGTTTTGCCGACATCACATATAAGTGGGGAAAAGCGCAGGGAGATGATGATGACTATTACCATTCTGTTAGAATATAACAGTTAAATAGTGACAGGGCGAATCTTGAGCATTGTTTGACGGTTAAACACTGGTTAAACTTTAACCAGTGTTCAAGTTTATAAGTAAAGTAATTTCTACTTCTCCAATTTTCTTCCCATCTTATGTTTTTTTTTACTTTCACATTAGATGGATCATGATTCATTATACGGATCAATCGAAACCACGTCTCAATTTATCTGTTTATAGATGATTACTATATTAAACTGTAAAGCTCTGCATCAGTACTAAGATCTTGTATATGCACACGGTCAGTATTGCAGATTTAGCCCGGGCTTAGTGAGATGACGTCATTGCAGCGGCGCTTTCATGCAACGTTTCGTTTGATTCATATTTCATCATTTGATTCACATTGCTCTTTGTTCGGCCTTGAACCCACTAATTAAAGACTGTGGTGGAATAAAATTCTGTATTTTTTAAGGCGTGACACCTGCTCTATGACGGATCTCTGTACGACCACTGAAAACGCATGAGCTGTGGCAAAGTATTGGGAGCGTAAGCTCTAGGGATATTTGTATCATCGACACACACATCGACGAAGAAGAAGAAGGCGTGACGTAGATTTATTAGTCTTTTAAGCAGTGACGTACGCTTTTGAAAAGGACATCAAGTATCACCTTTTTCTGCAATAACTAAAGTGGTGCGAACACATCAACTTCTGGAGTGATCATTAAATTACCTACATGTTAATAAATCTAACACAGAGAGACATCTAAGACCTATTGTGACTTTTAACCCATCGTTGGGGATTATGACAATTTACCTACCGTTCGTCGTGACCAGTCTAGCTTGGATATTTGATCTGAAGAACCATTTTTCAGTCATTGATGTTGTTAATATCTGTTGTTGTAAAATATTAACTGCTTATTTATCTCAAACTAACTGTACAAAGAGGTAATAGAACCTCTACTTTTCGTTTCTTATTCAAAAAGCCCATTGTCTCGAAAACTGAGGTAATCACCAATTACACATGCCTGCTCAATGAGTAGAGCAGACAATGACGTCAGCAACCAGTGTGGTACCTCAAATACAAGGAACGTGTTTTTGACAGCTACTCAGTTTGTTTCATAAATGTGGTATCACTTTGAATGATTCAAGGAATTTGAATGTTTCAGATGTCAATTAAATGAATGAAGTCTTGGAGTAGGCACTTCCAAACAAACGTAAAGTTGACCTTTGCATGACTCACCGGAAGAAACACGGTACTTTCTATTTACACACAACCTTGTTACTTTATTTATAGATATTTATTTGATTTCCAAAAATGTACGTATCTCGCTGAAGCCGTGCGGTTGATTCTATTTTAGAACGTACACAACTCAATTGAAAAACGTCGTATTTAAAAAGCGCTCTTGTACAATTTTCGTCTGTATCACCTAAAGCGAGGGTACTTTTTCTATTGTTGCTGATTTTGTATTCAAAATCAGAATTTTTCTTTTTCCATTTCTATGTCCTCCGGTGATTTATTTCTGAGACATGCCTGAAGGATTTATGGTCTTTATTTCATAATAAATTGAACTGTAGAGTGTACTGCTAATTTTATTGATTAAACACTTATGTTGAGTGTTTTTAATCCAGACAGCACCAGACATTTTGAATACCTAACAAAAAAATGAAAACATTCAAGCTCTCTATTTACGTTCCATTTTACCTACACGACTTAGGAAAAACTCCGGAAAAACTTATTTGTATCCCAGTAAGATCCAAGAATTGGCTTTTGGCTCAGTGTTTGGTTCGTTGTCTCAGTAATTAGCACTTCTGTCGCCTGTCATCGTACTTTTGTGATGAAATGAAAGCTTTAACTATCAAGTAGTATGCATCTTCGTTTTTCTATTGACTAGCCATCATTTGATACAGATATTTAGCAATCTCACCGAGAAACGTTAAAAAAAACCGTTCAATTTTCAAATTGCAGACTTTTTACGGTTTGACGAATACTATAATAGTATTTAAAAGTAGGTATAGGTAAGTACCTACCGTTCAGCTACCGTATTATCAAAATTAAATCTATTCGAATAAATATAATTACACTGTAAGTCTGTAACAAAACATATAACACCAAAACACGTTCAACATTCAGAAATAATTTGATAATATGATTAATTACGTCCACTTCATTATAATTAGTATGACAAATGTACCAAAGATGCCAAATACCGCAGTCCTTGCTCTCTACTCTAAATCATTGGTCTATTAGGGATGTACGTAAACAAATCACTATTTTAAAATTTATCGATAAAACCGATTGTATTTCAACATCTCCAAATAAAATGTTCATAAGTTACTGCCGAATAACGTTACTCGTCAATTAAAAGAAAGTGCTAAGTAAAAAAAGCTAGTTCGTGTGAGCTAGTGATGGAGTTTTTTCACCATCACCAGAGTTCAACTCTGGTGATGAAGTTTTTAGCCCGCCTAAGGCCTCCATAGTTGCTTCACGATTTAAAAGCCGTGCCTTCCGAAGCACGGAAGCGGTCAGCTGTTAATGCCCCTTGCCCATCAAAACTGTGACTCTATGTTTAACTTCAACGATTTATCAAGAAAGTCTGAGCAAGGCTTTCTGATCAGAAAGTCTAATTTTTAGTAGCTTAAGAAGTAAAATGCCTAAATGTCATGTCTAAAAAGCATAATGCCTAAGATTCAAAACACCAAAAACGGTAGCATGCCTACAATGCAAATCTACGCCAAGGGCGCTGGTTAGTGCTTATCAGCTATAGTAAATACGCAGTGCGAGGTACCTACTCATCACTTTAAATGACAAATAACTTATTTGAGACCTTACAAGCCCTAAGGTAAGTTAGAATTACCTAGGTAGATAAAAGTATTATTGATCTCGTTATAACAGATGGTTAGGAGTGCAATGATCTAAGGCTATCAGAATAGCCGCTGAAAGTTAAAAGCGTCTGACTGCATTTCAAACAACAAATAGGCGTAAACATTAAGAAGTCGGGGTCAATGACCGGTGGAGTCTGGAGGCGGATGCTTCCCAGATTTTATTGCAAAAGAAACAACTTTCTACCGTGTTTGTATGACGAGGGAAGTTGGGTTTTGACAAGGATTAAAGGAAACTGCTTTCGTTTTATTTTATGGGGCATTTAGTTTTACGACAATATTTTCATAGCGTGGTAATATTTGACTATTCATTAATTGGTCTTTATTTCATTAGAATATTGATAAAGAAGAACCGATTTTGGAAGTTGAATCGATCAAAAAATTGTCGTTAAACTGTAAAAATAGGAAAACTTCGATTAGCGTAAGCTAAGAAAAATAACGGATCAATAGCGAGCAGAAGTTAATTTTGTGCCCTTTCTGTTCCGTTTCTCGTAAATTTGTGGGCTGATAGAGGGACGTTGAGAGGAATATAGGTAGTACATACTGTACCCAATGACCCTCATAAAATCAATAAGGTAGGAAAGTCCCTAATGATAATACCTAATCCAATGAAATTCGCTACTCACAAGAACATGATCATTTCCCAACTACGAATAGATTTTGAAGAATTTGTAGTTTATCGGTATGGTGTTTGGTAATCGCCTCGAACACTCATTACTGATGTAACTTCTTCTGCGAATATTGCTTCATAACATTCGGCCTGATTACTACGTTTCCACAACAATGTATTCCTCTTATATCCACATCCTATTCAATCATAACTCATAATACTTTGTAATTTGATGTATGACTTCGGAAGCAAAACGGCTAGTACCTGAATGCGGGTGGTATAAAAGAGAGAATCATGCAAGTATTTGAAATTATACAAGGAAAAAGACTCGTCGGTGCAGCTCTTCTTCATCTTGCCCAATTTTCTCCCTATTCTGTTAACTTCAAGTCATTCGACTGATTCAAGCAGTTCAGTTTTATTAAAGTCTACCCAATTCCATTGAATACAAAATTTCAGTGTAACTCTTAACAAAATAGGGTAATGCAATCTTCAATTAGTTTTGACTAAATCATCACCATTTTTAATGTACAGTCGCGTTTTCTTTAATTCTATCCTAATTATTTGATACTGTATGTACCTACCTACCTACCTCATTGGTTTCACACTTTATACGAAGCTTTATCTCAAGAAAACTACTGAAGTAGAGCAAGCGATCTAATGAATCATACAGTGTTTACGGACCTCGCTGTTGCATTAAACATTGTTTTTAGAACCGGATTATGAAAATGTATTAAAATTAGAGTAGCTTAAAGAAGCAGAGTGGAATATAACAGAGTTAAAGCATCAGCAGCAACGATTTTATAATCGTTAAAGCTTACTGGGATACTGCCTCAACATTCGATACGTCTTGGGTTCCAAACTAAGGCCAATAATCTATTGATATTTCCTTATCCACTAAAGTCTAAACCAAGTTTATGAAACTTAATATAGGTTTGTGATTTTGGCCAAAGTTTTCTATTTATAATTCAGTTTCACTCGCGTGTTATTGTTTTTTGAAGTTTTCCTCAAAACACATTTTAAACTTTCGCGATCTGTAGACATAATTTAAAACAAATAATAAACAAAGGTAATAACGCGATAAAGTCCCGTTAGTTCGTCTTAAATTTTCCTCAACACGTCTTAAATTTCTTTGCTTTGCAAATCAATTCTGTACTTCGCAGAAATGTGAAATGATCAAGTTATAACAAATCAGGTACTCTATTGTATTGGAACAAAGGGTAATTTACAAAATTCAATGTTACAATCAATAAAAGATGTAGTGTATGCTAAAAATCGAGTGTCTACTAAGCAGTTGCATTCTATCGCACGACTGTTGATCGTGTGTCACGAACAATCCGTCGTGACACGAGACAATCGCATTACAAAAGCAAACGTAATGAGAAATCGCTAAGACCTTTACCTATAGATACGTATGAAAACATTAGAGCTGCGATAATATCGATACTGATAAAAGATTTCATCGATGACATAAATAACGTATGGTACAGGTGCACTATTAGTTTTTTATGAAAATTACACTATTTTAAGCGCGATAGAATATAATGATGGTATGAAGGTCATTTTACCGCAATTATTTGTTCACGAGACACTTATGTTATATGAGCCATAAAGCTGGGATATATCAGCAAAGACAACAGAGATTCGTTCCAAGACTCAAGCCAAAATTTTTAGAAAAATATATAAAACTTTGCTTTAGCGTGACTGTTGATAGAATATTTTAAGCAACATTGTGTTGTTTCCAGATTCTTATCGATTGTGACGCAAACAATTTAAAGATTTAATCATTTCAAAGTACCTACTAAGTGCTATTAAAGCGCGACTTCAAAGAATCATAGGTTTAAAACTGTCTTTTAGATTTTTTGTCTAGTAATTAAACACGATAGGTATTCCTCCTCGAATTAAATTGTAAAAGCGTGTTGTATTCTGCATTTCTGACTGTAAATTCTGTATTTTTAGAAGATGTGAGTTAATGCGTCGGTTGATTTATAAAGAGATGTGACAGTTGACGCCTGAGAGTGGGCTGGTAGAGTTCGCCTTCACCTTGGACCAGGCGCTGGTTTGTATCACGGGGAGCCAGCATTGACAGCGCCCGTGACACCCGCGTTGGACTTGTCCAAAATAAACACCTTTAACAATGATACAGGCGGACGCAATAAAAATAAATACGCCGCGATTAACTTTCTTTTTCATTTCAAATACTCAAGGTATCTCGGATAGAATGCAACTGGAATGACAATATTTCTTATTTTTTTATGAACGAATTCTTAACTCACTCGTTTACCGGGTGAAATATTTTCTGGAACAAAAATACGCCTGAGGTGCGAGTCACGATCAAGGACGCCTGGAGTGGAAGGCGTGAGTCATGCATAAAGACACTTACTGCGGGTATACGCGTTCTTGTAGTGGTTGTGGTGATGGTTTCCACAGACTCTACGGTCTCCTCTATATCTCCATCGTCCTTGTCGGACTGGCCGTTCCATGATCCATAGAATTCCGTCATGATTTCTGATAGCTTTATCACCCACTGCACTGAAATCCAAACTGCTTCCGACACACATCCACTGCACTTCCAAAACACCACATCCAAACGCGTGTATTTCAAAGTGCACTTTTAAAAAGGCTTTTCTATTGTTCGATTTCAATATATTCTTTATTATCTTTATGCGGTGCATCCATTGCCTGCATGCAGCACTAGAGAACACCACTAAGCACGCGCTAATATACGACAAGAGTCCTCACTGCCGCTGCACCGCGGAGACGGCCAGTACTGGTGTTGTATAAAATCCTACTGGAAAACTGAAATAACTGCGGCGAACAAAAAGCACCAGCCAAAACATTTCACGTGCGAGAATATTATTAGTTGGACGATCTAGCCGAAAGAGTTAAAGTGTCGCTACGACCTTATGCATGAATTAATCCGGAATTATTCTTGTTTTCCGCGTTTGTTATTTACGCTGCGAAATACTGAATTGTCATTTTACGTAGGGCTTGGAGAGTTGGCAAATCTATTGTGGCGTAAATGGCGCTTTACTGTCACCTGTGAATGCTTATAACTGCTTGTGTATGTAAATTACATATCAGATTTAATGGAAGTCTGTGTTTTCTTGCGATAACGTTAAATTTATTTGCTTCACTGAAAGAGTTTTTCATTGTGATAACTTACTATTATAGATTTGGCAAATCATCAGAATTTTATTATGATGCCTAAATTAAAATCAGGTATTTTTAAAAATCACAAAGATGAAGTGGAATAAATAATTTGTAAAGTCTGACTAAATTTATTTTGGTTTAGGTATTTATCAGATAATATCTTAATGTGCAGAAGTAATGCGTAATGTGTCAGACTAACGCAGTCTCTTTATAATTTCATCCAATGTTATGCATTACTTTAATACTAGGGCTACAAATAATTTTAAATTAATCTTGCTGGAAGATGTTGTATGCAGCCGTCCAACTGCGGCGTCAGCGTAGGCGCTGACAGCACCTCCACTTAATATAAATACGCGGTTCTCCAAACAGGCGCGTTAAATCCGTACCGCTACGAGGGATTACTGCACAAGTTGCTATTTTAATAGTTTATCGATAGAGTCGTGTATCGAACGACGGTACATCACTAGAGTTCACAAACTTTCCTCACATATCGACGTTTGGATTTACAACTTTATTGTCTAGCAATAAATTTCAAATTGGGATGTGTTCAATGCATAGGTCGTCATTTTCAGTGAGTTGAGCCTATGATCACAATATCTGCAATCGAATGTTCAAGTAAGTGATCGTTTAATTTGTACCTAAGCTTTGTAGATGTAATTTAATGAATAGTTAATTGAATCGTTATCCAGTAGGTACCTACTTCTACCAGACTAATAAAAATAGGATTAATATAAAAAAAACAACGTAGGAAGAAACGTCGTCCGTGTGTTTGTTGAACCCTTTTCTAAAACGATGAGTCAAGGAGAAACCAGAATGAGTTTGTAAAAGATACAAGAAGGTAAGATAGATTATAGATATTTGTAGTGGGTATGGTAAATTGGTACCTAAGGTACCTAATAGGAGCGCGTTAATTTTTTTTTGTTCTACAAGTTGATTGATGATTCATTATACTTATAGGTAAGTACCTAATCAATTCAGTAGAAAGAGTGTTGCTCTCCAGTTTTCCCTACCATACGAACTTACAAGAAAGTAGTCATCAAATTATCTACACCTGCAAACCATAGAAAATACAATTATTCCTTACCATGTCCCATAATTGCAATTATAATTAGCACTAATTAGTTGTTCTGTTCCCTTGCCGCAGGAAATACTCACGTGGCATTGTTTGCGTCCGGTCCCAACACCTTCCTGTTTGGCTCCCCATCACGTGTGCCAAGGTGACTTACCTGCAATCGGGAAATACAAATCAGAAAAGAGTTTTCACTGCGATGCAAATCTTTGGCGCGCTTTTATGTCAATGTCACTGTCACAGATGTTTGACAGCTGATTGCGCGGTCCTGACCTATCCTGCACTTCCGGTAGGTACCTAACTCATAATAATGTGAACCATAAATTGAGTTATAATCAGACTATTGAGCTGTATGACTCAATGGTGTGGGCTGGTAATATATTATGAGCACTACGTTAATGAACGTTTCCTTTAAAGATTAACCCCCTTACTTATGAAAGAGGTTTAAAGTTTAAACCAGTGTTCAACTTTAAACATCTTTCATAAGTAAGGACCAGCATCATCAAAGTTAAGTAGGTAAGTATTTAAATATTTAGTAGGTACTTAGTTTAGTTTCTGTAAATAAATGTTTTAAGAGAGAGTTAAATAAAAAAATATTTTTGAAAATCTTAATCTAAATCTAGTTTTATCATTGACCGTCCTCCTTTTAGCGTGACAAAAGTAATCGTATTGTCAAAATAATAATAAATCTATATATTTTGACGCATAATTTACTGTACGCGGACCATTAGCCATTTACGTCGCAATAAATTGAGACGAAAAGATTTAATTATGGTAAACAAACGCTTAGTAAAATTCACCGAGAAATTAAACTTATGCTGAGCTATTCATCTGTGTTATGCTCGGACGAAAGTGTTATGTTATAATAGGGTTGTCATTATTTGTCCTACATTTTATTTTTAAAAATTCTAACATGTGTGTGGTTACTTTAACTGTTTTATTATTAATCAGTAGGTAATCATAATCACCGTATAATGCAGAATAGAAAAATAATATATTTTCGCCACCACGATACCTACCTATATTACAAAACACAAATCAGATATTTTACAAATAAAGTAACAAGAAAATGTGGCGTAATTTTGCGTCTCTAACTTTTTTTGCTCAACAACCCTAACCTTAAAAACAGTTATAACTACTGATTTGTGGCAAGCAGCTATTAATTCAGATTAAGCTCTGATTTACGATTCTTTTATACCTACCTACTATTTTCTAGGATTCTGCGTGAGAATGAGAAGTCAATTTGTATGAGTAAGTATTTAAAGAATTTATAATATTAAACGGATAAGAAGCCGTCACGGGTCACAGTATTTAATATTACCTTGACCCCTTAAAGCTTAAATCGTAGGTCCCTTCCCTACTAGAATCAAGCAGAATATTTTATTAAACTAAAACTCAATTAAATACTTACTTACTTAAGTTTTATATTTAGGTAAGTTAACTAATTTACCTATAGGTAGCTATTCTAACTTAGAGTCTGAAAGAAAGGCTCTTTGATGATAATGATGATTTGTCTGACCGGTCGTCCGACATGACTGTCCTCGCCCGCCATACATTTACCTACTTCCGAATGTCTGGTCCGACGTATGTCGCATGTTCAAACAAAATGTATGGCACCACGCCTGCAGACAATCGGACCGGACAGTCGTAGTCAGACCGACAAAAAGTAGGACCTCTGTGGCCGGCGATCAAGAAAACGGAAGTAAAAATAAAGCTCCCTTCATAGCTTGCTTTACGAGCTTTGGCACCAATTACAACTTACAATGAATCATTTTGCACAGTGCATCGTCGAGTCATTGTTGTTGGACTAAATTGTAATGTGACGATAAATGTTGTGACGGTTTAAAAGGGTTTTCTTGTTGCATTTTTACGATCAAAACAACAAAGAAGTAGGTACCTAATGTTTATTGTTATGTCCGAAAAACAAGAAATTAAGTACCTACCTAATTAAGTAAGTAGGTACTTAGGTACGCTATTTCTGTTATGAGGTGATATATCACCTCATATAACGGAATTAGCGTAAGTCACTGACGATATAACTATCAGTGACTTATGCTATGTCTGTTTGTTTTTCTGTTTTCAACTCTGGACACCCCACCCTAAATTAATGGTAAGTACATATAATTTCGTCAGTGATCACTATGATCAGTTACCTACTGATCTGATCATCCTCATATCGTTCAGTAGTTTTTGCGTGAAAGAGGAACAAACATCCTACATCTCTATACATTCATACGTCCTCACAAACATTCGCATAATTTCATTAATAGAATAGAATTAATTATGGTGTATGGTGTCTAATAATATTCTGTTTACAAATGTCTTGGGTACATTAAACTTTGGAGCATCATTTCGTTACTTTTTCATTATTTAATTTAATTTTTAATAGCCTTTAATAAAATTTATTTTTACGATGCGTGTAAACATAATAAATATCTCGTAGTTGGTGTAATAATTAAAAAGTTTTTGTCTTTGAGCTAATATGCAGTGACCGGTAAATTATATTCCGACAGCTGTCCGCACATGCGCAGACGAGACTAGCCAGATTATGCCAATGTAGGTTAATGCATGTAGCGACATCTATTCAATGGATTATGAACCAAGCGTTTTGTGACTTAAGTGCCACTTACCTAATCGATGGTTCTTAATTTAAATTCGTAACTACTTAAGCAAGCTGGGAGGCGCCTATTTGAATTTAGAACAAAGTGCTTCTTCCCTACAAAATAATGTAAGAATTTGAAGAATGGTAATGATATGATTAGATAATTTTTTTTTGTACTTTCTGGCGGCTCTGTCTCAAGCGCATTACAGGCTTTACAAAAGCCTCCCAGCTTGCTGAAGTAGGTAGTTACGAATTTAAATTAAGAACCATCCAATAAGTGGTACTGTAATGTTTACAACTCGCAATTTCAGAAAATTAATGGGATGTATTTTTTTTAAATTAAGTAAGTAGGTATTGCAAAAACTTACGAATTGATTTGGTAAGCTATTTTTGGAAAAGTGATCCTGGTGGGAAATATATTCGATTAAAATAAACTTGTTTTTTTACCAATGTAATTTTTAGGCTAACTGTACTTTTTTTTAAATCTAAAAATGTTATTATTTTTTTATTCATTATAGGCCTATAGTTCCATTAGAACAAAACTTTCTAACTACAAAACAAAAGTTAGCTACCCATAAGGGCCCAAGAATTTGCCACACCCTGTATACCTGGAATGGAAAAAAGGTTTAATTCTATAGGTCATTCTCTTCCCTCCCCTTTCACGTGTCAAAGTTATACAATTAATAAATGCTTTACATAGCTGTTAGGTACCTACTTAACTATTACTATTACTTATTCCCAATTATAAGCACAGAACATAATATACCTAGGTAGGTACCTAAATACTATAGTATTTATTGTTTTTAGGGTTCCGTACCTTAAAAGGTAAAAAAAAGGAACCCTTATAAGATCACTTTCTTGTCCGTCTGTCCGTCTGTCCGTCTGTCCGTCTGTCCGTCTGTCTGTCTGTCTGTCCGTGTGTCACCATCGATTATCTCAGGAACGGGTAGAGCTAGCAAGTTGAAATTTATACCATATACTAAGGTCTATAGTCCCTACTGTGACTATAAAAATCAAGGTCCTGAGTCAACACTATAAAAAGATATAGGCAAATTTAGGTTTTCGTGAAAACTTGTGAGTACCAAAACTTACCTTAATTATCAACTTTTTTTATTTTTCGGAATTTTTCCTTTACTTGTGCTGGAAGACCTTGCTTGTAACCAAATTTGACAATTCTAGGTCAACCGGAAGTACCCTAGAGGTTTTGGGTCGAAAACCTAAATGGTAGTTCCCGTTGACCTAGAATAACGAAATTTGGCAAAAAGCAAGGTCTTATAGCACAAATAAAGGAAAAATTCCAAAAAGTTAAAAAAGTTGAAAACTAAAGGGTGTTCCCATACATACATAGTTGACGCCAATTAAAATTGTCCTCCGAGTTGTATGGGCGCTCATACAATTAATACTAGCTTAATTGGCACCATGGCTAGGTACGGAACCCTCGGCGTACGAGTTCGACTCGCACTTGACCGGTTTTTATTTTATTATGTTCTCCGTTTAAATTAGCTATATTTGTGATTTGTGTGACAGGGGGACGCTAATACCCGAGTGGGCGGCCGTCATCTGGCTAATCATTAATTGGCCTCTTGTTGCCATATTATGCAATTGATAGAACCGAAATAAAATCGTCTGCTGTGCTGTGTCTGGTCCTATAAAAAGCACTGCAACTCGGTTTAAAATACCTTTGAGATAATTAAAATCTACTAAATCTTATCTTCATTTTAGGCATACCTACTTACTACCGTTTTAGGTGTTCTGAATTTAGGCATTTTGCTTTTTGACATGACATTTAGGCATTTTACTTCTTAGGCAACTTAAAAATTAGACTTTCTGATCAGGAAGTCTTTTATTTATGGAGGAAAATGTGGAGCATAGGTACACATACAGTAAAATTTAGATTTTTAGTAGTTTAAAAATTGACTACAGTTTTCATAATAGCGCCAATGATTTTGTAAGTAGATATCAATGTTTCCTAAATATTGCTTCAAGGAAGTGTTTTTTTTTAACTGATGAATTATTTTGTGACAGAATACATTTTTACTTTTTTTTACTTTTAATGAGCACCGCTGTTTAAATTTGGAATCGACGTTATAATGGGCCAGTAAATATTAAGAAAATAGAATCCGAATATTCCAAGTAAACAAACAAATTAATAAATTCGAGTGACGCAAAAGGTTAGTAAGTTAGTATCCAAACGTTTCCACTGCCCATTTTCAAGACCAAACCACAAGTTGATTAAAATAAAGTTATTATCTTGATTTACCATTATTACCTAACTATTCAATTTTTTTGAGAAAAAAAAAACAGGAAGGAACAGGAATTAAAAATGTTTTATATGACATGCCACACCATCTTTTTACACGCCTAGGATGACTGGTAGATAATGCTTCAGCATTAAGTCCTCTTTGCACAATTTGTCATGTGAAAAACTCGCAGTACGGTCACTCTATGCAGTAACATCGAAACTCTCATGCGTATTCTGTAATTTTTTTGTTTATCTGTGGTCAAAGTATAATCATCGTGTCCACACGTCGTTAAAAGCACGTTACTGCGTTGTGGACTGTCATCGTCGTAATTAATTACTTATGCCGTAAGTAATTAAGAAATGTGGTTCCGGTAAAATTAACCCACATTTGTGTGAATCAAATGATTCTAAAATTATAAACTTTTGGATCTATATTCTTCTTTACCTACTTAATTGTATCTTTTCAGAGTTGAGGTAGTAGGAAGTAGTATCTATTAAAACATCAGAAAAGTTCACGAAAAAAAAAATGTCTTTTGTATGGAACAGCTTTTTTGATGATATCTCGGGTTAGTTCACCGTAACTAGTTTTGTAATAATTTCGTCTTTATGTAGTTAAACTGTTAAACCACATTATTTTAAACAAAGAATCTCTAAGTTTTGAAATACTTTAAAACCCTATATTACTTATACAAATCCAAATCGTTGTATCTACCTTATGAGTTTGTAATAGAACGTAAAGGAGTACCTATTTCTGAGAGGAGATGACGGTTGCTAAACGTTTTATGGATACCTACTCTCGGAGACACCAAATGCTTCGACGAGACTGATAGTCAGCAGTTATTTAAATATTACAGGTGCGTAATTGCACGTAAGTCTGGGTTACGTTTAAAATACCTAGTAAATTAGACATTTTACCTATTGGTAGGTATTTATCTCAGTTTTTTTTTTATTTACCTAAGTAATAAAAAGATTTTTTGGCAAAGTGATCAATCTGATCAATGGTATAAGACTGCATAGAGGACCAACATTTTTTATATGGATAGGTAGGGGAAGGTCGTTACCCCTCGTACGGTTTTTACGTTTTATTTTTTTTTATCTCGAATATTTCATTGGGAAGTGAACTAATTGCATATACTACTAGTATATATATCTGAGCTTAAAATAAAATAAAAATCAGATGATTATAACTCATATTCAATGCACAATGATGATTTAAACACCAATCGGGAATTTGTACGAATGTGCCCCATGTGTGGGGTAGTTTCGTACAGTGTCGGGGGTACCTTCGTACGCTATGGGGTACCTTCGTACAGTGCGATAAAAACTGTAAATAGAATTAACTTTTTTTTTATTTTGACAGTAAATAATATTCACTAAATTACCTAAAATCAATAACTTTTCTTCAAGTCAACAAAAATTTAAGTTTTATCTTCTTGTTAACAAAAATTCAATGACTTTTTGTTTAGTCTCCAAATATTAAATTATTTTTATTTTACTCAACAAAAACTTTTTTGAAATTAATTATTTTGTACGTTCATAAATTCTAGCTAATACCAGGCCTGTCTCACTTCTCACTTTAGGTATTTATCGGACGCGCGCCGCCTCGGGCGGCGCGCGACATAGGTTGCCACTTGCCGCTCGCTCGGCTTGCGGACTAGACGCATTGTGCGTAATTATCGTGATCTCGTATACCTACATCGTTTTTTGTGATTTTTGCACGATAACTAAACGATCTAATCCGTACAAAAGATACTGCTGTGTCTACGGGTGTCTAAACAAAAGGAAAAGCAATGAATGGACATTAACATTCCACAAAATTCCGGAAGATATTGAAAGGTTGGTAGGTACCTACTAAGCTTTTCTATAATTTGTTGTAAGTACCTATTTAAATAAATCATCAATAAATACCTAGGTATGTACTTACTATTACTCTGTAACTGTAGGTGCATAATGAAAACGAGATTTTATAGGTACCTATTCGATTCCTTTTTGATTGAATAGGTACCTACCTGTTTACAAATAAACAAACATAATACACCTACAAAACTACCTACCTACAAAACTGTAGGTAGGTAGGTTACCTACAGTTTTGTTTATTTACATATGTACCTAAAAGTAACTTATCCATTAAGTAGGTACCTAACCTACTTAATATAATAATTGTAAGTGTTTAGAAGTTACATTACATTCATAGAGCCATGTTGGTCGAAGTGATTAGTACCTCAACTTTCGAGACGAAGGTCGTGGGTTCGAGTCCTGGCCGTGCATTAAATTGCAAATGTGATTGCAAACCTAACATTAAAAGGGTGATTATCGGATAACGGCTCCCGGTCTAGTTGTGTGATGATCATTGTGTGTGTCTGATCGATGTCTAGGTAGGTATGAAGGTATAGATATTTTGAAATGCAATTGTACCTACTTCACCTACCTACGTACAATACCTACGTAGTACCTACTTACTACTATTTATTCTGTGGTAACGGTAGATTAAATTATATTTAGGCCTACTTATTTTAGAACTTAAGTAGGTACTGTTTTTGTGACAGATAAAATAAATTAATTTATTTGTGTTGTCGCAAGCGAAAATTCGACAACCCTTACGAGTCGCGTCACACCGCGCCAGACAGTGACACAGTTACGCATTAGAGCAGGATGGGAATGTTTAGGCAAATATCTCGATAGGTAATAGGCCCATAGGCGAGTTGAATTGCACTTTATAGCTTCGCCGCGAGAGTCTCTATTTAAACAAATTTACTCGCGAAGTGACCCTTCTGTACGTAGTACTAGTATTCTGTGCTAATACAAATCAAATCTAAAAAAGAGATTAATCAATTTTTGAAATATTTGATGCAGATTATATCATCGTCAAGTAGCCGTTTAGATGAGGACCCTGTTAATAACCAATAAAACTTGAGAAGACGACAGTGTTTATCCACGTTTGGTTACGTGTCTTCTTCGGATTATAATTTTGCACCATTTTTTTTTTGTAAAAACCATATATTAAGTAGGTAGGTCCTATAAAATAAACATAAATACGTCGGTCATATGCGTACGAATGTGCCCCACCTGGTTTTGTACGAATGTGCCCCTTAGCCACATAATAATTAAATAAAACCTGTTTTAATATCAATATGAAAACTTGATTAATTTGTTATTAAAAACATATCTTTAGCATGTTTTATAGTTACTGGAAAAAAACTGCGTAGGAAAACATATTATTAGTAGTGTAAAAATTCACGAAAACTTTGATGAAAAAATTACTTACCGTGCG
Organism: Camptogramma bilineatum; assembly: GCA_958496255.1. Classification (NCBI taxonomy): domain Eukaryota; kingdom Metazoa; phylum Arthropoda; class Insecta; order Lepidoptera; family Geometridae; genus Camptogramma; species Camptogramma bilineatum. The sequence continues at coordinate 13,616,574 of OY292458.1, read as the reverse complement.
CGAAAACACTATGCTGCCTGTCACTTCGCTCTCACCAATGGGATTGGCACGAAACTACTTTCACGTATTGGCTGCTAGGCCACCTAAGCACACATGCAAAAGAAATGTCCGCGGGTCCTTTCGTTTGTGTTTTATAAGCACTGTACGAATGTGCCTGCCGTACGAATGGTGACGATCTTCCCCTACCTACTTAGATAAAGCCACAATCAAAAATGTAGGCAAGCCGTTAGATCTTCACGGACTTCTGGCATTATAGGTTCAAATTTTAAATTGGAAGAACTGAAAAATGTTCCTATGACGAATGCATTTGGATAATGATTCACCATATTGAAATCCACACAAATTAGCAAGTGCATGGAGTTTATTTTCCAACCCTGCCTATTTACGATGTCCAGACATTTAGAGCTTTCTCCTAAACGGTGTCCTAAAGTCCAACGACCCGCCTGAGTCATCAATCCCGAGTAACAAATCAGTTTTTGCATTTGGGTCGCGCGTAAAACTGCTAACATACTGAAGCAGTTTCGTGTCGGCCATTTTGTTTCTGTCGTCGGAGCTTATAACCGCCCATTGTTTTAGTTGATGAGGACTGGAGAACTCTTTAACGTGGTTTATGATTCCTACGTTTGTTGTCTGGAATAAAATATTTGAAAAAAAAGAACCTACCTAGCATTTTCTTCATAAGTCAAAATATTTCACTTTTTTAACGATAAAGCTGGTGGGACACAGCAAAAGACTGAGAGAGATGGAAGCAACTGTGGGAGACCTTTGCCCAGCTGTAGAAAAAAATAGGGAATGCTATTTATCATGTCATTTTATTACTTTATAACAAGTCTATTGTGTCCTACTGCTGGGCAAAGATCTCTTCCAATTACTCCACGCATCACGGTCCTGAGCTGTAGTACCTAGTCCACGTGGGCAAGAATTGATCGAGTTCATCCCATCATGTCATATTAAGCAAAAATTGACCAGAACCACAACTAGATGCAAAGCACGTGTCCTACATGCCCAAATCGTAAAAATACCAGGCTGTTTATGGAGCGACTGTTTCTAAACATCCGCGTATGCGCCCGAATGTTGCATTGCAGTTAGGAATTTGGTTACTTGGGTGTGGCCATTCCTGTTGCCTACCACCTATCCGCGCCAAACGCGCCGAACGAATCGAATTTTAGAATTATTTAAGTACTATGAAATCGTATGAAACCTCGCACATTTGCCCGCCCGAGATCTTTAGGCATTTATGAACCTATGTTTCGTAGCTAATTCGTAGCACTAGGTGCGCGTTGAAATCTTATTAAGGTAAACTTAAGTTAGTGTTGTTGTGATGTACTCTACCATTATATATGCTGGTACTCTAGCTGTAGCTCTAGACTTCAATCGAGTTGCAGGTTAAAGTTCTGTTACAGTCCGTTCACAGTTATTTTACCTCTAGCCGTCATGTTGGCCAACCTGGGCGTAGGAACAAATTTGCTATGACCTTGTAAACACGGGTAGAAATGTTCCTAGTCAGAAGCTTGGACTTGTATATAATCTGTGCTTTGATTGGAAATTGATTGGAAAACGATGTATGACATTTCGTTCTCCGCTCCTCAACTCTTCCGATTCCGAATGAGTTGCTTTTTTGATGATAATGTCAATGTCAATGAATGATTGAGATCTTTGAGGGTAGGTATCTCTGTGGATGTGGGTAGTCTGTGCTCTGCGGTCTAATGTCTAACGATCATTGTGTAGTATTTAGTTTGTTGATTTTCCCCGCCTATTTCTGTTCCTTATTAGCTGCAAACGGTTTGTACCTTCAGTACCTACGATGTATTTTATGTGTTGTGTTGTACCAGGTTGTACAAATTTGCGAAAGGCCGCTGCATTCCATATTCCCAGTGTGTAGTGTAATCAATCAGACTCAAAAAGTGGCTCGATTGTTTATGCAGTGATTTGTTGAGAAACGTGAGTTTGAACGAGATTTCAAGACGCCAAGTGTGTCACAGACATTTTGAGGCCTATAAGACCCGCCCCGGCTTCGCACTGGTCACATCATACATCACAGAAACCTAAGATTTATCAGTGTTTCTCTAGGTACTTTATTATGTATGTATTATACGTCTAAACCTTCCTGTTGAATCACTCTATCTATTAAAAAAAACCGCATCAAAATCTGTTGCGTAGTTTTAAAGATCTAAGCATTGCTTAAATCTTTAAAACTACGCAACGGATTTTGATGCTGTTTTTTTTTACATAGGGACAGACAGCGGGAAGCGACTTTGTTTAATATACCTACCTACTATGTAGTGTTAAGAAAAAATTTAAAAAATAATAATAAATGATTATTTATGTTTCGTTGTTTTCTATCAACAACACCTTCTTTCCCTTAGGCCACTGACCTCTACTATGACATTGATCTCAATAGTACACATTGAGATCAATGCCTTAGAAATATTGAATGAAAAAAGCAATCCTACCAAATTAATTTGTTTGGTAGAATGACAATTCTGCTCGGTGCCGGTGTAGCAGAAAAAAAAAAAAAACATCATACATCGTTTTCTAATAGCCAATCAGGAGCGAGTAACATCTATCTATTCTGTGAACACAAGTCTACACTAAAATGTTCCTGACATTTCCATCTGATACGTAGTATCTCTACCTAATCTGTGCTTGTAAAGTTTGTTCCTACGCCCAGGTTGGCCAACATGACGGCTAGAGGTAAAATAACTGTGAACGGACTGTACGAGTTCTAGCTTGCAGGAAGTGTTTGACACAGTTAAAATAAAAAAATCGTAGTATCAGTAGGAATATTATTTTGAGAAAATATTTTTTTTGGGGTAAAAACGCCAGAACTATCGCTAAAAAGTATCAGGAAATATAGAACTCATCCGCATGCGACAAGAACTAACTTTTTTTTGATTTGCAGTAAAATGATATGCTACGGGAAGTTAGCATATCATATTTTCAATCGACTTTTTTTAGGTAAAATCGCCAGAACAGTAAAGTTGCAGGTTAAAGTTCTGTTACGAGTTCTAGCTTGCAGGAAGTGTTTGACACAGTTAAAATAAAAAAATCGTAGTATCAGTAGGAATATTATTTTGAGAAAATATTTTTTTTGGGGTAAAAACGCCAGAACTATCGCTAAAAAGTATCAGGAAATATAGAACTCATCCGCATGCGACAAGATCTAACTTTTTTTTGATTTGCAGTAAAATGATATGCTACGGGAAGTTAGCATATCATATTTTCAATCGACTTTTTTTTAGGTAAAATCGCCAGAACTATTGCTAAAAAGTATCAGGAACTATAGAACTCATATGCATGCGAAGAGAACTTACATAAAAATGTGTTATGCTGGGAAATGATATGCTAAGTTCACGGACATCCCGATGCCTCCCCGAATCTGGCAGGAGGTACCTACTTGGAGAATTCGGCGCGGATAGGTGTGTGCTCATCCTTTACCTACATTTAAAAATTAAATGATAGCAGTTAAAAGTTGTCATCTTCTGCTAAGCGTCTAGGTCCTCAAGGCGCGATAGACATTCTTTTTCTATAGGCATTTCTAAGATTCCAAACTCCTCAGGTCTAATTAAAAATACTTATCCTCAAAAAACAATTAACGAATTCTGTAAACACATGCCTTAATTATGAAATGAATAAATTATATTTATGAAATATATCAAAGTACACAATGACAAACGAGCTCTCTTGCGCGTTCAGAAATAGCGCGTTCCCGAGTTCCCGCGCGTCCAATGTCGAGGTAAACGCATTGTCTATGTCTGTGAATGTTTTTGTGTCTTGTCTATGGCCTTACGGAACGTCATCGCTGTATGTAGGTTTTTATTACGTCATAATGGATGGAGGTAGAAACACTCAACGTTTATATTGCGGGTAAACAGAATCGTTAGATTGTTTAATAGGCCAGGAACCTTCATAGGTATTGGCTTCATAGGTATTGGCTACTGTGGTAGGAACTAACAAAATATTTTTTGAACAATAAACACGTTTTTTGGTCATTGGCCAAATTAATTTGGTAAAAACAATCCCAAAGTATTTCTTTACCCCCCCCCCCAGGACGGAGCATTCATGTTCAAAGCTCTATCAATACAGGACTTTTTAGTAAAGCTTCAAATCACAGTCCAAGGTTCGTTGGCCGCACTCGACTTCCTTTACTGCGATCGAAGTTGTCTCTAAATACAAGCACCGTTATAATAATGTACACAAATAGCTCGGCTTTTAGTACAAATAGCATAAAATAATATTTAAAAGTGGAGCAACGTCCAATAGTTGAGAATTATGTTTTACGTGGTTTTCAACACATACGTTTTTCATGAATATTTTTGTGGCAGAATGTATTTGCTTGTGTTGCCTTGGACGTGAGCGCGCCATCTTTTGAATTTGGAACCGCGGCGGCGGCGCCGCCCGCCGGTAAGCGCGGAGTTTATTTAGGGCCAGGAAATCATTTGTAGGTAATTTTTGAAATAAAACGGTAGGTACTTATTATTAGTATCTACGACCTACGTTAAAACATATAGGAACCTGCAAACATTCAGTCAAAGAGAGCAAGCGTAGGTTTGCTATTTGTTATGCAATTAACGCAGAAGACAATTATCCTCAAGAACTAAGAAAAAATGTGAAAAATCTAAATACTCACGGACGGTTTTCATTCAAAAAAACGTACAGGAAGTCGATACAATACATCTCTTTTCGATTTTAGAATCTTTTGTGAAAATGCGTCGATTTTAAAATTGAACATTTGCAGTGAACATTTTGAACAGTTTTGAACCACATGTCTGGTACCTTGAAGATTGGTCGTGTTCGATTTACGCAGATTGACGCGTTCGACCTACTCTACGTTCACGTAGATACACCCGCTATATTCTTCGACATCTGGTAAACATAATATACTTTGTATGTGGTACTTGGTATCTTGGTTTAGAAATGCTTTGAGCAACGTCATTGGCTAACGTTAGCGGCCATGATACATTCAATCTGGAAATCTTAAAAAATCTAGACGTGAATTTTAAGAAAGCTTTTGACAATAATTATGGTAAGATAAGATTTGAAGCAATATTTAAAGAAAAATAACCGATTTAACACACTGTCTCATGGAAACTTAAGTACTTATTATAAAATTTCAAAGTAACGTCTCGTCCCATAGTTAAAATGCTGTCCGAGATTTTTTTGTTAATGTATTGTGTCTCACTACTGGGCAAAGGTCTCCCATTAAATTGTCCACTGATTATTTATTTATTTATTTAATGTCTCTGGTGATCTTAAATCTTCAAAACTAGGAAAGCTCTACCAGTAAATATTTAAAATCTATGACGCCATGCTTTTACGTTTTGAAACTTTGATTACACTATAATATCATGTCGGTTGATGTAGGGCAAGGGCATAACAGTAAAATGATTTTGTAGACATGAAAGGGCGATATGACGTCATTATCCACATAAACATAGTAGGTAGGTAGTAAAGATTCTCTTTAGCAATCGCAAGTTCAGTTTAAAACTATCAACACGTAAAACACTAGACACTAGAAAAAAATCTAAAACTTTTAAAAGAGAGAATTACTTACAGAAATAAAATAATTTTTTTTTAGAAATTTTAATATTACAGTTCGTTTGAAAGCTCGATATTCTGTCAAGCCTAACTAAACTTGAAGAAAATGTTGGACGTTTTGAAAATTTAGTTCGAATTTTGAATTGAATCGGCTCAGAAACCAAAGACAAAAATTTAAGTAAGTACCTACCTACTTAATTAAAAAAAAAACATTCGAGAGTAGAAAATGTTTTAGAAATAGATATGCGCCCGTCTTCGCCCGTCATTGTGTGACATTGAATTAAGCTTTATCGGACGGAGGCAAAGAACCTATTAACATTTTAGCGAATGTATATTTGTTGATGAGCGGTTGTTCATTCGGTATATAGGTCACATTTGCTTGAAATAGGTGTTGATATCACTTGAATATTTGATAGATAAGGTAATTTGATTATACGTATGTGAAGCACTAAGAGAAGAGAAATAACAGGAGCGAAACGGTAAACGAGGGTCCGAAATAGGTAAAGTAAAGATTATAATTAGCGGCCAATAAAGGCTACCTACCTATCTGTTTTCAGCAGTGCGATTCAGGACTTCTCGGAATGTATTCCGAATTCGGTACCTAAGTGACGTTTCTTCGCTATAAAAACGTCAACTTTCTGAATAAAATCACCGAATCGGATGCATTCTGTCTGAATCTACCTAGGTAAACAAGACGAAAACCGCGATCAAAGACGTCCATCATAGACTGTAGGCGTAATACTTAATTACCTAGCTCCTATACAGGGTGTGGCAAATTCTTGGTCACTGAAGGGTAGCTACCTTTTCTCTTGTAGTTAGAAAGTTTTGTTATTAGGAAACTTCAGTTTTATTTTGAAGAAAAAAATAATTGCATTTTTAGATTTTTGAAAAAAAGTACAGTTAGCATAAAAAATTACATTTGTCAAAAAAAAACAAGTTGGTCTTAATCGACTCTATTTCCCACCAGGAACACTTCTCCCAAAGTAACTTATCAAATCAAATCGTAAGTTATTGCAATATTTCAAATAAACACATCCCATACATTTTCTATTAAATTAGGAGTTGTAAACATTACAGTGCCACTTATTCGATCGTTCTTAATTTATTTTCATAACTGCTTCGGCAAGCTGGGAGGCTATTGTAAAGCGCGTATTTAAATTTAGAACAAAGTGCTTCCATGCAGATGTACAAATGGTATGCTCCATGCATACCATTCTCTCTTGTGGCTCTGTCTTAGGCGCCTAAGGCTTTACAATAGCCTCCCAGCATGCCGAAGCAGTTACGAATTTAAATTAATAACCATTGAATAAGTGGCACTATAATGTTTACAACTACTAATTTCATAGAAAATGTATGGGATGTGTTTTTTTGAATTATTGCAAAAACTTACGATTTGATTTGATAAGTTACTTTGGGAGAAGTGTTCCTGGTGGGAAATAGAGTCGATTAAGACCAACTTGTTTTTTTTGACAAATGTAATTTTTTAGGCTAACTGTACCTACTTTTTTTCAAAAATCTAAAAATGCAATTATTTTTTTCTTCAAAATAAAATTGAAGTTTCCTAAGAACAAAACTTTCTAACTACAAGAGAAAAGGTACCTAGCTACCCTTCAGTGACCAAGAATTTGCCACACCCTGTATACTACCTACCAACTTTTAGAATTTATTTGTTTTTCTGTGTGACCGACATCTTCCTTGTTTTCTTTGTAGCAGTTTATATATAAATTAAACGTACCAAATCAACAGCGGAAATAATTACTTTGGGTCGTCCGCTCCAAAAACTTCCCTCGCGTCATTACAAATAGCCGTTGAAAGCTGTGAAAATATTTCTACTAAACACACCCAGGCCATTCTTGGAGTGTCTAATGTAATAAATAAATCAGTTTTATTTACGAGAAAAATCGATTTTGTTATTTTTTTGGGAAATGTTGTTGGAATTCGTACCCTTTAGGGTCGGACAGGTTTTTTTTACAAACTTTTTGTTAACAACATTTTTATCTACCAGCCATGATGAGTAGTAAGTACCTAGGTAATATTTCTAAAGGCCTTGTCAAACATAACGCGAAAAGAACGCGAAAAGTAAAAGCGTGTACCTACACTTCTCACAATGGATTAAGTACATTCGTATTATTTCGTATCACTCACATTCGTGCAGTTATAGCCGTTTCGATGCGCAGTGCAGTTTTTTCATACAAACTTTTTATGGATTGACATGATTCTGTGAATTCTAAGACGACGGGTAGAGAAGAGAGGAGAGAAATGTTATGCCGACCCCACATAGGAGTGTGATAGGGGCACGAAATAGTAAGACCTATTCTGAGCGGTTTTAAATATACCCGTTCCATTTTCACCCACTTCCGCGAGCTATGTTGACCCATCGCCTGTCGAACGCAGCACGACAGCGTGACGGATCGAATGCGCCTGTCGTAGCCACGCTAAAATTAAAAAAGCACGCCACGCCAATTTGCGTTCAACAACCCTTACATTAGTACGCGTACCAATGTCAAGCACTTTATCGCACCAGGATTGGCCGTGGCTGGATCAAAAGCGGTTCCATGCTCGTCAATTAGGGAAATTGTACTTTTGGCAGTGTTCCCGAACAGTTGTTCGCCAGAGAGATCTGAGCGTTCCGATTCGCGGAACAGCTGCATGCTGGGATGTCCTTATTAGGTGGTATTGCGTTTGGAAACTTGCTGGGAGTAGGTACAAAGAACTTTGTTCTTGTGTGCACCAAGCACTTTTTAATGCCTAATTAGATACAATGCCCGTGTGTAGATACCTTAAGCAAGTTTAATGACCTTGTAGTACCAAAATAAGTCTATGAACTGAAATAAACTATTTATTTATTTATATTTTGGTGCAGAACACGTATTTTGCTCGATGTAGATTGTTCTTTTATGAATAGGTGGTGAAATCAAACTGTTCATCAATCCCTGTTCCTTTTTTAATTTTTTTTTTCAAGAATGATATCAGTTATTAGTGGCAAGGTAAATTCAAAACACATAGGAACATAACACATTTTCTATTCTTTTTTCAAATTTTTGAATTTTGTGTCAGTTATTTTACTTTTTTTTTCAAATCAAAACAAAGGTGACAATGATAATTCTACCTTCACTGCCAGATGTTTTGATAAGAATATTTCCGTTGCCTTTATTAAAACCGATGCCAAATCTAACAGTTGTTAATAAACATGAATGCAGGTGTTTATGTTTTCAGCTGGGAAACAAGGGATCACCTACAAAGGTCAAGATCATGAAGGTGAAGCTAAAACGTTAATTCATCTAGCTACACTAATATAAAGTGTTCAGTTTATTTCAAATTCTGCAGCTGTACCTTAGTAAGCAATTCAGTTTAGGAGCTATCCAGTTTTGATTCCTAATCTGGATCGCAAACTATTCGTACCATGACCTGTTTTAAAAGTAACAGTTTTGACACAAAAGTGAACCAACTTAACGCGTATTAAACGGTCAAGGTATGAATTGAGTGAACGAAACTTTATCTTAACAATTCAGTTTAGGTTCTGATAGCTGATTTCGTCAGCGTCATAGCATACGTCAAGCGAAGCAGTTCAGTTTAGGACCTGATCCAGTTTAGGTCCTAAACTGAACTGCTTCGCTTGACGCATTAAAGCTCATGGTAGGCAGCCTGAACTACCTAATTTAAAAAAAATGTTTCACTTGTATAAAACTGAATAATCTATACGAGATAAGGGCCTTTGCCTTTTTCAGGGAGAAAAGTAATATTTTTTCTATAAATTTTCATAAAATAATCTCACTCTCTGTCGCTCTATAAATTCATAAGCAGGCAGTTAATTTTTCTAAGGTTTTTCAGTTAGTACTTACTTGAATCCTATCATCGTAAGCTTTAGTTTTGGCTTATTTTCCATTTGAGTATGTTTAGGTACAGTACGGCCAACGGATCTCGGCGTACGTGAAGTTAGCCGTTTCGATGCGCAGTGCAACTTTTTCATACAAAATGTTCTACTGCGCAGCGAAAAGCCTAACTTCACGATCGCCGAGATCCGTCGGCCCAACTGTACGTGACGTTTAAAATCTTTCAAAAGATCCATTCCAAATTCCCGCTTGTGCATGTGACTGCAACCGTATCTTCCAATGAGTCACATTAGATGATTCATTTGACCCATCCTTTGTTCGGGCACTTTTGTCATTCCTAAACAGTAAAAGGAGTTCAAACCCTCTGGAATATCCTCGACTCAGCTTTGTCTTTTAGTTTCCTTATTTTATGCTACATATTGCCAAGTTTCGCCGTCTAAGCTTAGTGGGATGTATTTGGATGAGTGTTTCGAGGTCGAATGAATTAAGTGGGATTAAACCTGGCCTCTGAATGTACCAGGGGAAGTACCTAACTACTTCCGAAAATTGAAACAGTAGGTACCTAGATCCTAACAAAAAAAAACACAAACAGTATTGCAGAATTGCAGACTATGAATGATTTTAAAAACCTGTACAGGGACAATCATTTTATACTGGAGCAAATTCAGTTTGTGACTGTTTAACTGTTGGTTCAGCTATGAGAAATATCATACTTATAAGAGATGGGGCTTAAACTGAATCTAAATTACTTAATGCATAAATCACTTTAAACATTGTAATCTGTGTTTTCACTAGGTAAGTGAAAACATTACCGATCTAGTTATTATTTTGTTTCGTAAACGCAAACTTTAAAAATAGATCAAATTAATGAACTATGCTGTAGATCACGTAGGCTGTCTTGCAAGACAACACATCTATATTTAGTTCAATACAAAAGCAATAAGACATCAAAAGGGTGGACATGCGTCTAATTGAAAAGGGCAAACCAATGCATATGATTGTCCGCGCGAGGTGAATACAACGAAATAAATGTTTGTCAAATAAAGTTGGCAAAATTATGATTGATTAATTAAAATCACCCTTCCGTAGATAATTATCAGGTATGTTTCTTTTTTCATTGCTTTTTAAAAGTCTGTGACTGAACGCGTTGAGTGTACCTAACACAACTTTCATAACTTTGTTAAGTAAGTAATTTGTAGGTATTTCTGTGTTGTCAGTTTTCGACAAAGAATCTCACTTCAATAGGAAAACTTATCAGCTCATGAAACACTGTTTCTGTTTTACTAGCACAAATAAAACTGCCTTAGCAAAGTATCCCATCCGATTTGAAGGACCATTTTGTAAAGAACGCCAATTTGAAATGTTATTTTGCTTGAAGGACCATTTAAACGACTACTTTGGAAAACAACTGACAGTTGAAACAAATACAAAGATTATGTTTGTTACTTTTTAAAACTTAGCATGTAAAATGGTTAAGTAGGTACCTACTTGAAACTCAAACAGGAGCTTCAGGCCATCTTTCGATACAATCACTACAAAACATAAATTGACTTTTTACAGGATCTTAAAATTTTGAGTGTTATGAGGAGTACCTTTGACTATTGATTTTGGCTTTGACTTCACGGTATTGGTCGGAAAAAACAGTTATGGATCCCAGTAGTATTGAATGAATGAATGTATTAGTGAATTAGTATTAGTATTAGTGAATGCACTTTTCAGTTTGAAATCGTCAGATAAGTCGGTCATCCTTTACTCGAAAGCCACTCAGGGCCCTTTTAACCCACCTGTAACCATTGTGAATTAAGCTATAAACCTGAATTTCTCGTGTTTATTTTCCGTGAAGTTATAATCAAAACTATAACGTCTGCTGCGACGGTCCCAATTACAGAATGTTTTCACGCCCACCACTTCTGCGAATACTCGATTAAATCATACCGCGCTAATTAAACTTTAATATTAACGTTTTCAGTGCCCAAATTATAACAGAATGTTGAGTATTGAATGCAACAGGTTGGGATGGAGTAGGATTGTGTTAGACTGGCACTTGATTAGATATTTAGCACTGGCAGATTACCAGGCTTAGATTTTATAAAGCACTGGATCTGTAAGTAGTTAAGTACATAATCTGTACTCACGAGTAAAATCTATACTTACAGTAATTGAGGTACCTAGGTGTAGTAACGTAGTAAAACACACAGATTCACAGATTTTTTGTTTCATAATCAAATGACAAAAGATATAAGTAAGAACTATTTATGAATATCTGAATGTCGTCGTTTATGTCGTTTAGTTTTAATGTGAGAGTAAACTCCTGAAACTGTGTGCAAAATACCCTTGTTGCAGCTGTCCCTACCCGTCATTTCGCACATTAAAGTGCCCTTTGATGCGCTAACAAAACTTCTCAAGAAAAAAACAAAAGCATTTGCCAAAAACATTCACACAAATATTTTGGGTCTTGAGTCAAGCATGCAAGGACAGTGATGTCGAATAAACAGTCAACAATATTGCCAGCCAGTTCACTGCGAAATGGGATGATTCCGTTCCGTTTAGACTGAAACGGATGGTTTATGTGCTTTCAGAACCATCGATGCAGGTAGCCGGCTTTGCTCCAAAGCAGCTGTAAGACCGACAAGTGGCTCAAACGCACACATTAATGCTCGCATTCGTATTGTGAATAAACATCGTAATGTAGCAGATAAACTAGGATGGGAGCCAAGACGAAAATATGCCACGGCGCGTTTTTCCATTGGATTTTGCGCTTTGGAAACGAGCAGTAGCCGCGACAGCAGACTTTCATTGTTAATTTACGGATGGAATGTGCACATCACGAGTTTCTATAAGTAGGTAGGTATTTATAATGACAAGACGTATTATTGGGTAAATGAACTTTTTTCGATTACATTTTCGGATAATCAACGCTTTTGAAACAAATGACGTGAGACGTCGTCTGCAACAATGCTGCTTTCATGTAGGTAGCTGTATGTAAAGTACACAGCACACTGAACCATAAAAACGCTCACTGTATTTCCAAATAATGTGTAGTAATGATAGAAAATGTGTACCTAATCGTGTGTTGTTCATGTTTAGTGAGTTGATTGTGTTGTGTCCTGTGTTTGTGTATGCGTCGCAAGGTCGCACGTGGAGAGTTCCTTCGAGACAGGTCGATGCACAAGTCAAGGTGGGCTCGGAAATTTTCATTCAACCAACTGTTATATTTAAATCCGCGATCGGCGCAAACGCTAAGCGACGCGTCACGCGTTCACTTCCTCCACAGGTTAAGCGGCCTTCGCGAGCGCTTCGGATTAGAGTCGGTTTTCCGGGAATAGTTGTGTACATCCGGGCTTCTACCGGAGCAGAGAAAGGGTGGAAGCTAATGCGGCAGAGCCGCGTGCGCCGCGCGTGCGTGTTTACGTTGTGTTCACTGTCAAGCGGGATATCTGTTATGTGAGCAGGTTGCGTGCGCGCGGCTATATTTGTGTCGCGCGGGCGTTACATAAAATCGTGTCTCCTCACCTCCTCTATCTTGAGGCTGGTGCGGACCACCTTGCGGGTGACCGCAGTCTCGTACGATTCCTCGATTGTCTCCGCCATGGTTGAGCGCGGGCGCTACGGGCGACGCGCGCGGAAGTTTCGCCGGTACTGACTAGTGCGCGGTTATTTTTAGTTGCGGGAACACACGGCTGCTGGCTGCGAATGGACGACAGAACTGGGGTGGCGTTGACGCGCCGCTCGGAGGTGACAAACATACAGAATACACAGTAACTGTCCAGTGCAATGACAGCTTGTTGACACGATGCGGGTAGGTACCTACTTAGGAAAATCCCTTTGATTGCTGGTTTAATGGGTTATGATGCGCCAAAAATGTCTGATTCGAATTGCGAACAACGAAGCCAGTTCGATACCCTTCTGATTCTAATTGCCTCGTTAAACGGAGTGATGACATGCCAGATGGTAAGAAAAACTGTACTGATGATCACAAATCGATCTATCCAGCGACATCTAGGTTTGCTTTGGAACATTTAAGTATAGAATTTGTTTACAGCGCCATCTATCATTATGGGTTTCTAAAATCGCTTCCAAGTGCCATGACTCACAGGAAAAAAACTGACAGAAACAGTACTCCAGACTTGCTTTATTTTTAACTGAGCGTCCGTTAGATGACGCTGTGGCGTATCTGGCGTGAAATGTTTTATAGTCACCGATTTAGAACAATTTTCTTTACGAATGAGAAATAATATGAAGATATTATATACAGGGTGTGGCAAGTTTTTGGGCACTTCAGGGTGCATTTATACTTAATTTTAATACGCGCTTTACAATAGCCTTCCAGCAGCGTGCCGAAGCAGTTACAAATTAAAATAAGAACCATCGAATAAGTGGCACTGTAATGTTTTCATTACAACTCTTATTTTCACAGAAAATGTATGGAATGTGTTTTTTTGAATTATTGAAAAAACTTACGATTTGATTTGGTAAGTTACGTTAGGAAAAGTGTTTCTGGTGGAAAATAGAGTCGATTAAGACCATCTCGTTTTTTTTACCAATTCAATTTTTTAGGCTAACTGTACCTACTTTAAAAAAAATCTAAAAATGCAATTATTTTTTTCTTTAAATAAAACAAGTTTCCTAAGAACAAAACTTTCTAACTACTAGAGAAAAGGTAGCTACCCTGAAGTGCCCAATTTGCCACACCCTGTATGTATAGGTAGTAACGTTGTAGGTATAGGTGAAAATGAGGTCGAAGGCCGTGGATTCGAATCCATGCCATGCATCTGGATTTGTCGTTTCGAAAAATTCATATGCGCATACACGACCTCTAAACGGTGATATAAAACATCGCGAGGAAACCCGCGGCTATGTCTGACTATGTCTTTTCTGTGTATAAACCACAGACACCTATTTTAGAATTACTTTTCTGTCTAACTTAATCACAGACACCTATTTTAGAATTAGGGGAATTCACTATTGTAAAACAAACACAAATATGCATTAATAACATTTATTATCTCATTCTGCAACAGAAATTCGTTGGTAAAATATAAATTACCCGTTTATATAAATATACACGCCTAGTTCTAAAGTACAATCGAGATGCATTCCTTTTATACATATCACTGGTATAACCATGGAACTACTACTCAAAACAAAATAAGACCCACTTAGAAAAAGACTTTAAATAGTAATGAACACTGTTGGTACAATTTATTTCGATTTTGGCTTTAGGAATATGTTACCACGTAACTTAGGAATTTAGAAATGTATCTTTAGAAAATATACACATTCAGAAAATATGTGTTGTGCAAAATATCGAAATTTTCAAGTGGGCCCTATTTTGTTGTGAGTAGTTTACATTGTATTCAATACAATTTGAACTTTGTGAGGAGTAGTCTAATTTGTTAGTTCCATGGCACCTTTGCGCTAATACTTAAATATTACTTCTTGCAATGACTCTTCACTCCACTTTGCTGCAAAGAAAGAAAAATAGCGTTTAGTAAAAACCAAAAACAAATGACGACCATTGTGGCGCAGTGGGCGAGGGCCCGCCTGAAACACAGTAGGTTGCGGGTTCGATTCCCGCCACAAGGCAAATGTTTGTATGATCTGCAAATATTTGTCTCGGGCCTAGGTGGTTGCAAGTATTTACAAAAAAAAGTATCTTAAGTAGGTACAGTCAGCGTCATCAATCGGTATCCCCCTATTGATTTGAACAAGGACCCTTTTCATTTCAACCTTGGATTTCAGTTGGATTTGCTAGTATAGGAACTCGAGCGAAATTAGACATCCATAAGTAAGCAAGGATGAGAAAATGAAAAGTAAAAGTTTTTACAAAAAGTTGAGATCAACGGCTTGCAAACCGACCTCTTACTAGGGGGATACCAATTAATGACGCTTTCTGTACGTAGTAATATCAGACAGACGATAAACAAAACATGAAACAAAAAAATTAAAAACAAATAAAAATAAATGAAGTTCCCATAGCACAAGCTCTGCTTACCTTAGGGTTAGATGATGCTGTATGAAACCAGTATTATTCCATTTATTTAAACTAAATGTGTGAAGGGTTAAGTATACTATTTGAAGGCCGCAGGGGAAAAACTGTCACATTTTCATTTTTGAACTGGCAATGCCATTGTATAGTTTATGTGTTAGAGTAGGATTCAGCACTCAAGTCCTACGGCAAAAGCGGGAACTAATTGTTTTATTTACTTTATTATGCTCATTTAGTCACAGTCGTTCAGTTGTTCTGGTGTGTAGAGCTAACGAACGTACAAACTAGAACAATTATTATTGTTCAAGCTTTATTTGGACAATTAGTAAATTTTTACATAACCTAGTTCTGCGATAGCAGCGCTGCGTCTATCGGACTTCAGTGCTGAATCCGGCTCTAGAGCGAAACGCCAAAACACACTGCATTAGCATGCACATTCCCGTAGAAATCTTAATTCAAAAATGATACATGCAATAACAAGCAAGGTCCACGTCATACAATGTAAATGTAAAAAAATATATATCACGACTTTATTCCCAAGGTGTGGTATACATATTCTTTCAGATCTTCAGAACATACATTTTGTATGAAGCAGTTTATTTTAAACAGTGCCTGATCCGTGTCCCGTCCGGGCCCGTCTACTAACGTTTACATCACGGTTGGCCCGGACACAGCCCGGTCTAATATAAATCATCCCTAAGCCATAGATGGCTTATGTCCATGCATGGCGATCTGTGGTCTCTGCCTACCCCTATGATGGGAAACGGGCGTGAGTTTTATGTATGTATGTAAGCCATAGATTATTACGGCGAAACACGTGCGTGAACAAAGGCCCTTCCAGTTCCAATAAATTTTATTTAAGCACTAGCAGCGCCCTCGCGGCGTTGCCCCCGTAGTGATGGTTTATGGTGATGATGATGAAAAGTAGCCTATAGCCTTCCTCAAAAATATAGCTAACACGTGCAGAAATATTTTTTCAAATTCGACTGGTAGTTTCTGAGATTAGCGCGTTCAAACAAACAAACTCTTCCGCTTTATTATATTAGTAAGTAATAGATAGATGTACTAACATAACACGCAGAGTGTTGGTGAACCCGGAGCCCTGTTTCCAGCCGGTGACGACGACCACGTGGTCACCCGTCTTAAGGAAGTTGCGCGCGCGACCGAACTTCAGCCCGTTCTGTACGCGGTTGTCCACATCCTTCAACCAATCACTGGCGACAGACTCTGTGGGAGAAAAAGAAATCAAAATTAAAATATAATTAAAAATAAAGTTAAGCCTTTACATCTTTACCCCCCTCCCTCCCCCGCGCCATCTCAATGCCCCCTAATTTTCTCTGGGTCTTCTACTGCCTCTCTGAAAGTCTCAAACGCCCACAAGGGGGCGTTATCTCACGTTGAGAACCTATGGTCTAGCAGGAAGGGTTACCTTGGTATAGAATAGGCAGTACTCCTCTGTACAGATGCGCCTGTCTCGCCGTCTGCGGCTGCTGTGTGACGGCGATGATGGGACAGCACTACGTAGCAATATCTACATTATATCAGTATTTCTAGCAAGTATTTCTAGTATTTCGGCGCCACTGAAAACCAGCGTTCTAACAGCCTTGGCGCTGCTGGAGCAAATGCTGAGGGGTAGCCCTATTTTCTTGTCACTGTAACATTTTTGATTTATATGCCTGTACCGTACCTATAGTGACGAAAATAAAACTTATTTCTATTTCTATTTCTATTTCTAGGAAGGGTGGCATCGACACGATAAGAAGAAGCAGGAATGGTTACCTTGGTATAGAATAGGCAGTACTCCTCTGTACAGATGCGCCTGCCTCGCCGTCTGAGGCTGGCGTGTGACCGCTATGATGGGACAGCGGGGTCGGTACTTGCTGAGCAGATGGGCGGACTTGCCGCTAGTTGTGATCACCACTATGGCGGAGGCGAGGCATTTGGATGCCGCTTCCACCGCCGCTATGGCGACAGAGTGAGCGGGGTCCGTTACTCGCACCTGGGGAATTAAATAGGTAATCTGAGAAATAGTGTGATAGTAAATGTGATGAGAATAAGAAAAAAAAAGAGAGTGATGAGAAAAAGAAAGAAGTACAGGATGAACAGCCTCTTAGCTCAGTTGATAGTAGCTCTGCCTTCTGCGCTGTAGGTCGTGGGTTCGATTCCCACCCAGGACAAACATTTGTGTGATGAACATAGATGTTTTTTCTGTGTCTGGGTGTTATAAAATATAATAAGTATGTATTTACAAAAACATATTAAGCATTCTATCAGTTATCTGGATCCCATAGTACAAGCTTTGCTTAGTTTAAGCTAGATGGCGCTGTATGTAAAATGTCCACCAATATTTATTTATTTGATAATGAAATTGTCGAATGTGTTAGAAATCGTAGACGGGAAACCCTAGTCAAAAACACAAAACCACAAAAGAATTTAGCCAAAAGCCAGGTTATGAGAATTCTAAACCGATGAGCAATTATAGTAAGCAATTTTTATAGTATTCAATGTTATAATGTCATAATCTTCTCTTGATCATAATCAATTTATTAATAAAAACGGGATTGTTGAAATTACAATAGGTTGGTATCTAATGACTCCAACGGATAGTCTTCCTTGGCTGTCTCACAACATAATACAGTCAGCTCCATCCAAGATGGCGTTGGCAACGTCCAATTAAAGCTACAGAAATCCAACGTACCTCAGTCGCAAGATCATTGAACAGCTGCTTATGCCAGATAGCAGCCTCTGCCTCCTTACAGATATTAGCCATAGTCAGCACACACTCCAAAGGATAATCTCCCTTGGCTGTCTCCCCGGACAACATAACACAGTCAGCTCCATCCAAGATGGCGTTGGCGACGTCAGATGTTTCGGCGCGGGTTGGACGTGGCTTCTTCACCATGGATTCTAACATCTGGGTAGCGCAGATCACTGGCTTTCCGACCTGGAGTTCAGAAAAAAACGTTAGAGAGTTTTCTTAAGGTTGCGGTGAGTCGAGCTCGGAACTTCTCTTCCAACGTATCTATCTAAATTGTTCGTCCTTGTCACGCAAAAAACTCTATGTAGTATAGTATAGGTGTACTACTCAGTCTACTATGAGCAATCACAGCCCCGATTGGCAGTATTACCTCTACCTAATCTGTGATTGGCAGATATGAGTCTGACATGAGGCCCGCCCTTTTTAGCGCGATTCAGGACGCATTACGCGCAGCTACTGTTCAATAATTTCAAATACAAATGCATCAGGACGTTTGGCTTAGTGGTTGTGAGCTCCGCTTGCAGCGCGGTAAGTACTTGCGGAATGGAGATCGATTCCTGTTGATATTGAGTTTTTGCATCTTTGGAGAGGCCAAAAATGTTATATTGTCAGTCACTAATGAATAATGTTCATTTTATTTCATGGAATCGTTAGATAAATGATTGGTAAAATGCTTTTTTTGGAAATTTATCTACAATATCTAGGTAATTACCTACCCATATTACTCTCAAGATTTTTATGGAGGGATGAGATCGATATTATGACGCTAGACAGAATATGTGGGTTGTTACCTATATAAGTAGGTACACAATTACCTAAATTTTCAAAGGGAAGTAGGTACCTAAGTAGGTACTTAGGTACCTATGTTTTTTTCTGTCCAATGTCTATAGGTAAGTAGGTACTTACCTAACCTACCTAACTACTGAAGTCACAACGAATGTTTGTCCCTCTGAAATTAGGGGGCGTCCATTAATTAAAATTAAAGAATAAAAATTAAAGGTGATTTTTGCGATTTTTCAACCCCCGCACCCCCTCCCCCCTTGGTGAGATGTCCTGAGATTTGGCTCGATCCCCTCCCCCACCCCCTAATCTCACGTGAGAATAAAAAAAATAATCTTAAACAGGTACCTACCTAGATTTGCCGAGACCTCCCTTTCATTTTTAATCCCACATGGGATTAGGTGCGATTTGGCTCAACCCCCTCCCACCCCTAAAAGCCTGACGTAATTAATGGATGCCCCCATAAGTGCAACAAAGGATAACGCATATTTAGGTACTTATGACGTAGGGAATCAATTGGTGGTACCAATAGGCTGAGAAGGCTGGAGCCTAGGGCGGCAGATTTTAGGGGCGGCAAATAGGGAACATTTTTTTATTGTGTTACAGAAAAATAATATTTACCTATATTTATTGATAATGCTATGTTATTATGTACACACAAACAATTCAACATGTAAGTAATGTTTTAAAAATTGTTAGAGTGAGAGCTTTTCTTGCTTAAAACTTTTTTCCATAATTGGATTGGAAACGAGCGATAAAGGCGGTGCGTTTAGATGGGCCCACGAATTACAGTAGTATCCCGAAAATTTCCAACAGTTTACCTGTTGATCATGTTTGTTTCTGTAGCTGTAATCAGCACGTGTAAGGTCGTCATGTTCGAAAAATCCCTATGTGTACCGAAGAATTTTTATTTTCATTAATCATTAAATTTCACATCATCAATCATCAACCAATCAAACATCAATAGGTATCCGTACCCCTATTATAAATGTGAAAGTGTGTTTGTTTGTTTGTTTATTTGTAGTTGAATCACGTCAAAACGGAGCGACGGATTGACGTGATTTTTTGTGTGGAGATAGTTGGAGGGCTGGAGAGTAACATAGGCTACTTTTTATCCGGGTACAACTCGAGCGAAGCCGCGGGCAGCAGCTAGTTTATAATAAAACTGTAACAGGTCAAATTCTGTACATTGAAGATATTTTGAAATTTTTTTTGGAGGGCTCTCTATTGTCGATACTGAAGCCAAAACTGTAATTTTTTTCATTCATGTCTGTCTGTCCGTATCATGGCCGCGCATTACGTCGAAACTACTGGTTGGATTTAAATGAAACCTGGTATTATTTGAGTGCATACTACGAGGTCTAATATAAAATACTTTTAATCCTGAAATTCAGCACGGTTCCCTAGGGAGAGGGGATGAAAGTCAAAATAAGTATCTGGTTGTAATTCATGAGCGCGTAGTCCGATTTCATTGATTCTTTTTAGGGTTCCGTACCTTAAAAGGTAAAAAAAGGAACCCTTATAAGATCACTTTCTTGTCCGTCTGTCTGTCTGTCTGTCTATCCATCTGTCTGTCCGTCTGTCACCATCGATTATCTCAGGAACGGGTGGAGCTAGCAAGTTGAAATTCATACCATATACTGAAGTCTATAGTCCCTATTGTGAGTATAAAAATCAAGGTCCTGAGTCAACACTATAAAAAGATATAGGCAAATTTAGGTTTTCGTGAAAACTTGTAAGTACCAAAACTTACCTTACTTAATTATCAACTTTTTTTATTTTTCGGAATTTTTCCTTTACTTTTGATGAAAAATCAGATGTTTCATAGATGCTTCATCTATGAAACATCTGATGAAACATCAAATGCTTTATAAATGCTTCATATATGAAGCATCGATGAAGCATCTATGAAACATCTATGAAGCATTTCACAAAACATCTTTTTTGACAGATCTATGTGCGAGGTTAAATTTATTTTTAGAAAGTAAATAGGTTGAATGGAAAACGGATGGCTGAATGCAAAACCCATGCGAAGCCAAATTTAAGAAAAAAAAAACCTCAGACCTGCTCCCGCGACAATTTACCTTTTTTATTTATTCGTGTGCCTCAAAAATATTTCCATATGTCCATCAGGGTGGCGCAGTGCAATCATTTCTATAAAAAAACTAAGTAGGTACCTACCTATTTAATTTATAAAAATAAATTTAACCTCGCACATAGATCTGTCAAAAAAGATGTTTTGTGAAATGCTTCATAGATGCTTCATATATGAAGCATTTATGAAACATCTATGAAACATTTATGAAACATATTAAGCATTTATGAAGCATTTGATGAAAAGTCAGATGTTTCATAGATGAAGCATCTATGAAACATCTGATTTTTCATCAAAAGTGGCCACTTTAGACCCCCTGTATTTGGTAGGATCAGAAGAATCTCATCTATTTTGAACTGTTAAAACCTAGTGAAACGATCACGGGAGGCCGAAAACAGCCACAATATGCGACATGTTATGAATCCATTATTATTCATCATGACAACAATGTTCTGTGGTGCTGAGGGCGAAGGACCGCCTGAAACACAGAAGGTTGCAAATTTAATTCCCTTTGCCTGCCTGTGAGACAAATGTATGTGTGATCTACGAATCTCTGCCTCAAAATGATTCTCTCAAGAAGGCAAAAAGTCGTAGATTCTGACGAAAACTTTGAATAAAATACCTACGTTGTAGCACAGAATTATGCGACAAAGTTCAATTCAGCTCGCGTAAGCGTTCTTTGCCTAGTGCAATATGCACTGACACGTGCCTACACAAATTCTCTCTTTCTAACGCATAACTCTGTCACTGTCTGGCGCGGAGTGACGCGGAAGGGTTGTCGAGTTGTCACGCGATAGGTATTAGAGCCGAGTGGCAAGTGGGAACCCTGCCAAGGCCCGCCCGGGCGGGCCCACCAATGTACTTGTAGCTTCGTACCTAAAGTGCGGAGTGCGCGTAATTAGTAATTAGGTAAATAAATCTGTTTATATTCTTATGTTTTGCTTTTTAGTGCAAGTATGTTTTAAAGTCGGTTAAGTATTTTCATTTTAGTGTTTATTTTTTATTAAGAATGATGTCATCTTACCTACTTATTGTGTTTCGCTCATCAAGCCCTTTCATTTGATATCCATGTCACTACTACTATACTACTAAAAACTAAGATACTGAAAACCAGCGCTCTAACAGCCATGGCGCTGCTGGAGCAAATGCTGAGGGGTAACCTTATTTTCTTGTCACTGTAATGTAGCATTTCTGATTTGTGTTGTATGTATCGTAGTGGCGAAAATAAAACTTATTTCTATTTTACTAAAAAGTTCCATGGAACAGGTCCTGACTCCATCATCAGATCAGATCGCTGTCACCATATTATTATATTACATTGTGTCGGAACTTCACAGATATGCTGTGTTTTTACTCAATCGGCCAATTTATTGAGGAGTTCTATTGAGCAGCTCTTGACTCCATCATCAAATCAGCTCGTTGTCACCATATTATTAAATTGTAATTGAAACTTGATAGATATACCGAGTTTCGACTCAATCGGCCTATTCACTGAGGAGTTCTGTTGAACAGCTCTTGACTCCATCATCAGATAAGCTTGATTGATACCATAATATTTCATTGTCACCGAGAATATATAAGTGTGCAAAATTTCAGCCCGATAGTTCTACAAAGACAATAAATAACCATAAAATTTGAGAGTTCCCCTCGATTTCCATGGGATCCCCTCATCAGATCCTCCACTTCTGGAGTATATCCTTTGTAACCAAAAAAAAAATAATTGTTAAAATCGGTCCACAATTGACGGAGAAATGGCGTAACACACACACAAAAAACTAAAAAAATATATACCTAAAATAAAAAAAAACACACAGTCGACTTGAGAGCCTCCTCCTTTTTGAAGTCGGTTAAAAATAATATTACACAAATCATAAAAGTTACAATTTCATTAACAAAAAAAAAGGAATTAATATGATTGTGATGTGGTATCGAGTGTAGGGGCGGCAAAAGTTGAATAGCCTACTGGCGGCAAATTTGGAAATCCGCCACTGTTATAGGCAGTAGAGTAGGTAGGTATCTATGTAAGCGAGATAAAACATAATACCTACCTAACAGCCAACATCAGAGAGACAAATGTAAAATATACTAGGTTCCGCCCGCGGCTTCGCTCGCGTGATACCTACCCGGATAAAAAGTAGCCTATGTTTTATTCCAGGTCATAAATTATGGTAAGTATAGGTACCTACCTACTTAAGTACCTACCTATATGTATTCCAAGTTTCATTAAAATCCGTTCAGTAGCACTGGCGGTCGCAGACTTTGATCTTGGGGGGGGGGGTCACTAGTTTTTGTAGTGCGTACCTACCTCTCTTTTTGCTGGATGTTACAGGTTTCTCAAGAATTTTGAGGGGGGGGGGGGGTCATGACCCCCATGACCCCCCCCCCCCTCGGACCGCGCGTGCATCAGTAGTTTTTGCTTGAAGGAGTAACAAACATACAAACATCCCTAGATAGCGGTACATCTATACATCCATACATCCTCACAAACTTTCACACTGTAAAATTATTAGTAGGATGGAAAAGCCCCTCTTGGCAGATTCAAATGGCCCGCCGTCATTTTGTGACGTCATTACAAAACTACTACTGTTCTATTTATAGACTTTGAAGTTTAAAAACATAACTTCAACTTCTTTCATAACTTCAACTTCATAACTTTAGTATGAAAATTACTTTCTTTTTAACCGACTTCAAAAACAGGAGGAGATACTCAATTCATAGGAATATTTTTTTATGTAGGTAGGTATGTTTTTGGATTTTTTTGATTTGGAAAATTCTTTTTTGTTTGAAAGGGTCCCAGGTGGTGCCATGGTCATCAGATCAGGTCAGGATCTGATGATGGCGTCAGGAGCTGTTCAACAGAACACATCAGTACCTACCTAAATCTAAATAGGCCGATTGAGCTGAAACTCGTCATCATCATCACCAGCACCATTTTTTGAACAGCTTCTGATTCCATCATCAGGTCAGCTCGCAGTCACCATAGGTACGCATAGGTATTACATATTACATGACATTGTAGTCGGAACGAAACGGAACAAGACAGCTTACATTATGCCGAGTTTAAACTCAATCAGCCTATTTACTGAGGAGTTCTGTTGAACAGTTCCTGACTCCATTATCAGATCCTGACCTGATCTGATGACCATAGCTCCACCTGGTACCCTTTCAAACAAAAAAATAATTTTCCAAATCGGTCCAGGCTCACCTATTCAAGTAGATACTCGAGAAACATACCTACCTACATAAAAAAATATTCCTATGACTTGAGAATCTCCTCCTTTTTTTGAAGTCGGTTAAAAAGAAAGTAATTTTCATAAAAGGGTCTACAAAACCTACCTACCTACATACCATTTAAAATGGAAATAATTGTTCAAAGTAAAAATCAATTCTAATCTACGCTAGGTACACCTATCTAGTTAGTGTGTATACTACCTACACCTATACCTACATACCTACACATCGAGCGAGCTAAAAATGCTAAAAATTATAAAAAGCGGTGGTCGTTGCAAACCATTTTTGCGTTAGTGTGAGTGTCGAAACTCCGCCTCCGGGACTATACACACACATTGAAGACATCCGAGCAACGCGTACGGCAATACTCGAGTTCAGAATTTACAAGAATTTACGATGTATTCCGTAATACCAAAAATGATGAATGAAAAGTTAATGATTTCGCAATTTTTTTTGTATGGCCTGTAACTAGACACTCTAAGCTGTGTTCCTATTAAAAGGATATTACAATCATTGTTGTTTATCATACAGAACAAATGCAACGAAAACACGATATTTTTGCTGTAAAAATGTTAGAAATACAATTTGGTTACATTTTGTTTCAGGTAAGTTTTTTAGATCAAAAGTTTAACAGGAACCTAGATTAATACTTCCTTAATCTAAATAAGTGCATAAAGTGGTGAAAATACGCTCAAATTTTAAATGATTTCGGTAGTACGTTTGTATGGAGAATTCGTTCGTCGCTGCCCTCTTAAGCGCGTTTTTGAGCTGTGCGTTCGCATCGCGTTTGTATCGATACAAACGCGAACAGGGAGTGGGGTAGTGCGTTCGCATCGCGTTTGTATCGATGCAAACGCGCTGCAAAAAACGCAGTGCGACCACACCATTATGAGAGTTAATTAAATTGATAATACTGCTCATTATAGTAGGTACCATAGGTACCTATGGATGATTATACTTATTGACTTTGATCTAGTGGGTACTTTTCCCAAGATATTTTGTATTTATTCTATTTCAAACGGAACAGTATCAGGACTGTATTGCTCAAGCGTGGTAGACATTCTCCGATGTCCAATCGACAAGGATCTTGAATGCTTAAAAATCTGGAAGGAGGTAAGTATATTTGAAGCACGTCCAAAAGATTCCAATTTAAATGACAAAATTGCTTGTACAAACGTCACCTTAAGCGTGTAGTATTGTAATTTTTTGTATGAACTCACCCTGTTGCAACGTGCGATCATGGTCTTCTGAGCGAGGAACACCTTCTCTGGTGGGATTTCAATACCAAGGTCACCGCGCGCTACCATGATACCGTCCGATGCCTGGAAAATAAATATAATGAATAGGTACTTTAAACGTTTTTTATTCATATCTTTAAAAAAAAGAGCCGTGTCGGCCGAGGGGTATAGTACCTTGACGGGTTCGATTCGTCTTTGGTTCATCAATGGATTTTTCGTTTTCAAAAAAAAAAATAATTTTCTAAATCAGTCCAGGCGTCTTCGAGTAATCGGTGAACATACATAAAAAAGCACAAAAAGAAAGGATCCGAACAATTGAGAACCTCCTCCTTTTTTGAAGTCTGTTAAAAAGTAGCACTATCACTGCTTGTTCATGCAATACCAGATTTGTCTAGTTAAATCTGCACTCAATTGAGCTGAATAGGCAATTGCAACGTAGGCGACATAGTGCTTGCAAAATGATCAACTTCCCTCTATTAAACTATTGATCGGGATTGAGTACTGACCATGACCATTGTATTTTGCAGTTTTTACAACACGGTTTTACACGATCGACATGTTATTATGAAGCCAATGAGTAATATCTATGTGGCTTCGATTCCTAAAAAGAAACATTTTGGTGAAAACCACAGATGTTTTAAATATGTAAATGGAAAAAAATTTAGTAATTTATTCAGTTTTATTCAGTTGTTTGGTTCTTATAGTACAAGCGGAACCCACATTCGCCGGGTCGAAATTCTTGATAAGATCATTTTTTTTCATCGCTTGTATCGATGCGGGTTCGAATCTCGTTAGAAACAAAAAAAAAATCATTTTCAACCTAAGTGCGGATTAACACTATAAAATTTAAAAACATTTAATTTCCACCCGACAGATGTTTTCCTGTTTCGAGTTCATACAAAAAAACTTTCTCTCCAATTGGCTAAGGCCCGCTTGCGCGTAGAGTGCGCCGCAAACTTAATGGCGGCTGAAGTGCGCGGCATATTCGACTTTGCGCAGGTACAGTCAACGCAATTGCGGGGAGGTGAAGGTGGTGAGGGGTGGGGCTAGGCGGGCTATGTAGATAAAGTTTACTTTATTCTATTGCGTTGACTGTACCTGCGCAAAGTCAAATCTGCCGCGCACTTCAGCCGCCATTAAGTTTGCGGCGCACTCTACCTAAGTATTTGGTGGAAGCATTCAAAATGTCTGTGCACCTACCACAGACGTAATATACCCGATCAAAGATGAACGAATGAACAAACATGAAACTTGTGTGTCTCTCTTTTTTACACTACGGTATTAGACTTCCTTGTTTGTTCTTTTTCGACCTTTGTTAGTCACTAACCCGGGATTAACTCACTCACCCGATTATTAAAATTATATTGTAAAAATTTCAATTCCGACGGGATTCGAACCCGCAATGATACAAGCGATTCTCCTTAAGCCGGAGTGCCTTTACCAACTCGACGAATAAGGAACACATTGCACTTGTAAATCTTTTTGCGTGAAAATGCCGAGAAAACGGCTTTTCCCAGATATGGATTTTTCGCCCCCGCAAACACCCGTACTGCAAATTTCATCGAAATCGTTAGAGCCGTTTTCGAGAACGTCATTACAAACAAACTTCAAACATCAAACAAATATTGCTCGTTTAATAGAATAGGATATTGCTTACCGCAATAATCTCGTCCAGATTGACCATGCCCTGGTGGTTCTCGATCTTGGATATGATCTTGATGTTCTTCCCCTTCTCTCCGAGGATGCCGCGGATCTCCTGAAGCGCGGCGCCGTTGCGGATGAACGAAGCGAAGATCATATCCACCTTGAAACCAAACAAAACTTTTGAAACTATCATGGTTACAGGGCCTTACTTATGAAAGATGTGAAACACTGGTTAAACAACGTCCTGTCTTTATTTGTGGATAGTGACAAACAGAGACAGGACATTGTTCAACCAGTGTTCAACTTTAAACATCTTTCATAAGTAAGGGGGAAACATTATAAACACAGTGTTTTGCGTAGTAAAAGACTGAGAATGAGGGCAGACCGTTTCGTTTGCCAGTGACTACCCGCAAACTCGCTAAATAGGTACTTTAGTTTACCGTGATCATGACGCATGCAACTTATAACCCGTATAAAGTGTTAATACCTAATGGAAACCAAATAGTTCGCTCAAATTAGGTAAGTTCGTATGAGCAATGGCCAACTCTGCTGATGAAGTTTTTAGACCATCTAAAGGCCTCCGTCATGGCTTAACGACGAAACTGACTGACAATTTAAGGTGGCCGCACACCTATCCGCGTCGAACGAATCCAATTTTAGAATTCTTTATATGAAATCGTATGAAACCTCGCATAGGTACCTGCCCGCGGTCGAATCATCCGATTCGACCAAATTTGGCAGTACCTACTTTGAAAATTCGGCTCGGATAGGTGTGCGCTCAGCCTTAACATGCCCTCCGAGACAAATATTTGCAGATCATATGAATATCGTACATATAATAAATATACGTCGTACAAAGGTCGTGGACGCAGGTATGCGGATCGCGAGACTAAAGTGGAGATGGGCGGGACACTTGGCCAGAAGGGACGATGGAAGATGGACAAAGGCGATAACTGAATGGTGGCCCCGGGATGCTCAACGGCCAAGAGGCAGACCACCCGCCCGATGGTCGAATGATTTTGTAAACGTGGTCAGGAATCAGTGGCTGAGACTCGCGAGGGATCGGAGAGAATGGCGTAATAAAGAGGAGGCCTATACCCAACAGTGGGTGGAAATGGGCTGAGATGATGATGATGATATGAATATAGATGTTTGTTCTGTGTCTGATTCAGTATGTTATGTATGTATATACAAAAATATGTAAGTAATCTATATAACATTTGGTTCCCATAGTAAAAACTTTGTTTGAGGCTAGATGGCGCTGTGTGAAATGTCCACGAATATTTATTTGTGTAGGTATTTACTTACAATAAAACAATACGATAGACTTATCAATATCACTTTATAGACGAATGTGATGCACGTTTTTTTACAGACCCGATAAGAAATTCGCCTATCTTGAATGACATAACATACTATCTATGACTTCAGGGGGTTTAGTATTATCTCGGGTTCTTTCCTATACATTTTTAGACGTTTGTTTTGTCACTATGCTAAAAGGCGCGTCACGTAAAAATAACGCTGGAAGACAATGGAGGGGGTATGTTTGCGCATGGGTACACTTGCACACAAAAGTACTAGGCCTATTGGTTTTTTATATGGAAACCATTTCGTAATTAAAAACTTGTGCGCGATGGTATTAATTTGCCTAATTTTTTATTTTAAATTGCTTACTGCCAGCGTTCTTTTTACAATGACGCGAACTATACTAATGTTGACTTTCGCTACTAAGAACGTGGGTTCGGAACTCTAGCTGGCGTACATTAATGTTTTAGAAATTCAAATATGCGCTTTTATGCAAACTTAACAGTGAAGGAATACATCGTCATGAAACTTCGTTTTTCGAATAGTAGTGGACGCACACCTAATCCGCGCTGAACGCGCCGAATTTCGAAGTACTGTCAGATTCGGTCGAATCTGACAGTACTTCGAAGTTTGATACGATTTCATGTACCTACCTAAGTAAAGAATTCTAAAATTCGATTCGTTCGGATCTGTGTGTCCACCTTTACTTCGAAATAAATTAAATTTATGCGTGCTTCTTTACTGAAGCTTAAAAATTACGTACCCTGTCCTATTTCAATCATCAATCGTTTTATGACGAAAAATATTCAATCCATGGATTTCATTAATTTTATCGTTACCTCGCGTCATAGATTAGCCGATCTAATGAGATTGCTTATCGTTCATCGGAGAATTTTCCTACTCAAAGCCGTGCTGGGGTAATATAAAAATGCCTATTACTCACAAAATTAAATGTATGCAAGTAGGCAGTAGGCAGTGACCCCAGCTTTCAACGTTACCCCACCCCACTTGAGACCCAGCTGAAACGGGCCAATTTTCGTGATTTATCTGGGTTGGTGAAATGTGCTGAATTTCTATTGTGATTCCGCTATCAATATAACCTATTATAACCCAGCAGTTTTCACCAATATTAGCTGAACCACAAAAATGCCCGATATTTCAATTGTCAACTTGTAGAGAAAAGGTAGGTACATCTTGTGTCTTGTTTGAGTTGAGGGCTCAACTCAATACAATCTTCATAACATTGCTCCCGCTTTCTTTATGGAACTTTTGACCTTCCTCCAAGTGTCACTAATTTGATCCAAATATTCATCACAATTGGTTTCCCCTGCTATAGAAAACATCTGATTGATAGATCTTCCTCAAACTTTTCAATAACTTGATCCGAGTATATTTACCTAGTCGCCGGCGCCGGCGCCGGTTTCATTAAACTAATCTATTGAAAAATTGACTTCTTATGATTAGCGCACACCTATCCGCGCTGAATTCTTGAAGACCTGCCAGATTCGGTCGAATCGGACGATTTGTTTCATACTATTTCATATAAATTCTAAAATTCGTATTCGTTCGGATAGGTGTGCGGCCACCTTAAATAGGTAATTTAGTACTCACGCCTTGTTCAACTCCAAACAGCAAGTCAGACTTGTCTTTCTCTGAGACGGCGGGCAAGTCGACGGGAAGACCGGGCAAGTTTACTCCCTTTCTGGATCCGAGCATACCTGCGAATAAACCACATTAGTTTCTCAAACAGAATACAAAAAAACATTTACTTTTAGTCCCGCTGAACAAGCCCTGCTAATTGAATAGCATAGCTTACCTCCATTCTCAATAATACAGTCCAGAGTGCCGTCTGCGGAAGTCTGGCAGATGACGGAAATGAGTCCATCATCGATGAAGATCCTGTTCCCTGGCTTCACAACGTTGGTGATGTTCTTGTAGTCCAGCCATACAATGGAGGCGGTACCCTTCTCCATGTAAGCTGGGTCAGTGGTCAGCTTGATGGTGGCACCTTTCTTCAGTTCCACTTCAGCAGAACCACCCTGGAAAGATTATTTTATACTAGGGTGTCAAGACAGATGGTAGTACAGTACCATAGAATAGGTACAGAATCCGCACTCCGCACTTTAGGTACCTACAAAGCTACAAGTACATTGGCGGGCCCGCCCGGCCGGGCCTCGGCAGGTTTGCCGACTTGCCGCTCGGCTTGCACGCTAGCCACGTCGCGCGTAATACCTATCACGCGACAACTCGACAACCCTTCGTCACTCCGCGCCAGACAGTGACAGAGTTATGCGATAGAAAGATAGGATTTGTGTAGGTGAATATTGAATCAGGTAATGAGCGCTTACGCGAGTTGAATGGCACTTTGTTGCGTTGCAGCAAGAGTCGCTATTTAAATAAAAGTTTTCGCGAAGTCAGGCTTCTGCACCTATTTATTATTTGGTTACTCTCATCATCTCAACGAGACCGAACCGAACGCGACACAAGATTCCAATTTGATGTTTGAGACAAGTTAAGCAATCAGCCAATCAGCTCGCTGATCTGATATGGTAACAGTTGGTTGTAAGTGTAACGGCTTGATCAAGGAACATCAATGGGTTTTTAGTCGCTATGAGAGCTCGACGATGCATGAAGCATTTTCCCACCAAAAATGCTGTCGCTAGCAATACCAAAGGAACTAAGTATATATGTTCTTGTTCTACATTTGTCAAACATATCGTCAATCTACCAAGATAAGTCACCGTATTACAATACCGTAAGAGGAAACGTATCTTGGCTATATAGTTCCTCATAGCAACAACTTACTACACAACATCTATGACATCATATGAATAAGCAATGCGACAGTTGGCAACGACCTTTATCTATTGCACTAGCTAATCTATAGGTACCAATATTTACAGCGGAAGAGTTCGTTTGTTTGTTTGAACGCGCTTATCTTAGAAATTACTAGTCGGATTTGAAAAATTATTTCTGTATTTGATAGCTAAACTTTTGAGGAAGGTTATAGGCTACTTTTCATCATCATCATCATCACCACATACCATCACTACGCGGGTAACGCCGCCAGTTTGTTATATCAGTATACTAGCTGCTGCCCGCGGCTTCGCTCGCGTGGTACCCGGATAAAAAGTAGCCTATGTTACTCTCCAGCCCTCCAACTATCTCCACACAAAAAATCACGTCAATCCGTCGCTCTGTTTTGACGTGAAAGCAGGACAAATAAACACACTTTCACATTTATAATATGGGTACGGATTCTACAAGTACGAGTGTGAAGAGCATAGCAAATATTGGGTAAATCACTTACGCCCTCCAAGAGTCCAGTTCTTATCTCAGGCCCCTTAGTATCCAGAGCAATGGCTAGAGAGAAGGGGAAGCCGATCTTGGCGCTGTAGTTCTTTTCGGCGATGCGGCAGTTGGCGATGGTCTCGGCATGGTACTCGTGGGATCCGTGGGAGAAGTTCATGCGCGCCACGTTCATACCAGTCTCCATCATCTTCTCTAGGATCCCCACATCGCGGGAGACGGGGCCTGGGGAGGAAGAAGGGGCTGGTTGATGGTATCTATACTAATCTATACTTCTATACTAATATTATAAAGTTTGTTTAAATGTAGGAGGTAATCTCCGAAAATACTCATCCGATTTCAAAAATTCTTTCACCAGTATTTAGAATGAACTTTCAGGCAGTTTAGGTAGGCCGCGCGCCTCTTTGGGCAGGTGTATGGCAGTAGGTTCCCACTTGGTCGTCTCGCACGCTAGCTGTGTGGCGAATATCGCATTAGGCACAAAGCGCTTGTGCGAGCTGAATATCACTTTGTTGCATCGCAGCAAAAGTCGCTATATTTTTTTCGCAAAGTGAGCCTATTATACTAAACTTACCAATGGTACAGATGATGCCGGAGAGACGTACGTAAGAAGCCTTCGAGTCGATGTCCAGAGTGCACATGTGCTGAAGGTAGGAGCCAACGTGAGCCGCCGCCAGCTGCCCCGCGGGCTTGTCTGCTGAGCCAGCCTGTTCGGAAGGTTACATTTACTCAAATGGAACTAAGTTATGAATGTTATACTTCTGCAAAATGTGGGAATGTGTGACTACGCCCTTAGACATCTTCATAGGATCTAAAAATGCCTAAAGATCTGATGATGTCTACCGCACATTGGGAATCATCATCATCATCATTGGCCTTTAAAACATCTCTTGCAGATGATTTAGGTGGCGTCAGTCAAGTTACAGAACAGTTTGATATCGAACATTTTCGTTCGTGGCTAAGGAGGCCTATGCGGGAGTGGCAGCCTAGACCACATCTTCTACATTAAAAGACCCTGGAGATGTTACAGGGTTTGCGGCGCGTTGATGACGTTTAGTTCACCTCTGCGCTAAATGGTCGAGCCAGGCGTTATCATGAGCAGCTACACCATCAGCCACGGTTTTCCTCCAAGCGTCAGCCTCGCTTTCCCACATTGGGAATAGGTACTGTCGCACTTACATTTCATTTTTACCCGGCTGACTGTCAAGTCACAGGGTTATGTAGATCGCGCGTTTCTATGTATGTGGGTATGTATTATTTACAAATGGAACAAGTCAATGTATCAGTTCTAATTCTAAGTCAACTATTACTAACTAAAGGTACAATCTAAGACCACTTAGCTTAGGTGGCAATGTAAACAGAAACCCAATTAATACAGATAGTAAATTCTGAAACTCGATATAATTATTATCTACCTAGTAAAGCTGCTTAAAGATGTATCAAAAGATTATCATCGAAATTCTGTGAATTTAGTGTTGTGTGACTAAGACAGAGTCACACCACAACCATCTTCTAATGTATTATGTTACCTATGCTACACATAAATGTAACCTAAGAAAGCAGCTAAGCGTATGCCGATCTTACCTAGATAATAATTGAGTAGGTACACATATACACATTGCCTTAGAATAAATACTAACAGTTGCAACAAGTCGACACATAGTAAACACATTATTTCTCAAATGGTTGAACATAGTTTTCGCATTTCAATAACTTTTAAAACAGTTTTTTCACCGTTAAAGTAAAACTGACTGAAACTAATCTTATGTGACTAATTCACCTTGGAGGTAGTTGTTTGCTCTCGTATTAGGCGAAACGTGTTAGTCACGAGTTGACACACTTCATTTAGATAAAATTGGTCTTCGAAATCGTTATTAATCTTTGTTTTTGTTAAAAGTCGCTGTCTTTCTTTCTCACTAGAAAACTATAATTCACCATCGCACTCCAGCCCTCTTTAAAAGCTAGATACCAAATACCAATATAAAAAGCGGAAGAGTTTCTTTGTTTCTTTGAACGTGCTAATGCTAATCTCTGAAACTACCAGTGGGATTTATCGAGTGGAACTAGTTGTAACAAAACTCAAAATAATGGAAATAATGGAAATAATGAAAATAATGGATCTAAATCCATTATTTCAGATTCTTTAAAATAGAACTATTAAAAAAAACATCAGTTGTTCCATCATGATGGCAATGAAGCAATACTACCGCAGTTTAAAGGTAAGTCTAGTTTCAGTTCGTAAGCTTGACATTGATAACCACTCAAGTGGTAAATTACAGGTAGGGTCAGCAGCAGTAGGAAATTGTAATTAAGAAATGAATTGAGTTTTATTTCATTTTTCAAACTAATCTACCAAGTGATTTAAGTAAAAATCTAATTTTGACTTTGAATGGCTATGCTCATTATTGCAAGCCCCAGAAAAAAGTCTCTTTTTTTTCCAATATAGAGTTACTAAAGTGCTTTAATTTTTCAAGTGACAGGTTGGTAGGTAGGCAAGTTTGTAATTTTTTTCTCATTTTCACTCAGTAAAATGAAATACCTAGATTAAAAACTTGTACACTCAAACATATACCTACCTACACTCATTTGGACTTCGGAGCAGACCACATAAACTGGAGGCATTGAACACTTTAAGATGAACAAATTGAGGTGTGGTGTCAGTGAGTTCATTCATAAGGGTCAGAATGCCCAAAATTGAGACATTTCAAGCCCGTAATACTCTTACCCCGCATCCACACGTTGGGGCCAACGTTGGTCCCAATGCCTCTCACCAACGTGTGGTGCTGACAAAATAGCTTGGCGCCAACGTTGGGGCCAACGTTGGGGCTTGGCCGTGCCGTGTCGGTTTTATCAAAGGAAGTTGGCGCGCCAACGTTGGGGCTCCGTCCACACGTTGGCGCTATGCTCAGTCCCGTTTCGACGCGCATCGTGAGCGCACGTGTCGACTGACGAGCGAGAATGTCATCGTATTCCTTATTTATTGTGTTTGTAGGACTATCGGGCTGAAATTTTGCACACTTATAGATTCTCGGTGACAATGAAATATTATGGTATCAACAAGCTGATCTGATGATGGAGTCAAGAGCTGTTCAACAGAACTCCTCAGTAAATAAGCCGATTGAGTTGAAACTCGGCATATTTGTCAAGTTCTGACTACAATGTAATAATATGGTGACAGCGAGCTGATCTGATGATGGAGTCTACTATTTTTTTTTATGTTACGGGAACCGTGCAATTTTTTGGGATAAAAAGTAGCCTATGTCCTATTTCCGGTTATTATCTATCTATATTTTAAATATCACCCATATCGGTTAAGTGGTTGTCGTGTTAGAGAGGAACAAACATACATCCAAACATCCAAACTTTCGCTTTTATAATATAGTGTGTTGTGTGAAGTGTGATAGTGACATTATGTGATGTGATTGTGATAAAATTGGTATTCAGTAATGTAAAATCACTTAGAGAAATTTCAATTTCTGTATCGGACGCGCAGACATC
Organism: Camptogramma bilineatum; assembly: GCA_958496255.1. NCBI lineage: Eukaryota > Metazoa > Arthropoda > Insecta > Lepidoptera > Geometridae > Camptogramma > Camptogramma bilineatum. Next base: position 13,581,356 of record OY292458.1, on the reverse strand, counting down.
GGACGTCTGCACGTTGGCTCTGACGGAACAAGACTGGTGTATCGCCAACGTGTGGATGGTTCACGAAATCTTGGCCCCAACGTTGGGACCAACGTTGGTCCCAACGTATGGAGCCGGCGTTATCCTACGGAATGGTTTATTGCATTCTAAATGGATTATAGGTACTTAATAATACCTATAAATAAACTAAAATTAACTGAGCCCAAAAGAAGAATCAATTAAAAATCCTTGCTACTATTTATTGCCAAACATAGCTCTGAATATTGAGACATCCTTGATTTCTCCCACACCTTAAGAGGGCAGCGACGAACGAATTCTCCATACAAACGTACTACCGAAATCATTTAAAATTTGAGCGTATTTTCACCACTTTATGCACTTATTTAGATTAAGGAAGTATTAATCTAGGTTCCTGTTAAACTTTTGATCTAAAAAACTTACCTGAAACAAAATGTAACCAAATTGTATTTCTAACATTTTTACAGCAAAAATATCGTGTTTTCGTTGCATTTGTTCTGTATGATAAACAACAATGATTGTAATATCCTTTTAATAGGAACACAGCTTAGAGTGTCTAGTTACAGGCCATACAAAAAAAATTGCGAAATCATTAACTTTTCATTCATCATTTTTGGTATTACGGAATACATCGTAAATTCTTGTAAATTCTGAACTCGAGTATTGCCGTACGCGTTGCTCGGATGTCTTCAATGTGTGTGTATAGTCCCGGAGGCGGAGTTTCGACACTCACACTAACGCAAAATTGGTTTGCAACGACCACCGCTTTTTATAATTTTTAGCATTTTTAGCTCGCTCGATGTATAGGTATGTAGGTATAGGTGTAGGTAGTATACACACTAACTAGATAGGTGTACCTAGCGTAGATTAGAATTGATTTTTACTTTGAACCATTATTTCAATTTTAAATGGTATGTAGGTAGGTAGGTTTTGTAGACCCTTTTATGAAAATTACTTTCTTTTTAACCGACTTCAAAAAAAGGAGGAGATTTTCAAGTCATAGGAATATTTTTTTATGTAGGTAGGTATGTTTCTCGAGTATCTACTTGAATAGGTGAGCCTGGACCGATTTGGAAAATTATTTTTTTGTTTGAAAGGGTACCAGGTGGAGCTATGGTCATCAGATCAGGTCAGGATCTGATAATGGAGTCAGGAACTGTTCAACAGAACTCCTCAGTAAATAGGCTGATTGAGTTTAAACTCGGCATAATGTAAGCTGTCTTGTTCCGTTTCGTTCCGACTACAATGTCATGTAATATGTAATACCTATGCGTACCTATGGTGACTGCGAGCTGACCTGATGATGGAATCAGAAGCTGTTCAAAAAATGGTGCTGGTGATGATGATGACGAGTTTCAGCTCCATCGGCCTATTTAGATTTAGGTAGGTACTGATGTGTTCTGTTGAACAGCTCCTGACGCCATCATCAAAAACATACCTACCTAAGTACATAAAAAAATATTCCTATGAATTGAGAATCTCCTCCTGTTTTTGAAGTCGGTTAAAAAGAAAGTAATTTGCATACTAAAGTTATGAAGTTGAAGTTATGAAAGAAGTTGAAGTTATGTTTTTAAACTTTAAAATCTATAAATAGAACAGTAGTAGTTTTGTAATGACGTCACAAAATGACGGCGGGCCATTTGAATTTGCCAAGAGGGGCTTTTCCATCCTACTAATAATTTTACAGTGTGAAAGTTTGTGAGGATGTATGGATGTATAGATGTACCGCTATCTAGGGATGTTTGTATGTTTGTTACTCTTTCAAGCAAAAACTACTGATACACGCGCGGTTCGAGGGGGGGGGTCATGGGGGTCATGACCCCCCCCCCCCCTCAAAATCCTTGAGAAACCTGTAACATCCAGCAAAAAGAGAGGTAGGTACGCACTACCAAAACTAGTGACCCCCCCCCCCCAAGATCAAAGTCTGCGACCGCCAGTGCTACTGAACGGATTTTAATGAAACTTGGAATACATATAGGTAGGTACCTATACTTACCATAATTTATGACCTGGAATAAAACATAGGCTACTTTTTATCCGGGTAGGTATCACCCGAGCGAAGCCGCGGGCGGAACCTAGTATATTTTACATTTGTCTCTCTGATGTTGGCTGTTAGGTAGGTATTATGTTTTATCTCGCTTACATAGATACCTACCTACTCTACTGCCTATAACAGTGGCGGATTTCCAAATTTGCCGCCAGTAGGCTATTCAACTTTTGCCGCCCCTACACTTGATACCACATCACAATCATATTAATTACATTTTTTTTGTTAATGAAATTGTAACTTTTATGATTTGTGTAATATTATTTTTAACCGACTTCAAAAAGGAGGAGGCTCTCAAGTCGACTGTGTGTTTTTTTTTATTTTAGGTATATATTTTTCTTAGTTTTTTGTGTGTGTGTTACGCCATTTCTCCGTCAATTGTGGACCGATTTTGACAATTATTTTTTTTTTGGTTACAAAGGATATACTCCAGAAGTGGAGGATCTGATGAGGGGATCCCATGGAAATCGAGGGGAACTCTCAAACTTTATGGTTATTTATTGTGTTTGTAGAACTATCGGGCTGAAATTTTGCACACTTATAATATTCTCGGTGACAATGAAATATTATGGTATCAATCAAGCTTATCTGATGATGGAGTCAAGAGCTGTTCAACAGAACTCCTCAGTGAATAGGCCGATTGAGTCGAAACTCGGTATATCTATCAAGTTTCAATTACAATTTAACTAGTAGTTCGCCCCGAACTGAGATCTCGCGCACCGTTGTGTTGATAGCCTAGATTTGGACTTGTTTCTGACTACCCCTATACCTACGTTAAGTGCTCCTTCTAGTGTTTACCACACAATGATATCTAATGCGCTACCTCAGTATGGTAAAGATTATAGGCATGCATGCAATACATTAAGTCGTGTCGTGTTTATATTCAATAGTTGACCCCGCGAACTTCGTACCGCGCCTCAGGGAAGGCCTCTTAGTTCGAGAAATTATTAAAATAGCAGTTCAATACAAAATGTATGAGAAAATCAATTTCCTCCCCCTCCCTCCCCCTCCCCTCCCCCTCCCCGTCTCTCTCCCTCCCCTCCCCTCCCCCCTCTCCCTGCCCCTCCCCTTCCCCACCCCCTCCCCCTCCCCCTCCCCGTCCCCCTCCGTCTCCCTCTATAATTTTGGTACATGCCCAGCCCACTATTTGCAGGAGTTAGCATTTGCATACGTGACAGGTTGCAAGCCCATCGCCGCTATTAGAACGTTAACTCGTTTCCTCACGATGTTTTCTTTCACCGTTTAGAGCTCGTGTTAATGCGCATTTAAATTTTTCTAATCGAAAAATCCATTGATGAGCACGGCCAGGGTTCGAACTTACGACCTATGAATCGAAAATCGAGCACTCTTCCACTCGGCCAACACGGCTTTTATTTTCAATCTCAAGAAAAAATATCAAGAAGCAACTAAAATCATTGCAAACCAAACCACAACGATGCCACACTCTTTGTCTGATAACCAGACCTACGAATACATCGAAACTCTATGAAACGGGAGCTCTTTCCATACATCCGTTAATTGGTTTTCATCATTTTTATTTTTCTCTGTATTTCAAAAACTATAGAACCTAGAAGAAAACTAAAAACCATTTTGGAATGTATAAATTGAGTACTTTCATATGACACCCCACTCAATATATTTGGGTACCTTTGAAAAAAATTTACCCCCTTGGGAACCCCATATCTTTACAACCCCTTCATCGATTACGCTCATACGCTCCACAGCAAATTTCCATAGCACAACCTATTGACCTATCAAGTTTCATACAGATTGGATAAGCGGTTCGATAGTTATGCGAGAACATAAAAATGAAACATACAAATATACAAACATACAAACATACAAACATACAAACATACAAACATACAAAGCAAAATCGCCTAACTTGCCACTAAGATCTTCGCTCGCTTCGCTCGCTCGATCGATAATATGGTGACAACGAGCTGATTTGATGATGGAGTCAAGAGCTGCTCAACAGAACTCCTCAATAAATTGGCCGATTGAGTAAAAACACAGCATATCTGTGAAGTTCCGACACAATGTAATATAATAATATGGTGACAGCGATCTGATCTGATGATGGAGTCAGGACCTGTTCCATGGAACTTTTTAGTAAAATAGAAATAGAAATAAGTTTTATTTTCGCCACTACGATACATACAACACAAATCAGAAATGCTACATTACAGTGACAAGAAAATAAGGTTACCCCTCAGCATTTGCTCCAGCAGCGCCATGGCTGTTAGAGCGCTGGTTTTCAGTATCTTAGTTTTTAGTAGTATAGTAGTATAGTAGTAGTGACATGGATATCAAATGAAAGGGCTTGATGAGCGAAACACAATAAGTAGGTAAGATGACATCATTCTTAATAAAAAATAAACACTAAAATGAAAAAATAAAAAATAAAATACTTAACCGACTTTAAAACATACTTGCACTAAAAAGCAAAACATAAGAATATAAACAGTTTTATTTACCTAATTACTAATTACGCGCACTCCGCACTTTAGGTACGAAGCTACAAGTACATTGGTGGGCCCGCCCGGGCGGGCCTTAGCAGGGTTCCCACTTGCCACTCGGCTCTAATACCTATCGCGTGACAACTCGACAACCCTTCCGCGTCACTCCGCGCCAGACAGTGACAGAGTTATGCGTTAGAAAGAGAGAATTTGTGTAGGCACGTGTCAGTGCATATTGCACTAGGCAAAGAACGCTTACGCGAGCTGAATTGAACTTTGTCGCATAATTCTGTGCTACAACGTAGGTATTTTATTCAAAGTTTTCGTCAGAATCTACGACTTTTTGCCTTCTTGAGAGAATCATTTTGAGACAGAGATTCGTAGATCACACATACATTTGTCTCACAGGCAGGCAAAGGGAATTAAATTTGCAACCTTCTGTGTTTCAGGCGGGCCTTCGCCCTCAGCACCACAGAACATTGTTGTCATGATGAATAATAATGGATTCATAACATGTCGCATATTGTGGCTGTTTTCGGCCTCCCGTGATCGTTTCACTAGGTTTTAACAGTTCAAAATAGATGAGATTCTTCTGATCCTACCAAATACAGGGGGTCTAAAGTGGCCACTTTTGATGAAAAATCAGATGTTTCATAGATGCTTCATCTATGAAACATCTGACTTTTCATCAAATGCTTCATAAATGCTTCATATGCTTCATCTATGAAGCATCGATGCTTCATAGATGTTTCATAGATGTTTCATAAATGCTTCATATATGAAGCATCTATGAAGCATTTCACAAAACATCTTTTTTGACAGATCTATGTGCGAGGTTAAATTTATTATATTGAAAAGTTTTATGGACACGGGATTTTATCGCGTAATTTACCTTATTTTTCCCGACGTTTCGGCTATGTTGCAATAGCCGTGGTCGCGGGCAGACTGTTAAATTTATTTTTATAAATTAAATAGGTAGGTACCTACTTAGTTTTTTTATAGAAATGATTGCACTGCGCCATCCTGATGGACATATGGAAATATTTTTGAGGCACACGAATAAATAAAAAAGGTAAATTGTCGCGGGAGAGGGTCTCAGGTTTTTTTTTTCTTAAATTTGGCTTCGCATGGGTTTTGCATTCAGCCATCCGTTTTCCATTCAACCTATTTTCTTTCTAAAAATAAATTTAACCTCGCACATAGATCTGTCAAAAAAGATGTTTTGTGAAATGCTTCATAGATGTTTCATAGATGCTTCATCGATGCTTAATATATGAAGCATCTACACCGTTTATTTTTGGTCAGTTTAAAGCCAGCGCCTACGTAATCTATATCGATAACCTTACTAAAAAATAATAATAAATATGAGATCTATTTTTTTGCAATTAATAATATCACGAAACATAGGCAGGATAAATCACGGAGATACGTGCTCTGTGCTCAGCTGTTGCTACGGCATAGAGTCTATGCTACGTCGTAGTCATACATACATACCTAGGTCAGTAGCTCTGCGCGCCTACGACACCATAACAAGTGTTTTACTCACTTTTGTTAATCTTTTCAACTATTTAGTTTCGTATGAAATACTTATCAAATTCAAAAACGAAACCAACGACACGAATACGATTAAGCAATACAAGCAGTGGGTGCTGGCTTTAAACTGACCCAGAATTAACGGTGTATAAAGCATCGATGAAGCATTGATGAAGCATCGATGCTTCATTTAAGAAGCATATATCCGTGGCTCGCGTGAATACGTTGATATGTCGAGATGTCAATTTTTTTTTTTATTGGCTTAAACGATATCTACGTCTATGAAGTATCTATAAAAAAATTGACAGCTCCCTAGCTAGACAAGTTTTCGAGTTATGGCCTTGCCAACTCCTCCATTTTTCGTATTTTAGTTGACATAACTACTTGTCAATTTTTCAAGCCACTAACACACACATGTTTTTGTAGATATTTCGATTTATCAACCTACTCATTCGCCAAAATTATATTTGTTACATGATATCTCGACATATACATATGATATTTTTGATTAACTTTTAACAAATTAAAATGTCAGGTTATGGCTAACCAAAGTATTCCGTTTAAATTGTGATACATTGAGTTGTTCAGTTATGCCCGCGCGCTCTCGCGCTGGCATAACCGAACATGTCACTCGTATTGGTAAACAAAACGTCAGTTCAGAAATCTTTTTTTTTAAGTATTGCTTTTACATGGAAAACTGATAGATTTTAATTATTTGTTAAACTATAATGACATTGCTTGATTTTTACAAGCTTTTATTATTAACTTGCGATTTTTGTTCGGGTCTACTTTTGAAAATTAAATTTGACTGACTTCCCAGTGTCTGATTAAGCTGAAATTTGGAATACCTATAGGTTCTTGGTGACAATGCAATATTATTTTAACAACGAGCTGATCTGATGATGGAGCCAGGAGCTGTTCAACAGAACTCACTTTTTTTTTTAGTGAAATGTTGCAAGTTCAATTTGACCCACTTTCCAGTGTTTGATTGAGCTAAAATTTGGCACACTTAAAGATTCTAGATAACAATATAATATTATGTTAACAATAAGCTGATCTGATGCTGGAGTCAGGAGCTGTTCAACAAACCTCAATATTTGTTTGGATTAAATCTTGCAAATTCAATTTGACCCACTTCCCAGCATCTGATTGAGCTGAAATTTGGCACACTTATAGATTCTCGATGACGATGCAATACTATTGTAACAGCGACCTGATCTGATGATGGAGCCAGGAGCTGTTCAACAGAACTCACTTTTTTTTTAGTGAAATCTTGCAAGTTCAATTTGACCCACTTTCCAGTGTTTGATTGAGCTAAAATTTAGCACACTTATAGATTCTAGATAACAATGTAATATTATGTTAACAGTAAGCTGATCTGATGCTGGTGTCAGGAGCTGTTCAACAAAACTCAATATTGTGTTCGGGTCAAATCTTTCAAGTTTAATTTGACCCACTTCCCAGTGTCTGATTGAGCTGAAATTTGGCACACTTATGGATTCTTGGTGACAATGCAATATTATTGTAACAACCAGCTGATCTGATGATGGAGCCAGGACCTGTTCAACAAAACTCATATTTTTTTTAGTAAATTCTTGCAAGTTTAATTTGACCCACTTTCCAGTGTCTCATTGAGCTAAAATTTGGCACACTTATAGACTCTAGATAAGAATGTAATATTATGATAACAACAAGCTGATCTGTTGCTGGAGTCAGGAGTTATTCAACAAAACTCCTCAGTAAATTTTTCGATTGAGGTGAAACTTTGCATTTTTTTCTAGTTCCGAATACATTGTAATAATATGGTGACAATGAGCAGATGAGCTGATAAAATCTGGTTGTATTCCATTCAAATTCTCAGTGATTAACAGTAGAGCATCCGTGTTTGGGCTCATTTAAAATCAGCTTACCCTTACTATGTTAAATCTCATTTCTAAACGGTATGAATGGTTTTGAGTAATAAGTAGGTACTTCAGCAACTCAAAAAACCGGTTTTATAGTCTCTATCTGTTTGCAATCCGATAATATAGCATTGTTTACCTACCAATATTCCATACATTAAAGGTGAATAAGTTGATATCTTTTGCGGCATAACTGGACATCTCGAGACGTAACCTAAATCTCATCAATTTTTTGTTGACATGTCTTATATCATGGAAACTATGGGGAATTTTGGTTATTTATTGTCATCATTCGAAAGAGGGCATAAAATAACCATAGAAACAATTAACACAAATACTGTAAACTAATTTACCGAGAAACCAGAAGAGGTCAAACTTTCAAACGGCCGCCCTGAAAAGTTGGTGTTTTATACATGTCAACGTATTCACGCGTGCCACGGATATATGAAGCATTTATGAAGCATTTGATGTTTCATCAGATGTTTCATAGATGAAGCATCTATGAAACATCTGATTTTTCATCAAAAGTGGCCACTTTAGACCCCCAGACAATTACCTCAGCACCAACAACAACAACCAGCACCAACAACAACAACCAGCACCGACAACTCGTTTGGAGTTGTTTGCACACCAGCTTAAGATGAGCCGTACATTCAACGGTTCCTGTGCATTCCGGGTGTCAAGGATTCCGGCTGTTTGTAATTTCGGAACTACAAAACCGATGACCTTGAAATTTTTACGGAACAATATATAAAGTACTTACTTTCAAACAAAGTAAAAACCGGTCAAGTGCGAGTCGAACTCGTACACCGAGGGTTCCGTACCTACCCATTATACCCATTAAGTTATTGAACAATTAGTAATTTTTTTTGTACATATCCTAGTTCTGCCATAGCAGCGCCGCAAATGTTCTGCGCACACGAGCATAATATTGCAATAAATATTTTCTTTTATTTACTTTCACACAATAGCACAATTTTATTTATTTACCTTATTTGAGGATGGTGCCAATTAAGCTAGTTCGCTTAATTGTATGAGCGCTCATACAACTCAGAAGACAATCTTAATTGGCGTCAACTATGTATGTATGTATGTATGGGAACACCCTTTAACTTTCAACTTTTTTAATTTTTTTGAATTTTTCCTTTATTTCTGCTATAAGGCCTTGCTTTTTGCCAAATTTCGTGATTCTAGGTCAACGGGAACTACCATTTAGGTTTTCGACCCAAAACCTCTAGGGTACTTCCGGTTGACCTAGAATTGTCAATTTTGGTTACAAGCAAGGCCTTACAGCACAAGTAAAGGAAAAATTCCGAAAAATAAAAAAAGTTGATAATTAAGGTAAGTTTTGGTACTTACAAGTTTTCACGAAAACCTAAATTTGCCTATATCTTTTTATAGTGTTGACTCAGGACCTTGATTTTTATACTCACAATAAGGACTATAGACCTCAGTATATGGTATGAATTTCAACTTGCTAGCTCCACCCGTTCCTGAGATAATCGATGGTGACAGACAGACAGACAGACGGACAAGAAAGTGATCTTATAAGGGTTCCTTTTTTTACCTTTTAAGGTACGGAACCCTAAAAAGAATCAATGAAATCGGACTACGCGCTCATGAATTACAACCAGATACTTATTTTGACTTTCATCCCCTCTCCCTAGGGAACCGTGCTGAATTTCAGGATTAAAAGTATTTTATATTAGACCTCGTAGTATGCACTCAAATAATACCAGGTTTCATTTAAATCCAACCAGTAGTTTCGACGTAATGCGCGGCCATGATACGGACAGACAGACATGAATGAAAAAAATTACAGTTTTGGCTTCAGTATCGACAATAGAGAGCCCTCCAAAAAAAATTTCAAAATATCTTCAATGTACAGAATTTGACCTGTTACAGTTTTATTATAAACTAGCTGCTGCCCGCGGCTTCGCTCGAGTTGTAACCGGATAAAAAGTAGCCTATGTTACTCTCCAGCCCTCCAACTATCTCCACACAAAAAATCACGTCAATCCGTCGCTCCGTTTTGACGTGATTCAACTACAAATAAACAAACAAACAAACACACTTTCACATTTATAATAGGGGTACGGATACCTATTGATGTTTGATTGGTTGATGATTGATGATGATTGATTGATGATGTGAAATTTAATGATTACTTAATGAAAATAAAAATTCTTCGGTACACATAGGGATTTTTCGTACATGACGACCTTACACGTGCTGATTACAGCTACAGAAACAAACATGATCAACAGGTAAACTGTTGGAAATTTTCGGGATACTACTGTAATTCGCGGGCCCATCTAAACGCGCCGCCTTTATCGCTCGTTTCCAATCCAATTATGGAAAAAAGTTCTAAGCAAGAAAAGCTCTCACTCTAACAATTTTTAAAACATTACTTACATGTTGAATTGTTTGTGTGTACATAATAACATAGCATTATCAATAAATATAGGTAAATATTATTTTTCTGTAACACAAAAAAAAAATTTCCCTATTTGCCGCCCCTAAAATCTGCCGCCCTAGGCTCCAGCCGAGTCCAGCCTTCTCAGCCTATTGGTACCACCAATTGATTCGCCACGTCATAAGTACCTAAATATGCGTTATCCTTTGTTGCACTTATGGGGGCATCCATTAATTACGTCAGGCTTTTAGGGGGCGGGAGGGGGTTGAGCCAAATCGCACCTAATCCCATGTGGGATTAAAAATGAAAGGGAGGTCTCGGCAAATCTAGGTAGGTACCTGTTTAAGATTATTTTTTTTATTCTCACGTGAGATTAGGGGGTGGGGGAGGGGATCGAGCCAAATCTCAGGACATCTCACCAAGGGGGGAGGGGGTGCGGGGGTTGAAAAATCGCAAAAATCACCTTTAATTTTTATTCTTTAATTTTAATTAATGGACGCCCCCTAATTTCAGAGGGACAAACATCCGTTGTGACTTCAGTAGTTAGGTAGGTTAGGTAAGTACCTACTTACCTATAGACATTGGACAGAAAAAAACATAGGTAAGTACCTACTTAGGTACCTACTTCCCTTTGAAAATTTAGGTAATTGTGTACCTACTTATATAGGTAACAAAACAACCCACATATTCTGTCTAGCGTCATAATATCGATCTCATCCCTCCCTAAAAATCTTGAGAGTAAGATGGGTAGGTAATTACCTAGATATTGTAGATAAATTTCCAAAAAAAGCATTTTTACCATACATTTATCTAACGATTCCATGAAATAAAATGAACATTATTCATTAGTGACTGACAATATAACATTTTTGGCCTCTCCAAAGATGCAAAAACTCAATATCAGCAGGAATTGATCTCCATTCCGCAAGTACTTACCGCGCTGCAAGCGGAGCTCACAACCGCTGAGCCAAACGTCCTGATGCATTTGTATTTGAAATTATTGAACAGTAGCTGCGCGTAATGCGTCCTGAATCGCGCCAAAAAGGGCGGGCCTCATGTCAGACTCATATCTGCCAATCACAGATTAGGTAGAGGTAATACTGCCAATCGGGGCTGTGATTGCTCATAGTAGACTGAGTAGTACACCTATACTATACTACATAGAGTTTTTTGCGTGACAAGGACGAACAATTTAGATAGATACGTTGGAAGAGAAGTTCCGAGCTCCACTCACCGCAACCCTATTATGGTATTTATAGAACATTTTCGATGTCTAAGCAGACAGTTAAGATATCCTAGAAATAGACTATAGAAGTATTGATCAACAAAAGAATGCTTGAAAATTTTATCAGATAGGTATAGGGATACGAATTTTCAAATAAAATTGATCATAGTCTGATGTTGATTACTTATTAAGTTGATGTTGATGTTATTACATTAACAGTAGGTACCAGTAGGTAGGTAACAGTAGGTACCTACAATTAGAATGTATGGTATTTTCCATTGCAATGTACGAGGGTTAGGTAACTATTGCTAAACAGTCGTAAACTGAATGTCATGACAGGAAAACACTACTGATAAACATTTTCTAGGTGACTACAAACAGAGTTAATGCAGGAAGTAAGTACCTATAACATTTTATTAATTTGCTTCATATTGTCAACATTTCATGCCAAATTGCTGACACTGAAATATGTAACAAAGAGCAAGAAGATGCAATTCTATTGACTAATTTTATTTTCATTATTATGTGAATATTATAGGTATATTCTAGGCTTTTTACATAAAACTTAAATGGTTGCCAAATATGTTGCCATCTCTGTTCATGTGATAAGAAAAAATGTTAGCTTAAAAGCCTAGTTGCTAAATTGACAGATGAATAATTATGAATGTTCGTGTAAGCGTAAGTGTATCAAAATTCAATTAAAAATTGAATTTTGATTGATTATCCAACATCATAGAGGTCCGTGGCTGAATTGGTTAAAGAACACCGGTTTGAATCTGATCAATTAAAAAACTTTGATATTAATTTTCACTTTCGATGAAATGCTACGTAAATAAAAAGATAAACTTCTGATTAGAAAAATCAAACTCTTTTTTTTATCAGTAGGATTAATTTGATTTTTTATAGTGGTAGGTTAGGTAGGTAAGGTACCTCTTAATCTATATAAATACCGCTATGTCAGATAATGTTTTTTTTTTAACTATATCAATACTTATGTATTATCTCAAGATATGAAACATTCTAATTATTTTATGGCATTGTTGTTAGACTGTTGATATTATATGATTGATAAGATTATTTATTGTGGAAAATTATCAGCCAATAGGCAATATGCGTCTGATTCAAAAGCGGGTTAAATGTATTTTATTATGAACATTGTTGCTTTAGAGGTATGTGTGTGTAATTATTTTTTAATATTAAACCATTTTCGATTAGAAAATAAATTTTAAAAATTGCAAAAAATAGTAGGAATTTCAAAATACTTGAAAAGGATGTGAAAGGATGTGACGACACGAGTTCATAAGAAAAGTCAAGGACGAGTCAGATATGACGATCCATAGATAAGTTTTTTTTTTTATTTTCACAATTCCTATACTCGAACTTATTGTTGTCACAGATTACTGTTGTACTTAGTATCAATTTGACGTCACACGTCAAAGTTCACAAATTGTTACTACAACAGTAATCTGTGACAACAATAATAATCGTGTTTCAGATGCGTGAAAATGTTGGTAAATTTCAGAAATTATTTTTGTTATAAAATTTTAGTATTTCGGCGCTGGAATTTTTATGACGGTTATTTGACGATATAACCTATCGTATAAAATCATAAAAAAAAATTGTGGGAGTTCCCTATTGATGTAGGTACCTACTCTACCTAAGCAGCCATTTACTATTTATATGTTTTACTTTGATTGACACATTTTTATTTTAGTACATCACAGTAGAAACTGCCACTGCCTACTCCTAAATTAATTCTTGGCTTTAAAACCAGTGTATCTGAAATATTTCATGTGGGGTGTTCGCGCATTCAAACTAAATCGATCAGCTGAAAACCGGCAAAAAGAACATCGCCAAGGTAACACGGAAAACGTAAAATGCGATCACGTAATCGTCATAGGGTCAAAAATAGAAATACAGTCGACTATTAGAATCGTACCTCAGTTTTGCCATCGTAGATCGTCGGAAATACCATTTTCACAGAGTTTATATGTATGAATCTTTCACTGAACTCCACGCGTGATCGATCGCGCGGCTTTCGTGATCTTGAACTGCCCTTCCGAGTGGAAAACTGAAGCCCGCGGCGGGGTGCGGTGCACGGTGCGTATTCAGCGCAGAGTCGAGAGCGGCGCGCGCAGAACCGCGTAGCGACAGCCACCGTATTGTAAGTTTTACCAACAAAATCGAATAACACACGATTCTCACAATATAATTACACTGCAAAGTGTTTTGGGCAAACTGCAGCTGTCGCTAACACAGCCCTTCCGAAAAACGTCAAATAGATTCACGAATTCTAATTTTAAACGATTGAAAACTTGCCAACTGATTCTATGGGCCAAATGTATCTAGTGCGATTAATAATTTTTTATATAAACTCATGAAAATCACGCCAAAAAAACAAAGCCAATTTGGCCAACTTCTCCCTTCTCCGTCGATCCGTCCGTGCCGGTTTCCTTTGACAGATATTTTCCCACGGAGTCAGCTGTTTCCGGTTAGACCGGACATCCGAATTCTCCTTGAGGAAGTAAGTTTTTGTTTTGACTTCCGTTCCTAGTAAGGTATCATAGATCGACAATCTTTGGATCTCGTTACAGACTAGGTAAATTAAGTTTGCATGGCATGACTTCGTTGGTTATTAATTGTTCTGTTCTATAGGCATGGCAAATTAACATCATGTTGACTAATTAAATAAATAAACTAGGTAACATTGAGCAATTAATTTTAATTAATACAAATTAATGAGAAATAAGATCATAATAATCCAGACTGTATTCCTAAGGTCACAGAAACCTAAGGTGCAGTAGTTATTGCAAGGTGCGGTAGACACCAATGTCTACCTGGGGTATTCTCTGTTACTAGACATTCTCTCAGATCTTTACGCATTTAATTTAGGATCCTTATATGGTGTTTAGGGAGTAGCCAAAGGTAGGTATAATATGTCCAAATACAATTTAAATAGGTAGGTACCTACCTAGGTATTCATTAATGTTTTTTTAATTACCTACCTATCTATTCTTAAATATTTACAATTATTCTGAACATTCACACACACAAACACACACACACACACACAGATACACACACAAAACACACACACAATAACACGCGCACATACCTACACACACTGACACTCACACCTTGATCAATGTCAGTTTGGTTTGCTAAAAAAATGAAAATTTGCTATTGGCTGTAGGTTACAAATTTAAGTTTATTGTATAGGTATAATTTTATGAGCTGTGGATTTTGCTCAAGAAATAAATAAATGAGCTAAGTATTACTATTCAGAATTTTTTTCAAATCCAACTGGTATAGTCGTATTGCTCATTATACGGACTAAAATCGGACTAAAATTGAAGGAACAAATGTCATTTTTCATATATTTTTACTCCATATACATATATTTTAACAATACGACTAGTTCCAGAGATTGGCGCGCTCAAACAAAAAAATAATAAAACAAATAAACTCTTCCATTTTGTTAAAATATAATTATTAGGTAGATACCTAAATAAAGATTAATTAGACTATAAAACTTTCATTGCTGATCTTAAAGATAAAGGAAGTGTTCCTTGTACCTATTGCAATATCTCCATCAACCATTTACCTACTTGTTGTGACACAACTAAGTATTGTAAGTAGCTAAGTAGGTATCTAACTACTTATGTAATTTGAACTTAAAAAAAACCATAAAAAAGGATTTAAACGAAAAGGCTTGAAATCATTCCCACTCATCGCTCACTTATTGAAAATAAGTTATAAAATAAACTAGCGAATCTTCAGTGCTGAATTATATACATGGAACTAGTTGTTGTGTCCTGCTCATTTATTATTTACTGCTTAGAATATTATAATCTAAACAAAATGTAGGATAAGGGATACTCAATGTCAACAATTAAAATGCGCCTAATTCAAGTTTTATTTGTCAAAGACTCAAAACACCATTGGTCGAGCAGCTGCTATGATCTACTTCAAGCTGCGACTGTGACTGCACAGTGAACTATGGAACCACTCGAGCAGTTCAAATGCAAATGGTTCAAAACATCAACACTTTAGATTCTGAATCCTGATTCAAAGCTAAAACCTACTTGTTTTCTTCTTGATTTTGTGTACAACCACAAGTGGGAGCAAAGTTACTCCCACTTGTTAATTTTTTGTTATTAGTCTGAATCTTATTAGAGTAGATACTTACTAGTGTGACGTTCCATAATTAATTATTCATAATCACAGTATTGTTCACCACCACCAATATTGTTCACTATAGATAGAAAGCCTATCGTTTTACAAAAATAAATAAAGAGAGGTGGGATAGACTGGAATCGGCTGCATAGATAAAGCCTACTATTTTCTCTGTATGTACAAAATTAAAATATACCTTTGTATTGGTATGGTACATAGTCTGTTTTTTTTGTTATAATTAAATTGTTTCTATTACTTTCAAAAGTTTATTTGATTGATTTCACCCACTTGTATTAAGTACCTGAACCATTTTGAGGTTACTTTTTAGATATGTAATTGACATTTTTATGTAAAATATTTGCATCAAAATTATTCTATACAATACAAGTGTATAAAGTTCATTCACAAACAAATCTTAAATGAATTTATTTTTGGGAATTCTTATTGAACTTTACCTACAGATTTGGCTAAGTCTGCAGCAATACCTGGGTATTGGGTAGGTATTGGTAAACTTACTTACTTTGTGTGGGATATTTTGTATTTTAATATAGCATGAATGAATGGTAAGTCTGGTTACTATTTCAATTTCAATTAAAAGACAATTATGGCTTTTTGTATAGTAGGTACCTACTAGGTACCACTAGGTGCAAAAATACCTAATGCAATCTAAGAAATACGAATAAATACAAAAAAAATTGACGAACACGTTTATTTCGATCAATTCTTAATACTTAGAATAAATTAATTTGTACTTACAGATGCCATTTTCCGTAAATTCAGTTATTTTTACCTAGACAAACTTTGTTAATCACTTTTTACGCCGGCCAGTCCAACAAGTTTCAACTATTTGACAGCAGATATGCAATAAGGAAGCAAGGACTTTTAGAGGTCAAAGCAATGTCATAGACAAAAATGTGAGTCATTTTGCGGCTCGTGGTGGGCTATATTCATTCAATGCATTTTTATCTTTCTAACGCGGCAGTAGAGTGAGGGGCAACACTGTTTTACTTTTTATAATCATTTATGTACTTACCTATTTGTTATTTTATTTTGATAAATCGTTATAAGGTATTTTTCTTTATTTAAGTTAGTAGGTATTATGTAGGTGGATACATAATTAATTTGTGAACTTGACAAGCTTGTCCTGAACAAAAATAGACAAAAAAAGGTTTTTGACATCTGATTCTGAAGTAACGCTTTTGTAATTTAACAAAAAAAAAAACATCACAACTTCAAAATTCCCTACATTTTCATAGAAATAGTGTATGAGTTTAGAAATAGATATAAATTATTTAATACGGTAAAGAAGTAAATAATAAAAAATAAAAAATAATTATTTTAGTACCTAGTTCAAAAAAGTCAATAGTATAACCATGTTCTTACTAAAATAAAAAAAACTTACTTTAATTTGGTTTCTTTCAATAGCCTTCATTTTTAAATTGTAAAAAGTCAATACTATAAACACAACACTATCTAGGTTACTTGGTTTTAAGCGAAAATTATGACTAAAGTCAGATCTACGGTTGCCTTCGGTATCCCGGCGCGAAGGTTTATCAGAAACTGATAAAAATATAGGCAGCGGTAGGTACCGTTATCTAAATCGACTGTCAATAAAGTCAACTTAACTAATTCTGATAACATCATCTAGTTAAAGTTTTCGGGTTTGGCTGCTTTCTCTGATAAAATTATTCACACTAGCTATACCTACCGAATAAAAATAATTTTAGCGGTACCTACCTACCTACATAGTGATTTCATTCAGACTTGACACTGAATAATTCAAAAATTAATTACTTACAATAGGTACCTAGGTACAGTCAGCGTCATCAATCGGTATCCCCCTATTGATTTTAACAAGGACCCTTTTCATTTCAACTTTGGATTTCAGTCGGATTTGCTAGTATACTTATGGATATCTAATTTCGCTCGAGTTCCTATACTAGCAAATCCGACTGAAATCCAAAGTTGAAATGAAAAGGGTCCTTGTTAAAATCAATAGGGGGATACCGATTGATGACGCTGACTGTACCTACAATTTTTCAATTACGAGCAGCTCCCTCGCGGCGCGGCGTTGCCCCCGTAGTGATGGTATAATGATGATGATGAAAAGTACCTAGCCTATAACCGTCCTCAATAGTTTAGTAGAAAGATTTTTTTTTAAGTCGGACTGGTAGGTAGTTCCTGAGATTAGCGCGTTTAAACAAACTCTTCAGCTTTATTATTTAATTAAGAGATAATAATAAAATATATACTTATTAGCATTCATTTGACTACAGTTCGCTGTGTTGCCTGTTTCTTCAGCTTCAGTTCTATAAGCTCGGAGGCTTCACAGCCAGCTACTGACTACTAAGCAAGTTATTAGTAGGTATTACTTACCATAATCTACCATGACATGACCCTGTGTAGTCTTCGAGCATAATAATTATGTAACCACTTACACACATGAAATAAAGTTTGCGATTAACAAAAAAAAATCAACTTTTAAAAGTTATCGCAAACTTTTTTGGATGCGAGTTCAAACTTCGACTAAAGCGTGGTGGATAATCGCTGCGCACTTTTACCTTTAACACCCTATTCAAAGTATTTCAAGATTAAAAACAAAAATGTCATCGAACTTATTTTATTATCCAAATCCAATTTACAATGAAAATGAATGATAATAACAATTTGTCAGATTATTATTAAAACATAACTCATAAGCTACTGACAAGAATTATTTACCTTTTTCAAAGGTTTGGAATGGCATCCGCAACAAATACATAAATAAATTGAGTAATTTAGGTCAATTTGGGTACCTCGTTTATACTAAAGGTTCACCACTTTCAAAATAGTTATCTGTAGGTGAATTCATAAGATCCTGTCATACTATATTCACAGGGTTTAATTATTTATAGACTACATTTCCATACAGCCATTTTTAATATTTCGATTGAATTTAGCAAACTTTCAAAATAAAATGCAGAGAATATTGAAACTGGCTGTAAGTTCGTATCATACATTTATTAACGAACACACTTCGAGACGCATAGTTTTGTAACAGCTTCAAAAGAATTATCAAAATCGGTCCAGCAAGACAAGCTCTAAATAATCGAGATATAAAAAACACACAGCTGCCGCATAGAAAAATACACAGTATTTAGATTAGCAAAGGCTAATCCAGTATCGGGACTGAATTCTTAAAAATAGTTAAGTAAATACAATAAAAAGAAAGTCGTATTAAGCAAGCAAGTTGTATCGTTGTAGTCTCGGTCGTTAGGCTAAACTAAGTAAAGGTAGGAACGCGTACACAGACCTTTCATGCATCCGTCGCGGAATAGTGGACGCCTACCTTAGCTTTACATACAAAATCAAGATTAAATTGTTGAACCAAATAAGAATATTACAGTATACGAAATGCATAAACTAAACAGCATTTTGTTTCATCGATTTACGCACATAAAACAAACAATATTTTCTAGAGAATATTTTCACAAAACTGCTACAAATCGGCCAAAAAATAATTTAAGAAACTGTAAATGAAATTATTGGATACACCTACATCAGAAATCTAGGAAGAGCAGTGTAACATCTTTGATAACGAGTTAAAACTACTTTGAACTTTACGGGACTTATAAATAGCAAGGTACCCACCAAATACTGTTGCAGATAAGGAACGCACAGAGACCAAAACTTACACTTCACTTCGCATGTCTCAAAATTAATGAATGTCTGGCATCCTAAGATCGGTTTCTCATATTTGAGTGTCGTGTGAATTATATTTTATTTATATTTGCAAATACTGTAACTCTTCAGTTAGAATCTTTGGCTTACTAGACAAAAATGTTTTCGCAGCACAAGAATTCGGTCGGAAAGACTATAAGGATTTCTGTTTTGTTCTTTGGTTTGTAATAGAGTCAAAACTTGCTTTCTCTAAATGTCGCGAGTCTATCGCGCTGTCCTTTTCTCTCAATAAGAAAACAATAATTTACCATCCTGCTCGGATTTCGTGAAGGCATGACACTTGGTTGCTTTAATATGCCTTATTTTTTTAACCATATTCACATCTGCAATAATATTTGGCGGGTTAAAGTTACTCCATCGTTTTAGGGTCTGAAAGAAACATTAATAATTGACGGAAAGAGCCGGGAGTTGGACCATGGATTGCAATTATTCTATCTAATAAATTTCATTTTAAACATTAGGCCACAAATAATTTCGCGATATCAATTTGTATACACGAAAAACGCAGTGCAATTTAAAAGTTCCTGACTATTGATTACGAATTAGTAACTATAATGATATTCAGTGACATTGGCTATGTTAATGGCAGCCACCCACGATCAATTCTATCGTCCGTCCGATTGGATCCAATCGATCGTATCCAATCGGCAGCTCACCACACACGTTCGATTCGAACTGTCCATTCGGCAGCTCATGCCGATCCACGTCCACACACGGTCCATTCGGCAGTATCAAACTGGTAGTATTCAATCGATTGGACGATAGAATTGATCGTGGGTGGCCGGCCACACCATAAGTTATACTAACTAGCTTACTCTGGTGCGGCGTTTTTCTTAATTCGGTTCACATTGCAAACTATTTATACTAGTAGTTCGCCCCGAACTGAGATCTCGCGCACCGTAGATGGCCAACATTTGGACTTTCTTCTTACTACCCCTATAATTTCAAGTGCTACTACTGCCGGGTACTATGCCTATTGCGCTAGCTCTTCATGGTAAAAAATACTAGCATGCATGCAATACATAATGTCGTGTCTAATTTTTCATTTATTTCATATTTATGAATTCTCGTCGTATTTTTAAAAGTATACGTCCTAGAATAAAAATAATGACTATTTTAGAATGTACAAATAAAGACCTTTCATTTGACACCGCACTCAATATATTTGTTTACTTAACTTTTTTTACCCCAATTATTTTCATTTTTTATCAAAATTTTTTTTATCATGAAAATAAATCAAGTAGCATCTAAAATCATTGCAAACCAAACCGCAACGATGCCACTCTCTTTTTAAGACCGACCAGTCAATGAGTTACGAAGACATCGAAACTCTATGAAACGGGAGCTCTTGCAGCTCTGGTTTCGTAGTTTTTGGTCTTTGGTCGTATTTCAAAAACTATACATCCTAGATTAAAAATAAAAACCATTTTGGAATGTACAAAATAAGCCCTTTCGTATGACACCCCACTCAATATATTTGTGTAACTTTCATAATTTTTTACCCCCTTGGGAACCCAATATCTTCACAACCCCTTCATCGATTAAGCTCATATGCTCCGCCGTAAATTTCCTTACCACAACCTATTGACTTACCAAGTTTCATGCAGATTGGATGAACGGTTCGACAGTTATGCTCGAACAACAATTCGTGAAACATACAAACATACAAACATACAAAGCAAAATCGCCCAACTTACCACTAAGATCTTCGCTCGCTTCGCTCGCTCGATCGACTAGTAGTTCGCCCTGAACTGAGATCTCGCGCACCGTAGATGGCTTACATTTGGACTTTCTTCTGACTACCCCTATAATTTCAAGTGCTACTACTGCCGAGTATGCCTATTGCGCTAGCTCTTCATGGTAAAAAATACTGGCATGCATGCAATACATGATGTCGTGTCTAATTTTTCATTCATTTCTTATAATTTATGAATTCTCGTCGTATTTCTAAAAGTATACGTCCTAGAATAAAAATAATAACTATTTTGGAATGTACAAATAAAGACCTTTCATTTGACACCCCATTCAATATATTTGTTTACTTAACTTTTTTTACCCCAATTATTTTCATTCTTTATCAAAATTTTTTTTTATCATGAAAATAAATCAAGTAGCATCTAAAATCATTGCAAACCAAACCGCAACGATGCCACTCTCTTTTTAAGACCGACCAGTCAATGAGCTACGAATACATCGAAACTCTATGAAACGGGAGCTCTTGCAGCTCTGGTTTCGTAGTTTTTGTTCTTTGGTCGTATTTCAAAAACTATACATCCTAGATTAAAATTAATAACCATTTTGGAACGTACAAAATAAGCCCTTTCATACGACACCCCACTCAATATATTTGTGTAACTTTCATAATTTTTTACCCCCTTGGGAACCCAATATCTTCACAACCCCTTCATCGATTAAGCTCATATGCTCCACCGTAAATTTCCTTACCACAACCTATTGACCTACTAAGTTTCATGCAGATTGGATGAACGGTTCGACAGTTATGCGCGAACAACAATTCGTGAAACATACATACAAACATACAAACATACAAAGCAAAATCGCCCAACTTACCACTAAGATCTTCGCTCGCTTCGCTCGCTCGATCGATAACTTCCCTCGTGGTGGAGCTTCCTTGCGTTTTAGGAACGTAATACAATCGAAAAAGAAGAAAAATCACATTTGAGTTTAGATTGTTGGTCGGAACATTCTGAAACCTATGCAATGCTCATACAATTTGTGTGATTTTACATCCAATTGCAATTTATGTTCTTTATCCTATTTGTTGCGTTTTTCATTTATCGTTTGAAATAAAAACGAAGACTAAATATAATACTTGACAATTTTTTCCTCAATTAACCATTCCAGTGAACCCAACATCAACTTTATACACTGCATTATTCGTGATATACGTTTGTAAGAATCAACATCTATATACATCAGTATGTATAATGAAAGGTACTCTATAGTCCATATTGTCAAAATGGAGAATGCATGAATGTTACACTATACAA
Organism: Camptogramma bilineatum; assembly: GCA_958496255.1. Classification (NCBI taxonomy): domain Eukaryota; kingdom Metazoa; phylum Arthropoda; class Insecta; order Lepidoptera; family Geometridae; genus Camptogramma; species Camptogramma bilineatum. Next base: position 13,558,850 of record OY292458.1, on the reverse strand, counting down.
TATATTTAGCTTTCTATACATTTCTGCTACATAATATCACGTCGCGTCTGGCCGAAACACGATACAGTTCGCGCCTACTGTACACCCAACGGTCAGTCCATGACAGATATTGTCTTCATGAGACTACAGGCCGTTGGGTGTACATGTCTTTTAAAGCATCTATATAACTCCCCCTTGTTTACAAACATTACCACAAGAATACATAGAATTGGTTAGGCCGGTCCAGAAACGTCGCTACTAATTTTTTCTGTTTGGTAAATTCTTCGCCTTACACAGACTCATTTTATCAAAAATCGATACCCCCGTCTTCAAGGTTGGTTTGTCATTTAAACCTGTATACTTAGCAAGGCTTTAGAGATTTTATTTAATGGGTTCTTTTGACCTGTGTATGACTATCGGTTTTATTTAAAAATGTATTATAATATCATAGCGACGCTTCGGAAAGTCCCAGTTCGGATACAACTAGCCGACTTCAGTTTTGACGTAGAAGAGTAGATAGGGGGTCGCGGCGGATCGCATCTTCGGTTCAGCGGAGAGTAGGTCTTCGAATTCCTCGTCGGAGATTGGTTTAACGAGATCGTCGTCGCAGGCGAGCCAGCAGGAGGGGCGGGCGCGGGGGACGCAGCAGTCGCGTGCGGCGCAGCCGGCGGCCGGCGCGCGACTGCGGCTGAAAAGCGTGCGCATGAAGCTCGAGCCGGAAGAGGCTGTGCTGGCGTCGCCGGAACCTGAAGTCAAATTAGTGTTTTGGTTTTAGACATAAATAAAAAAATTGGAAATGAAAATCTTTATAGCTTTCAAAATTTTCGTTAGTTGTACTAGACATTATTTAACACACGGGAATTACGTACGTAAAAATATCGTCGATTTAGATACCGACAATGTTTCGATTCATCCGGACAATCTTCATCTGGGTCGCGACCGCGAGGACAAACCTTGCCGCAACTCCCTCCTTACCCAGATGAAGATTCTCCGGATGAATCGAAACATTGTCGGTACCTAAATCGACGTTATTTTTTACGTGAGTAATTCCCGTGTGTTAAATAATGAAAAATCTTATCAAAACTTTCAATTTTCAATCCTCCTTAAGCCGGAGTGCCTTTACCAACTTTGCCACGGAATCTATATTCGTCAGGTTGAAAATCTATAAATAAAATAACCAAAAATAGGAACGAAAAGTTTTATTCTAAGCGTAGATCAGTTTTTTTTTGTGCTCTTTATCACATCGATCGAAATCGAAGTATTGGAATTTTTGTAGAGGCTTTTTAACAGCTTTTTTTCGTCATCAATTTCGTCACAAAAATCTTCAACTACTTTGATGAGCCGCACTTAGTTGAATAAGATTAAAATGTTAAAAGTGATTTTAGTAAGTAGGCTTATAGAGATATGCCTGTTAACTTTGAATTCAGGTTAGTAGTTACCTTCTCTTTCACATTTGAAGTCACAGGTGGTATCCCTTGCATAGGCCACGTAATGACCTCCTGTGAGGTTCTGACCCAGATGCATTATAACCGCCCAGAGGATGTATCTGAAATACATAACAATAGATAGGGGAAGATGGAAAAAGTAAAACTTAATTTACAAAAACGTCACACAATTTACAGTACGCACAATAGACTCAGGCATTCGTGAAGTGAGCCGTTTCGATAAGCAGTGTAGCTTTTTCATACTAAACATCGTGAGTACTGTACACACATATTCAACTGTCAGATCAGCAGGCTGATTGTCTAACTTGTCTCAAACCTCAAATTGGCCTCAAACTGTCAAAACGATCGCGTAGGTATCTTTTGTTGCGTTCTGTCTCGTTGAGATGAGAGTGACAGAGCTACTTGCGTGGTCACTGAACTGTCATATTTGTCAGTTTGAAATCTATTTCGGCCGCTATCAAAGATAGACAATCGGGGGGCAGGTGGCGGATGAGCTAGCTAGAGTAGACCGATTCTGGGATGATTAAAGAAAAGTGGAAGTGCCTGTTTGAGCAGGACAAAGTCTGCCGGGTCAGCTTGTTCTGTTATGTTCTGTGTGTCTGTAATTTGTTTTAATGTTCATGTGGTGTACAATAGTGTTAATCTATCTATGTATCTATCTTGTTAGTAATATTACTTGTGCCGCGGTGGTTGGCCGGGTGGTCGCGAGGTGCAGGGCTCGCAAAAGCATGGCACGTTCAGCGGCGTGGGCGCGTGGCGGGTGATCTTCTCCATTCCGCCACTGAAGCGCTTCAGTTGCAGCACCAACAGTCGCGGGAGCCGGGAATAGGCCACCGACCGTCGCGCTTCGTTCAACCGCAGACAGCGTTCGCACCAGTACTGGACATGCAAAACATTTATCTATGTCACGGGCAACTTGATTAATCGGGCAATTCGGGCAGTATTCATATGGACCAAGAGCGTCGGGCAATTTGATAAATTTATTACTTTGACCGGTCCATATTCATAATGCCCGACGGCCCGTGATCCATTTAATAAATCAAGGCTTGAATTTATTACTTGGACCGGGTAGTATTAATAGTACCCTACTTCTAGCCGGGCAATGTGATAAATTGGATTAAAATCTGTGGATTAAATCACTTGGATTAAAATCACCCTGGACAATCGACGAAATCTCTATGCAAAAGCGGCGTCTAACTACCTATTTACACAGACACAACACAATGTCATTTTTGTACACGCGCGTTTGTGTGCGTGAAGTACTGTAGTAGTATCTGGTAAAGTTAGTCTCACCTAGTTAGCGTCTCTAAGATACAGTACGGCCAACGGATCTCGGCGTACGTGAAGTTAGCCGTTTCGATGCGCAGTGCAACTTTTTCATACAAAATGTTCTACTGCGCAGCGAAAAGCCTAACTTCACGATCGCCGAGATCCGTCGGCCCAACTGTACTCTGTAGAGAGGCAGGCGGCACGGAACGGCTCGGCGTCGTCGTCTTCCGCCACGGGCACGCACAGTTCACACACCGCCTGAGCCTTTTATATATACCATGTCCGAGCCCGGGCCATATACGCAAGGAGACGAGCGGGGGACCGCCACATCATCGTAGCCAAGCGAGGTTATTCAAGGACCCTCCTTTACATACCACGCGAGAAAACGTGACAGGATAGTAGCATCTGATCAAGGAATTTGTATACTATACGTAACTGGAAGGTTCACTGAGACAGAAAACGCGGTCCGCTTGAGAGATAAAACTTGGGCGGTGTCTCTTTCTAAAGGGCGACCATAATTTATGAACTAAACATTCCTAATCCTTAGTGAATATCCTGAAATTTAAATGACATGGTTACAATACTAATCCAACAACGAGCGTGAAAGGGACAGAGCTACCACAAAGTCCTCTCAACAAGAACGACAATCCTTATAACCCAGATTGAATTATAATAGAACGTTGTTGAGTCTTGATAAGGTTCAAAATCATTTGTATATTAAATGTCAGTGAACCATCCCGTTACGTAGTATATAAAATCCTTGAATCTGATAAAGTTAGTCTCACCTTGTTAGCGTCTCTAAGATACTCTGTAGAGAGGCAGGCGGCACGGAAGGGCTCGGCGTCGTCGTCTTCCGCGACAGGCACGCACAGTTCACACACCGCCTGAGCCTTTTCCGTTACTGCTTCACATTCCATACACATCGTGCGGACTATCATTGTACCTGGATAATAATGAAATGCCTTAAAAAGTGATCAAATAAATAATCACACTATCACACTTCACACTTTCACACTTATATTATAAATGCGAATAAATGCGAAAGTTTGGATGTCTGACTTCTGTCTTGACTCGCTGCCCCTCTCCCGGTTCGCTTTTGTATGGAAATAAACGCGCTGCGAACGCGCGATTGTATCGATACAAACCCGATGCGAACGCGCAGCTCAAAAACGCGCTGCAGAAAACGCAGCTCCACATTTTGCAGTCGTTATCGACGACGTGTGTGATACCGATCACATCGCAACCACAACGCAACCACAGCGACAGCGGGAACTAGCACTGAGAACGCACCCCACAAGTCGACATTTTGTTGGTACCACAACGCAACCGTAAAAAGCCGCAACGACACTATTCACACGCAACCACAGCTTGACCACTTTTTGTCGCGTTAGTGTGATGTGGTTGTGGTATGTGTGGGAAGACATATCTGAAACATACCCTCAAAATCCTCAGCGACAAAGTCCCAGCCAGGCTTGGATCTCTCGTCTTTCTCCGGCTGCGGTGACGGCGCCCTCTCTTCCGTCGGCGAACTGCGCTTATCCTTCACTTCTCGCCGCTTCTTCCATGACTTGCGGATGTTGGAGAGAGTCGCTTTACCGCCGTCACCGTCTAGACTCGGCTGCCGGCCTATACCGTTGCTGGGAAAGGATACTAATATTAGTAGTGCATAACAAGGGGTCATCCATAAAGTATGTCAGACTAATTTCGTGATTTTTAGACCCCCCCTTCTTGTTACAGTTGGTCACATTTGTGAGACCCTCTCTCCCTAGTGTGACGTTAAACATGTTACAATTTTACATCTAGAAATTCTTACATTTAAAAAGTTTTTCGTTAATAGTTCAAATTTGACATTTTAACACAGATGTATTTAAGATTTTGTAATGTGACGTCACGAAACATAGGACCCCTCCCACCCCTAGTCACACTTCGTCGACCCCCCCCCCCCCTTTTAACGTGTGATGATGGATGATCCCCAAACAGTGTTGGCCGAGTTGGTTAGTACCTCGACTTTCGATCCGAAGGTCGTGGGTTCGAGTTCTGGCTGTGCATTAATGGATTTTTGGTTTAGATTTTTTTGAGCATATAAATTTTTCAAAACGCATTTTACTGCGCATTAACACGAGTGACGGTGAAGGAAAACATCGTGAGGAAACCCGCGGCTTAGTCAGCCCCACACGTACTGACCATGTCTTTCCTGTGGATATGACCGGTTAAGCTGAGAGGATGGTGCTTAGGTGATTAGGTGCTGGGCAAGCCTACTCCATCTCAAACAATGTCCCAGGCACTAGTGTCCCGTTAAGTGTAGGCAAAGATTGCCTCCTGGCACTGTATATATCATCTAGTAAAAGATGCAAAGGCCTAAGTTTAGTTAGTTGGCGTAATGCCATGGATCGTCTATGCGCTTATTCGTATTGATTATATCAAGGTCAATTGCAACCTTACACCAAGGACAAACAAAGTTCTATAACCTTGCCTTGAAAGTTCTAACTAGGGTTCGTTTATAAGTAAATATTGATTTAGATAAAGTCGAGAATAAAATTCACGGAATGTCAAGTTTTGTATAACTATTGAAAACTAACTGCGTCGAAATATCGGGAAAACTCATTAATCATGGTAATTATACCGTTGATAAATAGCATTTATGTTCGTAACTTCGTAAGCATGATAGTTTCAACAGTTATTTAATTTAGTTCCCAACCAGCTAGCAGCTCAGCTCACTCAAACCAGATACCGAAAACGGCTAAAACGACATGACGTCCAAACGCTAGACCAGACACTAGCAGCAAACATACGGAGTTGAATCCAGCAGTGGATCACATCCCTAACAAGAAACCTCCCTACAACACATTTGCTTACAGTCGCAAGACTGATCGCAGAACAAACCGTAACAAAAAATAATAATAATTTAGTTTACCTTTCGCCATTTTCCTGAAGTTGTAGCCTGGTCGCTCGTTGGCTGAGCGTCTTGCATGTTTCCCTGATGTTGTCCAATATGCAAACTAACAATTCATGTGCGTCCTGCTGTCGATTACCTGAAAATTTACAATAAAATCAAAAGATTAGATTAGATTAAAAATAAAGTATTTTTACCCCCGACGCAGAATACTAAACGCTACTTAGTTTAAGTGCTGCTTATCATTGACATAACTGTCATTTTTGTATACGATTCTGAAGATTAAGAACGTCTTATATATTTAAGTAGCATTTCAGTATTGTAATGTGAACTTTTTATCTTGCTTTACTTTCTAAATCTATTTCAAAGTTTCAATTACCCTCAAAAGTGGAGTTGACATCTCTGAGCGCCGCGAGGAAGGCGTCAGCGGCGTAGGGCTCCGGACTGGCGTCGGCGACGTTGCTGTTCAGACATTTGGACTCCGCCACTCGAAGGTTCAAGTATGTTTCGTGTAACTTCTCTGTGGCTATCTGTAACACAATGATAGTTATTATAAAGGGATTTTATGTACTTTTTATTTTATTTACTTTTTCCTTTTTTTTCTGTCATCAAGTGACCACGAATGCTGTAACTCAAACTATTATTATTATTATTTGTAATACACAGGCAGCTCTTAGAGCTGATGCGTGTATATCCTATTTATTGTCATTTGAAAAGCTTTTTTCAGATAGATTTATATAACTAAGGCTGTTGAGGCAAGGATAGACCATTAAAATGGGTAGTGTATGCTGTTTTTAAGGTAGCGTTTTCAAAGTACCTATGTATAGGAGAATCTTATTACTCAGAAACGTTACGCATACTCAAGGTTTATCAAGATAATTCTGTCAGTTCAACGTGATAGGTAATATTGTGATTATGTAGTCATATTACAAAGATATGAGCAAAATAAGATAGGAAAAAAACTATATAAAATGATCAATAGCTCCTGCCATATCAACCTTTATTTTCTGGTTAAGAGGGCAGCGACGAACGAATTCTCCATACAAACGTACTACCGAAATCATTTAAAATTTGAGCGTATTTTCACCACTTTATGCACTTATTTAGATTAAGGAAGTATTAATCTAGGTTCCTGTTAAACTTTTGATCTAAAAAACTTACCTGAAACAAAATGTAACCAAATTGTATTTCTAACATTTTTACAGCAAAAATATCGTGTTTTCGTTGCATTTGTTCTGTATGATAAACAACAATGATTGTAATATCCTTTTAATAGGAACACAGCTTAGAGTGTCTAGTTACAGGCCATACAAAAAAAATTGCGAAATCATTAACTTTTCATTCATCATTTTTGGTATTACGGAATACATCGTAAATTCTTGTAAATTCTGAACTCGAGTATTGCCGTACGCGTTGCTCGGATGTCTTCAATGTGTGTGTATAGTCCCGGAGGCGGAGTTTCGACACTCACACTAACGCAAAATTGGTTTGCAACGACCACCGCTTTTTATAATTTTTAGCATTTTTAGCTCGCTCGATGTATAGGTATGTAGGTATAGGTGTAGGTAGTATACACACTAACTAGATAGGTGTACCTAGCGTAGATTAGAATTGATTTTTACTTTGAACAATTATTTCAATTTTAAATGGTATGTAGGTAGGTAGGTTTTGTAGACCCTTTTATGAAAATTACTCTCTTTTTAACCGACTTCAAAAAAAGGAGGAGATTCTCAAGTCATAGGAATATTTTTTATGTAGGTACCTAGGTATGTTTCTCGAGTATCTACTTGAATAGGTGAGCCTGGACCGATTTGGAAAATTATTTTTTTGTTTGAAAGGGTACCAGGTGGAGCTATGGTCATCAGATCAGGTCAGGATCTGATAATGGAGTCAGGAACTGTTCAACAGAACTCCTCAGTAAATAGGCTGATTGAGTTTAAACTCGGCATAATGTAAGCTGTCTTGTTCCGTTTCGTTCCGACTACAATGTCATGTAATATGTAATACCTATGCGTACCTATGGTGACTGCGAGCTGACCTGATGATGGAATCAGAAGCTGTTAAAAAAATGGTGCTGGTGATGATGATGACGAGTTTCAGCTCAATCGGCCTATTTAGATTTAGGTAGGTACTGATGTGTTCTGTTGAACAGCTCCTGACGCCATCATCAGATCCTGACCTGATCTGATGACCATGGCACCACCTGGGACCCTTTCAAACAAAAAAGAATTTTCCAAATCAAAAAAATTCCAAAAACATACCTACCGACATAAAAAAATATTCCTATGAATTGAGAATCTCCTCCTGTTTTTGAAGTCGGTTAAAAAGAAAGTAATTTTCATACTAAAGTTATGAAGTTGAAGTTATGAAAGAAGTTGAAGTTATGTTTTTAAACTTCAAAGTCTATAAATAGAACAGTAGTAGTTTTGTAATGACGTCACAAAATGACGGCGGGCCATTTGAATCTGCCAAGAGGGGCTTTTCCATCCTACTAATAATTTTACAGTGTGAAAGTTTGTGAGGATGTATGGATGTATAGATGTACCGCTATCTAGGGATGTTTGTATGTTTGTTACTCTTTCAAGCAAAAACTACTGATACACGCGCGGTTCGAGGGGGGGGGTCATGCCGGCACCCCCCCCCTCAAAATCCTTGAGAAACCTGTAACATCCAGCAAAAAGAGAGGTAGGTACGCACTACCAAAACTAGTGACCCCCCCCCCCCCCCCCCCAAGATCAAAGTCTGCGACCGCCAGTGCTACTGAACGGATTTTAATGAAACTTGGAATACATATAGGTAGGTACCTATACTTACCATAATTTATGACCTGGAATAAAACATAGGCTACTTTTTATCCGGGTAGGTATCACGCGAGCGAAGCCGCGGGCGGAACCTAGTATATTTTACATTTGTCTCTCTGATGTTGGCTGTTAGGTAGGTATTATGTTTTATCTCGCTTACATAGATACCTACCTACTCTACTGCCTATAACAGTGGCGGATTTCCAAATTTGCCGCCAGTAGGCTATTCAACTTTTGCCGCCCCTACACTCGATACCACATCACAATCATATTAATTACATTTTTTTTGTTAATGAAATTGTAACTTTTATGATTTGTGTAATATTATTTTTAACCGACTTCAAAAAGGAGGAGGCTCTCAAGTCGACTGTGTGTTTTTTTTTATTTTAGGTATATATTTTTTTTAGTTTTTTGTGTGTGTGTTACGCCATTTATCCGTCAATTGTGGACCGATTTTGACAATTATTTTTTTTTGGTTACAAAGGATATACTCCAGAAGTGGAGGATCTGATGAGGGGATCCCATGGAAATCGAGGGGAACTCTCAAATTTTATGGTTATTTATTGTGTTTGTAGAACTATCGGGCTGAAATTTTGCACACTTATATATTCTCGGTGACAATGAAATATTATGGTATCAATCAAGCTTATCTGATGATGGAGTCAAGAGCTGTTCAACAGAACTCCTCAGTGAATAGGCCGATTGAGTCGAAACTCGGTATATCTATCAAGTTTCAATTACAATTTAATAATATGGTGACAACGAGCTGATTTGATGATGGAGTCAAGAGCTGCTCAACAGAACTCCTCAATAAATTGGCCGATTGAGTAAAAACACAGCATATCTGTGAAGTTCCGACACAATGTAATATAATAATATGGTGACAGCGATCTGATCTGATGATGGAGTCAGGACCTGTTCCATGGAACTTTTTAGTAAAATAGAAATAGAAATAAGTTTTATTTTCGCCACTACGATACATACAACACAAATCAGAAATGCTACATACAGTGACAAGAAAATAAGGTTACCCCTCAGCATTTGCTCCAGCAGCGCCATGGCTGTTAGAGCGCTGGTTTTCAGTATCTTAGTTTTTAGTAGTATAGTAGTAGTGACATGGATATCAAATGAAAGGGCTTGATGAGCGAAACACAATAAGTAGGTAAGATGACATCATTCTTAATAAAAAATAAACACTAAAATGAAAAAATAAAAAATAAAATACTTAACCGACTTTAAAACATACTTGCACTAAAAAGCAAAACATAAGAATATAAACAGATTTATTTACCTAATTACTAATTACGCGCACTCCGCACTTTAGGTACGAAGCTACAAGTACATTGGTGGGCCCGCCCGGGCGGGCCTTAGCAGGGTTCCCACTTGCCACTCGGCTCTAATACCTATCGCGTGACAACTCGACAACCCTTCCGCGTCACTCCGCGCCAGACAGTGACAGAGTTATGCGTTAGAAAGAGAGAATTTGTGTAGGCACGTGTCAGTGCATATTGCACTAGGCAAAGAACGCTTACGCGAGCTGAATTGAACTTTGTCGCATAATTCTGTGCTACAACGTAGGTATTTTATTCAAAGTTTTCGTCAGAATCTACGACTTTTTGCCTTCTTGAGAGAATCATTTTGAGACAGAGATTCGTAGATCACACATACATTTGTCTCACAGGCAGGCAAAGGGAATTAAATTTGCAACCTTCTGTGTTTCAGGCGGGCCTTCGCCCTCAGCACCACAGAACATTGTTGTCATGATGAATAATAATGGATTCATAACATGTCGCATATTGTGGCTGTTTTCGGCCTCCCGTGATCGTTTCACTAGGTTTTAACAGTTCAAAATAGATGAGATTCTTCTGATCCTACCAAATACAGGGGGTCTAAAGTGGCCACTTTTGATGAAAAATCAGATGTTTCATAGATGCTTCATCTATGAAACATCTGACTTTTCATCAAATGCTTCATATGCTTCATCTATGAAGCATCGATGCTTCATAGATGTTTCATAGATGTTTCATAAATGCTTCATATATGAAGCATCTATGAAGCATTTCACAAAACATCTTTTTTGACAGATCTATGTGCGAGGTTAAATTTATTGTTATAAATTAAATAGGTAGGTACCTACTTAGTTTTTTTATAGAAATGATTGCACTGCGCCACCCTGATGGACATATGGAAATATTTTTGAGGCACACGAATAAATAAAAAAGGTAAATTGTCGCGGGAGCGGGTCTGAGGTTTTTTTTTTTCTTAAATTTGGCTTCGCATGGGTTATGAAGCATTTGATGTTTCATCAGATGTTTCATAGATGAAGCATCTATGAAACATCTGATTTTTCATCAAAAGTGGCCACTTTAGACCCCCAGACAATTACCTCAGCACCAACAACAACAACCAGCACCAACAACAACAACCAGCACCGACAACTCGTTTGGAGTTGTTTGCACACCAGCTTAAGATGAGCCGTACATTCAACGGTTCCTGTGCATTCCGGGTGTCAAGGATTCCGGCTGTTTGTAATTTCGGAACTACAAAACCGATGACCTTGAAATTTTTACGGAACAATATTATAAAGTACTTACTTTCAAACAAAGTAAAAACCGGTCAAGTGCGAGTCGAACTCGTACACCGAGGGTTCCGTACCTACTCATTATACCCATTAAGTTATTGAACAATTAGTAATTTTTTTGTACATATCCTAGTTCTGCGATAGCAGCGCCGCAAATGTTCTGCGCACACGAGCATAATATTGCAATAAATATTTTCTTTTATTTACTTTCACACAATAGCACAATTTTATTTATTTACCTTATTTGAGGATGGTGCCAATTAAGCTAGTTCGCTTAATTGTATGAGCGCTCATACAACTCAGAAGACAATCTTAATTGGCGTCAACTATGTATGTATGTATGTGTGGGAACACCCTTTAACTTTCAACTTTTTTAATTTTTTGGAATTTTTCCTTTATTTCTGCTATAAGGCCTTGCTTTTTGCCAAATTTCGTGATTCTAGGTCAACGGGAACTACCATTTAGGTTTTCGACCCAAAACCTCTAGGGTACTACCGGTTGACCTAGAATTGTCAATTTTGGTTACAAGCAAGGCCTTACAGCACAAGTAAAGGAAAAATTCCGAAAAATAAAAAAAGTTGATAATTAAGGTAAGTTTTGGTACTTACAAGTTTTCACGAAAACCTAAATTTGCCTATATCTTTTTATAGTGTTGACTCAGGACCTTGATTTTTATACTCACAATAGGGACTATAGACCTCAGTATATGGTATGAATTTCAACTTGCTAGCTCCACCCGTTCTTGAGATAATCGATGGTGACAGACAGACAGACAGACGGACAAGAAAGTGATCTTATAAGGGTTCCTTTTTTTACCTTTTAAGGTACGGAACCCTAAAAAGAATCAATGAAATCGGACTACGCGCTCATGAATTACAACCAGATACTTATTTTGACTTTCATCCCCTCTCCCTAGGGAACCGTGCTGAATTTCAGGATTAAAAGTATTTTATATTAGACCTCGTAGTATGCACTCAAATAATACCAGGTTTCATTTAAATCCAACCAGTAGTTTCGACGTAATGCGCGGCCATGATACGGACAGACAGACATGAATGAAAAAAATTACAGTTTTGGCTTCAGTATCGACAATAGAGAGCCCTCCAAAAAAAATTTCAAAATATCTTCAATGTACAGAATTTGACCTGTTACAGTTTTATTATAAACTAGCTGCTGCCCGCGGCTTCGCTCGAGTTGTACCCGGATAAAAAGTAGCCTGTGTTACTCTCCAGCCCTCCAACTATCTCCACACAAAAAATCACGTCAATCCGTCGCTCCGTTTTGACGTGATTCAACTACAAATAAACAAACAAACAAACACACTTTCACATTTATAATAGGGGTACGGATACCTATTGATGTTTGATTGGTTGATGTTTGATTGGTTGATGATTGATGATGTGAAATTTAATGATTAATGAAAATAAAAATTCTTCGGTACACATAGGGATTTTTCGTACATGATGACCTTACACGTGCTGATTACAGCTACAGAAACAAACATGATCAACAGGTAAACTGTTGGAAATTTTCGGGATACTACTGTAATTCGCGGGCCCATCTAAACGCACCGCCTTTATCGCTCGTTTCCAATCCAATTATGGAAAAAAGTTTTAAGCAAGAAAAGCTCTCACTCTAACAATTTTTAAAACATTACTTACATGTTGAATTGTTTGTGTGTACATAATAACATAGCATTATCAATAAATATAGGTAAATATTATTTTTCTGTAACACAAAAAAAATTGTTCCCTATTTGCCGCCCCTAAAATCTGCCGCCCTAGGCTCCAGCCTTCTCAGCCTATTGGTACCACCAATTGATTCGCCACGTCATAAGTACCTAAATATGCGTTATCCTTTGTTGCACTTATGGGGGCATCCATTAATTACGTCAGGCTTTTAGGGGGCGGGAGGGGGTTGAGCCAAATCGCACCTAATCCCATGTGGGATTAAAAATGAAAGGGAGGTCTCGGCAAATCTAGGTAGGTACCTGTTTAAGATTATTTTTTTATTCTCACGTGAGATTAGGGGGTGGGGGAGGGGATCGAGCCAAATCTCAGGACATCTCACCAAGGGGGGACCCCTCCCCCGTGCGGGGGTTGAAAAATCGCAAAAATCACCTTTAATTTTTATTCTTTAATTTTAATTAATGGACGCCCCCTAATTTCAGAGGGACAAACATCCGTTGTGACTTCAGTAGTTAGGTAGGTTAGGTAAGTACCTACTTACCTATAGACATTGGACAGAAAAAAACATAGGTAAGTACCTACTTAGGTACCTACTTCCCTTTGAAAATTTAGGTAATTGTGTACCGACTTATATAGGTAACAACCCACATATTCTGTCTAGCGTCATAATATCGATCTCATCCCTCCCTAAAAATCTTGAGAGTAAGATGGGTAGGTAATAGGCAATATGCGTCTGATTCAAAAGCGGGTTAAATGTATTTTATTATGAACATTGTTGCTTTAGAGGTATGTGTGTGTAATTATTTTTTAATATTAAACCATTTTCGATTAGAAAATAAATTTTAAAAATTGCAAAAAATAGTAGGAATTTCAAAATACTTGAAAAGGATGTGAAAGGATGTGACGACACGAGTTCATAAGAAAAGTCAAGGACGAGTCAGATATGACGATCCATAGATAAGTTTTTTTTTTTATTTTCACAATTCCTATACTCGAACTTATTGTTGTCACAGATTACTTTTGTACTTAGTATCAATTTGACGTCACACGTCAAAGTTCACAAATTGTTACTACAACAGTAATCTGTGACAACAATAATAATCGTGTTTCAGATGCGTGAAAATGTTGGTAAATTTCAAAAATTATTTTTGTTATAAAATTTTAATATTTCGGCGCTGGAATTTTTATGACGGTTATTTGACGATATAACCTATCGATTAAAACCATAAAAAAAATTGATGCATATTGCCTATTACCTAGATATTGTAGATAAATTTCCAAAAAAAGCATTTTTACCATACATTTATCTAACGATTCCATGAAATAAAATGAACATTATTCATTAGTGACTGACAATATAACATTTTTGGCCTCTCCAAAGATGCAAAAACTCAATATCAACAAGAATTGATCTCCATTCCGCAAGTACTTACCGCGCTGCAAGCGGAGCTCACAACCACTAAGCCAAACGTCCTGATGCATTTGTATTTGAAATTATTGAACAGTAGCTGCGCGTAATGCGTCCTGAATCGCGCTAAAAAGGGCGGGCCTCATGTCAGACTCATATCTGCCAATCACAGATTAGGTAGAGGTAATACTGCCAATCGGGGCTGTGATTGCTCATAGTAGACTGAGTAGTACACCTATACTATACTACATAGAGTTTTTTGCGTGACAAGGACGAACAATTTAGATAGATACGTTGGAAGAGAAGTTCCGAGCTCGACGTACCGCAACCTTAAGAACTAAGATTTAGAATTTTAGATGAATCATAATCTTTGCTTTTCTACTTTTTATTTTTGTAGATCATCTTTTCGAACTTGATATTGTGTTATTCAACACTATGGGACTTATGGAGAATTTAAAAAAATCTTGAATGTATGTTTTTATTGTTTGACTTATTGAGTTTATATTTTACTAGCTGCTGCCCGCGGCTTCGCTCGCGTGGTACCCGGATAAAAAGTAGCCCATGTTACTCTCCAGCCCTCCAACTATGTCCGCACAAAAAATCACGTCAATTAGTCGCTCTGTTTTGACGTGGAAGCAGGACAAATAAACACACTTTCACATTTATAATATGGGTACGGATGTTTGGCCGCTGGGTGACCGGTGGCATTACGAGCTGAGTGCTTCGTTCGGAGGGCACATTAAATTGTCCCGGCTTTTGAAAGTGTTCACTGACAGTTCACTGAGTCCGGTAACCGATTTCAAGTGTGCACGACGCGATTTACCTGAATTTTACTCTTCCCACTAGTATCGGCCTGTCCGAGTGAGAGCAGGTCCTTGCTGCTCCAAGACCTGGCTCCGGATGAAGCGAGACCGGCCGCACTGCGACCGAGGGAGGAACTCTTTAACCTGATGCTGCCTAACTTCTGCTCCACGCTCGCCAGGTCTGATACTAGGTGATGGAGATTGTGGAGAAAGCGGGGCGCGAATCTGAGGAAAGATGAAATATCTTAGGCCTTTACATTTTTATTAGGTGACTTGTATTATGCGCTATGCTGCTCTGTGAAAAATTTCTCAACTTTTTGTACAAACTGAGTTGCCCTGTGCGTTTATTAGATATCAAATTTTATGTTTTGGAGAAAATGAAATAAAAACAATTCTCATGGCGCATTTCACGCCCGCGTGCAACCAAACATTCAATGAGCACATTATCTTCTGTCTCATTTGGTCTCCTTGAGATGAGAGTGACAGAGCTACTTTATGCTCACTCTAATCATATCTCTCGTTGAATGTCTGTTTGCTCGGTATAAGACTATTCCGACTGTTGACTGCTCTAATATATACATTAGAGGAGTTCAACCAATCGAGATATTTCTCTCGATGTTGCACAGGCTAGGCCCACTGATCAACATTGAAGATCTCAAAGAAAAAAAAAAACAATAGTGCTTGTTTTATTTTCTCCTAGTAAGGTCCCAAGTAAGCTACTTGTCAGTTAAAGCATGTAAAACTATGCATGCAACTTCCACAATCAGTTGATAGCTCTAATCAGCTGTCATTTGTATGAGTCTGTAATTTTTTGAATGTATAGTTTTTCATGTATCTGTTAACAATACTCAAGTACAGTTATAGTAGTCACAACAGATTTTTGTTTCTCTGAAGTTAGGTGCAACAAAGGACAGCGCATAATATACTTACTGCTTAGAGTAAGAGATAAAACATAATAACAGCTAACTTTAGACAGATTAAGATCTATAGTGACTAATACTGTACAAAGCCTCTATTATTAAAAATAAGTACATCTAGTAATCCTTATCTGAATATTACTCACCGCAAAGTATACAGGACGCTGTTGAGAAAGCAAGTGTTTCCCAAGTTCGAGAGAGTGGCAATTGGTGTTTTCCGTGACACAACCGATGCAGTTGATCCATACTGACTGTCGGTTGGAGATGGATGGTGGCCATTCAACATGGCCGGCGGTGGTTTGGGATCCAGAACTACCAACTCTCTTTCTACCTCACAATCTAGAACAAAATCGTTGTTATGGAAACCTTATCTATAGATAGACTTGCCATTTTAATTTACTAGGAAAGATTGTACTAGGTGACCTAGTTGTGGTTGACTTCTAGGCAAATTCCAGTAAAATTACGGTAGATTCAAGACTGATTAACAGATTAAATTAAAACAATTGCCGGAAGCGACACTGGACATGCCAGAAGCGATAAGTGTTACACAATCTCACCAGTCAGTTTAGCTGCCCCAGCTAGAGGCTTCAATCTCTTCGCAGCGATTAGAGTGTTTGAGTATATCCCGTTCAATGTACGTTTAACCGGCCTGTTCTCCTTATCCTTGCCACAAGGCCTGCAATCCTCCGAATTTTCGATAGGTCTCCGATTTTCGTCGCTCACAAAAGCTGCATTCTTTCTGTTAAGTGACAGCGAAAACCTGGGTTTTTCGACAGCTTTTTTATTTAACCTGGGTTTCTCAACACCTTTTAAGTTAACTGGCATCTTCAGTATACCTGCAATAAATGCATCAAAAAGCCATTAGACGCAAAAATACTGAGGCCAAAAAACTTTCTCATAGCATGTCAAGGATGTTGCCGGATAGTGGAACTCTACCAAAGAATACTTACCGTAAAGCCTTCATTAGGCGCACTGACTTACATTATCATGTAAGATTATCCAAATAGTGTAGGAATATTTACTTTTGCCGCAAAATTGATACGAATTCCCGTGAACAGCCCCATTGGAAGCGGTCGGCCATGTTGCAAAATGTTGATTTGATGGATGTCATGTCCGTCTAGCTGTCATTTCGACATAAGTAAAATTGTCTCTGGTAGTAGTTTTTGGATGGCCAGTGAATGGGTGGTTTAAAAAAATTCCCCACAGAAAACATACGCACGGAAACGGAAATAAGAAAATTCTGACGGGTTGCAGGTTATAAAAAAATTAGCGGGAAAAGTTTGAAAGTTGTATTGTTTGAAAGTCCGCTGGCTTGGCTACGGCTGCACTCTAGTAATAGGCAAGAAGTAGGATCTATTTAAATAGGTTTATGTTTTTTCCCTTTTTCAGTCAGCGAAAAGAAATACTTAAATAAACTAAGTAAAGATCTAAATATTACCATTCTAAAATGCGGAAGAGTTTGTTTGAACGCGCTAATGTCAGTCAATTAGTCAATTAGTCAATTATTTATTTACTATAAATTATTTGGAATTAGGAACTACCAAAAGAAAATAAAGAATTCTTTCTGCATTTGATACTTAGATAAACTCTTGAGTTACTAATCTGTGTCTTGAGGAAGGTTATAGGCTACTTTTCACCATACTATCACTACGGGAGTAGTAACGCCGTGAGGGCGCTGCTATAGTGCTTAATTGTACCTACGTAGGTACTTAGTAGGTAAGCAGACAGTTACGTCTACAGGTTTTTAAGGAAGCAGACAAGCATACTTACGGTTTCTATCCATGACTAGATAAGTTTTATTCTATCCGTGACTAGATTATCTAGTCACTTAGAATAGTAAACTCGTGATACCTACGCCCACTGATGGTAAGCGGTTACCGTAGCTTAGGAACGCTTGCGATACCAGAGGACTGGCTGACCCTTTAGAATTTGACAGATTTACGATCGGCCCTCAAGACAATTGCAATTAGAAGAGATCTGCCCAAATTAACGTCATAAATCCTTGTTGACTTCGGCCTTCGAGTTTTCTAATAAGGACCGCGATTTTTGAGAAGGGGCCTCATTGATTGTAAATTAGGATGAAGGTTCAGTCTGCAACAAAAGTTTATTAACGTTTTAAGTTTTTCTTAGGCAAATTGAGTTGATTTCTGAGAGTAGGTAAGTGCTTATGTAAGTAGGTAGGTAAGTAAGTACTACTTACCTACTTACATAAGTATAAGTAGGTATCTACTTATAATAAAACTTTAAAAAAGAGCACAGAATTCAGAATCAATTTTGTGGAAAAAAATTTGGCTTTTCGATAGAATTTGGTGATGATTTACCTGACTCTATATTGAAAGAGAAAATAATATTTTCTAGGTAGTACTTACCTAGGTAAGCAGGTAACTAGGTAGGTACAGTCAGCGTCATCAATCGGTATCCCCCTATTGATTTTAACAAGGACCCTTTTCATTTCAACTTTGGATTTCAGTCGGATTTGCTAGTATAGGAACTCGAGCGAAATTAGATATCCATAGTACACTAGCAAATCCGACTGAAATCCAAAGTTGAAATGAAAAGGGTCCTTGTTAAAATCAATAGGGGGATACCGATTGATGACGCTGACTGTACCTACCATTACGATTATGGACATAAAATGAGAGGTATCTTCATAACTTCACACAAAGTTTAGCCAAAAAGCTCACTGTGCACTACCATCTGCCAACCGTGGTAGTGGTCTTTAGTCTTATTTCATTATTTTTTATACATAACACAGATTAACACAGACGACTTTACTCTAAATAATAACGTAGGTACAATTTTTTCAAGGCAAGTATTGTAGATTATTTTGAGTTCGCTGATAGTGTCGGGTCACCAATTCTATATTAGATTCGATTGACGCAACCGCCCAACAAAAGAACAAGGTCAATATTGGATCCGTCAAATCCCGCCAGTTGTGTTCATCCCCGATTGTGATGTTTGAAGCACTAGCAACTAAAGTTGAGCAACTTAGAAAATTGTGCATAGCGAGCTATTGCTCAATCTTTTAAGAATCGTAAAATGGCCATACTATTGATTGACCTGTCAAAACTGTCAAAAAGATGAATTGCCGATACGAATCACTATAGGAATTGTCAATTTTGTGATTTCTATTAGGTACCTACCTAGGTACCTACTAGAATATCGCGTCGTATTATGGATTCTGCTATAGGGAGGGTCAAGGCCGCGCAGTTGGTACCTAGCTGTACCTACTTAGGTACCTATCTAATTCCTATGTAGTGTAGGAAAGTATTTTAATAATAGGTAGGTAGGTACCTACCTACTTACTTAAGTAGGTACTAATTAGATTGATACCTACAGAGAATTGACTTACCTACTAGATAGGTATCTAAGTAATCTAAACAAACAAAAAGCCAATGCACGTGGAACTCTCAATGAGTAGGTAAAAGTACCTAAGTTCGTATGAGCAAGTGGCGAACTCTATAGTCGTATTGCTCATTATACGGACTAAAATCGGACTAAAATTGAAGGAACAAATGTCATTTTTCATATATTTTTAGTCCGTATAATGAGCAATACGACTATATGAGTAGGTAGGTAACTTTAAACATTTCTTGAAAGAATAGGCAACGTCCACCAACAATTTTTTTCGATCTAATATCTAACTACCTACCGTTTACCGCAAAAGAATAAAAAAGTGCTATAAAAGTTGCCCGTGTACAAAATGTCTATTGTAAGCGGATACGGGAAGACCAATATTGACAATGGACCAATTGCCGCCCTCCACATTTGCGTATTATTGCGCAAGCCAGCGGGTTTGAGCAATGTTGATTAACAATGCCGTTCGTCCGATCCCAATGCCAATTTTGTGACCTTTCAAGATGTATGGAAGGCTAAAATGGCCGCTAACTCAATTCCAACAATCATACAGGTCTTTGCGACTCATTTATCTTGTAGAACTACACCTAAAACCAAACACACCTTGTATCGTTAATTAGTTGTATTAACCATCTGTCTCTTAAGATTTATATTAATCCAAGGTAGGTACTGTTTGTTACATAAGTCCGTTAATGTTGTATGTACTTATTTTGTTCTTGGGAAAATTCTTATTCTTATTCTTATAATATCTCTGAGGCAGTATTCTCGTAATTTTCATGATAAGGCATTTATTGCAATTCCTATTGTGATTCTGATATGTAGAGAAGCCTTTTTTTTCTTAAGTCCCGCAGAACTATGTAGGTAAGTAGAGGTATGGTGAATATTGGGTGTCATATAATAAAACAAATCAAGTCAAAAACTGTTTATTTTGTACCAAATCTTATTACAAACTTAGGATACTTAAGTATTTTAATCTATTGTAATCTTTAATCTAAAATACGTGACAATTCATGTCATAATCAGCTTCTGCGAAATTTCCTTAGCACAAAAGTAAAGTAGGCTATCTAATTTATAACTGAAAATTTAGCGAGGGTCTGAAAATTGTTTTTCTTATATAACGAAATTAGATGGTTAAGTCCTTTGGCCCATTTTCCGTACTGATTTAATTTCTCATTTGATTGGTAATTACCAATTGTATCAGTTGAGCTACCTATAGATCGTTTCCAACGATCCTTAGGTGGCTCAACTGGTTCTTTTTGTATTTTATACTTTTATGTAAATATGTAGTAGTTTAGTTTCTGTAAATAAATGTATTACTTACCAATTTTCCATTAGTCTATATTGAAACATGTTAAACTTTATAGAATAGTATCTAAGTACCTACCCACCAAGGTAGGATACATTATTAGGTACTGCCGCGGTCCGTAATTGCAGCATTCGAGAGCATGCGGGCCGATCACTGTCCGGCGATGCTCGGTTGTGGCCAAAACTTGCATGGTGCTCTTCTCAAACATGCGGGTAAATTAAAGTAGGTAAAGTCAACATGAACTAGGTACCTACTTAATTAAATTATATCGATGGTTAACAGCCAAAAGGATATGGACAATAAAAATGGGTGTAGTAAAAATGGGTGTAGTCGAGTCGATATGGACAATAAAAATGGGTGTAGTCGAGCTGCAGATGACGATGATGAGTTTTTGAGCAAGGCAACGGTAGAGGTGCCTACGAATATAGGTAGGTACCGTTAATAATTGGAATTTGATGCAATGTACTAAAATTTGAGAACTCCTTTTAGGGTTAAGCTCGCCTTTGCCATTATCTGTCTAGATCTAAGCATTTTATAACTGTTTCATTTGTGCCTACCTTATTTTATTTAAGTACCTACTTAAATAAAATAAAATTTAAGTATACATTTTCAAAATGCTAATTTTGACGATTTAAATACATTATTCACCTCGCATAGATATTACATTATTGGAAGCTTACAGAGTTCAAACTCTATGTTATTGTCTATTGTAAATTAGGTAGGTACATTAAATAGACCGCGTAGGTACTCACATAGATTACAATGGCCAACCCATTCAACCGAAATGAAAACGACAAACCATTTGGCTAATTATCGCGAATTATAGGAAACACAAACAATACATTGTCGACACCGACATCGAACGAATACCGAACTGTTGTGATGCCAAAATAACTGCGCTTTTAAACGAATTAATCGAATATTGAAGAGCTTTTGATGTAGCCAATTGCTCTTGATAGGGTTTATGCGTTGCTCAGCATAGACAATGAATAAAATAGACATACAAACAAAAATACTTAGATATAACTTTTGAAACTATCATGGTTACGAACATAAATATTGTTATCAACGGGATAATTACCATGGTAATTATCCCGTTGATAACAATAAAAATACTTAGGAGCACGAGCACAAAGCACGTAAAGTTGTAGGACTCAGCTATAACTTTTTAGAAGCCCAAATATTTCACATTCAGGATTATTACAGATATTAGAAACCAAAATCGAATCACTTAGAAATTTCAGACATCTAAAACGACTTTCAATTCATTGGGTAGGTAGATACCTACAAAACGCCTTGGTGAACCACGGTCGATCAATCAGCCAAGTAAAAAATGGTTGGAGTAGATATAACTGAATTTTAATAACGGAGTTTACAAGGCTATATTCAAAACCTAGTCAATATAAAAAGAGTTTGGAAGAATTCGTTTTTCTTGTGTCGCATCAATGTCATTAAAAAGGAATGGCAACGGATTTAGCAAATGTTTGAGCTACAGGAAGCTTATAACTTCATTGAATATCAAAGCGTATACATAGTCCCCCTTACTTATGAAAGATGTTTAAAGTTGAACACTGTTTAAACAACGTCCTGTCTCTGTTCGTCACTATCCACAAATAAAAACAGGACGTTGTTTAACCAGTGTTTAACTTTAAACATCTTTCATAAGTAAGGCCCAGTATATTAAGCAGCACAGCAATATCAATTGATTACACAGCGCTAGTTTTTCATTCATGGACATCTCTACATCGTAGAACTTTACTCGTGTGATACACGAGACTGTCTACTTCGATTAGCCTCACTTAGTTCGATTGGAACCCCACGTACTGAGCTAATTAGTTAAAAGATGGATTACTAAAAATACTCGTAACACTAGGACCTGAAGTCTAGACAGTGTTTTTTCCCTGATTCTTCACGTTAGTGGCCGAGAAAGAACAGGAGTGCTATTACCTAACTCTTAAGACGATTAGGTAAATACGACTTGTAGTCTCATTCACTAAATGCACATAGGCCTCTATTAATAAACTCGTATTAAATTCTGTCAAAGTTGCGCCATGGATTTAACTATTGCCATCCTTTTTTGTTAGACAGTGACAAATAAGGATGACAATAGTTAAATCCGTGGCGCAACTTTGACAGAAGTTAATACGAGTTTATTAATAGAGGCCATAGTGTTTTAATTTCATATCATAGTAGTTTGAAATTCGGGTTGTGGAACTCAAATTGAGTTAAGTTGGGCGGGACACCTGGTGAGACGTGGTGATGACAGATGGTTTAAAACGTTGACGGAATGATGGCCAAGGACTGGCAAAAGAAGCGCCGGACGTCCAGCTGGCGTCACAAGATAGCTAATCAGGTAGGACCACGATAATTGCCAGGAGCAAAGGGAGGCTTTTCCCAGCAGTAGGAAAAATGATGGCTGCAGATGATGAGTTTGAAATTCTCTAAGCTAGTCTCATATTGAGACTACCTGTCAAAATACAACCTCAGGCAGCCAATTACTTAAGTCCAATATTGCCACCTTGGAACCCAAAGCTCCTTTGTGGCTGGGAAATACAACACTGCAGGCGGATTATCCCTGGTAATGGATGTACCCGATATTTGAGAGAAACCTAATGGATTAACTAACAGGTTTTTTATACTTACCATACTCGTATTAGGTATATAAGGAATAGAGGTTTGTAAGAAAAAATCTGATCCGTTCGAAAAATAAATTCACTGAGGAAACATTTAATATTGCAAATGTCAAATTATGTCAAACTCTAAACGGCGAAGAAAAACATCGTGAGGAACCCAGTTAGCTTTTTATGGATGGGCTTGCAACCTGTCACGTATGGAAGGTTAACTTCTACAAAATGTGGGAATGTAACAAATATGTTTTTGGGCATACCCTTAGAGATCTTCAAAGGATCTAAAAATGCCTAAAAATATTTGAAAGAATATGTCTACCGAGTCGTGATCATATTCATTTTATTTCATTTTTCATTTCAAAGTTAGAAAGTGATAATGTATCATTTTCTCTACCACACGTTCAGATTTTTGGTAACATTTTCTGAAACACGATAAATTAACACCGTTTTCTCCAACGTCGAGTGTAAAAGTAACTTTACAATTCAGATATCAAGTACGAAAGTACTTAATACCTCTCAGGAACTGTGATAGAATTGCTATAATTTCTGTAGTGCCCTGCTTTCGTATTTATTGAAGCAGAAATACCTTGGAACTCTTAAGTGAAATTACTGTAGATGGGTACTTTCGTCTGAAGTATTGACAAGCTCTTGGTACTTAGTTGTATTTTTTTACAAAAGATGATTAAGTACTTATCATTTTATTTTTACACATAGGTATGTTTGAACAAAGCACACAAGAATTGCTCACACAAAAATATTACGAGAGTAGGTAAGTATGTGATTTGCTTGTAAAGAAATATCATTTCGATGACTAAGATTTTTTTGAATCAATCGCTTTCTATTCTTGAGAGATTGGTTTGTAAAATTAGATGCAGAATATCTATTCGTTAACTTTAACAAAAGAAGCTCGAAATATGAGAAACGAAAGGTGAATTTAAAACACAAATCTAATTTACCTCCATTCATTCCTTATAGTTTGTGCTTTCAAATAGTTTAGACTAAAATAAACGCCAAAACTTTGGCTTCATAAAGCATAGTGAAATGTTGTGAAGTTTTCATTTATCTTAGTATCAGAAGTTAGTTCACTTCAAATCTTTGATATAGTTCGTGATTTTCTGAGAGCAAACTCGTGGAGATGCTAAGTTACCCTTCATTCACAAGTTTTCTACAAATAAATTCTTGATTCTTGCTCGTAAACCACGTTTTAATACTGCAATTGATGAAGTAATCATCCTAATTTGTTTTGTTTCATCTGTTGGTTTATTGTATTTTTTTTTCCTATTAATTTATGATACTTAATGTCTTTTATTTCAATAATTGTTCGTAGGTATTTATTGAAGCACCACCTCCTTTCACATTCATATTTATTCCAGTCCATCCAAAGGTTGCCTGGAAGAAATCGCTTTGAGCGATAAGGCCGCCCATTGTTCCACCGTGTATTTAGTATCTAAGTTCTCTAGTTTAAGTTTGTAATAATGTTGGTGTAACAATAAATAATTATCTATCTATCTATCTAATTATCCTACATTTAAAGGGCGGATTTAGGGGGGGGAGGGGCACGGGGGCACATGCCCCCCAGAAACCTACTGTGGACATTCCATCACAGTACATACTTCTAGGCAAATCAAATTATCAGAGTTGTTAAAATATACTAGTGGCTCTGTGAGCTGTAGACCTTGCGAGTCTGTATTTTCTTTGCATAGCATAATACAGAATAAATGTCTGATTTTGATTTGAATGTGACTTTTTTGCTCGTTGGCCCTTTGTGCCCCTCCCAGAAAAAAATCCTGGATCCACCCTTGTTACATTTAATAACTAAGTAGGTAAGTATTGTTATACTGTTATATTCTAAGGCGCAGGCCAGATAGAAGAGACGGAGCGCAGACATTTGTCTCTTCCGCGTCCCTTTCATACAAAATGTGACGGCGCCCCGTCTCTTCTATATGTTTTGCGGCGCGACGCTTCTATACATTTTCTATGAAAGGGACGCGGAAAAGACATATGTCTGCGACGCGTCCTCGTTTTACGTCTTTTCTGTATGTCCCGCGCCTAATGTGCCAAATTGACGGAGGACTTTAGGCGGCCTAAAAACTACGTCACCAGAATTGGCCACTTGCTCATACGAATATAATTCTCAATGACAAATTGTGTGGTGCGCAAAATAAAAGATGAATCTGTTATCCGTGCAGCTGAGTGGCTAGTTACAAAATTAATTGAATATTTAAAGACCTTTTTTTAGTAACTTATCAAAAATAGTTTTGATCTAATGGCCTTTGCTATAGCTATTGGTGCACGAAAGCAACCATTTTTTAATCCCATTGAACGCGACAGAGCTTAAAAAACTGAAACTTTTCTTGTAAAAACTGAAACTTTTCTTGAACTTTTGTAGCTGACTGTACATATACTCGTACCTACATAGGAGTTAATGAGGATCGTTGCAATAAATACGTTTCCATTTATGAACATATCTTTATTGAAAGTTGCACATAGATTATTTAAATAACCGATTATAATTCCACATACAAACTTCGCTATTTACAAAAGTGACTTTAACTTAATGGCTAATATATTAATTTACATTCGTATTTACATTTTTGTAACTAGAAGTTCAAATATTAGATCTCATTCTGATTAATTTTGATTCACAATAAAAAAATTGTTTACCCAATAATTTACAATATAAATTCAGATAGGCAGGTGCAGATTTGATTCCTGGGATAAACAGTGACAAATATTTTTTATTTTTTTTTTTTATTTTATTTATTAGGTTCACCAACAGTTTACACATGAAAATAAATATTTATATCGAACAATATTGTCTTAAACTACATGCGAAACCAATTACAGGTAAACACAACATGCGCAGTAAACAAACAATTTGCGTTGGTTTAAAATTTAAGTATTAATAACAAAGTCTCGTAAATTATCATGAAAATGCATCAATGTCGAATTAAACAACAGTCAGCATAGGTGGTGCTTGGTAGTGTAGTGATTTTGTCAACTAATCTTACATTATTGAGAAGTGGATACAAATCCTAGTTAGCCGCAGACTGAACAATGTCTCAGTAAGAATAATTACTTAAGTACATCATAATTAGAACAACAAAAATTACTATAATGTAGGTATGTGTTTTAGTTCTAAATCCTCGTACATTTTGTTTGATATTATATATAACTACGTAAATGAACAAAGGAGAAATAATATAAAATTAGTTTTTTTCTAAACAAGCATTATTCTAGTGACGCTGATAAAGTTGTAAGTAATCTACTTTTATGACAATCACCTACTCCAACTTATGTAAAGAATCCAAGTTTTTTATAACTTTGTAGTCCGATGTTTCGGTTTTTCTCATAAAAATTCTCCCGTTACGCACCCAGACGAACCTATAGCCTTTCTCCTTGGCCGCCAACCTAGCCGCAGAGTGAAGTGCCTTGTTTGAAGCAGATAGGTGCTCCACGATGTAAATTGGAGACTTTTCACCCGTCAGTCCAATATGCGTGCTGTTTAGCTTATTGTTCGAGTTAGACTTATTGAACTTTATTGATGAAGCCAGGAACGTGTCGCGGACCTTCGGCGAGTTAAACTGGACCACAATGGAACGGGGCCTGGTAGTATTCTGGTTCATCTTAGCGATACGGCTGCATTTTTGGATGTTCTCATCCGTAATATCGCAATTAATAGTGCTACTTATGTTTTTTATGATGCTGATAACATTCTCATTTTGTTTTTCTGGAACACATTGTATCTCAACATTATTTCCCCTAGCGTACTGTTCTAGCTGGTTTATTTTGGCAGTTAAGTCCATGTTTTCCATTCGTAAAGAAGCATTTTCTGCATGGATTTCTTTCATTTTCTCGGTAATAGCTCTTTGTTGAGTGATAACGCCTTCATATTGCTCATTGATAAAAGAGATCGACTCCTTTAGATCCAAGATTTCCTGCCTAAGCGGAGCCAGTTCCGCGGCAACAGAGGATCTCACCAGTTGTCCGATGCGAATAAATAAGTTCTTCATTTCGCTCGTAAACAATTCCTGCAAGACCGTTCTTACATCGTCACGGGTCAAAGGAGATACTTTCGGGGGAGAATTTAATGCAACTCTTTTATTTGGTCGATTTTTGGTATCATTATTACCCTGCAAACCATCCGTATCAACACCACAACATTGCAGGGGTTCTGACATCTCGAACTCAGGTGTTAGAAGGTAATACCTATAATAATTTGCTTCAATAGAAACAAAGTAAACAGCAGCGGTGATTATCGTAAAAATTGCGTACGGTAGACTTCTGTTCAATGAGCACAACACAACTAGTAGGTCATAAGCGCCATGCAGATCGCGTCGCTTACGACTTATCGGCACTTAACTAACCGAGCGCTTCACAGTCACAGAATGTTTTGTCAATTTACTTATTTAATGTTGATTAATCACTAAAAATTATATCGTAGGTATGATCCTTGATGTTTAGAGTACGCACTAGTTAATAGTTGACGAACAAACTTTGACTTTTTACCAGTGTTTTTGAATAAAATACGAGAGCGTAATGCGTCGCGAACCAACCAACTATACCAACTTTATATATCTTAATATATAATATATATCAGTTATATAGTTTTGTTGATTTTAATACAATGTATAAATCCTACTAACGTTTTTTATTATTATTTATTACTAGCGGACGCCCGCGGCTTCGCCCGCGTGGACTACTATATTTTTTATCCCTCGGGAACCGTACAATTTTTCAGGATAAAAAGTAGCCTATGTTCTATTCCCGGTTATTATCTATCTACATTCCAAATTTCATCAAAACCGGTTTAGTAGTTATGGAGATACGTGGCAACAAACATTCACACACACACACACACACACACGGACTTTCGCCTTTATAATATTAGTAGGATAGTAGGATAGGATTCTGTTAAGTAATGTTTAAATAGGTGACATTTCATAAAAACACCAAATTTAAGTTCTTAAAGAACACGTAGTATTTTTAACGTATACAAATAACGTATGTATTTACAACATTTTTGGGCATTGAAACAAGTATAAATCATAGCAAGGTCTACGGCGACTACGGCGTAGCACCACGTGCTACAGAAAAGATCAAATTAAAGTTTATTTGCATTATTTACCATTCCATTGGTAATTCTTACGGTGAAGAAAAACATCATGAAAAAAATTGTTAGTTTTCTAATAAGTAGCGATGGATTTTTAACTTTTTACAATCGGAATACTGTTGCTAAGTATATTGAAAACTTGTAGATTTACATATTATAATATGTCTATATGTACAATTAAATAACAGAATGCCGTCGCTAATCAGATGGTAAGAAATTTCATTGTCGTTGATTTTTATTGAATTAAGTAGTTGAATTATTCTTTACTTAGTAAGTACATGAAACTATTTACACTTTTCCATAATTCTATAAAGAATTTAAATTAAATAAATTCATTGTTTATTACAATTATTATCTATACTTATAATAAGAATGAAGTCTAAGGCCAAACTTATAAGTATTCAATTAAGTGAAGTCAGTTTTTGATCTATATAACCCTAGAGCCTTAAAACACTTCGTAAGCGCGATCTAGAGCGCAAAAAGTGCTGTAATCTGTGACTTTAGTTCTCTGTTCGCTGTTCGCGCTGATCTCAGAAATGGCTTATCCGAATTGGATGCAGTTTTCACTGATGTATTGTGGTAAGTCTGGACCTTTTATTAGTGTTAGTTTTATCAAAATCCGTTCACAAATAAAAAAGATATGTCCATTTAAAGAATGTACTGTGACTTTAGTAAAAAAATAATATAAAAAAGGATGTATCTTTTTTATTTGTGAACGGATTTTGATGAAACTAACACTAAAAAATGACCCAGGCTTACCATAATACAACAGTGAAAACTGCATAAAAATTGGTAAAGTCATTTCTGAGATGAGTCATATTATATTACCCAGCATAGTTCTGTTCTGAACTAAAGTCCCACAGTTACCCAGCATATCCAAGTTACAATGAACTTTTTGCATGAGTTTCAATATTATTAAAAAACTCTTATCACAAGTAAGTAATTAAATACGACAACTTCAATCATTAAATTTAAAGTTTTTTCGAGAACAAAGGACATAGAGACATCTATTGGAGCTAGCTGAAACCAAATTGTGATAATCTGGTTCCCATAGTAGCTACAAGCTTTGCTTAGTTTAGGGCTAGATGGCGCTGTGTGTCTCCAAAAAAAATATTAATAATAAAAAATTAAAAAACCCGGTGATCTGAAAAGTTGGAAATAATCTATACTTATCTTTATCTTTTATCTATACTAATATAATAAAGCGGAAGAGTTTGTTTGATTGTTTGATCGCGCTAATCTCTGGACGTACCAGTTGGATTTGAAAAAAAATCAAAACTAGATGGCGGGACTAAAAATGACCATTTTCTGAATCGCGCTGATGAAAACACGCGGCAGTCACTTACTTATTAGTCTACGCGTGATCTAAAACATTTTTTTATTAAACCGACTTCAAAATAAAGGAGGTACTCGATTATTTATTACTCGAAGATGCCTGGACCGATTTGGAACATTATTTTTTTGATTGAAAGGTGGTGTCTTGGTCAGATCAGGTCAGGATCTGATAATGGAATCCTGGAGCTGTTCTACAGAACCCCTCAGTAAATAGGCCGATTGAGTTGAAACTCGGCAAACCTGTCAAGTTTCAACTAGGTACTATGTAATAATATGGTGACAGTGAGCTGATCTGAGGATGGAGTCAGGAGCTGTTCAACATAACTCCTCAGTAAATATGCCGATTGATTTGAAACTCGGAACTCAGCATATCTGTCAAGTTTCCAATATAATGTAATGATATGGTGACATCGAAATGAAGGGGAAAGGGGAGAGGGGGAGGAGGAGATGGGGACGGGGACGGGGACGGGACGGGACGGGACGGGACGGGACGGGACGGGACGGGACGGGACGGGACGGGACGGGGATACATGACACAAACTTATTTAATTTAAAATCCAAAAAAATCTGTTTATGTACAGAATATAAAACCAAACACTTTTTTACTTCACTTCACGTGGCATTGCAACGCATGCCGGGTACAGCTAGTTCAGAATATTTTCGAGGTAAATATTTACACAGAACAAGAAAATTAGTGTTAGCTTCCTGTATTAATATTGTTACTATATTTAATTTGAAATAATATAAACGGAATAAATAAAATGATGGTATAAATAACTGTACAAAAGTTCATATCTGATATTTTCATCACTTATAACATTTTTCATCGATGCGCTTGTGTTGCGCACAAGAGGCTCTACGGAATCCGTAGAGGGTCTACGAATCTCGTAGAGGGTCTACGAATCTCGTAGAGGATCCAATACTCAAGCGTAGAGGTCTTGAGGGGTGCGCGGGAGGCGCGGGGGGCGGGTCTCGCGTCATATCCACGTGCGCTCGACGTTTGGCGCGTCATTCGGTCCGCTGTCAGCGTGCGGGCCGGACGCGCCTCGTCTATGTCAGGCGGTGGTCACCAAAGTGTTGTTATAAGTGCTATTCATCGAAATTCGAATCGTGCCTGGAAATTTTACTGCATTTTATTAAAGTTTCACAATCAACCGGTCTTTTACGGTGATAGAAGTAGGCTAAGTAAATAAAAGCACGCAATGAGAAGCATAAAGACGATGTTGTGCCTAACTACATTTGACAAAAGCCGCTTGTGCCACGTTTTTTGGCCATTCTCAAGTCTCCGTTGAAAATGACCTGTCCACATTAAAAAACTGGCTTTATCTCTTACTTGTTTATCTTATTTGCATGAAGCAAGATGGGGGAGCCATGTGGGTTTTTGATGAATTTTGTCGTCTTGAACAAACCTATGAAGAAGAATAGGAGTCGGTTTAAATCTTACACAACTC
This sequence comes from Camptogramma bilineatum, assembly GCA_958496255.1. Classification (NCBI taxonomy): domain Eukaryota; kingdom Metazoa; phylum Arthropoda; class Insecta; order Lepidoptera; family Geometridae; genus Camptogramma; species Camptogramma bilineatum. The sequence continues at coordinate 13,527,877 of OY292458.1, read as the reverse complement.
TTGGAATTAACTCTATTATTTAGAGCTAGCTCTATTTCTGGATTCAAATTCAACAATAACAAAAACATAATATTATCTTTACACCACGTTGTCTGTGTCTCTTGTGATTATATCTTTTCCGACCCTTTTTATTAGCTAGCATCAGCTATCATCTATTAAAACTTCACACGCCACAAATATAGATACATGTCAACTAGTGAACGCAAATAAAACGCGAAAGAATTTCTTTATGGAAATTAGTCGCTCATTTTGGTACAAAATCGAATAAACTGACGCATCCGGCTCTATCACAGATTTGACAATACTTATGTTATTCATGAGAATACGACGTGCTGTTCAATAATGTATTTTATTTCTTGGGAGTTTGGGTTCCTCGTTCGCGGCTCAGTTACCACCCACCGCGACTCATTTTGCATTGGTTCAATTTGAGATGCATACATATTTTATTTGTGTTCACTGACGTCAACTAAGCCTTTAAAACTCAAGCAAATAATAAGAGGATTGCTTACTTGTACCATTCTTTCTGCTCGGCGATATGGAGCGAACAGATCGATCCATGCGTTCGGTGCCGAATGGTCTATGCCTTGTTAACCCACCGCCGCCGAAGGCGCCGCAGCACCAAAAGAACTGCTTGAAGCCTCGTCTGAACCTGGATAAGCAACATTGACATATTCATGTGAACGAGGTCCAGCCGGCGTACCACCAACTCTTAGAGCAATGTCAAAACAAGGTGAAAACAGTCCTGCTTCGCGTCAATGACTTGACACTTGACACTCCACGAAGAGACGTTACCAAAACATTCCTGCGTTAGGCTTACTTTAACCTTACCTTAGTCTTATCTTAGCACGGAATCAGAGTAATCTTACTTTAACATTGCTCTAAGAGTTCACAGTTCTGGTACTGATCTAAGCAAGTTTTAATTAAACAACAAAATAAAAATACCCGTAAAAACAAAATATGTCTGAAAATGTAAAGTCTTCGACATTTACAATGAACAGCGATTTCTTCCAGACATGTCTAAGGACGAAAGTAATTAGCGAAGCAGTAATGTAACAGTAACCTGCTTACGTAACTGCCATTTAAACCTCTGGAATTCAAAAACTTACTTAGAATTCATCCAGCAGTAGATAATAGGGTTGTACATAGAGTTGCTCATGGCCAGCCAGTAGATGCCGAGGTAAATCTCCTGTATATGCGCATAGTTCACCACGTCGGGGTAGTATGACGTCACTACGAAGTACACGTGGAAGGGGAGCCAGCACACAGCGAAGATCACCACCACTACGATCATCATTTTCACCACCTGAGGAAAATATATCATTTACTTTTTTTATTACTAATATTTTCCTGTTACACTTTATTTCTGACGACCTTTGTGGCGCAGTGGGTGAAGGTCCGCCTGTGACGCAGGAGGTTGCGGGTTCGATCCCCGCCGCGGGACAAATGTTTGTATGATCTGCAAATATTTGTCTCGGATCTGGGTGTTTTCTATGTATACTATGTATGTATTTACAAAAAAAATGTATTTAAGTAGTATATCGGTCATGTGGTTCCCATAACTTCCCATTCCCTAAGCTCTGCTTAGCTTGGGGCTACATGATGCTGTGTGAAATGTCCAGCATTATTTATTTATATTTCCAAAAAAGTACCCTAAAACGCAATGTAAGCAAATTGAATTAGGTCCAGCAAAAATCTCATACTTTATTTTCATTTGTTCTGTAGTAAGTTTTTTGGTACAAAAGTGTAATAGGTGCCTAGATATAAATAAAGATAAACATAAACTGATAAAAATATTGCTTGAATTTTAAATGATTTTGGTTACGTTTATATGAACAATTCGTCTGTTGCAGGCCCCTTAAGAAGGTTGGTCGAGTGGAATGACTCCTTAATTTTGATGACTAGAGTCTGGGGCCGTATGTGCTAATTTTGATTCTTCACGGTGTTGGTCGCGAAAGATAGGGATTAGAATCACCTAGCTCTTAAGACGTTTCAAAGTGGTCATAAAGGTTCTACTGAATAAATGATATTTGAATTTTGAAGCCAAGGGCGAGTTACAAACGGTTATGGGTCCGGACTCTACGAAAGGGCATCCCGCAATGAGTTCATGTGATTATAAATGATCCAATAGCAATTGATTAAATTTCGTTTTAAAAGCCATTTCAGTGGTTTTAATATTGAGTTTGCTGATAGGACCCAAACAAATTCAATCAAATATTTTACTATAGAACGTAATATAATTATTCTGTCATATGTTTCAAGATAAGTTTATGCCTACTAATTTCAAGTGAATTAAACTTTCCAGTCTCCCTGTCTAATTTCATAGTACTATTAAACCAGACCACAAACATTCTAAACTAGACCAAAGAATAAGTGCTAAGCTAACATCATTGAGATAGTTCAGACCGGAATAGTTTTCGAGTTATGCAAAACGGGATGCAAACGGGATGCTCGAAGTCTCTAGACTGGAGTATACAGGAGGATCTAAGCTACGAAAGTTATGCAATATCGAATTGCTTTCGATGGTATTGATATTTAATTGTTTTGATGATGTACTACAGTCTCTATGCGCTGAATATCATTAGCTATCTGGCCTTTACATCTTTTACTAGATGATTTATACAGTGTCAGGAGGCAATGTTTGCATACACTTAACGGGACACTGTAGTGCCTGGGACAATGTTGAGATGGAGTAGGCTTAATCAGCACCTAAACCATCCTCTCAGCTTAACCGGCCATATCCACAGGAAATACATGGTCAATACGTGTGGGGCTGACTAATCCGCGGGTTTCCTCACCATGTTTTCCTTCACCGTTTAGAGCTGGTATTAACACCAGCTCTAAACGTAACGTAAACGTAATAAGTATATATTTTTCGGAACGATCCATCCATTGATGCACGGCAAAGATACAAACCCATGACCTTCGGATCGAAAACTTCATTATCTATCAAACATATAAAAAAAAGTTTGTATGTTTTTGTTTTGTATGTTTGTCCTCTATGTGTTCCTAAATCATTAAGTAAATAGATTGTGATGAAACTTTGGTAGGGACTTCAGAGTACGCCCGCGAGGGTTTCTGGCCTCAAAAAATCTATATGCAAAAATACCTAGGAAGGTAAAAGTTTGCCAGGTCAGCTAGTTAGGTATCTACTTAGTAATTACTAAGTAGTATCTACTTAGTACTTAGTAAGACTTAGCCAACTATACTATTATGTAATATTGCAATAATGATATTACGCATGTAGGTAAAACAAAAATAGAAATATGTATTATACAAATGTTTTAGCAATATTACCAAAGCGGTATAACATTTTGATCCCAAACTCGAGAGTTCAATATGTAGTAAAATGAGTTACGTCGGTACCAAAAAGTAATGTACAGCTACACTTTATTGCAAAAAACCTTCTTACCCTGCGCATAAGTGAGTATCAGCTTCTTTCAGTATTCATAAACTAGCCAGCCAATAGAACACCTTTCACATTTTGGCTGCCGAAGAATTATTTTACGCAAGTATGTTATAAATGCCATGGAGCCATGGAGCCATGGAGCGCGCTATCTTAGGCATCAAATTTAACGACAGAGTTCCAAATGTCGAAATCCGAAAACGAACTAAAGTTAAAGGTGTTTTTATTTGTTATAGTGTTAATTCATTTTCAAATGTTACAGATGTTGTTGATCAGATTTTGGAACTCAAGTGGAGCTAGGCGACACATGGTGAGGCGAGGTGATGGAAGGTGGAGTAAAGCCATAACTGAATGATTGCCGAGACAAGGATACAGAAATGTTGGTCGTCCGGCGGCAAGATGGGCAGATGACATCGACAAAGTCACGGGCAAAAGATGGATTGGATTGGGGCAGGATCGTGACTAATGGAAGAAACTTAGGGAGGCCTATACCCAGCAGTGGGCGAAATCGGGCTGTGGATGATGATGATGATGATGCTATAAATATATTATTTATTGAGACTCATCCGCTTAATATTCGGAGTCGAACCCAAGCAAACGCTCATGACGAATTTACATGATTTTTCCATTCTCAATGTACAGTCAGCGTCATCAATCGGTATCCCCCTATTGATTTTAACAAGGACCCTTTTCATTTCAACTTTGGATTTCAGTCGGGTTTGCTAGTATACTTATGGATATCTAATTTCGCTCGAGTTCCTATACTAGCAAATCCGACTGAAATCCAAAGTTGAAATGAAAAGGGTCCTTGTTAAAATCAATAGGGGGATACCGATTGATGACGCTGACTGTACAATAGCTAGGAACGTGAACAGAACAACGATTTTGCCTTTAAAAGTTCTTCACACAATATATTCATATATTTTCATATTATAATCAAGTTTAAATCACGTTTGAATTTAATTCGTGATATTAAAATATGCTTCCGAAGAGGCACGTGCCTTAATTTAGATATTAAGACTTGAGGGATTTACAAAATTCCAACCTTTTTTAAACTTTAAGTGATAAAATAGGTTTATGATCACCCCAAAACAAAGTAACAAGACCGAAAGAAGGATTCGAAAGTAAGAACACGGTTTTTCCATTGCTGCAAACCAAAAGTGGAAATCGAATTGAGAAATACGGGTGAAATCTGATATTGTTGCACTTATTTTTTGTTAAAAAGATAGTTGAAGTTCAATTTCTTACACGAAGATCGTAAATATTGGTATTAAAAAACTATTTTGATCATTGAAATCATCATTACTTAAAAACAAATGACTGAATATTATTTATAACTATAGGCTGTTGTTCGTGCCTAATGTAACCTGGGTGAAAAACATTAGTTTAATTTTTAAAAACTTACGTTCATACCGTATCCTGACAATTATGAATACAACAAAAAAAAAAAAATTATAGAATCCATTGATGCACAACTGGGTTCGAACCTGCGACCTTGGTGCTATAGAACCTATGTGCTACAGATACATTAAATTTTATGAAATGATGTTTACAGAGTAAAGCAAAGTAATTTAAGATGAGGACTAAATAATTTCTTAAGAACCTCAATAATAGTCCGAACTTAAAAAATAATACCTACGACACGACTCAATATCATCAAACTTAAAATTTAATGAATTTCGTACTAATTTCGACCACTGGGCGACCACTATAAATAAAAGAGTAAATAAATTGGCCTCACACCCATAACCATATTACCCACGTATCATGGTATGCCATCACACAAGTAATAAGTTGTCCAGGGTGGTCCCGGGGGAAATCATCTTCAAAAGAAAACGTTGAATAGGATATTCCCAATTTACCATATTTGTAATTATTCGGGTTTGGGACTAGTTGACCCCAAAGAGAATGTAAAAGCTAACGCTAGTTGACTCGACAGACGTTCTGTTAAAAGCAGTAATTTGAAAGAAAAAAAAAAAAACCAGTTAGGTTTGCACCGTTAGTGGGGCAAATCAATGGTGCAAACGTAACCGCGGCAGCAAAACCTCGGACAGACGGACGGACAGACAGACAGACAGACACACAAACGGACATAACGAATCTATAAGGGTTCCTTTTCAGGACTACGGAACCCTAAAAACTAAAAAAATATGCACATTGAAACTATTAGGTACTAGCGTTGAAACCAGCATGTCTTGAGAAACTATCTGCGGTTGGTTTTCAAACGATCACATAAGGAATGCTAACTTCTGCAAAATGTAGACAATGTCATAAATATGTAGGGACTTGGAAATGTCTCCGACAATAACAATTCAGAAATCTTCCAAGGATCTGAAATGTGAGTGTCTACCGCACCAGTTTCCGTTGTTTTAGTTTAGCTTCGAAATGATTTATAAATAAAAACCGGTCAAGTGCGAGTCGAACTCGTACACCGAGGGTTCCGTACCTAGCCATGGTGCCAATTAAGCTAGTCCGCTTAATTGTATGAGCGCCCATACAACTTGGAGGACTTTTAATAGGCGTCAACTATGTATGTATGGGAACACCCTTTAATTTTCAACTTTTTAAATTTTTGGAATTTTTCCTTTATTTGTGCTATAAGACCTTGCTTTTTGCCAAATTTCGTTATTATAGGTCAACGGGAACTACCATTTAGGTTTTCGACCCAAAACCTCTAGGGTACTTCCGGTTGACCTAGAATTGTCAATTTTGGTTACAAGCAAGGTCTTCTAGCACAAGTAAAGGAAAAATTCCGAAAAATAAAAAAAGTTGATAATTAAGGTAAGTTTTGGTACTCACAAGTTTTCACGAAAACCTAAATTTGCCTATCTCTTTTTATAGTGTTGACTCAGGACCTTGATTTTTATACTCACAATAGGGACTATAGACCTTAGTATATGGTATAAATTTCAACTTGCTAGCTCTACCCGTTCCTGAGATAATCGATGGTGACACACGGACAGACGGACGGACAGACGGACGGACAGACGGACAGACGGACAGACGGACAGACGGACAAGAAAGTGATCTTATAAGGGTTCCTTTTTTTACCTTTTAAGGTACGGAACCCTAAAAACGAGTGAATTATCGCACAGAAGCTAGTAAAATATCTACACCGCAAACCACTGAATAAAGTACCTAATAAAATAGGTACTGAGAGTTGTGCTTTTCAAATCCAATTTCTTTGATGCTATGAAATTAAATGCTGAATGCGAACCGGATTGTAGGGTTTCGTATTTATTTCTAGACTTTCTAGAATTTTCTTCTTTTTTAAGAAATGAATTATGATCATGACCGGTATCCCCAAGGTGCAGTAAACGTTGTCTCAGATCTTATTAGGCATTCAAGAGCCTTATAAAATGTCTAAGGGAGTAGTCAGATGCACATCCAAATACATATTTGGTACATGTCACATGCCGCGGGACAAATGTTTGTATGATCTGCAAATATTTGTCTCGGGTCTGGGTGTTTTCTATGTATATTATGTATGTAATTACAAAAAAAAAAATTATATAAGTAGTATATCAGTCATGTGGTTGCCATAACACAAGCTCTGCTTAGCTTGGGACTACATGATGCTGTGTGAAATGTCCAGCAATATTTATTATATTTATTATTATTATTATTATTTTGCAGAAGTTAGCATTCCATAAGTGACAGAGCATAGATAGCTAACTGGTTTCCTCACGATGTTATATCTCACATAAAAATAAATAAATGAAACTGGAGCAATAATGACGGTTCAATTATAAGGCCTAAATATTGTATTCCTGGTGTGTAAAGATTTTTAGTCTAAACAAATGGCTACATTAAAAGTTAAAAAAAAAACCAGCTTCAACGTTATAAGCTGAGCAATATTCTACACTCTCGAGGTCCGAAGATATCCGACGGTTCCTCACGAAATTTTAATTGCACCAAAACAAAATGACAATTTTCAAAATTGGTCCAGGCACCTTCGAGTAATCGGTGAAAATACATAAAAAAAAGATTCCTACGAATTGAGAACCTCCTCCTTTTTTTTAAGTCGGTTAGAAAACATTCAATAAAAGTTCTCGCGTAATTGAATTACGCCAAACACCGCAGGCATTCATTTGTAAAAACATTTTAAGACACGTAAAAATTATCAAAAAGATTTTAAGTAATAAAAATACTTAGAGAAAGCTTTTTTTATGTAAGCTTTAAGATTTACAAATATTTATTCGAACCGTTTAGATGGAAAACTGTTTGAAAAAGTTTATCTCTGTATCCACTCAATACACAACTAAATAATTTGTTTCTGTTTCTAAGTTGTATAGTATTGCTTTAAAAATAAAAATGTGTTTCCGCAAGGCAAGTGTTCACCTGTTCTATCAATAGCTGTATAATAGTTATTACCTATAATAGTTTTTTTAAAGTTTGCCCACTCTTTTGTATTCACTTAATTTGTGGACAACGTGGTTGGTTTTTAAAATTATTATTATCGGGACTTAATCGCGTAATGAAATCGTTTTATTTACCTCGACGTTTCGGCGACATTACAGTCGCCGTGGTCACGAGTAGACTGGCGGCCGTTGTTTGCTCGCACCTTTGACTGATGAGGTTAGAACTACCCTCATTCAGTCAACACAAATCACTATTAGGGTTGCGACACACCACACTGACAATGTCCGGCGATATACTAGACGGCTTTTTACGACACGAACACTTCTTAATACGCGATTAAGTCCCGATAATAATAATTTTAAAAATGTGTTCAAGTCGCGAAGGTTTAAAATATGTATTAACGTGGTTGGTTACATTCATAGCTTATATTTCATATAAGTAATAGCCATATGTACACGGGTAGTTTTGTTATGTATAAATCATGAATGTAATTGTTTGTTGATAAATAAATAAGTGTTTTCTTTTACCGTTTAGAGATCGTGTTAATGCGCATAAAAATCGAAACGAAAAATCCATTGATGCACAGCCGAAATTCGAACTTGCGACCCTCGGATTGAAAACCTAAACCTAAAAACTCCGCCACCTGAGTTAACCACTAGCTCAAACGAACTTACTTTTAACTTTACAATTACTTAAACAAAAACCAGATAAGTACCATCGCGATGGTACTTATTACGATATTTATACTTTTTAGATTTGCAACGATGCATCGTAAATATTATTATCAACGGGATAATTACCATGATTATTGAGTTTTCTTGCTTCCCTAACCTACTTACTACCTCGCAAAGACTTCAGTTACCCGTGATCATGGCGCATGCAACTGCGTCGAAATATCTGGAAACAACAAAACTCAATAATCATGGTAATTACCCCGTTGATAATAATATTTATGTTCGTAACCATGATAGTTTCAGTTACTGCAAATATTAAGAAAAGTTTACAATACAATTCTAGAAAGAATACGCTGGGATTTATTAAACCACTGAACCTTCATAATTAATTGAAAATGATTCTTCGGCGACTTTTACAAGATTACTTCGATAAGACATCTTTCTATTAAACTAGTAAACTAAGGCGCTTAAAAAAGGCCAAGCAATTACCCTACAACTTTTTAATGAGGGAGATTTGATCTTCCATTGTGAAAGGTTTTCTTTCGTTCAGATTTTCCGTAGTCTATAAGACTTAAAATGGCCCTATATTTACGTTCTTTTTTGTCGTAGTTGATTATGTAAATAAGTGCCGCTCAATTTCTGACACATTGTGTGAAAAAAACCTGTTACATTTTCGCACAAGCGAATATTCAAATAGCGGTTTCGCTGGGTATTCAAATTAACCGCATCTCTCAATTAGGCGAAGCGCGTGAATTTTACTGTCACCAGATCGGCAATTACAAATTACTTGTGACGATATTAACGTAAATGGTGTTTTTTTCTTTATTAAAATTAAGATAAAATATTGCTATAATATATGTAGGAGTGGAAATCAGAATTTAGGCAAAACTACGAGTGATATAATACCAGAACATTCTAAAACAAATTCATTTTTGTACCTTACATTTTTGTATACAAACATTTGAACCACGCCGTAAGTGAATTCGCACATTCGCCCGAGCCCTACTCGCCCAATCGTCAATTGAGCGTAGAGTCATACCGATGCGACGTGTACACTTGAACTCTATTAATAAAGTACATTTGGGATGATACAAAAAAATTATAGACCTGCGCATACATATCGTAACTTCTATTGTATATATACTGCAGGTAGTCACGGTCGCTGTCGACTACAACCAACACGCGCATTCACGCGACCCAAATCATGCCAATTTGTATAAAGATGCGTCACTTCGACTTTGCGTTAATATGAATTGAGGCTAGGCCTCGGAAGAATGGCTAGGCTTACCCTTCGTTTGCTTTTGACGTTGTCGAGTTGTCTCTGCGTACATTCGCCGATGGACTGCGAGCCCCACAGTTCGAGGCCGACGCGAGTGTATGCGAACGTCATGGCTATTATCGGGAGGAAGTACGTCAGCACCATGAATATCACGTTGTATCTGTGGGATCAGACAATGTTATATAAAAAATCTTCTTCTTCCTTTTCTTGCGGTGGCTCTTCACTACTGGAGGTTAGCCGTCAGCTGATTGAACCTTTCTCGGTCTTGCGCCAAGCGAAAGAGGTCTAAAAAATGATATAAGAAAAAAATATAAAAAATGGAGTAGTCAAATTTATATCAGGTTGTATGAAATCTTTATTCAAGTTTGTAAGAGGTAATGTTCGAAATTTTTCATACACATTTTAAAAATTCTCATGGATGGAAAGGTATCCTTGAGTATCACAACCGACCGGACGGTAAAAATATTATAAAAAAGTACTAAGTACCTACATTAAAATGAACAGGAGTGATAATTCTCTAATTATCACTCTCTCTATAAATTATCTCTGTCTCTATCTCTAATTATAAGCAAGGTTCTATAATATTGACCGATAATGTCAACATGGAATAACATACTTTTCAAATGGTAAAATATTTATTCAATTAGGTATCTTCAGGAGATAAATACCCTATACAACAAAATTCACATTCTCTCTTACCTATAGATTATAGATAGTACAGACAAGATATAATTTTAAACGAGGCGTGAATGTCGATATATTGTCACAGACCAGATTTCTTAGGGTGTGCCCAGACAGTCTAGCATAGCTAACAGTTTATCGGATTAATGTGTCATAATATTTTGCGCCCTAATTCTCTGTTTGTGCGTGATAAACCTAATGCGTGTGAATTGGGTATGGTTGACAACAACATGGCCTTATTAGTTTAATATTTTTTAGTTGTTACAGACTTGAAGTGTTTATAAAGTATTTATTGTTTAATTATTCGCAAAGTTGCTAAAATTAAAGAAAAATATAGGTTATTAATATTTTGCCAAAAAGTCTGGCAATTTAATGCGTTTATCAACTGTGACTGTCACGGAACCATATTATCGAAATAATGATTGTTAAAAAATGCATTATTATATAATATATATAGTAAATAGATAGACTGCGAAAGGCTGCCGGCACAAGTTGGATGCGTCAAGCTGAAGACAGGGCGCGATGGCGCTCATTAGGGGAGGCCTATGTCCAGCAGTGGACTGCTATAGGCTGATGATGATGATGATGATGAAATAGATAGTAATGATAAAATTTATATAACCTACAATAAAAGGCTTGGTTTTCATAAAAGAATATCAAAATCATTATATCCAAGTCCATTAGCGTTTGACAAAAAACTTTCGTATCAATTTAATCATCAAACTTACATTAAGCACGTTAGAAGGGAAAGTAACGTACTGACGACATAATATCGTCGGTCCAGTGCACAAGTCGCCAAACTGTAAATTCGTGATTGTTCAGGAGAGCGAAAACAAAGTTCAATTCGTTGCTACAAATCAGAGGTTATTAATAGGTATTTATATCTTGACAATAAAATTACTTTAGGTTAAGGTCTCTAGGGCAGTATAACGAATTGCTAAAATGTTAATAAAAACAAAAACAGTTGGCAATAGTAAAAACTAAATTTTGAGCAGATAGCTGAAAAATAAATTGGTGATATCTTTGTCATTTTTTTATGCTACAGCTGTGAAACTTTGCCACATTGTGCTCTTAGCCTAACCAATACTATGCCCATCAAAAAGCGAAAAACGCCAAAATGGTAGTTTGGCGACTTGTGCATTGGACGATATATGGGAAACAGGCCATGGATTCTAAGCAATACGATATATCAAACTAAACATTTGATATCAATGTGATTCTTCTGAAATGTCAAAATGATTTCTATACCAATTAAAAAAAAAGCGGAATATTTTGTTTGTTTGAACGTGCTAATCTTAAGAACGACAAGTCAGATTTGAAAAATTGTTTTTGCATTTGATAGCTAAACTCTTAAGGAAGGTTATAGGATATATATTTTTTTCTTTCAATTCATTTTCATTCAATCATCATCATCACTACAGGGGCAACGCCGCCGCGAGGGCGCTGCTAGTTGCTAATATAATTTAAAACTTTGATTGATTCATACAAGAAGTTCCATGCAGCATTGCAGATCCCTAGTTTATTTAATTCCTAAATTGAAGAACAAAAATTAATGTATGATTGAAGAAAAAGCACAAATAACAATTTTTGTAACAATAAATTCAATAGTTTGTAAGTTGTTTTTGAAATCTCACAACTGCTAGACCTTGAAAGTCTTCGTACAGTACACTTGCACCGAGTAAAGAGCATTCTTACACCAATTTCCTGCTTCTCTCTATAAATTATTGTAAGCGTGTAGTTCTTATTGATTTACGATTTGAAAAAGGCAACCAGCAGTAAAATATATTTTGAGCATTTTAACATTGTGGTATCAATGATAAAATGTTTAAAATACAGGGTGTAATAAGAGTTGCCTCGAAAACTCGAACGGGAGCTTAAAAGTCTTGATAGAATTACGTAAAAAAAAGTAATTTTTCCCTGTATTTTAAACATTTTATCATTGATACCACAATGTTAAAATGCTCAAAATATATTTTACTGCTGGTTGCCTTTTTCAAATCGTAAATCAATAAGAACTACACGCTTACAATAATTTATAGAGAGAAGCAGGAAATTGGTGTAAGAATGCTCTTTACTCGGTGCAAGTGTACTGTACGAAGACTTTCAAGGTCTCTAAAAGGTGACACGCGCACCACTAAACAATTAGAATACTGTACATGCTCTGAAATATAACGATATTCTCTCGGCTCTGAGAATTACAATTTTAAAGTCAGATAAGATATTGATATTTATTTGACATCAAAAATATAATTATGTATTTTATCCTTCGAAAAATAACTTTACGTATTGTTTTGGTGTCAGTGTGACCGTAGCTTTAGGTACTTACGCGTATTCCATCCTTGACTGTGTGGTCATACCATCTGGCCATTCCGAGAAGCATATTCTCCTGAAACAAAAGTCAGAGATAAGTTTAAAGTACATGCCAATTCTTGCAAGTACTTAGTAAGTATTTTCATTAAATAAATTATATTTATAATATTTAATAAATTATTTTAAGCATTCAGTCATGTAGTTCCCATAACAAAGGCTCCTTAATTTGGGGGCTAGCTGATGGTGTGTGAAATATAAAATAAAAATATTTATTTTAATACAAAAAGTTTCCCGTCGCCACCGATTTATTATAAAACTAATTGGTTTATCTTTATGTATTCCTTTTATTCCGCTTAATAATTTTCTAAAACGAAAAATTGGTATGATTTTTTTACCTACAATCTATGAAAATGAAAAAAAAAAAAGAAATGAAAAATATATTTATTGCTAGGTACTTACACATGCATTAGTTAATCTTAGTACTAAGCCTAGGTAGGTACAGCCACAGAGAAAGTAGGTACAGCTTTACATGTAAAGTTGTTGACCTGTATAACCTATCGTATCTAAAATCGAAGTTCTATTTCTTTGTTTTTTCAAAAATCAGTTCAGTCACTAAAATTTAAAATAAATCTATTTACTGTACAATTTAAAAATAACACGGATAATCTCTGGATATTTTAGCACGAGAAAGATATACAAATAATTTCGACCGTTGCGTTTATTGTAATTTGTTTCTGACCAAAGATTTTTAATTAAGGATAACGTAGGACTGTACCTATCTCATTATACTTTATATTTTATAATTAAGCTGTTGCAAACATGAACATGTTTTTAATTACAAATCGTCGCAACAGAAGGATTAATTCCTTGCCGACTCAAAGTAAAATTTTCTATTTTATATATTTTCTTTGAGAGAGTAGCCAAAGCTGCATGTTTGGCCAGGAAGAAGGACTTTCTAGAAGGACTATTGTCCAAAGTCAAGTGCATTATCAAAAAGTCCGCGAAATTTATCACTCAGAATTTAGTAAGTATCTGAGAGTATGTCTACTACTAGGGAATCCAATTTATATCTATAGTACATACTCGTAGGTAGTTGTTAGGTAATTGTCTCAAAATAAAAATGTACTTATATTATAAGAATTCATTTATCGCATAACACAATCATTGAACGACTCAGATTTATTAATGAGCCCTCTTATAAAGCATTTTTGTAAAAGCTGATTTTTGGATACGTTATATTAATTTTACGATTCAACAACAATGGAATAAAGTCAGATTAATCCCTCAAATAAAAGTTGAGAGTTTCTGAAAAAATATCAGTCCCGTAAAGATAAATGCTTCGAGCATTTAACAAGATAAATGAGATTAGAACCGATCCTTCTATTGTTGGATAATTTTTATTGTTATTTGATTTGATATTTTGTAGTAGATACTTATATTATATGACTTTGAAAAGCCGTTGGGAGTTTGTAAAAATATAGGGCCTTACTTATGAACGATGTTTAAAGTTAAACACTGGTTAAACAACGTCCTGTCTTTATTTGTGGATAGTGACAAACTTTAAACATGTTTCATAAGTAAGGGGATAGTCTTCCGTCGTATCTGCATCAAATAACTTACAAAACCACTTCTCATTTTGCTGTTGCATTTCATATTTTTGTCTTCCGCGAATACATTATACTATCCCCTAGGTCCCTGATCCTGCTTTTAAAAATACATGACGAAAACATAAACTAAGGCCCTACATTTCTATTCTAGAGAATTTATACAGCGCCAAGAGGCAATACACTTAAGTGGTCTGTAGTCTCTCTAGAATAATGTTTTAGTAGGTGAAGTCTCGCAAAACCTTTTTGACCTAGACAGGAAACTAATGCGAGGTAGAGTCAAGTTTTTGATGCAACCTCCTTCTTCTTAGTCGGCATTTACATTACTGAAGGTCGTGTCTAGTCAGAAACTAAATTGATTACTTGTTGCACTATGCTTTTAACATTTTCCTGTCTTTGGCGGTCTTCAAAGCTTCGGGTATTAGCAGGCGGGTGAGTGATTTGAATTGGTCTCACCAACGGCTAGGTGAGCGACCGTGAGGTCTTTTCCCGTTGACCTTACCTACCATCAGCTTTTCCAGGTTATAGGTATAGATTTTATTTTCGAACATTAGTGGAACAACAATACTTTAAGATTCAGGTTTAAAATTGTAGCATTTGCTGTAGTACCTATTACTTCTAAGATAACTATAATACTATACTTTATGCCTACTTCGCTGTTAGCGTCATTTTTTCGCGTATATTTCCAGCATCATTAAAATGAAAGTCCCATTAAGCTGTGATTGCCGCCTCAGGTTGTATTTGCACATTCGGGCACATTGTCAAATTCATTCGCAAAGAAAACGGTGGAAAAAAAAACGTCGTGAGGAACCTAGTTAGCATTTCAATAAGTGGTAATAGTCTTGTAACTTGCCACGTATAAAATGATAACGTGTGCAAAATGTGTAAGCATATCTTACCTCACACTTCCATCCGGTAATGGATCGGAGTCCGTAGTGAAGTACACGAGGTTCGGACTGCTGATGAAGCAGCTCCAGCCCCAGATGGCTGCGGTGATGCCGAGGGTCGCGCGCTTACCCAACCGCGGCCGGAGTGGACTCATTATAGCCACATACCTAGAATTAGTTAAACATTTAAATACTTAGGGGAATATGGTGGTTCTCCAAAGGCAGAGTATGTCCTCTGCTACAGGCCGGTCCATCTGGTCTACTTGCCCGTGGTCTTTCGACCAACCGTTGTTGTTGGTTGGTTGTATAATAGCTCGATCGCTCGCGAATTTGTTGCTTGCGCGATCTAGACCTATGAAGCTCGTGGTTCGTAGCATGTCTATGTAGTACAATTAGCTACAGGTATATGTCGCTACATCACTTTCAAAGATTTTTAATCCACAAGATTTAACTTAAGCGGGCCCGTTTTTGTAATCTTGATAATTCCACTCACGACGGGATTTGAACCCATCTCGGTACGGGACCTTACATCCTGTATTTAGTGCTTAAAAAAATATATGAATTATCTTATGTATATCACACTATCACACTAATATTATAAATGCGAAAATTTAGATGTTTGGATGGATGTGGATGGATGGATGTATGTTTGTTCCTCTATAACTCGACAATCACTGAACCAATTTGGCTGAAATTCCAAATATAGATATTTAATAACTGGGAATATGACATAGGCTATTTTATCTGGGTACCACGCAAGCGGAAGCTAGTTTATAATATTTGTAGGATTATTTTCTTAGGCATTGAACTAACCTATCTACACTTATAGCGAGTAGTGTGAACACAGACGTAGATATACTGAGAACGGCGACGAACTGACAGAACTTGCAGTAGAAGTGGCCGAAAGGCCAGTCTGAGTTCAGCATGTACGTGAAGTTGAAAGTCACGTTCAGAGTAGACATCATCGCATCTGCTACCGACAGGTTTACTGTGGATAAAAATATCGGTTTATTGATTGTAAGCAATAAGAGCGTCTTAAACAGTGCCGGTTTTAGCATAACCGGCGCCCTGGGCGAGAGTTTTCTGCCACCCCCCTATTTTTTAGACAAATGCGTCAAGATACCATTTTTCATTCAAACATTTTTACCTTTTTTATCCTTTTATCTTTTCAAAACACCTTTCTTAGGGAATATACCTCTTCCACAAACAAAAATCGAAGTTCATATAGAATTGAAAGGGTGCCTTCGGTGCTTTTGGCCGGCGCCCCCTCATTGATCAAATTATTACTGCCTGTAAGATCTTGCGAGGCATGATTGACGTTCCGGACATTCACAACAAGCTGGCTCAATTTTATACCCCAGATAATTATTTTCGGGCCCCGAGACATAAACTGTTCGCAGTCCCCTCCTGCCGCACTGTAGCGCGCGCTAACTCGCCCATACCGCGCACCCTCACCGCGCTTAACGATCTCCTGACAACTAATGCAGACTTCGATTTATTCGCGGACGAATGGACAAAGGTCCTTAGGACTAGTCTGGCGTTCAGCGAAAATATAGAGATAAATGAGTTTAATTAGATATTGTAATTTAATTTTAATTTTATTTTATTCTATGCATGTTTTGTTTTTATTTCTTATTTTGTTTTATTTTCTTATTATTATTTTTTTTTTCTTTTTCGACATTGTTATAATATCTTGACTTTGTATTGTATTTCATATTGACATTTTGTAATTAGCGTAATTGGTGTTTTGTAACCGTGCTAGTTATTAATAAATAAATAAATAAATGCCGGTGCCCTAGGGCGGTCGCCCAGCCTTGCCCTACCCTAACGCGGATACTGGTCTTAAATCTACTCATGGGTTGTAATACGAGTTTATTAGCACGTGTATGTCTGCCCAGAGCAGCATATTGTTAGCATTGTGTTGTCGGCGCAGTGATTCCTCTTTTAAAGGGTGAGCAGCGCGAGTGTGACTCCTCTGGTGTCACAGGCATTCATAAGCTACGGTAACCGCTTATCATTAGGTGGGCTAAGGGTAGGTCATATGCTTGTCTGCTACTACCTTATTATAAAAAAAGCGTACCACATTTTGACATTGATTTGACAAATTCATTCACTACCATTTTATAAAAGTCAGTAGCACGTAGTATTAATTTCTCTGTGGTCAGTAGGCGAAATACTTTCATAAATACAGTTAGTGAACTCAATTTTACATACAAACACAGTATTCTCACCCATTTTTGCGGTTGTAATGTAGAGATACTATCAAAGAAGTAGAGAAAGACTGGGATTTAATATAATTAATAAATGTAACTAAGTAATTTAATTAATTTTTTTCCGTACATTTGTGTATAAATAGGCTCAGTTTCAGCAGTTCAACAAAGAATGGAGAAGAATAATAACTGTTAAACGTAAACGTTTGTTTTATTCTTGTAATTACGCAATGAATCAAAGTTAAACGTAGTTTACGAGGATTTATTGTAATGAATGAAACCTCGTGTTTCAATTCCCAGTCCCAAAACAAATAACTTGAATGGTGGGTAGAATCGATAAATACAATGGTTTCCTAGATTTAATTCACTTGGGAGGTTAGTGACGATTATTATTATGACATAAGTTTTATTGTAATATGTTATGATTACTACTAGGTACTCGTATTATGTTGTAAAATGTAAAGCATCAAATATATTATTTTTCTATTCTTTATTTGTTTTTTTTTCTACTAGCTCAATAGCATCTTTTTCATATCATGTTTTCTTTCTGGAGTGTTATATTATATGCGTTCGCTGCTACGTTTGACACACCCCGAAACAATAATGTAAGCCTTTGAATTATGAATAAAAGGATACGTAGGTACTGTACTCAAAAACTTTCAGATTCATAATCAGACAAAGAGTATGAAAAACGAATGTACAATTTAGAATAACGAATATACAAACCTAAGAAATAATTGGTGACGCTTCGCATCCGTTTATTCGCCAGCACTATCCATATGACGACGAGGTTGCCCACGGTGGCCACCACCACCATTCCTGCGAAGAGCAGCGTCCACACCACCTGCCGCCACCACGGTAGGATGAACGACTGGTAATCCTGAGAAAATACAAATATTAAGGCCTTCTGGAAGCGCTCGTGGCGTAGCTCTTAGACGTCCTTGATTGATCGTTGAAGCTAAGCAACGTTGTGCGCGGTCACAATTTGGATGGGTAACTGCAAATGGCATTACGAGCTTCCGTGCTTCGGAGAGCACGTTAAATTGTCAGTCCCGGCTTTTAAGTCGCTAAGCCATGTCGAAGGCCTTTAGGCGGCCTAAAAACTCCGTCAACAGAGTTGATTACTTGCTCATACGAACTTACTAGTCCAAAACTGCCCCTTGGCCTTTTTTACTAGATTATTCCATCGGGAAATTATCTTTGCCACTTTACGGGACGCTGTAGTGCCTGCTCTTGCCGCTGAACCATCCTCTCAGCTAAATTGGCCTTATCCTTAGGAAATACATGGTCATTACGTGTGGAGCTGACAAAGCCGTGAGTTTCCTTACGAAGTTATTCTTTAATGATTAGAGAGCGAGTCAAAGTCGAGTACCTTACAACGCACTATTTTTTGTACACTGAGATTCGAACATAGTGACGAGTGCAAGATTATTTAGTTTGATCATATATTTTTGAGTTCAAAGCTAAGGTTGTTTAATTGAAGATTTATGCGTAGCATAATTACATACCTACTTATGCAGAACAGTAAAGTTCAATTTGCATACATTTTTTAGCTTTTTTAGAATCACTTGATAAATTATTCCGAATGGGGTTTTTCTTCGGCAATTTATTTTTATATACATTCCAAGGTTTATTAGTTTAAGCATTAGACAAAGTTAAATGCAGTAAAAAATATAAAACCGAATGTCCTGTCTCTATTCGTCACCATCCACAAATAAAGACGGGACGTTGTTTAACCAGAGTTCAACTTTAAACATCTTTCATAAGTAAAACCCGAATATCTTCTGTCCTTACTCTCATCTTGGTTTTATAGTACCTAGTAGTGCTAACACTCTTTTCTATTCAGGGTATTATAATACTTTAAAATAACATGTAGAGAAATGTTTGCTTCGTAAAATAAAATACAATTTTACCCGAGATCATATCATCTTTACGCGTCGCTTAGAGTTCGTGATGTGCAGTTGCAGCGTAAAAGTGTTGCAAGATAGGACGCATACAAAGTAGAGTTTACCGCTTCGATTGAGCATTTAAATTGAGCTGTTAGGTAGAATAGGATTCAGCACTCAAGTCCTACGGAAAAAACGGGAACTAATTGTTTTATTTACTTTATTATGCTTTTTTAGTCAAGGTCGTTCAGTTGTTCTGGTGTGTAGAGCTAACGAACGTACAAACTAGCATAATTATTATTGTCCAAGCCTTATTTGGACAATTAATATTTTTTTACATAGCCTAGTTCTGCGATAGCAGCGATGCGTCTATCGGGCTTCAGTGCTGAATCCGACTCTAAGTATTAAATTCTACGTATTGTGGGCTCGGTGAATTTGTTACTATCTTCCATTTAAAATTTTATACCATGCAGAAAGTAGAATAAGAGGGAGATTTTTGGATTTTGGGAATTCTGGCCCTTAAGAACCGATCTCTTTTTGACAATCTCGTTGTCAAAAAGAGATCGATTCTTATTCTATCTTAAGGGCCTACTCTTACCTATTCCAATGATTGGTCCAATTTGTATGTTTTGGACTTCCGCATAACCCTATTTCTACACCCACTTAGTATCAAGTTTTTTTTTTAGTAAGTATCAAGTGTAAAAAGCGTAGTGTTGGACGTCCACCGACAAGATGGACAGACGACTTTGTAAAAACTGCAGGTCGGCGGTGGATGTCGGCCGCTTCCAACCGCAAGACAGGGAAATTTTTGAGGGAGGCCTGATGAAGATGATGATGAAGTGTAAAAGGTGTATTATCATACCTCCGTAGTATTACTGTGCGACTGGTTGACATACTGATGTGTCTCCTCATTGTACAGTGTCACGAAGAAGATGTGGTTGTCGCTCAGAGAAGTGGACTCATTGAACGATAGAGTCGGACTCGGGTCGTCCAGCATCCTCGCATCGGAGTGCCTGGAACAATGAATAAATGAATGAAAATACTTATTACTTATATAGATAGAAAAAAAAACGCTCTGTTTGCTTTTTGGGGAAAGAAGATTGAAGGTGAAAGTGTATGCTTGTAGGTACTTAGAGTTCGAACAAGGTCAATGATTATTTTCCAAAGTAGTTAAAAATTAACTGATGACCTTCAAACATTAACGAGAAAACGGACTACGCGTTGATGAATTACAACTAAAATACACATTTTGACTTTCATCCCCTCTCCCAGGGGAACCGTGCTGAGTTTCGGGATAAAAAGTATCCTTATGTCCTCGTAGTATGAACTCAAATTATGCCAAGTTTAATGCTCGTGGTGTAGCTTGCGTTCTCGATAGATCGTTATGAAGTTATGCGACGTTCGGAGCGATCACAATTTGGATACCCATCCAAATTGTGATCGCTCCTCGCAAGTGGCATTATTCCGTGCTTCGGAGGGCACGTTATATTGTCAGGTCCCGGCTTTAAGGTGGTTAAGCCATGACGGTGGCCTTCAGGCGGCTAGAAACTCCACCCGAGTAAGCCACGAGCTCTAGCTTCTCAGCAGTACTGAAAATTATGTGCGGTACTTTAAATAATTGCCAGCTTACTTGAATGCAAACTCAAAGGAACCTTGTAAAAATCTTTTTAGCTGTTGATCTAGCTGAGATGCTATTGCCTACTTTCATAGCTGACTATACACTACTCACAATGGATCTAGGCCAGTGGCTCCTAACCTTTTCAACCTTGTTACCCCTATGACAATGAAACAGATTTTACCCCCTTTTAACTTCCACCTACTTCCTTTTGATAACGCGTATTTCAGCGACAGCGCAATGTTTTGTTACGTTGCAAAACTTTTTTTATTAAGTACTATATTAAAGATTTCGTTTCGTTCAATTACCCCTCCAAAAAAGCTATTTTACCCCCGTAGGGTAATTACCCCCCGGGTTCGGAACCACTGATCTAGACATTCGTGAAGATAGGCTTTTCGATGCGCAGTGCAACTTTTTCATACAAAATTTTCTACTGCGTAAACGGCTAACTGCAAGAATGCCTAGATCCATTGTGAGAAGCGTTCCTGGCTCAGCCTGACCCAGCCTCGCTTATCTGCGGACAATGGAAACTTTCTATCTCCAGAAGGGTGCTATTCATTTGACAGACTGTCGCTTTGTCAAGCTCTAGTGGATAATACGGGGTGCTCTAGTTGTGTGGGAATTGAGGTTATAGACAACATGGTAAAACAATACAAATCGCATTCTGTAAGCTTTGATTATATCTATAGCTGTAATTCATTCATTCGTCGTGTCAATTTGCTCATACTTATAGCTGTAATAACGTTTGGCTAAAGTTATTTGCAAGTGGCATTACAAGCTGAGCGCTTCCGTGCTTCGGAGGGCATGTTAAATTGTAAGTTCCGGCTTTAAAGTCGCTCAGAACTCCGTCACCAGAGTTGGCCACTTGCTCATACGAACTTGCTTGCTTGCTTATAATGTTTGGTTTTAATGCATCGTTTTTTATTTCCAGCTGCTATCTTACCAAAATAAAAAAAAATTCTGATCTAAGTATTTATGAACAGACCTTTCATAACCATGAACTGTTAACTAAGAGTTGCTAAACATACATGAAGTCACGCCTTTTTCTTTGTCAAATTCATTTATTCAATAAGGTCACTAGTGTACCACTTTGAAATAAGATGTATACATTCCACAAATAAACTAATGTAACAGTAAACATTTGCAACGTTTATTAGTCATTTTTATCGATTTCGAAACTAACCGATTGTTAAATAATTTTTCAGTTTTTGTTGCTTACTTGGCTCCGTAAACTTAATTCACCTGAACTTATTCACTGAGGCTCCCTACAGCTATTGGATTGACTGCTTGCTTTTAAAAATTGTAGTGAGTATACATCTTATTGCAGGCGACCGTACACACGCTGGTTTATCCATATTTGTTCTGGCTTTGAAATAATAGTGAAACAATAAACCAACACACTGACATCCTGTATTAATGCTGATTGATACGAACCACGGTATCACATGTCACGATATTCAATCTCTTCCGGCGCTGTGAGCAGGAATCTGTAGTTATTATTTTTTCTGAGAAAGAGCCGTTTGTGGTTTAAATAAACTAGCAACCCGAACCAATCTCTAAACTCTATTCTGAATGGGTTTAAAAAAAAAATCTTTTATAATGTTGTAAGTACATAGTTCTATTCCAAGAAGTTTTAAAATTACGTGCACTCACTTTTTTAGATTTTTTTCCTGTTTTTTTACGGTTTGGAGTTTATTAACTTCTTTCATGTTTACCTTGACTTTCACAAAAAGCTTAATTTTTTTCTAAATTATTTACCACTAGCCGGATTTCTCAGATTAAAATTATTTTTCTATAAAATCGTCATTACGAAGATAATTTAAGATGTCTTTTACGATCTTCTTAGACATGACTTATTTCTGTGCAAGGTTATAGCTTCTGCATCACTGATTTAATTACGGTTGTTATTAGTTTTATTTAAATTTTAAAGCACTGAAATTCTAATTAAAATACATTTATAAAATTTAATAGTAAAGGCAATCGTGAGTCGGTTGCTCCAATTTATAAAGTTTTGAGGAAAAATATATTTAATATTAAAGTATTTAAAATAAATCTTGTTCGTTGCTTTGTAAACTAAAACTTTGTTATAACAAAATGTGACAAGAATATAATAGAGTCATTCGGGGTAAGTGATCGCAGTGGGTAAGTGGGCGCAGTGCCATTATCTCCGAAACGGGGCACGGGGGGTATACAGTTTGTTTTGGTAAGTTGGCAACGTTTATGCAGACAACTAGTTGCGACACATAGTTTGACCGCGCTGTGCGTGTACGAGTTGGTAAGGAGCGAACTACAATTTTGACAATTTAAAGTTAGTTT
Source organism: Camptogramma bilineatum (assembly GCA_958496255.1). Classification (NCBI taxonomy): domain Eukaryota; kingdom Metazoa; phylum Arthropoda; class Insecta; order Lepidoptera; family Geometridae; genus Camptogramma; species Camptogramma bilineatum. Next base: position 13,504,650 of record OY292458.1, on the reverse strand, counting down.
TGGGTTATTTTACGAAGCGTGTAGCATATACGTTCTTAGGCCGGTAGTGGTAAGGCTTTTGCTATAGATTTGGAACTTATCTGAGCGTGTTTTGCAAAAGAAAGTTCTTGGCTGAATTAATAATTTTCTGATTTTGTGTGCATTCATTCGTAATTTGTCCGTTTGGGGTAAGTGGGCGCGGGTAAGTGTTCGCACTTTTACACTAAGCAAATAATTAATAATATTTTTTTTTTAGGTTTATAAATTTTAGAATAATTAATTATTTCATTTGCCAACTTACTTAAGATAAGTTCTAGGTTTTTTTTAACTTGATGTCAAATTCGATATACTAATTATGATTAACTGATCTCTAAATAGGTAAAATCTATGCAAACATAAAAGTTAAAATTTTGTTTAAATATATAGGTACATAACTAGAGATCGGATAATCGGATGCATATTTACCTAAAGTTAGTTTTTAGCTAGCAAAATATGGAAGCGGCTTATTAGGGATACTTTTATTAAAAATAAAATCACAGGATTTCAGGATTGAATCATCTGTTTTTGGATTTTTGGCTTCGTATTTAGCCTTGATGGTCTTTTATCTACAATTTCCTGAGGTTTAATAGGCCCAATTTGACACTTGTTACAAAAATCACTGATAATAAAAGTAGGGAAAAGCAAGTATATTACATTGTAACAGGGCAACTGTCATTTGTGTCAAATTGGGTTTATTACATCTCACGGAGTATAAGCTTGAATTTGAAATCGCGGGATTTTGCGTAAAAAAAGTGCTTTCCATAAACATCCAACATCTAAATATGCATCCGAATATCCGATCTCTATACATAACATAACGTTTTATTAGGTATATAAATTTTATGATGATTGATTATTTCATTTGCCAACATGCTGGTATAATATTTAAAGTGATTTTTTCTTATGTGTTTTCTAAGTGTATTTTATACTTGTAATCGGAATAAATAATGCTTGATTTACTTTTATTTTGCAACGCGAACACTTACACCACATGCAATCACTTACCCCGTAAGGGTGCGAACACTTACCCGCAAGTCGGGGCAAGTGTTCGCATTCCGATTTTTCGTCTTAAAATGTATTTATTTCAAAAACTGAAATAAATGACAGTACAAATTTAATTTATTTTAATTGACAGATAATTTTTCTAACTAAAAACAATACTTTAGGTGCTATAAATACTAGATCTTGAGCACAGTGAGGTGTCAAAGTGGAAAGTGCGCCCACTTGCCCCGAATGACTCTAAGAACCCTCAATAAAGTCCTATGAAAATGAATTGAAATCGTTTATTTTTTATCATTCAATCCATTTACGTGAATGTCTTCTCCATAGGTTCGAACGAATTTGTTTTGTTCCAGAAACAATTTTCCACAAGAGTCCTTTTAATAATAGATAAGGCTTAGGCGCTGGCTGGTTTTATAGAAATAGCTGCCGCCATATAGCGGTAACAAGTTAATAATAAATTCAATTATCTAGATCATTGTTGGGCAAACTTTTTTCATCAGGAACCAAATAAAACCTACGATAAGTAATCAGGGTCAGATTTTTTACTGGTTTTTAATATTACCACAGAATACTATAAAAAAATGTGACGATTATTCAATGTCTACATAATATTATTGTTAATTGTTAAATTGCCGACAATGAGTTCATTGATAGTCGGTATGTTGTTTATCGTAGCGACCGCGATCGTGCGGCAACCAACAAGAAGGACGGAGGCGGAGTCCTCGTAGCTGTCCTGCGTGGACTCGGCTCTACCATACTTGATGTTACCGACCTAACTAATATTCCCCAATCGAAGGTGATAGATCACATCCTCGTCGAAATACCCGCCACTGAACATAATAGAAAACACCTAGTTAGTGCAGTTTATATACCACCCAATACTAAGACCTCTATATATGTAGATCATCTTAACTTACTACAAGACACTCTTAACAATACCCCCGTAGACCAATTCTACATCATAGGTGATTACAACTTACCTGAAATTCACTGGTATCAACCGCCTAATAACACGTCAAATCCTCTGATAGTTGGTTCTGGCTCTACGGGCTCTTGCACGGCCTTGTTAAATTTTTTATCCATGACTGATACCCACCAATTCAACTACCTTGTAAACGGAGATGGCAACACACTTGATCTATTCATAACTAACTCTACCGTCACACTCTATCCACAAGTTGATAGTTCACTTGTCAACGTTGATCCGGCACATCCACCATTCCTAATGATTTGTAACAACTCAAATTACAATACCAAATCTATGGTAAGACGACCAATAACGAAATACAACTTCTATAAAGCCAACTACAATTTAATAAATACTGAATTACAAAACACAGACTGGACTTCTCTCCTGACCGGCGTTTCAGCCGAAGATGCTCTCGACACTTTTTACAACGTTGTTGATAATATCTTAAAAAAGCACACCCCTTTAGCTACCCCTAGGCAAACTGAGTTCCCTATCTGGTTCACAAAATCGTTAATTAAAACTTTTAGGAATAAGCAGAAGTGCTGGATTAAATGGAAGAAGTCTAAATATCTGCGCGACTACGAAACGTTCTCCCATTACAGAAATATTTTCAAGAAAAAATGCGACCTAGCCTACCAGACTTACATGAAATCTGTGGAAGACAACATCACCAAAAACGTTAAACACTTCTGGACATACGTATCTAATCGTAAAAACAAACCTGATATTCCACGTACTATGAAATTTCAAAATACTAAATCTGACGATCCTGAAACTATTTGCAACCTGTTCTCAGACTTCTTCCAGTCCGTTTTCCATCCAACTACCCTTAACCTAGATGAGTGGCAACCCCCAACAAGCTTCGCTGATAACTGCGATATATTGTCACAAATTCACATTAAAGAATCAAATATAATCAAGGAACTCCAACAACTAGACGTATGTAAGGGTCCTGGACCTGATAGGCTTCCCCCCATCTTTCTTAAATACACAGCTAACAGTATAGGTAGGCCTCTATTCATTCTATACAACAAATGTTTAGCCGAGGGCGTTTTCCCTGAGGTCTGGAAACGAGCAAACATAACCCCAATATACAAGAATGGCTCCAGACACAATGTAGAGCATTACCGCCCCATATCAATACTGTCAGCTCTGTCTAAGCTCATTGAGCGCCTTGTTCACAACGAAATTTATCCTACTTTACACAATGTTTTAATACACGAGCAACACGGCTTCGTTAAACGCAGATCCACTACGACAAATTTACTTGTTTTCTCTAATTTCCTATTTAAAAACATTGATGACCGTGCTCAAATAGACGCCGTCTACACAGATTTTAAGAAGGCATTCGACAGTGTAGATCACGAAATCCTTCTAAACAAGATAGCTTACTTTGGTGTGCGCGGCAGCCTTCTTCGGTGGTTTGCTTCCTATGTAGTGGATCGATCTCAGACAGTAGTTCTAAACGGATTCCACTCCGAAAGTATACGAGTTACATCAGGGGTTCCCCAGGGATCCATTCTGGGCCCGTTATTGTTTATTATTTTCATAAACGACATTAAAAAATGCTTTTCCAACTCAAAAATCCTACTATACGCCGATGATCTCAAAGCCTACAAAACTATCAAAACGGTTGAAGATTGTATCTCTTTTCAACAAGACCTGGACAGACTCTCGGTATACTGCTACGACAACAAACTTCAGTTAAGTATCCCTAAATGCACCCATATCACCTACACGACTAAGCTCAATATAATACAACACACCTACTACCTCTGTAACGAGTCCCTATCTAAAGTTAATTCGCTGAGGGACCTGGGGATACAACTTGATGCTAAACTCTGTTTAAATGATCACATTCACAATATTGTTAACAGAGCCTTTAAGATGTACGGATTTGTTTTGAGGTCATCTACCGAATTTAAACGCAGCTCTACATATATATATTTATATAAAACCCTAGTGCGTTGCCAGCTTGAATACGCGGTACCCATATGGAACCCATTCTACAATAAATACGTGGAAATAATCGAACGTGTACAGCGGAAATTTTTACGTGCCACTAATTACAGATGCCATAGGCGCTACCTCTCTTATGAGCGACTACTAGCCTTATACAGGGTGTGGCAAATTCTTGGTCACTGAAGGGTAGCTACCTTTTATCTTGTAGTTAGAAAGTTTTGTTCTTAGGAAACTTCGGTTTTATTTTGAAGAAAAAAATAATTGCATTTTTAGATTTTTGAAAAAAAGTACAGGTAGCCTAAAAAATTACATTTGTCAAAAAAAACAAGTTGGTCTTAATCGACTCTATTTCCCACTAGGAACACTTCTCCCAAAGTAACTTATCAAATCAAATCGTAAGTTTTTACAATAATTCAAAAAACACATCCCATACATTTTCTATGAAATTAGTAGTTGTAAACATTATAGTGCCACTTATTCGATGGTTATTAATTTAAATTCGTAGCTGCTTCGGCATGCTGGGAGGCTATTTTAAAGCCTTAGGCGCCTCAGACAGAGCCGCAAGAGAGAATGGTATGCATGGAGCATACCATTTGTACATCTGCAGGGAAGCACTTTGTTCTAAATTTAAATACGCGCTTTACAATAGCCTCCCAGCTTGCCGGAGCAGTTATGAAATTAAATTAAGAACGATCGAATAAGTGGCACTGTAATGTTTACAACTCCTAATTTCATAGAAAATGTATGGGATGTGTTTTTTTGAATTATTGCAAAAACTTACGATTTGATTTGATAAGTTACTTTGGGAGAAGTGTTCCTGGTGGGAAATAGAGTCGATTAAGACCAACTTGTTTTTTTTGACAAATGTAATTTTTTAGGCTACCTGTACTTTTTTTTTTAAATCTAAAAATGCAATTATTTTTTTCTTCAAAATAAAACCGAAGTTTCCTAAGAACAAAACTTTCTAACTACAAGATAAAAGGTAGCTACCCTTCAGTGACCAAGAATTTGCCACACCCTGTATAAAATGCCCTCACTCGAGATAAGGCGTAAATATCTTGAGGCATCTACACTGTACAAGATAGTGAATAATAAAATCGACTGCCTAGATCTCACCTCAGGCTTAGCGTACATAGCACCTCGTACTGTGCATAGGAGAGCCGTGCGCAAGGACACCTTGTTCGCCCTTGATACCTGCCGCACCAACGCAGGGCTACGCACGCCTTTACGCTGGATGGTAGAGTCATTTAATGAAAATTTATCTGATATCGATATATTTTCCGCCAGTGCTGGGCGTTTCAAATTCGAAGTCCTGAATATACTATCTTCCCAGCCCCATAATTAGCTTTTACCTCTCCATCTCCTTAGTATAATTCCTCCTATTTACATATTAATATTAATGTTCGAATATAAACACGTTTTGTATAAACTTCAGACCACCTCAGTTTTGTATAAATCTCTATAACCTACCTAATCTATTTCTAAGTTTGATATTATGTATACATTTCTACCTATTTGCAGGGTCAGCTTTTGTCTAGCAATTATGTTAAATCCTATTATTACTCTGAGCCAAACGTAGTTGGCTACATTACTAATAAGTAAGCACTAATGTAACTCTTTATTAATTTTTGTAATGTAGCTGTTTGTTTTGCCAATAAATAAATAAATAAATAAATAAATTATATTTTCGAGACTATTCGAGACAAGTAGGGATTGAGTACGGGTGTTGGCGTGGCAGGCGGTTCACGGCCCGTGGCCATAGTTTCCCCATCACTGCTAGACCCAAAATGAACGCTCTGACTTTGAAATTAAGATTTTTATTATTCTTGGAAAATACGCTAAAACTGTATTTTTATTTCATAACAAAATGTGGGTACCATTTAACGTACAAATCTGAGGACAGCAGGGAGAGATATGTATGAGAATCAAATAGAAAAATAGTTTAACGTTAATTTGCGGCCATTTAAACAAAAAGTACATTTTTTTATCTTAAAAATGGTCAAAAAGGGTTTTTTTTTTAAATTACTTAGTGATATTAAACTCCATGTTTTCATGTACCACATGAAGCTTGCTTCAGAGAGTTACAGTAGTGATCGTATTTCATACGTTTCTTGCAATGGTAATGGAACGTAGCGGTTACCGTTCTACAGAAAACAAAGGGTTTAGCCATTCTTTCACGCGCAGGCATTAAGGATGTATTTCGCTTGCTTCAAACATAAAAATAAGTGTTATTTTGTTGTAGCGCCTTGGAGGCTCCTCATTAGTTCTTTGACAATTTGTGAACTGAACCAAAAGAGAAGGGGTTCAAATCTGTGTAATCCAAATACTTTAACATAATATTGAAATACAAATAAGATAAAATACATTAAATCTGAAAATTAAAGTGAAATTTGCGCCATTGTAACTGACATCTCATATGCAATAAATGTAAGTTTCGGAGTCTGAAATATTTGTTTTAAATGTCTGAATGGACTGAAAAAATTGGAATTAACATAGTCAAAACAGACTTTTTCCCTTTACTTTGCCCGTGAACTCACGGCGAAGCACAAAACGAAAACGAAACTTTTAAAAACAACCATTAAACCGCAAGGTGCAGGTACATAATTAAACATAAGTAACACAGTTTTCTAACTTTTGTAGTCTCATCGTTGTTTTTTGTAACCAAGCATATTGTACCAAGTTCTAAATAAATAATTTTTATTTTTTTTATCTTTAATTAATAAGTGTCTTTTCACACGTTCCGGTTTCCGGGTGGCAGGTGCCGGCTACCCTGCGGTGTTTGTATGCAAATTACGCCGGTACGTATGAAAGTTACCGTACATGCCCATTCACTTCGCCGCCGCCGGCTACCCGGCAAACCGGGGCGCATGAAAAGGCACTGTCGGTACTATTTCACTATTAGTACTGTTGCTTATGAATATAAAGTAGACTGCGTGCGAAATCTGTAAAACCATATATATTTGTTATGAGGACATAACAAGATAATAACTTATGGTTATGACGCTTATCAAGCTCTTACTTGTGAAATATTTCTACAGCCTTGGTATTTGATAAAAATAAACTACAACATTGTGTTAGTTTATTGTCTCATAATGCAAAACAATTCTATGGGCATATCTAAAAAACTTAGACCTTTACATCTTTACTAGATGTTTTATCCAGTGTCAGGAGGCAATCTTTTGCCTACACTTATCGAGACACTGTAGTGCCTGGGACATTGTTGAGATGGAGTAGGCTTGTCCAGCACCTACGCCATCCTCTCAGCTTAACCGGTCACATCCACAGGAAAGACATGGTCAATACGTGTGGGGCTGACTAAGCCGCGAGTTTCCTCACGATATTTTCCTTCACCGTTTAGAGCTCGTATTTATGCGCATAAAAATTTTTCGAAACGATTGATGCACGGCCAGGATTCGAACCCACGTATCGGATCGAAAGTCAAGGCACTATACCCCTCGGCCAACACGGTTCTTATCTAACGATACATGCTTATTTGAATCGTTATGAACTTTAAATTACCGTCTGTTAATTAGAAATTAATCCGCTGTTTCGAGAACGCTTTCCAGTGAATTGATACAGTATCAATATTTGTTTGTATTAATGTTCCGGCCGGTTATTGGAGGTATCGGTGTAAATTCTGGGAATTAACAAACTCAAATGAAGACTAATCAATCGCTGAACTTTTCAGTTGAAATAAATCAACTTCAATATATTATACTGTAAAGCGCCATTTACATCCCGGGTGGAGGGGACGATGAACCGGCTTTTATACAATATAATGAAAAAACATTGCTCTTCTACTTCGCAGTAGGGTAATAAGCATTTGCTTGCATAAAAAAATACAGTTGTAGTTTCCAATTTCATTTGTAGTACAGACAAATTTCAAGGACTATGCTTATCTTCATGTTTGAATTTAATTCGTTTCTTCGTAGACCGTCTACGGCGTAGGCGTTCGTAGACACTACTACCTGAATTCGCGTGTTGAGCTAACCTCATGTAATGGTGTATGAAAACGGAGGTTTCGTGAGACCTTTGCAATACTGCTAAGTGTAATGTTTTCCTTGCATGCAATACGCAAATACTGTGGAAACACTTGATTGTAGACGAAATTAAAATGTATTTATGGCATCAATCATGATAAAGCTGAAAGCAATTGTGGCGTAGCCTGCTAGACGTTCTTGATAGATCGTTGAAGGTTCTGAACGGTCAAAAGGTGGCTGTTAGACTGCTAGTGGCATTTACAGCTGACCGCTTTCGTGCTTTGGAGGGCATGTTAAATTTAAGTCGTTAAGCCATGACGGGCGGGGCCTTCAGGCGGCCTAAAAACTCCGTTGTTAGAGCCAATAGCTCATAAGGACATAAAATCACAAGGCTGAAATGACTTTGACCAAATTTGCAGGTAATCATGTAATTTATAAACTGTATTTGCCTAGTAAAATGTATTTCAACTATTGAATCAATTTTTGAATGCGTACTTTACTGAATTTCTAATTTTGGAAATTGCGCCAACTAACGTTACTGACTACTTAGCAAAATGTTTGAAAATCGGTAGTTTCAAACTGTCTATTACATAATAATATACTGCATAACTTGTGTGAACCAGTTTTTAATGTGTATTCCTGGTAAGCAGAGGATGGCGTTGAAATATTCTTCTCTAAGCTTTTTAGTGCGCATCAGAGCGTTGCGTTAAGTGTCGACATAGGTTGCTTCCTGACGCATCATGAATCATCCTAAGCATGACAGCTGAAACAGGGGTCCCTGTTGCCGTACACACTGGAAAACTATATTAAGCTAGGAAGCCATATTCTTTTTGTTTAATCATTTAATTTGTTACCTACTTTTAATATATGTATTTTTTAATATTTTTTCCCTTTGGTCCATTTTTGTAACTATTTTTACAAAGAAGATTTTTTTCACTGATTCGTAACTGGTTATTAAAAAGGTTATTTATTCCATGTACGTAGCTGTGTTTTATAACCGGCTACTATGTAAGCCAAATTAATGTTTTTTTGAAGTATTTAAAGGTCAAAACTTAACAACCCTCAAAGCGGATGATACCCCAAAAACGAGGACAACTCGTAGTTTCCAACAGAGCTATCAAGTAATTTGAGTAACAATTTAGGATACTTTACTCGGCTGAAAGTTTCGAAGTAGTTTTAAATGACTTCAAATTGAACGGGATCTCAAAAGCTCAAAATAGAATGTGTTGAGACTTGAGAGACACATCATGTTATAAAGTTTTGACGCAGTATCCTATAATTTATTCCAACGGTTGATAATTCAATCATAGCAATTTTGATGTAATTTTTAATTTTTATAGTGTTCATCCATACTTAGGGAACATTTCATTTTTTGAAATCTTTTATACAGATACCATACGTATTTTGACAAACAAAGTTTTATGTAGGTACTATTTCACTTTTAAAACTTTCATGAGTCTTAACATTGTATTCTCTTTTTACTCGAGAATTACTCAGGTGTGATACGAGACCTTGTTGCAACTCCCTCCTTCTTGAATATGATTCTTGATGAAGATTCTCCGGATGAATCGAAACATTCTCGGCATCTAAATAGACGATATTTTTACGTGAGTATCTAATTCCCGTGTGTTAATACAATGTCAAAGTTATGTACTTTAATGAGTACAAAACTGTTAGTTTTTATTCCTTGGTTATTCGTAAATTGAACATAGAAACATATATTGAGCATTTAATTTTTTTATACCATCAGGATTCGAAACCACGACCCTCGGATCGAAGGTCGAGGCACTCTGCGAACTTGGAGACGAATTTTCGTATTCTTGTTTGTCCACTTGCTATTAAAAGCGTCCAGTCACGCGATGTCACTGTCGTAAAGACGAGCGACGACGAGCTATTTCAACTTCGCTCGACATTTGACACGTGTCCCTTTTTACCCTTATTTGAACACAAAATTACAATAACAGAGCAATAACAAAAACATTATAATAACATACGGCAATCACTCCTCTTAAATTATCGACGATTTAGAAACTGTTTTTGAGGCAATGCTTTCCCGGTGAAACTTACCGATGTGGTCAGATTTGACGATCTTGTGATGTGATAAAAGATTTGGCAGTGACGCAAAAGGGTTGAAAGAATCCAAACCATTTAGCGTCACTGTCATATATTCTTTTTTCATTTTTTAGGGCTGATTTTTCAATCGATAAATAACTTTTATCTGAAGAATAAATATGGCGTTATGACGTATTTTCAATAAAATATCTGTCAAATCGCATATTTATTTCCTCAGAACATGGAAAAAGCATATTTTTACGAAAAGAAAGGCTCTTGGTCTTCAACTAAGGAAACTTTACTGGCTTATGGGTCGAAAATCCAAACTTACCATGGAGAACAAACTACTCCTCTACAAATGCATTCTAAAACCTATGTGGTCCTATGGAGCCGAGTTGTGGGGTACAGCTGCGAACTCAAACTTGGAAATCTTTCAACGCTTCCAATCTAAAATGCTGCGCATGATATCGAATGCACCGTGGTATATTACAAACTGTCAGCTCCATCACGACCTAGAGGTGCCGACGATTAAACAGGAGGTGGCAAATAAACTGAGATCTTATGCCAAACGAATGGAGCTACACCCAAATGAGCTTGCCAACAATCTCATGAAAAACACCAAAACCTTTAGCAGGCTAAAGAGGACAGCCCCTCAAGATCTAATATAGCACAGGAAAAAAATATGGAGATGCCACTGGGTGTACTCCATCCATGTCAAGCGTGAAGCAGGGACGAAACTCTCGCTCAATGCCCTTAAGGGCTCGGCGAACGTATCTACTTACCTAGGAACGTAATACCAAAATAATTTAAAATTTGAGCATATTTTTATCACTTTACGTTATTATTTGGATAAAGGTAGTATTTATCTAGGTTCCTGTTAAACTTTTGTTTCAAAAAACTAACTATAGAACAAATGAAAAGAAAAAATGCCATTTTTGGTGTACCTACAAAGATTTCAATTCAATTGGCTTACATTTCTTTTTAGGTAAGTTTTTCGGAACAAAAGTTTAACAGGAACCTAGATAAATACCTACTCTCCTAATCTAACAACATAAACTGATATAAACATGCTTACATTTTAAATGATTTCGGTATTACGTTTTTATGGAAATTCGCCGGTCGCAGCCCTCTTAAGGGCAGATTGCAAGAACAAAGGAGACATAAAAAAAAAAAAAAAAAAAAATTCCTCAGATAAAAGTTATTTATCGATTGAAAAATCAGCCCTTAATCATGTAAAGCTTAGTAGAGGTCGCGTCATATAAAAATAACGCTGGAAGAAAGTGGAGGGGTATGATTTGTCCCATATTTGCGTATGTATTACCTATCCGCAAACATGATACAAAATACACCCCTCCACTTTCTTCCAGCGTTCTTTTTACATGACGCGAACCATTACGTATGTATGTTTGTATGAGCTAGTGGTAATTCGGTAACTCTGGTGAGTTTTTTGACCTGAAGGCCTTCGCGGCGTAAAAGCCAGGATCGACACTGTATACCGCACCCGCCGAAACACGGAACCCCTTTAGATAAAATGCCAGTAGCGGTCACTTCGTACAAATTATGACGTCACTTAACCCATTCCCGGCCTAAACCACCATGGAGCAGGACAGTGGCACCGTGAACCAGTCAAGGAATTCTAAGCAAGCTACGAGCGCTTAAAAAATAATGTTCAGTACAATTTATGAAAGCTTTGCAGCCAAAATCAGCTGTTTTACCGAGTCGATATTTAGGTTATCAACCCTAGTGACGTCATTACTTTATTGTCGCGCCTAATTCGGAATCGGTGTTTGCACACACTCATCGGCACACCCTACCATTTCATTACCCAGTTTATATTTCTTTCATTAGTGACTCATCGATTGATTTCTTTGAATCATAGAAACATGGTGATGTTTTGTTTGGTAGCCCTATCAAAGTTTGTTAATCATTTTACAATTAAGTACCTATATTTTGTATTTTTATTTATTACCAAACTCGTAATGATGGAGTAGACTAGCACAATACCATGTTGGATGGCATAAACAATCGGAGGTCATAAATATCTGCCCAGCAGTGGATGAAGTCAAGCTGTGAAATGATGACCGCGACAAAAAAAGAACTTATTTTAACCAGAGGATATTATTATTAGCCAGTCCAGACTGCTGAAAGTTTACTTAAAGTTGTGAACCGATAACATTTATTATCCTCGATAATATTATAGCGTCAGGCAGCTGCTTATGTCACAACAAGCTGCGCCCTCGCGGCGTTACCCACGTAGTGCTATATGATGCTTTATGATGATGATGAAAAATAGTCAAGAACCTTCCTCAATAATTAAATTATCAAATACAGAAATATTGTTTCAAACCCGATTGCTAGTTCCCGAGATTAGCTTATTCAAACAAACAAAACAAAACAAACTCTTCCGCTCTGTTATATTACGTATAGATACACGTTATACAGGATGCTACAATACATGCGACGTTGTTGAGATTTATGTACAACACCTAGATAGTTGCAAAGACAACCACATCGGGCGGTTTCCTCTACATTGATAAAACAAACTTGCGAGAACGCACCCACGTCCTATGATGACATACTAATGAGCGTGTCATGTTTAAGTTATTACTTCATTAGTGTAATTACGTTACGTTGTCTAAGTTTGTTTTTTTTTCGCATTATACACACATTCTATTTATTTATTATTTTATTATTATTTATTATTCCACTTCTTAGAGGTTATAATAATACTTAATAAATTTTGGGCGACATTTTAGTGCTACACCGAAACTAAAAAAAAGCTATAGCTATGGAACAAAACAAATATATAATAATAAATGCATCATTTCTGAAAACATACACAGAACATACATTTATAGTTCATATTTGTCCGGATAAGAATCGAACCCACGGCCTGGACCGCGGAAAGCAAAGGCACTGCCGATTCAGCTGTAAGACCAATTCATTATAATTTATATTTTATCAATCTAAAATAATTATTATATTTTTCTTTGTCGTTTTAGATTCTAAATCGATCGAATTGATGTTCTAAAATTTAGAACATCAATTCGATCATTATTAAATAAATTTACACAGAGAATCATTCCGACTACATTAATAGGTACCTAAAAGGTTTGACGGGACTCCTAAAAGGGAATTTAATTTGATTCCAAAATCAGTTAAGCTAATTCCCAATTAATTGGTTTTGAAATGTTGTATTTGTATTAAATTAAGTTTGTTCCGTGTCTGCGATACGCTGTGTAGGGCAATTATTATTGTTGTTGTTTTAATAAAACAGCCGTGTTGGCCGAGAGGGACAGTACCTAGATTTTCAATCAAAAGATCTTGGGTTCGAATGCCGGCTTGCTTCAATGGATTTTTTGTTTCGAAAAAAATATTTGCGCAATAACACGAGCTCTAAACGGTGAAGTAAAAAAACGTGAGGGAACCCGCGTTGATAAGAATATATTTTTATCAAATCAACATAGCATAACTAAAGTTATTCATACATTAAAGGTACTATAAAGCAATATCTGAAGCTCATATAATTTGGAAAAGCCTTTTACTAACCCAACCGTAAATATAATTTAGGTGCATCTTTCGGCATCTTTTATAAGCTTTGTATACTGTATGGCATTTACGACCTTATGTCAAAAGGGATATGTATTGTGCCGTTTACAAAGGATGGGGCAATAATAATATAACTGGCCAGTTTATGTCGAAAGTTCACACGATAAGGACATTGAGGACTTTTTGAATGGCACTGTGTTAACCTACTTTAGAATGAGGCGTGGTATGTGGATTATAATCAGAAGTCGGAATTAGGTAGAGCTATTTATGTACTTACATCGAAATATTGATATCGATATGGATCTTCCCGGGATTTCTAAAGGACAATCCTGTGTGGGCAACAATATTACAAGTAAATAATAATAAAAACCTCAGAGATAGTAGGTAAGACAAATAGAACAAAGATAATTAACATGCAGTTTTTATTAGTTTACATTAATTCACAATACAAATTATTAATAGTCTTAAACAAGTTCTCATACTTATTCTTCGTCTTTTTTATAAATACGAAAATACTTTTGCTTCTAGCCTAAATCACGGGATTTTTCTGCTCTTTAAATTAATTTCGGGATTTGAGGCATATCCGCTTTATTCTTTCGCTGTATGAAATCAGTGTGAGTAAATAAATAACTCTACCTAATTCCGACCTCTGATTATAATGTTGGATTCATTTTATTTCAACGTACAAATGTGATCTTGAATTTATAAAAAACTTAGGCATTTACGTCTTTACTAGATTATTTATAGAGTGTCAGGAGGTAATATTATGATCTAAGGGAAAAAATTTTATCAGCGATCATCGGCGACATTAGTGCACTCAGTGTAGTGTAGACGGATTTTGTATTATGTATTCACGAGAGTGGGAGCATAATGGAATAAGCCGTGTAGAACTAAGAATCATCTTTTTTATCAATCATGGTGGGGTGGGCCAGGGGCGTCGTTGGGAACGAAGCTTCTAAACGATTTTCTAGACTAACACCACTGTCTTAAAAAATAATATGTCATTATTAAAATATTGTGTCGAATTTTGTTTCAGTTCACTCACTGCCCTAGTAAAAGGATTTAAATGTGAGTGACTTTTGTGACAATAACACCAGGATTAAAGGGCAACATGGTTTTGTATAAATAAACCAACAAAATAAACAAAAACGGTTTTACTCTCTAAAGTAAACACGTGTGCTCAGATAATTGGAATTCAGCTTGAGCCTAGGTCTGTCTGAGTTAAGTCATATATTATCTGACTAAAAACATAGGCCTTTACATCTTTACTAGATGATTTATACAGTGTCAGGAGGCAATCTTTGCCTACACTTAACGGGACATTGTAGTGCCTGGGACAATGTTCAGATGGAATAGGCTTGCCCAGCACCTAAACCATCCTCTCAGGTTAAGCGGCCATATCCACAGGAAAGACATAGTCAACACGTGTGGGGCTGACTAAGCCGCGGGTTTCCTCACGATGTTTTCCTTCATCGTATAAAGCTCGTGTTAATTCGCATTTAAATTTTTCAAAATGAAAAATCTTTTGATGCACGGCTAGGATTCAAACCACGACCTTCGGATGGAAAGTCGAGGAAAAATAAATAAAAGATGAAAAATCACCTTAGTCAACACGGCTCTCATCATCATCACCATTATCTGACTATGGACAAACAAAAAGCTGGTTATAAATGACTTGCAAAAATTTCGTGAGTTACTGTGACAGTAACAGATTTGATTTTTATATGTAAAGATATTGTCGATTTATATAACGACTTCGATTCATCCGGGACCATTCATCTGGAAAATAGGGCTCGCGGCACGAACATACACTTGTGATTATTATGTTTATGTGAGTACCTTTACTCGTATCACGTCTCCTAAGATATAATTGATTATCTTATGTTTACAAAATAATAATTATGTTTATTGCGAACGAAAGAGCGAAAGCAGCAACATACTGACATAGTTTTGCTTCTTTAGTTCATTAGTAAAATTAATAGTTTACTAAATATTAGACTAACCCTTCTCTTCTCGTGATTATACCTTCGCAGCCTGCTCTCGCCTTGTCTCTCTTGTCAGCGATGTCGCGTAAACCCGGCTTCCTTGCTTACTCGTTTTACTCGCTTACTCGTTTTACTCGCTTACTCGTTTCGGGATTCATCGAGCCTTTGACTTGTACTTTTTACTGTATAAAAATCTTACAATGCACACGAGCACGACACTTTGTTACCAAGTAATTATAATATTCATAAAACAATGAAATCTGTTCTCAGCAAGGATTTCCTCAGAAATTGCTGCCTAAGGAGTCTAAACTTCAGCCGAATCCTATTTGAAATTGATAAGGGTAATGTACACTGGGGAGCAATGCCCTTTAACCAAATTTATAGGATTAGTAAGATAACTCTACGTGTGAATCAGACCCTCTTTTTCAGGCTGTCAAACTGACATGCTATTAACTAAAATCTAGATAAAGCCTGACACTTTATGGATCCAAGTGAGGCTTATTTATAAAAGATGTGTTTGAAATTACGTGATATGAACTGATAAGTACGGAGGTTTTTAGGTATCTTATATTATAACTCTTACAAAATTGTTGTTCAGAATTTTAACACAGCTATTGAGTTGGAAAATAAATGCGACAATTGTAAAATGAAGATAAAAAAGTGATGGACAACCAACGGCACAGAGGCAACCAAGATAAAATAAATAAATATGTATTCGTGGACATTTCACACAGCGCCATCTAGCCCAAAACGAAGCAAAGCTTGTGGAATGAAAATCAGAAAAGTACATTTGTTCCACCGGATCTTGGCATTCGTGAAGTTAGCCGTTTCGATACGCAGTGCAACCTCTTCATACAATTTTTTTTACTGCGCAGCGAAAAGCCTAACTTCACGAATGCCTGGATCCATTGTGACAACTGTATATAATAAAGTTTTCAATGTAAGTATAATTTAATTTTTATATTATGCAGAACAAATAAAAAACTGAGAGGCCTAAGCCCAGCAGTAGGATGAGAAGAGCTTATGATGATGATGATAATAAAAGATCCTTAACATCTCGGCGGAGCTTGACTATTAATGTCAACTCCAAGCTTTAAATAAATATTCTCAATAATAAGTAATCCTGATCTTATTATTTTAGCCGTAAGACCTCATTTTCCTGAAAATTCCTAAAGAAGGTTCTTAAATAACATTAACCGAATTCTCTCTCGCTACAAAGCTTGGGCTCACAACGCGAAAATTGGTTTTAAGATTGGTACAATACAAAGTTAATTTTATTTTGACAAAAAAATACAACCTCTTGTCATTTTAAACCGTTTAACATAAATTAGGTTATTCTGCCATAGCTATATTGTATAAATATTATAAAAGCGAAAGTCCGTGTGTGTGTGTGTGTGTGTGTGTGTGAATGTTTGTTACCACGTATCTCCATAACTACGAAACCAATTTGGCTGAAATTTGAAACATAGATAGATAATGACCGGGAATAAGAACATAGGCTACTTTTTATCCCGAAAAAATGCATGGTTCCCGTGGGATAAACAAAATAGTAGTCCACACTGGCAAAGCCGCGGGCGTCAGCTAGTATTGCATAAAATAGAAGCTTTGTCAAAGCACATTCCCTGTCCCAGAGAAAGAGCACACGCAGCGTCATGGGCCCTGAACGTGTTAACGATTTTAAAACCGGAACTGATAATTTGACGTGCTCTTCAAAACATCTCTCTCTCTCTCTCTCTCTTCCAAGCTATTCGTCCCATATGGTGGTGGGGTCAGCTATTAGGAACTAAAAATCTATTAAGTTTGCCTCCACTTCGCTCTGTCCTCAAATTCAAATTCAAATATCATTTATTTAGTAAAACCGCTATGACTACTTTGAAACGTCTTAAGAGCTAAGGTGATTGATTCTACTCCTGTTCTTTAGCGACCAACACCGTGAAGAATCAGGGCAACAAACACAGTATTGGGCCTAGATTTCTTTTCGGTGTCGTTTTCGGAAGCTTGGCACTGGCACTCTTTCATATCCTTTAACACTACATCTCTCCATCTCTGTCTTGGGTCTACCCCTAGATCTGCGGTCAGGAATGGAGAGTTGTAGTGCTACATGCTCTTCAAAACATGAATGGCTAAATGATGATGATGATGTTTCCTTTCCCTCGTATAATCGCGATTTTAATCAGCGCTGAATTTATTCTTAAAGTTTAATTAATTGCAGTCCCAATTTCTTAAGGCTGTCATCTCGAAAATTAATTAAAGAGGTTCGATCTTCTAACACCGAACAGGAAGAAAAAAGTGGTTTTAAACGCGGGTCGATAATCGTAAGACGGACCAGAAACTTTTAGAAAACAGTTTTCTTTGAAGCCAAAGTTATTTTGTTAGTGAAACTACTTTGTTTTACAAGCTTGATTGTGGTTTGTCGTAAAAATACAAGTTTAGATGGGTGAGCTTCTTTATTAATCCCAGAGAGTATCTTTGACTAGGTACCCATTTAGGCATCTTTATATTAGCTGTTAGATTTTTACTTTCTTGCAATCATAATTCACAACCTGATTTTACTCGGGTACACTCCAGAAGTGAGATTCAGACTTCCGAAAGCGAATCCGATTCGATGTTTTTCTTCGGAAAGTTGACGTTTTTTCAGCGAACCAATGTCACTTTCCGATTTCGGAATACACTCCGAGGTCTGAATCGCACTGATGGGTAGTTTATGCTATCCACCACGGTCAGTGCAGTCGGTTGTGCTAGTCGCATCCATTGACGCCCCGTGACGTGAATGAACTATGTTGTCAACCCAACGTGTAGGTATAACTTTTTTTTTATAGACATTTGTTTCTACAATCTCACCTAATGGTAAGCGACGATGTGGCTGACGATGGATCACAAAGATCTAGAAGACATCTATTCACTCTTGACTTGAAGAGACCCAGGTTATAGTTTTCGGGGAAAACAGAAGGCGGCAGCGAGTTCCAGACTTTAGCAGTGCGTTCAAATTGAAACAGAAAGCGAGAGAGGGAGAGAGAGAGAGAAAGAGAGAGGGATAGACAACTTTAAAATATTAATTGATTTCAATTGTTAACGGTACGTTTTCAACTAATCCAGTAAAAGAGAATTGCTAAAGTCCAACAAATATTTTCATCAAATCTCAAGTCCTGCAAGAAACTTTGTAAGTGATAAAGTTTTAACGATCTACAAGTTTGTAAATTAAATAATTGTCTGATATTCCCCTGTTTATAACTTATGAAACGGTTTAATTACTAAAAGATTATGCCGCTTCTTGCAATTAGGGAATTAAACGACTTTAAAACGTAATGTTTGTATACATACTGATTGCACAATTTACGTTTAGTGTGTATCAGCCAAAATCCTTTTATCACAAAGGCGACCAAGACAGGAGACCGTTGTCAAAACTGACAGTTCTCTGTCTTGTGTCACTTTCGCGCGCACCTACAAAGACTGTCTCTGGTCTCGGTCTCCTGTCTCGGTCTCGGGCGCGAACCGCAACCTTAGGCGCAGGCCAGATAGAAGAGACGGGGCGCAGACATTTGTCTCTTCCGCGTCCCTTTCATACAAAATGTGACGGCGCCCCGTCTCTTCTGTATGTTTTGCGGCGCGACGCTTCTATACATTTTCTATGAAAGGGACGCGGAAGAGACATTGTCTGCAACGCGTCCTCGTCGTACGTATTTTCTGTATGTCCTAACTAATATCAATAAGGATATCAATAAGGAAGGAAGTGGCTCTTAGTTAAAAAAATACTTTAAATTTTAGATTTTAGCTGTAAAAGTTGAGATACTTTTACAACTTTAAAAGAGTTGATGAAGATAACAATTTCATGGAAGATTTGACGATCGATTTGTCATCTTGATTTATACTTTTCAATAGAAAGCTTAAAAAAATAAAATGGTTCTGCGATATTACTTGTGGTTGAATTAGAAAGATGTTACATCCGTACCCATATTATAAATGTGAAAGTATGTTTATTTATCCTGCTTTGACGTCAAAACAGAGCGACGGATTGACGTGATTTTTTTGTGTGGAGATAGTTGGAGGGCTGGAGAGTAACATAGGCTACTTTTTATCCGGGTACCACGTGAGTGAAGCCGCGGGCAGCAGGTAGTAAATATATAAAATAAACTATTTCGAACAAAAATATTAACACTCTATTTTTGTAACTTAAAATGAATCAAATAGCAGCGAGTAGGTAAACTAATTAACTCATAATTTCCCGAGAAATATTCCACTAGCAATAAACCCATTTCACAAAATGTAGCAAACTTTATTCTTCACGAAGTCAGGGAAAAATGAACTTAACTGTAAACTATATAAATGCATTATTGAATGGCGGAGTTTCTGAAGTGAAGTTTCTGCAAAAAGTGGCGCTTTTTGTTGGAAAAAAGCTACTTTGTACGAGTATAACAGTTTACGCAATTTTATCGAGTGAAGAACTCAGTGTTTAGCTCTCGCTTCATTTTATCCATCACTAGCTCCATAGAGTTTAAAGGGAGGCATAGATTTTTTTTATTAGGGCTACTATTTTGTAATGCTACTACTTAGTAGACTCGGTATGCAGACATTGTCCTGACATTAGCAGCCTTAGAAATAGCACGCGCCATTCCGTCCTTCGCTCCAAAACCTTACGTGTAGATGCGCGAGGCCTGACAGTTCGATCTGGCATGTCGACAGACAGTTTTTGTGAGAGTTTTTTGCATGCATCACCGTTCATAATCTTACTACGCGCCAGTCTAAACTGTGACAGTAATTAGCACGACAGTTTTATCCGCGGTTCGGAACGGAGTCCAGATGCGCGGTTAAAACTCTACCGTGTAAAGGCCGCTATTATATTTTCACACTTTGTCGGAAAATTAAAAAGAGAGGAACAATTTTGGATCTCGTTCACAACGCCACTTACCGGGTTCAACTGAGTACCTACCCAAAATAATTTTTAAGTTGTCGGGCTTCAACTCAGTTGATTCTGCATTATTATTTTGTAAAATATTGCTTGAATTTAAATATTAGGTACTGAATTCGTACCTTGTGTGAAACAAAAATGATATGCAAGGTTAATAAATGTTAATAATTTAACTTGTGTAGATATACCTACCTATTTAAAAAAATCTTACAAATGTATGGATTAGTTGGATTTTAACAACTACTAATTAATAAATAAATAAACAGTCTGCATAGAAATTTCCTTTTACAGAAAATATATAACCCAAAAAAATATTTTAACCATTTTCGTTACTTTGGTTAAAATGTACCTACATATATACTCCTCTAATTCTAATTCTACTAGCCCATACTGTTCCATTGTTGGGCGAACGCTTCCCCCTACTTTCGCCATTCACCACGATCCTCATACATTAAAATTAAACAAGCCATTTAGGTTGTAAGGTGTATTAAAGAAATAGACATTCATACATTTTCAAACACATTGGCTAAAAATTTAGTCAATTCAATGCCACATAAAATCTCGCACAAATTCTAATAATGTTCTAGGATTTTCTGACAACTTTTATCTTGTAATATGTGGCTTAATTTTCCAGCTAGGTACACCATTACAACGAAATGGTATCTTTCTAACAATTCTTGGTTCTAAAGGCACCATTAATCAAAGTCCAGAACAACCTTGAAGGAATTCTCTTGGATTGTATTCTAACAATGTATTTCTTTCTCAAGCTCTCTAGACGTTTAGCGGAAGGCTGTAAAGAGATTTTAAGTACATATAAACAGACGAATACTGTATACCTATTGGGTACGATGTAATTCAGGGTAAAAATATCAATTAAAACATTGTACCCAGGTGGAATTTGATTGAAATCTAGACCTTATTTGAAGTGGGTTGAGATTACGGAATGCATAATTGTAACCTTGGTTTGTTTGAATAACGTCTTAAAGCTAAAACAATGCTTTTTGATGACTATTTATTTCGCATTTTATTTAGCATTTATTTAGCATGGGTACTTG
The DNA here is from genome assembly GCA_958496255.1 of Camptogramma bilineatum. Classification (NCBI taxonomy): domain Eukaryota; kingdom Metazoa; phylum Arthropoda; class Insecta; order Lepidoptera; family Geometridae; genus Camptogramma; species Camptogramma bilineatum. The sequence goes on along the minus strand of OY292458.1, from coordinate 13,483,171 downwards.
AAGTATACACATTTTCTGAAATCAAATTCAAACACTTCTTGTTATCTCCGGCAACGTTCTTGAAAACTGGATCAGGCCTGAATTTCAAGTACAAAATTCACAAGACTAAAACCGAAAGTCTACACAGTACCCCAATACCAATCTTATTATCGCCAAGCGTATTGGAAGGTAATATAAAAGCGATGACACTCAAATCTCAAGCGGCTTCAAATCTCGAGGGCTTGAAGCATCCTTGGAAGAATGTGGGCGATGAGGGGTGTGCAGATAAATAGCAGAGAGTGGGAAATAACCCTTAGGTTTTTTAAATAAAGATGTTAATTTATTAGGGCTTATGAGAGCGCATTGCTTATCTTTGGTGCAAGGCTTTGAACCTATAAATCTATACATACTTGCGTACCTCAAACTTTACATAACTATAGTGGTGAAAGGAGTGAGCACTGAGATGACGAGTGATAGAATGAAGTGGAAGAGGGAAACATGTTATGCCGACCCCACCTAGTGGGATAAGGGCAGGGAGATGATGACTATGATGATGATGAGTGGTGTTACCCGCCGTTAAAGCTTAAGAACACAACTTGAACATTCGTTATAATAAATATTGATGATTTTTGTGTCTTTAGTCGACGGAAACAGTCAAGTTTTCGGAGATAAAAAATAGGATGTGTTAATCCAGTAAGCTATGTCCACCATTTCATATTTCATCAAATGACCCGCCCATTTCTACTTCAATTTCGCGAAACCTAGAGCATACCTACGAAATCTCTGAACGATCTACATCGATGCGAGGTTAGGTGTGTGGTAATAAATCCCTAATTTTTAACTGGATCTTTTATTCGTGTCAAAAGGGAAAATATACTAAATTGTAGGGATGTAATACCGTCGAGGTTTTACATAAGGTACTGCCATATTTAAAATTAAACATTAATGAAGTTTTTACACGGCACTTTAAGTTCACAAATCGTTTTTTTTTTTTTTTGAAGTTGATACTCATTCTAGAAATATAGTGGCTTGGCGTGCAAAAAGTAATCTGAAGGGCTGTGTTTTTATAGGTAGAGGTACAGGAGACATAATCTAACTCTACTTTTTTAAGTCACTTTAGTTTTCCACCAGATAAATTCTTCAAACCCTCCTAAAAGTTTATTTCAATTTCAGCAGCGTAAGGTCGTCTCAGTATAGTTATCAGAAAACTGTGCTATTTTTAGTTTTTTAAAATCTAATTCACGCATTAGGTTTGAAAGGAAAAATAAAAACACATTAAATTTTGGAAAAAAGAAGTTTCAATCGCTAGACGGGAACCAAAACGTTACAAAGTTTACGGTTCGCTTTGTTGTCTATCTTATTGTAAATTGGGGACGGAGCAATATCGTAGATTTGAAACACTTCATCTTTGACTTGTAATTTATTTTATAGAAGTTTTAATAGTTAAAGTTACGAGAAACGACGGAATTAATAGCTGGCAGATTGACTCGGTAATTAATTGGTACTGGAAGGTGCTCCATAACGATGTTCTGAGTTCTACTAAAGGTCTTTACTCCACAAATCGATAATCGATATCAGACAATTATTATCTATCGTGGTTTCATACTTCAATAGCTAAACCACAGAAATCGACACGATATAGTTTCAAGAAAGACGATCTAAACGACGACATGAAACATTGTTCAACTACTTTTTCTGACCATGTAAAAAATGAAACTTTTGTGGTTAGATTTGAGAAAATGAGTCACTGAGAAGAATTTGTTAATTGCGTACATACAAAGCTCATCATATCATTATGAACCGTCGAATTTTAGGAAATCCGATCAAGTAGAATCAACATACGAGGCGTAAAAACCTCCTTTCTCTGCGGTGGATGCGGCTTATTTAGGCTTATCCGAACAATCAGGCTAGCGTTATTGCGAAGAAGAATTCGCACTGGAGAATCTCAGGGCCAAACGAAGGGTCAACATTTTGATACCAGTATCATATGTGTATTGTAAAAAGTATCTTATTTATTGCCTGATTCTTCGCAATTTGGGCGCCATCAATTCAAAGTAAGTGATCATATTTTCGCTCGCGAGAAACCAACACATTATGACACTCAGGAATAATGTTTTTGTGTAGTTGTTCACACCGTAAATAGGTCCCTATATTATTTTCAGCGTTTCGTGTTAATATAGCGTGAAATTACAGTTTCATAAAAAAAACGAATACATTATGTGTATATGTAATGCCTTTAATTTTGTACAATGGTGTGTATAATAGTGTAGTCTTTTTTAAACTTTCGCGATCACTATTATTCATATTGAAAAGTTTTATGGACACGGGATTTTATCGCGTAATTTACCTTATTTATCCCGACGTTTCGGCTATGTTACAATAGCCGTGGTCGCGGGCAAATTACGCGATAAAATCCCGTGTCCATAAAACTTTTCAATATAATAGTGTACTGTAAATGCGGCCCTGTAGGGTATGCTTATGAGAATTCATCGGGATATTGAATTCCATAAGAACTTTTACGACTCAACCTGAAGGAATCCGCCTAACAATCTCCTGTGGCTTTCGTACGAATAAATAAATAAGTATATAATACTTGGGGATTAATTAGAAGAATTTAAAAAAAGTGAAATATCTTTTGGTGGTTTTGAAATTCCTCTGTACTACCTATTCTAGCGTTGTATAATTTCAAATACCGGTTTATCTATGTACACTTCCTTTACGCCTAAGAAATTTACTGTAATTTTATTTACCAACATGTTTTTTGTACGTTTTGATAAAAAAAAACTCAGAACCTGTAAAAAGTCACAAGTTCGCCTGAACTAAGGAAGGTTAACTTTAATCTTTTAATTTTACCACAATGATACATTGATACTAAAAGTATAAAAAAATACTAGCAAATTATTTTACTACACCATCTGCGAGTGTCACTATCATTAAAATAACCGACAAAGGTTGGATAGATTTCCTGCGAGAAAAACACGCACTTTTCTAAATACAAATGTTTAGAAACTAAAAACTTATGAACACTTTCCTCAAAGAGCTGTTGAAACGTAATGTATGAGTCAGTGTTTCAACGAGGAGCCCTGCACTTGATGCTGCATTCATCTTGGTCAAGTTGTTACTTTTTGCATAAAAAAGACGCAAATAAAAGCAAAAACTCAGAAATAAAAAATAAAAGAACACTTTGCAAAACAAAAAGACGAACAAAGATGATGTATAGACTTAGGCCTCTATTAATAACCTCCGCTCAACTTGTGTCTAAGTTGCACCACGGATTTAACTATTGCCATCCTTTTTTATCACTGTCTAACAAAAAAAGGATGGCAATAGTTAAATCCGTGGTGCAACTTTGACAGAAGTTGAGCTGAGTTTATTAATAGAGGCCTTAGTGTCTTCGGGTTTGATGTGTTAGCTAAGTTTGTCTTCTATATGACGTTTTACACAGAGCAAGAAGTTAACAAAAACTTATTTAAGAGTTTGACAAAAAAAAAACATCGTGGCATTGGTGTAATCCCAATGCCGCCTTAAATATCTAAATAAATAATTAAATGCTATCTTCTTAAAATGTGAACATAAACAGCTGAAATATTTTGTTTCACACGTAAAGTCGCTAACTCGGATTCGTTCCAACAAAAATTGTTTTTTACGATGAATAGGTACTTTGAATTCATGGTGATAGATGGATGAGTGATAGACATGTTTTTTGTGTAAAATATGTAAAGTAATTTTGCAATAAATAACTTTAATGTTGTTCGTAAAAAATAAATTTGTTGGAACGAATCCGTGTTAGCAACTTTACCTTTGAAACAAAATGTCCCAGCTGATGCCGCATTAAAAAGTAGCCATTTATTTTCCATCTTGTCTAGTGTGAACAGAGCATAGTAGTTTTATGTCGCATAGAGTTGAAAACACGAGGGCCACTTAAACCAGGATTCAATACAGACGAGTGGATGGTTTACGATCTCGTTGTGAAATACACAAGGATTTTGTTCTGACCTAGTATTGTTAACTATTGAATTTGAAGGATTTTGTTGAACTGACTATAGAAATGTAGCGGATGTTTAAAATAATGTAGTGGGTTTTCATTGTTAAGACATGCGCGCGAAGATATAATTTTACTGAGAGTAAGAAGCATGCATTGCTTGGTGTTGAATGCATGCAATATTAGTAATACTTGGTTTTTACAAAAAAATCTTCGTCTGAAAAATGCCTTGATATATTTTATTGTTTTAAAGGTGAAATTCATATCAGAATACCTAAAAATTGTAGGAAAAATTTGGGATTTTCTGTTAAAATTATATTTCGTATAAAAAATGTACTTTTATAATGCCACCATATTGGTTCGTTTCTATCTTTATAATATAGCCTTTGTCATTCTCGTGACCCATACGATCGACACCTCATATTTAATAATCCGTCTATCCGTGTTAGTTATAACAAAAGCTGACAAATGTATGTTTTGTAGTGTTTTTTTATACGTATACTCCAATACCACTTAAACCCCAAAAAATCACCCTTCTTCGCAGTCGGCTACACAATTTCAGTAGGTAGCTATTGAATATACATTGGTTCATTCACTATAGCTTACATCTGAAGCCATGAGATTAGTTTCTGAGAAACTGATCAAAAATTGAGAGGAGTTTAGTATAAGTAAAAGCATACGTAGACCTACGCAGACCGGGACGGTATGGCAAAGGATTTAAATTTTTACTAATGGACACTCAAACTTATGGAGATAGAAATACGATAAAAAATCCTATGCTTTAAAATGTTGCTGTGGCATCGAAAGGGATATTTTTCCATGTTGAGACTAAGTTGTGAAACAAAAAGGTTTACTTTGCGGACAAGCCTCACTTGTCAGTTTAAATAGGTGCCTTTAAGTCCATTCATTTCAAAACATTCCTATTTTATTAAAATTCAACCTACATAATTATTATCCCAATGCCGGGCGGCAAAAGTCGCCCCCATCATGCTCCAAGCCTTGCGACGATTGCCAGATTAGTCCCACCAGACTTGCCCGCACTGGACCAGCGTGGGATAATGGTCCAAACCCCGCATTACAGATGGGTTAACATCTTCAAGCATGGGTGCCTAAGTATCCTATTGAATAAATGAATTTGACTTTGACTTTGAATATAGGCGGAGACGCCAAGAAGATCTAGATGGTATTCCGGGCTGACAATATTAAATATAAAATTAGGTTTTAAGTATAACATTAAGTAGGTAGTTCTGTGATGAGTACGGTCTGCCAAGTATTTGAAAATAATATTCTAAACCAAAGACATAATACAGAATTATTATTTTAGGCTATCAGAAGACCTCGACTAAATAAACGAAGGAGTTTATCGTTCAACTTTGTAGTCAATTTCCAGGAAATTAGGAAAAGTTCAATTTTACGGCGGGAACTCGGTTTACAATATTGTTTTTAGAATAGAATTCACCTTTAAAATAAGTGAGTTAACGTAACCACAATAACCACCGTGGTTACAATCGCTGGATGGTTACTTAAGGATTAGACGGTTCAGTCAAGTGAAAGATCACTCGAATGAAATCTGGGGTTTTCTATGACACTTTTCTTTCATTTTATGTTTAGTGTCACTTTGAGTGAACGATGCCGAATGAAGAACAGAAATGAACGAAAAGTGAACCGTCTGATACCACCTTTAAGACTGTAATGTCATCTGAAACGTCTTGGGGTAAATAGACATTTAAAAGTTCAAGTCACGAAAGTTTAAAATGTGTAATGAAAGTATTGTGTCCCAAAGGGATTTCCGAACAACCGATTAAAGCTTTGGTTAACTTGTGTCTCTGCTTCACCAGTAAACGCTTATTTAACACCTTCGCTGTTTATCGTCAGAAGCTATTTTATGTTCCACAAAATGGATTCACATAAAAGCTGATGTGATTTTAGATCGTAAATTAAAAACTAAAGTCAAGATAGTCAAGTTTCGTAGAATCAATTCTATGGATGGCTGCAATGAAAAGTAAGAAATGGTGCAATTCAAACTTCAGTCTGGTTCAATTCAATCTACAATCCAATCAAGATGGCTGGTTATGTCAATACTAGGTATACTAGGTGTAATGGGATCTCTTCCGAAAACTGAAACTGCATTCAGACAATGAGTCTATATGCCTGATTAGTAACATTATCGTTTTATATTTTAGTTCAAACATCCTTCAGGATGAACTCTAGAAGAAAAAAAAATTGAGATCACGTAGTAAGGCAGAAAATACCTTAGTATTTTCTGCCTTACTACGTGATCTCAGTTTTTTTTTGGTTTGTTAGTTAAAAGTTGTATGTTAGACATTATTTAACAGACGGGAATTACTCACGTAAAAATATTGTCGATACCGACATCGATGTCTAGTACAACTCACGAAAGTTTTGAAAGTGAAAAGGTTGTGTTTTTTTTAATTTATGGATAAAAAAAGATACCTATGCTTGAAATATATAGGTACCAGTAAACAATAAGGTACTTTACGTGATAAATACCCGGATACATAATGTATTTACAATGTGTTCTGATCGCGAAAGTTTAAAAAAGACAAGATACCAGTATTTTTGTTCATAAAAATAGACCAAAATATTTAAAGACTACCTGTTCAAAATGAAATTGATTGCCAGACAGTAGAAATGCAATAAACAAACACTGTTCAACTTTGTTTTCAAACGAAACGTCATTTTGAAGAAACGGAAACCAAAGAATGAAGAGCTATTTTTACATTACCGTGGAGATCGTTGGAGAAGAAGTTCTATAACTTCAGAAATGTGCTTGTTTTTCGTTTTATAAATTATTTCCTCATATTCTGCGCTTAACAATACCTAATAATAAAAAAGTTTTTTGCTACATAAAAATTTTATACTTACAACACAAGTAGGTGAGTAAAAAGAGAGAAAGTCGCGCCTCTACTCTTTTCGAAGAGTAAAATGAAAATGTAATTGAAAATTCCCTGAGCTTTTCATATTTTACTTCCAAAGGAAAAATTTGAGAGTGGCGAAAATTTGTAATTAAAATGTTACGGAAGCAAGAGGCCAGAGTTTGTGAAAATAAAGTAAATTTTTCGTAAACCGGATGTCATAGATCCTCCTTCATCCGGTTAAGCTGTGCGCTGTAGCTTTCAAGAGAAGATAAGCTTAGAGTACTTTCGAGTGACATTTTATTCGAAATGTATTGTAAAAACCATACCCATATTATAAACGTGAAAGAGTGTTTGTTTGTTTGTTTGTCTTGCTTTCACGTCAAAACAGAGCGACGGATTGACGTGATTTTTTGTGTGGAGATAGTTGGAGGGCTGGAGAGTGACATAGGCTACTTTTTATCCGGGTACCACGCGAGCGAGCCGCGGGCAGCAGCTAGTTATATTACGCTTCAAAAGAAAACCTATTCAAATCTGAACTGACACACAGCTTCATAATTAGGAAGCAATTTTAAAATGATGTTTTAAAAGCCATTTACAAAAACAAATGAGCTTCGATTTAATAAAAGGTAAATAATGGTTATATTTTGGTCATTATTTTCCATGAGCTTGCGTGTTCTGGTGTCACGCCAACCAAAATTTAATTATTTTATTTAAGTAGGTAATAAACCGCCGTTTCACGCATAGGCTGGAGAAAAAGCGGTATAAGGCTGATTTTAGTTTCACGCTCACCGTCAGCGCTGATAGGCGAGTGATCTTTATTACAATGAAATAAGGATACTGATTGTCCAGCACTGTCGAGAGCAATCAGCGTAGCCATTTCTGCTAAACAATCAGTACCCTTATTTCATTGTAATAAAGATCACTCGCCTATCAGCGCTGACGGTGAGCGTGAGACTAAGGCTGGTTTTAGTGTCACGCGTACCGTCGGCGCTGATAGGCGAGTGCTCTTTATTACAATGAAATAGGGATACTGATTATTCAGCACTGACGAGTGCAATCAGCGTTGCTATTTTTGCTAAACAATCAGTATCCTTGTTTCATTGTAATAAAGATCACTCGCCTATCAGCGCTGACGGTACGCGTGAGACTAAAATCAGCCTTGTTTAAAACAATTTATTATTGAATATAGCTTGTATCCTGTCGTTGTAGCTTGTACTATAAAATAAAAGTAGGTGCATATTGATGGGTTCCGGGATTGTAAGGAAACAGCAATTTTCTTGGGACAAAGATCAATTACTTCAACGGTGACACAGATTGTACCCACATAACCCTTCTTAATGATATACGATGTGGGCTTCAAAATAGATTGAAAAAACAACAGTATCATGTTGTATAGACATGTATTTATTATTTTTATTTTATTCAGGACTATATTTTATTGTTTAATAAGGAAAAAATGTTTTGAACACAAGTTTTAGTTGGGTAAGGGTGAGCTGATTCTAATGAGCCCAAACACGGATGCTCTACTGTTATTCACTGAGAAGTTCCGTTGAACAGCTCCTGACTCATTCATCAGATCAGCTCGCTGTCACCATATTTGCCAAAACTAGGTGGTAAAAGATTCTAGGTGGTTCGCTCTGAATAAACCACTGAGAATTTTGTATTTACATTTCCGTCATCTTCGATTTGAGTCTTTTTCCGGAAAAAAAAGTTCACTTAGGGTGGGTTGCATATCAGGCGGTTAGAGTAAGGTTAAAGTTACTAAGCCGTTAAAGTTAAATTTAACCATTGGGTTGCACATGTCAGGGTTAGTTAACTTTTGACTAAAATTTACCCTTAACTATAACCGACCGAATGCCATCGCTCAACGTCAAGTTAGCGGATAACCTATAAAAAATATAGTGACACGTTGATCTGACTGCTGCTACTACTATTATTTATTCTGTGCCACTACTCACCCTGCTGAGATTTTGTGTTGTGCAACGCACGCAATATAGTATTCACCTTCTCCGGTTAAAGCTTGATACGGTTAAAGTCAGCGCCCGGTTACAACGTTGGCTAAAATGTACGACCGACCCTTAGTTTGCTTGATTGAACTATGCGGTCGAACCACGTGACCACAGCCCTTTTTGGATTGTCTAATATCTCAATATTCGCCAAAGATAACTAAAAGATCACTCTAGAATCTTAGAATTGTTCATCAAAAGATAAGATTCAGGGTACTTTTGACCTGGCTTTTCTCGAAAAGTTCACCAACTTCATCAAAGTATTTTGGCCGAAGTCTTTTTATTCCAGACTAATACAGTACCAGATAAACCTAGAAGAAGTTACTTTTAAGGAAGACCTCGAATACTTTCACGCTGGCATTCAGAACCTAAACATAGACAAGATAAGGAAAGGTCTGAATACTGTGCACTAGTTTTAGAACTCACCTTGTGAGATACGATCAGATACTTTACCTTGTTTGCAGGGAATAGAATTAGTTAATTAGATAAGTTTTAAGGTTCTCAAAACCAAGATAGAAGCGCTCTCGTAGTGTAACTTGCTTAGTTGTTTTTATGTGGAAAATAATATAATTACACGAGATAGAGAGAGAACTTTTCAGTGGAACTGTTCAGCGAGTGGCAACATTTTTGAAATGAAAATGTTCTTGTTGGATAATGTTTTAAAACATGTTAGATTTTAATGAAATAATTTTCAAATCCCATCTTGCTCTCTGAGTTATAATACTAATTAACTTAAACCGCAAAGCCTGACAAATATAAATGAAGTAAACCAAAAAGAAGTAAACACGATTAATAATAGATGTTTTAAAAATACGCTTAGGCCCGGCGCACATTGATGGCACGGCATGTCAAGGTATTTTTAGGCGACGAATAAAAATAAACCTAATTGTATAGAAATAAAGTTGAAATGTTAAAACTGCTGATGCCGACATGGCGACTCCGGCATACCTAAGCATACCGCGGTATTGTTTGGTACATTGAAATTTCAACTTTATTTCCATACAATTATGTTATATTTTTATTTTTATTCGTCGCCTAAAAATACATTGACATGCCATGCCGTCAATGTGCGCCGGGCCTTAGACACTACATAAGTTAAACAGAATTCTTTAGACAAAGACAATTCAATATTTATTCAAGCAACAGGTTGTTTTAATATTGAACAGTTCGAGCAACGACTTTGGTCAAGGTCTGCCTTCCAGACCGCATTGCCAATTTTATTTAAATTGTTTTAGGTATTAATTACTTAAACATGTTTTAATATTTACATACACTTATTAAATACACAAGAACCAGTAAAGCCATCTAAGATTTAAATAATCAAGATGCGGGAGACATTCTCTCAGATATATAGGCATTTAAGATCCGTTGAAGTTGTCTAAAGGGGGTAGTCAGAGGTATGTCAAAATACATATTTGGTACACCACATTTTGCAAGTAAGCATTATATGTATACCATACGTGACAGGTTAGCTTTCTGGTAATGGCGATGGGCTTTATAACCGCTAAAAAGCTAATATTTTTTTCTCATAATATTTTCCCGGTTTTGAGCTCAAGTTAATGACATATACATTTTTTGAAGCGAAAAACCCATCGATACTCAGCTGAAACGACTTTATACTTTATAAATTGGTGCTTGAAGTACCGTGAAGATTCACATCCAGTGGATAATCCAATAATACTGTCAGTTCCTCTGGCTTCGACAATGTCCGATTGATAACCGGCTTAGGAGACAACCGGGAATTGGCTCTCAGTAAACCACGTGTAAGATAGCTACTGTCGAACCATAATCTGGTTTTTAACTTTAGATTGATGATTTGTTTCGATTCCCGGAATGATAATGAGTTTTAAATTTAATTCAGTTTCGTTCTGCATTAAGGTTATAGTGGACGAGACGCCACCGCACCCGAACTTCACCGCATCGCCTCGGTATTCTTTGTATGGAATTCTATGGACCAACACTCACTAAATCAACTTCGTAACGTTACTGGATCGCCGCATCACAAGCCAAAAGTGAAGCCACAAGTGGACGCGGAAAAAGTGATGCAGTGCGGGCGGCGACTGGTCAGCTACTTTTATACTTTCTTAGTTTTGTTTAATAGGATTAGACTAGTTAGTAGTTACCAGTCAGTAGTTAGTAGGGAGATTAGCGGCCTTTACACGGTAGAGTTTTTACCACGGATCTGGACTGATATCTGTACATATATCTGTACAGATATCTGTACAGATATTTGTACAGATAACCGCGAATAAAACTGTCAAAGGTTGGAATGGCGCGTGCTATTAGCGGCCTTTACACGGTAGAGTTTTTACCACGGATCTGGACTGTACAGATATCTTTACAGATAACCGCGGATAAAACTGTCAAAGGTTGGAATGGCGCGTGCTATTTCCCGCGGCTACTGGACTGTACAGATATCTCTGCGTGTAAATGCTGCTATTCTGTACAGATATCTGTACAGATATCTAATCAGATAGAATCACAAAAAAATGCATAAAATCACTAAAAAATACAAAGAAAAAACGAAAACTAAGAAAAGCTAAGCAATTACTTCGGTAGACCGATTTTCGAGGTCACACAAGTCAATGAATGAAAATAATCTGATTACTACTAGGCTTACCTACTCTTCGAAGCGATAAAGGGTAATCGTGACAATTAAAGTAATTTAACTTAAGTCGGTGGTAACCAAGTAACTTAGTTCAGAGAATTCACCAATTTATGTTGAGCCACGTTAATCGTCACGATATATCTTCTGAGAGACAGATACCAGGCGGTTTATTCGGTCGAAACAAAAGAAAATGATGATAGATAGATAGACAGATATTTTATTTATCGAACACAATACATTTGTCTGTTAAATAGTGTCTTAAAGCCTATGTTAGGTTTCACTAGACACTAGGGTTCTCTTAACACAATAATCTGGATTGTAAGAATAGGAGCAGGCACACGTTATTTCAACCTTTAGGTAGGTACGAGTACCTATATGTATATGAGCCTTTTACTAATCAAATAAAAAAATACCTAGTATTTTAGAATATAATGTAACTTTGTTGAACGTTATAAAAAACAGCTTAAACATGTAACAAAATCTAAACTTTAATTTAACCTCATTTTTTCCATTATAAGCATAAAACGTTATATTGTCCACTTCTACAAACACAACGAAGTAACGACACCTCATATTTTAAAATCCATTATGTTTTTAGGCTACAGAGTAAACCTAAAATAGACAAACAGTAGAAAATGTAATTCTGCTTACAACACTGCCGGGTAATAAGCCATGACTTCAATAACGTGTTACAATGAGCGACCTTATCGCAGAGAGCAATCTCTTTCATTTTATCTTTTGACACTTCATACATCATCTAGATTTGTGGTAAAGGTCGCTATAGAGTTGAGGAAATCATGTGTGCAGACTTTAAACGCCAGTATTTTATGAAACCATTTATATTCTTATCGTAGCGAAAACAATATTTTATGAGTTCAATAAATGCTGAGTGCTGCTTAGATAGAACGGTAAAGTTTTGCATTATGTTATGTTTGAACTGTTGCCAATAATGTATCCTATTCTATTAAACGAGCAAGATTCGTTTGATGTTTGAAGTTTGTTTGTTTGTACTGACGTTCTCGAAAACGGCTCTAACGATTTCGATGAAATTTGCAGTACTACGGGTGTTTTTTTGGGGGCGAAAAATCGATCTAGCTGGGTCTCATATCTGGGAAAAGCCGTTTTCTTGGCATTTTCACGCAAAAAGTTTACCAGTGCAATGTGGTTCGTAATTGAACCACTAGATGGCGTTCGTTGGTTGCCAACGAGCGGAGCTCGGTCGCCCAGATATTAGGGTGTAATAAGAGTAGGTACAGTGCCACAAGTATAAGTTGGCGGTGGCGATTTGAGGAACTAAAACGGAAAAACGGAAAAAGAGTAATATGATGCGAAATATCATTATACTATCATAAACAAATACGCAAATGATTAAATCTTTCTTTCATATTTTCCCAAATTTCGTGGTATTTTCTGTACAATTAATTATATTTTTTGAACACAGTGGCGCTCAGCCGCGCCAAGTTATACTTGTGGCACTGTACTCCCGAATAAACAAATAAAACTGGAAATGCAGACCACGTATTCTGAACCAACGAAAACAGTACAAATAATTTTTAACGAAGCCATTTTTTTAAAGGCCATAAGTTTAAAAAGATAGAAAATTTCGAGGTTAATACATAATAATTTTTAACGAAGCCATTTTTTTTAAAAGCTATAAGTTTAAAAATTTCGAGGTTTTGGTTAATACATAATTTTAATGACGATATTTCAAGCAGTCGGATTCCTTTAAACAGTTAGGTACTAATTTGTTTGCCTCGAGCTCATAAACCCATAACAATGCTTGTTGCATTGATAAAAATTTCAAAAGTAATCATATTACACTTCAAAAACTTTACGAATTCATCAGATTGTTTTTATTATAAATGAAAACAAAAATTCTCAGCACAAAATTTATCAAAGGCCCAAATAAAACACATTACAGAAACTTCGTCCTTGCGACCCAAATCAGTGTGAGCGTGTTTTCAATTTGCACCGGATTCAATGTCGATCAAACGGGACGCGTTTGTTCTCAATCATTCTTGTATTTGCATAGTCATTCGCGCGGCCAATTTTAGCCAATAACCGACGTCAATCATACTTCTCGACCAATCAGGTTGTAATATGATTGAGACGGCAGCGATTGGAAAATTGGATGACGGTATCAGTATCAGTCTCAATGAATATCTGGGAGAAGTCTTCGATATTAATTTATACTTTCAACTAACATCAGAAAAACGAAGAAGTCCATAATTTAGTTGTATTTTTGTTTGTTACCTCAGAACTCTTTGATTTTAATATATCACAGAAATACACCTTTATATACGGATGAAACACGTTGTCTAGGTATATCATGTATTTTAAATATTTTATAAAAGATGTATTTTACTTCAATGTCCTACACTGGATTAAATTACATTGTAGAAACGAATTAATATTCTTGGAGGAGACCTTCGCACTCCATGGGGTTATTGTAGATTAAGCTACTACAATTTAATAAAAACAAATAAGTTATCCTAAATGAATGTAGCAAAGTTTTCATTCAAAAATATTTTTTTTAATATCTTACTTTTTTGCAAAAATGCTAGAAATAGAGATTCTTCAATTTTTATTTGTTTTTTACGAGTAGGTATTTAATTTTAAAAACGAAGCGGCCTCATACTCCTGCTAACAATAACTTAAATGTTTTATAGGAAAGATTTTAGCAAAATAAAAATCATGAGCACGATCAATTAATCTCTGTTTGCACCGGAGACCGAGACCGGAGACCGATACCGGAGACCAAGACTGGAGACCAAGACCAAAGACAGAGACCGGAGATCGAGACCGGAGACATGACCGGAGACCGAGACCGCAGTCCAAGACCGGAGACCAAGACCACAGACCAAGACCGGAGACTGATACCAAAGACAGAGACAGGAGACTCATTTAAACTGACGTTTCTCTATCTCCTGTCTTTGTTGCGGGCCCCTACAAAGCCTGTTCCTGGTCTTGGGTTCCAGTCGACCGGAAGTTTAAATTACAACAGTCTCCTGTTTCTGTCTTTGGTCTCGGTCTCCGGTCTCGGTCTCCGGCGCGAACCGCCAGTAGTGTTCAATATTCAACCTTCCTTGGTAAACAGTTATTCAAAATAACTTTCAAAATATATTTAAAATAAAGTTTCTTAAACCGTAACTTGATTATTATAAACAAAACATATCTACTGATGGAATCAATGTGTGCGTAGTTTGATTCCAAGTCTCATAGTGAGATGAGATACTGTATCCATTTCCACAATTCGGCTAAGTCATCTTACGTCAACAATTGACACCGTAACCCTGGCTTCTGGACTATCTTTCATCACTGTATCTGATTCGTTTTGGCATTGGAACCGTTTGGAATTTAGGTGGAATCAATTGCAGCTTATGAGGTGTCAATTCTATCCCGATTAGGATAAATTGTTCTGTGTGAAGGCTCATTTACGTGGTGCGAGTTTCTTACCTCTAAGATGCGAGAAACTAGCTCCAAGACAATTTAGTGACAAGCTATTATCGTCCTTCCACGTATGATTTCAATGTTTAGTTTACATTGTCATTATTTTGACATTGATGACGATAATCGCCTCTTCGGGGCGAGAAACTCGCACCATGTAAATGAGCCTTTACGGAAGAACCATAGGCATCATTGCTTGAACACTGGACCCGCTTCGTCCAACAGCGATGACACATATAATGATAGTAAATTACCTTATTATTTAACTTGTTAAACTTTCGCGATTTGTTAACATAATGCTGCAACGTTTTCGAAACGTCGGGAAACAAAATAAATAAAAGGTACGCGGTAAAATCCCGTAGGTATTAACAATTGTCATTATAAGTACCTACCTTATTATTTTGCCCGACGGACGTTCAGACGACAGTCTTCCAGCGACCACGGCTGGTGCAATCCAGTCAAAACGTCGGGCAAAATAATAAGGTACCTATTAATATCCGGATATACGTGGATATTATAATGATAGTAGATATCCGTACCTCCGTACCCATATTATAAATTATGTGAAAGTGTATTTATTTGTTTGTTTATTTGTCCTGCTTTCGCGTCAAAACAGAGCGACGGATTGACGTGATTTTTTGTGTGGAGATAGTTGGAGGGCTGGAGAGTAACATAGGCTACTTTTTAACCGGGTATCATGCGAGCGAAGCCGCGGGCAGCAGCTAGTCTATTAATAAAAACAGAACCTACATTTTGCCCTTCTACGAAAGCACGCATTTGTTACAATAGTGCTCACCAATCCTTTTTGAGACTGTTCTGAACCTCGCTTAACATCGACTAGACAAGAATGTGCTCTGAGCACTTCAGGTGTGTTCTCATATTCATCTAGCTCATAGATTCTCAACCTTATTTTCCCCACCGCCCACTTTGAAAAAATTTTTTTTTATAGTGCCCCCCTTTCTTACCTACTTTTTATTTTTCTTACTGTCGCGAATTTTAAACACCTTTTTGGAGCACAGTGGCTATTACTTCTTTAACTGCTGTTATTTAGTGATAGTGATTAGGGCATGGTCGTTACACTTTTCTGGATAAGGGCCCCATAGGACATTGTGAGGTATCACTGCGGGCCGCACATTCTTGAATTATTTAGTTGACGATTTTTCGAAATTCCTAAAGGGGTTAAAATCCTAGTAGGCACCAACGAACTTGAAACTTATCATAAGTTTAAGGGGCTCGAAGACTCGCTGCTTATCAGTTCATATTCTGCGGTCTGACAAAACTCACTTTGCTCGCAATATAATTACTCATGAAGTTAAAATGCGAGTGAATTGAGCTTCAAACCAAGCGAGCGAAGCGAGCCGATTTTTTGTAAGTCAAATACAATACATTTGATTTTTTTTGCAGGTTCTTAGAAGAAAATCTAGCTTATCGGTTCATATTTTGTGGTTAGACTTTACTCACTTTACTCGCAATATACCTTAACTTATGCAGAAAATGCGAGCGGAGCGAACTCAAATGCAACATTGTGACACTTGATTTTGCGGTGATCAAAGAAAAAAATCGCTGCTTATTGGTTCCTAGTCTGTGGTTAGACTTTACGCTCTTTACTCGCAATATACTTTACTTACTCATGAAGTTAAATGCGAGCGAAGCGAGCCGAATTTTTAAGACAAATGCAACATGTAACACTTGATTTTGTTTGCGGTGTTCAAAGGAAAAACTCGCTGCCTATCGGTTCATATTCTGTGGTTAGACTTAACTCACTTTATTCACAATATAACTTTGTAAATAAGGATTTATAAAGTTAAATGCGAGCGCAGCGAGCCAAATTTTTTAAGACAAATGTAACATGTGACACTTGATTTTGTTTGCGGTGCTTATAGAAAGGCTCGCTGCTTGTCGGTTTTTATTCTGTGGTCAGACATAACTCACTTTGCTTGTATGATACCTACTCATGAAGCTAGATGCGAGAAAAGCGAGCTCCAAACCAAGCAAACAAAGCGACCTTCCCTATCTCGAAGTGTTATAATCAATTATAATTATTATTGTAGCAACGTAGGTAGTTTCATTCATCATCAACATTTCCTTGTCCTTTTCCAACTAGGTTGGGTCGGCACAACATCTTCTCTAAAGTGGCATCATTATTATCTATCATCATTATCTATTATCTATCAAAATTGTTTGCTTGGCCGCGGGCTGCACTTTGACGACCACTGGATTAGGGTGTTTTATTTGCCTATTTTAGATTACATTATCGCCCCCCTGCTTCATCTCAACGCCCCCCAATTTTCTCTAGGTCTTCTACTGCCCCCCTGAAAGTCTCAAACGCCCACAGGGGGGCGTTATCGCCCACGTTGAGAACCTATGATCTAGCTAGCACAAGTTCATAAAGTACTAAGAAAGAACAAATAACACGAAAATTGAAGCGGACAATATCCTGCCTCGGCGGTCTATGAAAGTTTGCTTACCTACAAAATTAGTTATTTTTAAACTGGGTTATGTTTCAACTTACAAAATGTTGAAAAGTTTTCTCTGTTGGAACTTCATAAATCTGTGGTTTGCTCTGAAAATTTCGCAAGAGTAAGCAAACATTTTCAAAACACATTCATTAATCTTATTCATACAATATGAAGCGTTTGTGAGTGTGTATTGGTATATCATGGAAGATAATCTCTTAAACCACTACACGGTTTTTTTACCATTTCAAAAATACATTATTTTAGAAACATGAATTACCTACTCGTATATTAAGACGGGCGCAATCGTGGCGTGAAAAGCGTGGCGGGCTCTTAGTTAAGAGCCTACTGAAGTGAATTTGTCAAAATAGAGGTTTACCGTTTTAAAGATTTTCTTAAAGCAAATCGTATTAAGATAGTGAAAAACATACTCTAAGTACTACCAGTGAACTGATCTACACTGTGGGCTATTTCATATTTCAATATTTTATGTATTTTTTTAGTAAATTACTGGACAAAGTACACAAAATATGAGCGCGGGGTTTTAAGCCTGACCGAACACTAAATTACTCAATTGAATTAAAAAATACGAAAACAACAACTTCAATATTTTATCTATCCTGTGCTCTATTTTTTTTTTCGTAGGTGTAGCTATATTCAACACATTATAGGCAAGAAAGTTGAAGATAAAACTCTCCATACATTTTTTCTATGGAGTAGCTACTATGAATAAAAGGACGATTCATTGCCAAAAATCGTCAGACGGCCGCGGCCATTGGAGCTGGGAGCACGTCACATTGCGTAAATACTATTAGCTAAGCTGTGGCAGAGCCAGTGACGTCACGTGACTGTGTTCTTACATGAGAAGCGGCCGCGTAAACGTGCTATGTCATATTTTCGATAAAATCAGATTACAGTAAGTAAGGCATCTTTTGATAAAGATTTTGCCTGGCATAAAAATGGACTATTTTCTAACAGCATAGGTAAGTAGTAAGTACCTAGGTGCCTATAGGTAAAGTATACGTACAGAAGCATGCACATTCACATAGAAAGCTTTACAATCATTTTATGTTTTTATCATCTGGATTAGGTGATGATGATGCTGATGATGATGATGCTGATGATGCTGATGATGATGATGATGATGATCGTGGAACTTTTTATTGATATGGGTATCAAATGAAAGATTTTGATGAGCGAAACACAATCATCATCGTCATCGTCATATCTTTATCTTTTCATATCGTCATGACTTCATAACTTCGTGACTTCGTATCTTCGTATCTTCGCAACTTCGTATCTTCACAACTTCACAACTTCGCAACTTCACAACTTCGTATCTTCGTAACTTCGCATCTTCGTAACTTCGCAACTTCGCAACTTCGTATCTTCATAACTTCGTAACTTCGTATCTTCGCAACTTCGTATCTTCACAACTTCGCAACTTCGCAACTTCACAACTTCGTATCTTCGTAACTTCGCATCTTCGTAACTTCGTAACTTCGTAACTTCGTAACTTCACAACTTCGTATCTTCGTAACTTCGCATCTTCGTAACTTCGTAACTTCGTAACTTCACAACTTCGTAACTTCGTAACTTCGTATCTTCGTATTATCTTCGTAAAAAATGCAACAATGTGTGAATTTTCAAAATGAAAATCACGCTATCATATCAAAATCCATGTCAAAATCAAGAGGTTGGTGGACTGATATCACATATAATTTTTTTAAAAATCTAACATGACATCTTCGAAGACTAAATCGAGGGTAACCTATCAATCTTTCGAAAAACGATACACCGAATTTTGAAATCCATAAAACGTTTGATAGAAACTCGAAATCCAGATACTATGTTTTACATAATTTTATTACTCCGATAAAACGTTTCACAGAAGTCTCATTTGACAGAAACACTAATGCCAGATTATCAGTTCGTTTTTTTTTCATTCGACAACAATATCCTTATACCTTATTTTAAAAGACAGAAGTAACGCTTACCAGAAAATTTCCAGCCATATAAAACCTTTTCCATCTTGGGTTGGATTTAGTATTACGAAGCAGGATTTTGAGGGGGGCGGTGAAGGAAGGAGGTGAGGGGGGGGGGTTCCTCCTCCCCCCTGGTACCACTCCTATTACAAGGTAACGCACCGTTCTGGAGATAATCAAATTATTGTTTTATATACAATCTGGTAAAAATTGGTAAAAATTTAGTATTCGATAACAGTATTTTGATGGGGGGGAGGGTGGAGGGATCCCCCGCCCCCCTGGTACCACTCTCATTACAAGGTAACGCACCATTCTTGAGAAAATAAAATTATTGTAACCTAACCTAACCTTTTTTTTTTTATCTAACCTAACCTACACGGGGCAACCGACACGGGGCACCCTGTAGGTTAGGTTAGGTTTGTATATAAAAAAGCAAGCACAGTGAGCCCACCCACAAAATCTGGTCGCACAAACCCCCATAACATCTAAAAGAGAAACTAAATCAGATCCGACACGGAGCACCCTGTAGGTTAGGTTAGGTTTGTATATAAAAAAGCGAGCGAAGCGAGCCCACCCATAAAATCTGCTCGCATAAACCCCCATAACATCTAAAAGAAAAACTAAATCAGAACCGACACGGGGAACCCTGTAGGTTAGGTTAGGTTTGTATATAAAAAAGCGAGCGAAGCGAGCCCACCCACAAAATCTGGTCGCACAAACCCCCATAACATCTAAAAGAGAAACTAAATCAGATCCGACACAGGGCATCCTGTAGGTTAGGTTAGGTTTGTATATAAAAAAGCGAGCGAAGCGAACCCTTTCTTAAAAAAAAAAAGGTTAGGTTAGGTTACAATAATTTGATTTTCTCAAGAACGGTGCGTTACCTTGTAATGAGAGTACTAAATTTTTACCAATTTTTACCAGTTTGTATTTGAAAACAATAATTTGATTATCTCCAGAACGGTGCGTTACCTTGTAATGGGAGTGGTACCAGGGGGGAGGAGGAACCCCCTCTCCCCCCTCCTACCCCCCACCCCCCCAAAATCCTGCTTCTTAATACTAAATTTTTACCCGAAACGTTTTTAGGTTATTATCGGTCTCAGAACCGAATCTGCCCACCCCGACTTCCACGTAGTCTTGTCTGTCCTACCCTAGAGTGTTTTTATGAACTCGGAGGCGCGAAGGGAGATGCAGCCCCCGCCCGCTGTGACAAAACGCGGCACCAGCACGAGCTGGAGCGGCTGAGGCTGGTCGCCGCCGAAGGTGGCGACCAAACAGCCGAAGCTGCGAAGGCTCGTGCTGATGCCGCGTTTTGTTACGCAAGGGCGGAGGGGCTGCACTTCCCGAAGCGCCGGAGCCGTCACAAATTCGAAATGGATGGAAGATTTAGGTTAAACTTTGATAATTTGCCAAAAGTGTTTGGTGAGGTTACTTAACCATCTAGCACGAAATTAGTTAGGAAATGTTAAAGGTAATAAAAAAAAGTAACTAGGTATAATATTTAATAGATATCTACCTACAGTACTTCAAGCTACATAATGGACATTGGTCATTTAATTTTATGGTACCTAGTATTTATAACGCTCTGAATTATTACTAGAAAGATTGAATACATAATTTTGTAATAGGTCTTTCCTGAACCATGATTTTTCGGGATCACAAAATATATGGAAAACAAATTATATGGAAAACAAACATGCGGTAAAGTGAATTATCTGGATGTTAAAATTTCTGGAAAATGTTTAGATGTATTTTGTATTTCTGTCTTGTAAAAAAAAAACAAATGAAAATCTGGCTTAAGAATTTATGGAATTCGAATTCCTGTATTATAAAAAAAAAGAAATCAAAAATCTGTCAAACGTTCCTATGGATTTCAAAAATCTGTCTTGTAATTTTCGTGACATAAATACGTAACCCTAAATCGAGTCTCAAAATTTTTGAAAATCTATTTTTCGCCTTAAATAGAATTGCTAACCAAAACGCATACTAAAACTTTTTATTTAGTCACACGCAACGTTTAGAACAAACTGCATCGAAATTGGTTCAGCCATTTAGGAGATATCTCATATTTAAGAAATAACTTACGCATTAAATTTAGGTACTCACAGAGCCATCTGTGTGTCAACTGTGACAACAACGTTTAGGAAAATGCGCACGGCATCGAACCCTAGATACCTACATAATAATAAAATTGTAATTTAATTTTGTTTTATGATTGATAAGATAATGCTGTTTCCAACTTTTCAGTTCAGCCGGGTTTTTTTATTTTTGAATAAATTGCTTGTTATTCTTATTGTATGTGTTATTTAATAGTGGAAACTTTTTTTGGATTATGTTCAACTTTATATTATTTAATGTGTATGTGTCATTGTTCTGTTTGTTTCCCAAATAAATAAATAAATAAATAAATAAATTATTGTTATTTACTTTTCTCTAAAACCTATATTACCTACTTAGTGACTGTCGTAATATATGTTTTACTCTAAAAAATGTAAATCCGTCATTGGCTGTAAGAAACATAAATAAGTCGATTTATTACTACTAAGAACTGTGCATTTTGTTTAATAAATAAATAAGATGCGAAGTTTTTTCAAATCCGACTTGTAGAATATCGCGTTCAAACAAACAAACAAACCCTTCCGCTTTACAGAATTGGTATTAGATTGGTATAGATGTCAATACAAAATCGTTTCGAAGTTATAAATTTTAAAACGTAAAAAATGTTTGCCGAAACTTTGACCGCTTTGTGTCAGAGCGGCCCGCACTGCGTGGCGCTTTCAATGTGTGCGTTCTACGCACACAAGCTTGAGCGCTACGTTTCCCGCCCGTCAATACCTAAAACTGACGAGCGGCATAGCAGCGGAGCAGCCTTAAGAGGGCTCCGACGCTATGCCGCTCGTCAGTTTTAGGTATTTACGGGCGGGAAACGTAGCGCTCAAGCTTGTGTGCGTAGAACGCACCCATTGAAAGCGCCACGCAGTGCGGGCCGCACTGACACAAAGCGGTCAAAGTTTCGGCAAACATTTTTTACGTTTTAAAATTTATAACTTCATAACGATTTTGTATTGACATCTATACCAATCTAATACCAATTCTGTAAAGCGAAAGAGTTTGTTTGTTTGTTTGAACGCGATATTCTACAAGTCAGATTTGAAAAAACTTCGCATCTTATTTATTTATTTATTAGACAAAATCCACAGCTCTTAGTAGTAATAAATCGACTTATTTATGTTTCTTACAGCCAATGACGGATTTACATTTTTTAGAGTAAAACATATATTACGACAGTCACTAGGTACTATTTCACTTTCAAATCTAAACCAAATCGACGATAATTTTACGTGAGTGATTCCCGTGTGTTAAATAATGTCTAGTCACTAGGTAGTATAGGTTTTAGAGAAAAGTAAATAACAATAAGAATAAAAATAGTTACATACAACCAAGCACTTTCGTGGTATGTGTGTGCAGCGTGTGTGTGTGTGTGTCTTTGTAACTTCGCAACTTCACATCTTCGCATCTTCGTAACTTCGCAACTTCGCAACTTCGTAACTTCGTAACTTCGTATCTTCCTATCTTCCTATCTTCGTAACTTCGCAACTTCGTATCTTCATAACTTCGTATCTTCGTAACTTATCATCTTCGCATCTTCGCAACTTCGTATCTTCGTAACTTCGTAACTTCACACTTTCGCAACTTCGCAACTTCGTAACTTCGCAACTTCGCAAATTCGTATCTTCGTAACTTCGTATCTTCGTATCTTCGTAACTTCGTAACTTCGCAACTTCGTATCTTCATATCTTCGTAACTTCATATCTTCGTAGCTTCGCAACTTCGTAACTTCGTATCTTCGCAACTTCGCACCTTCGTATCTAGAAAATATGAAGATACGAAGTTGCGAAGTTGTGAAGTTGCGAAGTTACGAAGTTACGAAGTTTTGAAGATACGAAGATACGAAGTTACGAAGTCACGAAGTCACGAAAATACGAAATCACGGAGTTACGAAGGAACGAAGATATGAAGTTATGACCATATGAAAAACTTCGTATCTTCGTATCTTCGTAACTTCACACCTTCGCAACTTCGTAACTTCGCAACTTCGCAAATTCGTATCTTCGTAACTTCGTATCTTCGTAACTTCGCAACTTCGTATCTTCATATCTTCGCAACTTCGTATCTTCATATCTTCGTATCTTCGTAACTTATCAACTTCGCATCTTCGCAACTTTGTATCTTCGTAACTTCGTAACTTCACACCTTCGCAACTTCGCAACTTCGTAACTTCGCAACTTCGCAAATTCGTATCTTCGTAACTTTGTATCTTCGTATCTTCGTAACTTCGTAACTTCGCAACTTCGTATCTTCACATCTTCGTAAATTCGTATCTTCGTATCTTCGTAGCTTCGCAACGTCGTAACTTCTAGATACGAAGGTGCGAAGTTGCGAAGTTACGAAGATACGAAGTTACGAAGTTACGAAGTTGTGAAGTTACGAAGTTACGAAGTTACAAAGATGCGAAGTTACGAAGATACAAAGTTGTGAAGTTACGAAGTTACGAAGATACGAAGTTGTGAAGTTGCGAAGTTGCGAAGTTGTGAAGATACGAAGTTGCGAAGTTGCGAAGATACGAAGTTACGAAGTTACGAAGATGCGAAGTTACGAAGATACGAAGTTGTGAAGTTGCGAAGTTGCGAAGTTATGAAGATACGAAGTTGCGAAGTTGCGAAGATACGAAGATACAAAGATACGAAGATACGAAGTTGCG
This sequence comes from Camptogramma bilineatum, assembly GCA_958496255.1. NCBI lineage: Eukaryota > Metazoa > Arthropoda > Insecta > Lepidoptera > Geometridae > Camptogramma > Camptogramma bilineatum. The sequence goes on along the minus strand of OY292458.1, from coordinate 13,459,067 downwards.
AAGTTGCAAAGATACGAAGTTACGAAGGTACGAAACGAAGTTACGAAGATACTAAGTTACGAAGTTTTGAAGATACGAAGTTACGAAGATACGAAGTTGCGAAGTTGCGAAGTTATGAAGTTACGAAGAAACGAAGATGCGAAGATGCGAAGATGCGAAGTTGCGAAGTTGCATAGATACGAATTTACGAAGGTATGAAGTTACGAAGGTACGAAACGAAGTTACGAAGTTTTGAAGATACGAAGTTACGAAGATACGAAGTTGCGAAGTTGCGAAGATACGAAGGTAAGAAGATACGAAGTTACGAAGTCATGAAGATACGAAGTTACGAAGATGCGAAGTTACGAAGATACGAAGTTGTGAAGTTGCGAAGTTGCGAAGTTACGAAGTTATGAAGATACGAAGATACGAAGTTGCTAAGATGCGAAGTTGCGAAGTTACGAAGATAAGAAGATACGAAGATACGAAGTTGCGAAGATACGAAGTTGCGAAGTTGCGAAGTTACGAAGATACGAAGTCACGAAGAAACGAAGTTACGAAGTCACGAAGTCACGAAGTCACGAAGTTACGAAGATACGAAGTCACGAAGTTATGAAGTCATGACGATATAAAAAGATAAAGATATGACGATGACGATGATGATTGTGTTTCGCTCATCAAAATCTTTCATTTGATACCCATATCAATAAAAAGTTCCACGATCATCATCATCATCATCATCATCATCAGCATCATCATCATCAGCATCATTGTTACGGACAACTTCGTATAGTTTAAAGTTTTTAGCCTGGTTAGGTAATTTAATTGTATAAACTTAGACTTAGTGTGTTTTATTTGAAGTCTAAGGTTTTTAGCCTGGTTAATTATTTTGAATTGTATAAACTTATGTTGTGTTTTTATTTGGAAGTCTGAAGTTTTTAGCCTGGTTAATTATTTTGAATTGTATAAACTTATGTTGTGTTTTTATTTGGAAGTCTGAAGTTTTTAGCCTGGTTAATTATTTTGAATTGTATAAACTTATGTTGTGTTTTTATTTGGAAGTCTGAAGTTTTTAGCCTGGTTAATTATTTTGAATTGTATAAACTTATGTTGTGTTTTTATTTGGAAGTCTGAAGTTTTTAGCCTGGTTAATTATTTTGAATTGTATAAACTTATGTTGTGTTTTTATTTGGAAGTCTGAAGTTTTTAGCCTGTTTTTTATGATGACCTATGTAAACTTAGACTTATGTTTGATTATCTCGAGATACCTAGATATAATTAGTTTTACGGCTGAAATATGCTATTTTAAGATGGTTGCTACGCGACGGTCGAAAGAATAATGAGGTAGGTACCTATAGTTCGCGTAGCCAATATTTATAACCTCGGTAGGGTGAGTGGGGGCAAGATCGAACGGTTTTTTGATGAGATGAGCAGTGTTGTGTTTGATCCCTTGTAGAAGAAAATATATTAACTTATGCTAAAAAATAATTAGTTGTCCTTAAAGAGGAAAGAGTCTACTTTTATATTACATCAATAATTGCCTGTTATATCTGTTCCAAAAGTAGAAAAAAATAAGTTAAAATATTTTATCACGAAAAAAAAGTTGGGGGAAGATGGAAAGGTGGCGGGGAAAGATCGAACGTTTTTCTAAAATCGTGAAATCAGACAATAAATGAATATTAGGACGTTGTTGATGGCCCCTAGTCTATAGCATTTTTTGTCCTGAAAACTCTAAACTGACTCTTGTCCCAAAATTCCTGTTTTTAACAAAGTTATAACAGATTTTCATATTTAGAATATATCAATCTTACCCCACCGGGGGAAGATCGAAGTAAAGGTTCTCAAACTTTTCCACTCGAGGTCAAAGGTCAATGACCCCGGGGTCAACGGTCAATGACCTCAACTTGACCCGTCGTCGTTCCCCCATCCTAATACTCCCGCATCCCCCCTCTCCCGAAGTATGATATGGCGTTGTTTTTTGTTAAAAATTTTGTTTTCCGTGAAGTATTTTTTTCATAGTGGTGCCTTTTCTACACCTTGACCCAAATATCTCAGAAATTATAATTATCACTTACGAGATTCAATACTTTTTGTTTGTATTGTAATCACTTCGTCTATCGATTGACACATTATGTTTCATCTCTGGCTGCCAAAACTATTTTTTTTTAATGGCGGACAGTAGGTATGGTTGGCTCCATACATAAATGTTCGCACCTCTTTAAAACATAATAGGGTACCTACATACCTATTTAATATATCCAATATCTGTTCAGGAAAAGTTTGAGAACATCTGACTCTTACTATGAGTTTTGAAAATGAGGTAAGATTGGTACTTGTATATGTTCGTCTTACCCCGCAAAATTGAAATGGGGAAAGACTAAAAGTTGAAATAAATCCTAAACTACGAGAAGTAGCCATATTTAGACTTAATAACACAAGTAAGAATTAAAAATAATGAGTAGATATATCAATAAAACACTCGTACTTACCTTGTAGCTCAAGTAACAGGACACGGGGTAAGATGAAAGGACTTGAGCACTTAGCGTAAAAGTCACTGTGTCAGAAAATTGCACTTTTTACACAACCCCTGGATCTAAGCAGCAAATGTTGACTGAGGAATGTTACGTGACAAAATGGTGGTCTTGACAATGTTACCAGCACTGTAAAAAGATTACTCAATCGGGAGTTATTGACTACTTTTTGTCTTACCCCGTTTTCGATCTTGCCCCCACTCACCCTATGGAAATTAAGTCCGACTGTTTAATTGGAGGAATTTTTGGTAGCAATATTCTGATTGGTTATTAATCGATGTCATTTTGTATAAATACAGGAGCTATTTTTATTATATTCAGTTCAACTCGAGAGCTCAGTACAGCAACACATCAACCAAGAAAAAGTCAACAAGCAGTAGCAGAATAGGAATCCAGCGGTGTACCTACTATAAGAACAAAGAAATACAGTCCACTACCATCACCACCGAGTTATCATTTCCACCTCCACCACCCACTGTAGGCCAACCCCCACAATCATCATCATCAGCATCATCATCACTTAATCCAGATGATAAAAACATAAAATGATTGTAAAGCTTTCTATGTGGATGTGCATGCTTCCGTACGTATACTTACCTATAGGCACTTACTTACTACTTAGGTACCTATGCTGATAGAAAATAGTCCATTTTTTATGCCAGGCAAAATCTTTATCAAAAGATGCCTTACATACTGTAATCTGATTTTATCGAAAATATGACATAGCACGTTTACGCGGCCGCTTCTCATGTAAGAACACAGTCACGTGACGTCACTGGCTCTGCCACAGCTTAGCTAATAGTATTTACGCAATGTGACGTGCTCCCAGCTCCAATGGCCGCGGCCGTCTGACGATTTTTGGCAATGAATCGTCCTTTTATTCATAGTAGCTACTCCATAGAAAAAATGTATGGAGAGTTTAATCTTCAACTTTCTTGCCTATAATGTGTTGAATATAGCTACACCTACGAAAAAAAAAAATAGAGCACAGGATAGATAAAATATTGAAGTTGTTGTTTTCGTATTTTTTAATTCAATTGAGTAATTTAGTGTTCGGTCAGGCTTAAAACCCCGCGCTCATATTTTGTGTACTTTGTCCAGTAATTTACTAAAAAAATACATAAAATATTGAAATATGAAATAGCCCACAGTGTAGATCAGTTCATTGGTAGTACTTAGAGTATGTTTTTCACTATCTTAATACGATTTGCTTTAAGAAAATCTTTAAAACGGCAAACCTCTATTTTGACAAATTCACCTCAGTAGGCTCTTAAGAGACTGCGCATACTAAGCGACAAACGACGGTGACAACTCGGCGCTAGAAGACACTTGCATGCGACAGGTAGATCACTCGACTACTCAAAGAAAATGATCGCTGACACGACGACGCACAGTGGCTCGATCGTATGGAGAGGGTCGGACATTCGTCTTTAAAAAAAGTTGATGTCGAAATGTGTTAATTTAATAATGGCATTGTGTTCAGTTAATTATTCTCTTCAATAGTCATTCTCGGTACTTTTGCCGTAACGGCAATATTTCATGAATAAATTGAAGAAACGTTGATTTTTATTACAATTTTGTATGGAGATGAATTTTCAAAACCTTATATCTCGACATTGCCCTGCGTTTTCGCAGTGCGGTTTTTTTTATCGTAATCTACACATAAACAGCTTCAATATCCATTCAAAACTTGCTGCGCCAAACTCTTATAAGACTAAAATACAGGATGATCTATTTTGAGTTAAAATATATGAACGATAACTTGTAATCTACTCGTACACGGTTCGAAATGTCTTAATTTAATAATGGTATCGTGTTCAATTAATGATTTTCTTCAATAGTCATTCGCGGTACTTTTGCTGTAATGGCAATATTTCATGAATAAATTGAAAAAACGTTTATTTTTATTCAAAAATTTTAGGGAAGTGAATTTTTAAAACCTTATATCTCGACATTGCCGTGCGTTTTCGCGATGCGGTTTTTTTTATCGTAATCTACACATAAACAACTTTAATATCCAATCAAAATTTGGTGCGCCAAACTCACAACAGACTCAAATACAGCATGCATGTTCTATTTTGAGTTAAAATATTATGAATATTAACTTAACTGATTTTCGTAATCTACTCGTACACGGCTCGAAATGTGTTAATTTAATCATGGTATCGTGTTCAGTTAATGATTTTCTTCAATAGTCATTCTCCGTACTTTTGCCGTAACGGCAATACTTCATGAATAAATTGAAAAAACGTTGATTTTTATTACAATTTTTAAGGAAATGAATTTTTAAAACCTTATATCTCGACATTGCCGTGCGTTTTCGCGATGCGGTTTTTTTTATCGTAATCTACACATAGACAGCTTCAATATCCAATCAAAACTTGCTGCGCCAAACTCATAACAGACTAAAATACAGGATGTTATATTTTTAGTTAACAATAACTCAACCAATTTTCGTTATCTACTCGTACACGGTTCGAAATGTGCTAATTGAATAATGATATCGTGTTCAGTTAAAGATTTTCTTCAATAGTCATTCACGGTACTTTTGCTGTAACGGCATTATTTCATGAATAAATTGAAAAAAACGTTGATTTTTATTACAATTTTTATGGAAATGAATTTTTAAAACCTTATATCTCGATATTGCCGTGCGTTTTCACGATGCGGTTTTTTTTATCGTAATCTACACATAGACAGCTTCAATATCCAATCAAAACTTTCTGCGCCAAACTCATAACAGACTAAAATACAGGATGCTATATTTTGAGTTAACAATAACTCAACCAATTTTCGTTATCTACTCGTACACGGTTCGAAATGTGCTAATTGAATAATGGTATCGTGTTCAGTTAAACATTTTCTTCAATAGTCATTCACGGTACTTTTGCTGTAACGGCATTATTTCATGAATAAATTGAAAAAACGTTGATTTTTATTAAAATTTTTATGGAAATGAATTTTTAAAACCTTATATCTCGATATTGCCGTGCGTTTTCTCGGTGCGGTTTTTTTTATCGTAATCTACACATAGACAGCTTCAATATTCAATCAAAACTTGGTGCGCCAAGTTGGTGCGCCAAGGGCAATGTCGAGATATAAGGTTTTGAAAATTCATTTCCATACAATTGTAATAAAAATCAACGTTTTTTCAATTTATTCATGAAATAATGCCGTTACGGCAAAAGTACAGCGAATGACTATTGAAGAAAATCATTAACTAAACACAATACCATTATTAAATTAACACATTTCGAACCGTGTACGACTAGATTACGAAAATTGATTAAGTTTAATGTTCATAATATATGAACTCAAAACAGAACATCCTGTATTTTAGTCTGTTATGAGTTTGGCGCAGCAAGTTTTGATTGGATATTGAAGCTGTCTATGTGTAAATTACGATAAAAAAAACCGCACCGCGAATACGCACGGCAATATCGAGATATAAGGTTTTAAAAATTTATTTCCATAAAAATTGTAATAAAAATCAACGTTTTTTCAATTTATTCATGAAATAATGCCGTTACAGCAAAAGTACCGTGAATGACTATTGAAGAAAATGTTTAACTGAACACGATACCATTATTCAATTAGCACATTTCGAACCGTGTACGAGTAGATAACGAAAATTGGTTGAGTTATTGTTAACTCAAAATATAGCATCCTGTATTTTAGTCTGTTATGAGTTTGGCGCCGAAAGTTTTGATTGGATATTGAAGCTGTCTATGTGTAGATTACGATAAAAAAAACCGCATCGTGAAAACGCACGGCAATGTCGAGATATAAGGTTTTAAAAATTCATTTCCATAAAAATTGTAATAAAAATCAACGTTTTTTTCAATTTATTCATGAAATAATGCCGTTACAGCAAAAGTACCGTGAATGACTATTGAAGAAAATGTTTAACTGAACACGATACCATTATTCAATTAGCTCATTTCGAACCGTGTACGAGTAGATAACGAAAATTGGTTGAGTTATTGTTAACTAAAAATATAACATCCTGTATTTTAGTCTGTTATGAGTTTGGCGCAGCAAGTTTTGATTGAATATTGAAGCTGTCTATGTGTAGATTACGATAAAAAAAACCGCATCGCGAAAACGCACGGCAATGTCGAGATATAAGGTTTTAAAATTCATTTCCTTAAAAATTGTAATAAAAATCAACGTTTTTTCAATTTATTCATGAAGTATTGCCGTTACGGCAAAAGTACGGAGAATGACTATTGAAGAAAATCATTAATTGAACACGATACCATGATTAAATTAACACATTTCGAGCCGTGTACGAGTAGATTACGAAAATCAGTTAAGTTAATATTCATAATATTTTAACTCAAAATAGAACATGCATGCTGTATTTGAGTCTGTTGTGAGTTTGGCGCACCAAATTTTGATTGGATATTAAAGCTGTCTATGTGTAGATTACGATAAAAAAACCGCATCGCAAAAACGCACGGCAATGTCGAGATATAAGGTTTTAAAAATTCATTTCCTAAACATTTTTGAATAAAAATAAACGTTTTTTTAATTTATTCATGAAATATTGCCATTACAGCAAAAGTACCGCGAATGACTATTGAAGAAAATCATTAATTGAACACGATACCATTATTAAATTAAGACATTTCGAACCGTGTACGAGTAGATTACATAGTTACACAGTTATCGTTCATATATTTTAACTCAAAATAGATCATCCTGTATTTTAGTCGTATAAGAGTTTGGCGCAGCAAGTTTTGAATGGATATTGAAGCTGTTTATGTGTAGATTACGATAAAAAAAACCGCACTGCGAAAACGCAGGGCAATGTCGAGATATAAGGTTTTGAAAATTCATCTCCATACAAAATTGTAATAAAAATCAACGTTTCTTCAATTTATTCATGAAATATTGCCGTTACGGCAAAAGTACCGAGAATGACTATTGAAGAGAATAATTAACTGAACACAATGCCATTATTAAATTAACACATTTCGACATCAACTTTTTTTAAAGACGAATGTCCGACCCTCTCCATACGATCGAGCCACTGTGCGACGTCGTGACTGCCGTGAATGACGCAAATAGTGAAAACAGTGCGTTATGTCGCGGCGACAAGACGCCTTGTTTGCGGGGTCACTTATAACTGTAACTGAACGGTGAAGGAAACCAACGTCATAAAACCCGCTCCTAGTCAGCTCTACGAACAACAAAATACACAAAAAGAAAATGACAACAATGACATTGTAATTTGATCCCTGAAACTGTAACAGTAAAAAATAAACGGAGCATTTTTGGAGAAAAGTTAAATTAAAGCAAAAACACTCTACGAAAGTCTAAATAAACAACCTTGGCAATAAATCTACTTTTGTATCGGTACATAAAAAGTTTATAAATGGTTTAGAAGGACTTTTCCCTGGGGCAAGTTCGACGAGATTTTGAGATAAAACTTAAACTCCTAAATAAATGTAAATTATTTAAGAGTTTCTATTTTCACAAAATAAATAAATAAAAACCGTAGACTACACACAGTTAAGACACTATAGCAACAATATCACCTTGATATAAATGGTGAAAACTAGAGAAAAAGTTACCCAAACAAACTCCATTGTCCCGGGCACCGTTGTAACTTTGTAAACAAAGAAAAGGGCAGGTAAAAATTACGAATTCGACGACGAAGGGTTTTTCCACCGTATCTAGAATATAATAGAGTTTTATTTGACTGGCCTCTTAGCTCAGTTGGCAGTAGCTCTGCCTTCTGTAGGTCGTGGGTTCGATTCCCATCCAGGACAAACATTTGTGTGATGAACATAGATGTTTATTCTGTGTCTGAGTGTTATAAAGTACTCGTATTATAAATAGGTATGTATTTACAAATATAAAAGTATTCTATCAGTTATCTGGTTCCCATAGTACAAGCTTTGCTTAGCTTGGGGCTAGATGGCGCTGTGTCAAATGTCCAGCAATATTTATTTATTTTAGCCAAAATCAACAAAACACCTACAGGCAGCGAACACAAATAAAACAGGGATGTAGGTGGAAGGGCATAGTGGGTTTTTTACACTCTATATTCGAGCAGCTGAATGGAAAAGTACCTCAATGGCTCAAACCAGGGCCAACCTAGGCCAGCCTAGGCGAGCGCGAGCGAGAAGGCCAATCCATGCAAGACAAGAGCGATAGAGAGGCAATGCGAGCCTGGGCCAACGTGTGTTTGAGCCCAGAATATTCTTCCGGGACATGGCTGAAAATGGTTCGAATGTGAGGTGTCAAAATGTACAAAATTTTTTTTTTTTTTTTTTTTTTTCCGTTTTTTAGAGTAAAATTAAATACTTACCGTAAAATACGCCAACATTGCCCACTTTTTTCGAATAATTTCAATTTTTGTAAAAATTTTCTATGGGAACGTAAGTATTTTCTTTTATCATCTGCTATTATAAGATTATGTGCATGTATTACTTTATCAGATTTTATGATGCGTCAATATTTAATTAAGTATTTTATACATTTTGATGGCGGGCAAAGTTATCTGGACTTTTAGCCAACATTGCCCACGTTGATTTTTGACGCAAATATAGCCTCTAGAGAGATGAAATAAAAAGCCAATACAAGAATTTAGGCAATAATGGCGTTTACTTTAGGAATTAAAACGATACTATAGAAGGTTTCCTAGCAAAGTGGCTGGGCAAAGTTACCCTGACATTTTTTGTCTTTTTCATACAAACCGCATTTCACCAATTAAAAGTGCTAGGGTTGGCACTTCTTAGTAAACTGATCTTGTGATCGTAGTTGTTGTAGGTATAAAAAAACTGGTTATTTTTCATTCAGGTATTTATTTAATACATTTTAATCAACATATTTATGTAGGTACCCAAATGAAAATGAAATACTAATTGAGATCAAATGATGTTAGGAGCTAAATTAAAATAATTACTAAACTATTACACATTTTCAGCTAACTGTCACTATTATTATTGCATTGTCACCGAAGTCTCATAATTTTACCTAAATTCAGCTCAATTTGACACCGGGAAGTAGGTCAAATTAAGCTTGCAAGAATTGACCCGGACAAACAGACTTACAAACATAGGAACTTACAAACATACAAACATTGCAAGTTAATTAGAAGCTTTAAAAAAAAACAAGTTTCTGAAGTGCCAACCCTAAGCTTATTTTGATGGCGGGCAATGTTGTCAATAGTAGATCGCTACAATGCTGGATAACTTTGCCCACCGCTATAACTCTTGTTTGAAAAGACATTCAGCAACGATAATAACATATTAATACTCCTAAAATGTTCTTACATATCATAATATTAATAAAACCAACCTGTGTTTTCGCCATCACTCACAATTCACTTATGAATTTCCACCAAAATTTGCCCGCGAAAATACGCACCGTACTTGAAGAGTTCCAACAAGTTACTGAGTGAAGCTAGCGACACACCCGATAGACAGTGATGCTAGACACATAACCTATTTTCTAACAAATTCAAAAAATGTTACAATATTATTCAAATATTTTTGCAATCTAAAGATTTGCTTATAAATTGATCTTCGGGCAAAATTACCCTTGGTGGCAATGTTGGCGTATTTTACGGTAGTTAATTATACCCTAATAAAATTACAATCTAGCCAAGTAGGCCAATGAGCAATTTGAATTTCACTTAGTTTTATAAAGTTGCTTATATCTAAGAATGTGCCCAACGGCACGTTTCTTACTGTCTCTATTTAAGGGGAAGACACTTTGTTCTTGTGTTCTTTATATTATGTAGCACTTATTCACTAACACTTTCATATAATTTACACTACACTACACTAACTCAAATGGTTTAGTTCGTTTGAGTCTTCTCACTAGGTCTGTGTTATCGAGGAGCTGGATGGCCTCGACGTTCACGTGGTTATGAAGTCTTTTTTCGTGAGCTTCTGCATATTTTTTTATAACTTTATCAACGAAGTCTATGTTAAGGTCCCGGTGAAGGTCTTCGTTTCTTACGTACCAGGGGGCATTCACGATATCCCTAAGTACTTTATTTTGAAAACGTTGGATGATTAGGATGTTACTTTTTTTAGTACAGCCCCACAGCTGTATACCATAGGTCCATACTGGCATTAGGACCTGTTTGTATATGGTAATTTTGTTGTGTACTGATAGGGCGGCTTGTCTTCCAAGCAGCCAGTACATCTGTTTGTAGCGAAGATCCAACTCATTTCTTTTCTTCTTGACGTGAGCTTTCCAGCGCAGCTTTGCGTCAAGCGTCATACCTAAATACTTGGCTGTATTTTCATACGGGATGGGCTTATAGTTTAAGTACACTGGATGGTACTCCTCCTTTTTGTTGGTAAAGTTAATATGAATTGATTTCGATTCATTTAAGTTGATTTTCCATTTCTTTGTCCAGTCATATACTTTGTTAACTGCATTTTGCACTTTTTCTGCTGCTTCTGCGTGTGTACTGCCAACTGCCATTATTGCCGTGTCATCAGCAAAGGTCGCTATTGTACTATTCTCTAGTTCAGGGATGTCACTGGTGTATAAAAGGTAGAGGACCGGACCTAGTACGCTTCCTTGTGGCACCCCAGCTTTTATTTCTTTAATATCAGAGTAGGCATCCTCTTGCCGTATTCTAAAAACTCTGTCTGATATGTATGATTGTAGTATTTCTACATAAGGTTTGGGAAGGATTTTCCTTAATTTAAGTATTAGGCCTTCATGCCATACTTTATCAAAAGCTTGTGCTACATCTAGAAATACGGTAGAGCAGATCTTTTTATTTTCTAGAGTACCTTCGATAATATTTGTAATCCTGTGGACCTGGTCGATGGTTGAATGTTTTTCCCTGAACCCAAACTGGTGCTCTGGGATAAGGTTCTTAGCTTCTATGATTGGTCTCAATCTTTTGAGCAACAAAATTTAATTGATGTTTGTATGTACCGAAGTATTATTACTTTTATGGCCTTTTTGTTACCCTAATAATATTTAAATAAAAAAATTCGGTAAGGTTTGCGTGGTGATAAAAAGATCATAAATATTATTACGATGCACTGTTTCAGATTTTTTTTTAATCTGACATTATAAGCAGGCGATTGTAAATGCTGAAAATAAAATTATTTTATTGGCCGTTGTGCTTGTTCAATCCTAAATATTTATTTTTACTGCGATAATTTCAAACCACTAAAACTAGGTAAGTATATTTTTTTTAACATGTAGGTAATAAAATTGATCGTAGTTTATACTTTATAGTGATTTTTTTTAAATATTGAAAGCTCTAGCTGTATGGACATTCGTCTGTTGCCGGCCTCTTAAATGTTAATCGAAGGTACTACTTACGTCTAGATTATATATTTTAGCACATGCCCTTGCAGAAGTTAGCATTCAACATACTAACTGGTATCCTCACAGTGTTTTCCTTTAAAATTTAAAGCTCGTATTAAACATTTTTGGAACGAAAAATTTATTCATGACGGGGTTGGAACCTGCAACCTTTGATATTAAATTCGATTCAATATTCCAGTTGGTTAACACGGCTTTTAGGTAATGGAATTAGATTTGTTCCGAAATGTACCTATCCTTAAATATCCGGCCTATGCATCCCTCTATTGTAGGATAAATGAATAGAACTACAGCCCATTGATCACAGCGAATTGGCATCCAAATTCTGTGGATCTGTTTCACACGTAATGGCCTAAAAGACAAACTGTTTGAACGCGGGAACTAACTGAGTTTTAGGCAACAAATATGCGAGGCTGCCTCGCGATGTGGAGACGGTGTTTACTTCGAGGAAATTTGAACGTTACCAACGAATAACAATTCTTGATGTGAATGAGGCCCACAAATTGCTTAGACCTTTTTAGCAAATTAGACCCGAATGTGGTTTGTTTAGCAATCGTTTAAAGTGACTATGATAATGGCATTATAAAACAGTACAATCAGTTAAAGGGTCCCCAAAGACCTTATTGAGGTAACAAAAACAAATAACAAACCGATAAGATTAAAACAAACATATTTCACGCAAGAATTTACGAGCATTAACTTATTTAAAACAACCAATAAAAACGTCTCGTGCAGATAACTGAAGAACGGATCGTAACCAGCCCCTTCGATAAGTGGCAATTCTAAATACCACAACTAAATAAAGACAACGCAATTTTAGTAAAATAAAACAACGTGGTAAAATACTAAATTTGAATGGGCTAACCAAGTCTGGAGATGCAGTTTTTAGACCCCACGAAGGTATCCGACATGGTTTAACGCGTTAACTGCGGTGCCAAGAAAGGGCCACGACACGTGCGTCGACGGCACTCAAGTTGTCAACTTTAAAGCCGGAAACTTAACACGGGACATAAAACAAAGATTTATAAAATAATTTACACAAGAACATAATTTATACCATCTTAGGATCGCTGCAAATCTATAGAAGTAAAAATGAAACTTTGTATCTTTGTTCTCTATGAATTCCTAAACCATTGATCAGATTGCAATTAATTTCTTGTAGGGTCTTCTGAGGACGCCCACAAGGGTTTCTGTCCCAAAAAATCTGTAGATATAAACAAAAATCAAATAAATAAAGTGCCTTTTACCTGATTCTTTTTGTTGTTTATGCTTATGAAAACATCGTCAAAGTGTATTTAAAATTTCCAAAACCAAAAACTCGTTGATGCAGACTGAAACCCACGACCACCAGATCGTGGTATCCCACTCGGCCAATACGGCTGACATTTTATTGTATAGGTATGCTTATTAAGCCCTCTCGATCGTTTATCGAAACTTTTCGATCGTAATTTTGTCTAAGGCAAAGCCTTTGAGCCTCCATGGACTCACTTTGCGATTGGAAAATTTAAAATTTATAGCAGTATCAATTTTGATGTTATCCGAAAATGTTTATAAATGGGACTTAAGGGAAGGCCCAGATGCTTTGTTAATGATCCTTGGCCAGTTATTGGTTTTTGTTATCATTCTTATATGGTTGTAAATGCTTAGTTAGCTTGCCAAGGCCGATTGTACTAACAAACTTTTTGTCAACCAAAGAAAAACGTCAAATATAACCTTAGATTTCGTTTTGTTTTCTAATCTACACCAATGAGGTAAGTTACACTGTTGTGGTCCAAAAGTCATCTTACTCCAGAGTAACTAGGTGACCTAATTCGAAATACAATTGTTTAGAAAGAGCAACCGAACATTATTATGTGCATACAAATTATCCTGGTTATAAGGAGTCAACTTTGCAATGTCAAAATATTCAAACAAACAGTAGTTTACTCTCGAGTAAAAACTTGATCCAGTTTGGTCGAATCCAGCGTCTCTAAACTAATTTCACAACCTGTTGAAATATCAAAGGTACTGGAATTAGAAATGCAAACTTTTATGTAACGGGGGCAATGGTAAGTGATGCTGTTAATCTGTTTTTGATTCCACCTAATGGAATGTTTGTTTGGTTTGATTTAATTACATTTGTACAAGGGTTGGTGAGGTCAAAGGGCCTTTAGAACTCTCGAATTATGAATATCTGATTTGAGAAGGAAATACTAATTCGAGCTTTGATTTCTGATTAGCTTTCTAATAGCGTCGATGGGATTGCAACCTGTCACGAATGGAATGCTAACATCTGCAAAATGTGGGCAACGGGCATGTATCAAATATGTCTTTGGACATACCTCGAACTACCCCCTTAGGCATCTTCAAAGGATCTTAGAGATGCCTAAAAAAAGATGTCATAGAGAATGTCTACCGCTCTGGGGTTACAGTAGTGATCATATTTCATTTTCATTTTTGATTTTTTTTTTCATTAACATGGTGGCATCATGAAATATTATTGTAGTGGCATACAGACTAGGCCCCTTATAAAAGCCAGAAGTCCAAACTCGGTAAGTAACGAAATAAGTTAGTGCGTATATTATTAATTATCCGAAACAAAAAATCCATGGATCCAGCAATCCATGGCCGGGAAGAAAATTTTTGTCAGGATCGTAGCAAATAGAATTCAGTGGTCTCTGCCTCGTACGGGAAATGGGCATGAATTTAAGTATGAAAACTAACTGGACTTATAAGGGTCAATCTTCAGAATCAGCGCACCTGGTTGATCGCTATGGCGCCCCTTAAATATCGATATTATTGCTTTTCTGCCCCTTCAGGGGCCAATATGAAAATATGCTTATTTAGACACCTCCTTCTCGAAATAAAAATACAGAAAAGCAATAATATCGATATTTAAAAAGCACCATAGCGATTAAACAAACACGCTGATTTTGAAGATTGACAAATACCTAAACATCAATCCTTCAGTCATATGCAAGCGGTGGTGCCACATGTTGAATGGAAATGTTCCATTCACGCCGGAACCGGGAACGTCTGTACGGCGTCGACCAGACATTAATTTTCTGATTGTAAACAACTGATCGCTTTGATACTCGTAGTACAGTCGATGTCATAAAATATTTGTAGTTTACACAGCAAGTTTCAATAATATTTTTAGAATAGATACTTTACTACGTTTGTAAGGTTTTGACCTTACAAACTTCTATCAATAGAGATTTCTACATTTCAACCGTTCTATATATTGAATTTCGCTATTTCAAGCATCGGCATTTCAATGATCGGCATTTCGGTTTTCAGACTTTTCATAATATACCTACCCTTTAGAATACTTTATCCTCAGTATTGATTCAAATATTTGTAGCATCAGTCCTGATTTGTAGGACCTCAGATGCTCTAGTTGTCATCATCATAATTTCAGCCTCAAGTAAGGAGATTAATTTAATATTTTGTTGAAAGCCTATGCTTATGAGTACTAGCAGCTTCATCCTTTACATCTTTTACTAAATGTTTTTTTTACAGTTTTATAGATATAAAATAACAGTCTTTAATACCTACATTATTATGTATGATGATTACAGTATCATTCGACCTCTAAAATGTAATACTAACATCACACGTTTACAAACAAGATCTTCATTACGAGGAAATTCCCATGCACTGAGCTTTTTGAACGCGTTAACTGTAAACCAACTCCAATTACACAAAGGCTTAATCCATAGCTGGCAGTGCGCGCGCGTGTGTGTGTGTGTGTGTGTGTGTGTGTGTGTGTGTGTGTGTGTGTGTGTGTGACTGATCACAACGCAATACAATATTGTTTCGCCTACTTTGGGTTTTATTTTAAGAGTGTTTGGTGTTTCCATATTAGTGTTTAGATAAACCCAAACTTGTAATACTTAACTGTATTTGGAATAAAATAAATAAGTATTTAAATTAATTTAAGTTGAATTTAGAACATTACAATACCTACAACATGATTATGCCGTTATTAGTTTCAAAAGTAGAGCTTAAAAGTTTCAACGTCAGATTCTCTCATCATGATTATCATGTTTGTAATTTATTTTAGAAAACTTGAACTTGAAAATTTGTTTTTTATTTAGTTAGAGCATAGGTTCTCAACGTGGGCGATAACGCCCTCTTGTGGGCGTTTGAGACTTTCAAGGGGGCAGTAGAAGATCCAGAGAAAATTAGGGGGCATTGAGATGGCGTATTAGTAGATATGGAGTGAGGGGCTTTTAAAGAAAAATTATTCTATTTAAAATCATAGTATCTCAACCTTATTTTGGCCACCGCCCACTTTGAGAATAATTAAATTTTAGAGCAATGCTGAAAGGTGCGTTTACATTAGTATGAACCTTCCTAGGAAATTTACATTGGTCGTTTGAAACGTTCCTCACATGTTTCAATCAAAGCGAGGTTTGTGTAAATATAACTTTAAAAATGTGTAATGTTTGTTTATGTGTCAGTCTGTTTGTCTTCTATGTGATTTTCTTCCGTTCCGATTTCAATTTAGTGATTTTTTTGTGTGCGGAACAAAGTTTGGTGAGTTCCATTATTTCAACGTGCCATCGGTGGAAACGTTAAAATACTCAACTGTAAATGTCACTCATACAATTTATGAAAATTACTAGCTTCCACGGCTTCGCTCGCTTGGTACCCGGATAATAATTAGCTTATGTCCTATTCCCGGTTATTATCTATCTAGGTACCTATATTAGAAATTGCAGGCAAATCGGTTCATTGGTTGTCGAGTTATAGAGGAACAAACATACCAAACATCAAAACATCCAAACTTTCGCAATTATATTATTAGTGTGATAATATATGAAAAAATAATAAAATTTTCTGGTCAAACACAATCGAAAGGTTGACTATTGCCATATTTATCCTTTGTTTTTAATATAATACTTTGTTTTTATTTACGAGGTTAGATAAGACGACGAGCAAATATCACAAGGAAGCCATTTCACAATCGTCTGATATTTTTGATCTAAAGGTACCAATCTGATCTTAGAATTGCCGGCGATTCTAAGATCATTGGTACCTTTAGATAAAGGAATTAAGGAAAAAGATAAGGTATCGCTGCCCGGCACCGCTTTGTAGGGATTTGTATGCAACACTTTCCGATTCAAGCGTTGGTGACTAGTGATTAAAATCGTAGTAACCGTAAAATTTACCGTTAGATGTGTCATGATGGCTAAAGTTTGTACCATGGGTTTTTCGTACGTGACAGTCACCTATCTGACGTGTGAGTTCACATTTTCAAGATGATAACATTTCCTTTCGGTCGCATAAAGCTAGAGGCGCATCTACTTAACGATATAATTTAAATCTATGTGAACGGTTTAATTTAAGCCCATTGGCTCACTGGTTCGCTGATGGATCACCTCCTTTGATTCCTAATTGAAATTTCGAAAACTCATTATAATTTAGAAATTGAATTTAACAGTTTTTTGTGTGCCATTACGATATAATATTGAAACTCTATATTAAATTCTAATAATAATTATATGATTCAAATAAAGAGACATAGCAAGAATTCTAACAGTTTGCTATTGCAAATATTTGCGCAAACCTCCGCATTTAAGTATTCAGCGTAACTTATTAGTAAATTGTATTTCCTAGTACCTAAGTGTAAACAAATAAAGTAAACAAGAAATGTAAGCTAAATAAACAGACTAGACTTGGATCCACGCCAGCTGGTTGTGTGTCTCAAACTTTAGAATTGGTAGCCAGGCTATCCAAGCTTTTGACTTTTAATGTTGCAGAGTTGTTTACCCAAATGTACAGTATGAACGCTTAGCAAAGATCTGTTCCTTCATTGTTCAGATTGCGTTTTTAAAAATGTTAGCTAAAATTTTCTATAAAACGAACATTGTATTTGTAAAGAGGTTTTCCTTCAATGTTAAGAAATGCGTTCTTAAAATGTTGGCGACATAAGTAAATATGTAATTGTTTTAATGATTGTCCGCGAACGAGATGGAGAGACGAGCTTACCAAATTCCGTGCCGACTGGACGTGACTAGCACAGGTGAGGAATGAATGGACAGAGTGGGGGGAGGCCTTTGCCCAGCAGTGGGATATTTTCCAGTGACTAAGCCACGGGTGACAGCAAGTTGAGTTTTTAAAAGCTTCTATATTATGAACAAGAAGCGGAGTAGTAAGAGAGGAAATTGAATGTGGATGTTGACTAATTTGAATAGTCCTTTCGAGCTATTCATTATCTGAGTTGTTCTGAAACTTTCGTGCATAGATTACTATGTCATTCACTAACTTTTCACCAAACAGTATTCAACGACAAAGTGAACAAAGCACGGAGTCATTCAAACTTTCATCGTTCGAAATTCGAATGAATTAAACATGCATTGTTAGAATGACCTGCGAGGTAGTTCTAAAGTTTAGAACCACATGCAGATTTTACCGGGTGGATATACTTCAAAGTAACCAGCAAAATTCGTGACTATTACGAATAGAAAACAAAAAATATAAGTAAATAGCTGCTTAATTTTTAACCATCGTTATCGTCGGTATTTTTAGTAACGCGTACAGTGCCACGGCGCTCTCCTTCAGAGCGCTTGTAGACGTCAGTTTTTTTCGCTGGACAACGGACCGTCAATAAACGAAATTCATATAAACGGCATAAATTGTTCGCCGGACCGATATCCGGCGCGTGTACACACATTCATTACGCGCTATACACCACCGCGAATCCGGGTGAAAAACACGGTCCGTTGTCTGGCAAAAAAAACGGACGTCTACAAGCTCTCAGAGGGCATCGTGGCTAAGCAGATTTCGATAAGTACCGAAAATTGCGGCAAGATGGGCAGACGAAATTGACAAAGTCGCGGGCAAAAGATGGATTGGACTGGCGCAGGATCGTGACGAATTGCACAAACTAAGGGAGGCTTATACCCAGCAGTGGGTGAAATTGGATGATGATGATCATGATGACTGAACTTTTTATACTTTAAACTGTGCCTGGGTGTTATAATGTATTCTATGTATGTATTAACAAAAAGGTATATAAGTATTCTATCAGTTATCTAGTTTCCATTGTACAAGCTTTGCTTAGTTTATGGCTAGATGGCGCTGTGTGAAATGTCCATCAATATTTATTTATTTATGGACATTCATCTACCGCCGGCCTCTTAAGAAATGCGTTCAGAAATACACCCGAGGGGCACTTAAATGTCAGCGTGGAAGTTTTATTAGCATCTAACTTACGTCCCCGGCTTCCGACGGTCATACAATTTATCCTTTTTTCTAACGATACAACCAGGTAAACCAAATGGGTACTTACTTAACTTGGGAAGAAGCGCGAGACGCTGATTCTTGATAGGTCGTTGAAGTTAAGCAACGTTGTGCGCGGTTGCAATTTGGATGGGTGACCCCAAGTGGTATTACCAGCTGAGCGCTTCCGTGCTTCGGAGGGCACGTTAAATTGTCGGTCCTGGCTTTTAAGTCGTTATCGTTAAGCCATGACTGAGGCCTTTAGGCGGCCTAAAAACTCCGTCACAGAGTTGACCACTTGCTTATACGAACCTACTTTACTTGGGAAGATCTAACCTTGACTTTCCCTTTGACTTTGTCATTTAAATGGCAAAGTCAAATCTACAGATATAATCTATTGTGTACCTGTCCTCAGATTTGAAAGGAATTATAGTTGTCTGTTTCAAATCCAAGTTATAAGAAGATATTTTTTTCTCATATTCTGAAAGTAGAATAAATTCAAATTCAAAATAAATTCATTGAATTTAAATAAAAAAATATATATATTTGGAACAGTATAATAATAATAATAATAAATATTGCTGGACATTTCACACAGCATCATGTAGTCCCAAGCTAAGCAGAGCTTGTGTTATGGCAACCACATGACTGATATACTACTTATATACATTTTTGTAAATACTTACATACATATTATACATTGAAAACACCCAGACCCGGGACAAATATTTGCAGATCATACAAACATTTGTCCCGCGGCGGGGATCGAACCCGCAACCTCTTGCGTCACAGGCGGGCCTTCACCCACTGCGCCACAGAGGTCGTCACAGAGTATACCCCGATACGATGCACGCACATGTTTGGTAGCAATGAAATCAAAAATTAAAAAGTTTAATTTACCTCTAGTTTCTTTGTACTGTACAGTGCCTTCTAGCGAAAAAAAAAATACATGGTTAAGGATAGCTAAGGATAGAAAGAAATGGAAAAGCTTCGAGGAGGGTTACACTGCCATAGGCGGTCATAACCGAGTCGGACATAATTAAGTAATTATGTAGACAAATTGGTAATAAATAAAGTAGTATAATCGATCGAGCGAGCGAAGCGAGCGAAGATCTTAGTGGCAAGTTAGGCGATTTTGCTTTGTATGTTTGTATGTTTGTATATTTGTATGTTTGTATGTTTGTATGTTTCATTTTTATGTTCTCGCATAACTATCAAACCGCTTATCCAATCTGTATGAAACTTGATAGGTCAATAGGTTGTGCTATGGAAATTTGCTGTGGAACGTATGAGCGTAATCGATGAAGGGGTTGTAAAGATAGATTTGAGAAATTAATTTGCAAAACTCTTCATTTTGTAACTGCTTCTCTGTTAAAGATCTAGCGCGGTTATCAAGCTGTACCTTTTCTCATGAGACTAATGCAATTTCACCATCCTATTCGAATTTCAAATCGGGGGGAGTAGTTAATTCAACTGGCAGTGGCGTAACTATATCGTCTGGGGCCCGTGGCAAATTCTTTTGATGGGGCCCTAAGCTTATATGCGAGCGAAGCGAGCCCAAATTTTTTAAAGACAAATGCAACAAATGACACGTGATTTTTAATTTTTCTTATGATGCTTTTGAGCACCATAAGCCTGGCTGCTTGTCGGTTCCTATTTTATTATGCGAGCGGAGCGAACCAATTTCCAATCTCAAATGCAACACGTAGGGGAGACTGGGTACGATTGTGCCAGGGTACGGTAGTGACAGTCGTCATATTTCCGAAACTATAAGGAATACGGGGGTGGGTGCAAGGGAAGAAAGGAGCAGCATGCCTGTCCGAACCTGTGTCACACTATTGCATTAGCCAGCGCTCAAAGTAGCGGCTTGCAGAGTACCACATTACTATTTTTCGATGAAATGAACGTTTTTTTGTTCGATTTCTTTGTGTGATTGTGGTTTTATGTGTACAGATAGAGTGATAAGTGTTTTTCTCGTAAAAGCTTAAACATTAGTGGTTAAATAGCAGTGATTACTTTGAACGTAGGTTATCTGGTATAGTCATAGCAATTTTTTTTTTGCAAATGTATGCAATGGGTACAGTTGTGCCATATTTTTTGGGTACAGTTGTGACATAAGTAATCAACTGTTTTTTGCCTATAGATGCCCCGACGACATGTAAAGAAAACGGAAAGAGGTCAGTATGACTTGTAAGCAGAAAACAAATGTTTTAAGTGATACAAATGTTACTATTTTTCCTGTGTTTTACCACAAAATGACATTTATTACGTGCCATAGACCATTTATGTGTATTTTAATCTGATGATGATATTAAGCAGCTGTTTACAAGTTAATAACCTATTTGCTGATTAATATGAAGACTTTTAATGATTAAAGATGCTACAGAGCCTTATTAGTTACTAGCAGCGCCCTCTCGGAGTTGCCCCTGTAGTGATGGTATATGGTGATGATGATGATGATGATGAAAAGTAGCCTATAACCTTCCTCAAGAGTTTAGATATCAAATGCAGAAAGAATTTTACAAATCCAACTGCTAATTCCTGAGATTAGCGCGTTCAAACAAACAAACAAACAAACTTCCGCTTCATATTATGTTGGTATATATAAAAGATGCAAATATTTCTTTTTTACCGACGTATTCACTACAAAATGATTGTATGACATTTATTACGTGCAATAAAGTTGATTAAGGACAATTTGTGTTTATTTTTGAACCTGTCACTTTTGACCCCAGGCACTGTCACAACTGTCCTGGGGGTAAGGACGATTGTGACATTTTTTCTTTTTTTTTCAAATGGCTCCTATAAGTTAACCGTTGCACTTATGGACAAAATTGAAATATTTATAAGTAGACAAATGTCCATTTCACTATAAAACACACCTTGCTTCCATCTGACTGGAACATTTACGAAATTATGGGCGATCAAATGAAAATTGGCACAACCGTACCCAGTCTACCCTACCTAACACTTGATTTTGCTTATGTGCTCAAAGAAAAGGATGGCTTTTTGTCGGTTCCTATTCTGCGGTCATACTTAACTCACTTTGCTTGCAAAATACTTATGAAGCTAATATGCGAGCGAAGCGAGCTTAATTTTTTTAAGATAAACGCAACAAGTGACACATGATTTTTCTTATGGTGCTCAAAGACAGTGGCGTAACTATAGGGTGGCAGGGGTGGCCAAATGCCACGGGCCCCCGACCCCAGAGGGCCCCGGCTCAAGAGGCCGCGAGCTCGTGATGATTTTTACTGATAGGGCCAGGGACGTATATAAGGGGGAGGGGGGTTTAGGGGGTCCAGACCCTCCCCCCCCCCCCTCCTTAGCAATAGCATAAAAAAAACTGGTGGAACAGGTATTTCCGTGCGTAAACAGATGGTTCATGACGTCCAAAAAAAATATTAAACTAGGTACACCCGATGTTTTGTATTTCTCGAGTTATGTTTTTTAATGTTTTTTTTAGCATGCTTGGCCAGAACAATTTTTTAAACTTAAGTATAAAAAAATTGGGAACTATAAAAAACCACAACTTCTAATATTAAATACCCCTGGGCGTAATGTTAATCTTTGTACATTTTGGAACCAGTGTAAGAAAAGCCTACCTAACTAACAACAACTAAAACAAACTCATTTGGTTGTAAGTTTAATAGACATCAAGACTTGTGTAATTTATTAGTAATCTAATGATTATTATTGACAGACCATTTTCTGAGACTGGCCTTGCGATTTTTAACTTTACAGGAAACTGTAGGTATTCTTTAAAACTCGAAGAGATAATCCGTTACAATAATTGGGATTCTGGGAATAAATCCTCGAGGCGATTTCAGGCAAACATTTCCTAGTGTCACATTTGTCTTAAAAAAAATTCGGCTCGCTTCGCTCGCATACAGCTTCATGAGTGTTTTGCGAGCTAAGTGCGTTATGTCTGACCGCAGAATAGGAACCGATCCTTTTCTTTGAGTACGTAAGCAAAATCAAGTGTCACATGTTGCATTTGTGATAAAAAAAATCAGCTCGCTTCACTCGCATAATAAAATAGGAACTGACAAGCTACCAGCCATTTCTTTGAGCACCATAAGAAAAATCATGTGTCACTTGTTGCGTTTATCTTAAAAAAATTAAGCTCGCTTCGCTCGCATATTAGCTTCATAAGTATTTTGCAAGCAAAGTGAGTTAAGTATGACCGCAGAATAGGAACTGACAAAAAGCCATCCTTTTCTTTGAGCACATAAGCAAAATCAAGTGTTAGGTACGTGTTGCATTTGAGATTGGAAATTGGTTCGCTCCGCTCGCATAATAAAATAGGAACCGACAAGCAGCCAGGCTTATGGTGCTCAAAAGCATCATAAGAAAAATTAAAAATCACGTGTCATTTGTTGCATTTGTCTTTAAAAAATTTGGGCTCGCTTCGCTCGCATATAAGCTTAGGGCCCCATCAAAAGAATTTGCCACGGGCCCCAGACGATATAGTTACGCCACTGCTCAAAGAAATGGCTGGTAGCTTGTCAGTTCCTATTTTATTATGCGAGTGAAGCGAGCTGATTTTTTTTATCACAAATGCAACATGTGACACTTGATTTTGCTTACGTACTCAAAGAAAAGGATCGGTTCCTATTCTGCGGTCAGACATAACGCACTTAGCTCGCAAAACACTCATGAAGCTGTATGCGAGCGAAGCGAGCCGAATTTTTTTTAAGACAAATGTGACACTAGGAAATGTTTGCCTGAAATCGCCTCGAGGATTTATTCCCAGAATCCCAATTATTGTAACGGATTATCTCTTCGAGTTTTAAAGAATACCTACAGTTTCCTGTAAAGTTAAAAATCGCAAGGCCAGTCTCAGAAAATGGTCTGTCAATAATAATCATTAGATTACTAATAAATTACACAAGTCTTGATGTCTATTAAACTTACAACCAAATGAGTTTGTTTTAGTTGTTGTTAGTTAGGTAGGCTTTTCTTACACTGGTTCCAAAATGTACAAAGATTAACATTACGCCCAGGGGTATTTAATATTAGAAGTTGTGGTTTTTTATAGTTCCCAATTTTTTTATACTTAAGTTTAAAAAATTGTTCTGGCCAAGCATGCTAAAAAAAACATTAAAAAACATAACTCGAGAAATACAAAACATCGGGTGTACCTAGTTTAATATTTTTTTTGGACGTCATGAACCATCTGTTTACGCACGGAAATACCTGTTCCACCAGTTTTTTTTATGCTATTGCTAAGGAGGGGGGGGGGGAGGGTCTGGACCCCCTAAACCCCCCTCCCCCTTATATACGTCCCTGGCCCTATCAGTAAAAATCATCACGAGCTCGCGGCCTCTTGAGCCGGGGCCCTCTGGGGTCGGGGGCCCGTGGCATTTGGCCACCCCTGCCACCCTATAGTTACGCCACTGTCAACTGGGGTAATTCACTAAAGTGCACCAGAGTCTACTGAGTGGTCTTAATCCAAGTCATTTCCATTCATTCTATACATACATTCTATTTTTAGCTATATTTAACCATTTTGTTTTGTGTGAGATAAATAAACGTTATTATTATTATTTCCGAGTGCATTAAGTAAACTACAATTATAGGAGGTAGACATTCGTTTTTCACACTAAGTAATTATAAATGCGAAAGTTTGGATGTTTGGATGGATAGATGTATGTTTGTTACTCTATAACTCGACAACCATTCATCCGATTTGGCTGAAATTTAAAAAAGAAATAGATAATGACCGGGAATAGGACATAGGCTACTTTTTACGGGCGGAAGCTAGTGGTAAATACGTCTAAAAATCGTATAAAACCGGTTACCACTATTCAGTGGCACGGCATAATGCTGAGTCGAGGCCTTTTTGCTGCTGTGACGCACAATAAAACTCTTTCTCTCTCTCATTTGCTTCTGTTTTTTCTTTGTGTTACATTTTTTGAGATTTTTATTGTGTGCCAAGTGGTGAATAAACGTCTGTCTATGTCTATGTTCCCATCCTAAAGAAAAACCCGGAAGACCGGTGGAAGATTAAATGTTTTTCGGTGACTCTATTCAGATCTGTTGCGGTGAGCTCGTAAATAATGACTGAAGAGCCGTTCACAAAGATACGCTTTATTAACGCAGGTAATTATCATCTTCGATAAACTGAGGTAAGGGTCGTTTTATTTTACGTCAAAGTTACGAGTTTGTTGATCTTTCATTTTCGCATTATGTACTTAGATAAAATGGGCCGTGTTAGCTGAGTGGAATTAGTGCCCGACTTTAGATCCGAAGGCCGTAGGTTCTAATGCCGGATGTGAATCAAAGTATTTCTCGTATATGCGCTCTAAACTATAAAGGAAAACATCATGGCCTGCATCATGTCACGAATTAAATAAAATCTGCAAATTGTGGATTATATAAGTATATGAGCATAATGACTAACCCCTATAGATCAAATAGATCAATTAGACACCCTATTCATTTAGATATTCCTTTTAGTGCAAGTAACTATAGGCAAAACTCTTTTTTCAGTAGAGCTGTGGCTGCGTACAACAGTCTGGTGGACCTCCCCGACCTTGATCTTTTTGACTCAAATCCACACAAGGTCAAAAATGTCCTGACGGACCACTGGTTTGGCGTACTACAATCATAGATTGTATTTTTCTTTATTATTTATATTGTGTTGGAAGTTGTTATTTTTTCTTTTTTTTCAATTTCTTCAGCAAGCATTGCTTAGTTCTGTTCTATTTAGTTGTCACATGCGAAGACGTATAAATGGTTACTTGTAATTTAAAGTGTTAATTCTTAAGTCTGTATAACTGTCTGTCTTCCGAATAAAATAAAATAAAATAAAATAGATATATTCACAGGATCTTAAATACCTAAAGATTTGAGAGAAATGTCTACCGTGCCTTGGGGATACAGTCGTAATTTTATTATATCTACAGATTTTCTCGAGCATAAACAATAAGAGGTCAAAAAACAAAGTGTTCCGCTGTTTTCTAGCTATTAGTACCTAATATAATACAAAAGATCTTTACCAGCGTCCAATGAGCACTCTTTTATTTGCATTTTAACAGTTTGCAAAAGGATGTTCCACTTTATTAGAATTCTTGGACCACTAAAATATAGATGGAGTGTGGCTATCACAAAGATAGGTAGGTTATTTTGAATTAAAAATCAAAAAAAGTCAATAAACCTAAGAAATGTACATTTCGAAGACCCATGTTTTATTAAATTAATATGAATGAAAAATGTTTAATGAAATAATCACAACATGTATGTTTGCATTTATTGAAAATACCAAACTTTGAATAAACAAATTACGTTGTATTTGTTGAAAATACCTCTAAACTTTGAATAGTAACAAATTTTGTTGCAAACTTTGTTCACTACACAAATCCGTGAAAGTAGGCAAAGTATTGCCTGTGTTTACGGTAAACGGGAAATATTTTGGGTTATAACTTAGATTGTATGTCTGTCATCCATTTTGCTTTTTCAATTTACGTAAACAGTAAAATTACCAATTTGAAAAATAATTGTTCAAAGAGTGAAACATTGTTTTTCTCTATAATTTTCATTTTGATACATTCTTATGATTGTAGCAGGAATGTCAATGTTGATCAATGTCATTGTCAATATATTTTGTACTAGCTGCTGCCCGCGGCTTCGCTCGCGTGGTACCCGGATAAAAAGTATCCTATGTTACTCTCCAGCCCTCCAGCTATCTCCACACAAAAAACCACGTCAATCCGTTGCTCTGTTTTGATGTGAAAGCAGGACAAATAAACAAACAAATAAACACACTTTCACATTTATAATATGGGTACGGATACGGATGTGTCATTTTAGATAATGTGGTGTGAAATAATTATGTTTGAGTAGGTATAAATACAAGTACGAAAATACTTACCAACTAACAAAGTTTTTACTGGAACTTACCTGAAAACAAGCAAATTAATGTAAATAAAAAATTAATACATAAGTTATTTATTTTTATTTTTGATAAGTACATAAATGCATTGTCATTGAGTTGTGAGCTACCCTGAAAGTTTCAGGTGGATAGCGGTTAGCCGGAAAGTGCTGGAAATTTGAGTAGCAAGATTTCAGCCGGAACGACAAACAGACAAACAAGAAAGTGACATAAAACCGTTAAAATAAATTAGGATACAATTAAACAATCACCTGAGAATAGCTCTAAAACATTCAAGGTAGGTTTTTTGATTTGGCTAGAAGTAAATACGGATGAGCTAGCCATCAGCTTATCGCGCAGTTAACGCAGTTTTTAGGCCGCCTGGCTGCCTACCATGAGCTTTATATGCGATCCAGTTTAGGTCCTAAACTAAACTGCTTCGCTTGACGTATGCTATGACGCTGACGAAATATCAGAACCTAAACATGACCTAAACTGAATTGTAAGATAAAGTTTCGTTCACTCAATTCGTACCATGACCGTTTAATACGCGTTGAGTTGGTTCACTTTTGTGTCAAAACTGTCACTTTTATGTAAACAGGTTATGGTACGAATAGTTTGCAATCCAGATTAGGAACCTAAACTGGATAGCTCATTACTCACCGTACCACTGGGGGTATCGTCGGTAGTACGGTGGGGCAGTCACGTCCTAAACACAGCTGCTGAAACCGATAATATCAAGTGAAACACGAAAGCTCAGTTGTTAAAATGCCTTCAGTATGATCAATCACCCATCTATTTCATGACTGAAAGCTTTCTGTAAAGACGATATATTACAAATTACGACGCGAGCGCTTCAGAAAAAAATATTAAGAAAATCAATGAATAATATAAAAAATTTAAGAAAATCAATTAATAATATACATGACTAGCGGACGCCCGCGGCTTCGCCCGCGTGGACTACTACTTTTTTATCCCACGGGAAACATGCATTATTTCGGGATAAAAAAGTAGCTTATGTCACTCTCCAGCCCTCCAGCTATCTTCACACAAAAAATCACGTCAATCCGTTTCTCTGTTTTGACGTGAAAGCAGGACAAACAAACAAACAAACACATTTATACACACATTTATAATTGGGTATTGAGGTATGGATTGCTGAAGTTCGAACGATCACTGATCTCATCTCGGATTACAGTTGAAATATTTTCTCATTATTTGTTTCTAATACTGTAGGTACTCGTATGATTAGGTATCCGAAAAATCATAAGGAATGATATGATATTATTAAATTCTTTGAGTTGCGAAGAATATTGTTTCTAGATAGCTCATTTATGCCTCTTTATTACAATTATTGCCTTTTATTACGTTTGAAATGTTATACGGTCATATTACCTATATTTAACGAACTATATATTTGAAAATCATTGTATGGTAGGTCGTAAATAGACCATGTAAATGGAACATGCTGTAGGTCAAATTTCGTTAAGTTTTGAGACATTTAAGTTGTGAAAATTTTGCTACTATTGTGCTCCAAAATGGATTCTGCGAAATTGTGGAGATAAATGTCAAAAGTCAAAAGTCAAATTCATTTAGGTATTCAATAAGATAACTAGTGTATCACTTTGAATCGTCTTAAGAGCTAGGTGATTCTACTCCTGTTCTTTCGCGACCAAGACCGTGAAGAACCAGGGCAACAAACACGGTCAAATAATAATCTTCATCATCATCATCATTTCAGACCGTTTGTTAGGTACCTGAATAGGCCTTTATAGAGCCCCCCTCCCCTTTATGATCCTTTTATGATCAAAAAATATTTCAGTGCAGTATAATGTATGGAATTCTTGCTTTTAACCACGACCGCATGTCTGACTTGTTTACCCAAACAGGCATCTAAAGAATTAAAAAGCATTATCATAATTTACTAAGAAAATATTCATGTCTTATGAAAATGTAAGTACAGTTTAAGACCAACTTTGACGCCAGTTCAGTGAGTGAGTAATCTGAAAGGGTAGGATTGCTATGAATACGAATTTTCGCAAGTTTATGATAAAAAGTCCGAATGCGTATTTATAGAGCACGGACTTTATGTTCATGAATAATGTACTTCCGTAGTTATTTATAAACGGAGAATAAGTGGCGCCACCATGGTTTCCTAGTGATCTCTCACTAGGAAACCATGGTGGCGCCACCACAGTCGCGCCATTGCTGTATACATTTTGTTGGTTGCGTAAGCTAGCGGACACCAGCAGGGCTATTTCGATTTACACGTAAAGTCGCTAACTCGGATTACTTCCTACTAATTTATTTTTTACTAACAATATTAAAGTTGTAGAATGCAGAATCTTTACATATTTTACACAATAAAAATGTCTATCACTTTTTTCAACCATCTTCTACCATTTCAAAGTGTTCACTGTAAAAAATATTTTTTTGCAGGAAGGAATCCGACTTTACGTGTGAATCAAAATAGCCCTGCAGGTGAGGTACCCTCCTTACAGATGTATACATTTTGTATTAACACACGGGAATTACTCACTTAAAAATATCGTCGATTTAGATACCGACAATGTTTCGATTCATCCGGAGAATTTTCATCTGGCTAAGGAGTTCCCGTTTGTCACAATGTCAAGTACAACTCACGAAAGTTTACAGTGACTTGGATAAATTAAGCTACCTATAGATCATTTATATCGGTCCTTAAATGGCTCAACTGGATCTACTTGTCTCTTGTTATTTAAGTAAATGTATGTAATCCACTACTACGAAAGCAGTGGTCACTAGCACACCTGTTTGTGTTTGAACACGTCTCACAAAGGTGTTCCAAACATGAATAAACATGGAGTATGGTGTCGTCTCGCATTTGTCTTTGTAATGGGTTCACAGATACACAGGCTCGTTACAGTTGAGAACTTCAGTTGTTTGCTGGACAGTCTGTTTAAATATAAACGTGGTTAATACGTGGTTTTGCCCGCATGGAGATTTTCGTGCATTAACCGATGTTCCGGGATATAGCCAACATTTGGAAACAGAGTACTTTTCTATCAGTATTTTTTTAAATATTTACATAACATTAAATACTGCCAGGTGGAGTGACGATCTGCGAAAAGCTGCCGGCACAAGTTGGATGCGTCAAGCTGAAGACAGGGCACGATGGCGCTCATAAGGGGAGGCCTATAGCAGTGGACTGCTATAGGCTGATGATGATGATGATGATGATAAAATACAATAAGAACCAGTTGAGCCACATAAGGATCGTTGGAAACGATCGGTAGCTCAACTGATCGAAGCCACTGCCAGTCGGAAGTGTGCCCAAGACACTGGCAGTATTACCGCGCTGGATGGCAATGCTGATTCGTTGAGCCAAATAAGAGACTTAGGGTGCGTTTCCACTGAGGCGGAGCTGAGCGGAGTGGGGCAAAGCGGCGCATGAATTAACCAATCAAATTTCAAACGACGAAATCGAAACGCGGCAAAATGCACCCTGATTGGTCAATTTACGCGCCGCTAAGCTCCGCTCCGCACAGCTCCGCGTCAATGGAAACGCAGCCTTAGGATCACGCGTCGCTAAATATGTAGGTAGTAGTTTAGTTTCTGTAAATAAATTTATTTTTAAATAAGATTAGTGGTTGTGGAGTTTATCTCTCACACATTATAAAATATCTACATAATTACCACTTCATAAAATATTATTTAGTATAGATCTGACGTCGGCGTCGATCCGTCAGAGGACGAGTCTCTGACAGAACTTTTCATTTGAGAATATAAAAGAGGTTATGAGGAGCGAAACGACGAGCATGTTAGCTGGTGACCACTACCAAAGAAATAGGTGATTCGCTAGAACTGACTAACAATTCCTCTTGGTATATTCGAATTAAATTACTCATAAAAGTTATGTGAGCGAATCATTCGCTGGTGAAAGATTCTGTCGTCGAATTACTCGTAAACTAGAAATACCCGAACGAACTGTAAAAGATGTTTGTTAAGATAATAGGAAACTCTTTTAGAGAGAGAGCACACTGCTGACTTTTCTGTCGGATAGTTTGGTCGGATTGGGCTGCTAGTGCAAACATGGCCAATACTGAATCGTCGTAAGTTCGTATGAGCAAGTGGCCAATTCTGGTGACAGAGTTTTTAGGCCTCCGTCGTGGCTAAGACGGGACCAACATGCCCTCCAAATCACGGAGGCGCTCAGCTCGTAATGCCATTTGCCAGCCATCCAAATTGTGACCGCGCACAACGCTGATGTACTTACTTCAACTATCAATCAAGAACGTCTAAGCAAGCTACGCCACGAGCGTTTCGAATCGCTGAATCGTTGTAGTGTGCGCAGTTGCATACATCTTCTTCATACAGATTAAGAGCCCCACCAAACTATAGACCGATAAAAGTTCTGCAGTCTGCGAGGACTGTAAGGCTAAAATTAAATAAACTAGTAGTTCGCCCCGAACTGAGATCTCGCGCACCGTAGATGGCTTACATTTGAACTTTCTTCTGACTACGCCTATAATTTCAAGTGCTACTACTGCCGAGTATGCCTATTGCGCTAGCTCTTCATGGTAAAAAATACTGGCATGCATGCAATACATAATGTCGTGTCTAATTTTTCATTAATTTATGAATTCTCGTCGTATTTCTAAAAGTCCTAAAATAAAAATAATAACTATTTTGGAATGTACGAATAAAGACCTTTCATTTGACAACTCAATATATTTGTTTACTTAACTTTTTTTACCCCAATTATTTTCATTCTTTTATAAAAAAAATTTTATCGTGAAAATAAATCAAGTAGCAACTAAAATCATTGCAAACCAAACCGCAACGATGCCACTCTCTTTTTAAGACCGACCAGTTAATGAACTACGAAGACATCGAAACTCTATGAAACGGGAGCTCTGGCGGCTCTGGTTTCTTAATTTTTGTTCTTTGGTCGTATTTCAAAAACTATACATCCTAGAGTAAAAATAAAAACCATTTTGGAATGTACAAATTCAGCCCTTTCATATGACACCCCACTCAATATATTTGTGTAACTTTAAAAAAAATTTACCCCCTTGGGAACCTAATATCTTCACAACCCCTTCATCGATTAAGCTCATATGCTCCACTGTAAATTTCCATACCACCACCTATTGACCTACCAAGTTTTATGCAGATTGGATGAACGGTTCGACAGTTATGCGCGAACAAGAATTCGTGAAACATACAAACATACAAACATACAAATATACAAACATACAAATATACAAAGCAAAATCGCCCAACTTTCCACTAAGATCTTCGCTCGCTTCGCTCGCTCGATCGATAAATAATAAATTCAGATGAATGCGCGGCGAACCGCGGTTGGCTCGGCGCGCGGTTTAAGATTGTAACAAATCAATGTTGTTGTGTACATGACCGCGCGTCACTGCGCGTCATCTGAACTTAGCCTTATACGAGTAACATTATTTTTCATTAAAATAAAACTAAAGTTCAGAGTCCTTCAAAGCAAAGTGAAACTTGATTTTTTGTCCTGAATTGTAATTAAAAATGAGAAAATAATGTTATTTAGAGGCGAATGACTCTAAAGAGCTTAAGTAGTAGAGTAGTAGAGCTTAAGTAGGTACATTTAATATGTACAATAATAAAATAAGACGTCGTTAAACTATGGATCTGACTATGAGAATATTTATATTTTTAACAGTGAGTGTAGGTACTCATATTTGCTGTGCATAGTTCATTAGCTATACACGCAATAACGTATTAATATTTAATATTTTATACAACATTTTACTTATATTTAGATGGTAGCTGCTATGTGGTGTTGTTTTTTTGTTTTTTTTTTAAACTGCCGTTAAAAAAGTGCTCCTATATTTTTTGCAGAATTACTAAAATGACTAAAATTATTTCGCGAGAATTTGTCACTAGCTCACAAGAACTGAGAACAATTTATTTAGAAGCCTTAGATTCTCCATTACACGCATTACACAAGCAATATGAGCACTTCCGATGAAAATGTAATTAATGGGAGATCTCCGTTCGAATCAATGACTCCGTCTGTAATTTGATTTACCCGAGCGAATGTTTTATTGACGTCCCACCAGCTTTACGCGGTTAAATCATTGATGGAAACACTTTATAGGGCACGTTTTACTTTACTACAAATTAGGTCTTACAAAAAGGCCACGAGATAGTGCAGTTAGCTTAAAAAGTTACGGTTTCAAAACTGTTTGCAAGCGAATTTGGTGTGTTTTATTTTTTTGTGGTACAAAATACTTTCTCATTAGTCATAATATTCAAGTTTTTAAATTTCGATGTGCATGTGCTTGCTGTTCCTCCTAAAAGCTCTGAATGATTGTAAGAACGAGTATGACCACAGAACAGAAAGAACGCTCGCTTACGCAAGCTCAATTCTGTGAGTATGACTATTGTGTGTCAGAATGGCAATGAAATACTTACTGCTGTGAAATGATCTATGACCATGACCTGACCAGCCCTCCTAAAAAATTAAAATGTAGTCTCAACTTTACCCGCTTAGACATCACCAAGGGATTTATAAACTACGTAACAATAGAATACAAGTTCTTTGGACATCATTATGCTAACTATAAAAAAAAAACATACATACAGCCGAACATAGAACCTCCTTTTTGGAAGTCGGTTAAAAATAAGTAGGTACCTAACTGCAAATTAATTGACATCTCAAGTCTTTGTCTTTGTCTCTGTTCTAAGAAAAATAGGTTCTCGAACAGAAAATCTCCCGAAGTAGCTGAAAGTAAGAAAAAGATGCTATTAGAGTAAGATGTCAGCTTTTACTCGATGAACGGACACTTTATTTCCGAGCTTTATTTCATTTTGTATTGTATTTGCTGGACAGCTATGATCGGGAAAAAATAGACTTAAACCAAACTTAGTAAGGTATAATTTCATTTAAAGTTAAAATTGTTATCAAAACTTTGAATCCAACGGGATTCGAGCCCACATTGATTTAAACGATCCTCCTCAATCCGGAGTGCTCAAAAATCTTGATAAAATAATTTTATCGAAAATTTTGATAAGAATTTTCATTTTCATAGAAATAATGCCTAAATGTGGTTTAGCACATTAAAAACTATAGGTTCATTTCTCATCATCATTGTTGACGAACGATTGAATGCAACATCAGACAATGAGCAGGAGATCTCTTCGAGTTACCTGACGATGGCGCTAGTCGGTGCCAAAACCGATAAGGAGGAAGGTTAAGTCTGTTATTTGACTAGCTCCCTAGGTAAGTATACTTACAGGGTCCAATTTGTAATAATGTGTATTTTGACATGTACCTTTTTGTACGCAATAAATGATTCTGATTCTGATTCTGATTTGAGAACCACCTTACCATCAAAGTGGTTCCTACCTTGGACGTTGGACGTCTTGTCTTGGAATACTTCTTGTTCAATATTTGGCGCAGTTAACAACAATTCGAAGATTACCTTCCCATGAGAGCTCCAACAATATTCGGGAAGATAGATCATTTCATACATTTTGATGCATGACCAGAGTGGTCCCCAGGGAAAGTGGTTACTCGTATAATCTTCTTCAGAGGCTGATGATTTAATTATAACTTTGCAACAACATCATTATTAATACCCTAAAGTCCACTGCTGGATTAAGCCCTTTTTCAGTAAGACCTCGTGCATTACATACTCTTTAAAGCTAAGTACTTCATGACAACGGCCTCCCATTCCTGTCTCTGGTCTCAGTTGCCAGCGCGAATCGCCAGCGGCAACCAATGTCCACACTCAACAAGACGGGATATTGTGATTTGTGTTACAAAAAAAAGAATTTTAAAATCGGTCCACAATTGACGGAGAAATCGCGTAACAAACATACAAAAAAAAAACATACAGTCGACTCGAGAACCTCCTCCTTTGTTTGAAGTCGGTTAAAAACAGAAATGTTTATTACGAATAAAATATGCTTAAAATAGAGCTGGAACTTTTTTCAAATTCAAATTCAAATCAAGCTGACCAATCCATGGCTTTTTCTTTCACTGTTATCCTTACGTTTTCCTTTACGGTTTGTGGCTCTTATGAATGCGCTTAAATTTTCCGCAAAGTCAAATCCATGAATGCACGGTTGGGTTTCAAACGACTTTCTGATTGAAAATCAACGTACTGTGCAGACAACACGACTCAAAATAGAAAAATAGAACAAAATAGAAAATAGAAATAGAACTCAAAATACAACACAATAGTGGACTACATCAATTTTTATTAGAATCTATTGGTTCATAGAACCGTAGAATAGGGCAACAAACACGATTTGGGTCCTAGTTTTTTTTTTCCGTGATTCATTCTAAATTCCAACAAAGTCAGGCTCGTCAAAGTACAGTTGGGCCGACGGATCTAGGCGTTCGTGAAGTCAGACTTTTCGCTGCGCAGTAGAAAATTTTGTATGAAAAAGTTGCATTGCGCATCGAAACGGCTAACTTCACGAACGCCGAGATCCGTTGGCCCTACTGTACGTAAAGGTGATCGTCAAATTTAGAAAATCATTATTATTCTCCGCAGTTTCCCAGGTCCTATAGAAACACTAAGATATTATGGACGCAATTATGGCGATAGTAATCAACGTAACAGGCTCATGATTGACGTAGGATAATCTTATTAATGACTCGGAGTGGTGTAGCAATTACTTCGATCTGATGCAATTTAGTGCCTGTTTCCTTAGTTTCTATATTCCGTCTATACTTACCTGTTTTGTTGAGTAGTTCTGTCGGCAGGATTCGTCCTATGACAAATTATTTTATTTTTTCTTTAAAACATTTATAAAAAGATTAAACTAGACAGGTAATGGCAAAGGCGAGCTTAACTCTAGTAAGAGTTCTCTTCCAGCAAACTTCATTGGGAGAATGAGACAATGTTTTACGAGTAAGAGCGTGTGCACTTATTAAAATATGAAAGTGTTCAAACGACAACGCTTTTGTATGAACACTAGCAGCCCAACCCAACCAATCGGTCAATGGAAAAGTTTGCAGTTCCCGAGAGGTCTAAAGTTCTATACAATACAAACAGCATTGCCTCATATCATAACGTTAGAAATGAAACTAAACCAAGATGTAAATTATAACTTGTAAACTGCTTTAGGATACCTCTGGATCTATTTCTTAGACAAGTACTGTAACATAAGTTTGTTTACAAACTCTGGGGTTGCTGTCAAACGCTGAAGTTACGAAGTTTTGCGTGTGAAAGCACACTTAATACCAAGTGGCCACTTGGAGGAAACGTAGAGTTGTTTGAGATTAACTTTATTCAACAAACAAGTAAACAACTTTATTCGGATGAGTGACAGTCGTCAAACAAGTATAATCGCACTTGGCATGACAGCTTTCATCCTTTTATGATTATTATCGTCATCATCATCATCTTCAGCCTATATAATTCTGCTGTTGGAGAAGCCCAACTTGGACATAAGCTTTCATAAAGTAAGTTCGTATGAGCTTCAAAACTCTGGCGACGGAGTTTTAAGGCCAACTAACAGCCTCCGTCATGGCTTGCCATGAAAAGCCATGACGGATAGCCATGAAAAGCCGGAACCAACAATTTAACGTGCCCTCCGTAGCACGGAAGCGCTGACTATTAATGCCACTTACGGTCACCCATCCAAATTTTGACCGTTCAGAACGTCGTTTTCCTAATACCTATACACTACCAAGACAAATGAGTATGTGCGTCCTACATCCATGATTAAACCTGATCAGTGCCTCGAGCACCAGTATGCACGAGTTTACTATTCTATCCGTGACTATAGTAAAGTATCTCAATTGTATGGAATTCAGTGCAGCGCCTCTAGCGGTAAATTGACTAAACTAAGTTCAGTCCATACAATTGTCCGTACTTTACTATAGTCACGGATATAATAGTAAAGTTGTGCATACTGGTGCTCAAGGCACAGAATGGATTCTTGAACTAATCCGATAAAATATACCACGGACTAAGAGTAACGATGTTCTAAAGCTGATTTGGCGACTGAAGTGTGGCTCAAATGAGCTGAGGAATCGTGATGGATGGCATCTATCGCCTGTCCATCTCATGCAACACATGCTCTTAGAGTTATCGATATTGAATCTCATAATAGCAACTCAAATAAGGATCAGAATGAAACTATCCAGAATTATAAATCATTATGCCACCCAAATTATAATTAAGATTTAATATTCTATTGTAATTAACTGTAAAATAAACTTAGTGACATTTTAAGCAAAAAACTGAAAACAGCTTTCGTTTATTAGATACCTACGCTCCAATGGTAAAAGTCAAATAAACAGTGGCGTACATTAAAACCCAGAAAAGGAATGCGTTTACAAAAACCATTGACGAAAAGTCATTTGGAAATGAAAATTACTCATAATTTCAAAGTGTATGATTTCACAAAACAGAATGCGGCAGCAGCTCTGATTTCCTTTTCTTAAAAATGACTGATATTTATTTGTTTTGCGATAAAGTGGAAATTAAAGTAATTTCCATTTCCAAATGACTTTTCGTCAAAAATTTTTGTAAACGCATTCCTTTTCTACTGTACTATTTTTTTCTCACGTCCATTGCAATACAGATCACTCATTCACGATGACAACATTTCCACGTAGTCGATCAAAACGAAGGGCGCATTTGTATCAAAGCTTTCAGTTTCAAGTTCATATTTTCCTCCAAGATTGACCCGACTGCGTCTTAGACTAAACATCAACATGTTAATATATATACGATAACAATCTGAGACCCGCTGAAACTCATTCAGAAGATTCCTTTGAAGTCTCCGTGTCCGACTATTTACCCAAAATTTTACCTCTGGAATATTACTGAGGGTCCCGTATCAGTTCTTTCATCTTGCTTTTCACAGACTTCTGAACTAAACATGTTTGATGGAAATAGAAATCTACTGCGTGGACTTAAGAGTTTGATTACGATGTTCGTTTTGTAGTGCAGAAATTAGAAGAATTTGTGTTGCAAATCGCTACTAAAATTCATAAAAAAGCGAAATATTGTTGTTTTCTTCAGAATATTCAAAGAACAATACTTATTTTTAAGCCCAAGTCTTTGTTTTATGGTACCTAACAAAAGTTTTCGTATCTACAAAATTTTTCGAAATAGTGGTAAGCATACCAGGTTTTATCGAAAATTTAATTTGTAAACTTGATGAACCTTATCAATAAAACTTCAAATTCAATTTTGTTCTCTCTTTGTACTCATGACAAACAGACTGAAATCAAATCAGGCGTACGTAATTGTTGGTTACTAATAGGTTCCAGCTCCGAGCATTGGTATGGTAATGATCTATCAGCGTCAATTAATTGCCAAATAATTAGATATCTGTCTCTCTCAGCCAGTACGCGTCTACAACAATGAGGTGTAGAGATACCCTAAGGCTGGTTTTAGGGAGTTGTCACATTATCACGTCTCTACCCCGTCGCATAGCATGACCGTAGCAACACCGTCCCGGCAAAAATGATATTCTTTGTATTGAAATGTACCGGACGCCCCACACCACACCGTTCCTACACCGTCGCGTGCCCTGCCCGTGCCATGGCCGTCTTGTCAATCTCCGGCCGCCATGATTATTTTGCTGACAATCAATGACAAGCCCCGCCCATCTGTCAATCCATGTAACCATCATATTAGTAGCGTAGCCAGGTCAGCCCCTAGGGGCAGCTTTTTAGCCTTTTTCTATAAATAAATAATGCTGGATATTTCACAGCATCATCTAGCTCCAAGGTAAATAGACCTTGTATGGAAACTATGTGACTGATAAACTACTTGTAGGTACCTATCCTTTTTTTTGTAAATACATAATATTACATAGAAAAACACCCAGACCCGATACATATATTTGCAGATCATACAAACACTTGTGTCGCAGTGGGAATCGAACCCGCAACTTTCTGTGTTTTAGCTGGACCTTCGCACACTGCGCCACCGAGTTGGTTCGTTTTGTTGGTACTGGATGTTGATTTATGTACACGGGATTTTATCGCGTAATTTACCTTATTTATCACGACGCGACGTTTTGGCTGTTACAATAGCCGTGGTTGCGCGCAGTCTGCCCGTGATTATTTCAAAATGACAGATCATGTCAAAATGAGAGATTATGTCAAAATGACAGATTACGTCAAAAAGACAGATTAGGTGTATATTAAAATGACAGATGGGCCATATCTCGTAAACCACTTATCCCAGACTCTCCGTTCTCTTCAAGTGAAAGCTATTGAAGAGATCTACATTTAAAGTGACAGCTGTCAAACTTTAAACGGTCACATCTCGGAAACTACTCGTCCTAGACTCCTCATTCTCAGTTCAAATGAAAGCTATGACCAAGATCTACATTTAAAGTGACAGCTGTCAAACTTTAAAAGGCCATATCTCGGAAACTACTCGTCCTAGACTCCTCATTCTCAGTTCAAATGAAAGCTATGACCAAGATCTACATTTAAAGTGACAGCTGTCAAACTTTAAAAGGCCATATCTCGGAAACTACTCGTCCTAGACTCTCCGTTCTTAGTTCAAATGAAAGCTATGACCAAGATCTACATTTAAAGTGACAGCTGTCAAAATGACATATGTCATCTGAAATGTAGATCTTAGTCATAGCTTTCATTTAAACTAAGAATGAGAAGTCTAGGACGAGTAGTTTCCGAGATAATGGCTGTTTAAAGTTTGACAACTGTCACTTTAAATGTAGATCTCTTCAATAGCTTTCACTTAAACTGAGGACGGAGAAAAGTCAAAAGTCAAAAGTCAAAAGTCAAATTCGTTTATTCAATAAGATCACAAGTGTACCACTTTGAAACGTCTTAAGAGCTAGGTGATTCTACTCCTGTTCCTTCGCGACCAAGACCGTGAAGAACCAGGGCAACAAACACGGTTTGGGGCCTAACACTCTTTTCGGTGACACACTTTTTGTTTGTAATTTTTTTTTTTTATATATTTTTTTTATGTAAGCAATTATTACAAATGTTACAATTATTATTTGTTACAATATTTTTATGATTTAATAATAACGGAGTTGGAGCATATTCAGTCCCAGGCGTTTTTGTCATCCAAGTAATCTGATATTTTATAATACGCTTTTTTATAGAGATGACGTTTAATTGATTTCTTAAATTTGTTGATTGATAAGTTTTGCAATTCGCCTGGGACTTTGTTGTAGAAGCGTACACATTGCCCTATAAATGATTTACTAACTTTCTCAAGCCTAATTGTGGGAACAGCGAGTTTATCTTTGTTTCTGGTATTAACATTGTGATTATCACTTTTTTTCTTAAATAGTTTAATATTTTTTCGAACATACATTAGATTTTCATAGATAAACTGACAAGGCATAGTCATTATAAATATTTCTTTAAACTTATTCCTAAGTGACTCCCTGGGACCCATACAATAAATTGCTCGAACAGCCCTCTTCTGCAGCACAAACACGGTGTTAATATCTGCAGCACTCCCCCACAACAGAATGCCATAAGACATGATGCTGTGAAAGTAGCTGAAGTAGACTAGCCTAGCAGTATCTACGTCCGTGTATAGACGTATTTTTTTGACTGCGTATGCTGCAGAACTAAGTCTCTTCGACAATCCATCTATGTGCGGACCCCATTGAAGCTTATTATCTAAGGTTATGCCTAAAAATG
Organism: Camptogramma bilineatum; assembly: GCA_958496255.1. NCBI lineage: Eukaryota > Metazoa > Arthropoda > Insecta > Lepidoptera > Geometridae > Camptogramma > Camptogramma bilineatum. The sequence continues at coordinate 13,418,524 of OY292458.1, read as the reverse complement.
TAGTGGTGTCCACGAGATTTATTTGTTCGTCTTTTATTGTGACTTTGCATTTTACTTCTTTAACATTTGGTAAAATAAATCGTATACATTTAGTTTTTTTCTCGTTAAGTAATAAATTGTTCACATTGAACCATTCTACAACCATAGAGATAGCATTGTTTACTTCGTCAAGGTTAACCTGTTGTCTTTTCAACTTGAATAAAAGTGAAGTGTCATCTGCAAACAGTACAATCTCATGGTCATTTTTAACTATTTTCGGTAAATCATTTATATAAATTAAAAAGAGAAATGGACCTAGTATTGATCCCTGTGGCACACCCATTGTTACCAACGACCCCGGAGAACATTTTCCATTTACGTCAACTCTTTGTATTCTGTCACTTAAGTAAGAAGTGAGAAGGTTAAGAGCAACACCCTTAACACCATAGTGGTGGAGTTTCCTTATTAATGTTTCATGATGAACGCAATCAAATGCTTTTGATAGATCACAAAAAATACCAAGCGCATCATGAGATTTTTCCCAAGAATTAAAAATATGTGATATTAGCTCAACACCGGCATCAGTGGTTGAGCGACCTCTTGTGAACCCAAATTGTTTGTTGTCAAGTAGGTTATTTTGATCAAAATGTCTTTGAAGTTGTATGAGGATTAGCTTTTCGAATATTTTACTAAACGTTGGTAAGACTGATATAGGTCTAAAATTGCTGGGGTCAGAATGACTACCTGATTTGAAAAGGGGTGATATTTTACTATGTTTCATTAAATCCGGAAACATACCACTATCAATGCATTGGTTGAATATTAAAGCTAGGTCAGGTGCAATGATGTCAATCAATGGTTTTACAACGCTAACGGAAATCCCCCAGAGGTCTTTGGTTTTTTTTACATTGATTAATTTAAAGGCTTTTATGATATCTTGTTTATCCACATAATCGAAAGTGAATTGAATGTTACATTCTGGTAAATTATCTTTTAACAAGGACTCCGCTATTATGTGGGATGACTTCAAAGATTTAGTAGTAGAGACTGGAATGTCAGTGAAAAATGCTTCAAATGCTTTGGCTACCTCATCATCTTGGTTAATGATGGAATCACCAATTTTAAGATGGTATGTATTACAGTGATCTTTGACTTTTCCAGTCTCACTATTAATCACACTCCAAGTTGCCTTTATTTTATCTTGGCTGTTTTTTATTTTATTACTTATAAACAATGATTTTGCTGTGCGGCAAACATTTTTAAAAACTTTTGAATATTTCTTAACTTTATCTTTAAACTCTTCACTAAAATTATATTGTTTTTCATCATAAAGTTCATATAAAGTTTGTCTGCTTTTATGAATTCCTGCTGTTGCCCACTCACAAAAAGTTAAACCTTCTGTAACCATGATCGATTTGGATGTATATATTGCATTAAATTGCTTGTTAAATTCATTAAAAAATGTATTGTATAAGGAATTTAGATTATTATTATTATAAATAAGGTTTGGTAAAGTATTTATGAGTTTTGATTTAAATTTCTCCAATCGATCAATGGTCATTGGTACATAAGTAATTTTTCTTCTTACATTTTGTCTTGGTTTTGTTTTAATTTTAATTAACTGACCGAGATGGTCTGATTGAACAAAACTTATGGTACTTTTATATATTACATTTACATTTGTAAAAATGTTGTCTATACAAGTGGCAGTAGTAGCTGTGATTCTTGTCGGTTCCATAAAAGATGGTTCTAGATTAAATGATTTAAATAAACTAATTAATCTGGTACTTGAGGAGTCTCTTTCTAACAGATTTACATTAAAATCGCCACATACTATAATTTGTTTCTTAGATTTACATATTTTATACAAAACTTCTTCCATAGCTTTTTCAAAAATATTAAATGTGGCAGAAGGCGGGCTATAAACGCTTACAACGATGAACTGCTCCAACTCTACGCATGCAATTTCAATGTGTCTTTGTACAGAGTGGTGGACAATATCTTTGCGTTCTTTAAATTTAATTTTCTTGTTTATTAAAATTAGTGAGCCACCTCGGATACAATTAACTCTGCAGAAAGCACTACCAACCTGGTGACCACTGAAATTAAACATAACCTCATGGCTTTGCAGCCAGTGTTCAGTAATACATACAATGTCTATATTATTCGAGGTCATGTATAAGTCCAGCTGTAATTCTTTACCGCGTAAACCTTCGAAATTCTGGTGCACCAGATTAGTATGATTTACATTTGATTTTATTATTTTTTTCTTAGTTTGACTCTTTTTTGTATTATCACTATTATTTGACTTTTGAAAGCTAGAGGATTTTAAATTTGATTTTAATATTTTTGTATTAGTTTGACTGTTTTTTGTGTTGTTATTATTATCATTCATTTGAATGCTAGAGAATTTTCTCTCTGTTGTCTTAAAATTTAATTTAAATGACTTGGATAAAGTTCCAGAGTCATGTTTGGAATGTCATTTTGCTGCTCAATAGAAGCAGTTGTTTTAGTAGCCAAGTTTTTGGCTGTTATACTAAAATAATAAGATAGCGAAACAGCTACCTGTCGTTTGTCAAAATTCGATAGATAATAGCTACCTTTTGTCAAATAATATTTTTTACCAACAATATTGTTAGAGTCAATTACATGTATTAAATTATTATTGCATGATATTGTATGCAATGTCATATTTAACTTATATCTAATTTCATTTTCTGCTTGCGACAAGCTGTTACTGTAGGGGAATGTAAACATTACAATTTTATTTACTTGTAATGTGCAAAGAGTTTCAAAATATTTAATCAGTTCAGATTTGTTTACATTGGCCCTATTTCCAAGCCAGATTACTATATTTGAATTATTGTTGAATTTACATTTTGTTAATAAGCGCATAATATCATGCAGGTTTGATCCAGGCAAACAATTATTTATAACGGAGTGTCCCAATCTTGTATTTAATAGCTGGCCCATATTCATTCCTATTTCATCGCTGTACATAAATGTTTTTTGTACTTTTTCACATAATTTATGTGAACTGACACTGACACTCAGCGGGGAGGCCGACTTGGTAGCACTCACCGGCTCTGGAGTTTCAGAGCGCTGGCAATCACATGAGTGATTGGCCACAAAAGAGTCATAGCGCTCTTTGTTGTTATAAGACAATTTGAGTAGCTCATCCATGGCCAGTGAGTACTCTTTTATAGCTTCCTGAGACTTCTCATAGCGAGATGTGATTGATCTCAATGATGCTTCAACACCGGCTAGTTCAGTCTGAAGCCGCTGAATGTCAGATTCATACTCTAATTTTCTATTTTGCAGTTGCAGTGTACATACTTCTAATTTATCAAATAATTCTAGTTTTTGTATCTTATTTCTAATCTTGTGAACTGCACCTTTTTGATTTTTTAACAGTTTTTTAGTTTTATTTATGTATTTGTTTATGCTAACATATTTTTTAAGTTTTTTCTTGCTCAGTGTATTTCTAGTGCATGCTGTAGCAACCCTTACTGAGTCATTATTTGTCAAGTCAATTGTTACAGCCGGGGTAGCACAGCATGAACCAGGGATTTGGCCATGAACCCTATCAGCTGATATTAACTCATCAAATAAGTTTTGGGTTTTCAGTGTGGCAGAGCATTGGGCCGCCTCTTCCAGCTGTGTGATTTGTTGGTGGGCATCACACAACTCCTTCTCTAGGACAGATGTACGCTTCAGAGCCTGTTCATACTCTGTGCCACACTGGTCGAACCCATCAATTATTATTTGTAACCTATCCCGTTCTTCAATAGCACAAGAGAATTGAGAGTATAACATAGATAACTCATTTTTTAACTTCTTATTACTGTCTAATGTATCTAGTAAAATCTTTTCATTGTCCTCTCTCTCTAAAGTCAACTGGTTGCACAGATCCTTAGAAGTCTTAAGAGTCTGAGATAAGTGGTTTTCGAGATATGGCCAACCTGTCAATTTAATCTGTCCTAATCTGTCATTTTGACATAATCTGTCAATTTAACATCTGATATTATTCATCAGTAAACTTTATACACTATATTGGTACATTTGGTGACAGCTGTCACTTTAAATGTAGATCTTGATCATAGCATAAGTATTTATTTATAACAATAACGATTTTATTTTTTGTTGATGATGAAGATTTATCTTATTTTGAAGTTTATCAAAATACGGCTTCGCGGCTGTGCCCCTATTTGATAGTTTTATTTCGGGGTATTGTACCTTGACTGTCCATCCACAGTAGGAGCACTAGGATATGCTTATCCTTATGTTCCTACTGGTAGGAGCATAAGGATGTATTGGTCCTCGTGCAGGAGCAGTAGGAGAATCGAGTAGGAGCAAGAGGAAACGCTCCAATATTGGTTAGATAATAATTCAGTTATTTTTCTCACTTCACAAAGTCTTTCAAGTACCCCCATTTATACACATGTACATGTACACATTCTAAAAACCTATCAGTATCACCCCTAAATATCAAGTAGGTATACCTATAATTTATAATTTTTACCTACGAAAATTCCCCCAAAGGATTTCCTCCTGAGTCGATAAATACCCCAAATTTGAATTAAAAACCCCCCATCTAGCATCACTGAATGCGTTCCGCACGTTATGTGACATTTATCAAACGTCAAAATCCCATACTGCCCTCCGAAATCAAAGTGTAGTAACAGCAAAAACACGATTTCGAAAAAAAAGATAAGCTTACAAATTAAAAAATATCCAGAAGAGGTTATTCATAAAACCTTGAATGTAGAGTGAAAGTACACTTAATCTACACCAACCAGTAATAAAGCGGAAAAGTTTGTTTGTTAATTTGTTTGAACACGCTAATCTCAGGAGCTTTGAGGAAGGATATAAGCTACTTTTCATCATCATCATCATGATCGCAATAATAATTATGCCATCACTATGGATTATAATTGGGTTTCTAAAAGGATTTCTTAAAAGTCTGTTTTTTTAAACCTTGTAGATAAAACTCCCATTTAAAGTTACACAAAATATGATGAAATATTGCACTTTGCTAGTAAACCCGACAAAATGTGTGCAATATGTATTTTAGTGTGGTTTAGCTTGTAAACGCTCTATATTTACTATAGTATTTTACAAAAAAAAATTGAGTGATAAGTTTTAAAATGGGCTTTCAGAATAATTGTGTATTTAGCATAAAACCAACAAAATGTCTATTACTGTGGTATAGGCTCGGGATTACGATTCGCAAAACGGTTATGAGACGGTCCTAGTTTGATACGGTCTTAGTGTGTAAGGTGCTATTTTCGTGACGGGCTCGATCATGGCTCGGCCCGCTTATGATACTGCGCAGTGAGCGCAGACCTTTAGTGTCACGCGTACCGTCGGCGCTGATAGGCGAGTGATCTTTATTACATTGAAACAAGGATACTGATTGTTTAGCAAAAATGGCAACGCTGATTGCTCTCGTCAGTGCTAAACAATCAGTATCCCTATTTCATTGTAATAAAGATCACTCGCCTATCAGCGCCGACGGTACGCGTGACACTAAAACCAGTCTTAGGCTGGTTTTAGTGTCACGCTCACCGTCAGCGCTGATAGACGAGTGATCTTTATTACATTGAAACAAGGATACTGATTGTCTAGCAAAAATGGCAACGCTGATTGCACTCGTCAGTGCTGAACAATCAGTATCCCTGTTTCATTGTAATAAAGATCACTCGCCTATCAGCGCCGACGGTACGCGTGACACTAAAACCAGCCTTAGGTTTACAATTATTACACTCAATGCGCTATGACAGACGCATTTCCTAATTGTGTTTGCTATAACCGAAACCGTTTGCTATGTAGCTATAATAGAATTTAGTTAAGTATAAATTTAATTAAAGTTTAATTGTTTACATTCTACTATCCTACTAATATTATAAAGGTGACAGTCCGTGTGTGTGAGTGTGTGTGAATATTTGTTACCACGTCTCTCCATAACCACTTAACAGATTTTAATGAAATTTGGGTGTGCAGATAGTTAAGGTTCTGGAATAACTCATAGGCTACTTTTTATCCCTTAAAAATAAATGGTTCCCGCGGGACAAAAAAAGTAGTCCACGCGGGCGAAGCCGTGGGCATTCACTAGTTTTTCTATAAAACCACATTTACTAATTTACGAATGGGTATTAAGATTATAGTTATGGTTCAGTTATAAAAAATAATTGCTATAACTAAACCATAGGTAACTATGTCATTATTACACTAATCTATTTGCTATACCTAATGATCATCAGTGATAATAACTGTGTGGCACGTCGTTCTGTCTGATTTGTATGGAAAACAACGCAGCGTCACCACTCCGTGTCGTCGTCCGCTCCGACGACGGACGCAACACCCAGGCGCTGCTGCCGCTACATTGATCATTCATCCTTCATCATTGGATCGTTGATCGTTGATCCGTTGATCGTTTTCAATGAAACTACATCCAGATGTAGTTTCATTGAAAACGATCCCGTCTACCAAACAAAAAAATAAAAATACCAGATGTATCGTAACTTCGGTTTATGTTAATTTATTTTTTTGCGGATTGAAATTGAATTGACATTGTAAAACAAAAATTCAAACACACAAACAGTGTTTGAATTTTTGGTTTTACAATGTCCATTCAATTATGAAATATTTCTGTTTAGATAACAAAATTAATAGCTTAATGACCCAGTGTCAGATAAGATGAAAAAGCGTTCAGTAATAATATTATACCCCAAATTTTTTATTATGAGATCTGACGTAAAAACTTCCAATTCTTCTACACTAATTTTCTCAGTTTAGTATCTAAAGTATGAATAACAAAAAGTTAAACGAAATCTTGCCGCAAAGATAAAACGCCTGCTGTGTTCTCGGACTTTCAGGCTTTAGTAACAAGAAAATAATCCCTACTGTTGTTCTAACTTCTTATAACAGCCGGCGTACCATCAACTCTTAGAGCAATGTCAAAACAAGGTGAAAACAGCCCTGCATCGCGTCAATGACTTGACACTTGACACTCCACGATGAGACGTTACCAAAACATTCCTGCGTTAGGCTTACTTTAACCTTACCTTAGTCTTACCTTAGCACGGAATCAGAGTAATCTTACTTTGACATTGCTCTAAGAGTTCATAGTAAGGCCCAGGACTCCAGGGTTTTATGAACTTTATCTACAAAAAGTTCGCACTTAGCAAGTAAAAACTTCAGTCTGAATAAGCAGACACTTGCAATGATTAATGGTCACACGATCAATCTTCCAGTGTAGTCAAAGCTATCGAATATCACAGCTAATATTCCGAGCGTTATAAAGCGGAGTCGATCAGCGTATTCAAATCCCATAAGAAAGAGAGAGTGGTGCTAGTTGCTTTGTCTTACAAACATCAACAAGTCATGTTACGGTTTTTGTAATCAGTGACACAAATAAAGCTAAGGATCGTACTAGAAATCTCTAGATGACCCCTGTGGGCGAAGTCGGCTGAAACGCGGGTTGCAGGTTCGATTCCCATCGCGAGGAAAACATTTGTATGATTTGCAAATATTTGTCTCGGGTCTGCTTGGTGTTTTCTATGTATAAAATGTATTATGTAGGTATTTACAAAAAAGTAATTATGTAGTAGGTATATCTGTCATGTAGTTCCCATCAACTTTGGTGATAGATGATGCGGTGTGAAATGTCCAGTAATATTTATTTATTTTCATTTAAGAGTTCTGACTATCCCCTTAGACTAGACATCTTCATAGATTCGATATGTCTTAAGACCTAAATGAATGTTTTTCGTACCTGATGAAGTAGCATGTTTGTATAACTTCACTCAACAGTTTGTATAACTCACTGCTCTATCAGGTTATTCCTATTTTTACCGCGTCTTGTCCTTAAAAGGAGACAAACAGGAATCAAAATTCCTGCCTGTCCCCAGCTTAATGCGAGAAGAGTTGAAAAGTTACGAAATCCATTTTCCCTTAAAAAGTTTTGCTGAGCCATATTTAGGATGAGAGGAATCTTGGCGGGCGCCAACTCTGAACAAACAAAGTATAAACATAACGAAAACAACTGTTTAAATATTATTTTTTCTTCGCGTACGGAATTTTAATGCTTCCAATTTGTTTGGCTAGAGGATAGGTAAATAATCGGACGGTGTTTGCTCTGAGATTCAACGGTTTTATGTTTTTAATTTAAAAGGATCCAACTTTTCAAGGTTCGTATAAAAGGTGAACGTTATGAACATGAATCCAATTTTTTATACGTAGGTATTTATATATATTACGAAAACAGGATCACGAAAGTTTATTTATGACATTCTATTAGATTGTTTTTAGAAATTTAGGAGCCTAGCAGTTTAAAAAGTAATTTTACACATTTACATAAATCATTACGGGCACATTCAAAATACATTTTTGGTATGGTCTAATCATAACATTAGCATTCTATAGTCCATTCTTGTTCGCATTCTGAAGGGTTGCAACCTATCTCTGTTTATTTTACTACTAACTCAATGTTTTCCTTCACCATTTACCTAGAGCTCGTGTTAATAAGCATACCTACCTATTAATAAACCGAAACGAAAAATCTGATGCACGGCCGAGATTCGAAATTCCCATGCCCTTCGAAAATTTGATGCATTATCCACTGTGCCAACACGGCGCTTTTGCTCTTTATATATTACAAATCTTAATAACATAGGCCACGTTAGTCGAATACAATCCGTGAAGTGGGCAAACGTTGTTACTCCTTATCTGACTGACTCTTTGTCGTGCCCGAGAACGGAAAGCGACGACGAGAAAGAAGAAGAAAAAGATGAAAACGTTGGCGGGACGAATGAAGGAATGGTTGGAGATCACCAAAGACCTGGATTAGTGGCGAATTTTGAAGGAGACCTTTGCCCGATAGTGATACACAATCAATACCTAAACAATCAACAAATTCGGTGTTGGGGCATGTGAATGAATGTGTCTCTTAAATATTTTAAACCTAATTTTTAACCTTGCCAGTTTGCTTTAACACATATTTTAGTCAGTAGGTACTATTTGTAGTACGAAGTTGCATACAAACGTCACCGCTTCAAATGGCGCTGACAGCTAGTTATTATGCCAATTTGTCATGTTTATTATAATTAATACATCGTAGAGAATTGCAGTTGACATTCCAACTGTTCCTATTCCTACCATTTTAATACCGCTTGATGACTTTAGTGAATCATCAAGAACATTTTGTTAAAGTTTTACGACCAGAAATCAGAAATCAGTAAATATGAATGAAATGATTAGCTAATCTGTGGATTCAGATTTTTTTTAAATTTCAAAATATCTAGTACTCCGCCGCTAATCTATACCAAAAAAGATTTGTCAAAATTTTTTACGCTAAAGCCACCCAACCACCCACTTTCCACAGCCTAACCTTACTATGCCAGGCTAGTCAGGGCAAATCCGGGAACAGCACCAGCGCGAAAACAAAAACAAAAACTTGATGGTCTTCGACACGTGTTTCACCCCTCCACGGGGCATCCTCAGGAAATAATTGACTCCCTCTGTGTGCTTGCGCAGACGTCTTGTCGCTTCGAGCGCCGAACCGAAAGACAGTTCTGTCTTTACTAGATATTTTGAAATTTTCAAAAAAATCTGAATATGGACTTCCGCAAAGTCACGCCTGAATCAATTAACTAATCTGTGGATTGTTTGAAATAGCCATAATGTAATCTCGATTTATGAAACGAGTGCAATCAGTCGACAAAAGTTATCAACAAGAGATCCGTGCTAGCATCGGACGGATCGATTCGTTAACTTTTTTGGTATTTATCGTCCGACAACTTCCTTATCGAAAAGAACCGTACTTGCACTGCAGTTTCAATATTCTATCTATTTGTAGTTTCTTAATTTTTGTTTTCAGTTAGATTTAGTATTGAAACTGGCCATTACAGATTTATGTACGTAAGCACAGATTTGAATAGACAGAGAGTTAAACTGTCCATAATAAAGTGTTGTCAAATGCCATGAGGCAGCATTATCCATTGATTTGATTGATTGAGGCTGCATTATAACTTGGTCGTGACCTCACGAACATACTAACTTCGATACTTTTGTGCTTACATTGATACTTTAACCGTACCATCCAATATCTTTTCTAATTTCTGCCTGTAAAATAGGGTGATGTTTAAACCTGGCACGAAGCGAGATGTCATTTCACTGAGAAGTGCGCGCAGACCATAAATTCGGAAATTAATTTCCAGTGGAATTTTGACGGAAGCTTTGGAATCTGGGCTGTTCGGTTTGATTTGTAGCGCTCCCTATAACTTTGAGTTCATACCAAGAAACCATTTTGGCGTACCTATACCTATACCCAATTACCCAGTATAGAAACTTAGTTATCAATCTGACTTCCAGTACCAAATGTGTTTGCAAAAAATATACAGCTCTTGAAAGATAATATTGTGTGTGAACAGGGTGATGGACTTTGTCTCGAGGGATAGGCAAAGTCACAAAAACACACCGGTATAGTCATGCATGCATGATACATGTAAAACGTATTACCTACATTCCTAAAGTCTGACTACGAAAGAAGCGGATGTTAATTAATATTTTACAATATATTTTGGGTTTTTTTAACTTATATTTTCCCACTGCTGGGCAAAGGTCTTTCCCGATTGGTTCCATATCTCTCGGACTTTTTTCTCGATATTTTGAGATGCATTTCTCAAAATCTTAAAGATTCCTAAGTGTAAGGTTAACACTATTAAATAAGAAAGTTAAGAGAGATAGTATCAACTAACGTATCTAATAAATAGTTCATTTTGATTTCGCTGGTTTTGTAGAGCATAAACAAAAAGTAAAATCAAAATTGAATAAACTAAATATTCACGTAAAACTGAATTCAACTAGGTAACCTCTTGTGACTGTTATTAAAATCTGAACAAATGGCACAGAGAACCGCAGTTTGGCACTTTGCCTGTAGTTTTAAGTTACCTATATAGAGAAAATTGGATTTCGAGTATCGCGGTACTGCTAACTGCATAGAATTCCGCTGTCGTCAGTCGAGATTTATTTAAAACGTGATGCAATTTTACAATGCAGTTTAAAATAATACTAAAGGAACTTCTAAAGGTTGTCTATTGTTGAGTAATTGTTGAGTAAATTGTTGAGTAAAGGGGTCCTATATCCTAAGGGGTCCTATTGAGTAAAGGGGTCCTATTGAGTAAAGGGGTCTTAGATTCTGCAAAATGTTTATTCCAACGATTAGGTCAATTATTGATCTGATCGCTGATTTATAAGCAAAGAAACATTTAATTGGCTTGAAAACTGTACCGTTTATTTTGAACTTAAAATGTACTTAAAGCTCACATGTAGCTCTAATCATATTTCTGTCATTTTCTCAGTGGGGTTGGCACAACATGTTTTCTTTATTCTTTTCCGTCATAATAATTAGGACTGTTTATATCTACAGACAACAGACCTGTAGCGTGCCAGACAACGACAGACACCATCGGTCGCGGCCGCTCTCAAACAAAAGACCAAAGAGAAGAAGCACCGCATGGTCTTGTTACGATTCTCTATTTATATTGACCGGCAACTCGTAACGTAGCCGCACAGTCACGGACAGACATTCACCGCGCAGACAAAATTCTTTGCGCGAATACTGTGTCTGTCCGTGTCTGTACCTACCTATAAACATACCTTTACTCGTCATCTCAGTACTCACCCCTTCCACACACATAATAGCATTTACATCCATCTTTTCTTAGATTTATGTAGCTCTAAAAGATTCCAATGAATGAAAATGTAAAAATGTTAACTATACCCGTTGCGGGTTGCCCCTTAAACATCAATTAAACTTTTTAATCACTGTGAAAAGCAAATCACAAACTAAATAATGAAATGTAGATTTTGACAGCGAATAGGTTACCAACTACCAATTTGAAACTCGAGTTAGCACGGGCTACACACCTAATTAAGAACTTTCGCTTTGAAAATATTTATATTGCCTGCGGATAAAGTAATTAGACTTTGACGCTTAGCTGTTCGTAGATCATCTTATAAATAGCCAAAACGGAAGACTAATTATTGAAAATAAGCATAAATTAAAACGTAAGCCTTTTTATCTATAAACAGTGCCAAGAGACCATATTTGCCTACAATTAACAGGACACTAGTGCCTATGACAATGTTGGGACGTAATAGTCTTGCGCAGTACCGACACCATCCTTGCTTAACCGGCCATATCCACAGGAAAGACATGGTAATTATAACACACTATAAGCATGTCAAGATAAACACACACTTTGACAACTTACTAGTAGGTACCTAGATATTATATTAGTACCTACTATAGTGATAAGTAGGTACTATAAAATATCCGCTGTAACAAAAACCCTGAGGTATTTATAGTAGCACGTTGCACAATAAACAAATCGAAGTTTATCCATCGTCGAATGTTTTAATTTCATAATCTACATTAAAATTTTGCTTCTGTTTACTTTACCAAGGCATTTCCTTCAAATCCCGCACCGTAAAATTATCAAATTTAAAATGAATTTAGAATGTAAGTATAGATATTTTTAGAACTCTTTAACGGTTGAACGCAGGTATATTATTAATAGTTCAGAAGCATGTATCTGAAACTGACATTGGCTCCTTGTTAGGCGTTATACTTAGTTTCATTATCATCAAAATACTTAGTGCTTTTTAAAAGCTGAGTAGCTAATAGTCATTTTTACAAGACTTTTTATCAAAAAAGTGAAGTCGTAGACATAATTATTTTATTTATGTTAGCCCACATCGTCCCACTGCTGGGCAAAGGCCTCCCTCCCCTTTTATTACACCTCTCGACATTCATTTATTCATTCATTCATGTGGCTCAAGAGAGCCAAACTGCGCCAGTCAACAGTATGACTGTCGGTGCAGGCCAGACAGAAGAGACGTAAAGACGGTCGTGGACAGGGCGCCCGCGAACAGCGTTGCGCCCGCGCCCCGTCTCTTCTGTATGTTTTGCGTCGCGACGCTTCTATACATTTTGTATGAAAGGGACGCGGAAGAGACAAATGTCCGCGCCCCGTCTGCGTCTTACGTCTTTTCTGTGTGTCCAGCGCCTAGGTCGTCCCGCCATCTTCTCCGGGATCTGCCACGACGCCCCGCCTCATTTGGGCCCAATCAGTTGTTATTTTGGCCCAAAGATCAGCTGGCATACGAGCAACGTGTTCCACCCACACACTGTAGACACAAGCGTTTTATTATTTAATTAGTTCTTGTCAGACACAAAAACCACGTGTTTCCGCCCACTTGAACACACTTCGTTTGTTTTACTGTGTTAACAGATTTATGAACATCAAAACTAATTTGTTTCAAAGCCATTATTTCAAATCCTGATTTTGCTATTAATCTCCGAAACAGATTTATAATGTGAGCTTTAACTTTCATCAGTTTTCTGTTACGTCATAGAAAAAAAATATTTCAATTAGGAAAGCTTAAATGTTTAGTACGTCAAAACCATAGCTGTTCTTGCTTACCAACTAGGTACAGTCAGCAACAAAAATCGAAAATTCAAAATTCAAATCGATGAACAATTTCAATTTTTAAATCTGAAATATCTGTAGAGTTCAGAATAAAATTTACCATTTATACAATGTGGTAGTTTTATAAAACTAAAATTGTTGATCTATCTTTGTGGTTGACTGTACATAAATATGAACACGTGCCAAATTCGTAAATGTTTGTGATTCCGAATACCCTAACAGATTTTGTAAAAAAAATTACATCAGCCGTGTCGTTTCACTTTTCTTTCTTTATCTAAATCTATTTTATCAATACTTTTCCCGTCATTCATAAGAAACACTGTCCAAAGTTATTGGACATTCTATGTAACAAAAGATGAACGAAGTTGCGAAGTTATTGCAGCCACTTAGCCGTAGTAAGCGAACAATCTGGATGAACGGAATTCCTTCGGAATATTCCCGGTGCGAAGAGGCTGATTCTTCCGCTTGAATGCGCCTCTTAAGATCCACAATTTGGTTTGAATGTGCACTTTATTGATACGATAAATCCTTCACGATTTTGTGGTGTGATTTTGTGAGCATAAACTTTAAAATCGAGCGAGGAAAGCATTGAAAAACAAGCTTTTACTAGATAAGATTGAAATAAACTTATTTCACAAAAGTCTACAAAGCACGTGACGTGTTGGCCTAGTCGATTACTGCCTTGACTTTCGATCCGAAGATCGCAGGTTCAAACCCGGGCGTGCATCAATGGATTTTTCGTTTTGAAAAACTTATATACGCATTAACACGAGCTCTAAACGGTGAAGGAAAACATCGTGAGGAAACCAGTTAGCTTTCTAATAGCGTCGATGGGCTTGCAACCTGTCACGCCTGGAATGCTAACTTCTGCAAAATGTGGGTATGCACCAAATCTGTATTTGGACATACCTCTGAGTACCCCCTCAGACATCTTCAAAGGATCTTAAAATGGCTAAAAAAATATCTGAGAGAACGTCTACCGCGCCTTGGGGATACAGTCGTGATCATTATTTATTTTCATTTCATTTCTACAAAGCAAAGGAAACTATGCACCTATGTTTTTAAAGTCCATTATTTGATGACAAACGTAGTATCCTTGTTTGTTCAATAAACATCTGACAAGAAGACGAATACACATTTTATCTGATAGGTATTATTTGCTCACAATGTCGTTACTTTGTTACGTTGTTTTTGACTTGGGTACCTACAGTAAAAAAAAAGCAATAGAAAATAAAAAAAAGTTCGTCTATGAATGCGTCATGCATTAGAAAAACAAATGAAAATTACGAACTTACGCCAAAAATGGTAGTAAACTTTACATTTTTTGCGTCATTTGCGTTCATCTTTTAGACGCTAGAAGAAGAAAAGGATAGTGTAGAGAACCAAATACTTAAGTGTTTTTTTTTATTTCTAGCTAAATGTGTCTTCTATTAATCAGTTTTTATTTTAAAAATTACTTAGGTATGTATTTTTATATCAAATCACTGACAAATGAAGTCCTTTCAGACTACTTGGCTATAGATGATCTTGTAAATTTTCCGTTTTGATCCATTACGAGTAACAATATTGGAAAATCATCTTTATATTTTCTTATTCTTTTGGAGTGGACTGTACTTATGCTGGCCCCAACTGACAAAAGCCCTTTGTATAATTGGTATCGAGGCTTCAAAACACAGCCTTCGCTCGTTAAACCTATCCTCGTAACAAGATTTTACGTCAAGATCGTCTGTTACAAGTTTTCGATAACTACTGGAACTTACAATTTATTATTTTGTTTGGCATAAAATATAGTTTTTGTAAGGGCCATATTTTGCTGATATTATTTTGAAGTAGACATTATTTTCTATTTTTTTTTAAATTTCTACGTAATCGCAATATTAATTCCGTAGATTTTTTTCACGCGATAAAAAGATGTCTTAACTCATAGATACCTTTTGTATAAATATAAAAAACAGTGGGTCCACACAAGAGGTTGGTAGACAAAAGTTTTCCTTCCAAAGAACTCGGGTAATATTAGTAAAAAATAATAAAATAATCAATACAACGGATTCACCTATAATTTAGAACAACAAAAAACATCAAAATCGTTTAGGAAAGGAATAATTATACATCGGAATTTTATACTTAGGTATCTATGAGATGATAAGTGATCTCAATATTTTCTAAGTAGGTAAGACAATTAAGAATCAAACCATGGGCACTTGAAACGTAAGGTCATTCGTACAAAACTGTAATTCCACCTATACATGTTGGGCGAGCCTAAGCCAGCGCGAGCGAAGGCGAATTGATGCAAGGCGAGTGCTACCGTTCACACGTTTGGCGAGTCTATGCAATGCAAACCAATGATAATTGTCGCTTGGCGATAAGTAGGCGAGTGATGGCAAGGCGAGGCAAACGGTGCCGTCCACACGTTGGCATTGGCGTTCACTCGGCGAGCCTGCACCAGCATGTAGTAGCAGCTTGAGGGATTACTCTGAAATTGAATTTGAAATCCTCTAATGCCTTCTACAAAGTTGACAAATAGAGGTAAAGCTAGATAACTGGCGAAGTTGAATCTGGTGTCAGAGTTGTAACTGGTTCTGTCACTCCGAAAGCCGTGTTGGCTTAGTGGGTTTGTTCCTCGACTTTGGATCCGAAGGTTGTGAGTTCCTGGCCTTGCATCAATGGATTTTTTTAACACGAGATTTAAACGGCGAAGGAAAACATTGAAAGGAAACTCGCGGCTTAATCGGCCCACACGTATTGATCATGTCTTTCCTGTGGGTAAGATCGATTTAGCTGAAAGGATGGTTTAGGTGCTGGGCAACCATTTCAACAACTGTCCCAGGCAAGTTGCTTCCTGACGCTGTGTATTTACGACTTGTGTCTTCAAGGCGCAGAAGACATTCTCTCCAACGATTTACGAGCCAGTCCATATAATAATATCAAAGCTTTAGATAATTTTTACTCGTTCTTTTCATGTTAATGTTTAGAAAATACAACTGATGTTGCAGCTATTGAATTTAAAGGAAAGGAGCCTATACTTAAAATTATTAAAAAAAAAAAAATATTTATTCAGAACAAAGTACTTACACAAGAACTCATTACATAAGAACGATGAGAGCTGCAAAAGTACTAAAGACTGTGAAGCAGTCTCATCGCTGCCGCCCGCCTTAACAAAGTTCTAAATAATAGTTGTGAATAACAGAGTGCGAAGTAAAATTTCCACGAGATACTTTTTTCGCTTCTGTGGTGTAGATTATATGGTCCAGCGATTTGTTAGACACTGAGCCGGTGACTCACATTACGAATGGTTCAGCCGAAAAACGGACACGGGTCATTGCTGAGAATGCATCATTTATCACACCGAATTAGAATGAAGCGTCATTTACATGGAGACAGTTTTTGGGGCGAAGGAAATAAGGTCTATTCTATTCTTATGTGATTGATATTATTCGTGAAGTTTTATGTTCGTTATTATCATAGCAATAGTATTTAAAATTTCATACAACCCGTATTTACTAACATTTGCGGTACTAAAAATTTCGCTCTAAAAGCCATTTTGTTTTAGTAGTCAAGTCAAGCCTACTACATCTCAAACAATGCCCCAGGCACTACAGTGTCCCTAAAATGCCTATGTTTTTTTAGTAGTTATAGGGCGTCTTGCACCATGATTCCTAAATGTATTAGTCGAATTGCTCATTATACGAACTAAAAATATATGAAAAATGACATTTTATCCTTCAATTTTATTGCGTATAATGAGCAATCCGACTATAGCTAGCCTAAACGCATTTAACGCATTCAAAAAAAAAAAGCGTTTAAGCGAGCTTAAGTACCTGTTAAATCGAGGTGCAAGACGCGCTAGTTCATAAAAAAACAGTATTGTGTAAAAGTAAACATTATTAATAATAAAAATAGATAAATGTTAGAAGCTAGTTGTTTGCGACAAGACTCGTTCAGCTGTTCCGATCAATCAAATTTTCCAGAAAGATTTTTCCCTTTGCAAAGTTATAAGTCGCATCAGAAGGGGGAAGTATGATTAAAAACTTTCCGAGTTCGAAATCGATGGCTTTGATGTTACCGAGTACCTAAACAGACAGAAGTCGCGCCGTAGGTCTTCTATTTCACTATTTGATTTTGAACTCTAGATTCACGGCGACTAGAAATAATTTAGGATGATAACAATTTGGTCATTAATCACACTATGGTGATTTATAAAGCGTCGGGAGGCAACCTATGCCTACTACAAAGGAACACTGTAATATTTGGACATTGTTGAGATGAAATAGGCTTGCTCACTTTGGCAGCACTTAGGGAGTGTACACATTGCGTTTTTTGCAGCGCGTTTGTATCGATACAAACGCGATTCTAACGCGATGCGAACGCGCAGCCCCCCGCACAGCCCCTCCCGGTTCGCTTTTGTATGGAAAAAAACGCTTTGCCTACGCGCGTTTGTATCGATACAAACGCGCAGCTCAAAAACGCGCTGCAGAAAACGCAATGTGTACACTCCCTTAAATCGTCGTTTCGGTTTATTATTTCTATCATCCGATGATTTCCTATCGATGATGTTTTCCTGCAACGCGCACGAACAACGATACATAAAACAAGACTACATTACATAAATATAAAAAAAAAACAGAAATCCGATGGTTTCTATAAAGCAGAAGGGTTTGTTTGTTTGAAAGCGCTAACCTCAGGAACTACAAGTCCGATTTGAAAAATTATTTCTGCATTTGATAGCTAAACTCTTGAGGAAGGTTATAGGCTACTTTTCATCATCATAATTACCATTATATTATCACTACGGGGCAACGCCACGAGGGCGCTGCTAGTGATTTGATAAATGATCTGCCTATTACCAATTCCAGAATATTTCAGAAACATCCCCCAAGCAAACGAGCCGTGAGGACCATAACCGGATTATGCTAAGCGGTGATGTTATAAACCGGTAACGTTCCGGTCGCGATTTACGGATAAACCGTTTTCCCGGGATAATACTGGACTATACGTTTTAAATACTTGATTCTGTTTTATTTTTCATAGAGGTCAGTGGGATGTTATTGTTATTGGTGACATTATTTCTAGTTAGTTTAAGTTGAGTAATAGGTATGGTTTGTTGACTCACAACAAAACAGGGCCCACTTGAAATATTTCGACATTTTGCACAACACATATTTTCTGAACGTGTCCTAAGTATATTTTTTTAAATAATTTGTACCTACGTTCAATTTTCATTACTATTAAGTAATTTAAAGTCATATTTTTCTAAGTGGGCCCTATTTTGTTTTGAGTAGGCTTTTAAAGTCAAAATCTGTAGGCATTGACCGCTGAAATTACTTGGAAACATTAAAAAAAATCTAGATTTAATATTTTCTTTTGTTTTTTAGTTTAATTATATAGCTTTTAAAAAGAACAACAGTTCTTTAGCGACCGATACCTACTGTAATGAATCCGAGCAGCAAACACAGTTTGGAGCCAAGCATTCTTTTCGCTGATCCATTTCTTAATTAGATGTCTATTTTTTGTGAAAATTCCAAAATATCTACTCCTCCGCTAATCTATACCTACCAAAAAAAGTTTCGTCAAAATTTTCACGCTATACTTTTTTTGGTACCTAAGTATAGATTAGCGGAGGGGTAAGTACCTACTAGATATTTTGGAATTTTCAAAAAAATCTGAAGATGGACTTCCGCAAAGTCACGCCTGAATCAATTAACTATCTTGAGATGTTTATTTTTTGTCATCCCAAAAGTCTCTTAAGTAATTCATAATAAGCTTTATAGTTTTTTCCTAAACTACCTACATTTTAAATCTTCCAAATTATAAATTCATGGCTAAAGATCACAAGCCAGCTTCAAAGGTTTCTGAATTAAAAGGCTTCATAGACTTTCGTAATTAAACGTATCAAAACACTTTAATTTATTTTACTAAGTTTATGAGTTCCGCCTTCATTAAGTGCCACCACATCCGACGCGAATCAAAACAATTAAATGCCGACAATGTTATTCCGTCTTTAATTACTTAAGGAGTTTACCACAGTTTCTGCACACGACAGGCGACTTAGCGACAAGCGAAGCGAACTAGAAAGTATGTTTATAAACTTCAAAATGCTTTTCTTGATGTTGTAAAGACACAGTTCAAAATGAAGTTTAAAGAAAATCGTCGACTTTATCTATGCCTATGCAAGGAGCGAAGTCAAGAGCTAACCTATCTTAAATAAAAAAATAAAAAACTTTTATTAGTACCAGATTTTATAAAGTCAGCGACTTTGTACATTCATTCTGGATGAGTCGCGGCCGTGTTTCGAGAGTCAATAAAAAAAAAACAAATGTTTTGGAAATATGATTTTCATTCATATCTAAGTATAAATAATAACTTGCCGCCTCGAATTCATCTGTGTTAATTTTATTTCATACGAACCTTGTCCTGACAATTTAGTAAACAACAAAAAATATCACTCAATTTATCGACAAACCTACATGCGGCGATTGGTTTTTATTTTTTGATAAAATCAGCCAACGAAAATTAGTAGTTAATTTAGTTATATTGTACTCGCTCAGTTTATGAGATGGCAAAGATTGGGGATCTACGAAAGCCGCTCTAAGGACATGGCCCTGCCGCTAATAGCATTCTGTGGTTTGTGACCTTAAGGAAATTAAAGGAAATTACATATTAGCAGAGTAATGCTCATTTTTACTGCGATGAGTTTTCTCGAAAACTTCAGTCAAGTTTATCTTGCACGTGTAACTTGCAAATTAAGTTTGTTTTTAAGCTTCATCATTCTCCTGTTTTTAAGATTATGTTTCTTGAAATAGGAGAAAGACCTAGGCGAACATACCTGGATCAGATTGGTGACATTTTAGAGAAAGGCCAGGTCAAAAGTACCCTAAACCGGCGAGCTTGTATGAAAAATGTGATGAGAGTGAATGAGGCAAAAGAGGTGTGTCAGGGTTGTAGCAAGTGGAAGTCCGTGGTCTCTGCCTACCCCTGTGGGAAAGAGGCATGATTTTATGTATGTATGTATGTTTCTTGAAATATTTATGTGTAATAACGCGTCTTCTTCGTGACAACGTCTGTCTGCCGTACCTTTAAGTACTGACATAAAAATAGGTTAGATGATAGGGGACTTTTTATTTAGCTTCAACTTTAACATTAAAGTTATAATTTAGGTTTAAAATCTTTAAAGGAGTCAGTCATTTGGTAAAACGTAAATAATTAGTTTGTGAAACAAAACGCCTGTGATCAAAACTAAATTCGTATTTACTTTGTTTTCAAAAACAAAAGTTTTAGAACAAATCGCAGTTCATTATTATAAAATTATAATTTTTGTAACGTTGTATATCTAAATTATTTTGCGTGCTCACAAACTGTTATATTGACACGGCCCAAAAGTTGGTAACTTTTTTAACGTTATTTGCAAAGCGTTTTGTCCAACAAGCGAGTGCTCGACCTCATACTAATTACGCATAAAAATTTTGGTCAGTCGCCAAATGACCTCAATTTCTCCTGTCAAAAAACATATCATCGTCAACAATATTGCATTCATGCACGATATTAGCTAAAAATATATATACGATATATTATAAAAATAATATATAGATACTAGCTGACCCGCCAAACTCCAGTTTCCCAATTTGAGAATTTTACAAAAATCGATCAAAGCGTCATAAAATAAAAAAAAAAGTTAATTTTCCCAATATTTGTGAAGCAAAACTCAAATTTAAATAAAGAAAATACATTTATTTGTCAAGTGTAGATGTTTACAAAATACTTTAACTAGTAAAATAAAGGCATTATGCAAAAGACACAGTCAAAAAAAACATAGGTGAGTTTTATTTATTTAGTGATTTATTACAACAGCATTTACCTAGACCTACCAAGTAGCTTGAGATTAATCGGAAAGGTCCTATTTAAATTCAATTTAAGTATCCCTTTTGTCAAGCGGAAGGACGATATATTATTCGAACCCTGGCTACCCCTGAGTGACGTTGTTGCTTGTGAACAATTTTTCACTTAACCACCCTGTCAAAGGAAAGTTCAGAATCTTAAGAATTTATAGCATGTTATGGTGGCGAACATGAGCATTTGCTCGCTGTGAATATTCGTATCGAAAAGCTCATTGTGAGCAAATGCTCATGACATCTGAATCTTCGCGACAAACGTTTGCTCGACGTGTTCAATCTCAAGCAGTTGTAGTTCGAATGGTTCGGTGCTCGCGCCGCTTGCGACTGACTTGTGGGCATCCACACGCTGGCTGTTTGTCACAAACACCGCAAACAGCAAACGAAGTCCCAAACACCAACCACAATCACCCAACACAAACAGCCATCCACATGCTTGGCGAACGTTCATAACATTCCGAATCGGCAAACATAAATCCTTTGATCTGGCAAGAAAACCGACACCGATGCCGAACACTGCCCAACACAAACACAAACAGGCAAACAACGACAAACACCCATCTACACGTCCGTGTTTGCTGTTTGCTGTTGGCTGTTTGCCATTGTTTGTCAAGCGTGTGGATGGGGCAAGCCCCATCCACACGCTTGACAAACAATCAAAAAAAAGGCTCAAACACACGCTGGCCCAAGCTCGCCGAGTGAACACGTTGCCTCTCTATCGCTCTCGCCTTGCATCGATTCGCCTTCTCGCTCGCACTCGCACAGGCTCGCCTAGGCTGGCTAAGCGTGTGTTTGAGCCATAATAAAACATTCAAAGAGATTCGCAAAAATACCGACAGCCGGTGGAGCGCGCTCGGGTGCTCGGCGCTCGTCATCGAACAGTTCGGCTCGCCGTATTGACATGCCGAATATTCGGCTTGTAACGTGCTCACAACGAGCAAGGAGTTCATGTTACTGCGCGCAAATACATTTTCTGCTACAAAAAATCCATTGATAAGCGTTTAAATACGAACTCGTGACTTTCTTTGAAGTTGAGTTACCATTATACCCGACTTCATTATACTATTGCCCTTAATTATACACTAATTATTAAATTCCCCCAATAAAATTCTCAAAAGCGTACTTGTAAATGTCAAAGTGTAATATTAAATTCTAATTGTTGAATTGTACTTAATTTGTGAATATTTTATCATTGCCGTAAAATACAAAGCATATTTCCAATAACTCCTAACTCCAAAAGTAAATTCATCAAAGCAAGTAAAATGTTTGAATTTCAAAGCCAATTAATAGAAAACGTGTAAACTTCAAGGAGAATTTGTACAGTTCAGATTAATTCTGGAACGAACGCTGATATTCGTGGATTATTCTGGATTGGTGTTGATACTATTTTATACAATCAAACTGCAAATTTTAAAAGGAGCAGCTGACTTCGTTATTTATATTTTTATAAATAACATTCAGATGTGCGTGCGATTGTATTTCTTCTCCCAGCGTAATTAGACTTTCTTTGTCTGAGCCGTCACAATTTAGAAGAGTGACAACTACTTGAAAAACTCCGTCACCAGAGTTGGCCACTAGCTCATATTATGAACTTACTTTTTATCTATATATCAAGAACGACCTATCAAGCTACACCACGAGTGAGTAAAACAATATATCATTCGATGAAATGCCATTCTATTTGTATATATGTTTTGATATAGGTAGGTACACGACACTCACGTCAAATAAATTAATTTAAAAAGTAACGTTATATGTTTCTAAGAGTTTATCTACAGAACCACTGATAAAATTATTAAATCATTTTACTATTAGATAGCATCTCTACTCCATGTTTTATAAAAAGTACTCGTAAGTAAGTTCGTATGAGCAAGTGGCCAACTCAGGTGACGGAGTTTTTAGGCCGCCTAAAGGCCTCCGTCATGGCCTTTATCCAAAAAAGTTATCGGACTGTGGAAACTACCATTTGTATGTGGGTAGCAAGTATGTAAAAAAAAAAACAATTGCACCAGCACTATATAAATAGAGGTCTTCTCGAACGACGGTATTGAATTAAATTGTTTTCAATTTGTTCCCCGTGTGGTTACTTTCCGACATTACGAGAAACAAAGACGTAGCGTTCCAGTAAACAAAGTACTTGATTGAATTTTATCTGGTAGGTACATTTTACAGTCTGATATTGCTCGCCCGTTCATAGCTTTACGCCCAAGTCCATAAGAACACCCTGTGTCGTTTGTATCAGAAATAACTAGTAGTTCGCCCCGAACTGAGATCTCGCGCACCGTAGATGGCTTACATTTGGACTTTCTTCTGACTACCCCTATAATTTCAAGTGCTACTACTGCCGAGTATGCCTATTGCGCTAGCTCTTCATGGTAAAAAATACTTGCATGCATGCAATACATAATGTCGTGTCTAATTTTTCATTTACTTCATATTTTTCATGAATTCTCGTCGTATTTCTAAAAGTATACGTCTTAGAATAAAAATAATAACTATTTTGGAATGTAAAAATAAAGACCTTTCATTTGACACCCCACTCAATATATTTGTTTACTTAACTTTTTTTACCCCAATTATTTTCATTCTTTATCAAAATTTTTTTTTATCACGAAAATAAATCAAGTAGCATCTAAAATCATTGCAAACCAAACCGCAACGATGCCACTCTCTTTTTAAGACCGACCAGTCAATGAGCTACGAAGACATCGAAACTCTATGAAACGGGAGCTCTTGCAGCTCTGGTTTCGTAGTTTTTGTTCTTTGGTCGTATTTCAAAAACTATATATCCTAGATTAAAAATAAAAACCATTTTGGAATGTACAAAATAAGCCCTTTCGTTTGACACCCCACTCAATATATTTGTGTAACTTTAAAAAAAAATTACCCCCTTGGGAACCTAATATCTTCACAACCCCTTCATCGATTAAGCTCATATGCTCCACCGTAAATTTCCTTACTACAACCTATTGACCTACCAAGTTTCATGCAGATTGGATGAACGGTTCGACAGTTATGCGCGAACAACAATTCGTGAAACATACATACAAACATACAAACATACAAACATACAAAGCAAAATCGCCCAACTTACCACTAAGATCTTCGCTCGCTTCGCTCGCTCGATCGAATATCGCTCGTGGCTTAGCTTGCTTGACATTTTTGATAGATCGTTTAATTGGCGGTCCCGGCTTTTAAGTCGTTAAGGGGCCTGCGACAGGCGAATTTCCATAACAACGTAATACCGAAATCATTTAAAATTTAAGCATATTTTTATCAGTTTATGTTGTTAGATTAAGAGAGTACGTATTTATCTAGGTTCCTGTTACAGTTTTGTTCCAAAAAACTTACCCAAAAAGAAATGTAAGCAAATTGAACTGAAATCTTTGTAGGTACCAACACCAAAAATGCCATTTTTTCTTTTCATTTGTTCTATAGTAAAACTTATTTTTTGGAACAAAAGTGTAACAGGAACCTATATAGTGCCTTTATCTAAATAATAACTTAAAGTGATAAAAATGCTCAATTTTAAATTATTTTGGTATTACGTTCCTAGGTACGTACGTACGTTCGCCGGTCCCTTAAGCCATGACGTAGGCCTAGAGGTAGTCTAAAAACTCTGTCACAGAGTTTTTCACTAGCTCATACAAACATACATACATGTATACTGCTACATATAGGTATGTTTGTACCTGCCAAACATAATGAAACGTTTTTAAGCCTGAAAAATCTCCATCATTCACTTATGCATTGTAAAATTTTATGATGCCGACGAAAAGCTATTGTTACCAGTAAACAAGAATTCCAATTGCCTTACCCAATAATAATTCCAATTTATGTCACGTCAATGTCAAAAGTCGCTGTTGTTTTCATAAAAATCAATCTTTTAAATAATATAAGCACTAACAATAGCAATATAAAGTCTTTAAAGTGTAACTTTGAAGCAGGCTTATAATTTTCACATCGATTGGATTGATCGAGTTAAAATTTTATAACTCAGATAAGTATATTATTAGAAGTAGGTAATTAATTATATTTACCTTTGGCCATTTGCTCATACGAACTTACTTACTTTGGGCCTTTGTTATTTTTATCATTGAAATCTTTTTATTTTTATTATTACAACAATTTCGTCAAACATTTTTTTCATGCCCTCAACTTTACATGCCTTTTATGCTTATGCGTCGATGCTTAAGCTTGACGTCGCATAAGCGTCGAAGTATAAGCTTCGATACATTTTCTATGAGATCTTTTTAGCAAAAAGAAGTTATGAGCTTTTTCTCTTCCAAAACTTTGAAGCTTGATATCTCAAAACGCCAAATATCAACTTAATGACTTTTCGCTCTATGGCGACGATATGCATATACATTTATTTTATGGAACATCAAGTGTTTAATAATGTATTATGAAACATCAAGTGTTTAATAATATATTATGAAACATTTGATGTTTCAACAAAAGTGGCCACTTTAGGCTCCCTGGGATACCGATGTGATCATATTTCGTTGTGTAAATATTTTCAGATAATGAAAATATTTATCTTAGTGGCGAGGTTCAAACAACACTTTTCCGTTAAAAGTTATTTCCTGTTTTGCTATCAAAGTTTTCTAGATACTTACTTTATTTTGTTGGCATACGTCTGATGTGGTTTCCAAGTAATGTAGGAAGTGCCGAAGAAGAAGCAATTTAATTTTACTTGTTTCCTACGCGCGAAGTTTGGAGTTTGATATTTTCAATAACGGTACAAAGTTCTATAAGTACCTACTGGTCTCTCTCCATTCTTCTCATTCATCTCTTACCATTCTTTTATTGGCTCACAAATAAAAAATGTTCTTTGATTCTTTGTTCGCAAGTTTCATACGAAATCGAATAACTTTCTCGCATTTTGGTGGTTTGAATGATTCTTACTTTGTTGCACCACGAGACGTCTCAAAATCTCTTCGAAAGGTACCAAAATTTATGTTTCTATAGTTTTATGGATAGCATTCGCTGTCTTTGCAAATAAACTACAAAGTAGATATAATTTTTAGGTCATGGAAATGTTTCAAAAGTCGATATGGTGATAGCTTGTAGTGATAGGCCGCCCATTGTACCTTCTGTTTTTAGTTTTTCACTTTTAATTTTTTTATGTTATAAGTTTTCTTTTTTAATTTTTTTGTGTTATAAGTTAGATACAATAAAGAGTTATCTATCTATCTATGGTGGAATTAACTCCAAAAGATAGAAAAAATAACAGTCGTAGATGAAAGCAGTGACAGAATGGTGGCATAGGTACGGATATCGGCCATGGTGTAGACCACCAGTCCGTTGGTGATGACGTCATCAGCGTGGTCGAACGAGAAGGGATGAGTCTGGCACGGGATCGTCTCTTAGAGATTAAGCCTACACCCAAAATCCTCGAATCCGGAAAATCCACAGTGGTGCTCACCAAGTTTGTAAAATAAAATGTATGCACCACCTCCTGACTTTCCACCTGCAGACGAACAACCTCCTGGCCATGATTTACCCTGGCCGGTCTGGAAGTCTGTAAATAGGCTAAGGACTCAGGTGAGCCGTTGCAGGTATAATCTGGCTAAATGGGGTACGGTTGGTGAGTTGGACATGCAGTGTCAATGTGGTACGTCGGCCATGCCACACTTGCTAGAATGCCGGTCCGGTACCAGATCGTACACTCTACAAAACCTTATGGAGTTTACGAATAGGGCCATAGAAGTGGCCAGTTACTGGAAAAACACAATTTAAGGTTGATATTAGTCATCGACACGAAAGAAGAAGAAGAGGCCCACATCAAGTGGATAACAGGTTGAAATGATGATGATGAACCCTAAAGGATCAAAAAAGTCAAGGATTCATAAAATCAATTTTCAAATTTACAAGCTTAACGGAGATAAAAAACAACGTGATGAAAAATTCCACGCGCATTGATCATACCTTTTTCTGTAGATAATACCGGTGAAGCTGAGAGGATGATTTATGTGTTGGGTATAAGTTATCTCCTGAAGCTATACACCTACATAGTTTTGAAGACTTAATTTTCAATGATGTTATACAATAAATAACTAATTTTATTACGTCACTAGCACACGTCCAACTTTATTAGAAAAGTTTCATATTCCTTTAAGGCTCTCAAAAAAGTTAACCTTCAATTTCACCAGCTCCATTTCACAGATTATCGTTTTACCTTGCCGCTTTTACACATCAAAACTTTTTAATTTTTTATACAACTTTGAAGGTTTCGGTGTAAGCACACAATTATAGCCGACGTGAGTGTTTCCATCAATTTATGTAAAAGTTTAGCTTTGAAGTCACCGTCTAATTCGCCACTGATCCTTTGAGCATAAAGGATGACTCACGCTATCCCGTGCCGGGTCCAAGCCGAGCGTCGGCTGTGGCACGGTCAACTACTTATTAGCGGCCTTTAAGGTTGATTCACGTTACACCGGCCCGGGTTACACCGGGGCCCGGCCCGGTGTAACGTGAATCAACCTCACGGTAGAGTTTTTACCACGCATCTGGACTGTACAGATATCTGTACAGATAACCACGGATAAAACTGTCAAAGGTTGGAATGGCGTAGAGTTTTTACCACGCATCTGGACTGTACAGATATCTGTACAGATAACCGCGGATAAAACTGTCAAAGGCTGGAATGGCGCGTGCTATTTCCCGCGGGCCGATGTCTGCGTGTAAATGCTGCTATTAATATTTTGTATGAACAAACTCACGTGCTCACGCTATACCGAGCGGCAACCGAGTGACAGCAGAGCAAATGACAACGCCGGCTTTACCGCCAAAGCTCGGCTCTATGGCCAAAGCTCGGCTCGCACCCAGCACGGTCTAGCGTGAGTCATCCTTTAACAGATGATTTAATTAAATAATTCCCAAAAATGTATGATGTATTGGATTAAGTATTCTGAGGTATTAATATGTTGTATGAGGCCTGTTTTCTTTAAAAAAGTCTTCTTCCAATCTTTAAAATAGACCTATATTTTTGATGGTTTACAGAGCGTCCCGAACTATGCCGGCACCCAACATTATGAACCATGGACTTGTTGTTGAGATGTGAGTAGGCTTGCCCAACATTTAAACCAACGTCAGTTAAAATCACATCAACAAAAAAGATTGATTAATACGAGTGTGACTCACAAAACTTATCTAACTATTCTAGAAACGGACAAATTGTGTAGAAAATAGAGGACTAGCTTAATTAATTCAAGGTTTAACTTTTGGTGTAATTCATCCCTAGATTATCCGACTTGAGTGATCTACATGTAGGTACCTAGATCTTTTGTTTGTTCATCTACGAGTATTCCCCTGTTTCACTTGGCTTAGCTTAGCTCCACTCGGCTTAGGTGGATGGTTGGTTTAGCCTTTCTATCTTTTGAAACGGAAGATGTCAATAAGATATATTTTACTTTACCCTTACCTACTGACTAAAACAGTTTTACCTATACTACCTGATACTAACTAATATAAATCTTATAGATTTACACTGGAAATGTAGGTACTTACTAGTTTGTAAGTTATATAATGCAATAAAGAACTTTTAAAATTGAAATTGAATATAAATCTATCAGATTTGAAATGTAGGGTATCGAAGTTTTGTGTCATGTTTC
Source organism: Camptogramma bilineatum (assembly GCA_958496255.1). NCBI lineage: Eukaryota > Metazoa > Arthropoda > Insecta > Lepidoptera > Geometridae > Camptogramma > Camptogramma bilineatum. Next base: position 13,389,547 of record OY292458.1, on the reverse strand, counting down.
AGAAAATTAGACAAAGAAAATTAGGTTAAATCAGAAGTTTCTTCGTCAAGACCGGTCGGTCTAGAAAGCTATTAGCCCGATTGCTCTTAAATCTAGCTTGATTTAGTTGTTTAATTTAAGGCACTACCACGATCTAAAATTAGCACATTGATGAGAGCAACTTCAAATATTTGTGTTAGCAACGTTAAAATAAAAATGAATTTATATTGCGTTCGGCCGTGGCACTGACGACAGCTGCACGCTACGAAACACGACAAAAATTCAGTTTTTTGAAGATTTCTCATCACTTTAACAATCAATCCAAAAAGTATTTAGGCATAATGTCAATTATTAAATTACCTATCCAATGTTGTAATCCGAAAATATTAATAACATTAACTTTACAAGAAGGTGAAGGTTTATCTTTTTCTTTAGTGTTTTTTTTTCGTTGATTTTTAATCAAGCAAATAGGACGTTAAATTAAAATATTAAATAGGAAAGCAGGTCAAATGTTAAAGATACATGTTGGCAGTTATTTTCCACTTAGGTACTATATTTATCGAATTTATGGGTATAAATAGAGAAATAGAGTGTTTATCTTAGGGTAGGGCCTTAAGATATACTAGTGAACGCTCGTGGCTTCGCCCGTGGGATAAAAAGAAGTCGTCCACTACTTCTTTTTATCCCACGGGAACCATACATTTTTCCGGGATAAAAATGCCTATGTGTTATTCCAGAACCTAAACTTTCTACATTCCACTTAGTTTGTGCTAAAATTATGATACTTAATGTAAGTTTTAGTTTTCCTTTAATCGTTCTAAAAGTCTTCGATTACTCTGGATTCATCTAGATCAATCCGGCAATCAAATGGCTTAATCCGCTCGTAAACACGAACTCATAATCCAGCATTTAATGTGCACCATCAAACTAGTTTATATGAACCATACGTGACATACCATAACGTGGAATATTTTACAGACAGTATTCAATTCAAACATAATACCACGTGGTTGCAACAGCTTTACTTGACAGTAAAGTCAGTCGCAGTTAAAGTAGTATCTACCTACCTAGTTGAACAAATTGCACCTCCAGAATAAAAGTGACTCAATTCAAAAATTAGAAAAATTACTTAAATATGGTAGCTATAGCTAGACTCAGAAAAAAAAATCTATCTGCTAGTAATTAAAAAACTGCCACTTTTTGGTTAGAACGTGTAAAACATAATAGCTGCGTCTCTTTCATTTCGGCAGTTTCTCCCAATCCCGCGGACAACGGCCATTTATCGCATTTCTCAAAAATCATGATTTTTGAATTGAGTCACTTCTATTCTGGAGGTGCGAAATAATAAATAAAACCACTTGGAACACATAGAATCTGCTTCAGAGGGCATAATAGGCAAAAGTTGTCTAAGAATTTTAATAATCACTTGATCACAAATAAATAGAACATGCTCACATTTTTTAACACACCCCCTTATACTATACCCTACTAAACAGTACATGAAGCTAGTTCGAGATATTATAACACAAGATGTTCAAGGGGGTAACAAGAGGAGATTCATATTTTGACAAATGCCAATATTTTGGAAGTATTATTTTTCTATTAATCATAATTTAAATACTCAATTTATTGTAAAGATAATAAAATACAAAGACGATGCTCGTTTTATGCCAGCCATACACGATCAAGTTCACCGTCAAGTTTGCAGTGGACTTGGTGCGGCGTCCAATAAACTTGATAGTGTGTATGGCTGTGGGTGTATTGGGTGTGCACGACAAGTCTACTTGAAGTGAAAATAGAATTTCGTTCTGTCGACTTCATCAAGTTTGCAGCGTCATGTAAACTTGAAGATGTGTGTGAGCGTTCAAGTATGCATGACGTTAGTTGGTCAATTCTTTTAATTCTTCTTCTTTTAGTTAGTTGGTCGCTTCAAGTAGACTTGTCATTCACACCCATAGCCGTTCATTCACACCGTTAAATTTACTGGGGCGCCGCATCAAGTCCGCTGCAAACTTGACGGTGAACTTGATCGTGTGTGTTCTATAAGGACGAACTGCAAACTAAACGCCACATCAAGTCCACTGCAAACTTGACGGTGAACTTGATCGTGTATGGCTGGCATTAGACACAATCAGGCCCAGTGCAACTCTAAGATTTTGAACAATCTTGTATTTGTGTTTCTAGTGTCCCGAGGCCAAGGTTAACCTCATTGTCCACAAACCATCTTTGCATTACAAATGCACGCCACAGATAACACGTGAGTCCCTTCTTTGTAATAAACTAGTTGACGTCAGAACATAAAGCAAATATCTAGTCGCTCTCACGCCAATAGTTGATGCTCAGAGCTCCACTAAACCTCCCTCTATGTAAATAGAGTAAAGAAAAACCAATTAAGCAAGAGCCTTGGGCCATTGCCATAAGACCAGCACTTACGGTTAATTTCGCACTGAGTACTAAGGCCCACGAAAATAAAGGACACTATTTTATTAAGCTCGAAACTAGGGTTGGCGCTGCGCCAAATTTAGGAGTGTGTTTGAGCGAATACTGAATGTGTCAGTTTTTAATTGCGGATTATCGAAAAACGTGCACGTTGTCAAGCTTTTAATGTATTAGGTACTGTGACATAAAAAGTTGCGCGCTATTAAATACTTAGTTTATTTAAATTAATTTGAAATTAATTTAAAGGCTTCACTTTTTCTAGGCTTTACTTTTTCTATGTAAAAATGTAGAAATCCAGTAAAAAATAAAAATATAAATCGAAATCTATTACAAAAAACGAGACGCCAATTCAGAACTCAGCCTAAAAGCCTTAAAATTACAATTTTAATAAGCATTTTTAGATGATTTGGCAAACAGACGTCTCACAACGTTTGTAATAATCTAAATAAGTTTTGAGAGTAAAAATGGTAATACTCAAAGTGTTTTTTTAAGATATTTTTATGTAAACTCGCAACAACGTCTGTTGGTTCCGCTTTATGATAATTTTTCTATAAACGGATGATAAGCTAACCCACAATGATCCGGTCGCTAAGTTCACTCTATTTTTATGTCACTTTGACTTGGAATATTACTATCCCCATTCATTACCACAATACCCCATTGGGGACAGATACACATGACAGCCCTACGGATCCGAGTGCGATGTTACTTATTTGAGGCGAAATAGCCACGCGTATTACCCTGTATTTGTGGTGTCCTAAGAGAGTGTCACCCACGCTTTTATAACAATGACTTGGCTTTTTTAAGACCCAGGAAAATTTTATTATACTTTTAATAATTATACAATTAATTTAACGTAAAACTTGAAAACTTCTTTCCTTGTTTCTCTCTTCCTCTTGTATTCAATTGTAATTTTTACTCTGATTTTTACCCATTTGTGCATTGCGTGCGGGTCGAAAGTACATTTGTTTTACTTATTTTGTTATTCTTAGAGTTGGCCACTTGCTCACAAGTACGAACTTACTTTTACCTACTTATTTTTAGAGTCATATCATAAGAAAACTTACACCTAGATAAAACATATAGATAGAGTAAATATAATGTTACATGTAGGTACTATTTGTCGTAGGTACATGTTTTATTATCCTTGTTTGTAACTAAAACCAAACTTTACTATTATTTTGATTTCTATTTTATCTTCAACTTTCAGATTTGGTATACCTACTTATAAAATTTCTTGTCGTTTCATTTGAGACAACAATTATAAGATATGAAATTTGATTAGTTTTACTATAAACCATATAATTTGATCCTGGTTTTAATAGTACGTACCGGCTTCTCATGAGAGGAAGCCGTGTGATGCTGAAGGGTTCACTGAGGTAGTGCGTAGGAGAAAGAAGCCCTGCAGCCGAAACCAGCGCGGCGTCGCGCCAACCGGACCTAACTACTTGTTGCGCCCGGCTGTGCCTTCGACGTTGCTCTACGTGTCCAGGCTTCACTATACCACGAAGGTAGAGGAGATCGTGGAATATGTGAAGAGGAAGACCAACACCGTGGTGAGGGTCGAGCAGTTGGAGTCGCGTCATAAAGATTTTAAATCTTTCGTGGTGCGTATCCCAACTGAAAATCTTTCGACCTTCACTAAGGAAGAATTCTGGCCGAAGAATGTGCTGTTCCGGCGTTTTCGTGGAAGACTACCGATCACAGCACATACCGAGTGTCACACGTCACAGATATTACGTGCTAGTAGATATTTTATTATTATTATTATTATTATTAATAGTAAACCAACAGAGAGAAGGTAAAGCTCGTCCAAAAAAAAAATAGACTTGGTTGGCAGTTCTAGACAGTGATATTGATCGGTTGATTTTCTTTTTACAATGATCAGTAGATGACTCAACTAATACTTGTGTACATTGTATATGTAAATAGTTCTGCAACTAGAATAAATATTTGTATTGAAATATTTATTTTAGTACATTTGCGCAGGCGTTTTAGTACGATTCGATTAGTCTGGGATTCTCAAGATGAAAATGGCTCAATCTATAAACACGGATTCAGATTTAACCTTTACTGTCTTATGTAAATATGATTTGATTTTGTCTAGGAAATGGTAAAAAGTGCTGACAACTGATGAGCAGCTGAAAAAAAATAAGTTTATGAAATATTTTAAAGCTACTGGGATTTGACGCAAGGTTCAATTTTGTTGTGAAATTGAAGCTTGACTACTAAGCCAAATGAGCAGAGTGAGGCTCGTCATAAAAATAATTATAGCAATACATAATATACAACAAGAATATGAATGTGGAATGAATGTGTTGGTTATGAATGTGGAAGGATACATAGGTAGAGGACGGCCAAAGTTGAATTGTGAAAAATTGAATTGTGAATTTTAGTAACTTATTATAAATTCAATTATTAAACTTATGACATAATTAAGTAATCAATTAAGTAGGTAGTTAAATATATTAATTAAAAATTTGCATGCCTCTGAGGTAGAATGTAATTGGGCATAAAATTTAAATGTAAGACCTAATGTATCATATATTCTTGCAAATAAACGTATCTTATCTTATCTTAAAAGAAAAGATGGATGGATTGTGTGATAGAGGACATGCTTGTGAAAGGAGTGACTACTGAGTTGACGAGTGATAGGAGCGAGTGGAAGAGGAGAACATGTTGTGCCGACACCACCTAGTGGGAAAAAGGGCAAGGAAATGATGACATGGTGCAATAATTTAGGTAGAAATAATTTAACCAATTATCTTCACTAGATATGAAGGATTCAGAATTATTGTTGATAAGTTATCAAGTACTCAACCGAACGCAAACAAAACATGCTTTGTTAGTTTTTATGAAAAATGTGAACAAGTTGTTTTTAGATGAAAGCAGTTAATTAATTATGTGGGGCTAAAAAGGCCGTTATAGCAGAATCACAATAGGAATTGCAATATATGCCGTTCTTGTCACTCTCAGTCTATGAAAAGAGACGGCATATAGTTCAATTCCTATTTTGATTCTGCTATAACGGCCTTTTTAACCCCGCTGGTGGAAGAAATGAACCTAATTCCATTTTTTAAATTCAATTGTCCATTTAGCGAGGCTTTAGAGAATTATTTTTCTTTGTCACTCTCAGGTTGATGAAAAGAGATGGCGGCACAGATTTAGCAGCCGGTTGAGCAATAGGAAGCATGCAAGTCCACCATGTGGGGCCTAGCTTTCTTTTCGGTGATACATTTCATTAGAAATACATAGAAACCAGTAGTGGCGCGGCCACACGTCGTCTGCTGCTGGTGTCTGCAGTCGGCTACGAACTTGTACCTTATGCCACACTAGTAGCCGTACCATGAGCTCTTAGAGCAATGTCAAAACAAGGTGAAAACCATTCCTGCCTTAGGCTTGTTTTGTCATTGTTTTGGTCCGAAAACAATCTTATTTTATTCCTGCCTTGGTCACACACTCTCTTGACGCTCTCTCTGCGCATGTCTTGCTCGATGACATCGAGCAGGGCTTGCGCAGTCCTGCATCTAGTCGATGTCATGTCACCAAAACATCCCTGCGTTAAGATTGTTTTGGTCCCAAGGCAGGATTAAAACAAGGTTGATTTAGGCCTGATTTAAGATGGAATTATGCTTGCGTCAGTCTTACTTCAGTCTTATCTAAGTACGGACCAAAGTAATCTTACTTTGAGAAGCGTTTTATGAATACACAATATAGCCAAATGTACTTCGTGAAATAAACTGTACACAAAAATGTTTTTCATAATTTGCCCGATCATTTCGTTTCTCAATAGCTAATATGCCAATTCGATGTTCGAAACCATTGCACGAATTTGTCGAGAGCCTTTTAACGTCGCAATTTGTCCAATGAAAAAGTCATGTTCGATGCCATACTTAGTCACGGTTGGAAGATAGCTAGATCACTTAGTATCACCATAATGTCGTAACATAAAAAAAGTTTAACAACATGACATAATTAACTAGGTATTGATTACCTACGTTTCTAATGTTGAATTGAAAATACGATAAAATAATGTCACCAAGTAAATCCCGAAAAAGAACATTACACTGAACAAAACTAATTACGAGTACAAATGGTGTTGAAAATATTTGCTACTACAAATGTCTTTATTTTAAAAGTTAATTGTATAGTTAGTATACAAATTTGACATGTATGTACTGTATTTGTACATTAATATTCGTAGAATGGTGGCCGAGGACTGGTAAAAGAAGCGTCGGACGCCCGGCAGCACGATGGGTCGACGACATTGTTAGCGTCGCGGGCCGGCAGTGGATCAGGCAGGCGCAGGGCCGGGAAGAATGGCAAAAACAAAGGGAGGCCTATACCCAGAAGTGGGAGAGATCAGGCTGCGGATGATGATGATGATGATTCGTATAATGAAATGGGCTACTAGTCTGCAATTACTGCTTTTTATTTATTAATGAAACCAATCCAAGACGTTATCCCAAACAATTTGGTATGACAGTTTCTCTGTTAAGTTTAATGTATTACTGTTACTTTGTTTTTATTTAAATATCACCCAAGCTCAGAAGCCAGCCAATCAATTCAGAAGAATACTACTTACTCAATCTTAAATTGTAAGGAGCTTTAAAGCCCAATGTGCAATAGTCTGTGTTCTGTGGAACTTAAAATGGTATTTTATTTTAACGTAGGTACCATGTATAAGCTACTAGGATTATACTTCCCTGGTACTTTCTCCTTTAAATAATATTTTATAATAAAAATACAACATAGTTCATTCTCTCAAACAGCGTAAAAAATTACATGCTCTAGAAGTCTAGATCCATCATGGAACTGTCCAAGGAATTGAAGCAAATTAACCTAATATAGTTCACGCTCAGAATAAAATTATTTTATCTGATTGAATCGCATCGAGACGAAATAGCTGATAAACTCCTGTGTAGAAACAGATGCCTCAATCTGTATCTATTCTTGTCTAATCGGCCGTTATTTCCAGTAAAAATATTATAATATAATATACGACTGAATCAGCTGTTCAATGCCTACGCTACGTTAAACATGGGCGCAAATTGACGCGTATTCAGAGTTTTACCCATTTTACTGATGAGATTAAAGCGATTTGTACGGAATATTGCCTACAATGGACACGTTCCAATTCTGAGGTAGGTACCTCATATATTTTATATTGGAAATGAAATAATCAAGAATATATGCAACTTTTCGAACGTAAAAGCTTAAAAGTTTTTTTTATTCATATGTTTTCTATTTCAAGAATATATTGTCTAGGGATACACACGGAAATTATTCGACGAATATACTTTTGATTTAAGTAAGTAGGTACCTACTTGCAGACAATGTTGACTCATCCAGAGAGTCTTTATCTAAGAGACAAGAACACACTGACACCCGAATACTGAAACGCTACTTAGTTTAAGTGGTGCTTATCATAGACATAAACTGTCATTTTTGTATATGATTCTGAAAAGTAAAAACGTTTCAAATAGATAGGTAGGCAGATGATTAATCTTGTAAAAACTTCAAAATAAGATTTTATAAATTTAATTTCACATTCACTAATACCATACCCAGCAGGTGTTGCTGCTAATGATGATGATGACTAAAATTACTCCTCAAGTTTCCACGAACTCATTTGTTGGTCGAATCGTACCTAAAACAAACAAACGTATGTGTGAATATTTTCATCTGTGAGATTAAACAAATTGTTTTACTCAAAATGCATTAACTTTTCATACTAAGAAAGAAAAACTTTTTATAAGAGATAATAAATTGCTTCTAAAAAACAAGAACATAGAAAGAACAAATAAGCTTTAGGCCGGACTTACACCAGTGAGTTTTTAAAGTTTTACTCACACAAGTGACAATACAAAAGAATAGCTACTTTATTTCCTTTGCATTGTCACTTGCGTGAGTAAAACTTACTTAAAAACTCACTATAAACACTATAAAGTCCGGCCTTAGAATAATAATAATTACAGAACAAGTGGAATGTCGTGTATTTGAATCAGGAGGAACGACGACGATTCTTAATCTATGATTTGAATACTATTTGAATAGTCAAAATATCTTGTAAAAATAAGTTTTTGAAGCTGTCAATGCAAATGTTTTTTTTTTTACAATTAGCCAGCGGCTTCACTTATGTGATACCAACATAATGATAAGAAGATATTGGCTCCAATTCTTCTAATTTACAACGTCATCCATTCCGGTATGAAACCGGAAACGCTGAGTTAGTTAACGCTGAGTTTTATTTCGTTCTCTAAAATGACAGTAATTTGCAAAACCTCATTGGCAATTTGTTTGAAAACGTCATCACAACAGAGTAATCTAACCTTCAGTTCAGTAGATTATGAAACAAATCAAAATAGTTGACGTTTTACTTTGGTTGAGAAAAAAATTGTTAGTAGAATTGAGGGGCTGGATCGATTCAGCCCCCCTAGCCATATTACACTATCTATCGTCGCTGTAGAATAGAAACACTTCAAAATGTATAGGATTTGACGTTTCAAGTAGATGAGTCACGTGGTCAGAACGTCAATTCCTATACATTTTGAAGTGTTCTATTATATAGCGACGATAGATCGTGTAATATGGCTAGGCCCCCTGGTTTAGTTCAGAGATTATCTTAAGCATGCAAACGCATTAACAAACTTTACGTGTTTATAATATAGTTAATCTTATAGCATTGGAATAAAATTTGAACTACTTTACTCGCTATTAAATACTCGCTTCCTATAAGATAAGAAACAAGATTTATAGCTCCGCCAAAATAATTTGACCCTTTTAATGGTTTTCATTATCATCTTCAATATTAGAATATTATTTAGATAATATAATTGTTTTAATCGCTATGACCCATTTATGTAAATCTAAACTTCAAAGATTGATCAGCTAAAAGCTTTGAAGTAACTTTTAAAAGGTTTGGCTGGTGAACTTTCAACTTACTATAATCTTCTTTAACATATTTCCGTAGTCATAGTACATAGTCGATCGAGCGAGCGAAGCGAGCGAAGATCTTAGTCGATCGAGCGAGCGAAGCGAGCGAAGATCTTAGTGGTAAGTTGGGCGATTTTGCTTTGTATGTTTGTATGTTTGTATGTTTGTATATTTGTATGTTTGTATGTTTGTATGTTTCACGAATTGTTGTTCGAGCATAACTGTCGAACCGTTCATCCAATCTGCATGAAACTTGGTAGGTCAATAGGTTGTGGTAAGGAAATTTACGGGGGAGCATATGAGCTTAATCGATGAAGGGGTTGTGAAGATATTGGGTTCCCAAGGGGGTAAAAAATTATGAAAGTTACACAAATAAATTGAGTGGGGTGTCATACGAAAGGGCTTATTTTGTACATTCCAAAATGGTTTTTATTTTTAATCTAGGATGTATAGTTTTTGAAATACGACCAAAGACCAAAAACTACGAAACCAGAGCTGCAAGAGCTCCCGTTGCATAGAGTTTCGATGACTTCGTAGCTCATTGACTGGTCGGTCTTAAAAAGAGAGTGGCATCGTTGCGGTTTGGTTTGCAATGATTTTAGATGCTACTTGATTTATTTTCATGATAAAAAAAATTTTGATAAAGAATGAAAATAATTGGGGTAAAAAAAGTTAAGTAAACAAATATATTGAGTGGGCTGTCAAATGAAAGGTCTTTATTTGTACATTCCAAAATAGTTATTATTTTTATTCTAGGACGTATACTTTTAGAAATACGACGAGAATTCATAAATATGAAATACCTAAATGAAAAATTAGACGCGACATTATGTATTGCATGCATGCCAGTATTTTTTTACCATGAAGAGCTAGCGCAATAGGCATACTCGGCAGTATCAGTAGTAGCACTTGAAATTATAGGGGTAGTCAGAAAAAAGTCCAAATGTAAGCCATCTACGGTGCGCGAGATCTCAGTTCGGGGCGAACTACTAGTGGTAAGTTGGGCGATTTTGCTTTGTATGTTTGTATGTTTGTATGTTTGTATGTTTGTATGTTTCACGAATTGTTGTTCGAGCATAACTGTCGAACCGTTCATCCAATCTGCATGAAACTTGGTAGGTCAATAGGTTGTGGTAAGGAAATTTACGGGGGAGCATATGAGCTTAATCGATGAAGGGGTTGTGAAGATATTGGGTTCCCAAGGGGGTAAAAAATTATGAAAGTTACACAAATAAATTGAGTGGGGTGTCATACGAAAGGGCTTATTTTGTACATTCCAAAATGGTTTTTATTTTTAATCTAGGATGTATAGTTTTTGAAATACGACCAAAGACCAAAAACTACGAAACCAGAGCTGCAAGAGCTCCCGTTGCATAGAGTTTCGATGACTTCGTAGCTCATTGACTGGTCGGTCTTAAAAAGAGAGTGGCATCGTTGCGGTTTGGTTTGCAATGATTTTAGATGCTACTTGATTTATTTTCATGATAAAAAAAATTTTGATAAAGAATGAAAATAATTGGGGTAAAAAAAGTTAAGTAAACAAATATATTGAGTGGGCTGTCAAATGAAAGGTCTTTATTTGTACATTCCAAAATAGTTATTATTTTTATTCTAGGACGTATACTTTTAGAAATACGACGAGAATTCATAAATATGAAATACCTAAATGAAAAATTAGACGCGACATTATGTATTGCATGCATGCCAGTATTTTTTACCATGAAGAGCTAGCGCAATAGGCATACTCGGCAGTATCAGTAGTAGCACTTGAAATTATAGGGGTAGTCAGAAGAAAGTCCAAATGTAAGCCATCTACGGTGCGCGAGATCTCAGTTCGGGGCGAACTACTAGTTACGTGAATGGGGCCGTCGAAAGGACCTAGGCGCACATTCCTGGACCGAATTGGCGATTTATTGGAAAAAGGCCGTCAAGAGTACCTTAAACCGACGAGCTTGCATGAAGAATGTGATGAGAGTGAATGAAGCGAAAGAAGTGTGTCAGGACCGTAGCAAATGGAGATCTGTGATCTCTGCCTACCCCTATGATGGGACACAGGCGTGTTTTTATGTATGTACTTGTATTGTATATCCTGAATGCTTATCAATGTGCATTAACACAAGTTCTACAGATGAGGGAAAACATAACTCTATATACTTTTTAAAAATAAAGGAATGTTTTCTTTAAGTAAAATACTATATCTTAAGGATAGTAGTTTCCCTCCAGGGCGCATTCATTTTTTCCACCCTGTGTAAATTATAGAATTGAATGTTTCATAGTGTTAAAAAAAAATTCATTCACAAAAAAAATTATACTTACAAATTTTCACTCAAACTGAATTGAACTACGAGTAGCAACTTCGGCTTTACCATGGCTAATGCTACCGAACAATCGAAATCGTAGTTGACATTTTCATGGAGAGTACATTTTTCTCAGAGTTTTTTTTAGTTACAGCACACCTCTGACACTCGACGAAATCTGAATACAAAAGCGGCGTCTAACTACCTATATTTACACTACACAATGTCAGTTTTGTACACAGTAAGGTTGTCACCGTATGAATAATGTACACTGTGGTCTCGGTCTCGTCGTCGCGTCTGCGTGTGTGGCGCGTTCCGTGCTCAAAGTCAGCTCCTCGCCATCGCAAACTCACAGTGTCCATTCTATACGTAGTAGGTATTATTATCTGTTCTGTGGTTAGTAAGGTAGTTCTAACAGTACCTACTGTTCAGGAAGAAAACCCTGGCTTTACCACTGATTGTCAATTAATCTACAGCCTTGAGAAAAGATACTAGGTAGCAATATAATGAGCGTCTGGGAGAAGATAAAGCTCTGAGATTGCAGTGATATTAAATAAACAAATGTAGCTACTTCTTAAAGAAAAGAAGCTTTATCACTGTTTTTTAAATGCATAGAAATGAAACAATTTATCACACATATTATAAATGCAAAAGTTTGGATGTTTGGATGGATGGATGGATGGAGTTGTTCCTCTATAACTCGACAACCACTAAACCGATTTGACTGAAATTTAAAATATAGATAGACAATGACCCGGAATAGGACATAGGCTATTTCCCTTTACTTAGTTCCCTGGCATGACCTTTAAAACAGTATGCTGTGCTCAAAATTGTAAGGAAAGATGAATAAGTAACTCGCATTTTATTTTTAATAAACGTTTTGTCCACTCTTTTATTAAGAATAAAGAAGTTAATTTTATACCATTTACGTCGTATATCGTTAACATCAGTGAGTGTGTAGTGTAGTTCCTTGGAATCCCAGAAAAGAGTCATGGTCGTAAATTACTCTCATCCGTTTTCCCGATCTCAGTGTACTTGAACCATCTTGTCTCGTGTAAAAGATATTTTTCTCAGACACTGGTCAAATGAAATAGATGACTTGCAGGTTTATGTTTGTAGTGATCAGCGGGCTGATTGTCTAACTTGTCTCAAACCTCAAACTGGTCTCAAACTGTCAAAACGATTGCGTAGGTATCTTTTGTCGCGTTCGGTCTCGTTGAGATGCCTAGATCGCGCTAACGAAGTTTTCACCGCGATTGACACAAGTACGACTAACCAACATCAACTGTCGGTCGAAAGACCACGGGCAAGTGGGCCAGATGGGCCGGCCCGTTGCAGAGGAACCACCTGCTCTGCCTTTGGGGAACGATTCCACCATGTTCCCCAAAAGAGTGACAGAGCTACTTGCGTGGTCACTGAACTGTCATATTTGACAGTTTGAAACCAGTTTTGGTCGCATCAAAGATAGACAATCAGAAGGCAGGTAATTGACATTATAATCTCACACAATCACTATTTGAATACCCACAGTAAAAGTTGATCGGTACTACGTGTTACAAATTGGGTTGAAATTACCCGTTTCCTGTGATCAAAGAGGATCAAGACAGTTTCATTGAACACGTTTATGGGACTTTAATCAAATGGATTGATTTAGATACATGCTAGGCAAAGAGGAAATAGCGCCTTGATAAGCGATGAAACTACTCGTAATAATAGTATTGTTAGCTTTGAACAGTTTATTCATGCTACCAATCAGTCACCAGAGTAAGCATACGAACTTACTTATTCACGCTACATTGTTTGCCGGTCCGTTTTTTAATTGGTAGCGTGAACTTGAGTACCCAACTACCCACCACACAAAACACGATATTCTAAAACTAATTAAAAAAAAACTAGTGAAAATATCAGATATCAGATAAAAATGATTAAACTCCGCATTATTATTGCATTATATTGTTTTTATGAAAAAACACGGTTCTGCTTCAAAAAATATGAGTTTATATCTTTGCGTAATACTTGCACGGTCATAAATTTCCAACCCTATAAATCCAGGGAGTTTTGCCGTGTTTCTCTGTCTGACAAATCCTATTTTTCAGCTTTGACGGGAAACGGGTCAGACGAGCGCTGGATTAAAATGCATCTTTTTAATTATCATGTCATTCGTATATATTTATATCTCTTTATAGAGTTTTGAGTGGTAAAAGGATTAGGTACCTACCTAAGTTAATCTGTTTTCATGTACTTACATTTTATTTTTGTTTTGCATGTGTTGACAATGTGTTCACACTTCACTATTTTTCTATGTAATTTCCTGCTCGTGAAAACCTTTAATTAGCTATCTGTTATAAGTTATTTTTTTTAGATAATCTTCTGCTGTTTTTTTCCTCGAGGTTTTTTTTACTCGAAGATACCGACGTCTTTAACATGAATATGTCCCGAAAAAGGGCTTTTTCCGATGTTTGAGGACAGTCATGATAACATTTTATTTGTACTCAAGTTTTTTCGCAGTGCGACAGTGTGGTTGACGTTGATCCGACGAGTGATATGGTTGTAGCTATTTATTGGTAACATCCAACAAGCTCGTTTTAATATTGTGTTCGCGGGTTTTACGAGCATTCTTCCCACCACATGTCACTCAAAGCCGTGAAATATTCCTTGTAGTGATACATCCAGATTAGGTTCAAACGAATAAATATGGCCACGAGTCCGTGAAATTGGCCAATTGTTTTGTAAGCATCCACATCACGCTCGATAGGATATCCACTCCGATCTTTAGGCGTACAAGATCCTGAGAAGGGATTTAGTGGGATATTTATTGTTCCATATTATTCATCTCGGTTATTACCGAGTGGCGGACCAAAATGGGACATAGCGTCGGTGGACAAACAGCTAGATGAGTCGACGACATCGTGAAAATTGCGGTTGATATTTACGACCATTTGGGTAATATAAGCACAGATTGATACAAATGAAAATGACTAAGTAATTGCTAATTATTGCTAACTTCTGAAAAATGTGGGCATGTATCAAATATGTATTATACATTTTCAAAGGATCTTAAAGATGTCTAAAAAGATATGTGAGAATGTTTACCGCGCCTTGGGGATATACGGTCGTGATCAAAGAACGTTGCGACATTTTGGGCCCCCTTGTCCAACAGTGATGAAACATATGTCATATGAAAGCTCTTGAAATGTACTTTATTTCATTCTATAACAGCTAAGTTCAAATCGAGCGCGAAAATGGTGTTTTGGTGCAAAAATGGCGCGATAATGGTGGTTTCTTGAACGAAACTAGAAAGCTGAAACTTGGAATGTAGCTTTCTTTTCTAGTAAAATCACCCACTAAGGCATTTTATTTTCGAATTTCAACCCCTAAAGGGGTGAAAAGTAGTGAAAACGTTTGTATGAAACTTTTTAACGCGTAGTATGATTTGCTTGAAACTCGGTTTGCATACTTAAAATGCAAAATAAATGTACACATATTTCAGGATTATTCAAAACAACCCTTAAAAAGGAGTGAAATGGGGTGTCAAAGTTTTTATGGGTACTTTTTAATAGGTTGTGCGATTTGCTTGAATTTGGGTCTGAATACTATTGATGACAAATAAATGAACACATATTTCAGGATTTTTCGAAACAGCCCTTAAAAGGGGTAAAATGGGGTATCAGAGTTTGAATTGAAACTTTTTAAGGGCGGTGCGATTAGCTTGAGACTCGGGTTGTATATTATAAATGCAAAATAAATGGACTTGGTGTTTCAGGACTTTTCGAAACAACCTTTAAAAAGGGGTGAAATGGTGTATCGAAGTTTGTGCTGGAACTTTTTAAGGTTACGTACAGTCAGCGTCATCAATCGGTATCCCCCTATTGACTTGAACACGAACCCTTTTCATTTCAACCTTGGATTTAAGTCGGGTATTATAACCGCTATTGCATCGGCTCGTACTCAAGCGAAATTAGATATCCATAAGTAAGCAAGGATGTAAAAGTTTTTACAAAAGTTGAGATCAATGGCTTGCAAACCGACCTCTTACTAGGGGGATACCAATTAATGACGCTTTCTGTACATGGAATAAATATTCCATTTAATAACCAGTTAAGAATCAGTGAACAAAATCTTCTTTCGTAACTGGTTGTGAAAAATAGTTACGAAAATGGACCAAAGGACCGGGTAACCAGTGCCAGGTAGCTGGTGGCGAAGTGTATGCAAGTGACGCCGGTACATGTCTGCCCTGTCCTTAAAAAGTTCCAGCACAAACTTCGATACACCATTTCACCCCTTTTTAAGGGTTGTTTCGAAAAGTCCTGAAACACCAAGTCCGTTTATTTTGCATTTATAATATACAACCCGAGTCTCAAGCTAATCGCATCGCCCTTAAAAAGTTTCAATTCAAACTCTGACACCCCATTTTACCCCTTTTTAAGGGTTGTTTCGAAAAATCCTGAAATATGTGTTCATTTATTTGTCATCAATAGTATTCAGACCCAGATTCAAGCAAATCGCACAACCTATTAAAAAGTACCCATAAAAACTTTGACACCCCATTTCACTCCTTTTTAAGGGTTGTTTTGAATAATCCTGAAATATGTGTACATTTATTTTGCATTTTAAGTATGCAAACCGAGTTTCAAGCAAATCATACTACGCGTTCAAAAGTTTCATACAAACGTTTTCACTACTTTTCACCCCTTTAGGGGTTGAAATTCGAAAAGAAAATGCCTTAGTGGGTGGTTTTACTAGAAAAGAAAGCTACATTCCAAGTTTCAGCTTTCTAGTTTCGTTCAAGAAACCACCGTTATCGCGCCATTTTTGCACCAAAACACCATTTTCGCGCTCGATTTGAACTTAGCTATAATAGAATGAAATATAGTACACTCCAAGAGCTTTCATATGACATATGTTTCATCGCTGTTGGACGAAGCGGGTCCAGTGTTCAAGCAATGATGCCCATGGTTCTTTCAGTTTTAATTATTTTTTATTCAAATGAAGAGAGGACTATGTCCACTGGGTTGAGACATGATGATTATGATGATTTATCTGAGGAATTCAGTGTGCACTTATTATAGAGCTAGTTGGACTAACCCAAAATAAAATTAATTATGACGTATAAATGTTCAGTTACAAGTCGTTGATTGCGCTACCAAAAACTCACACCAAAAACGAAGCTCATACGAACATATCAAAAACTAGAATACAGGCACAAAAGTGATGGGGCTATAAATATTATTTAAACAAAACCTTGTTGTTTACTCTGTGTATCATGACCCCACAGAAAACCAGCGCTACAGAAGCTCGATGCTACTGTAGCCCACGCTGAGTGATGACCAATTTTGTGTGCAGTTAAGTATAGTTATAAGTTTTTCGAATTTGTCATTTAGTATACTTACACAAAATAAACGATTTTCTATGTCTGTTCCTATTTGTGGTAATGTTATTTTAAGAACCTATACAGCACAAAATATTTAAGTAAGTCGTATACCTACCTAATTAAAAAGTCAATTTGAAACATTTTTAGTGTCGTAAGCCTCTAATAGCAAAAGTTAACTCACTCAGTTGAACATGCCTGAGCTGCAAAGTTTCCACATTAGTTTCTCGTTTCCACATTAGATCAACGTTGGTCTAGCTCCAGTGAGCAACCGTGATATTTGCGCATACCATCATCATCATCATCAGCCTATAGCAGTCCACTGCTGGACATAGGCCTCCCCTAATGAGCGCCATCGCGCCCTGTCTTCAGCTTGACGCATCCAACTTGTGCCGGCAGCCTTTCGCAGATCGTCACTCCAACTGGCAGGAGGGCGTCCTACACTACGTTTGCCGAGACCAGTATACCAGTATTTGCGCATACCACTATGACACCAGTAACTAAACACCAGTATGACTAAATCAGCAATAAACTCTGGTGACGGAGTTTTTTGACCGGCTAAAGCCCTCCGTCATGGCTTAACGACCAAGCCGGGACCGATAATTTAACGTGCCCTCCGAAGCACGATACACGCTGCCGAACAACAAATTATTATAACAAGGTACCTATCCACCGTTATTATAATTTGTTGTTCGAGAACTGGGTGAAATCACCTCCTGCTTAATGACGTAATACGTCATTTATTTCATTCTTGAAAACGAATGTGATTATGTAGGACGTAGGATTGCAGCAGTCACGCAGCAGTACTAAAACTATATTATTTTGGTACCTACAAATCCAAGCAATTTAAAAACAAGCTTGAAACAGTCTTGCATTAAAAATGTTGAAACAAGCCTAAAACAGGACTGTTGCAAGCTGTTTTAAAATTGCTCTAAGTAAGTGTTCATTGACACCCAGCTCCATTTAAGTTCCGTCTATAATTGTACCAACAACTTACAACATCATTAATTTACTGAAAATTTATAAATGAAAACAACACAATTTTGCTTCCCCTCTGATAAAATCAACAAAAATGTCCCCATACCGTTGTTTTATGTATCAATAAGCGTTAATAAATGTTACCTTCATAATAGATTAAAAGTTAATTGGATTGCTTGGACGGGCCATTTTCATCGTCATATTTCATCATGGGCTCTCGAAGTTACATCAATAACTATAGAACTATAAGGCCTTATATTCACAAGGACACACATTCTTGTTAGAAACCAAAAATTCTCGCAGAATTGAAATTAGGGGATAGGCAGTAACTTTGATTCCTGTTTTTCCCCAGGACGAGGACAGGACAGGACGAGGTGACAAACAGGAATAACCCCTTAAGGGTCATCGCTCACTGCGCAGTATCATAAGCGGGCCGAGCCATAACCGAGCCCGTCACGAAAATAGCACCTTACACACTAAGACCGTATCAAACTAGGACCGTCTCATAACCGTTTTGCGAAGCGTAATCCCGAGCCTATACCACAGTAATAGACATTTTGTTGGTTTTATGCTAAATACACAATTATTCTGAAAGCCCATTTTAAAACTTATCACTCAATTTTTTTGTGAAATACTATAGTAAATATAGAGCGTTTACAAGCTAAACCACACTAAAATACATATTGCACACATTTTGTCGGGTTTACTAGCAAAGTGCAATATTTCATCATATTTTGTGTAACTTTAAATGGGAGTTTTATCTACAAGGTTTAAAAAAACCGACTTTTAAGAAACCCTTTTAAAAACCCAATTATAATCCATAGTGATGGCATAATTATTATTGCGATCATGATGATGATGATGAAAAGTAGCTTATATCCTTCCTCAAAGCTCCTGAGATTAGCGTGTTCAAACAAATTAACAAACAAACTTTTCCGCTTTATTACTGGTTGGTTGGTATAGATTAAGTGTACTTTCACTCTACATTCAAGGTTTTATGAATAACTGGATATTTTTTTAATTTGTAAGCTTATCTTTTTTCTCGAAATCGTGTTTTTTCTGTTACTACACTTTGATTTCGGAGGGCAGTATGGGATTTTGACGTTTGATAAATGTCACATAACGTGCGGAAAGCATTCAGTGATGCTAGATGGGGGGTTTTCAATTCAAATTTGGGGTATTTATCGACTCAGGAGGAAATCCTTTGGGGGAATTTTCGTAGGTAAAAATTATAAATTATATACCTACTTGATAATTAGGGTTGATATTTGATAGGTTTTTAGAATGTGTACATGTACATGTGTATAAATGGGGGTACTTGAAAGACTTTGTGAAGTGAGAAAAATAACTGAATTATTATCTAACCAATATTGGAGCGTTTCCTCTCGCTCCTACTCGATTCTCCTACTGCTCCTGCACGAGGACCAATACATCCTTATGCTCCTACCAGTAGGAACATAAGGATAAGCATATCCTAGTGCTCCTACTGTGGATGGACAGTCAAGGTACAATACCCCGAAATAAAACTATCAAATAGGGGCACAGCCGCGAAGCCGTATTTTGATAAACTTCAAAACAAGATAACATCTTCATCATCAACAAAAAATAAAATCGTTATTGTTATAATTAAATACTTATGCTATGATCAAGATCTACATTTAAAGTGACAGCTGTCACCAAATGTACCAATATAGTGTATAAAGTTTACTGATGAATAATATCAGATGTTAAATTGACAGATTATGTCAAAATGACAGATTAGGACAGATTAAATTGACAGGTTGGCCATATCTCGAAAACCACTTATCTCAGACTCTCCGTCCTCAGTTTAAGTGAAAGCTATTGAAGAGATCTACATTTAAAGTGACAGTTGTCAAACTTTAAACAGCCATTATCTCGGAAACTACTCGTCCTAGACTCCTCATTCTCAGTTCAAATGAAAGCTATGACCAAGATCTACATTTAAAGTGACAGCTGTCAAACTTTAAAAGGCCATATCTCGGAAACTACTCGTCCTAGACTCTCCGTTCTTAGTTCAAATGAAAGCTATGACTAAGATCTACATTTAAAGTGACAGCTGTCAAACTTTAAATGGTCATATCTCGGAAACTACTCATCCTAGACTCCTCATTCTCAGTTCAAATGAAAGCTATGACCAAGATCTACATTTAAAGTGACAGCTGTCAAAATGACATCTGTCATCTGAAATGTAGATCTTAGTCATAGCTTTCATTTAAACTAAGAACGGAGAGTCTAGGACGAGTAGTTTCCGAGATATGGCCTTTTAAAGTTTGACAGCTGTCACTTTAAATGTAGATCTTGGTCATAGCTTTCATTTGAACTGAGAATGAGGAGTCTAGGACGAGTAGTTTCCGAGATGTGGCCGTTTAAAGTTTGACAGCTGTCACTTTAAATGTAGATCTCTTCAATAGCTTTCACTTGAAGAGAACGGAGAGTCTGGGATAAGTGGTTTACGAGATATGGCCCATCTGTCATTTTAATATACACCTAATCTGTATTTTTGACGTAATCTGTCATTTTGACATAATCTCTCATTTTGACATGATCTGTCATTTTGACATAATCACGGGCAGACTGCCCGCAACCACGGCTATTGTAACAGCCAAAACGTCGCGTCGTGATAAATAAGGTAAATTACGCGATAAAATCCCGTGTATATATATCAACAACCAGTACCAACAAAACGAACCAACTCGGTGGCGCAGTGTGCGAAGGTCCAGCTAAAATAAAACACAGAAAGTTGCGGGTTCGATTTCCACTGCGACGCAAGTGTTTGTATGATCTGCAAATATATGTATCGGGTCTGGGTGTTTTTCTATGTAATATTATGTATTTACAAAAAAAAGGATAGGTACCTACAAGTAGTTTATCAGTCATATAGTTTCCATACAAGGTCTATTTACCTTGGAGCTAGATGATGCTGTGAAATATCCAGCATTATTTATTTATAGAAAAAGGCTGAAAAGCTGCCCCTAGGGGCTGACCTGGCTACGCTACTAATATGATGGTTACATGGATTGACAGATGGGCGGGGCTTGTCATTGATTGTCAGCAAAATAATCATGGCGGCCGGAGATTGACAAGACGGCCATGGCACGGGCAGGGCACGCGACGGTGTAGGAACGGTGTGGTGTGGGGCGTCCGATACATTTCAATACAAAGAATATCATTTTTGCCGGGACGGTGTTGCTACGGTCATGCTATGCGACGGGGTAGAGACGTGATAATGTGTCAGTACCCTAATTCTAGAAATTTCTTTTTAAAGTCGCCTCTTCCAAAAGCTTTGACTTCCTAAAGTCGCTTAGACTTTACGTTACTTATCAGTTTGGTACTTGTACTAAGTACAGTGAATACTGGCACCTGTCAAGTGGCAATCCAGTGACTGCCGGGTTTCCACTGGGCAATATTTAGCGCGGAACTTTTGTTTAACAACGTTGCCTGTCTACGCATACTACTTTGTCATGTTGCACGCCAGCTGGCAACGTCGCGCGCTATTGTGCAACATTGCCGTACTTGTTGAGCTTGTGTTGCGCGCAGAATGTTGCCTATTGGATACGAGGCTTTACTTACAAAATGTGTACCTACATATACCAAACGTGTGTTTCAACTTGGCCTTTGTCATTCCCATTCAATTATCTTAAAAACCTGTAGATCTGAGTAAAGTCTACCGTATCTGGCGATACAGTCGTGAGCCTGTTTTAATTTTTGCAATGTATTTATAATTAGTTTCTGTATTATACATAAAATAAATAAATATTGTTTTTACACAGTTTTTACGCATTTTACACAAGCCATCTAGCCTCAGAGCTTGTACAATGTACAATGGGAACCAGATACCTACCTAACTAATAGAATACATAAAACTATATTGTGGTAAGTAAAATACATACTTTACTTTATAACATCCAGACACAAACATTTATGTTCATCTATATCTATACTAATTATATAAAGCGGAAGAGTTCGATTATTTGACCACTCAAATCTCAGGAACCACCAGTCGAATTTGAAAAATTATTTCTGCATTTGTTAGCTAAACTCTTGAGGAAGTTTATAGGTTATAAACTACTTTTCATCATCATCATCATCACCTTATACCATCACTAAGGGGGCAATGCCGCGAGGGCACTGCTAGTCCTACATATGTTTGTTCTGGGTGGATATTGGACCCACGACCTACAGCGCAGAAAGCAGAGCTACAACCAACTGAGCTGAGAGGTCAGTCGTAACTTGAACTCGTAGTCGTCTTTAGTTTCTGCGTAAGGTTTCACTCACGTGGTATCAGAAATGTAGCTTACATTCTGTTTCAAGTCACGCTTCAAATCAGTTCAGACGTTGGCGCGTGACTGAGAAATATGACAACCAAACTTTTGCAATTTTTATATTAGTGAGATATCAAATACCAGAAGCCTTTATTCGGCCTTTAAAGGTGGATTCACGTTACACCGGGCCGGGCCCGTCCGGAACATTATGGTACTTATACATTTTGTATGAAGTGATTCATGCCTGACCCGCGTTATGAAATGAAATGAAATGAAATGAAATGATTTATTTGCGTTAGGCATGAATCACTTCATATAAAATGTATACCATAATGTCCCGGCCGGGGCCCGGCCCGTTGTAACGTGAATCCACCTTAAGCCTTTTTTTAAACTTTCATTCGTTTCATTCCATCCAAAGGTTGTCTGGAAGAGATTCCTTCTTAGCTATAAGACCGCCTATTGTTAGTACTTACATTTTATTGTTCAATAAAGTATTTTCATTCACTCATTCATTTATTTGGAAATTGAGCTCATTTTTTGGGTGACCTGACTTAGAATTTGCCTTGTTATATTTCTCATAAAGGTACAAAAAAAAATTGTTAATTTCACATTATAGTAGACATTCTCATAAAAGTACAATATTGTAAATTTTACATACGAACATATTTATTTAATGAGACATTTGATAAAGTTGAGACTC
This sequence comes from Camptogramma bilineatum, assembly GCA_958496255.1. NCBI lineage: Eukaryota > Metazoa > Arthropoda > Insecta > Lepidoptera > Geometridae > Camptogramma > Camptogramma bilineatum. The sequence goes on along the minus strand of OY292458.1, from coordinate 13,366,567 downwards.
AAGTTTCAATGCTTGTGGGGTCGTGGCACAACATTTTTTTTTTCTTTATTAATTATTTAGGATATAGTACCATATTATTATGAGAATGTATATAGGCGAAATCAAGTTTGAAAATAAACCTACAGTTAATTTACGTTCATACTACCAAAAAAATCGAAACATTCATTAGCTTGCTTGCGTAGCTCTGTGACAGCAGGCCTACGAGCTTTATGGTAACACTAACAGGCTCTAAGGGTTTTCGTACTTACAAAAAATATATGAGCCGAATGAATTTCACGATAACGCCTAATGTGTTTATTATGTGTAAAAATCCAATTATATTTTTTTAAATTGATATACTTACCTAGTTTGTTATTTCATTTTATATCTATTCATTTCATTTTAGTTTTAAGTAAGTAGTATTTCTAAGTATTTATTCAGAAGGATTATTTGGAAACTTAAGAACGTGCATCAATGGATTTTTCGTTTTGAAAAATTTAACACGAGCTCTAAGCGGTGAAGGAAAACATCGTGAGGAAACCAGTTAGCTTTCTAATAGCGTCGATGGGGTTGCCACCTATCACGTATGGAATGCTAACTTCTGCAAAACATGGGCATGTACCAAATATGTATTTGGACATACCTCTGACTACCCCCTTAGACTCGAATAATCTTAATAAAATGCCTAAAAAGATCTGAGAGTATGTCTGCCGCGCCTTGGGGATACAGTCGGGAGCATATTTTATTTTTAATTGCATTTCAAGTTGTACTTGACAGTTTCTCTTATTTGAGTTATATTATTTTAGCTTATGTTCTAAAGGAGTCTGTTAGTAATACGACTGCATCCAGGTATCTCTAAACGACATGGTTAACGAGTACCTACCTCTATTAGACGACCTCTATCAAAAGCCCAAATTAAGATATTTGCCGTAAGATAGCCGTAAGATAGGTTGTATTTTGATAAAGGTTGAGGTGTATTGGTCTCAAATTAAATTAAAACAGAGTCACTGTAACTTCTGGTACAGTAGGCGTTTTTATCTGCACGCGTTTAAAAATTCAATATCTGGGCGACCGAGCTCTGCTCGAGTGCAAATAGAGAACTTGTAAATCTTTTTGCGTGAAAATGCCGAGGAAACGAATTTTCCTAGATATGAGACCTAGCTAGATCGATTCTTCGCCCCCGTAAAGCTCCGTACTGCAAATGTCATCGAAATCATTAGAGCCGTTTTCGAGAACGTAAGTGCAAATAAACAAATAAAATATTGCTCGTTTAATAGAATAGGATGAATATGCTGGACTGGGATGGGAGCCATAAACAAATCAACTAACCAACCTATTCTATTCAAATCATTACGAATGTAAATCTGCTGATATTGCCTTCAAAGTCAGTCGGTTCCAAAATAAAATTCATAGCGAGTCCACCAAACAACTTTTTCAGACACAAAATTGGTGACATTTTTCATGTAACTACACACTTGTACTTGTACATATTGAAAGCCCATTATCGTCAAATAAAATCATAATAGGCAATATGCGTCTGATTCAAAAGCGGGTTAAATGTATTTTATTATGAACATTGTTGCTTTAGAGGTATGTGTGTGTAATTATTTTTTAATATTAAACCATTTTCAATTAGAAAATAAATTTTAAAAATTGCAAAAAATAGTAGGAATTTCAAAATACTTGAAAAGGATGTGAAAGGATGTGATGTCACGAGTTCATAAGAAAAGTCAAGGACGAGTCAGATATGACGATCCATAGATAAGTTTTTTTTTAATTTTCACAATTCCTAAACTCGAACTTATTGTTGTCACAGATTACTGTTGTACTTAGTATCAATTTGACGTCACACGTCAAAGTTCACAAATTGTTACTACAACAGTAATCTGTGACAACAATAATAATCGTGTTTCAGATGCGTGAAAATGTTGGTAAATTTCAAAAATTATTTTTGTTATAAAATTTTAGTATTTCGGCGCTGGAATTTTTATTACGGTTATTTGACGATATAACCTATCGTATAAAATCATAAAAAAAAATTGTGGGAGTTCCCTATTAGTTTCTTCAGATGTTTTTCTTCACCACATAGAGCGTGTTGATATAACAAGGTAGGCGTTTCCATAGCAGCTCAACTCTATAGTCGTATTGCTCATTATACGGACTAAAATTGAAGGAACAAATGTCATTTTTCATATATTTTTAGTCCGTATAATGAGCAATACGACTATACGTAACATAACTTAATTTCTATAAGGAGAAGACATTTCCCGAGAGTACTTAGTTTTATATTAGTATGCACGGCCGAGCTTTGAAGCAACAATCTCCGGACATAAAGTTGAGTAAGTGCACCGCATTATTGTGTTGCACGATAGTTCACTGTTAGAGTTTTTATTGAGTTTACACACTTTTCACTGAGTTTACCTTTCCCTCCGCCAAGATTTTGAATGCGGCTTGATCAATCATCATCAAGCCGTCAGTTTTTTATCACATCCCGCGAGCATCCCGCTCACCGGTCGTGATTACGCGCCGAAATTATTGAAGTGGTAAAACTTCTTTATGCACTCTTGACTTGGGGAGTAGTTGAGCTGGTGAATGCGTGATGAGAGCGTTACGTAAAGTGTGATCGGGGAGGCGAACGGAAGTTTTACTTCAGTCGTGTGATCTAAATAAAGCACACTCGTTTTTTTTTTGTTTTTTTATTTGATATTGTTTTCTATTTTTATCTACGTGTTTGAGTTTTCTGTGAGTTTTGTTACATTTCATTTACTTAATCTAATAAATTTAATTTAATCCATTAATCCTGTTTTCGAACTCTAATAAATCCACAGAGAGACACTCCGCCTTACAGAATTAAATAAACAAAACACAAAAAGCTAGCCTTTGAGACTCCCAAACTCCTCGTGTCTGTGTCGTAAGCTTTATCCAAACGTTTCTAAACGCATTACGTATTATTGTAACAACGTTTGTTTTCCTAATCCCCCTAACGGTATCTCACGCGTGACAGGTGCTATTTGTGGAAAAACTCGCTAAACCTAAACAATAAGTCAATTTAGGTCAGACTCTAATTCTCTATAAATGTTTCTACGCAACCATGAAATTCATGGAAATAAATTCAACCAACCACGTACTAGGTAAACCTATCTAATTAACACGTACTAAACTAAATCAAGTATCGTATAATTCGTATTTGAAAGTTATAAATACATTAATGAATATAATTAGCCGTTCTGGTCAAGTGTCGACTTTCGATCCGAAGGCCGCGGGTTCATATCCCGGCCGTGCAGCAACGAATTTTTCGGAAAAAATAACTCTAATCGATGAAGGAAAATATCCTGTGGAAACCCGTGGCTTAGTTAGTACTACATAGTATTGATCATGTTTTTGCTGTGGATATGGCCGATTAAGCTGATTAAGCTGGTTTAGGTGCTGGGCAAGCCTACTTCATCTCAACAATATCTCCATCTCAACCTAACTCAGTGTCAGTAGGAAATCTATGCCTACACTTTACGGGACACTGTAGTGCCTGCAGGCACTTCTGAGTGACAATGTGTTAGGTGACAGACAGCAAGTAACATCGAGCGAGTACAGACATATTTAAAAATTAAATTAATAAAATTATCAAGTAAAATAAAATGGAAATTGAAAAAATAATAACATATCTCTTCATTATTGTGATTAAAATTATCACAATCTGGTAACAAATTATACCTCCTACATTTAATACTCAACATGTCAGTCACAGACATGATTTGCTGTCATTGTGTAACTAATTAAGTCCTCAACCAGTCACTCAGTGACGTAAAGCTCGTTACATACACAATATACACATCCATAAATCAAAGCTTCCAGATTGTTCTCCAACGAAAACATGACAATAAAAGCTGAAATGACAAATCTAACAATAGGCAATATGCGTCTGATTCAAAAGCGGGTTAAACGTATTTTTCTATGAACATTATGGCTTTAGAATTATGTGTGTGTAATTATTTTTTAATATTATTTCATTTTCGCTTAGAAATTAATAATTAAAAAGTGCAAAAATATAGTGGGAATTTCATAAGACTTGAAACGCAACGCTATTTGTCACGTATGCTGTGACGTCACACTCCTTCAAACTCGACAGAAAGTTTTTTTTTCTACCTACAAGCGCGTGTAATTTTGGTGACTTGTGACGTCACGTCCGTTTCAAGTGCATGAAAATGTTGATAAATTTTAAAAATTATTTTTGTTATAAAATTTTAGTTTTTCGGCGCTGGAATTTTTGTTACGGTTAATTGACGATATAACCTATCGTTTAAAACCATAAAAAAAATTGATGCATATTGCCTATTGTTACATGGTTAGAGGTCGCATCGCATCACGTAAAAAGAACGCTGGAAGACAGTGGAGGGGGATGTTTGCGCATGGGTACACTTACACACGAAAGCCTTTTGTTTTTTTTATTGTTTGTATTTTTCTATGGAAAACCATTTCGTAATTAAAACTTTTGTGCGCGATAGTATTAATAAATGGGTGCTAATTAAACCGCCTTCTATCTAATAGCATTTTTCGCCTCTAAAAATTTACATTGACCTCTGAATTACTAAGTCAGCCACTATCAATGTGCCTCTAAAAAATACTATCTTAGCCACTAAATATCCTCGATGTAAGCCACTGTAAATACAACTCAGCATGGCAGTTATTTTTTAGCATCTAAATTTGTTTTTTAGGATCTAAATTTGTAACACATATTCAAGCGGGAACTCCTAAAATATTTAAATATGACACCAATAAAGTAAGTCTATCTACTTCTAATTTTATAACTTAGCATGTTTAAAATATAGTGTAACATTAATTGTAATGCCAAAGCTTAAAATAGCGAATTTCAAAATCGAGAATGTTTGAAATGTATAAAGATCGATTGATCGAAGTTTATAAAGACGATACATGGAAGGTAGAATGCTTGAAATGTCGAAAATACCGGTGTATAATATATTGTATTCTTTATGAATTAGATTTCTGTCGCTTCGGCGGCCGCTCCCGCGGCACGCTCGCTACGCTCGCTTACCTCGCGCGTAGTTATTTCATAATCTAACCTAACCTAACCTAAACTGTTGGTTAGTTGTAAAATCCGTGGCTGAGTTAGTAAAGATGGCGATGTATAAATCAGTAGGTCAAGTAAAAATAATTGTTGTTATTTACTTGACGCTTTCTTTGGAATATTTAGTTGATGCTGTAAAAAAGACGAGTTAGTTTATTAGAAGGTTTATTATTTTCCCGTTGCTTAGTTATAAAATCAGAAGGTAGGTTCCGTGGCCAAAAAATAATTCTGCGGCTCGACTTATTATTCCCCTTAATAAATTATTTTACATGACAGCCAGCGTTCTTTTTACATGACGCGAATATAACTTACCCTATGAGCACTCATTTCTGAAGAGGTAGTCAAGTGGCATACAATAAGCAGTAGTACCTATTTCTAAGACGGGATAATTTCCTTATATATTGGATTAAAAGTTACATTCAGTTTCGTTGTGTGTATCCAAAAAACCTACATTAGGTTTGTCCAGGACAATGTAATCTGGGTACAGTCCTTATTTTATATTTTAACATTCGGAATTGGAAGACCTTTTAATATTATTGTTGAAATGTTTTGCTAACCTTTTTGTTTCGGATGACATTATGGTCAGGTCAACGTGGTCAAGAGTAAAACAATATTTGCATCATCATCATCCACAGCCCGATTTTACCCACTGCTGGGTATAGGCCTCCCTCAGTTTGTGCCATCCACCACGATCTTGTGCTAGCCGCATCCACTGACGCCCCGCGACGTGAACTATGTATTTGTTTACTCGATGTCAATTATTAAATTACCTATCCAATCGTCTAATCTAAAAACATAAATAACATCCACTTTAGAAGAAGATGAAGATTTATCTTATTTTTAGTGGCTTTTATGTTGATTAATGATCTAGCAATAAAAAATATTAAACGTTGAAAGCAAAGATAAAATTTTAAAGATACATGTTGGCTTTTCAGTTACTTTTCACTTCCTTTATTTATCTAGGAGATAGGGAAATGCAGTGTTTAGCTCAGGGGAGAGCCTTAAGTAATTTATTTACCTTGATCTAAGTATTATTTTGTCTGTGCCATGATATTGACACTTACCATAGAAACATGTGTCTAAACCCACGACAAAAACGAGATTGGCAGTACATTGCCTTCTCTAAATTATAAAAGTTGTGGCAGCTGAAACCTAGTTTTTTCTCTCTGCTCCTTAGGTCCATCCAAATTACAAAAGTTGTTTTCATAGAAATATCAGAACACACTTTGACCTTGGGCTCGGCACACTATATTCGTTTTGATAAGGCTCAAGTATTTTCACGAGCTCAACTCGTAATACCACTTGCGGTCACCCATCCTAAGAGTGACCGCGCACAACGCTGCTTAACTTCAACGATCAATCAAGAACGTCCAAGCAAGCTACGCCACAAGCGCTTCTGAACTGAAGCTTCTCTAAAGCTTCTGATCGGATGAACCAATTTGAAGCCGTTTTTTATTTGTTTGGAAACTGACATGATCGAGACGTTTCTGAGCTATAACTTATAAAAATATGTTTAGGGGTCATCACATCTTTTCTTGTCGATGAAGGGATTATCCCTTTAGGGATTATCATTAAGGTCGAGGGTTTATCATTAACTTTTTAATTTAATTATTATTGGCAATCACGACAACGCTGAACAATCACTTTGTTTCCCACTTAGCTAGCTCCCTGATTAGTTGATTGGTATAAAGTTCAGTCATTTGTAATCAAAGGGTCTGACAGACCCAGGAGTAATTACAGCTGAAGGGCAAAGTTCAGTATTGTTCACATTACTAGTAAAGTTCCCTGAAAACTGCTCATAGCTTACTCATCTTGGGGCAAGATATATTATACATACATGAATAATGTAACAGCTGGTCTAACAAACGTGTCTCCGTAATAGATGGAAGTGTCCAAGTTTAGGCGAAATTTCAGATACAATATTCTGATAATTTCGCCTAAAAAGTATATGTCATGTAGTTCCCACAACACAAGCTCTGCTTATTTTGGGGTTAGATGATGCCGTGTGATTTTGTTATGATTGTTATTATTTATTGCTGGACATTTCATTTAATATAAAAATAATTGTTCAGCTGAGTGCTCAACATAATATCTCTTATCACCATGATTATCATATTATGAAACACACCGCGGCCTTATTAATTTATATTTTTTACATATTTTACTATTGTTTTGTTTAAAAAAAAAGACTAGGTAATACAGGAAATGTACAAAATTCTTATGAAAAATAGAGGTATGATATTATATTATTATCATGAGGTCTTTTAATGATAATTTTTATTTACATTTGTATAACTTTTTATACGCAACAGTCACTTTTCTAGTTTTATAAGACTTTGGGTTGAAGTTACGGAAAAACTACGTTTACCTACTAGTTACGCAATGCTGAGACTTAAACTTGTAGTCTTCTTATTACAAACAGTTAAATACCAATACATTATTGTAAAAAAAAAATATTTTATCATAACATACGGTACGTAAATAAAAACATGTAATTTAATTACACCATAATTAATGTAAACGTTCCACCTCGCCAATGTGTGAACTCATTATTTTAATGATTAGTATTTCTAACTAAGTATATCACTATGCCTGCTCTTGTGTGCAGACACGATAAACTGTTAAGGCGCTAACACATGTTCATTGCCTCTCTATTGCTCTCGCCTTGCATCGATTCGCATTCTCGCTTGCACTCGCCTAAGCTGGCCTAGGTTGGGCCAACAGTGTTAGCGCCTTTAAAGCCGCGTATAAACTAAGCGCGGCAAACCATCGAACGTTGGCGCGCGCGGCGGCCGCGCTCTATGTAGACGGGACCACCGCGCGCGGCGACGCGAACATTGCCGCGCTCGAACGTGCCGCGGGGCGATCCGCTCGCTGTCGGTTTTTAGACCGCATCAAAGGAGCTTCAGTCGTTTGCTCGCGCGCAGTGGGGACGGTTGTAGTTTTGGTGATTTGGCTCGCGCGGCGAATACGTAAAAATGGACAACGAAAAGTGCCGTTTACTAATACAATTGTATGGCGCTAAAGAACTTTTGTGGAACAGCAAATCCTCCCAATACCACAATAAATCGCTAAGGTATGATGCGTGGGTAGAAATCAGTAAGAAAATGGATATACCTATTCCTGACTTGAAAAAGAAAATGACTACGCTTTTGGCGTCCTACAGAAGAGAAAAATCTAGAATAGCTAAAAGTTGTCATACTGGTTCTGGTAAGTACCTATTTATTTTGCAGTTAAACGGCGGATAGTCAGACCAGCTTGGTCTGATTATCCGCCGCGGTTTGTTCGTGATGGATCGCCTGCCGCGCGCGCCAACTAAATTCATATCTAAATATTGGCTCGCGCGGCAAATGAGCGTCAACTCTGGTCGAACATTGGCTCGCGCGGCTGCCGCGCTTAATGTATACGCGGCTTAAGGCTCAAACACACGCTGGCCCAGGCTCGCCGATTGAACGTGTCGCCTCTCTATCGCTCGCCTTGCATCGATTCGCCTTCTCGCTCGCACTAGCACAGGCTCGCCTAGGCTCGCCTAAGCCGCGTATAAACTAAGCGCGGCAAACCATCGAACATTGGCGCGCGCGGCGGCCGCGCTCTATGTAGACGGGACCGCCGCGCGCGGCGACGCGAACATTGCCGCGCTCGAACGTGCCGCGGGGCGATCCGCTCGCTGTCGGTTTTTAGACCGCATCAAAGGAGCTTCAGTCGTTTGCTCGCGCGCAGTGGGGACGGTTGTAGTTTTGGTGATTTGGCTCGCGCGGCGAATACGTAAAAATGGACAACGAAAAGTGCCGTTTACTAATACAATTGTATGGCGCTAAAGAACTTTTGTGGAACAGCAAATCCTCCCAATACCTAATTTATTTTGCAGTTAAACGGCGGATAGTCAGACCAGTTTGGTCTGACTATCCGCCGCGGTTTGTTCGTGATGGATCGCCTGCCGCGCGCGCCAACTAAATTCATATCTAAATATTGGCTCGCGCTGCAAATGAGCGTCAACTCTGGTCGAACATTGGCTCGCGCGGCTGCCGCGCTTAATGTATACGCGGCTCTAGGCTGGCCCAGCGTGTGTTTGAGCCATTATAATTGTTATAAATAGTTTAGTTTGTATCGGAAACGCTCTGCACTAAGTTATCACCGGTATTTAAGCTGAATCACGATAAGTACCACGATTACCGTTTGTCACTTTTAAGTACTTTTTGGTTCATGAGTCGATAACTCGTTTAAGCCCGGAAAATTACTTGAATATACTTAAAGTCATGATCCCATAACTTACTTACTTGAAATTATATTTCTACACTTTACCCGGTTTTCTGCTAGAAAATCAAAAACATTTTGGACACCAATTTCTGGTAAATATGTACAAATTGTTTCAAAATATAGTAAGTATGTGAGATTAGTTATACTAAGTTTTCTAATATCGATATTTTTCATACCTCTGTTCAAATTAGATTGCCTCTTGACACTGTTTAAATAATGTAAAAAAAAATGAAGTTTGAGCATAAAAATCTTTATAAGCTGTGGCAAATTCATTAACCAATCGGTGGCTGAGTAGCAAACTTGCTCACAGCTCACAATATCAAAAACTTCTTAGCAAAATGTTTAAAATATAAGCAATCGTACTTAACCCTTTTAAACTTCTACCCTCGTTGGTCAAGCCCATTTAAGATACCTTCCAAGTATCCCCTATAGAATTTAAGTTACAAACTCATTTAATTTAATTAATTTACGAAACTCCCAAAGTTTTAACGACACCAAATTATATAATCCGGAACTCGTTAAAGACTTATTAAACTAGAAGCTTACGACTTATTTTGTATTAATTAAAGACAAATTCTTTAAGTTTATTTTTAGATTACCTACTTTTTGTGAAACTGAAAATAAATTAAGCATGATTACGACTGTATATAATAGGTATACCCAGGCGTGGTAGACATCATCTCAGATCTTAGGCAGATGTATTCTTAGGAACAATGATCGCGAAAGTTAAAAAAAAATGGTTGTCTGTAACGTCGGTTTTTTCGATAATTTTACGTGATAACGTCATAAGAAAACATTGGTGATCGATCGTGCCTCTCTATCGCTTGTTCTGCGCTCTAAGTTGCACGCTCGGCTCAGGCGGAACGTGACACTTTTTCGTGCGTGTAGCCGGCGTTCATCGATTTATAAGACGTTATCACATCAAAAATAATAAAAAAAACGCAGAATGAAGAAGTAGATTCTTGCAATCATTTCAGCATTACACTGTTTATAACAAACCAGTAACAGCCAACGTTTTATTTATGACTCTCCAAACACACGTAAATCATATTCTTTTGATACGATTTTTCTCAGTGATTTCGTAACATTTTAATCATAGTCGGGTTTGTTTGACTGTTCAGCGCTTTGATTTGTGAATGAAGTTTTTGTTGTATAATCATTGTGGTGTCAGGATGTTTGTAAAAAAATATCGGTCATTTATTATTGTTACGTATTTTATATGAAAATACTTCTCCGTTTATATTACTTAGAAAAAAAAATCAAAATAGATTTTCCTTCACCATAACAGAGCTCGTGTGTGCATACTTAATTATTGAGTCTAAAACTCTATAATACATAGCTGGGATCAATCTTTCTGAATAGGTTAACATCCCTCTATTTCCAATATAAGGGTAAAAAAATGTTTGATATTTTCACAGAAATGACGAAGGTCGGCCATTATCTATTAATAAACTTAATTAAAACTAAGTATTCGAGACACTACCCGGCGGAATGGTTTGCATAATTCTCTAGGTATTTATTGGTGGCTTGTGGGAACATCTGGTATCTGGTATTTAAATGATTACAGAAGGGGTTGTTCAATGTTTACGTATTTAGTCACATGTTTTTTTTTATTTCTAAATTCTAAATAAGTACTTAGTTATTGCTTAAATACTTTTTTTATGTTTTTTGTTAATCGTTGTTTTTCTCATGTTACCAGTAAGTACTTTTTTGTGTCCCGTCGTCTAATGTTACTTCTATAAAGTTATACAGGGTGAATTTTTGAGACGGGGCAGTAAGGGCAGCTACCTTAACCGTTGCAGCTACAGGAAAACGTTCTTAGGAAACTATCCTTAACTTTTGAAGATATTTCAACCTGTATTCACAGATTTTGAAAAAGATGTACAGTCAGCGAAAAAATGGGCATTTTTGATGCCAATCGATCCTTTTTCATATAAGGATTAAAAAGCTCTAACGGACCAACTGAGGTAAGAGTACTAGAAAAGTCAGATGGTGCCCTCTACGTGGGAACTTGTAATTTTCCTTCAGTACACAATGCATGTTTCACAATGTATTCATAGATCCATCAATGTATTTAGCTATAGGTAAGTTATCCAAAGATTCTTTATATAAAATAAAATGTTTTTGTCTGGTGTTGTTTCAAAATGGGCTAAGTCTACGTACACCAGACAGTGTAATTTGTGTAAATCAGTAGTTTTCAAACAAAAAAAAAACTCAAATTCTAAGAAGCATAAATATCTACACAAAAATGTTTAAAATTCTAAGAATGTTTACAATAGTAACATTATTTTCCTGGGCAACGAACATCAGTACAAGTTCTTCAACGTTTTGATTCATTCGGTGACGAGATCATTTTACGTCTCTAGAAAGTCTAGCGACCGTCAGAGGTTGTTGATAATGTTGTCATAACTCTCCCACAGCTGGGAAAAGGCCTCCCCTCGAGTTTTCAAGTTATTTCTATCCAACGCCATTGCGTGCCACTGATAGTCGCGGAAGGTGTCGTCTAGCCGGCACGCCATCGCTTGCGTGGTCTACCGCGCTAAAACATTCATTAGGCATATTCACACATCTGCAGAAGCTTAATTAAATATGCAATAGGCAGCTCATCATCTTATTACAATATTCGCTTTTGTTTGATGTGCGTTTATTCCATCCAGTCCTTTATAGTAGTGTACTAGTAGTTCGATAATCTGTTTGGACATAAATTATTCCATGCTGATTTGGGAGCGAAAGAAAAAGTAGAATGTATCAGCTGCTTCTCATCCCGTGCATGTCGTAAAAGTTGACACTGGGAGAAATAGGAGAATTTATTTACTTTCATCTGGAAATAGATTTACGACATGACAGCTTCATTAAGAACATCATTGAAGGAAAAGTGGAAGGAAGGAGAGGAAGAGGAAGACCGAGGATAGGCTACATGAGCCAAGTGAAAGAGAAAGTTGTTGTCATTTCGTATAGGGAAGTCAAGGTGGCTGCCCTGGAAAGAGCTTCGTGGAGATAGAAGCATCAGTTATGCCGACAAGGGGCTACCCCTTAAATTTAGAGAAGGAAATAGATTACTCATGATAAGGCGGGGAATACTCCATAACTGAACCCGGAGCTGGAGTTCCCGTAGAGGCATATAGTTTACCATCTTCCATCTTTGCCAAACTCCTGCAACCCTTCTGGCGCTACACGTATCGACTAGTCTTTCCTGTAGGTACCGTCAGATAGAGTCGAGAGGATGGTAGGCGCTGGGTAAACCTGCGTTTCCGCAATCGCGCCCCAGGCGAGTGTCTGTAGAGAGGCAACTTCACAATGAAGTGCTTAGCACAAACAGGCACTGAACCACCTGAAATAGACGCAAAGGCCGATGATGATGATGGTCTTTACTTGCTAATGCATTGTATGAATACATAGTGTTTACATTTTGCAAAACGAAAACTTTACTGATATACGGGTCTCAAAACCACAACCAGATTAAAAGTCAACAGCACCTACCACTATGCCAGCATGTCTCCGTATTTTTATCTACTGGGAAATAAACTCAGAGTGTTTCCTGAAACCCGATATTTATAGCGTAGCTTGCAGCACTAACGTCATTACGGGGTCCCGATTCTGCAGCTACGCCAATAAGCAGGTAATATTTAGTAACTGCATCAATCTTCTCCTGCACGTTCCTATATGTAAAGTCATATCAGGGGCCATACCATGAACTCTTAGAGCAATGTTAAAAAAAGCTTAAAACAGTCCTACTGCTTTAGAAATGACGTTCGTTGTCATGTTTCAAGCTTGTTTTAACATTGCTCTAAGTCCTCTGAGTTCATGGTACGGCTACAGGTGTTACCAGCTCCACCAAGCTGCCCACCAAATACACCTATAATTTATCTAAAAATAAATTGAAAGCCATGAGAAAGCACTTAGCAAAGGTTGTATAGTAGGTAGGTATTAGATGATTGATAGAATACTTTTCTTGTTAAAACTTTTAAAACTATCATGGTTGCAAACATTGTAAACACTATAAACGGGATATTCGCAAAAACTTCAGTTTACCGTGATCAATGTGATCATGGCGCATGCAACTGTGCCGAAATATCGGGAAACTCGAAAATCCAAAAATCATGGTTAATATCCCGTTTATAGTGTTTACAATACTTTTCTTGTAATTCTTGGATCTTAGGGCCCTAGCTAAAAAGTCTATTCGTTCCTACAAATGATTTTTACTTACTCGCTTTGCAATATTTTCTATGTAGGTAAACAATTCGTAGTCCAAACTGTACTTTGAAAGCATTCGCAAATTATAAATGACCAATTATTATAAGTGACCATAATCATACTTCGAAACTTAGGTAACTACCGTAATGTTTGTAAGATAAATATTACCGCACAGCCATTGATTCCAATGACACGATTATCAGCATTACTATTTAATCAGCTCGTACTAATATTACCCACAGAATAAATAAAAAATAAAAAGGATATGCACTTCCTTAACGCGTTCAGTGCCTATGACGCACATGTGTTACGAGTGAGTGATGTCCCGCGGCCGTCTACTATTGGCACCTCATTGGCACGAATGGCCACAGTCTCTATCCAACGATGACATTAAGAAAGGACTACACACACACACACACACACACAGACACACACACATATAAATAATACTCATGCACTCAAACAAATGATCATTCTGAAACCCGACTCTCAAGAGCCCAGCCCTTTCAGTCAATATTGCTAATAACATAATATTTGTTTAGTCCTTTCTGTAGCTGTGTCATCGACTTTTCAGATTATTTCTGTAATTCTGTATTTTTTTACCGCCACCATAAAAAGTGTAGGTAGGTACCTACATAATGTACAAAGGCGACCGTAACCCTACAAGACTTTCCTTTTTGTATCTCTTCCTAAAAATATTTTTATTATTTAGATACTTACATTAAAACCTTTTTCAGTAAACATTTATTTTGATGATATTTTAACATCAATAATGAAATATTGTAATAATATCACAGGCACTACTAATTACAGTGTGGACACATTTTCCCTTCTAATTCATTTAGAACTTATGTCTTGTCTAAGCGCTTCCGTGTTTCGGAGGGCACGTTGTCTTGTTGGCAACTTAAGGTGGAATCAAACAGTTCACTTAAGTAAAAGATCACTCGAATGAAAGCTGGGGTTTTCTATGACACTTTTCTTTCATTTTATGTTTAGATGAGTCTTTGAGGTGCCGAATGAAGAACAGAAATGAACGAAAAGTGAACCGTCTGATTCCATCTTTAGTAATGACAGAGGTCGGTGGACTAAAAACTCCGTCACTAGTTAGGCATTTACATCTTTCCTAGATGAGTTAGTGTGTTATTAGTGTCAGGAGGCAATATTTGCCTTCATTTATCGGGACACTGTAGTGCTTGGGACAATGTTCAGATGGAGTAGGCTTGCCTAGCATCTACACCATCCTCTCAGCTTAACCGACCATATCCACAGGAAAGACATGGTCAATATGTGTGGGGCTGACTAAGCCGCGGGTTTCCTCACGATGTTTTCCTTCACCGTTTAGAGCCGTCACTAGAGTTAGCTACTATATAGGTACATAGTCCTAGCCTAGTTGGCAACAATAATTCTAGACCTCGTAATCCTCTAATGGACGCCACTGTGTACGTTAATGAGCGCATTGTCCAAATAAATTTTAGATTTGCGAAATGCAGCACGCCCCACTGTTATTGTTTTCTCTCTGTAGATAAAATAGGTTTTAGACCGGCATTTATTATCTGCTCCTGCATAATGGAAGATATCGCTCATAGCGATAAGACCGCTCATTGTACTCCGCTTTAAATTCTTCAGTGTCTGTAATTTGTCTTAAAGTCCATGTGGTGTACAATTAAGTGTTAATCATTCTATCTATCATAATGTATGATGTACTGATTCTAATGATTGTTAAGCGGGTATTGAACAAAATAAATGTCAACGTGGATTGGTTTCCAAGGTCGTCGGACTTATAACTTGTCTGGTTCTTTTATGGTCATGAAGGAACAGGAGTAGAATCAGACGTGTCAATGTGATTCCAGACTAAATACCTTTGCCAAACAGATAATGTGTCGTGTCGACACGTTACTAAACGTAAACCTGACACACCACGATGTGTTTTCGAAAAATTGCATTCTAAATTTCTAATACAACGTCACGTAGCGTCACATAATGCCGCGTTACGTTTTGTTTGGACTTACAAAATAAGGCCCCTATCTAGACAAGTACATACCTATAAATAAATAAATAAATCATTTTCGACTTTGAATTTGAATTATATAAGTACCTACCTGAACTACAGAAGTGAAATAGAAAATAATTGTAGTAACTATAGCATAAAAGAAGCAATTAAATTCATAACATTTAAATCTGAAGGGTTTGAAAATTAGCTTGCCAAATAAATACATTCAAAAATAAAAATGATTTAAAATAGGTACTTACTTATACCTCTTTCATTTAATTTTCTTGTTTCATGTTTTCTTCACTTTTATAGCATTTTAATTTAAGGATGAGGGTTCTCAGAATCTAAATTTAAAGATTAAAATTGTGATATTAAATCATTTGTAAAAATAAAATATAAGTAGGTACTTACTTATATTACATCGGACGGCAACACCTACTGCTCGTTTATACTAAGTACTGGCTTAACAATAAGGGCCTTACTTATGAAAGATGTTTAAAGTTAAACACTGGTTAAACAACGTCCTGTCTTTATTTGTGGATAGTGACGAATAGAGACAGGACGTTGTTTAACCAGTGTTCAACTTAAAACATCTTTCATAAGTAAGGGGGTGATAGTTCAACCAGCATAAAGGATGAGAAAAACTACGTAAAATCATAAGAAAGATTTTCCATTCGCCCCGGTGCAAGGCTTCTGTCGGCCAGTTAGTGGAGTAGTCGAGTTCGTTTCAAATAAAACTAGCAAAAATAAAAGCAAAGTCTTTTTCCGTAAGTCGGTTAAAAATTAAAGAATAAATAGCAGCCATTAGACCCTGGTACAACGTTATTGCGAAGTGCTTCCGGAGAATAAAGCAAAACTCTTACTTAGGGACACTAAATTACCCACTTTGAGAATAAAACATTTTGGGTGTCCCTTATTAGTTCTACACAGTGGTCTGAACTACAGAATTGTGAGCGAGCGTTTCTCTGTTCTGTGTTCTGAAAAAAGGTTTGTGAAGATTATGCGTGCTTCTGGACCTTTTGCTTTACGAGATTTTTTTTTTAATTTTAGATCTTAGAATCTTCATAGCAATTTTCAAACATTGCACGTTGTTCTAAAATCACACTAATTACACTATTGTTATAAATGCGAAAGTTTGAATGTTTGGATGGGTGTATGTTTGTTCCTCTATAACTCGACAACCACTAAACCGATTTGGCTGAATTTTAAAATGTAGGTACTTAAGTATATAGAAAATGACCGGGTATTGGACATAGGCTACTTTTTATCTGGGTACCATGCAACCAAAGCCGCGGGCGGAAGCTAGTCATTTTATAAATCCACATTTTCACTTGAAACTTTAAATATTTTAACACCTAGTAATTTTTTACGTTATTTCTAGCATAATAATATTTTTGACTACTTTTGACTTTATAGACAAGGACTTTTAAAAAATAGTTGTTGGATTTGTAATATACCACTGAGTTTGTTTTCTACAAAAAAATGTAAAAATAAACAAAAATATGAATATAATTACAATTTCAGTACGAACTAGGCATGCATTATTTGAAATACCTACAATTCAAAAACACTTGGTGAAAGTGACAGCTTCATTTTTGCTTATCGATTAAAGATTTAATATCACCAAGAGATGGATATTTTTAAAGATTATCGACCTTAGTGCATGTCGATAACAAAAATATCGATCATAAAAATGAAATAAGAAATATATGGGAGTAAAATCAACGCATTTATAGCACAATATTTCTCAGAAAGAAGTACTTTCGCCTTTATATCACTAGTACCATTGTACAGTAACATTATTAATATTTCACATTTATTTCATTCAATAACAATCATACCAATTGTGTTTGAAAATTATTTAAAACTACGTTGCCCATATTGATTAAATTCTAATTGCATATATTAGTTCCTAAATAAAACATCAATCAAACAAAAACTAAACAAAACACAACAAAACAATCAAATAACATTTCGGAGGTTGAACCCAAAATTGAAAGCCGAGAAGAGTGAATGAAACCAAAGACGAATGTCAGGATTGTGTCAAAGCTCTACTTACCCCATAGGGAAATGCTATTCAATTTATGGAAATAGTGTTTTTTTGTGAAAAACCTTTAGTTTTCCTCATAAAAGTACCTACTAACAAAAACATCAGGCATCTGAATTTCCATAGAATCAACATTATTACAGTGATTCTTCGCAAACAGGTGCTCAAAATAATGAGAGATGGAGAAAAAAATGTAAAAAAAATAATATTATGAACATAATAAATTGCATATTCCAAAGGAAATAAATCAGGTTTACAAATCGCCGTCCCCGGAGAACAAAATGATAACTACAAAAACGTAACTTTTCAGGAGGAGCAAAAAACATGTTTTCGTTAATAACTTCACAAATACTGGACGTAGACAGATGATTGTTAGCTTTAAGCAATGCTGATTTTTTATGCATTCGGAATGTTTTAATGACACACGCGTAAGAAATGCCAAAATAGAGATATTTAAAAAATAAGAAGTTAGTCAAAATCAATCACCGTCTAAGTTCTATAATGTCGATTATCATTTTATTCCTCGTATTTTCTAGGCAAAACCTAATATTGTACCACTATTCTATCATGTTATTCGACGCTTTACCAGGGTGGAAGCGATTATGATAATAGTGTATTATACGAAATGCAAGGACGAGTTTTGACGAGAATAAAATGATAACATGCGGTTATCATTACCTAGACGAATATTTTTCACGAGAACATAATGATAATGATTGTTTGTCATATTAACAGGTGTAAATACATTTTGATAACATTATAGTAAAACTTTATTCTTGTAACTTCAGGCATGGGTCGAATCGTGGAATAGTATTGTAATATTTTGTAACTTCGCGAATAACTGTATGAAAGTTACGAAAAAAATTGAGCAGATGTATTAGCACCCAAAGATTACAAATATGGCATAACACTAAAACTAAGATAATAGCAGTTATCATTTTGTTCCCCGGGGACGGCGAAATGTGACCACCAGGAGTAGATTGACAATTTTACATTGTTAATTAGGTATTTCAGTATATAGGTATATAGGTATTTCGCGACAAAGAGTAGCCGATGTATTTTTCCTACGTCCTATATATCTCAATGCTTAAACGTTAAACTGGCTTCCTAGCCATAAAGTCGACAAGCACTGACAAGCCATGACAGAAGCCTTCAAGAGACATGGCTTGTTGACTTTACACACCAGCTTTGGACACTTGCTCATATGTACTAGGTACCTTATTAGACTAAAAGCATTGCATAGTTACAATAAATGCAAGAAACACAGTGACTGGTGCTTACAAACCCAGAAACAAATTGCTACCCTGTCTAATAAACACGTATCCAGCACAGAATGTAATAGACATCTACCAATTAAACCTCAATCCAGAAACGTCGCTCTTGGGAACCACTAAGAATAGCAGCTGGCTTTAGAGAGAGGGCACACGACGTTTTCTGAAGCGCGGTTCTGAGCTGTGCGTTCGCATCGCGTTTGTATCGATACAAACGCGCGTTCGCAGTGCGTTTGTATCCATATAAACGTGAACCAGGAGTGGGGCGGCGCGTTCGGATCACGTTTGTATCGATACAAACGCGCTGCATAAAACGCAGTGTGCCCACTCCTTTACACATTTACTTTTTATCGCGCGATTTTCGCGAGTGATTAACGTGCGAAAGAGGTTTCTTTCATGCACGCTGAGTGCACGCTCATTCAAGAATCTGTACTACATAAACTACTACGTCCACAAACGTCATACATTTTTTGACATTTAAACAAAGTACTCGGTCGGTCTGCGTTCGAATATAGAAACCTGAGATAGTTTGCGTAAAATTGTGAACGTGTAAAGGCAACATTCAGAAATTACTGAAGTGATGCTAACCTCCCTGGAGGCTAAATAATCTTTTCTACCATTTTCTAGAAGAAGTGATTCGCAACGCGGTAGACACTGTACACTACAGTTTTATAACTAAACAATATTGTAAAAAATCCCAGTCTACCATTATGCAAAAACATTTTTTTCAAATAAAACTGTTCGTGTCTGAGATTGGCACATTCAAACAAACCCTTCCGCTTTATTAGATTAGTAAAGATATTTAATTAGACATACCTCTGTCTATCCCCTCAGACATCTTCAAAGGATCTTAAATACCTTAAGATCTGAGATAATATATTGCTCATTGAGGATACGGCCGTGATTAAGTTTCGTTTTTTTTCCGTAAGAGGTGAATTTATTTATTTATTTAATTAGTACGGCACAACCAATTACACTAATAAAGAAAGATGAGGTAACAATAATAAAATCAAAAATCAATGTGTCATGCATATCACAATAAATTCAAGTCTAAATAAAATTATCAATCACAATGTCATGCATGTGATTAATAAATGTCACAATGTCATGTGAATGACGTAGCTTGTCGTTTTGGTAAGCCCCTCAAAGGCTACTAAAATGCTTTTGGTACAATCAATGAGATTTTACCAATAGAGACGTTATGCTTATTAGAAAAAGCTCTAAAACACGGCGAAATTTTGTTAAAGCTACTTAGGTAGAATATAAGCAGCTTTGTTCAATATCAATCAAGAAAATGATCCTGAGATGGCCTAACTGGTTCTTTTTGTATTTTATAATGTTATGTAAATAAGTACCTAGTAGTTTAGTTTCTGTAAGTAAATAAATGCGTTTTCATCAAGAAATTAAAAAAATAGCAGAGTTAGATGTATAAAACTTGTCAGAAGGAGATAAATTATGTGCGTGCTGCGTGTAACATCGGAGCAAGACAAAGTGCGACTGAGTTGATTCAAGCTAATTAGCTTGACTTTTATTCGCCACGCAGAGCGGGGTACAACGAATCTACCTCAGTTTGTATAGAAGATAGGGTACAATAGTACTTTTTTGTAATTCACAATAACGGTTCATATCCGTGGCTTGTTCTGTATAGCTAAGAAGCTTAAGAGTTAGCAATCAGCATTGCTCCGCACTCCACGACTTACCTACTTATCCCAGCTAAGCTTAATGCATTTTTACTTGGTGCAAAGAATATAGGGAGTGTGGGGAATACAATTACTTATACTGTCACGTTGACCCTGTGAACTTAGTACTGGTTTGTTGAAAAATGTGATTGTATCATAACAATATGGCAAATAGCAGAGATATATGTATAAACATTGAACTATATGCCGTCTCTTTTCATAGACTGAGTGACAAGAACGGCATGTATTGAAATCAGCTATAGCGGCCTTTTTAGCCACGCCGAGGAGTCACACTCACGCTGCTGACCTTTTTTAACATTTTAAAACGTCTTTTTTGAAGAACCCCAAAAGTCTTTCAAGTCTTTGAGGAAAACAGCGGCAGGTACCTTTATCATTCCACAACCTAATTGACCTTAATTACCCCTCGGGTTCACTCGTCTATTTAATTCATAGCGAATCAAGTGTCGCAGTAATCCACCTAAGTATGTGAAGGCTCTAAAGGCCTTCGCAGACCGGGATGGCATGGCAAAGGATTTAAATTTTTACCAATGGACATTCAAACTTATGAAAGGTAGAAAGAAGTCCGTACCCATTTTATAAATGTGAAAGTGTGTTTATTCGTCCTGCTTTCACGTCAAAACAGAGCGACGGATTGACGTGATTTTTTGTGTGGAGATAGTTGGAGGGCTGGAGAGTAACATAGACTACTTTTTATTCGGGTACCACGCGAGCGAATCGGCAGCAGCTAGTACGATATAAATTCCTAAAACGATGTCGTGGCATTGTCATATCCCTTTTGATGCTCGGCATTTTTTAAAGCATAGAAATTAAAATCGTATTTCTATCTTCGTAAGTTTGAATGTCCATTGGTAAAAATTTAAAATCATTTGCCATGCCACCCCGAGTTCTCGAGTGGAGACCACGACTCGGCAAACGTATTGTAGAACGCCCTCCTGCCAGGTGGAGTGACGATCTGCGAAAGGCTGCCGGCACAAGTTGGATGCGTCAAGCTGAAGACAGGGCGCGATGGCGCTCATTAGGGGAACGTCCAGCAGCGGACTGTTATAGGCTGATGATGATGATGATGATGCCGTCTCGATCTACGTAGGCCTTTAATGACACAAAATCTCACACTATGCTCTCACTAAACATAGGTGTAGAGAACATTTCCCGCTAAAAACGAAAAAAAGTTGAAAAGAGACGTCTGATTTTACGCTCTAAAAGGCACAAAGACGCGAGGCGTCTTATCTAGAGTTGCGGACGACGCTCATTCTCTACACCTCTGATTAATGAGGAGCTAGACTAGGTTTAGCCTGTGAGTATGTGAGTTCTCTTCACTTTTTTGCTGAATTCGTAAAATATGTGATAGAACATGAACCTGCTTAGTAGATCCTACTACATAATAGTGTAGGTACCTATGAAAATTAATTTCGGATTCGGTAATAGAGTTTTTCGTGATTCGGAAAATATCGATGGCCATAATGTCTGCTTCTTAAGGGTTCACCAAATTTTTCCGTCAATTATTGTAGACCGATTTCGGCATTTTTTTTTTATTTGAGGTTCCGTACCTAATTGTCGAACATCAAGTAAGTGATGTCGGTTTTTTTTTAATTGTTATAATTTAAATTGAAGTTAAGTTTGTCTTCCTATGACTACCCTCTTAGACATCTTTAAAGGATGTGGAATGTCCTTTGCACTCTTTTGGTAACAGCCGTGATTTTGTTTCATTTTGCTCCGGCTTGAAGATATTACGCTCCAAGTTCCCGTAAACAAAGAAAACTTGCGCTTTATCGCGTTTAGTGCCCATGAAGCACATAATATGTGCGGCTCAGGACAGTCCCAGGAGCCGAGACAGGGAAAGTATTAGGTATATGAAATGAATAGTTATAGAAGAGTTAGGAAAGATAACCGCTTGTGACACTATAGTCGAATTGCTCATTGTACGAACTAAAAATATATGAAAAATACATTTTGTCGGAGACAAATCGTCGCATCGCCCGCCACCGCTACAAGGGGACACCGGCGAGCGGAGAGGGGGACGAGGCACCGAGATGCGCTCCGGCGCCGACCGAAACTTCATACAACTCATTCACATTCATTCAACACCAAATCACGGATCCATAGGCGCGCGTTCTTTACGTCCAATATACGAACCTACCTATTTTTACAGTCCACTAGTTTCATTTAACACGTTCAGTGCGGTACAGGACATATATGGGTTGTACGCGACTTTCTTCTGGTGCGGAAGGTAGAATTGTAGTTTTACCGCTGGTGCGGGGGCTATTTCTATACGAAATCCTTTATGTAAAAAAGAGTCAATTATACTTTTCTGTAGCTTATTAAAAATATAAGCAAAATTTGCCATAAAATTGTACAGGACACATATGGGTAGTACGCACTTAAAAGCAATTTTCGTAATTCTGTGCGTTACCATACATATATGTCCTGTATCCGCAGACCCGGTGTCGCGCTGATTTTCACAGTAGTGCGGAGCAATCCCTATCTTATTAGCACGTCATTTGTCGATTATTACATTAACGCCAAAATTAAGCGATCTCATAAAATGTTATCGATGGTCGCAATTTAATTGAGGATTGAAAATCATCAACATCCTAACCCAGTTATTAAAAAAATCAATTGCCGCATGTATGTTCCCGCATTACTTGAGAACGGCTTGACTGATTTGACTGATTCTTTTTTTGTTTTGTTTGTAATTGTACGGAAAAGGTTTTTATAAATAAAAAATTTGTAAGTATGCGGTGGAGGTCTGCGCCGAACAAAATTGACCAAGGATGCACCAAAAATGAGTCCTGCATATACTTCCACCAGGACCATAAATCCATGCCGGGGTGTTTAACTTAGCTTGTAATTTAAGTAAATGAAGTTTTGTTCATATTCAGAGAAATAAATGCTCCTTATCGATATCGATTGTTCAAAATACGGTTAGAACATCACTAAACTTGTGTAAAGGACAAACGTTTTGACCCTATTTTCAGTGCGGTACAGGACAATTTTGGTGGGTATTTAGTTTTAGGTATAGCTTCTAAAGTATTCACCAGATCCCCGTCCTGGCTTACCATATGTTAGATAAGGATATAATCTACCCAAACAATTAAAAAAACAACATTAAATTACGAAATTCATTAAATTATAGGCATTTCAAAAAAAACATAATACAGGACATATATGTCATGTACCGCACCAGGAGTAACTCTCGTACCTACCATAAATGTCCTGTATCGCACTGTCTGAAAGTCTTGCAAATACGGTCCCGCACCGAACGTGTTAAAATACCACTGAGAATCCTCAACACATTTTGATCGTCAATTTTAGTGCGTATAATTAGAAATACGATTATAAGGACCAAATGCTTCTTTGTTTCAGGAAAGTTAAATTGTTGTTAAAACGGTGAATGAAAACATCGTGAGGTGAAACAAAGTTAGGTTTCTGATAGCCTTAACGGGCTTGCTTGAATGTAAGGTAACTTCTGCTAAATGTGGACATGACTCTGACTACCTCCTTAGACACCTTCAAAGGATCTAAATATGCCTAACGAAAGAATATGTCTACCGCACCTTGGCAATACAGTCGTAATCATATTCTATTCTTCTACATATACGTATCACAGACTGCTGAAATTGCCTAGTACCTATAGTCGTATTGCTCATTATACGGACTAAAAATACCTATATGAAAAATGACATTTTTTCCTTCAATTTTAGTCCGATTTTAGTCCGTATAATGAACAATACGACTTATACTTTGAACATTATACTATGTTACATTGTAACTCATTCATACTTATAAAACTATGGTTGTTAATAAGATCAATGTAAAAGTGGCTAATTGAAAACGGGCTATAAAGAATTGGGATATAAATCACCAGCGGCTTGTCCCCGTATATAAATTACTTTAAAGAAGGAACACCAAGGACCAAGATTTATTTTACTTAAGTACTTACCTACGTATAATTTTCTTTTGTGCCGTTTTTTTTATTTTTTTAAAGAAAAGTATTTGGTGAAATTAGTTTTTTTAACAGGTTAAATAAAATAATCATAAAACGTTGATCAAAGTAGTAATTTGTAACATTCTATGAAAAAATATTTATTTATTTATTTAAGGAAAACTAACAGCACATAAAACCATATTACCTACATAGCGAGTTGTTAGAACCATAAGGCTAATAGCAAGTTTTCAAATTACAAACTTTTTGATTTTTTTATTGAGTGAAAGGTAAATCATGCTTAGATTAAACATATTTTTAGGTAAATATATTTAAAATGAGCGTTTCTTAATTTTCTTGTCTTAATTGAAGCTTAAAATATTTTGATTTTTATTTGAATTTTGTTTAGTTATTTAGTCAATTAAACAAACTTACCTCAGATCAGCTAAAATTATTGAAATCTTCTTTTGCCATCAGCCATACACAAAAACATCATGATAATGTCTACATTCCACACACTAAAAATCTGCAATTTATTTAAAGTTAAATCCGAACAAAGGAAAAAAAACAACTTCACTTTCAGTATTGAAAACTTTTTGAACTTTTCACAAATATTATTTTTATTCAACCGTGTTTTTAATTTATTTTATATCTGTTCACTCTTTTTTTTTTTTTGCAGTTCTTTTTTCGAGAACGCGATCGTGAGCGCAGTGCGAGTGACACCGGTTCACTCGTCGGCCGCCAATTCCTATTTGAAGTTCGAACGCGCGCCAACGCTAAACCACTCGCAACTTGGACTCTCGGAGCAAAACTAATCTAAGTTCATTAAGTATAGATAGTAGGTACATAAATCTTTTATATATTAGTTTTATTGTAAGTATTTAATTTAAATAAAATAAATAATCCAGAACGTTGGTCGTTCAGTGGGTGCCCGAAGACAGTCGTAGACGAGATGCGACAGACCCAGGAAAAGATGGCGAGACGATCTGGATACGTTCGAGCCAAACTGGTAAACGGTGGCCTTGGAGCACAAAACACTCCTTGGAGCGTGATAAGTGGAAGTTGAAGGGGTTCCCCCTTTGCAAATTTTTTCCCCTTTCGTCTTTACCTTTGCCCAGCAGTGGGACATGATAGGTTAATAAAAAAAATGCTGAACATCACACAGCATCATGTAGCCCCAAAGTAAGCAGAGCTTATGAGAACCACATGACTGATATAAGTAGGTATACATTTATTTATCTGAAAATATAATATTATTCGTGCGTTTATAATTGACACATTAATTTAAACACTATTTTGTATTAAAATTGGTCAGTAAATAAAAAATAATTTTTAACCTACTCGATAAGAGACGATTAACGTGATTCTATTCGACAATTTCGGTATATATCTGGAGAATATACTCCCCAGCTCCTTTTTTGAAGTCGAATAATAAAAATATTGGCTAGATTCAGTGAATCAAAAATAGTTCATATTAATGAAGGAAAAAAAAATACGAGTTTATGAGAAATGATTTCAAAACTGAAAAGAACTGAAAAGAACTACTTAGGTATAACTGATCCAGTTAATAAAAATTGAAGTAGAGCGATAAGTTTTATTAAATGTTTGAAGTGGTTTCATCTCTACCAATACAAGAGCTTCCCAACCATAAAACTTAAATTAAAATTTTAAAGTGGGATTTTATTAAAAATTTTATATCGTTTGGCATTTCCTTCCTACTTTTGAAATATAAAATAAACAGATTTACGATTGTATCTCCAAGCACGAAAGACAAATGTGAAGACAAAAAGTGGCAGAACAACGTCTGTCTACCGTGTCCGCTAGTAAAATATACATCTAGTTGTTTGTAATAAAACACCAGATCTGTGTCTAGCGTAGCCTCAGGTGACTCGTTTTATTTTCATGTCGAGAAAATACGAAGATATAAAAGAATGCATATTGCATAGTTATAGGATACCGCAAGCAATGGAGCCATGCGAGTGGATATTGCCTTGAATATTGTGAACCGCGTTTGTGTTAGAAAACTTCTGTATTGTCATCTTTTATTTACCGACCTGCTCTTTCTGGCGATGATCGATGCGGTCCGGATTTCACAGACGGGAACATTGTTGTAAGCATGATTTTTATTAAATCTTTCTTTTAGTGCATTTATTAGATACCTAGGTACTACTCGTATAACTATCAATTGGACAAAGATAGACTACGGGTAAAAATATTTTCCCTGGCGGATAAAACAGGTGGACCACGGGTAGGCACCGTTTTAGTGGTGTGCAGGCTTGCCTATTTCACATAAATCATGTTGAATACAAGCAAAATTCAAAATTTGTTAAGGTGGACCACGGGTAGGCATAGGCACCGTTTTAGTGGTGTGTAGGCTTGCCTATTTCACATAAATCATCTTGAAGCAAAGTTCAAAAGTTAAAGTTATTTGATTTATCAATAGATCATAATAGGGGGCCGAGAAAACGTTGGAGAGACGATCTCGACGCCTTTGAGGAGTCGACTTGGTGGTAAATTTCGAAGAACAGAGATAGTTAGATAGATGTGGGGAGACCTTTGCCCAGCAGTGGAATGACATATGCTAATTATTAGAAAAAATAGATCATAAGCTAAATATAACAAGTTATGGGTAGGTACTTATTATATTTGTCACCGAGCAATGTCATAATTTTCTCAAAGATAATTTTATAAATTCGTCAAAAACCATCTAATGAGTGCCAATTGGCAGGCGTTGCTAGTTGTCGACGTCAATTTTTTTCCGGTATTTTTGTTTTACGAGATGTTTGTTGTTATTTAATTTTGTAAATCTAATGCGTACGGAGAACGTATCCCGAGAAAATCTATTCATCCCAAGCCTACGGCGAAAAAAATCTTCTAATAATGGTTTTTATCACTGAGTTGAGCATTTTCACACTACCTATCAGACTTCCAGCTGCCGTATTCCTTCACGCAGTTGACATCAACTTGATAGGTACTATGCAGTACATTGCTGTTTTCCTAAAATAATGGTGACTGCACCGTTACGTCAAAGCAGCAATGTACTGCATAGTGCCTATCAAATTGATGTCAACTGAATTAGGGAATAGAGGTCAGGTCGTTTATGGTAAGCGTCCACATGTCGGTATCGTACGCTTCGGACGCATCGCACGCAACGGATCGTAGTATTATTTGTATAGAAACTCATATAAGTGCGTCCACATGTCCGCATCGTACGCATCGCATTACACAGATAATCCGTTTGATGCGATCCGTCCGCTGCGTGCGATGCGGGCCTGTGGACGCTTACCATAAAACAGAGCTCAATGACCAATGAATGAATGAACACCTTACTTTACGAATAGAAATGTACGTTAAAACTAGAGACCTAACTATTAAATTTCAACGCTTCTGAGTAGGAAGCGACTCGTACGCGACGCGCGTGCTGGGTCGCGCCGAAAAAAAATCGCTCTAATGTGAACGAGCGCTTACCTCGCCTCGACCACCGTCGCAAGGTCGCTTGCCTTTCGATCTTTTATAGGTTACACTTCGGAGAATGTTCTCAGGAACTCCACAACCTGATACCACCATCTCCATTCCACTTCAGGACAAGCATACGTACGGCGCAGTACCACCCTTACCTTGTGGACATTCCATCCACTCGTACCAAGTGGTTCTCCTCCACCTTCATCATCCGCACTGCTGGTCTGGAACTCGCTGCCAGCTTCTGTTTTCCCCGAAAACTATAACTTGGGTCTCTTCAAGTCAAGAGTGAATAAGTGTCTTCTAGACCTTTGTGATCCATCGTCAGCCACATCGTCGCTTACCATCAGGTGAGATTGTGGCTAAACAAAGGTCTATCTAGAATAAAAACATAAAATAAAAAAAACCTTTAAAAATACTTTGTATCTAAATAAATCAACTAAAATACTCAATGGCCTCAATTACTGTTACGTTTATTATTTTAAATACAAAAGAAACACATAAATAATGGAAACATCTTTCAACACTTAGGTTTAGTTGAACCACAAATTGTTTCTTTGAAGTACAGCTATAATACACGGATTCCACTATAAGTTCCGTATTCTGGTTAATTTTAGCAACTGACAGATACAGTCTACACTCTCTACCTACAGGTATGAAAACAAATAGCCGTAAAATCTTTAAAAATAGAAAAGCATTGGTATTGCCTAAGTGGTGAAAGGAATTTAGGTAAAGTTCACCAATATCTGGCGCTCGTGGCGTTAAGAGAGACGTTCTTGATAGATGCGACGTTCTGAACGATCACAATATGGATGGGTGACCGCAAATAGCATTAACAGCTGAGCACAGAGAAATTAATACGAGCGCTTCCGAGCTTCGGAGGGCACGTTAAATTGTCGGTTCTTAAGCCATGACGTTAGACGGCTTCATCAAATATTTATGTAAAGTTATAAGTATTATACTTGTCATATTATTATGTAATGTATATCAAATGATTATATCAATTATACGAAGAAATTGCTTACCACCCATTTTGGTTTTACACAAAGATTGTTTTAACTTCGCTAAAAGTAAGATCGAATTACGGTAAACATTTCTTTGACCGCTTGGTAATTTGTTGGTAAACTTTGGGCTTGCTGTTTCTGTGGCCATGGGTATTCAAGAATATTGCGAATGGTGTTTTTTTTATGAGTAGGTACACTTAGTAGTTATTTATTTATGTAGGAAAACAGTACTTACAAAATTTAAACTATTCTCTAATTGAGAATTCATTTTTTAAACAAAAATCTAAATAAACTTGACTTTTGAAGTATTTAAATATAATGGGAGCATAATAAAATAAGAAGAAAAGCTAAAAACAAAATTAATATAACGAGCACAACAAAAGCAAACTAAATAGGCGGGTCCACACAGACCGAGCAGCCTCGCGAGGCATTTGCCGCGCGAAGCAGCTTGACGTGCCTCGGCCGAGGCAAGCGGCAGCCTCGCGATGATACCAAGGCTGCCGCGCGTCCACACTAACCGAGCTGCTTCGCGCGGCAAATGCCTCGCGAGGCTGCTCGCTCTGTGTGGACCCGCCTAACAGATAAAAATCAAACCAGGGATCAGTAATAGCATACTTTTAATCAACTGGTAAAATGACTTTTTAATATAAAAAGATTGCCAACAAGATTGTTAAAAAAATGAATAAAATGAACAAAGGAAAAGAAGCATCTTGAAGTTGGCGCAAAAAGATGAAACTTTTTAAAAAGGTATTTAGCTCGTAGGTACAGCGCTAATTTTTTTAATTATACATTTTCATATTTATCAAGATGATTAATGTGGCACTATTTATTAGCTTTCAAATACTTAATTGTAAGAAACAAATCTCGAAAACATTTTAAATGTTTATTAGATCCATAAAAAAATATATCTTTTAGAGACTTTTAGAGATGGGGGGAAGAACTTAATTAGTTTCTGCCGGAGTGGAAAGTCCCAGTTGAAGAGGGGATGGTTTTTTTGCAGCTGGTTTGTCCATAAATAAGATATTAATAAATAAATTAAGGAGAGGGAGCACATCACGTTTGTGACGGTTTTTTAGGGAGCGCATTTTTGAGCGGCAGTTGTAGCAGCGTTTGTATCAATTCGAACGCGCTGCAAAAACGCAGTGTGCCTACTCCCTTACCAATAATAGTAAAACACCATAATTTACTAATAATTATCTCAGCCCAGTTGAATCCACTGCTGGGTATAAGCCTTCACTTTCAGTCACTCACTCAGTCCGGTCTTGTGCAATCCTCTCCCACGCTTTTCCAGCAACATTTACGATGTTGTCTGACCACCCTGAGCTGGTTTTTTTTTATACTACTAAGGTAGCAGACAAGCATATGGCTCACCTGGTGGTAAGCGGCTACCGTAGCTTATGGACGCCTGACCCACCAAAGGACTCACACTCGCGCTATGACCCTTGAGGAATCTATGCGCCAACAACACAATGGACAAGACTGGTCCACCAGTTGTCACCGCACCGCTTCCTCGCAGAGCTCTGGTAACCCTCACCGCAGGAATACAATACCTCCTCCTCCATGCATCGTCCTCCTCAGTGCTGAGGGTCGTGACTTCCTCCACGGATCACATTTTCGCAAATGATGCTCTCCAGCCAGTCCGATCTCTTGCGGCTTCTATGGCATCGTGGATCTGGATGGAGAGAGACTTCCGAACCTGGTCGGACCATCGTGTTGGGCTGCGGCCTCTTCCCCTCTTCACTTCCTCGCAGAGCTCTGGTAACCCTCACCGCAGGAATACAACACCATTCGAGAAGAATGATGCCCTTTCTCCAATAAGTTGGTGGTCTACCTCTTGGTCGTCGCGCACCTCTGGGCCACCATACCGTAATCGCTGAACTGTCCATCTTCCACCTTATTTTACTCATACAAATTATAAGTTACTCTTTACATTTATTAACACAACGTTCCAATTAAACAAACAGGTTACCAAACAAATTAGAAACAGGTAATAGTGCATTCAAATTAGTTTATAAAAGCACTTGCGCGAATTAAAATTGAAAAGTTTTCTCATTTGGAAACTGTATGCATTTCACAATTACCAGCTAAACAGAGTGCTTCATTTACAATGAAAATTAAACCGAATTTAAAATTATCACACAAATAATTTATGAATGTTTTTACCTTTGTATCTTTAATCTGAAACTGCTAACAGATTTAAATTAAATGTAGAATGGATATCGCTTACATGAGCTAAATCTGTTTGCACTTGTACTGTAAAGATAAAAAAGGTTTCAGAATCTAATAGTAATTGCACCGATGCTGGAAGTAATTGTACTACTATTTACTGAGAAATCTTGTGAAGTCCCAAGTAAAGAAAACCCTTCTCTTGCCTTCACGGCTATAAGGTGCCTAAACGAAGTTTAGGTACCTTTATAAGACAAGACTAACATTTCAGTAACAAAATTTTCACTTCGTTGGGGTTTCGTACCCAAAGAGTAACGTTACCCTGTTGTCACGTCGCACGTCCACCTGTCAGATGCATAGGCACCTTAAACAAAATAAGGAACTGTTAACTCAGATTACGTAGTTTCTCAACCCGTTTCGTGTTATGAATAACTAAACAGTCAGTTTTATTTGAAACTAGCTGATCCGACAGACGTTGTCCTATCCAAATATATTTTGGTTAAAGGTACTAAAAAATCTCTTTTAAAGATATTACTGTTTTAATAAAGATGAAGCGCTCGTGGCGTAGCATGCTTAGACGTTCTTGATTGATCGTTGAAGTTAAGCAACGTTGTGCGCGGTCACAATTCGGATCGGTCACCGCAAGTGGCATTACGAGCTGAGCACTTCCGTGCTTCGGAGGGCACATTAAATTGTCGGTCCAGGCTTTAAATTCATTAAGCCTTTAGGCGGCCTAAAAACTCCATCACCAGAGTTGGCCACTTGCTCATACGAACTTGCTTGCTTAGTTTATTAAAACTAATAAATAAATAATTATACAAATCGGTCCAGCAGTTCTCCAGTTATGCGATGTTATATGGACAAGAAGACGTCAAAAGAATACAATCGTTTCTTTATTACTTTGCAGTTAAGGATCTTGCTAGAGATGCCGTATGACTTTGAAGTTAACTAGAGTACCTACTCATTAGGCGGGTCCACACAGACCGAGCAGCCTCGCGAGGCATTTGCCGCGCGAAGCAGCTCGGTTAGTGTGGACGTGCCTCGGCCGAGGCAAGCGGCAGCCTCGCGATGATACCAAGGCTGCCGCGCTCATTTGGGGATAGTTTTCTCGCGCGGCAAATGCCTCGCGAGGCTGCTCGCTCTGTGTGGACCCGCCTATTAGAAGTGATTTTTCAAGTTTAGATCACAAATTAATTATGATTACATTTTTTATATATTCATCAAGCTTAGATTACAAATTAATTATGATTACATTTTTATATATTACTAACTAGCAAAATTGCATTCTCAAACTTGTTTAAACTACAAAGGAAAATGAATTTTTAAGGCTACATTCCTTGGGAAACGTCCTTGGGCACAACAAACTGTGCAACGATAATTACTTTTAGAAAAACTACCCTACAGACTTCTGTCTTATTTAAAGGGTTTCTTTGGCTTGCCGAGTCACTGGTTCCATTGCGAGCTAATTAATCTTTTGACTAACATAAAATTGTCTAAAATAGTGGTTGGGTTAGAGCATTTAAAGAAAATAAATAGAATTGAGGACTATAAAATTGAGCCCTATTTTATTCTAGACTGGCGAACGCCCGCCCCGCCGTCCGATATCTAAAACGCCGTTAAGTGACATTTGGTCAAATTTCATTTTTAAATGCCATGTTATAAAGCTCAACATTCTCTATCGATCGGTCTTGGAACTGGGTTCCTAACGTTTATAGTTTTTGAATTAGAGATAGTAAGAAAGCGGCAAACGCGAAGCAAGATAGTAAAGAAGCGGCGCGTTTTTTAGCGATATCTCAAAAAACTGTTTTGTCACTAAACGGCGTTTTAGATATCGGAAGGCAGCGCGGCTTCGCCCGCGTGAATCTGGGGGCATTTGAATCAAAAAGTTACATATTTCCTTTTTCGAAACGTAAAGTCTGATATAAGTAAATAGTAAAATGTATTTCGTTGTCTTTCTTACACTGATTTATCTATTCTGAAACGTTTCCCTTATTACGTTTTTCATTGCAACATTAGGGAGAGAAATATCTGCTTAGCCATGGAGTTCAAATGAAAAAGCGGTATGCATTATTATTCCATGCATATCCCCTCTCCTTCAAGCTCAACCTTGACGGGCGTTCATTGTGGTTTCCAAGAACATTTAGTGCTATTTCACTTATGAATAGGCTTATATTAGTAAACCTTTGCCAGGTCCCGCCTGTTACTTTAATTCATAATCATTTATTCGCAGGAATATAGGTACAATAGATGTTGTTAGTTAAGTAAAGTTTCAGTTTACGTGACTCCAATACATTCTGCCTCTTCCAAGGCGTGCAAAATGTACAGCAATAGATTACTAAAACTTATCTAATTAATTCACAAATCAAAATATCACAATAAAAATTACTAGTAGGTAGCTACTTAGATAAAATAATAACAAAATAAAATAAAAAAACAATTTAATTTAATACAATGTCAAGTCTTATAATCTAAGTATTCATTAATGTCGTAAAAACACTTGTGTAACAATAATTTTTTATTGTCCTTTTAATAATACTCAAAGGCAGGTCTTTAATGTCTTTAGGTTTAACTTCTGATGCTTCGTTTTCTACTCCTACTATTCATCACACCACATGTTCTCCAATTGGGCTTCCCAACAACGACGTCCACGTGGTAGACCCGTGTACCGAAGCGCCGATTTATGTGTTATTCTTTGAAATTGTTATTAGTTTTTTGAATAAAACATCTAAAGTTAATGATTTATCAAAAGGAAAACTAACTGATAGCCAAATAAACCTGCTTATATTAAAGTGAAGGAAAATATCGTGAGGAAACCAGTTAACTTTCTAGTAGCGTCGATGGGCTTTCAACCTGTCACGTATGAATCTGAAAAAAGGGGGCATGAACTGAATTTGGATATAATATTTGGACATACCTCTGACTACCCTTAGACATCTTCAAAGGATCTTAAAATGCCTAAAAAGGTCTGAGCGAATGTCTACCGCGCCTTAGGGATCGTGATCATATATTTTTTTTTTTAATTAAAGTGACAGAGCCTTGAGATTGGCCCTGGCCCAGCTTCATTCCTCACTGTCGTTATTGTTTACTGCTGCAGAAAGGTAGCTCGTTAATTTTATCGTAACATTCTGACACGTTTACATACATTGTGGTAAAAGAATAACCAATCGTTCCAACTTGGTTGCACGAGTTTGTAAGTTAGCGAGTTTGCGAAGGATATAAGATCCGATAGAGATTGGCTTGCAAAGGAAAAAACTTATAAACGCTAATACCAATTTTTGATTTGAACAGTGAACTATTATAGCCCCAAGTATCCTACTAATAAATTAAAGGTGAAAGTCCGTGTGTGCTTTTCATCCCGGAAAAATGTAATGTGTGATGTGAGTAATGTGTGTGTAATGTAATGTGTGAAAAATGTTCCCGTGGGATAAAAAAAGTAGTCCACGCGGGCAAAACCTCGGGCGTTCACTAGTTAATTAAATTTCTATTTCTTTTCAATGACATGAGAGTGATAAAAAAAATTGAAACAGTGAATCAAATGTGCATCAATAATTTATTATGACATGAAATAGGTACCTACTTATGTATGTTATGTTGAATGAGTGTGTTTGGTCATAATTTTTCAAAGCTATTCTATTTTCAGAGCGTGCTTTATTTTACACGCGTGTAGCAAAGCAATCGTGATCACTAAGCATGCTTTCGCTCAGTGCAAAGTAATGTTCCCGTCACTGGAACTAACGATATCACATTATTTTGAACTGAACACGCAATTTGACAAATCAGACTTATTACAGAAAACCCCGTGGCATTTAAACCGATTTAAATATTAAGTGCTCGTGCTATAAACGTTCTCAATAGATCGTTGAAGTTATGCGACGTTTTGAGCGGTCACAATTGAGATGGGTGACCGCAAGTGGCATGTTATTAACCGCTGAGCGCTTTCGTGCTTCGGGGACGTTAAATTATCGGTCCCGGCTTTTATGTCACTAAGCCATGACAGAGGCGTTGAGACGGCCTAAAAACTACGACACCTGAGTTGGCTACTAGCTCACACGAGCTTACTTATGTTACAGGCTCTTAATAATAATTATTATAATATACATTTATTTATAAACTAAAACTAAAACTAATAAACTAAACTACTACATATTTACGAGTACATAACATTATGAAATACAAAAAGAACCAGTTGAGCCATCTAAAGATCGTTGGAAACTGATCCAAGCCACTGCTAGACGGAAGCGTGCCCAAGACACTGGCAGTATTACCGCGCTGGATGGCAATGCTGAATTATTATAATAGTTATTATTATAATAATAGTTATTATTGTAATAGTTTAGATCGTTTTACTGGCACGTGCCGTCGCCTCCTCTTATGTGCGCCATAAGGAAAATTTCCTGATCGCTTAATGAGGACATGTGCCAAATAGAACTTTCGTACGTGCTCTTGACCCTTACAACTCGTTAAACTCGAATATCAGGAAATCTTAGTTAATGTGTAGTACTTGAATAGGATGATTATAAAGTTGGCTGAGCGTGCCATGTTCGGTCAAGAAAATGTACTGAAAACTTTGGGAACGTTTAATTTCGAAGATAGACGACAGGCGTTTATTCAAAAAGATCATTATGACGGCTACTAGAATCTACGGCCTACTACGGCCTACGATGGTTACTAGAATGCCTACGAAGGTCTACGGCCTACTACGGCTTACGATGGCTACTAGAATGCCTAGGATGGCCTACGAAGGCTTCTCGCGATTAGCTGTGATGACAGACAGATGCACGAGTCCTGAGCTTATAAAAAAGTCTTAGATATGGCTGAGCTCCAATGTGATGTAATTTGAGCAACTTTTTGCGTTAATCTGCGCTGTGTGTTAATTACTTCTTTTGTAGACCAAGATTTGCTGAACGATAAAATTTTGAGATGATAATGACATACATCATACATAAATTTACTCCTGGGAAACATCATAGGGGTAGGTAGAGACGACAGATCTGCTACGGTCCTGGTACACTTATTTCGCTTCATCCACTCTCATACTTCGTGCAAGCTCGTCGGATTGTATTGTAATGTATTGTTAAGAAGAAGAAGATAAAACTATCCGTTTGGCTGAAAAATCCAAAAAACTGATTTTTGACAACTTTGACCTTGAATAAAAAGTTTAGCATACATAGGATAGATAGGGACTTTTCACAGCTTGTTGACAATAGTGTTCCAAACATTCAGCTTTCTGGGAATTTTTGCATGGGTACTACCCTTATTTTTCGGGCTATTTTGACTGGACTAATCATAAACATATCATACAACAATCATATTTATTATTTATGATATTTAAAGATAGTAAGTACTAAGTAAATGAAATTTTTAAGTAGGTAATACATAATTTAAAATATAATACAATTTTCAAATAATGTTAAATATTATGTAATTATATTGTTATGGAAATAAAGGCTTAATAATAATAATAATAAAAAATCATAAACAAATCTTCAAGTAACAAGAAATTCTAGCAACCATAATTTAATCTTCAAACTAAAACATTTTCATAAATTGATTTACAACCTTGGGGATTGTTAAAATAGAAACATTAATTGGCAAAGACGACTGCTATCCCATTTCACATCTCAGTTTTATATTTTTGAAATCGAATTCTTGGTAACTGAACACTGTTTATGAGGTAATCATTGTTTACGATCGATTGACTATGTCGTGGTAAGTGAAATTGATTCGTGTTCGCTTTTCTAGACGGCTAACTTTTATTTTTCGAGACAGAACTCTACATAGATGGCCAAGGCTGTAAATGTGTTTCATTATTATATTCATCATCATCATCAGCCTGTTATTACCCACTGCTGGATGTAGGCCTGCTCTCCAATACGCCATTGTACAGAGAGATTACGTTGGCCTAGTGCGTCTTGATGAGTCGCACCACTTACTGAGTCGCTCCTTTACACCTTTTAAATTATTAATATCGGTTTTTTATTACATTTAGGTACCTACGTATAAAAATTATTAATTTTTGTTTAATATATATATAATAATTTATATTTAAATTGGCTTTCTGAGGGTCTAAAATGGTCACAAGGCAATCCGTACCCCTTATTATAAATGTGAAAGTGTGTTTATTTCTTTGTTTATTTGTCCTGCTTTCACGTCAAAACAGAGCGACGGATTGACGTGATTTTTTGTGTGGAGATAGTTGGAGGGCTGGAGAATAACATAGGCTACTTTTTATCCGGGTACCATGCGAGTGAAGCCGCGGACAGCAGCTAGTTCCTTTCATAAATTGGAGTCATTCACATTCTAAGTTTGAAACGAATATAGTTTTTAAATTGGGAATTCGTAGCGCAAAGAAATTGTGTGGCGACCATTATAACTCGCACAAGTACATAGTATTATTAAATGTTCTGTGCTCTGATTAAAATTGTTTTTTGTGATCCCTCGCAGACTGCGAAATTTCTATCGCGGATAGTTTGGCAGGGTTGGGCAGCTAGTGCAAAACATGGCCGATACTGAATCGTTGTATCTAGTGTGTGCACTTATATATATCTTCATATTGATTAAACGCCCGTCCAAACTATCGGACGATAGTAAAGTTTGCAGTTGGCGAGGGCATTGGCGTATAGCTATAGTTTTGTTATGGGGGGGTGTAATGGTTCCAAAAAAAAAGATCTTTGTTATGGGTTCCCCAGGATTCCAAAATATAAAGATGGGAAGGGAAACCCAGTCAGTGTTTCCCCCGAACGTAATGGAATTTTAACCAAGGGTTCGAATTTTTTTTCTTTGTACGTCACGAACCACCTGTAACACGAATATCTCATGTCGGATACAAATTATAAATACCTATCTATTGCGCGATTCTTTTTTGCTCTTGCTAAGGGGGGGGGGGGGTCTGGATCCCCTAAGCCCCCCTTATATACGCCCATGGACGAAGGGACTTATGTACTAATTTTTTTATATGTTTGTAAGAATGTACTTGATATTTGTATGTTTGTGTTTCACGCCGTAAATTATAGACTTTGTATAGATCTTAGCCTGAAATAGTATAACTGGCTGTTGAAACCCCGCGAGCGAAGTCGAGTGTCGTAATTATTTTCAATTAATTTAATAATTATTTTCCAGTAATAAGTACCTATAGTTTTCATCATTGTTTTTGCTGACTCAAACTACATAATCAATAACTTCAAACTTGTTACATGATGAGGAGGTCACAAACTAAAAGAATTTGTTCTTTTAGTTTGTGACCTCCTCATCATGTAAGTTTTTATTGGCTTGAATTAGAATTGTTTAACCACTTAGTTTCAAAAGATAACTTTCGTCAAAGATTGCAGCATAAATGTAAATTTCTAACTTTTTAATCTAAGAACTTTGTCACAGAATACCTTCCCTCTACGTTTTAATTCAGAGTCCAGATTAAAACAAATTATTTATTCCAACCTTGAAACGGCAGCTCTTACCTTAAACTTATTTTTCGTTTTCAAAAAGTAGTTACCGTCATAATGACACCGTTTTACAAACACTTCATTTCAAAAGATTCATATGCCAAAGGTCCTTATATTATGCCTACTGGACTAGCCAAAGACGATCGATTGCTTAAAATAGACAACACTAGACTTCAGTTATCTGCTTTTAAGTTTGATCAAAGATATTTGACCTTAAATTACATTTCTTGAACACCCCACATTGAAAACCACCCATGGAATTTCTACATCTGTGATCTGTATCACTTCAAGACGTTCAAAGGACGCCTGTCGTGATTCATAATGGTACCTATATGAATGATCTCTTTTAAAAGGTAATACTCATTCTCCTTAAACCGTAGTCAAAGGATCCTTTTAACTAATAATAGACTACGATGAGAGAATAATACGTCTTTTTTATTATTGTCACTGTATTTTAAGAATGTATGGAAGGACATCAATGGAATGCCCGACAAGGACCGCGCGGGAATGGTGGTAGATTAATGAGCGCGGACACCAGCCTGCCTTTATTAAACTAGAAAATACAACTAGAACGGTTGGAATAATTTTGGCAATATTTAAAGGAAATCTCTTGGTAGGCAAGACT
Organism: Camptogramma bilineatum; assembly: GCA_958496255.1. NCBI lineage: Eukaryota > Metazoa > Arthropoda > Insecta > Lepidoptera > Geometridae > Camptogramma > Camptogramma bilineatum. The sequence goes on along the minus strand of OY292458.1, from coordinate 13,327,434 downwards.
TACTTTTAGGCGGTACTAGGGTTTTGTTCCACATCGATCTGAAGGTCGTAGAATTACTTGTTTCAGAAAAGAAAGAAACGGTGAAGAGCCCTACTGACCTTGTGAGATGGGATGTCAGTATGTCAGGAGGTAATCTATTCCTACACTCACCTATCTCGATCAAGATTATTTGTTCAGCTCCAGGATATTGCTGAGATGGGGTAAGCCTAGCACGTATAACATCCTCTGAGCTTAATCCGAACCCATGACCTTCGAATTGAAAGTCAAGGCACTAACCCACTCGTCCAACTTACCTCTAAGTAAGCGAAAATTTCTTGACTGTGTTGGTGAAGAGTCAAAAATCAAGTCTCAAGAATTCTGCAGAAGCGAAAGTGGCATTACGAACTGAGCGCTTCCGGGCTTCGGAGGGCACGTTAAATTGTCAGTCCCGGCTTTTGAGTCGTTAAGCCATGACGGAGGCCATTAGGCGGCCTAAAAATTCCATCACCAGAGTTGCCCACTTGCTCATACGAACTTACTTACTTTTTGCAGAAGTGAACTGTTTTTGGGGCTGCAGTCGAGAGCCTGTTGACAGTACGTAGTTTATTGACAAGTTTATTGAAAGAGCACTTTACACCGTGCCCGCTCGGCTACCTTTCGTTAGAAATTGTATTAATAGGTGGCTGGCATGCCGCCAACTTGTGCCGAGAAAGTTTGTGAAACTTAGTTTTCTCTGTCCGTTATGTTCGACCAGACTAGAGCCTTAGCAAAAGTATTTATTATTCTATTAAGTACCTAACAAAAATATCTCAATTTATTACTCTGAATGATAATAATCATATTTTCTCTGTCTATGGTTGAATGAACTTATGAATGAATGACCGAATGAACGAATGAAGTTCATCTATGCTTTGTCACCATAATAACTTATAAATATGAATGCTTGCTATGAGTTCATTCATGCATGACCATGATTGACATTTGCTGATAATTTATATGAAAAAATGAAACAGAGCTCAGCCACAATACATCTACGACTACACTCTTTAGCAATACAAATAGGATTCGTTAATTTGGGATCAGTTAGACAATACGGGTATATTCATTGGCACAATACCATTTACAAGTCCTTCATTACATTAGAATATTAATAGGTCCTTACTAGTTTCCTCACGAAGTTTTCCATTTGATAAGAGAAGCATTACCAAGCAATCAAGTAAACCCTGCCATCCCAAATAAATCGCTGTGGGATTGTCGGCAAAATATTCCACCCGAAATATGTAGGTATTTTATACCCTTCGCTTCCTCCCGTTTATTGTGGGCATCAAACTATATTGATGTGGACATGTGGCCACAGTAATTACGTGTTACACCAGAGCGATCAACGCGATGAAATGTATTTTTGTGTGAACGCCGAGTTTATGGGTTTTTTTATTTTCCAATCTGACGTATTAATAGTCCAATCAACTTTGACTAGTTAGGGTGGCTTTATTCAACTATTTTGAGATAAGTTTTTGCAACATGTGGGCATGACTAAATAATATACATACCTCTGAATACCTCCTAAGACATCTTCAAATGATCTTAAATATATCAGAGAAATGTCTACCGTGCCTTGGCGATAGAGTCATTATAATTTTAATTTAACTTTTTTGAGATTTATTTATTTATTTTAATTTAAATATAGGTAATTTGTGATGAATTTATAAGACAAATTTCAATTTAAGTCGATTTTATGTGACGAATTTATCAGACGAATTTCAATTTGACGTCGATTTTATAACTAAAACTTAATATGTCGGTTTTACCTTGAGAACCTTGTTTCGTCAATCTTAGGTAGGTAGGTACTTACCTGATCTTTTGTTAATAAATACTTATATGGGTACTGTTAGCTTCCTACACCTAGTTTAAAAGGTAACAGAACCCTAATAAATTTAATTCTGGTCCTTCAAATAGGAACATAAATCTTCCACTATCGACAAACATTGAATATTAAACAGGGAATTGTGAAGAAATCCAATGTTTTTGTTTTACCTGGAGTAATAAATGACCGTTACACCTAGACTAGACCAATAAGGGCGTGAATGAGAATCACCTCACTCGATCACGCCAAATGTTTACGACTCTCGGACTGGGTCCAACATAACACTTTATTTGTCCGCCCAATAAGTACCCACTCGACGGAGTAATGGGAAATTTTTCTTGGAAAGTGTCTATTTTGGGCATGATATCAACGACTTTTTGCGTTTTGATAATTATGAGCTCTATATTTGCCACATTCCGATTTTACCTACTGTTTCAGTAACTAGCTGGAAATCTCATAAATAAGTACCTATCTGAAATTTTGTTATTTGTTCTACTTCGGATTTCTTTTTTAACCGACTTTAAAAAGCAGGAGGTTCTCAATTCATCGAATTTTGTTTAATGTAAACGTGTTCTACAATATAATATGCTATACAATAGTTGTTATAAAGAGTATCTTCTCCTGTAACTAGAAAAAATATTTTGACTTCAAATTCCATAAAGAAGATAAGTAAATAATTCATTGGTTTACGACACACCCTCACGCTCGCGTACCTACAGAAAAACAAAAAGAAAACTTGACCAACAAAACAGTGAATACCTATTTAAAGTGAAAACCTCAAACAATGGGTGGAAATTGGTATTTTCCTAAGTGCACGGCTAACTAAAAAGGTCCAGCCTGGGTATCTTTAACTGGGTATACTGTGTGTTTCACGAAAGGACAGTATTGTACCATCCCAAAACCACATTTTAAACTAGGTAAAGCAATTTTGCAAAAGTATTTTCTACTCCTAGAATAAGTGCGCTGTGGTACTGTGGCTGCTAGTCTCAATTCGTAGCAAATTCGTCGACAAAGTAATTATCAACCTTTTGCTATATTGGCTCGATTCACTCCCTCGATCAATGGAAAACATATTATGTTTTCCATGTTTTCCATACTAGCAGAATATAAAGAGGGAGTTAGTGACACGTCCGATTCATATTTGCATTCCATATGTGACAGGTTGCGAGCCCGTTGTCGCCAAAGTAAAGCACTGATTGTAAAAGTGCCAATCTGCAGTGAAAATGTTAAGTACAAACCATGGATCTAGTATAGTTATGAACTGCTGGACTCGTTGCTTCTCACTCACACAAAACAAAGAACATAATAATAATATTTACAAAATTCATGTGAAAAAAAAGAGAGAACACAATATCTTTTGTCCCTCATTGCGTGCCGGCTCTTTGTAAGTAGATAACTTATTAAGTTCTTTAGTTATGTAATAATATGGACCTTATGTGTGTCTTACGCAACAATGTCTTTGTCAATGTTTTTGTACCTTTCGGCGGCACGCTAATTGGTAGTCCATCTATACTAGGTGTATTCTACAAACTCTCTCTTTGAAGTTCGTGTGAGGAAAATTAAGTTACAATCAGACAGTGAGAACGCTTCTATTCTGTCACGCTCTCTGAATATGTCACCCTTTGATTGAAAGAACAAAGGAATAAAAATTGTGTTGCGATGGCGAGACCTTTATCGGATTCTGAAATGAAACGAAATTAATTCGTAATTTTCAGGGTGATTGGATTTCGAATACACCTTGATTGATCCAGAAGCAATATTAACATTCCTGAGATTTTTATTACCATTTATTTTGAGTGTATCATTTGATTTTCTTTTATTAATCAAATGCTCGAAGGTGCACACTTTTATTAAGGTCTTTTTAGAGCTTCACCGAGCTTATGCGCTTTATTTAATTAACCATGTGTAAGAAGTCAAGTGTAAGAACTGGTTTTTACTGTCTAGACGGAGTTTCTTCTTACTAGTTTATTATAACAGAAATAGGGCAATAGTTTGTATTATACCTACTGTTTTGAGTTTATTTTTCTTTTCTTTTACATTATTTACTTAAGCTCCGCACGGGTAGCTCGTAAAATCCATATTTTCTTGCGTTTTTTTGCAATTTGCAGGTGTCAGATTGTATCTTGATCCAAATAATAAATCGCGACGATACTTTTTTAAACGTGCTTCAGGAAAAAATATACTTATTTAAATGTACACAGAGCTGTGTATATTTGATGTACACACGAAAGGACGAGATTCTAACATTCCTCGGGGTTACAATTAGTTGGTCACTAGTCATTACGAGGGTGGGACATCGTGTTTGACTTGTTTGCAGGCTCTGACCGGTCAATGCTGTAAATGAAATGTTCTGTAGAGTGAAGCGGCCCCCACACAGTAAAGTTCAGACCGAGCATCTCTACTGCGTTCCAAACCGCGGATGGATCTGTGCAGTTTGGACCGCGGATCAAACTGTTGTGCAAATTACGATAAAAAATGTGTCCACGGATTGGAACGCGGGCGAATCAGAAATATTTAGGCAAAACTATCAAAACTGTGCATGTAAATTGTTTTTCAAGAGTTTCGACCACAGTTTAGACTGGCGCGTGGAAAGGTATAAATTTTAAAAGGTTTTTGATGGCAGATCGAACTGTCAGCCCCGCGCATCTACATGTACGTTTCGGAGCGAGGGATGGAACGGCGCGTGTTGTTTCCCGCGTTCCGAACTTTACGCGTGAAGGCCGCTTAAAAGTTCTAATACTTCAAAACTGTTTTGTAGAGCCGTTTTGGCCGGATGGGATATTGACTCGAAATTTATATTATTTAATTTTTACTTTATTTTCTCTTGTTTCTATGTATATGTTTCGAATTCTGAGAATATCAAGAGCTTTCGTTATTAATTCTGAATCAACTGAAGCCCATATTGGACAATTTACAATTGGGTAAGTTGTCCAATTTGGGCTTCACTTGATTTGAGTTGTATGTCTAAGCCTTGTCTATTGTCTATCTAAGCCTAAATATTTGTATTATAGTCAGTGGAAGATTTGTTGTAGGTACGTTCTACGTATAGTTCAGATGTATGATAAATACGCTTCGAAGAACAACTGACAGGCGTTGTTTAAGTAAGGTTGTACCGAGTTAGGTAGCTTGGAAAGGGTATAAGAGATAATATAGATCTCTTCCTAAATATATAGAGAATATATCCCCTAAATACAGAGCTCTTCCTTTGTGATTTACTTGGTAACGGTCTATGGTTTCACTTGCATGAATGAATAAAATAAAAATAGTTTCTTTCAGAAATATTCTAGTTCACATTAAAAGTGAAATTAAAAAAAATAAAGATTTCAAGTACCTACCTACCCAATGAAGTTAAGGGCGCGTCCCGATTAGGCGAGCAGTGAGTGGCTGACTGACAGATGACGTCTCTGAGCGGCGTATCGGTCGCTAGCTCAATGTCGAATGAAATTCAATCAGAAGAAAGAAAAGCGAATCAGCCGCTTACTGAATGAGTCGGCAAGCAAAACGCCCCAAACTGCGTACAGACGCGTTTTATGGACCTGGGGCCATACCATGAACTCTTAGAGCAATGTTAAAATAAGCTTAAAACAGTCCTACTGCTTATAGAAATGATATTCGTTGTCATGTTTCAAGCGCTTGTTTTAACATTGCTCTAAGAGTTCATGGTACGGCTACTGGACACTCCATTTAAAAACTATAGGGAAACAAACTAGAAGCAATCATTAAGTCGCTCACTGTTCGCCTTACCAGGACGCGACCTAATTGTACATTACACCAGCTCTTTAAAATCTTTGAAAAATAATGGAGCTTAAAAAAAATCTGAATTTCTTTAGATGAAGTATTTCAAACTTATTTTGTAGAAATGCTGACGACAAAATGTTGAATTTATCCTACGCAGAACTCTAGTTTGTCAGGATCGTAGCAAGTGGCGATCTGTGGTCTCTGCCTACCCCTATGATGGGATACAGGCGTGAGTTTATGTATGTATGTATGTATGTATGTAGAACTCTAGGTTTGAAAATACAAAGCTCTTCATAAGTGTAATAGACGATCACCAATAAAAAGTTATTTCATTCGTACAATCAGCCGTAAATATAGATAATAGTTATTCAGCAATAAGCTTTTGAAAGCAAATTAACTAGATAAATGAAGTGCCTTGTCTTTATAGTTTTTTGAATGGCTCATTATTCGATCGAGCGCGGGACGTTTTAGAATAGAATAGAATAGAATAGAATATAACTTTATTGTACACCATAAAAACACAAAAGAAAAATAAGCCTTAATTAAAAAAGTGTATCAATGGGCGACCTTATCGCTAAAAGCGATCTCTTCCAGGTAACCTTTGGATGGACAGGATAAAAACGAACTAGTAATGGCGGTGGCATACATAAAAATATTATTGTGACAGTAAAAAATAAATGGCAAAAAAAAATACAAATTAGTACTAAGTATATAAAAATAATAATGATACCAACAAATATATAACAAATACAATAGAATACAATACTACATTTTATATATATGTATAATACTTACATAAACTGAAATATATAATAATTAAATATGAATAAATATTACATACATATACTACAAAAACACAAGAAAGTAAAGATTACGACGATGTTGAGCATGATAGTGATGATAAGTAATGACGACGAACCAAGTTTTTAAAAATAGGAAGAGATTTAGCATTTCTTATTGACACGGGGAGCTCGTTCCAAAGTTTCACAGCATGTATCGTGAAAGAATTCCGATAAAACCCAGAATTGTGAACGAGAGTTTTTAGCTGCAAGGTTTCGGAAGATCTTAAGGAACGGGTATTGGAAAGATGGAGGAATTCGAAACGTTCCTTAAGGTAAAAAGGAGTAGAAGGAAGGAAAAGGATATTATAAAGAAGTGTAAGGATGCGCAAGTTTCTACGAAGGCGGATCGGCAACCACTCAAGTTTATTGCGATATTGAGAAACGTGGTCATACTTGCGCAACCCAAAAATAAACCTAATAGCGAAATTCTGAAGACGCTCAAGCTTGTTGAGTTGGTCTTCAGTTAAGTCAAGATAAGAAGAATCAGCATAGTCTAAAATAGGAAGCAAAAGAGATTGTGCTAGCGCAATTTTGGTAGCTGTCGGAAGGAAATTTCGCAAACGTCGAAGGGAGGCAGAAGCAGCATAGATTTTTCGGCTGACTGCAGCTAATTGGGGTCCCCACGACAAATGTTTATCAATGAGCACACCCAAATTCTTAACTACCTCGCTAATTTCGATAACAGTACCATTAAACACCACTTGTGGGAGATTTGGCCAGTCTATTCGAGGCAACATTTTTGTGCTACCTACTATAATAGCTTGTGTTTTATGAGGATTTACAGTGAGCCCATAAGATTGAGTCCACCTAAAAAATGTTGTCTAGGTCACTGTTTATGCAAGTAATGGCTTCATCTAACCACTCCACTGGTGCTTGCGTGTAGATCTGCAAATCATCTGCATAAAGGTGGTAGGAAGAAGAGAGTTGCGTAGAGATAGAGTTAATAAAGATAGCAAAGAGAAGAGGAGATAAAACGCCGCCCTGCGGTACACCTGCACTCAGTTGACACCAAGAAGAATAAGAGTCATCATCAGTTTTAATAAATAAACTCACCCAGTTTTTCATATTATAGGTTCTTATAGCTCCAACGGCTAATTAATTTGTAACAAATAAATAAAAAAAAACAAACCTTTCGAAGTTTTGAAAGGGAATAATAGAAAACAATCTGAAGCTTTCCCCAGAGTTAAAAAAGCATAAATAGCATTAAAAGCGTGGGCTACGTAAGTTTTACATTACGTATTTAATAGACGTAATTCGTCAACTTTGAGCTTTGGACATGGCAATGTATTATTATTTATGGTGAGAGTGCCGACTGCTCGTCTTTCAACCTTTTATGGATGCAGCGTTTTGGCCGAAGGGTGTTTTATACAGGCGGTTCCGTGGACGACTGCGAGACACCCCGTTAGTGCGTACAGATGATACGTGACAATTAGTGTAGTGTTATCTAAAAAATGTGTATGTTAGTTTTAAGGTATTTATTTCTATGGGCCCTAGATTATGCCTAGAAGAAATCGCTTTTAGCGATAAGGCCGCCCATTGTACTAATTTTTAAGCGGTTTTTCCTGTTTCTTGTGATTAGTTCTATTCTTTTTGTTGTACAATAAAGCATTATCTATCTACCTATCTATCTACTAAGTAAAATAACATCTTGTAACTTATTCTAATGTTTCCTGAAATAAAGTTTATTATTATTATATAACCTAGAGATAACCTAGCAGACTGTACCCATTCGGTACACTGGGCGGCTTTTGCATGCGGTGCTAGTTTCATGTAAATTTTCCGAGCTCCTTCCCGCTTATTGCATCACAAATAGGAATCAACATAGATTTATGTAAGACCGCAGTTGTTGTGACTGTGAGGCTATTCCAGGCCAGTTTCTACAGTTTTGCTTCCTATGCTGTGAAGGTAAGTATTTGATATATTTTTAAATGTTATGTCAAGTATACCTTATTTTATATTTTATTATATGAACTAGAATGCACCTAATCAAAAGCATGATTTGTGAAAAAATTGTTTCAGATTGTTTCTAAGCTGGTGACGTATGTGAAATTTCAAGGATAAGTAGGTACCTACAGCAAAAATATAATCAATAAACCATAATTTCGATTTTATAAATGTTTTTTACTTTTATGTACTTGGTGCTCGTAGTTTCTAATACTTACACATAATATGTATGTATGTATGTGGGATCATAGCTGTAGGTATGACGACCTCTGTGGCGCAATGGCGACCTCTGTGGCGCAATAAAACACAGAAGGATGTGGGTTTGATAACCTAGCCACTCACAACACAGGGTAATCTAGTGTGGGGGTTAGTGACCATACCTACATGATTTAACTAAATAGGTACCTACTATCAACCATAGCTTATATCTACCTACCTTGTGTAAACTACGTTAAATGTTACGGAAACACTGTACCTTTTGAAACAAAGTAATTGTTTTAGTAAGTATTTTTTTTTATTCCCGCCGCGAGACAAATCTTTGTATGATCTGCAAATATTTGTCTCGGGTCATGGTGATTTTCTATGTACCTACACCTAATATGTTTGTATTAAAAAAAAAAGGATTAAAATAGTAAATCAGTCATGTAGTTCCCATAACGTAAGCTCTGCTTACTTTGGGACTAGATGATACCGTATAAAATGTCCAGCATTATTTATTTATTTATTTATGTATAAAACCATATTGTGTATTGCCGAATGTTTATATCAAAAGTATACCTACCTGAAATCGCACCCCTAGACGAAAACCCCGGTAACTCGAAAACCCTACTTTTTCAGAAATAGCAAAAAAACTGATTTAAAAATCTATGATAGACTATGAAAAACGTAAATTTATTTATGAAATTTGAAGAAACCCCTTGAAGGTATGTTACGTGAGTTATATCACCGTATAGGTAATCAAGTTTAGGAATTCGAAAACGCAACTAACTCCATTTGGGCACATTTTGAGTTATCGGAGATTTCATCTAGGGGTGCGAAATGTTCCACAGTTTGCCGCATGCGAATGCGTAGGTGTACTAAAGGCGTTATAGTTTCAATTCACTTCCGCTTACGCGTTAGTTTCTCACTATAACCGAGTTCCAAGTTCGCTATGCAGCTGTTTTATTGTTTTATCGGTATTTTTGATACAGCAGTAAAACTTTAATAAAGAACTTGTTTCAACAGAAAGTTTTTTAGTTGTTCAATTCGTACAATTTTTCTGCGATGAACTTTTTACCCGACTGCGCAAAGCAAAGGAAGGGTAATGTGTTTATCAGTCTATGTATGTAAGTATGTATGTTTGGATGTTTCTATGTGGCATTCTAGAGGCCAAACGCGTGGACCGATTTTGATGATTCTTACGTCAATCGATTCGTCTGAACCTTGGGAGTGTTGTTACAGGCATGACAGTAATCAAAATTCACCAGTGCCACCACCAGACGCCTTAATGTCAAAATTAAAAAAATCAAAATCGTCACACCATGTCAAGTGGGGTATCGTTGAATAGGTATTTTAAAATCAACTTTATGTTTCTTTTACCATTTTTCATTTTAAGTAATAGTTTAGGAAAAATAACGGTTTAAAGTTGATTAATAATTATTCTCGCTATGGATGTTTCTATGTGGCACTCTAGAGGCCAAACGCGTGGACCGATTTTGATGATTCTAACGTCAATCGATTTGTCTCAACCTTGCGAGTGTCACTAAAGACATGAAAGTAATCAAAATTAACCAGTGTTACAACCAGACGCCATATTGTCAAAATTGTCCATCTTGTATTTGAATGTAAACAAACGCTCCGTATTAAAATATTTTGTAAAAATCGTACAGATATCTAAACAGTGCAAATAAGTGATAATTAAGTTGTCAATAGTCTATATTCAAAGCTATCATGTTTGTGGCTCAATCCCATGAGTGATAATAAAGTAATAACGAAATTAAATAAGTGACGAAACAAACGACAAAAATAGTGAAATAAGCAGCAGAGATATACAAAGAAGTGTAAACAAAAAGATTTATAAGAGGTGACGTGTCGAGGGGATCGAAATTGGCAAGTTTATTTCAAAAATCTAAAAAGTTATGCAGAATATAACCTCGTAAACAGTGTTCAATGACTCATTTTTTATAACGAACTTCTTGCCAACCAACAAAGCAAAGTTGGACTTTGAACCTTGCACGGCCAGTTCTAACAGCCACTATCTACTTACGCTACAAGCTTGCATAGAATGCACTGAGCTATTTCGACCTACAGCATAACTGACCCGGTGGTCGAGTTAGTTGAGCGTCTGATTTAACGTTCATACTTTCATAGTACGGAATATAAGGTCCTGGTTCGGACCTCACACAGATAACAACTTTTTGCAACTTTTTGCTTTTTTCTCGCAAATAAGTTTTATTGTATATCATTATCTGACAGAAAATAGAATTGACCTGAAGGAAAATAGCTTGGTCTGAAACCATTATTTTATTTTATTTATTTAAGCAATGAATACACGGGCTAAACTTAAACGCATACAAGAAAATACAATGTATGCAGATGTTGAGGACAAAGAACATCTTAAAATAATAATAAAAAAATACGAGGCCACCATTACGGATCTTACAACAGATATACAGAAAAAAGATAACCTCATAAAAACTATGACAGAAGAACAAACATCCAACTGTTATGAATTTGAAAAACTATGCAAAGAAAATATATGTACTAAGAAAAAAATTGCTGAATTGGAAAACTGTAAAATAAACATTATGGACGAAAAACTAGAATTAGAACAGGAATTGACCAAGATAACGAAGGAAAGAGATGAGTTGGAAAATGAAATTTACAAAGGAATTTATCCCCTTAAAAAGGAACTTATATCTATAACGGAGAACTACAACGATCTACAGATAAGACACAGTAAATTAAAGATAAAATCAGCTAATAAATTATTGCAAAAGAATAAGAAACAACACAAAACACAATACTCCAGAAAACGGGTGAAGCTCCTCATGAAAAAAATTACGAAAATAAGTAAAAAATGTATAAATTTACATACACGATTGGAAAATATAAAATCAGACAGTAAAGGCACAATGGATTTTAAAAATTATATTGACATAGAAAGAAATTTGACTGGACAGATCAATGAAAGTCTTACTCAACAAAATACACTTCTCATGAAGGAGCTAAATCAAAGAAATGACATGATTGAATACCTGCAAAAAGAAAATGAGACAATTCTTCAACTCATTCAAGATTATGAGAATGATTTGAACAAGCAAGCGAATACAATCAACGCAGTGCAATTCATTGAAAAACAGATAACCAGAATACAGGACATGATAGACACAAAACAAAATCAAACATGTACCATTAATCAAACCTGTACCAATAATCAAGACGAACAAATACCAACTGGAAACTACCTAAAAAATAGTACATCAACTATTCATAATGATGATGTTTACATATTTTGTGATGCATACGGAAAAGGGCTCGGAGAAAAACTTTCAGTTCAATCGCCGGGAAACAGAGTATTTAATTTTTGTAGCCCTGGATCATCTTTAAGTAAACTCGTAAAAGACCTATCAAAACATGTAAACGAAAACTCAACTAAATGTGTTTATGCACTTGCGATGGGAGAGAAGATAGGTCTAAGTCGTGAGGAATTCCATGAATGTATTCTAGCTCTGAACAAAATCAGGACAAACAATAAAATCATTATATGTAATTTGCCATATAGTTCACATCGCAAATACAATGAATATGTTTATCAATTAAATTTAGATTTATATAACTTGACACGTTGCTCGGACAACATTCAACTGATTGACATCAATAATATTACAGGCATAGGAAAATGTAAATCACCAAATTCAATCAAAAACACATTATGTAAAATCTTACTATGGAATATTGACGCACCTATTGGCAAGACACTTTCTACTGTTATTAAAATATTAACACCGGCTGCCATTCCTAACACAGTCAATATAACTGAAAAAGCTAGCATATCACAATCAGAAAATCCTGCACATTTTTTAGACTACGTGCAAAGGAACAATGCATTTCGATAATGCACCATAATGTCCAGGGTCTTTTGAATAAAGAATTAGAGGTTAATTTGTTTCTGGAAGAGTTTAAAATTGATATAGTTTGTTTTACTGAGACTTGGTTAAAAGATCATGAGCTTTTATTTAATTTCAATAACTACAGCATAGGTAGCTTCTATTGTCGTAAGTCCGCTGAAAGGGGTGGATCCATTATACTTTTAAATAAGTTCATAAAGTTTAAAACCAGAGATGACATAGTTAAACTAACAGTAGAACGGCATGTAGAAATATCTTGTATTGAGTTAGAAAAACAAATTATAATTAACGCCTACTGCCCACCGTCAGGAGATTTTAAAGTTATTGAAATTGTTTTAGAGGAGGTTTTAAATAAACTAAGTCGTAGTTGCAAAGACTTAATTGTAACGGGAGACTTCAATATTGATGTACTTATAGATTCGAAAACGAAAAACAGGTTTTTAAACATTTTTCAATGTTTTAACCTGAACAACGTTTTTCTGGAACCTACTAGAATAACCGATCATTCTGCTACGTGCATCGATAACATATTTTGCAACTGCACTATTAATTTTAAAATGATTATTAAGAAACTGAGCTCTGACCATCTGGGTCAATATATTGAAATACCAGCGGCTAAAGTTAATACGAATGTCACTATTCGCACTAGGCGCATTACTAAACAGAAAATTGACAATTATAGAACTAGTATAGTTAACGAATTAGAAAAAAAAGAAATTACACTGGACCCAAACATTAGCTTTAAAAAATTTTTTGACGTTGTTGTAGAACATTTTAATTTACTATTTCCTGTTTCAACAAAACAAGTAAAAGCCAAATTGATATTTAATGAATGGGCGACAAAAGGTATTAAAGTCAGCAGAAATAGGATGTATGATCTATATAGTCGTAAGTCAGTGGATAATAGTGAAAAATTTGTGAACTTTGTACGGCAATATAGTAAAATTTTTAAGTCTGTCTGCAAACAAGCAAAGTCCATTCATATTTCCCAAAAAATAAAAAACTCTAGTAATATAATAAAATCCGTTTGGTCTGTAATTAAAATTGAAACGGGAAAGACTCGCAACATGGAAAATAAAATTGAACTTGTACAAGATGGTAAAACGATCACTGATAAATTTGATATTGCTAATACTTTCGTCTCATTTTTTACTGATATCCCTCACAACATAACTAAGTCACTTAAAATCTGTCCAAATAAGGCAATAGCGCTATTAAAAGAAAATGTTTGCTTTTGTTCTAATGACTTTGAATTCAACAAAATTACAGGTGCCACTATTGTAAAAAAATTTAAATTATTAAAATTAAAAAGCTCTGAAGATCTATGGGGTATTTCGGTAAAATTTATTGACAATGTGATTGGCATAATTGCTCCGCATCTAGCAGACATATTCAATGGTTGCGTTGAAAACGGGATTTTCCCAGATCTCATGAAATATGCCAAAGTGATGCCTCTTTTTAAAAGTGGAAACCATACGAACCCTGGTAATTTTCGACCCATCTCTATATTACCAGCTCTCAGTAAAATTTTTGAGAAAATCATTCTTGTTCAACTAACTGCTTTTTTTGACGATAATGGTGTATTTTCTAATAAACAATACGGTTTTTCAAAAGGACGCTCCACTATCGATGCTGTAGTTGACTTCGTTGAAAATATATATAACTCCTTTGAGAAAGCCTGTGATAATTTAGGAGTTTTTTGTGATTTATCGAAGGCGTTTGACTGCGTAAATCATAGAATACTACTTGAAAAGCTAAGTCACTACGGTGTACGTGGCAAAGCCCTCGAACTGATGACATCCTATATTGCAAAAAGGCGACAGGCCGTGGACATTAATGGTGTGCTGTCGGATGCCTTGGACTTTACCATAGGTGTGCCCCAGGGCTCGATACTTGGCCCTTTTCTGTTTTTAGTATATATCAATGACCTACCTTTCTTAGCGCAAAAATCAACTGACATAATCTTATTTGCCGATGACACTTCTCTATCATTTCAAATAAAGCGATCAAATCCTGACATAACATTTATAATTAATTCCTTAACGACTATTCAAAATTGGTTTAATGCTAATAATCTTATTCTCAACTCTGACAAGACAAAATGTATTAAATTTTCTTTGACAAATAATCATCTTTTACCAACACCCATTCAAATCAATAATAATGGAATTGACTTAATTAATCATACTAAATTTCTAGGCATCACTGTGGACTCTAAATTACAATGGGGTAAACATATTGAGAGTCTGGCTGGAAAATTAAGCTCTGCAGCATTCGCGGTACGCAAGATCAGGGAATTAACTGACATAAAAACGGCTAGAATGGTCTACTATAGCTACTTTCATTCTCTAATGTCATATGGAATTTTGTTGTGGGGCAATGCTGCAGACGCCCACAATATTTTTGTTCTGCAAAAGAGAGCTGTCAGAGGCATTTACAGACTTGGGCCAAGGGAAAGCCTTCGTAATATTTTTAAGGAAATTGACATCATGACTATGCCATCATTATATATTTATGTTAATTTAATTTACATTCGGAAACGTATTAATAGATTCTCAAAAAAATGTGACTTTCATAACTATGAGACAAGAAATAAGAACAAATTGATTTTACCAAGTACTAGACTAGCAAAAATAGATAAATCTTTTCTCAGGAACTGTGCCAGGTTCTATAATGTACTACCTATAAGTATCACTAGCTTAGATGAAACAGAGTTTAAGAATAAAATTAAGAAACTTTTGACAAATAATGCATATTATGATATTAAGGATTTTCTCTCAGACTGTGAAAAATTTAAATTAAGGACTGGGAATGATGACTGTCTATAAACTTATTGTTTTTAATATGATATTTTATCAAGTTGTTATATTGTTATGTATGTAGAATATGCCTACATAATCATATAAGTTATAAGTAGTTATTATTATTTACACTACATTGTAAATTTGACGTTCCAAAGTGCAATTTAATTTGTCTATTGTGAAATAAATGATACTGAATACTGAATACTGAATACTGAATTGAAAAACTCAAAATTGACGAACTATGTCAAGTGGGGTATCGTTGAATAGGTATTTAAAAATCAATGTTAGGTTTCTTTTACTATTTTTCATTTTAAATAATAGCTTAGGAAATATAACGGTTTAAAATTCTGTTTGTGTGTATCTTGGCCGCGCATCACGTCTCGGTCGAACGAAACTACTGGACGGATTTAAATGAAACTTGGTATTATTTGAGTGCATACATACTATACTACTACGAGGTATAAATAGGATACTTTTGATTACTATACCTACTTACTTACTGAAATTCAAGACGGTTCCCTTGGGAGAGGAAATGAAAATCAAAATGAGTAGGTAGGTATCTGGTTGTAATTCATTAACACATAGTACCTACGATTTTATTGATTCTTTTTACCCGACTGCGCAACGCAAAGGAAGGGTAATTTTGTTAGAAAGTAGGTATGTACCTACTTTAAAATGTTCTGTAAAAATTTCAAGGTCATCGGTTTTGTAGTTCAGAAGTTACAAACATCGCAACCCTCAGTATTATTTTTTATTTACATTAATTACCAAAAACACAACTAGATGTCGCTGCTAAATCTGAACCAATCCTAGATCGCGCTATCGTTGCGTTTTGAAAAGTTTACCTATTCTATCAATTTTTGAAGGCCATTATCGAAAGTTTTTGATATTATTGGATTGGATTGAATTATTGGCTGATGGGGAATTGGATTGGATGGATTTGAAGAATAAAATTGAATAAATAATTAGGGCGATACGAAGTTACTTAGTTTAGTTGGTTTATTAATTTCTTGTTGGGTAGGTGATAGTTAATCAAGGTATTTTAAAATCAACTTTATCATAACTAAAAAGTGTTAAATAAAAAAATATTTTAAAAAAACAAAAACCCGACTGCGTCAAAACTAAAAAGAAAAAAACAAGCCTGCAAAGAATTACTCACAGTCGGGACCCATAACATAACATTGGGAAGATTTGATTGGTAATAAAATGAATGGGTACCGACTGTGAGTAATTCTTTGCAGGCTTGTTTTTTTCTTTTTAGTTTTGACGCAGTCGGGTTTTTGTTTTTTTAAAATATTTTTTTATTTATGCAAGAGGAGGGGAGGGCGCTGTGGCTCACTTGATAATAAGTAAAAGAGTGGAGTGAATTTAACTATAAAAATTTAATAATGTTGTTTTTCTGTTTTTGTTTTTTTATGTTTTATTGTTTTTCTTTGTTGTTTTTACTATGAATATGATACAACAACAAACAACACATTTTATTCAACCGCTAGCACACCGCAATAGACACAAAATGTATTATTAATAAGAAAATTACAAATCAAAAAACAAAGAAAATGAAAAGTAAACCTAAATTCAAGCTAGCTCAGCCATAGGCACATTCACTTTCATAATCGTAATAAGAAAGTATACACAGCTTTTACAGTATTTTTACGGCTACTTTCAGGACTACATAAAATAGATATTTGGTACAAAATAGCCCACAAACCTTTACCTTTGGGCTGTTATGAAACCTTTTAAGTTTTGAAAGGGATGGTTTAGGCAACTTGCGAAACATCAAATATAATTAAGGTGAGTAACAAATAAACCGATTGACAGATTTTTTCATTAGCTTAATAACATTTTCTTACGTGTTTCTTAAATTTTATTATGTGACCTAAAATTTATTAAATTAGGTACAAGCAACGCCCTCGCGTTGCCCCCGTTCCGAAGTGATGGTATAGAGTGATGATGATGATGATGAAAAGTAGCCTATAAGTTCAACAGCTTAGCTATGAAAAGCAGAAATTTTTTTTTTGAATCCGACTGGTAGTTCCTGATATTAGCGCGTTCAAACAAATAAACTCTTTCGCTTTATATAATTATGTGACAATCATATACCAACAATCTGTGAGCAAATAAGTATGAAATGTATGGATCAAAACACGAAAAAAGAAAATATCCCGCGCGAGTTAACTCGAGACCAGTCCCTCGATTTTACTAAAAAACTTTTTCTCAACCAAAGCAAAGCTTCAACTATTTCGTTTTATTTCA
Organism: Camptogramma bilineatum; assembly: GCA_958496255.1. Taxonomy (NCBI): domain Eukaryota; kingdom Metazoa; phylum Arthropoda; class Insecta; order Lepidoptera; family Geometridae; genus Camptogramma; species Camptogramma bilineatum. Next base: position 13,309,901 of record OY292458.1, on the reverse strand, counting down.
TAATCTACTAATGACCAATTAGGCTAGGCTACGCTGTTGAGATGACGTTTTCAAACAAATTACCAATGAGGTTTTGCAAATTACTGCCATTTTGGGGAACGAAATAAAACGTAGCGGCAATTATACTTGAAGAATGGTTGATATTGTAAAATAGAGGAATTAGGCCCAATAATCTTCTATATAAACTGAGGAAGATGCGTTGTACCCCGCTCTGCGTGGCGAACAAAACTCAAGCTAATTACCTTGAGTCAACTCAGTCGCACTCTGTCTTGCTCCGATGTTACGCGCATTTACACGGAGCACTCACATATTTTTTCTCTTTCTGACAGCGAGGCTTTATAATATCACTGCTATCTTTTAGTTTTCTTGAGTGATCTAAACAAAGCTGCGAATATTCTAAGTAGTGATAACAAAGTTTCGCCGCGTTTTAGAGGTTTTTATAATGAGTATAACGTCTCTATTGGTAGTATCTCATTGATTGGGCCCCTGGCTTTTTAAAGTTTGTGGCAAAATACACTGTCTCAAGTTAACTCGCGCGGGTTGTAAGTTCCAATACCACCACCACATTTGGTAACCACGCTGAAAGTCAATGAACTTTGTCTATCAAGAATTCTCTTCGAAACTGTTAAGATTTACCCTAAATCTAACCATAAGGTGTAAATCCTTGGATTACAATCATTAAGCTCCAACACTAGCGAGACCTCAAAGCAGTATGAATTGAGATAGCAAAGATCTTAATAGATTAGTGTTTAGAAATTCAACCTTTGATTTAAGTCGTTGTTTCATTACAACGTAATCTTGAGGCTTGAAAGACTCTCGAGCAAAGATATCTTCATAATTTCTTCTTTCGGGATCTTTTAAAATTTTTCTATACTTAGTTAGCTTGGGAAATCTATCAAACTTTAATTTTTAATTTTTATAGTGGTGTTATTTTTTTTCCATTGCGACGATGTCGCGGCAGACTGCGAACGAGATGAAGAGACGAGCTTGCCAAACAACAAATTTATATTTTACAAATAAAAAAAAAACTAAATTGTTTGAAGCTCATAGCATGCATAATTGCCTTGGATGAATAAACACACATATCTGATTTGCAAGCCTTGATACCACAACACCACCTTAGATATGTACAAAGGGTACAAATAATAATAAAATCGGTGATATTTTCACGATGCTGTAATTTTATATGAAGCCCACCCGCGATCACCATAAATTCTGTTACTAAAGTGAATCGCTATAAAACGTTTTCCAGCAACATAAAAAACACATAAATACACAGCTAGCCATTCTGAGGCCAAGACTTATTTTGCAAACAAACATTGATTTCTTCCACTTTTGGAATAGGAACTATCTAGAACTGTACTAACTGTTTGTACAGTACACTCGTGCTTAAGGAGACTTTTTACATACATACATACCTACATACATACATAAAAATTACGCCTCTTTCCCACAGGGGTAGGCAGATACCACGGACTTCCACTTGCTACGATCCTGACACACCCCTTTCGCCTCATTCACTTTTTCTAATGAGAAACAGCATTTTTGTTTTATATATCGGATCTAGACTATTTGAAGATGGTCTACCTTGTCTGGAAATAGAATTGTGAGCCTGTTTATTATTTATTTTTTAAATAGGTTTATGAAACCTTGAAAAACATCTTGTTTGTAACATCGTTGAAACAAACATTCTTGTCAAACAACGTGGAGTATGAGGATTCATCCGTCACATCTAGGATTTAATTAAATTTACGTCATGTGTACACTAAGGAAGACGTTAGGCTAAGGAATGGTACACACAAGTGGTTTCCGAGTAGGTATTTCAATTCTGTCCCATGTTTTCTGATTTACAAATTTTATTGGACTTTGACATTTAAATCCTCTGTGAGTTACGAAACCAATTTACGAAAGTAAGGTGATTTAGAAAATGGAGCTACTGAATAAAATTTGTTTACTGACTATAAAAATAACTTTATTGGACTTGCTTATTACATTTACGGGAACCAAAATAACTACCTAATTATAAAAAATAAATGCATACTAAATAACGGGACTTTATCGCGTAATTATCTTATTTATTATTTCCCGTGTCCCGTGGTCAAGGGTAGACTTAGTCTACCCGTGACCACGAGAACTGTAACGCACTCGAAACGTCGTCGTCGGGAAATAATAAAATAAGGTGATTACGCGATAAAGTCCCGTTAGTTAGTCTGAATTATGTCTATAGATCGCGAAAGTTTAAAACAATATGCTAAAATTCAATAAAGTACTTAGGTAAGTATAACAAATTAACTTTGACCCAGATTTTTTAACTTTGAATCAGAAAATAACAAATTACTATTGTTGGACAGAGAATCCTGGTGGTCTTTTGTGTCTTTTGTTTGGTCAAGATCCACTTCGGGTCGTTGCACCATGGCAGTAAATAAGAAAGAACCAAATTTTATTCAATTCTTTTTCTACAAGCACTTTCATTTGATATCTGAATTGCAACTCTTCTAACTTCATAAATCGAATGCTTTCTTCCATTAAATTAAAAATTGTGTTATATTAAGTGTTCAGTTCGAATAAGGCCCGTAGTTCTCATTCAAGCGTGAATTTTGTTATCAGCGATAATGATTCATTACTCAATTTTTTTAGAGAACTGTTAAAATCAGCCGGGTCAAAACAAAGTCAAACTTTTAAACTCAAGTCTAAGTGCAAACTCTGAAAATGAATTTAATAAAAGGTACTAGAATTTCAATGACCCAAATATATTGCAACCGTCCGGTCATTTGGATATCAGGTTAAGTATACATAGATCGGTAATAAAATAGGTACTGGGTAACGTTTCTTACGATTTTAGCTAAACACCTCGTAAACATTTACTAGCCAAGTTTTACTGTGAGAAAATTGAATAGAAAAGTAGTTACAAAGCTCGTGAGTAATAGTGTTCTGGGCCTCGAGCACGAGTATGCACAAAGTCTACTATTCGATCTGTGACTGTAGTTTATTCTCTCAAATGTATTGGGATTTTAGTTCAGTCAAGTTACCACTGGAGGCGCTGCACCGGAATCCCATACATTTGAGAGACTATACTACAGTCACGGATCGAATAGTAAACTTGTGCATACTGGCGATCGAGGCACTGGGTTACAAAGTAGCTAAAAATCCATGAAGAAGGGTTAAAACTTTTTACAACCTCTTATTTTTATCGACATTACATCTGCGCAGAAGTAATAATTTTTATTGCGCAAACAGACACCTCCCGCCCTTTGCCTCAAAAGAGGACATGAAGGTTCATGTATTGATCCCATTGTATGGATATGGACTTTTACTTGACTCTATATTTTGCCATAAATTAAATCTGCAACAAAGATTAGAAGTATTATTTTAATTTTTTATAGTGTTAATCTAATCGACGCTTAGGTGGAAAATGAATTTCATTGAAAATGAAAAGTCTCAAAATTTTCGATTCAGACGGGATTCGAACCCGCATTGTTACAAGCGATCCTCTAAGCTAATCGGTGCTATAAACCGACAAATAAGCTTATCAAGATTTTCGACCCGACGAATTTGGATTCCTTGGCCGAGTTGGTTAACGCACTTCAGCTTGAGGAGGATCGCTTGCATCAATGCGGGTTCTAATCCCGTCGAAATCGAAAATTTGGAGAAGTAAGTATTATTTTACAAATAATATTTGTTGTATGTATGTTCATATGAGCTAATGGCTGACTCTGGTAACAAAGATTTTAGAGCGGCCTGAAGACCTTCGTCATGGCTTTACGACTTCAAAGCCGGGACCAACAATTTAACATGCCCTCCGGAGCATGGAAGCCTTAGTTATATCGTAGTATTATTATTTTTTCTGTGGTTATAATGTAACAAGTATACAGTAAAACCAGAAAAAGAATGGTTTTTGTTAGACATCGGAAACAATCGCATAAAATTACAAAAACGATTGAAGTAAATATCAATGTCATTTTCAAGAAAAGCAAATTAGTTGCAAGCCGGCTAGCTGCGCTGATAATGACGTGCACTTCTGTCGCATTCTGTTTTGTGAAATCTTACACTGCTGTTGGACATATTAGGAAAACACGAACATAACCGAGATCCATTCTAAGGTTTGAAGTACTGTAAATAGGTATGTAAATTTTGTGTTGGTTTTAGAAGTTTGGTTCAGTTTGGTCACTACTGTATGATGTGCAAGATAAGACAACCGGGATTAGTATTATAGATAGGTACGTCATTTGAAGAGTAAATATTTAGACACGATTCGATGCAAAATGTTTTAAAATAAAAAACTACAAAGATTTTGAAGAAATATTGCGAAAAACAAAACTTAGGCGAAAAAGGCTCACTATTACATATTATAATAGTACTAGCTGCTGCCCGCGGCTTCGCTCGCGTGGCACCCGGATAAAAAGTAGCCTATGTTACTCTCCAGCTTTCCAACTATCTCTACACAAAAAATCACGTCAAGCCGTCGCTCTGTTTTAACGTGAAAGCAGGACAAATAAACACACTTTCACATTTATAATATGGGTACCTACGGATTTCGTAGGCAGCAATAAAAATATAAATATTGTTTTATTCGGCATTTGTCAACAAACTGCAATTAAACACTCAGGTTACGAGACAGATTATAAACCTTTTAGAACCCTAACTAATTTACTCACTGTTTTTCTTCGCCATTTAGAGCTCGAGTCAAAGCGGTTTAAATACAATTAGGATAAAAAATACAAAGCAAAATAGCCTCCTATTTATAACTTAGTAAAGAACATTACAGTTAGGCAGATTAAGATGGATTTACACACGATATCAGAATGTTACTTACCTATCGTAAATAATAAAAGTTTAACCCTGGAGTAGTCGCAGTCCAAATCAGAGTGAATCGGTCACATAGATCTTAAACAAATTACATATTTAAAAAAAATATAGGAAAACTCACAAAAAAAGTGTAGGTACTTATCGATAGTTAAATTAATAAATCCGTGGCTCGCGTGAATACGTTGATATGTCGAGATGTCAATTTTTTTTTTTATTGGCTTAAACGATATCTACGCCTATGAAGTATCTATAAAAAAATTGACAGCTCCCTAGCTAGACAAGTTTTCGAGTTATGGCCTTGCCAACTCCTCCATTTTTCGTATTTTAGTTGACATAACTACTTGTCAATTTTTCAAGCCACTAACACACACATGTTTTTGTAGATATTTCGATTTATCAACCTACTCATTCGCCAAAATTATATTTGTTACATGATATCTCGACATATACATATGATATTTTTGATTAACTTTTAACAAATTAAAATGTCAGGTTATGGCTAACCAAAGTATTCCCTTTAAATTGTGATACATTGAGTTGTTCAGTTATGCCCGCGCGCTCTCGCGCTGGCATAACCGAACATGTCACTCGTATTGGTAAACAAAACGTCAGTTCAGAAATCTTTTTTTTTTTAAGTATTGCTTTTACATGGAAAACTGATAGATTTTAATTATTTGTTAAACTATAATGACATTGCTTGATTTTTACAAGCTTTTGTTATTAACTTGCGATTTTTGTTCGGGTCTACTTTTGAAAATTAAATTTGACTCACTTCCCAGTGTCTGATTAAGCTGAAATTTGGAATACCTATAGGTTCTTGGTGACAATGCAATATTATTTTTACAACGAGCTGATCTGATGATGGAGCCAGGAGCTGTTCAACAGAACTCACTTTTTTTTTAGTGAAATGTTGCAAGTTCAATTTGACCCACTTTCCAGTGTTTGATTGAGCTAAAATTTGGCACACTTATAGATTCTAGATAACAATGTAATATTATGTTAACAATAAGCTGATCTGATGCTGGAGTCAGGAGCTGTTCAACAAACCTCAATATTTGTTTGGATTTAATCTTGCAAATTCAATTTGACCCACTTCCCAGCATCTGATTGAGCTGAAATTTGGCACACTTATAGATTCTCGATGACGATGTAATACTATTGTAACAACGACCTGATCTGATGATGGAGCCAGGAGCTGTTCAACAGAACTCACTTTTTTTTTAGTGAAATCTTGCAAGTTCTTTTGACCCAGTTTCCAGTGTTTGATTGAGCTAAAATTTGGCACACTTATAGATTCTAGATAACAATGTAATATTATGTTAACAGTAAGCTGATCTGATGCTGGTGTCAGGAGCTGTTCAACAAAACTCAATATTGTGTTCGGGTCAAATCTTTCAAGTTTAATTTGACCCACTTCCCAGTGTCTGATTGAGCTGAAATTTGGCACACTTATGGATTCTTGGTGACAATGCAATATTATTGTAACAACGAGCTGATCTGATGATGGAGCCAGGACCTGTTCAACAAAACTCATATTTTTTTTAGTGAATTCTTGCAAGTTTAATTTGACCCACTTTCCAGTGTCTCATTGAGCTAAAATTTGGCACACTTATAGACTCTAGATAAGAATGTAATATTATGATAACAACAAGCTGATCTGTTGCTGGAGTCAGGAGTTATTCAACAAAACTCCTCAGTAAATTTTTCGATTGAGGTGAAACTTTGCATTTTTTTCTAGTTCCGATTACATTGTAATAATATGGTGACAATGAGCAGATGTGCTGATAAAATCTGGTTGTATTCCATTCAAATTCTCAGTGATTAACAGTAGAGCATCCGTGTTTGGGCTCATTTAAAATCAGCTTACCCTTACTATGTTAAATCTCATTTCTAAACGGTATGAATGGTTCTGAGTAATAAGTAGGTACTTCAGCAACTCAAAAAACCGGTTTTATAGTCTCTATCTGTTTGCAATCCGATAATATAGCATTGTTTACCTACCAATATTCCATACATTAAAGGTGAATAAGTTAATATCTTTTGCGGCATAACTGGACATCTCGAGACGTAACCTAAATCTCATCAATTTTTTTGTTGACATGTCTTATATCATGGAAACTATGGGGAATTTCGGTTATTTATTGTCATCATTCGAAAGAAGGCATAAAATAACCGTAGAAACAATTAACACAAATACTGTAAACTAATTTACCGAGAAACCAGAAGAGGTCAAACTTTCAAACGGCCGCCCTGAAAAGTTGGTGTTTTATACATGTCAACGTATTCACGCGTGCCACGGAAATATTCATTCATAAGTTTATTTATATTTACCCAGTGTACAATAACATTTTGTTTTACAAAAACTTGTATCTGCAAAGTTATTCATGAACGTATCCGTGTTTTCAATTAAACAATTCCATTCTGCGAGAATTCAGTGAAAATATTCGAAGCTCTCCAGCATATTGAAAAAACTGAGTCGGTTTTTCCAACTATTGCATATTGGTGGCAAGAAAAGATAGTCACAGTCGAATAGTCAATTTGTTTCGGCATCTGTGCTTCTGTCTCTGAATTATTTAAAGGAATTGTTTCAGCATTTGGTGTTCTAGAAACTTTGTTGTTTACAAAAAAAAATTCAGTTAAGTAAATATTTTCTTTGCATTGTAAAGTAGCATGATGAGTAAAAACTTATTTCAATAAAGGTTATTCAGCTTAGTATTGAAATATTCAAAAATACGCTTGTGCCTGCAACTTGGTTCGAATGACACACGATTAAAATATATCTACCAACATACTTTTTTCTATTACTAAAATAAGTATGATTTATTTATTTCAAGGAATAAGAGAAAAATCAAAATGTTAAATTGATAAAAGAAATAATACAAAAATATTGCCTAAATTCAGCATTTCAATTTTGAAAGCAAATCTTGCGTGATCATAGATTGCTTCTACAAATTGCCTTTGGCGTATGCGAACGATATGTTAGTACAAGTAGAAGATAGTAGAGGTCCCGATGATATTGAATTCATTCAATTGAGTAAATGTAACTTCTACGTTATTTTATTCAAAGGCATTTTTATAACAAAGGCCACATGTAAATTACAAATCAAAAAGCGATGGTAAGCATTAATATGATCTCAATATTTTTTCTACTACGTACTACTATAATGTTAAAATTGTTCAACTGAAATATTTACTGATTACTACTGTATAAACCAAATACCTACTAAATTATAATAATGGTATTGAACTCACTCTCATGTAGGTAACTTGTATTGTTGTTCAGTTGCTGTCGAGTTATAGAGGAACAAAGCTTTCGTATTTATAATGTTATTGTGATATTGCAATAAATGAATGATACTTCACTCGCGTAGTGACCGGATAATAGTAACTTAGGTCCTATTCCTGGTTATTATCTATCTATATTTTAAATTTCAGATAAATCGGTTTAGTGGTTGTCGAATTATAGAGGAACAAACATACTCGTACATCCAAACATCCATACTTTCGCAAATATTAGTGTGATAGTGTGTTATACGTTATATAAGTGTGTTTTATCAACCCTTAAAAAGGTTTGCTCGATATGCCAGTTTTTTAGCCTTTCTTTAACTATGGTCGTAAGGTTATGTTTATGGACCGTAGTAGTAGACTGCAACTTAAGAAAGCACTTTAGAAAAAAAAGAAAAGTTTTAAAATGCAAAACCGAAATAATCATAGCTTTTCTTATTTCATTACTTAAAAGCAAACCGCGTTATGAAGTCTAGACAGCTTATCATTCGCTTTGCTCGATTAAATATACATTTTTCAGAATTAAAAAAAAGCATCTAAGTAAGTAGGTACCTACATTCAGCAATAGATCTTGATTAGCACGTCGAGTTTTTAGAACTCTAGTAATTTTGAAACTTGCTGACTTTTCATTTAATTCTGAGATTCTGAGATTCAAAATTTAGAGAGTTGCGCTGAATGAAAACAAACTGAAAACAAAAATAACCATCTTCTTTGTAAACAAAGCTCACACACGCACACCGTCGTGCAATCTTCCTTCCAAACGGCTCGACCGATTTTGATGTTTTTTGTACTGTAATCCGGTTCGCAACTACAGTTCGTCGGTCCAATGCTCAAGTCGCCAAACTACCATTTTGGCATTTTTCACTTTTGATGGGCATAGTATTGGTTAGGCCAAGAGCACAATGTGGCAAAGTTTCACAGCTGTAGCATAAAAAATGACAAAGATATAATCATTTTATTTTTCAGCTATCTACTTAAAATTTACTTTTTATCATTGTTAACTGTCTTTGTTTTTACTAACATTTTAGCAATTTGTTAATACTGCCCTAGAAACCTTTACCTAAAGTAATTTTATTGTCATGATTTAAATACCTATTATTGTATTATTACTATTATTATTACCTCTGATTTGTAGCAACGAATTGAACTTTGTTTTCACTCTCCTGAACAATCACGAATTTACAGTTTGGCGACTTGAGCATTGGACCGTATAAGTATGCGCATTAACACGAGCTCTAAATTGTCTAGGAAAATATCAGAAGGAAACCAGGGCTCCAATTCCTCTATTTTATAACGTCAACGATAATATCATGATTAATTGTTACATGGCTGAGATTTGAGCCTCTATCGTGTCGGTAATTAAATTTCTATTATAATACTTCTTGTGTATTTTTATTAAATCTTAACCATTAGTGAAATATATAAAAAGTATCCACGGTACAAAAATACCTACCAATTGTGTGGTAAAAAAAATCTGTATCCAAGCAAATGAGTTGGATAGTAAAGCTGGCATCGCGCTATTGTGAGCTGGCATTTCTTATTTACAGCACCTTTGTTTAGCGCTGAATACTTTGAGTGTGCCGTGCTTTGTCGCGTAATGAAGGCGGTTGTGACCTGGGCTTGCCCTGGCAAATATGGACTACTTTTCCATACCTATCATGGAAATCTTCTTTCGTATGAGCAAGTGGCCAACTCTGGTGTTTTTGTAATTTTTAGGCCGCCTAAAGGCCTCCGTCATGGCTTAACGTGCCCTCCGAAGCACTGAAGCGCTGAGCTCGTAATACCACTTGCGGTCATCCATCCTAAAAGTGACCGCGCACCAACGATCAATCAAGAACGTCCAAGCAAGCTACGCCACGAGCGCTTCATGGAAATGTGGAGGAATGATGTCTATCTGATTTACAATAACTATGCACATTTGATTATGGGGTTTTCAAAATTATGAGTATCTAGGAACTAACACAGTAAAGTTACAAGTTGCCGTTTTGATGCGCAGTGTAGCTTTTTCATATTTTTTCTACTGCGCTTCGCTGCGGCTAACTTCACGAATCCATTATGAGTACTATACCTCAATAAGTGGTGGTCTACGTTGCTTGCAAAGAACTTTGGTAAAATTAAACTCAATCCATCTGTTGATCTTATAATTTGTTGATGTAATCCGATATCTAAAACGCCGTTAAGTGACAAAACCATTTTTTGAGATATCGCTAAAAAACGCGCCGCTTCTTTATTATTATTGCTTCGCGTTTGCCGCTTTCTTAGTATCTAATTCGAAAACTATAAACGATAGGAACTCGGTTCCAAGACTGATCGATAGATAATTTAAGCTTTATAACATGGCATAATTTATCGAAGTGAAAGACCAAATGTCACTTAACGGCGTTTTAGATATCGGACGGCAGTAATGAACCATTGACATAATGAACAGTTGATCTTGTGAACGTTATCCTAATGAGTTTTGATCTAACTTATGACACCCTCCATCATTGAAGATGTTTAGCGAGTTTTATTTTCTTTAAAAATATGAAAATATTTTGCAAACTATCCAAATAAAACGTAATACCTGCTGTATAAACGAATAAAACTAGAATTGAGCATGCGACAGTATTCGAAAAGGCTGCATTCGCACGAGCGGAAGTAAGGAATAGCACCTGCCGAGGACGGGCCAATTGGCACGCTATAGGATCCAATAGGCAATATGCGTCTGATTCAAAAGCGGGTTAAATGTATTTTATTATGAACATTGTTGCTTTAGAGGTATGTGTGTGTAATTATTTTTTAATATTAAACCATTTTCGATTAGAAAATAAATTTTAAAAATTGCAAAAAATAGTAGGAATTTCAAAATACTTGAAAAGGATGTGAAAGGATGTGACGACACGAGTTCATAAGAAAAGTCAAGGACGAGTCAGATATGACGATCCATAGATAAGTTTTTTTTTTAATTTTCACAATTCCTATAAGGTGCAGCGGGGCAATTCTGGCCGAAAAATTTTAGTCAAAATTTAAAACTTCAATGCTCTCGTTCCTTGTTGAGTTACGCTAATTCTGACAAATTGCTGTTATGTAACCTTTATCTGCCTTTTTCTTTATTGTATTTTTGTTAAAGAAAAAGCATATTTAAATGGTGAAATAACACAATTTTAACTAAAAACTGGAAAATGCCAGAATAGCCCCTCAGCGGGGTAATTCCGTCAGGTGGTGATATTATTCGAACCAATGATGCTATGATACTAAATCCAAAAGCTTTACAAACTAGACAACACAATACACGCGAATTTTAACATTATAATCTCCTACGATGGTCCAGTTTCTATAAAAAACCTGTTAAAATTTTTGTGGGGTAATTCTGGCATCACTCTTTAGTCGCCCATACATGCTAGTGTTGGGACGCTGACTATCGATAAACGGAGTATACGCAAAAATTTCGCGCAAAAATGATGTTGTATGAAATGTAGTCTCGCAAACCGTAGATGGCTTACATTTGGACTTTCTTCTGACTACCCCTATACTTTCAAGTGCTACCAATGCCAAGTATGTCTATTGCGCTAGGTCGTCATGGTAAATAATACTGGCATGCATGCAATACATAATGTTGGGTCTAATTTTTCATGAATTCTCGTCGTATTTTAAAAAGTATACATCCTAGAATGAAAATAATAACTATTTAGGAATGTATAAATAAAGACTTTTCATAAATGACACCCCACTCAATAAATTTGTTAGTTTTTTTACCCCATTGGGAACCCAATATTTTGACAACCCCTTATTATCAATTAAGCTCATATGCTCCACCGTACATTTCCATAGCACAACCTATTGACCTACCAAGTTTCATTCAAATTGGATGAACGGTTGGACAATTATGCGAGCATAAATATTATTATCAACGGGATAATTACCATGATTATTGAGTTTTCTTGCTTCCCGATATTTCGACGCAGTTGCATGCGCCATGATCACGGGCAATGAGAACAAGAATTCATGAAACATACAAAGCAAAATCGCCATACATGCCACTAAGATCTTCGTTCGCTTCGCTCGCTCGATCGAAAATTTAATGCGTATCGACTATGGTTTAATTAAGCTCAAACAAAGCCACAAACAAATACTTATACAAAGCAAAATCGCATTAGTTAACCCTGAGATCTTCACTCGCTCGATTAGTTAGTATTATTTTTATCGACGTTTACTTCAATGCTGTGGACATCACTGGTTTTTGGCAACTTCATACAAAATCGGTGGGGCAATTATGGCAACCGATTTCGATAAAATTATATAAAATCAACACTTTGTGGGGTAATTATAGCGGATGCAATAACAGAGAAGAAACAATGAGTAGAAACGAACTAGTACGACTAAAATAATCTCCAGTCTAAAATACACCTCCTTAGCTTATTCAATTTTCAATTAAACCGCGAAAACTACTTAATTATTACAAAAACTCGAAGAGCTAATATTTTTTCACCCTCCGAAAAATAGGTGACTGTCAAAATAATGCTGTAAATCGGTCAGTTTTTGCGCTAGAAATGCCACCTATCGTTTATGAATGAACAAAACATTTCTCTACGTGTACATAGATGTCTCTTTGAGGTATAAGTCATAGAACGAGAGATATAACCATGTGCCATAATTACCCCGCTGCCAGAATTGCCCCGCTGCACCTTACTCGAACTTATTGTTGTCACAGATTACTGTTGTACTTAGTATCAATTTGACGTCACACGTCAAAGTTCACAAATTGTTACTACAACAGTAATCTGTGACAACAATAATAATCGTGTTTCAGATGCGTGAAAATGTTGGTAAATTTCAAAAATTATTTTTGTTATAAAATTTTAGTATTTTGGCGCTGGAATTTTTATGACGGTTATTTGACGATATAACCTATCGTATAAAATCATAAAAAAAAATTGTGGGAGTTCCCTATTGTGTCATTCCATCTATTGAAGACTTATGCCTTACTTTCCAACATTTTGCTTTAAAAAGTCTGCTAAAATACAAAACGGTAATTTTTAGAGTAGGTAGCTTACTCTATGTCTTGACATTTATATCGTTTATAACAATACAGATTAAAGCTTGTTATGAAGATTAATGAAAAAAAATTATACTTAAGTAATTTATAGGATTAATTTCATCGGAAAAAGATTTTATGGGAGGATATAAAAAGATGAAGGTAGCATTAATAATATTTTGTGAAAGACTAGGTAAGTACTTCCATTACTTACAACATTAAAAAAAACTGTTGTTTTAAAGCTTAAAATAAAAGAACTCTACCAAACCCCTAAACCAACCCTCAAACGCAAAACCTATGATTTTATAATTGGTATAAAATACAATGTTAAATTCAAACCCCTGTTGAAGTTCATTGTACTAAAATAGATATTGAAAGAGTGAATCCTATTATGTTATTGCAAAATAAAACCTTTCACAATGTATAAAATTACGTTATCAATCAAACTAAAAAACATACCAGCAAATATTTACAAAATAAGGCGAACAACCTCGTGTTTCCGTTATCGTTAATCCTGTTCAATTACATCTAACAAATACGATCCGTCATTTTGTTTTGTAAACATTTTTGGAAATAATTGATTGATATGAAATTTTCAACAGTCATATAGGTAGGTTTTGAATACTTTAATATGAACACTAAAACTAAATTAAGGCTGTATCGCCAACACAAGGCAGACCTTCATAGATTTTAAGGTATCCTCCAAATGGATCCATTAGGCTCTGTTTAGTTGTAAGCTGATGTAAGCAATTTAGCAATATCAATGTTTTTCACACATATTTGTCGTAGTTTTAAATTGAACTCGCAACTTACACCATGGAATCAATAACAACTGAACAATGCGTCCAGTCAGTCCATTGCAAGCTACACGATTGTCAGCAATTTGCAACGCAACACCCATTCATTTCAGTTAAATTGTTTAATTTGACACGAAGGTTGACAGTGACGTCATTGCTTCCCCGTCGTCTGTTTTACATAAAGCAGTCATTACACTGATACTTCACGCGCAAGTCTTTATACAGAAAAATAATGGAATGTATTTTACGCAAGGTGAAAGCTGCGAGAATATCTACTCATCTTTTATTCTGAATCATATTCTCGTTAAAATGGTAAAGAAACCAGTACCAGATACCTAAGTATTCTAATATGCGGCGATAGAATAGGAACCTTTCATGTTTGGAATGCTAGATTCTGCAAAATGTAAGCATTGTATTCAGACCAGTAATCTTTATATTTTATTTAAAGTAAGGAAAAACTTTAAGATACTTTGAATGAATTGATTTAAACCACTATATAATGTTAATATGTTTGTTTTTTACTACTAAAGTTACTGTAGCCTAACTGACGCTTACGACACCAGGGAAGTCACTGACCATTTAAAAAAAAATTAAAAACGTACTTTTTAAATAACCCATACTGTATCACTTTCAAAACTTTCGTGAGTTGTACTAGACATTATTTAACACACGGGAATTCGCTTGCCGCAACTCCCTCCTTACCCAGATGAAGATTCTCCGGATGAATCGAAACATTGTCGGTATCTAAATCGACGATAATTTTACGTGAGTAATTCCCGTGTGTTAAATAATGTCAAACCCATACTGTAGTTTTTAGGGAAAAACGGGGCAGGTTGATCATTCCAGAACCTATTAAGCTAGGTTTGAGAGGCCACGTGGTATCATCCAACGCTTATAAGTTTGAAAATTATACCGCCTTCACTCTCAGAGAAGATTACTATGTAGTACGTCAGTACTCGCGTGGACAATGTCGCACAGTGTTCAGAGGTAGAAAGAAAGAAAACCGTAGTGCCCCCTCTTTCTATCCTCACGCCGCTCAACTCATTCTGTTTCGTGCGCGCACGGCGTTCGCACAGTTATAAAAATATTTACAAACGTCGTCATGAAGAATCCAAGGAGAATGGAAGCGGAGGATGGAATCGGAGGATGGAAGCGAATGAAGAAGCGGAAGAAGAAGAAATATGTGAAAAAGTGGTCAGAAAGCGATCTGCAAACTCAAGGTACATTTTATTTTATCATCCGTTGAATTCTTCGGATACCCCCGTTGCTTTCATCGAGGTTGGTTCAAACCATAGTACCTAGTACCTACCTAATTTAATTACTCATATTTGTGAGTGCGGGTTTGATTGTGCACAGGCTATTTTTTCGTTGTATTCAACGATAAAATTTATATTTTTCCCCTTGAATTCTTGGGGTGTGCCTGGAGATGACTATGAAAGATAAATTTCCATATTCGTTGTATTCTTCGAATTATGAGAATTATGACGAAAAATATCGTAATTTTTTTAATTTATTTTTTCCCTTGAATTCTTGGGAGGTGCCTGGCGATAACAATGAAAGCTAATTTTCTTATTCGTTGCATTTTTCGAATAATTAGAGTTATGGTGGTTTCTGTTTATTAAAATGCGTTTTTTTCTCTTCGAAAAACATCGTGATTTTTTGAACGTCTGCTTTAATTACCTATATTTTGTTCTACCGCCAAAACATTAATATTCTCATACGGGTTTTTTCGCCTAAATTAGAGCTTTACAAAGATGATACCTACTTACAAATTTATCAGTCACCCTGGTTCACTTTTTATCCAGGGTAATACTGAGGTAAGTACTTACTTACCTACTTACCCACACTATAGGCCCGAAGTTGTCTCAAGCCTCAATATCGATATTATTACGAATAGGATATTTTAGATCCTGATTTGCTGCAAGCACTCGGCGATTCAAGGTCGGACGTAGTGGAGATATTATAAGCAGCGAATTAACCTTCAAGGTCCACCTAAAATATAAGCGGGCTTCCGAAGGATAATTTGATTAATTTTTTTCCAAAAATTTTCCTCTGATTAAGGGTTCTACTCTAAACGGGGGAGTTTGGTTGCCATGCCGGTCGAGACATGTAAACTGAGGGTTAAGCGCTTGATTACCAAGCAAGATCAAATCGGTACCTAAATCGCTTTTCGCTGAAAACAGTTCGGCATTAGAATACTTTTATCAAAGACACTCAATGCATCAAGAAAAAGGAACAAATCAACCGATTCAAGCTTAGATTTCGTCTAACAAAATTAAATGGAAGAGGCTCATCGTTCCGCGGAGTGAAGAACCAGCAACGGGAGTCGGCAAGCTGACGTACTTCAACGTCAACTAGTCGTATAACAAGCCAGTGGCAGGCCAAGGCAGACGACCGTCCCAAAGCCGCGCCGCCGCGCCGTGCACCGCTCGTTGCACCGCGCCCGCGCCGCACCCGTCAGCTGGCGAGCACCGATGAGTGCACCGCTACCCGCCACTGTCTCGCAGGTACGCGCAGGACGTTTGAATTTATTTTTTAAACTAATGGAAATCTATTATATTTATTACGAGTGATAATTTTATACTCGATGTGGGTCTGCTTATTAAAAATCTTTTACAGGATTTCATAACTAAACTCCTGAAATGTACCCGCGCTGTAAGTACTTATTCTAAAACTGAAATCGCAACTATGCCTAAGTTAAAATACGAACTGACTGCTGGACAATTTATTTCGGAAATTATCTTTATTGCCAAAGCTGATGGAAGCAGTCAGTTCATCCTGAATTAAATTAAATTAAATTAATGAAGTGATTAATGAACAATTTAATGGAACATACTCCATCTTGAAATATTCTGTATGAATGTATCATACGGTCCATTTGGATCAACTTTTGTTCACGAATAAGTACCTACCATAAACTATATTTTTTATGTTTTTATTTTCAATATGAAGCATGTATGAATTTACAACGCCTAGCATTTGCTTTGTGTTTTTTAGTCTTTAAATTTTTACAGAAATAGTAAATCCCTTCACATGAATCTTTATGTACTTATTGATTAAGAATCAGCTAGTGGTTGCCTAGCAAATGCAAAAATAAACTATATCTACTTAATGGCAATATACCTATGTACTTATACAATTAGAACTGGTTGTAAAAAAAAAAATATATATATTATACCAAACAAAGACTTCTTGCTAGTTTCTGATGGGTCATTATAATTATTCAATGTCCATGACTACTTATACAGTTTCCAGACTTAGAGATACAAAAAATCTTGGAAGATACGAATAAGTAGATTCTCTTTAAACATATTTAAACACTGTTTGGTATTTAAATGTAAAAAAGAGTTTGAAATTTAAATAAGTAATGCATATTAGAACTTTTGTTTATTGCAGTATTAGAACGATAACAAGGATCTATTATTATATCTACTATCTAGCTATCTATAGTTATCTATCGTGGCATGTCCATTTCATACAGCTGGTTTTTTTTGCAAGAATTCTATGGAAAATTTTACAATAATTTTTCTTTGTCTAAAAGTAACGATAACTTAGACGTAGTTCAGATGGAACTACTTTGAGAGAGAAATAATACTTTGGTAGTCCATCCTATTCGCAAAAATATGATTAGGTACAATATTTTTACGGATGCTTCATCCACAGCTTTTGTAATTCTGGAATAAATTAAGTACCTACATGGTTTTACCACAGAGGTTGACAATTTTTTTTAACTAAGTACCTGGAATTTGATGGCGATTTTTAGTCTCAAATCAGTTGCAGTGCAGAAGACAATAAACTGTGTAAACATACTTTTAAATGTATGTAAGTTTTTAGTGTAGACAATACCACTACTTATTGTCATATATTTTAATAGGATGGTCGAAGTGCATCCATATTTTAAAAAGGTAGCTAACATGTTTTGGAATTGGAACGAAAAAAGAAACAATGTTCATTTTCGCGTCATAAGTACCTATTATTATTATTTTAATTTTTAATTTTTTGTCTCCCTGAATGTGAAAGCAGATAAAAACTAAATCTTTCATCAGGCTAAATGCATAGATACGGAGTGAGAATTAGATTCTCAAGAAGTCAGGGAGATTGTCTGTCTGTTTAATAAGACACAAAATAGATTTATTTGCGTCTTGTATAAACCCGAAGTGCTTATTAAAATTATTTGCCTTTTATAATATTTACTTAAATATTACTTATATTACTTAAATATCAGTTCTACTTCTACTGTTTTATTTAGTTGAAAAACACTAAAAAAGTTGATATCTGATGTGGTAGGTAACTGGTATGTAGTGAGGGTACCATGGTGGTCGTGTCAACCGTGGTACCCTCTATGCAGATCACTCTGTGTTACAGAGATGATGTTATTTTCCCCTAGTAAATCTACTTCTTTCCTCTTTCAAGTTCATTAACCAGCTGTACTAAAGCAATGGTGTAGGTGTACATATTTTTTTTAGGAACTACGTACCAGATTTTCTCACAAATTTTCTCGAAAAGACTCATGCTATTATGCCTTGAATTATTTGCTATTTTTTTTTTAATGTATTAAAACAAAATAGATGATGGTCTAGTCTAGAGGCTAACCACATTATTCATAATTCGACTGTCAAATTAGTAGGTACCTACCTACGGCTATAATTTTTTTTATTTGTTTTAGTGTTAAACCACACTTAGAACACACTACCTATGGCTTTAGAGAATGTGATTTTTTCTTGTTACTCTCATGTAATTGAAAAGAAATGACTGCAGATTTAGGGGCCGTTTTAACTTAAACAAGCTTATAAGTAGGTCTATTATAAATTATGACTATAGAACGTTTTAAGCAGTATTTTTAGAATTAAAACCGAGTTTTCTCTCACCACAATGTTACTTGGGATCCAAGTAGGTACCTATTGTGATTATTAAGATAAATAATCAAAGGACCCCATTATTTCAGAAAATACAAAAATAATTAAATAAGTAAATAGGTAATAATAAAAATAATAATAATATTTTTTTTACTACTATTATTTTCAACTAGCCAGAGAATCCAAGCTCATTGATTCCAAAAGATCATTGATTCTAAATTACTAGATGATCTTAAATAAATGGTTACCTATGGTAATTTCGTTATCTACGTAATTAAATTAAAAGTTCAGGTAGTGGCAGAATGCAACTTTATTTTAATTTACCTAATTTGATCAAAGGCTTGGTCTAGCATCTGTCCAGTTTCTATTTAAAAATAATAAATTAGAAGAGTTTTATTATCAATAACAATAATAATAAAAAATTAAAGTAATTACGCGATGAAGACCCGTTAGTTCGCTTAAATTAGTTTTATTATCCTTTAGAAAAAAAAAAAAAAAAAAAAAAAAAAACTTAAAAATAGTAGCTATGCTATAGTGTGTATGAGCCCGCCTGTCGGTGTCGGTGAAAACCTCCTCTAGTTGATACTTTAGAGAAATGTAAATTAATTAGGTACATCGGTAATCAGATTAAATTTATAAGATTCGCTAGCTGATAGTGGTATCGATACTACGATTTTAGAGCTGGCAGCACGAGGCATGCCTCTATTTCTGATAGCAGGAGTTTGTATCGATGTTTTCAGGACAGCAGGCTGATCCATACAATCAGCAGTATTTACCAACTTTTACAATGGATCTGTGGTTGAATCAAATACCTACCTAGTAGTTTATTACAGGTTTTATCCATTTAAACTGAGTACCTATGTACTATTTCCATTTAAATTTTAGTTTTTCTGTTGTTATTTGTAAAAATCAATATAGCTACCTACTTACTCGTAAGCAGGCTTCTCACACTAACCATTTATGCTCGTCAAAAATTTATTGCAACATCGATCTTATATATTCTCTGAACATCTACATAGTAATCTTCTCTGAGAGTGAAGGCGGTATAATTGAATGATCAAGCGAGCTTACCTGAAGCGAAGCTCGATCTTGATTATACCGCCTTCACCGAAGAGAACCAAGGTCCCTCCCTACCCTAACGAGTTCCCTTTGCAGATCTATGTTGCTGTATGTATCTAGGTTTACTCTAAAAAGAATGAGTTGAGCGGCGTGAGGATAGAAAGAGGGGGCACTACGGTTTTCTTTCTTTCTACCTCTGAACACTGTGCGACATTGTCCACGCGAGTACTGACGTACTACATAGTAATCTTCTCTTCGGTGAAGGCGGTATAATCAAGATCGAGCTTCGCTTCAGGTAAGCTCGCTTGATCATTCAATAATAGTTTCGACCAAAAACTCTCTGTTAAAACGCCTTTTAACAAGATTTATTCATTAAGGGGCCTGCGACAGGCGAATTTCCATAAAAACGTAATACCGAGATCATTTAAATTTTTTTATCAATCTGGGGACACGGCAGTGCCCGCCAAGTCAAGCACAGCCGTACCATCTTTTTCTCGAAGCCATGCGGGTCATTTTCTCCCTGTAACTTTGTTGTGGAAAAGACTAGAAGCCTAAATATTCAGTGACTTTATGTTGTTAGATTAAGACAGTAGGTATTTATCTAGGTTCCTGTTACACTTTTGTTCCGAAAAACTTACCTAAAAAGAAATGTAAGCAAATTGAATTGAAATCTTTCTAGGTACACCAAAAATGGCATGTTATCTTTTCATTTGTTCTATAGTAAGTTTTTTGGAACAAAAGTGGAACAGGAACCTAGATAAATTCTGCCTTTATCCAAATAATAACATAAAGTGATAAAAATATGCTCACATTTTAAATTATTTTGGTATTACGTTCGTATGAACCTGACAAGTAAATTGTGTTACTCAGTGCCTCGTACCGTTCACAGGCGTAAAGTTCGCGCGGGTACCCTCTTTGCTGTGAATACTTGTCGTACAAATTCCGGTCTGCGCTGTCCTATGTATCGGATGGTTGAGTTATACAACTTAATATTCACAGACATCGATATTTTTGCATGCTCTAAATGGAAATTTAAAAAGTCAATTTTCACTATCTTGAGGAATCGAAAGGAGGCCTAAGCCCAACCGTGGGCTACGTTGGTGATGATGTTAGTGTAAATATTATTCTTGTTTTGTTTATACTTTTATAAATAAGTACTTAGTTAATATTTTTATTTATATAATATTTATTGTTTAATTATGTTTGCCTCTAGTGGCGCATTTTTAGTGTAATCTTGCATATTAAGCTGAGGATAATGCTGTGGGCAACAATATTACCTACACTCATTTTTTTTTTTTTTTTTCTAAAAAAAAAAAAATATTGTACATTTGTTTTGATTACGCTGTATATTGTAGCTGTTTATTGTCCCTAATAAATAAAAATAAAAATAAAATAAAATATGGACAATTCGCCTGTCGCCGTTCCCTTAAAAGGTTTTGTCAACCGTGTCAACCACACTGCAAAGTGAGAGTAGGTAAATGGTTCTGGATTTATTTGAGATGCGGAACTCTAGAGGTATTTTCCGGAAAGTATGACTAGTGAATGTTTACTGTAATATTGCCAACCTTTCTAAGGAAAGTAAGGCAGCCATTATTATGTCTTGTTTGCCAATATACTCATCTAAAGCACACATTATACCCGTATGAAGCCACGGAAAATGTATAAGATGGATATATAATAATTGTGCTCTTCAATTTTTTCACAGAGTAGGCAATTTTCTGTAAAAATAAGGAATCATATTTTTAATATACATTTCAGTCATGTTCTAAATTAAGGTATTATTAAATTTCCACAATGTATTTTAGTTTAATAATGTAGTACCTACGTTTATTTTCATCCTGTTTTTGATTACTTTAATCTTTATAAATAACTAAATTATGATTTTCCTGGAAAAGGTCATACAAAACGTATAATATAAATCATAATTAAATTATCGTGCTTTAGGAAGCGCCTAATTTGAGAATGGCGATTGATTTAACTTCTTTTTTGTTGTTGTATATTTTATGTTTATAGTTATAGTCCAAATAAGGTATGTTTCGAAATGGAAAACAGAAAAGGTTGTAGGTAGATACGTAAAATTCGTGAAGTTCGTGAATAAATTATAGGTAGTGTTTTTCTCTGAGATGTTTAGAAAATTATGAACTAGACAAAGTCGGGTTAGCTGTAATAAGAATAAGAATAAGAAGAATTTATTGTAAATGTAATAAATAAAATCGAATTAGAACAATTATTCATCTACGGTGCCTTACTATAGTGAGACTAACAAACAATATAGTTGTATATACTTAGCTTCTTTTTAGCAAAGCTTATTAGTTAGAAATTGTATAAGTAGGTACTTATATGTTTATTTTGTAATTATTAATTTAAAATACTTATTCTTACAAGCAAATGTTGGTCTTCAAATAAAGAGTAAACAAAGTTATAATAAAGTTTGAAGGTAAAATAAACTTTAATATTTCATTGTTATTTTGTGTTTGAAAATAATTAAGTTTAGTTTGATTTATAAGTTTGAATTTATTTTCGAACATCGTTCGGTCTGCAGCATAAATCAATTACTGTTATCTCGATAAGATAAACAATTTTGAATAAGATTGCCTAGTTTTCTTGTTTTTAGGGTTCCGTACCTTAAAAGGTAAAAAAAGGAACCCTTATAAGATCACTTTCTTGTCCGTCTGTCCGTCTGTCCGTCTGTCCGTCTGTCCGTCTGTCTGTCCGTGTGTCACCATCGATTATCTCAGGAACGGGTAGAGCTAGCAAGTTGAAATTTGTACCATATACTAAGGTCTATAGTCCCTATTGTGAGTATAAAAATCAAGGTCCTGAGTCAACACTATAACAAGATATAGGCAAATTTAGGTTTTCGTGAAAACTTGTGAGTACCAAAACTTACCTTAATTATCAACTTTTTTTATTTTTCGGAATTTTTCCTTTACTTGTGCTGAAAGACCTTGCTTGTAACCAAAATTGACAATTCTAGGTCAACCGGAAGTACCCTAGAGGTTTTGGGTCGAAAACCTAAATGGTAGTTCCCGTTGACCTAGAATAACGAAATTTGGGAAAAAGCAAGGTCTTATAGCACAAATAAAAGAAAAATTCCAAAAAGTTAAAAAAGTTGAAAATTAAAGGGTGTTCCCATACATAGTTGACGCCAATTAAAATTGTCCTCCGAGTTGTATGGGCGCTCATACAATTAAGCGGACTAGCTTAATTGGCACCATGGCTAGGTACGGAACCCTCGGCGTACGAGTTCGACTCGCACTTGACCGGTTTTTATTTAAAATATTGATACAACATTTAGAAAAATACTAAAAGTAAGTTCATAAAGTATGGCATCAAAAAGGCTGAAGACCTATTTAGAATAGCCCAAAACAAGGAAGAGTTTAAGAGGATGACCGCCGACCTTCAATAACTGGAGAGGCACTATAAGAAGAAGAAGAAAGTTCATAATAAGCCCGCCAGCGGGGCTAAAAAGTCGTTATTAGCAGAATCATACTGTAATTACATTTTAATTTTAATAATAATAAAACAGAGGCTCTATCGGACCGAGGTTAAAAGGAGAAAAGTCAGAAAACGCTAAAATGTATTTTTGAGACGGGTTAGTAAGGGCTACCTTAACCGTTGTAGCTCCAGGAAAACGTTCTCAAGAGACTTTCCTTAACTTTTGAAGATATTTCGACTTGTATTCACAGATTTTGGAAAAAATGTACAGTCACCGAAAAAAATGAATAATTTACACAAAAACTTTTTTTTGTACATTTTTTCCAAAATCTGTGAATGAAAGTCACAATATCTTCAAAAGTTAAGGATAGTCTCTTGAGAACGTTTTCCTGTAGCTACAACGGTTATGGTAGCCCTTACTACCCCGTCCCAAAATACATTTTAGCGTTTTCTGACTTTTCTAGTACTCTAACCTCAGTTGGTCCGATAGAGCCTTGTAATCCTTATGTGAAACAGGATCGATTGCCATCAAAAAAAGTTTTTGTGTAAACTGGCCATTTTCTCGCTGACTGTACATTTTTTTAAAAATCTGTGAATGCAGGTTAAAATATCTTCAAAAGTTAAGGATAGTCTCGTAAGAACGTTTTCCTGTAGCTACAACGGTTAAGGTAGCTGCCCTTACTGCCCCGTCTCAAAAATTCACCTGTATAATTAAAAAAAAAAAAAAAATTTTTACCTAAAAATTAAATGAAATTGGCTCACGATTTTATCCCCAGTCACAGTAGACATATCCAAATACCTACCGGTTATTATTGGCAGCATAATTAGCATTTTCAAGTTTTAATTTTTACATTTTCAAACTCAAATATCTCGGAAAGTATAAAGATTACGAGATTTTATTACTGAATATATTTTGTTTGTAATCACTTCCCCTATCGATTGACACATGTTTCATCACTGGCTACAAGATCGAGATTTTTTCAAAATGGCGGAAGAGTAGGTATGCCAAAATGTTCGTTCTTTTTTGATTGGTTAATTCATGCGCCGCTTTGCCCCGCTCCGCTCAGCTCCGCCTCAGTGGAAACGCACCCTAACTCTGAACTCAAAAACCGTGCATCAATGGATTTTTCGTATCGAAAAAATTATATATATGTAGCCTCCTTGACTAGAGTGACAAGAACTACATGGAGGTTACGTCACTCTGACACAACTACGAGCGCTGGTGCTGAGCGAGGAGACCAAGTCGATGATCATTCAACATCGAACCGGCTCTCATCGCGGACGGGCATCACGTGTTCGGCGGAGTGTCTATAAAGGATTGTTAATAAGATTATCCTGCATCTATCGTGATCCATGTTATGATGAACAATAGCAGAGCTCCGATAATAATAATGTAACAGATATTGAATATGATCTTTTATTCTCTTCGCCCGACAACTCACGCCTACCTAATGTCAACGTAACCATAGCAACACATAAATATGAAGCCTCCTGATGCTCCTGAAATCCAGAGATATGATGGTGTCCCTTCATATAAAATAATTATATACAGGAGCTCTAAACGGTGAAGGAAAACATCGTGAGGAAACCCGCGGCTTAATCAGCCCCACACGTATTGACCATGTCTTTCCTGTGGATATAGCCGGTTACGCTGAGAGGATGGTGAGGTGCTGGGCAAGCCTACTCCATCTCGACATTGTCCCAGGCACTACAGTGTCCCGATAAGTGTAGGCAAAGATTGCCTCCTGACACTGTATAAATCATCTAGTAAAGATGTAAAGGCCTAAGTTGAACTCAAAAACCAATAAAAGTTAGTAAGACGGGAGCCCATAAAATATATTAATGTCCATAAGTTACGCCTAAATTTATGCCTGAACAGGGAAACTTTCGGAAGGTTAAGGTTACAGACCACGACTGCTGCTATGGCACATGGCAGATAATCGATAGATATGGTCCTATCATGATTTTCAACTCTGGCGACTAAAGGTTCCGTGGCCGAATTGGTAAAGGCACTCTGGCTAAAGGAGGATCGCTTGTTTCATTGCGGGTTCGAATTCCGTCGGAATTGAAAATTTTGGTAAGATTTTTCATTTTCAAATGTCTATTTTGTGCCATAGCATCGGCTGGAAAGTGTCCGCATTCACAATCCTACCTGATAATGCCTGCACGATATTAATGATCGAGAACTTTCTGTCTCCTGGAGATTAATGACTCCTAAATACTTGTTTAATTATAATCCCGTCTAAGTATTCAGTTAAATAGAGCGAATTTCTATCAAACTTCAACTTAAACTCGCTTTTAGATTGTAGTCTAATTTGAGAAAAGAGTTTTTAAAAAATAGTAAGGCTTAAGTCTGTAACTTCAGGGGTCGTATCACGAACTCTTAGAGCAATGTTAAAACAAGCTTGAAACAGTCATGCTTCAGGCTTGTTTCAATATTCCTAAAGTAGGACTGTTTCAAGCTTATTTTGACATTGGTTGGATTTGTACTAAAACAATATCGTTTAAGTCCTGATGCATGACTGTTGCAGTCCTTTAGTGCGTAGTGCGGCTCCAGATTCTGAATTGAAGGCTGCTTACTGGTTGAAACCCATTTCATGTGCTGAATACCAGCTGAAAAATTGTTATGAACAAAGACAAATATTTGTGTGTGTGATGTGTGGGAATCGAACCGACAACCCGGCATTTTTTTTTTCTTTCTTGTGACTACAGAGTTTAAAAAAGAAATTGGTGCTTAAACGTACAAGTGAGCACAAAAGTGAGTACAAAATTGGCGCCTGCATTCTGTGTCCACTCCACTTTTCCATTTTAGGATTCAGTACATTGACACGTAAAAGTGTTTTTAATTTTTTTAATCGCCTTTGTTTACTGTAATGGCATTGTAAAATTGAAAATTCAATAATAAATACATTTTAATGTTAATCAAGAGCTGCCAAATAATTGTTGCGAGACACAATTTCAATTAAACTTGATCAAAAAAGAATAAACATAACGAAACTTACCTGTAAATTGGAGTATGGACCTCCTTCAAATATTAATTATAAGTTTCAAAGGCGATTGGCAAAGTTCCATCAAAGATTGACGTTGCATTTTAATTTAAAGTTTGTTTCCTCCTACAAGAAGTCATTAGTTTTTTTTTAAGTAGTCAACAGGCTTATGTCACGACTTTTAACTATAAAAAGTTCTTGCTCTCAGCTTAATAAAATATCAAGTGACAAGGGCAACTTACAATGAAAGAAGAGTGCATGTTGCGTCAATGAAAATGTTGAGGGTGTGTACAGTGACATTGATGGACAAGATAAGAAGCAAATAGAAAAGTTAGTGGCGCCAGTGACTCAGTAGAGGAATAATTAGTAAAGGAATCAGTAAATATGAGGAGGGATGAGTTTAAAGTAACGAAAAGTTAGCTTTAAACGTGGAGGGATGTAGCGGAAGAGGCAGACCAAAGAATAGAAAGATAGACTAAACGATAAGGTTAAGAAAGGTTTAAACGTAGAGATGATGGATGATAGAGTAGAGTGGAAAATCAAAACTTGCTGACCCTAAACAAAAGTGGAATAGGTAAGGGCCATGAAGATAAAAACAATTTTACAGTAGAGACGCCTTTTACAGTGTAATATTTTTAAGTGAGAAAATATTTCACAAAAGTAATGCTCGATGAGCGGCAGCCGTTGTACAAATGAATATGTAATAATTTGGTAGTGCCAAATGAACTAACACACAACACACCCCACGTCGTATTGACATTCCAGCAGACGCAACAAGTTGAAAACACGAATACCTTCCAAGAGCTGTATGTAATGGCGTGTACTCCCGACTTATGAATTAAAGGATGAAAATCTTGAACATGTGAAGATAGCTTTAGTCTCAGAACAAAGAAAACTCGAAATTTGCCCAGCAACAAGACATAAGTACATAAAAGTGAAATCAAATACATTAAAAACATCCTCTATAATTTGAAATCGCTCATCTATGTATTTCAGCGTTAAATTGAATACATACTTACATTTTTATTATTCTATTTCTTCCCACGTTTAGCTGGATATAAGCCTCCTGGTTATGCCCCCACTTTCTCCGACCCTGTGTCAGTCGCATCCACTGGTTGCCACTAACTCGTACAAGGTCATCAGACCCCCCTAGTCATTCTGTAGACTCACTTCGAATTCACTCAAGTGACCGAGCTCACTAAATACACAAGAATGTAATGTGAGATTCAGATTTCGAATACGAAATTTGAAATCTCACAGCGGATTCAGCTCTTCGACGTTCGATGTGAGTTTACAAAATGACTCTGCTGGTTGTCTGCCAACCAATCTTTCCCAGAAAAAAAATATCATAACACAAGAATTTTTGCAAATATATGCTTGTCTGTACCATCACAGGTGCAGTAGGTAAATATAGCGGAAACGTTCTAAGTCGTTTCGATCTGCGATTTCGCGCGACGCTCACTTTGAAAGGATTCCGGACAACAGACATTTTAAAAGAAACTGAATAAGTAGCTTATTTACTTCCCTTTTCGACGTTTCCTCGCTCATTTGCAACGCAAAACATTGCAGAATATTTTTTAGGAAAAATACCGCATTAAGTTTAGTGGTAGTAACATAAATGTTTTTACTTGGATCTTTTAAAAAATGGTGTGGTTTTAAAGAAAATTGTTCTTGTTTCTATTTTTCCACTCATCTCATATAATAATTTGATTAGTTTATTAGGTTTTGTTTATTCAATAGTTGCAGTAGTACAACGTGTAAAAAAGCATGCTTTATTGTTACTTTTGTTTTTTAACTAATTTCTTACTTCTTTTCTAACAGCCACAGAAAACAACTTTTCCTATAAAAATTTCAAATTACGACAAGATTGAACGTTTCCCCGCTATCATGAATTGTTATCACGAATATCATGATCCGTTATGAATTGGTGCTTGAATTCAAACCCTGTTCTTTAAATTTGTTGCTCAATTTCTATTCTACTGAGAAGTAGAGAACTGTCTAAACTTGATGCTTTAGCCCCGACTCAAACTTAAACTTAGTAGGTAGTAGGTAGCCGTTCTGTCAGGCAAACTTAGATCTTTGGGCTCGCTTTGTCTTACTACTAAGGCTGGATTAGACCAAAAGTCATCTTACTCCATAGTAACTAGCCGATATAATTCGAAGTAGGTACAATTGTTTAAAAAGCGCAACCGAACATTATTATGTGCATACAATTTATCCTAGTTATAAGGTGTCAACTTTACTATGTCAAAATACTCAAAACAGTAGTTTACTCTCGAGTAAAAAATTAATCCAATTTGGTCGAATCCTTAGTGAAATTAGTCCAAGTGCAAGAACTATTTTTGATAATGTTTGTGATCTTAAACTTAGACACGTCACAACTTTCAGCATTACCATGGACCTTCTCAACGTTTTCCTAAACTTTAAGTCCTTTATGAATAAGGTTGTCATTTGTGTGCTCATTATGAAACCGTATCAGCATCAGCAGAAATTGCAACAGTACTATTTGCAAACTGCAAAATGCAGGCCATCTATATTAAAAATACAAAGAAAAGTTGCCTGCAATATTCAACGTCAAAACGAACTTTGCTAAAAAAAACTCAATCAAACAGTATATTTTTCATTCCTTTAGTCTTTTTCATTTGGCTGAAAATGTACACTCAGTTCATAAAACTCTTTGATGAAATTGAGGGCCTTTGCTGGTTTATCTCGACCACATCGATGCGGATTCGGTCCTTGTTGTACAGTCAAGACTAAAAGTGTTAAAGTCCACTTTTACTACAAACAACAACCTTTATTTTTCATTTTTATTTATTTTTTTCATTTCATTTTTCATGTAATGTCTTCTATACGGCTATTCTTTTACAATAAAACCTATTATAAAAAAATAAGGTTGTACAAATAAGCCTTGTTACAGAAAGATCCTTTAAAAGTTCGCTAGGATCAAAGTTCGTAAAGTCTCCAAGTCGATGTCACAACTCATAAGTTAACAACGTACGTGACTCACGCTGTTAAAATTACGTCGACACAAAGTAAAGGCTGTCTTTTACGTGAGACGTTGACGACACTCACAACTTTATGTAGAAATATCTGGTTTAAGTACCTACAAGCTGTGCCCGGCGGTTTCTATCGCCATTTTTTTGTTCTTTTATAGGTATGTTCACCGATTACTCGAAGACACCAGGACCGATTTGAAAAATTCATTTTTTGAAAGGGTATACTTTCCGATGGGTGCCATAAAAATTTGGTGAGGATTTTTCAAGGATCTTCGGAGTTATGCACAGAAATGCACCTAACAAAAGCGTTCAAGAATAGTATGTAAATTTAAATCAGTAAAATATTTTTTATAAACGGGGTTCTTCTGTTAGAAATAAACCAACATTGCCTCTTCATTGTGTAGTTTCAGCTATAAGTTCTTATTGATATGAAAAGTTCGAAAACTTGTATCGATGGTTGTACACATAAGGTCCGGATAAGTGGGTAGTTATGTCACATGAGCCCACTCGCCCCGGCGAATTTGGTTACAACTTACAAAACAATTTGTAGGACAAGTTTGACTTTCCACTCAATGGACCAAAATAATTTTCTTTGAGACGAAGTTCTTGTAGGATTTATGCGAACTTTTGTTTTGCTCAAGACATTGTGCTCATAAAAAAAAAGAATCACGCTATGGTATAAAGCGCAGCAGAAATCTTGGTTCTTTCTCCAAAAAATAATTACCTAAGTCAATTACAAACGAAACGAAGAATGATGACGACTGTATCCCTATGTTGGCATTCTCTCAGATCATTAAGATAATTTTAGATCCTTTGAAGATATCTAAGGGGTAGTCAGAGGTATGTCCAAACATATTATAGTATGTATTTGGTACATGCCCAGATGCCTACAGAAGAAGAAGAAGTTAGGTTTCCATACGTTATAGGTTGCGAACCCAATGTCGCTATTAAAAAGTTAACTGGTTTTCACACGATGTTTTCCTTTACTGTTACTTATGGCCTTACTGAAAGACGCCTCTCAACTTGAACACCAGTTAAAGAATGTTCAAATTCGCCCTGTCACTATTTAACAAAAAAGATAGCAATAGTTTAAACGGTGTTTCAATTTTGACAGAAGTTGAGTAGAGTTTATAAGTAGAGCGGTTACTGTTTAGAATACTTATACATTTTTCGAAACGAAAATACGTTGGTACGCGATCGGAATGCGAACCCACGACCGGATTGAAAGCTGAGGTACTAATCTACTCGGCCAACACGCTTCTTGGCGGCGGATTTGGTTAAATTTGTCAGATAAAATAATTTTGTTAAATTCGGCGCTGGTAAAATGTTTGCCAACATAGTTTGCGAAGATAGAGTAGCTCACAAATAAAGAGGGGTTCCGGAAATCCGTATGTTAAGCTCGTGTTTCCGAGCCATTTACTTCTAATTGATTGTTCAACTTGAAAGCGAGTTTTTCATTGTAGCATAATATATAATACTGAAAGTTTCTTTGAAGCATGCCAAGGTTTAGATTAACTGTTTTACGCATGATAGGTTTATGGCTAGTTTTGTATTTAATCGGCTGTAAGTTTATCGCTAATTTATTTTTCTGGTATCGGACTACATAAATATAGATGTGTTATATGTTTGAACGTATATTCAGAAATATATTGGCATGGGGTCTATTCAGTGTTCCGCAAACTTTTGGTGTTCAAGGTACATCTAGGAATTCGGAAAGTTTTGGAGGTACACCATAAATGAAAAATCAATTTCTTAATGCGAAACATGAGCTTGTTTAGTTGAATAAGCGGTCCAAATATGGATTAGCTTAACTGATAGGTAACCTTATTTTTCCGAGGCGCATCAACTAATGACCACGGTACACCAGTGTGCCGCGGCACACCCTTTGTGGAACACTGGTCTATTCAAAGAATTTAATATAATAATATGTAATGCAATTAAAGTAAATAATACTTTACTTTAATTGCATCACAAAAAGGATTGAGCCAACACTGAAGTACATACGTACACTCATGACAAAATGTATAAGTGGCATTAAAGGAGGCCTTCGAGCGGCCTAAAAACTCCGTCACCAGAGATAGCCACTAGCTCATACAAACTTACTTAGTCCAAAATAAAATATCTTAAAAGAAGACAATTTATATGCCACAACCTTCTGACACAGGAAGTTTTTTCACTAAACTATCGAAAATTCTGAGTCATTATTACTCTCGCTACCAGAATAATCAAAATGAATTTCCATTTTAAATACAGCAGGAAGGCCGTCAAAGTTTGATGCTAAAACGATTAGCATGTAAAAGCTTTAGAGGTCGTCACAAAAAATTGTGAATTTCACTGGCGATGTGTAGACAGGTTTGAAATGCATTGGCTCAACATTCAATTTTCCCCTTTAATCAATTTCAGAACCTTTATTACTTTTTATCGGTTTTCGAAATGAAATTGTGCAGCAATGCCAGACCCAACGAAAGGTGTGAAGTAATTTTTCGAGTTATTAAATACCAAAATACTCAATTTTTAGCTATGTGGGCTGTGGGTTTAATTACTTCTAAGAATAAATGTTCGAGAATTGTACACAGTTGTTCTGTGTTATCCTATTTATAATAAAAATCTGAAAATTGGTACTTACATACTTATATTTTGGGGATTTGGAAAGGTTACGTAAGGTAAGGTAACTGTCATGTTTTCGCTATTTCTACACAAAACAAGATTTCAATAATGTTATCTATTAGTGCGTGCCTGGGTCGTACGTTTTTTATTATAACATCCTCACAAACTTTCGAAAATGTTATACAAGTAGGATACCAGGTATTTTCTGCTCGAAGAAAGGCCTAATAAATTCTAATGAAATTCAGCCCTTAGCTCATACATTAACCCCACACGTAAAGTAGATACGACCTGAGGACCTGAATCTTAATGTCGTAGTTGGAATTTAGAGCAAAACTTGTCGGTATCATCGACAGGCGAAAAATGTAGGAATCCTTTGACATTTTATTTTGTGAGCGTTCTTCAAAGGCGACTTTTTGCAGCGATAAAGTCGCAATTAGTTTCCCGGCCCCTTCTCATGTAGGTAACCAAAAAACACTGGACTGCTACAGTCAGAAAGCAATTTTAATACGCCTCTTTCCCCTGTAAAAGTCGTCTTGAAATCGATAAAAAGCGCGACATACAATTAAAATCGCACCAAATAAAACTTAGAATTTATAAACAAAACGCGCAACGGACCGGATGCAACTTGTGTGACGTCATACCTGCATATACAAGTACTAGCACAAGAGAAATGCGACACATGAGATTCAGAAGCGATACAAAAGCGAATATATACTACAATGTGAAGTTTGGCGAGTTTTGTTGCAGCATTTGCGCACACATTTCATTTTTAAATGTCTAAAGCCAGTGCTTTGAATTGTCTTGAATGACTTCACAGATGTAATCCCAAAAGACACAGCTCTTGCCGTTTTTTGAACTTTAATTTTGTTTAGCAGTTCTCGTGCCCGACAACTGTCGCCTTACTATGAACTCTTAGAGCAATGTCAAAGTAAGATTACTTTGATCCGTAATTAGTTATGACTAAGGTAAGGTTAAAGTAAGCCTAAGTTAACCTTGTTTCAAGCTTGACGCAGGAATGTTTTCACCTTGTTTTGACATTGCTCTAAAAGTTAGTGGTACGGGCCCTAAACTGAAGTGTGTGCGCTACGTGGCTTTTCACACATTCCGGTTTCCGGGTGGCCGGTGCCGGCTACCTGGCGTTTGTATGCAAATTACGCGTTATGTATGAAAGCTAGGGTATATGCCCATATACTTCATCGTCGCCGACTACCCGGCAAACCGAGACGAATGAAAAAGCACTTCATCATCATCATCATCATCATCAGCCTATAGCAGTCCACTGCTGGACATAGGCTTCCCCTAATGAGCGCCATCGCGCCCTGTCTTCAGCTTGACGCATCCAACTTGCGCCGGCAGCCTTTCGCAGATCGTCACTCCACCTGGCAGGAGACACTTAGTGTTACATAATTATATTATGCGTAGTTCTAGACACATTACGTACACCGTATTAATTATACAGTAGTAGACTCCACGTCCTTTATTTTCTTGAGCAAAGCCTCCAAAATTAATTAAGAAGAAAAGTTTTCAATGACCTGAATAGACAAGAGGGATTATATTCTTTTTAATAACTTAGTAAAAAGCTTTCGTTTCAATTTTATTTCAATATACAAAACCAATTACAATCTTCACAAAAAAATCGTCTACAGATTTTCTTTACAAAATTACGATGTTAACATTCTGTGGCCAATTTTATTGGTCTCAATAAAAAGCAGTGATATTCATTATTGAGATTTTGCACGAAGGGCGTCGAATACAAAATTGTTTGTATAAAAAAAGTAGGTTTACTCCGCCACGTCTGCTCAGATGAAAAAATGATCATTGTTGTTTTCAAATAGTTATAGTATACTAGCTGCTGCCCGCGGCTTCCCTCGCGTGGTACCCGGATAAAAAGTAGCCTATGTTACTTTCCAGCCCTCCAACTATCTCCACACAAAAAATCACGTCAATCCGTCGCTGTTTTGATGTGAAAGCAAGACAAAAAAACAAACAAATAAACACTTTCACATTTATAATATGGGTACGGATTATGTTACTACTTGTAAAAGTCATATCTTGGCCAAAATTATATTGAAACAAACTAACTCATCTCAGAGGTTTGAGATTAAAAAATAAAACTGTCATAAACTTCCGTCGCTGACTGTACCTACTTGTATTAAATGAGTAGAATTTTATAGTCTTTGTTATTTAGTGATCTTTTTTCCGCTATGCAAATTCATGAAAACAATATTTATAATGTTTTGCAATATTTTAAAGCACGGATATTTTTTACTTTTTTATTTAATGCGCAATTCGTGCTCAAAACAGTATAGAAAAATATGGTGGAGATTTAAAATAAATCGTACCTACAATTTAAAAAATAAAGACTCAAATTCGCTATATTAGGTAGGTTATATTGTATTTACTTGGTAATTTTACACCGCTGTCGGTTTTTTTTTATAAACTGCTTTTTGTTAATAACTTTTTTTATACCTAATTTGGATATGTGTAATGTAGTCAGAAGCAAGTCCAAGCACAATGTTCGGCACATGCCCATATTTTTATTAGAAAAATAGCAATCCAACGGGGTAACGCTGCCAGCCTTTTGGACACTTTACCTGCGGTCGGTGATCTGAACTCTGTCTTCTATCTTTAGTCACTTAAAGATAGAAAACAGAGTTCCTTTTATTTAGTTGTAAGTTAGTTAAGAGGGCGGCGACGAACGAATTCTCCATACAAACGTACTACCGAAATCATTTAAAATTTGAGCGTATTTTCACCACTTTATGCACTTATTTAGATTAAGGAAGTATTAATCTAGGTTCCTGTTAAACTTTTGATCTAAAAAACTTACCTGAAACAAAATGTAACCAAATTGTATTTCTAACATTTTTACAGCAAAAATATCGTGTTTTCGTTGCATTTGTTCTGTATGATAAACAACAATGATTGTAATATCCTTTTAATAGGAACACAGCTTAGAGTGTCTAGTTACAGGCCATACAAAAAAAATTGCGAAATCATTAACTTTTCATTCATCATTTTTGGTATTACGGAATACATCGTAAATTCTTGTAAATTCTGAACTCGAGTATTGCCGTACGCGTTGCTCGGATGTCTTCAATGTGTGTGTATAGTCCCGGAGGCGGAGTTTCGACACTCACACTAACGCAAAATTGGTTTGCAACGACCACCGCTTTTTATAGTTTTTAGCATTTTTAGCTCGCTCGATGTATAGGTATGTAGGTATAGGTGTAGGTAGTATACCTACACACTAACTAGATAGGTGTACCTAGCGTAGATTAAAATTGATTTTTACTTTGAACAATTATTTCAATTTTAAATGGTATGTAGGTAGGTAGGTTTTGTAGACCCTTTTATGAAAATTACTTTATTTTTAACCGACTTCAAAAAAAGGAGGAGATTCTCAAGTCATAGGAATATTTTTTTATGTAGGTAGGTATGTTTCTCGAGTATCTACTTGAATAGGTGAGCCTGGACCGATTTGGAAAATTATTTTTTTGTTTGAAAGGGTACCAGGTGGAGCTATGGTCATCAGATCAGGTCAGGATCTGATAATGGAGTCAGGAACTGTTCAACAGAACTCCTCAGTAAATAGGCTGATTGAGTTTAAACTCGGCATAATGTAAGCTGTCTTGTTCCGTTTCGTTCCGACTACAATGTCATGTAATATGTAATACCTATGCGTACCTATGGTGACTGCGAGCTGACCTGATGATGGAATCAGAAGCTGTTCAAAAAATGGTGCTGGTGATGATGATGACGAGTTTCAGCTCAATCGGCCTATTTAGATTTAGGTAGGTACTGATGTGTTCTGTTGAACAGCTCCTGACGCCATCATCAGATCCTGACCTGATCTGATGACCATGGCACCACCTGGGACCCTTTCAAACAAAAAAGAATTTTCCAAATCAAAAAAATTCCAAAAACATACCTACCGACATAAAAAAATATTCCTATGAATTGAGAATCTCCTCCTGTTTTTGAAGTCGGTTAAAAAGAAAGTAATTTTCATACTAAAGTTATGAAGTTGAAGTTATGAAAGAAGTTGAAGTTATGTTTTTAAACTTCAAAGTCTATAAATAGAACAGTAGTAGTTTTGTAATGACGTCACAAAATGACGGCGGGCCATTTGAATCTGCCAAGAGGGGCTTTTCCATCCTACTAATAATTTTACAGTGTGAAAGTTTGTGAGGATGTATGGATGTATAGATGTACCGCTATCCAGGGATGTTTGTATGTTTGTTACTCTTTCAAGCAAAAACTACTGATACACGCGCGGTTCGAGGGGGGGGGGTCATGGGGGTCATGACCCCCCCCCCCCCCCTCAAAATCCTTGAGAAACCTGTAACATCCAGCAAAAAGAGAGGTAGGTACGCACTACCAAAACTAGTGACCCACCCCCCCAAGATCAAAGTCTGCGACCGCCAGTGCTACTGAACGGATTTTAATGAAACTTGGAATACATATAGGTAGGTACCTATACTTACCATAATTTATGACCTGGAATAAAACATAGGCTACTTTTTATCCGGGTAGGTATCACGCGAGCGAAGCCGCGGGCGGAACCTAGTATATTTTACATTTGTCTCTCTGATGTTGGCTGTTAGGTAGGTATTATGTTTTATCTCGCTTACATAGATACCTACCTACTCTACTGCCTATAACAGTGGCGGATTTCCAAATTTGCCGCCAGTAGGCTATTCAACTTTTGCCGCCCCTACACTCGATACCACATCACAATCATATTAATTACATTTTTTTTGTTAATGAAATTGTAACTTTTATGATTTGTGTAATATTATTTTTAACCGACTTCAAAAAGGAGGAGGCTCTCAAGTCGACTGTGTGTTTTTTTTTTATTTTAGGTAGGTATATATTTTTTTTAGTTTTTTGTGTGTGTGTTACGCCATTTCTCCGTCAATTGTGGACCGATTTTGACAATTATTTTTTTTTTGGTTACAAAGGATATACTCCAGAAGTGGAGGATCTGATGAGGGGATCCCATGGAAATCGAGGGGAACTCTCAAATTTTATGGTTATTTATTGTGTTTGTAGAACTATCGGGCTGAAATTTTGCACACTTATATATTCTCGGTGACAATGAAATATTATGGTATCAATCAAGCTTATCTGATGATGGAGTCAAGAGCTGTTCAACAGAACTCCTCAGTGAATAGGCCGATTGAGTCGAAACTCGGTATATCTATCAAGTTTCAATTACAATTTAATAATATGGTGACAACGAGCTGATTTGATGATGGAGTCAAGAGCTGCTCAACAGAACTCCTCAATAAATTGGCCGATTGAGTAAAAACACAGCATATCTGTGAAGTTCCGACACAATTTAATATAATAATATGGTGACAGCGATCTGATCTGATGATGGAGTCAGGACCTGTTCCATGGAACTTTTTAGTAAAATAGAAATAGAAATAAGTTTTATTTTCGCCACTACGATACATACAACACAAATCAGAAACTTTTTTTATATTTATTACGTTCTACTGTGTATTTTGTGTGTTTGGTAGCAAATAAATGATGTGTCTATGTCTATGTCTATGTCTATCAGAAATGCTACATTACAGTGACAAGAAAATAAGGTTACCCCTCAGCATTTGCTCCAGCAGCGCCATGGCTGTTAGAGCGCTGGTTTTCAGTATCTTAGTTTTTAGTAGTATAGTAGTAGTGACATGGATATCAAATGAAAGGGCTTGATGAGCGAAACACAATAAGTAGGTAAGATGACATCATTCTTAATAAAAAATAAACACTAAAATGAAAAAATAAAAAATAAAATACTTAACCGACTTTAATTAAAACATACTTGCACTAAAAAGCAAAACATAAGAATATAAACAGATTTATTTACCTAATTACTAATTACGCGCACTCCGCACTTTAGGTACGAAGCTACAAGTACATTGATGGGCCCGCCCGGGCGGGCCTTGGCAGGGTTCCCACTTGCCACTCGGCTCTAATACCTATCGCTTGACAACTCGACAACCCTTCCGCGTCACTCCGCGCCAGACAGTGACAGAGTTATGCGTTAGAAAGAGAGAATTTGTGTAGACACGTGTCAGTGCATATTGCACTAGGCAAAGAACGCTTACGCGAGCTGAATTGAACTTTGTCGCATAATTCTGTGCTACAACGTAGGTATTTTATTCAAAGTTTTCGTCAGAATCTACGACTTTTTGCCTTCTTGAGAGAATCATTTTGAGACAGAGATTCGTAGATCACACA
Organism: Camptogramma bilineatum; assembly: GCA_958496255.1. Lineage (NCBI taxonomy): Eukaryota > Metazoa > Arthropoda > Insecta > Lepidoptera > Geometridae > Camptogramma > Camptogramma bilineatum. The sequence continues at coordinate 13,271,813 of OY292458.1, read as the reverse complement.
TACATTTGTCTCACAGGCAGGCAAAGGGAATTAAATTTGCAACCTTCTGTGTTTCAGGCGGGCCTTCGCCCTCAGCACCACAGAACATTGTTGTCATGATGAATAATAATGGATTCATAACATGTCGCATATTGTGGCTGTTTTCGGCCTCCCGTGATCGTTTCACTAGGTTTTAACAGTTCAAAATAGATGAGATTCTTCTGATCCTACCAAATACAGGGGGTCTAAAGTGGCCACTTTTGATGAAAAATCAGATGTTTCATAGATGCTTCATCTATGAAACATCTGACTTTTCATCAAATGCTTCATAAATGCTTCATATGCTTCATCTATGAAGCATCGATGCTTCATAGATGTTTCATAGATGTTTCATAAATGCTTCATATATGAAGCATCTATGAAGCATTTCACAAAACATCTTTTTTGACAGATCTATGTGCGAGGTTAAATTTATTGTTATAAATTAAATAGGTAGGTACCTACTTAGTTTTTTTATAGAAATGATTGCACTGCGCCACCCTGATGGACATATGGAAATATTTTTGAGGCACACGAATAAATAAAAAAGGTAAATTGTCGCGGGAGCGGGTCTGAGGTTTTTTTTTTCTTAAATTTGGCTTCGCATGGGTTTTGCATTCAGCCATCCGTTTTCCATTCAACCTATTTACTTTCTAAAAATAAATTTAACCTCGCACATAGATCTGTCAAAAAAGATGTTTTGTGAAATGCTTCATAGATGTTTCATAGATGCTTCATCGATGCTTCATATATGAAGCATCTATAAAGCATCGATGAAGCATTGATGAAGCATCGATGCTTCATTTAAGAAGCATATATATGAAGCATTTATGAAGCATTTGATGTTTCATCAGATGTTTCATAGATGAAGCATCTATGAAACATCTGATTTTTCATCAAAAGTGGCCACTTTAGACCCCCAGACAATTACCTCAGCACCAACAACAACAACCAGCACCAACAACAACAACCAGCACCAACAACAACAACCAGCACCGACAACTCGTTTGGAGTTGTTTGCACACCAGCTTAAGATGAGCCGTACATTCAACGGTTCCTGTGCATTCCGGGTGTCAAGGATTCCGGCTGTTTGTAATTTCGGAACTAAAAAACCGATGACCTTGAAATTTTTACGGAACAATATATAAAGTACTTACTTTCAAACAAAGTAAAAACCGGTCAAGTGCGAGTCGAACTCGTACACCGAGGCTCATACACCGTACCTACCCATTATACCCATTAAGTTATTGAACAATTAGTAATTTTTTTGTACATATCCTAGTTCTGCGATAGCAGCGCCGCAAATGTTCTGCGCACACGAGCATAATATTGCAATAAATATTTTCTTTTATTTACTTTCACACAATAGCACAATTTTATTTATTTACCTTATTTGAGGATGGTGCCAATTAAGCTAGTTCGCTTAATTGTATGAGCGCTCATACAACTCAGAAGACAATCTTAATTGGAGTCAACTATGTATGTATGTATGTATGGGAACACCCTTTAACTTTCAACTTTTTTAATTTTTTGGAATTTTTCCTTTATTTCTGCTATAAGGCCTTGCTTTTTGCCAAATTTCGTGATTCTAGGTCAACGGGAACTACCATTTAGGTTTTCGACCCAAAACCTCTAGGGTACTTCCGGTTGACCTAGAATTGTCAATTTTGGTTACAAGCAAGGCCTTACAGCACAAGTAAAGGAAAAATTCCGAAAAATAAAAAAAGTTGATAATTAAGGTAAGTTTTGGTACTTACAAGTTTTCACGAAAACCTAAATTTGCCTATATCTTTTTATAGTGTTGACTCAGGACCTTGATTTTTATATTCACAATAGGGACTATAGACCTCAGTATATGGTATGAATTTCAACTTGCTAGCTCCACCCGTTCCTGAGATAATCGATGGTGACAGACAGACAGACAGACGGACAAGAAAGTGATCTTATAAGGGTTCCTTTTTTTACCTTTTAAGGTACGGAACCCTAAAAAGAATCAATGAAATCGGACTACGCACTCATGAATTACAACCAGATACTTATTTTGACTTTCATCCCCTCTCCCTAGGGAACCGTGCTGAATTTCAGGATTAAAAGTATTTTATATTAGACCTCGTAGTATGCACTCAAATAATACCAGGTTTCATTTAAATCCAACCAGTAGTTTCGACGTAATGCGCGGCCATGATACGGACAGACAGACATGAATGAAAAAAATTACAGTTTTGGCTTCAGTATCGACAATAGAGAGCCCTCCAAAAAAAATTTCAAAATATCTTCAATGTACAGAATTTGACCTGTTACAGTTTTATTATAAACTAGCTGCTGCCCGCGGCTTCGCTCGAGTTGGACCCGGATAAAAAGTAGCCTATGTTACTCTCCAGCCCTCCAACTATCTCCACACAAAAAATCACGTCAATCCGTCGCTCCGTTTTGACGTGATTCAACTACAAATAAACAAACAAACAAACACACTTTCACATTTATAATAGGGGTACGGATACCTATTGATGTTTGATTGGTTGATGATTGACGATGTGAAATTTAATGATTAATGAAAATAAAAATTCTTCGGTACACATAGGGATTTTTCGTACATGACGACCTTACACGTGCTGATTACAGCTACAGAAACAAACATGATCAACAGGTAAACTGTTGGAAATTTTCGGGATACTACTGTAATTCGCGGGCCCATCTAAACGCACCGCCTTTATCGCTCGTTTCCAATCCAATTATGGAAAAAAGTTTTAAGCAAGAAAAGCTCTCACTCTAACAATTTTTAAAACATTACTTACATGTTGAATTGTTTGTGTGTACATAATAACATAGCATTATCAATAAATATAGGTAAATATTATTTTTCTGTAACACAAAAAAAATTGTTCCCTATTTGCCGCCCCTAAAATCTGCCGCCCTAGGCTCCAGCCTTCTCAGCCTATTGGTACCACAAATTGATTCGCCACGTCATAAGTACCTAAATATGCGTTATCCTTTGTTGCACTTATGGGGGCATCCATTAATTACGTCAGGCTTTTAGGGGGCGGGAGGGGGTTGAGCCAAATCGCACCTAATCCCATGTGGAATTAAAAATGAAAGGGAGGTCTCGGCAAATCTAGGTAGGTACCTGTTTAAGATTATTTTTTTATTCTCACGTGAGATTAGGGGGTGGGGGAGGGGATCGAGCCAAATCTCAGGACATCTCACCAAGGGGGGAGGGGGTGCGGGGGTTGAAAAATCGCAAAAATCACCTTTAATTTTTATTCTTTAATTTTAATTAATGGACGCCCCCTAATTTCAGAGGGACAAACATCCGTTGTGACTTCAGTAGTTAGGTAGGTTAGGTAAGTACCTACTTACCTATAGACATTGGACAGAAAAAAACATAGGTAAGTACCTACTTAGGTACCTACTTCCCTTTGAAAATTTAGGTAATTGTGTACCGACTTATATAGGTAACAACCCACATATTCTGTCTAGCGTCATAATATCGATCTCATCCCTCCCTAAAAATCTTGAGAGTAAGATGGGTAGGTAATTACCTAGATATTGTAGATAAATTTCCAAAAAAAGCATTTTTACCATACATTTATCTAACGATTCCATGAAATAAAATGAACATTATTCATTAGTGACTGACAATATAACATTTTTGGCCTCTCCAAAGATGCAAAAACTCAATATCAACAGGAATTGATCTCCATTCCGCAAGTACTTACCGCGCTGCAAGCGGAGCTCACAACCACTGAGCCAAACGTCCTGATGCATTTGTATTTGAAATTATTGAACAGTAGCTGCGCGTAATGCGTCCTGAATCGCGCGAAAAAGGGCGGGCCTCATGTCAGACTCATATCTGCCAATCACAGATTAGGTAGAGGTAATACTGCCAATCGGGGCTGTGATTGCTCATAGTAGACTGAGTAGTACACCTATACTATACTACATAGAGTTTTTTGCGTGACAAGGACGAACAATTTAGATAGATACGTTGGAAGAGAAGTTCCGAGCTCGACGTACCGCAACCTTAAGGAGTGTATTAATATGTTCTTGAGTGTGTTTCCTTGATCCTAAAATAAATGTATATTAGAAAAATAAACGACCGTAACGATGTTTTCCTTCACGCTTAGGAGCTCGTGTCAATAATGCGTTTAAACATTATCCTGAAAGAAAAATCCAAAAATGGACGGCTGGGATCCGAAGTCCTTCGTCAAGGAAACATTCCACTAAGCCGACACGTCTACTTTTTCCATTCATTAAATTTCCTCTTCGTAATTATTTTAACCTATGGAGGGTCATCTCTACAAAATTAAGGGGTTGTACACAAAGCATGATGTGGGTAAGTATTAACGTAAAAAGTGAGTGTAAATAGTCTTAACATAAAAGTGGTCAGTATTCTTTATGAGGTTAAGATATCCATTCACAACAATTACGATCGTGATATAGCGGAAATAAGACATAATTATGTGTTTTTGAGCTACGTGCAAAAAGTGTATAATCGATCGAGCGAGCAAAGCGAGCGAAGATCTTAGTGGCAAGTTAAGCGATTTTGCTTTGTATGTTTGTATGTTTGTATGTTTGTATGTTTGTATGTTTGTATGTTTCATTTTTATGTTCTCGCATAACTATCGAACCGCTTATCCAATCTGTATGAAACTTGATAGGTCAATAGGTTGTGCTATGGAAATTTGCTGTGGAGTGTATGAGCGTAATCGATGAAGGGGTTGTAAAGATATGGGGTTCCCAAGGGGGTAAATTTTTTTCAAAGCTACCCATATATATTGAGTGGGGTGTCATATGAAAGTACTCAACTTATACATTCCAAAATGGTTTTTAGTTTTCTTCTAGGTTCTATAGTTTTTGAAATACAGTCAAAAAGAAAAATTATGGAAACCAATTAACGGAAGTATGGAGAGAGCTCCCGTTTCATAGAGTTTCGATGTATTCGTAGGTCTGGTTAACAGACAAGGAGTGTGGCATCGTTGTGGTTTGGTTTGCAATGATTTTAGTTGCTAAGTACTTGATATTTTTTCTTGAGATTGAAAATAAAAGCCGTGTTGGCCGATTGGAAGAGTGCTCGACTTTCGATTCATAGGTCGTAAGTTCGAACCCTGGCCGTGCTCATCAATGGATTTTTCGATTAGAAAAATTTAAATGCGCATTAACACAAGCTCTAAACGGTGAAAGAAAACATCGTGAGGAAACCAGTTAACTATTGAATATAAAAACGACACGACTTAATGTATTGCATGCATGCCTATAATCTTTACTATACTGAGGTAGCGCATTAGATATCATTCTGTGGTAAACACTAGAAGGAGCACTTAACGTAGGTATAGGGGTAGTCAGAAACAAGTCCAAATCTAGGCTATCAATACAACGGTGCGCGAGATCTCAGTTCGGGGCGAACTACTAGTTATTATGTAGGCATGGCCACATGCATACATCAAGGAAGGAAGGTTTGACTAGTCTCTCAGCTCATATGATAGCTCTGTCTTCTGCGCTATAGGTCGTGGGTTCGATTCCCACCTTAGACTTACATTTGTGTGATGAACATAATGATGTTTGTTCTGTATAAGTATGTGTTTACCTACCCTACCAAAGTTGTATCACAATCTTATCACTGGTTTAGCAACACATAGAGGACAAACTTCATTTATTTTTACAAGAAAGCTGCTCCAATCACACTAATATAAAATAAAACTTATTTCTATTCTATTCTAATATTAAAAATGCTAAAATGAAAGTTTGGATGTTTTGATGGATGGACGGTTTCCGTGAAATAAAAAAATAATAGTCCATGCGAGCGAAGCCGTGGGTGCCCGCTAGTTATATATATGTGATGAACCTAATATGACGGACGACAGTTCATCCAGAATGACTGACAAGGGCAGATCCATTATTTTTTTATCGCATAAAGTAAAGATTTCATGGAAAGGGCTCGTACCAGATGGCTCGATGCGAACTTTCCCCCTCAAAAGGTAATAAAAAGTTTTTTTTTTCCAGCTTTCAGATTAATAACATAAGTTTCAAACGATTGTAAGCACGTGTTGGCCAATTATTTTCCTTGTGATTCTTTGAAATATGATGACGGGTTCTTTCAATCAATCTCAGTCAAAATATGAATTAAGTATTATATTTACAGAGAGTCTAGTGAGGAAGCCAAGCTGATGATTTTAAGAACAAGAAATGATTTACAAGTAAGTAGATATATCTTCCGTATTCTCTGTGGAAATCTTTTTTTTTTGTAATAAAATTATTTTTCATTACTTTGATTAAAAAAGGTAGGTACTCTTTTAACTTGGTTAGGGAAATCTAAAATTCAAACAACACAAAAACAACAACAAAAAAGTGTGAATCATTGGTACTCCACCTATGATTCACACTTTTTTTGTTCCGATCCGAAAAATAAAGTTGGACTGAAAAAATAAAGTAAATAGACGAACAAGAAATTCACACATATAAATTGTGAAACAAAATTCACTTATGCGACTTTATGCATTCAAACGTTGATTTTATATGTTGATACGGTTGACTTTTAAGAGACTAAATAGATGTTTTATTTTATAAATAAAGAGTCCTTTTTTTACGTAGGTGGGTCGATCTCCAGAATTGGCGTATTTGGTTGATCGCTATGGTGCTTTTTGAATAGTGATATTATTACTGTTCTGTATTTTTATTTTGAAAAGGAGGTGTCTAAATAAGCTTATTTTCATATTGGCCCCTAATTTTATCAACTAGTTTTTGAAATATTTAGGTGTGAAAATTTCAAGACCAGAGCGATCAATATTGATGCTAAAACAGTATCTATAAATAATTTTAAGGAGTATCACTAACCTCTTGATGTTTAAAAAAGGACTAATACACAATTAGACGCATATCCCTCCGATAATTTGTGTACAATCTACCCTTATACTCATAAATCGTAAACACCCAAATAGAAAAAATATAAGTAGAAGAGGCACAGACATACAAATAGACAGATACTGAGACAGGTTAAAGTAAATAAAAACTGTTAAAACGCTTCCTTTTTCTCATAAAATGCAATATTTTGATCGATATGGTCTTTTTGACCACAGCGATCAATACCAAAACAATCAAAAAAAGTAACATATTCAATGATTCTGCAGAGATGCAAAACAGTAGAAAGCTATAATTTTTACATGGTAAATACATCCCTAAAACCCTTCTAATTATTGAATTGAAACCTAAACAAAGTGAATAACAAATGAGAAAAAGGTAGCATAGCAATCAAACATTTACAAATCCAAAGACAAAGTAATCAACTGTTTATCTCTATATCTCAGCACCATGGCAATGCAGTAGATGCCTGTCCCCCTCAGTAGACAGAGCATACCTGATGACAGCGTACATGGCGAAAACCGATTGGTTAAAGAGTTCAGCTAGGGATGTAGACATGGATTCATGTCGATCCACAGCGATCAACAAAAACGCGCGGACATAACTTATTTTTCGAATTAAACTGAAACTATTCATTTAATGTTAACTTTTACTTTAATTCAAGTCAAATAAACCTTTTGGTTTGTAGAATAAATAAAGAACATATCGTAATGTATGAACACAAAAAAGTTACGTACTATTTTCTGAATCAAACTGGAGTCAGGACAGCCCACAGCAATCAAGTTTTCGAGGTTTCTGATTTTTTTAAATACATTTACAATAACGTCAGATCAATAATTCTGAGTGCCCAAGGTAGCTAACAGGCCAACCTATCTAACAAAAAAAACTCCTGTTAAAAATTATTACTGTAAGGTAGGATTCTCCACTCGGACATCAAAAATTTTTGTTTTGAAGACTCACCCAGGTATTACACCCACCCAGTTTTTGGCCCTCTCTAGCTTCAGAGGTTTGCTGGAAGAAACTCTTAAGGGCTAAGTTCATCTATGGACTATTTTCTTACACATTATCGCTTGACTCGCCGCATTACATGACTAACGATTTATATATTGATCTCTTATTAATTCTGTGATATTCTATTCTACTAATATTATAAAGGCGAAAGTCCTTGTGTGTGTGTAAATGTTTGTTATCACGTATCCCTATAACTACTGAACCGATTTTGATGAAATTTCGAATGTAGATAGTTTAGGTTCTGGAATAACACATAATCTACTTTTTATCCCAGAAAAATGTATGGTTTCAGTGGGATAAAAAATAGTAGTCCACGCTGGCGAAGCCGTGGGCGTTCACTAGATAGACCTATACAGAAGAACAACTCTTAAGCTCCGTTCAAGTAAAATGGCGATAGACAAACAAGATAAGTAGGTGTAATCCGTATCGTCTACCTTTGCAATACAAGTTAGGGTCCTTAGCAAACATTGGACGCTTACTGGGTATTTATTTACGTTACGAAACAAAGAACTTTTGAAGCAAAATGTTTTTGGACCTAAAATATTCAAGACATGGAATGTAAATGTAGAAAAGGACTGTGATTTAGTTAGGGTGGACATTATTTGATTTTCTATTCTATGGTTTTTTATATATCTAAATGCGAACGTTTGGATGTTTGGATGGATGTATTTATGTTTGTTCCTCTATAACTCGACAACCACTAAAACGATTTCGCTGAAATTTAAAATATAGATAAATTATGACTTACTTAAATAATAGCCGAAAAATAAAAAAAAAACGGTTTAAATGGTTTAAAGCACTCTGGTAAAAAGTGATTTTTCTTAGCAAATGAAACTCAAGGACTAATTTAATTATCTACCTACCCATTTCATTTTACAAACGTTTCTAAAACAATATTGCTGTTGTAACTCCGTAATTATTTAATAATGAAAGTCATGAGGCGTAGCGAACGTACCTAATCATTGCGTGATTTTACAAAATGTTGATAGGCACGTTCACAACTTTCAGGGTTCCTTTTTAATTAAGTTGAGTACGTTCAGAATTTCAGATGATAAGCTCTTAACACGCGTTGTTTGGAACGGCAGGCTGATTGTCTAGCTTGTCTCAAACCTCAAATTAGTCTCAACGATCGCGTAGGTATCTTTTGTCGCGATCGGTTCTGTTGAGATGAGAGTGGCATAGCTACTTGTGTGGTCACTGAACTTTCATATTTGACAGTTCGAGACCGATTTTAGTCGCTATCACAGGCGCGCGTTGAATGCGTGTTAGCGTTGTGTACACCTTAAATAAAATTTGAGTTGTTGTAAACGAATGTGAACTGGCTCTAGGCCTTTCAGTTCATTATTATGTTGATTTAAATGTCAGTTTGTTATATCTGATTCAGAATTGGGGTGATTATGACCGGAGATTAAATTTTGACTGATTGATAAAATAGGGCTAACTGGTTGAATAATGGTATAGAAATTTAGCGAAAGTATCTATTGATTTCCTTACGTGGATAATTCTATTAATTTAGTGAATCTGGCAAAAAAAACCTAAAGTTTTAGGAACACAATTCTCTTGTCAAAACTAAGGTATTTTCTAAGATAATCGTTCAGGCCTACATCTTTAGCGGTTTGTCTAAAAAATCTAATTTATAAGTTAACGACTCGGGCGTTAACTCATTAGTGAATCTGTCACGCGTGTCCGTGTCGAGACGACAAATTCCATTATATCCCTCTTAATAAGGCCGAGATGGGCCTGAGTGCTTTCGACACGTTTCAGGTTAAAATTATACAGAACGGCAGAGACATCGAAAAAATTGGTCACTGACTTCCATAACAAGACCCTCCGTTTTTATTTATTTCCAAAAACAACAACATAACATTAAAATAGTCTCTATAGATTCCGTTTCACGAAATAAGTCCCTTCGTGGTGGCGTTAGTATAGTATGTATAGTAAGAAGATTAATTGGAATAGGATTTTCTTTAGTTTATTACGTAAAATTCAGCGGGACTTCAATTCAGCGGGACTTCAATTCCGCGGGACTTCTTTTCTGAACTCTATCTTCACTCTGACATATCGAATGTTCTCTGCAAATTATTGATATTTTTCTAAAATATTTCATTGTTGTAATCCTTGTAATCTGAGTGTTCGTCGCAAATGATCGAGGATTTACTTTCAACTCTGGCCTTGCCTGAAGTTGGAGCTTTCAAAAGTCGTTTATCGTTTAATGATAGTCGTAACATACTCGTATCGTTGTCGTCTGAGCTCTAAGTGAATTTGTTCATGCGATTTATGTATGCTTGTGAGACTAAACTCTTTTAGCTACACCAATTTTTTCCAAAATATTGTAAAACCACAAATAATATAAAATGGCTCTGTGGTCCTATCTTTGTAAAAATTAACCAGGCTCACAACTGTATCCTCAATTATGTGGGACATTGGCTCAGAGTTAGATGGAATTCTATGGACACACGCTCACTACATCCACTTCGTAACGTCACCGGATCGCTGCATCGCAAGCCAAAAGTGAAGGAACAAATGAATGCCGAAAGGCGATGCGGTGCGGTTCGGGGGTGGAGTTGACTGGTCAGCTATCACCTTAATTATGATTTAAGCAAAAATAAGTAGTGTCTTATAAATAAATTAATTCAATAGCTTAATCCATTTTCAAATTAATATCGTTTTTGAGACTAATGTGCCATGAATAGTCGAGGCACACTGAATACTAATTGGTGTCTACCCTTATTGAATAGCGCCCTGTATCATAAATTATTATTACTACGTAGTAAATAGTTTATTTATGGCGATGGATACTTCGTAAGCTTGAGATATTGGCTGTTGTGATGCGAGTAGGCAGTATTAATATAAATGCATTTTGAGAAATGAGTAAAGAATATTAGTGAAAGTACGTTCGTATGAGCTAGTGGCCAACTCTGGTGACGGAGTTTTTAGGCCGCCCAACCAAAGGCCTCATGGCTTAACGACTTAAAAGTAAGGACCGAGAACTTAACGTGCCCTCCAAAGCACGGAACCGCTCAGATGTCAACCACTTACGGTCACCCATCCAAATTGTGCTCAAAACGTCATATAACTTCAAGAATCTATCAAAAACGTCTATCTAAGCAAGCGACGCCACGAGTTTGAGAATGTTTTGATGCTTGATATTTCGCACACCCAGATCAACACTGCACTAAGTCAAAACAGCACTCTTCTCAGAATCGACGAAAAACTCCTCTTGTATCAAAGTTAGTGCCAAGATCTTAATTAATTCACATGTAACACACACTTTGATACAAGAGGAGTTTTTCGTCGATTCTGAGAGGAGTGCTGTTTTGACTTAGTGCAGTGTTGATCTGGGTGTGCGATTTGGTAGATCAACGACCCAATAGATTCTAATAAAAATTGATGCAGTCCATTATTTTGTGAGTCGTGTTTTCTGCACAGTACGTCGATTTTCAATCAGAAAGTCATTTGAAACCCAACCGTGCATTCATGGATTTGACGTCGCGGAAAATTTAAGCGCATTCATAAGAGCCACAAACCGTAAAGGAAAACGTAAGGAAAATGCTGAAAGAAAAAGCCATGGCTTGGTCAGCTCTACACGTTTTGACCATGACTTTAGATAGACCTATAAGTTGAAATTAGGTTAGGTGTTGGGCAAGTCTATTTATAGGGATGAAAAAAACTGTATATGACTACAGTTTATTCCAAACCCAAAACTAAAACAGTTAATTACAGCTCAATTTTTAAGCATATTTCGTTCGAAATAAACATTTCTGTTTTTGTATCACAAATCACAATGTCGCGTCTCGTTGAGTGTGGACATTGCTTGCCGCTGGCTATTCGTGCCGGAGACTGAGACCAGCCTCCTGATGATCTTTGATAGCGACCAAAATCGGTCTCAAACTGTCAAATATGACCCAAGTAGCTCTGTCACTCTCATCTCAACGAGACCGAATGCGACAAAAGATACATACGCGATTGTTTTGACAGTTTGAGACCAATTTGAGGTTTGAGACAAGTTAGACAATCAGCCTGCTGAGACAGAGACGGGAGACCATTGTCTTTTAAACAGACGGTTCTCTATATCCTGTCTCTTTCGCACGCCAACAAAGCATATCTCTGGTCTCTGTCTCCGGTCTCGGTCTCTTGCGTGAACCGCCGCCTTTATAAGTTATTTATAAGTCATCTAAAATAAATGTCTGAAAGACATTTCTTAAATTCTTCGAATGTTATAATAGTAGATTGTTGCACGAGGGTTGAAATGAAAGTAACCTATTGCGGCACGAGATGGTTTGGCGCCTGAGCGTAGCGAGGGCGCTAATAGTTCGAGTGCCGTAATAGGTATTTCACCCGAGGTAAACACTCTGCTTTTCATTTCGAATATTAGGAAAGTAAATAAAAACCTGATTAGCTCATTTTATAAAATCTCTGCTCTCGATTGACAAAACAGATAAAAATCGAATTGGTGCTTTAAAAAACATACTGGCTGGTAGCTTGCCACTGAAAAAAAAAAACAAAAAGGCGCCTACCTTTTTTTTTCAGCCAGTATTTTTTGTCATTGAAGATGGTAAATATTTCAAGCTCAAAATCTTGTTTAAATAATAATAATTTAGTGAAAAGTAATTATTAATAACAATACTCATGTAATAAATTGTTGAAAATTTTTTTTACAGCAATTCTCAATAAAAAAGTAAAATAGAAATGTCAAATATTACTTTTGCTGTGTAAAAAGTTTCAACATGACTCAATAGAAATGTCAAAATAGAATGATTTTTTTTTTAATTTAACAGCAGGGAAAATTGATTCCCAGGGCGGAAAAGTACTACTTTCATCCCTCTGTTCAGGGAACTTCAAGCGTACTTTCCGTGTATGAGAAATGAAAAAGTAACTTACAATATAAAATTCATTATAATTTTTCTCCATTAACTACCTAAGTGTTAATAACTTGACCTCAGACGCATAAATTCATTTAACGAAGAACATAATTACATTCAATGTAAATGAAGGTGACTTATAAAAACACATTTCATCTGTTTTTACTACTTTTACGCCAAAATTTTAAACAAACCTACTTATTTAAATAAAATAATAAACATTGTTGGACATTTTCACACAGCGCCTTCTAGCCCCAAACCAAGCAAAGCTTGTACTAAGGGAACCTTGTATAGTTTTTGTAAATACATACTTATAATACTTTATATCACCCAGACACATAACTAACATCTATGTTCAACACACAAATGTTTGTCCTGGATGAAAATCGAACCCACGACCTACAGCGCAGAAGGCAGAGCTACTACCAACTGAGTTAAGAAGCCAGTCGAGTCGCCATTTGGCACCGTGTTGACCAAGAAGGAGTGACCAACTTTCTGGGGCTTTTCGGTGATCCATCATTTGAAGACTACGTAGTGACGCCCCAATCGCCCCATCAGTGTGTTAAGTAAAAGTCAACAAAGAACAGTCACCTTCTAAGATATTGTTATTTTTAAATCAAGCTTGCAATTAGTACGTCTAATCAACCGAAGCATAATATAAACTAAAGAGAAATAATGGCGTAGAATTTATCTCCATTCTGCCGCGATTTATAAGAAAGACAGCGTGTGTTTACAAAATAAGAATATAAATTAACTGGTATTGCTATTTAGCAATTTTCATTCATTAAAAATAATGAAGAGAAAATGACAAAATTTAAAGCTATTGCCTTTATGTACCACTTTATGTACCTACTGGTAAAGTCAGCATCATCATCATCATCATCATCATCTTTATAATAAATAAGGAACAAATAATTTTGATGTGTAATCCTCAAAACCAAAAATATGTATATTATATCAAGATTTATATTACTCTGTCAGATCTTCATGATCTTTACAAGATGTTTAGGGGATAGACTAACCACGTCCAAATATTATTAAAGTAAGTAAGTCAGCTCGTATGAGTTTTTAGGCCGCCTAAAGACCTCCGTCATGGCTTGGCACCGTAAGCTCATGTTAATGTGCATACATATAACACACATACACATCTTACGTCTGGGCCAATGCCCTACATTATTTATTGAGATCCTAGAAAGCAACTTTAAAAAAAAATAGTAGACTTTTCATGGCCTTAATTCAACTTGAAATGGAATCAAAGACGAAATATTCCATCTACACAAAAACAAATTAAAACATGACGAGACTCATTCTGAGATTGTTTTGGTGTTCATTACAGGCATCAGATCCAATTATCTGAATTGGCAGAACTTGAACTTTTATTAGTTCAAAGGTCAAATTCTAAGATTTAACAAAAAATCTAACTCAAGCTAGTTTAGCTGAAATAATAATAATAATTCTTTATTTTAGGTGACACAGTTAATAAAAGAGATTATAAACATTTGCCGATATTATAAATACCTTACAGACTAACATACATAAATATAACGCCACACATTAAGAGTCAGGCTCTTTCATCTGCATTATTGGCGCTTCCCTATAATATTTGTCTGTGTTTGGACCTAAAAGTTTAAAACTGTTCTTTGAGCTTTAGTTTCTCTTATATTTTAGCTCATATCACTTTTTTACTCACTATCTAACAAAAAAGGATGGCAATAGTTTAAACGGTGTTTCAATTTTGACCTACCGAAACCTCAAAGTCAACCTAGGCAAACACGGGTCCACTATCTAATACTGTATATCAGTATTAGATAGTGGACCCGTGTTTGTCATGATGAGTTCACTCACTTTATTTGAGCGATGACGTATTCACCCTAATTTATATCGAACCGTACAAAAGGCATTCTAGTTCAGTGACCCTTCTTTAGGCACATTGTCATGTACGTACAGTCAGACAAAACATTAGAAGATAAGAAAACTTAGGCCTTTACATCTTTACCAGATGATTTTTACTATGACGCTACATTGTTTCCCAGAGGACATTGTTTTAGATGGACTACTTAGGCTTATTTAACACCGAATCCATCCTTTTAGATTTTATCAACCTTTTCCACAGGAACAACAAGGCTGTTTGTGCGAATGATCTGACCAAAGAAGATTGTATAGAAGGAAAAAAAAATATTTTACCGAAACATAATAATATCCGAGCTGTTTCTCGGTTTTATGTCAAACAGTTGTATTCAGCTTTGTGCAACAAGAATAACAAGAAAAACAAAAAAAAATGAAGATGAAGGTTAAAATTGATTGCACCTCGGTTTGCGTCGATCAATAGCGCCGTGGTTTTATCCCGTTTAACAATTCGAAGTTTCAATCTTATTTCTTTGTTATCTAGAGTAAGGGATTTGTTATTAATAGCCTTAGCATAGAATTAATGTGAAAACCTAACCTCAGTAAGCAAAACCATAGCTAGCATAGAACAGATAATAATACTACTTACGTAACACACACACACACACACACACACACACACACCACACACACACACACACCACACACACACACACACACGCACGCACGCACACACACACGTACCTACACACACACTCCTTCCGTATCCTTGCAGTATTCTTTAAATTCACATTAGATTCATAATCTTGTCTCTAGAACTCGCAATTTTAATTATCTGTAGTGATAAGTAAAGTACCTACCTAATAATTCTAGTTTTGTAAACTTTCTATATTTTAGCTACTTACATTATTTTTGTAACTTAGTTGCTGGAAACCCATCCTCGTTGTTTGGAGGAGAGCGCTGATTCCGCTACTCAGTTTTTAACTTTTGCGGTAGTCAACGTTTCCTTTTTGTACTCTACTACCTTGTAATTTTTTTCCAAATAAACGCTTTGAATTGAATTGAATTGTAACAACCATAGGTAAATTCCATACCATACCATAAAATACCACAGATAAAATCAAGATATCTGAGCTGATGCTACCTCTCCAATTTTCTACTCTTCACTACTGGCTAGGCATACAATAACTAAAAGGTTGCCAAGCTAAATACCACCGTATGGTATTACCTAACTTTTTGACCAGTAAATAGCAACCTTTCGCACAATAGCGAATGATTTAATGCGACCTTGTGGCAATATAATAGCTAGTCATGATTTAAGGGAACGGGTTTTCCACTCGTATATAGATTTTTCCGGTTGTTTTGAAAAGCAATGTTTGACTAACAATAAGAATATTGTTGTCTTTGTTTTGAAAGTCTGATTTATCTTATGACATACTTATTTAGACATGGGTTTATTTTTTATGACTTTATTAACCAAACCCAAACTTTATGTTTTTAAGCGCATTTTTATAAAGTCTAAGTTATTCATTTGTAGGTAGAGTGCGCCGCAAACTTAATGGCGGCTGAAGTTCGCGGCAGATTCGACTTTGCGCAGGTACAGTCAACGCAATTGCGGGGAAGTGAAGGTGATGAGGGGCGGGGCTAGGTGGGCTATGTAGATAAAGTTTACTGTATTCTATTGCGTTGACTGTACCTGCGCAAATTCGAATTTTCCGCGCACTTCAGCCGCCATTAAGTTTGCTGCGCACTCTACTTTACAGGTAAGTACTCGTAATAGTAAGGTTTTCGTAAAGTTTTTTTTTTCTGGCCTCTCAGCTCAGTTGGCAGTAGCTCGGTTTTCTTGTGCTGAAGGTCGTGGTTTCGATTCCCACGTAGGACAAAAATTTGTGTGATGAACATAGATGTTTGTTCTGTGTCTAGTAGTTTGTTGTTTTTATAATAATAAGAATGTGTTTACAAAATAGACAAGTAGGTACCTATTCTATTAGTTATTTGGTTCTCATAGTACAAGCAAACTAAGCAATAGTTTGGTACTAGATGACGCTGTGTGAAATGTCCACCAATATTAATTAATTATAATTATTATTACGGGATTTTATCGCGTACCTTTTATCGATCGAGCGAGCGAAGCGAGCGAAGATCTTAGTGGTAAGTTGGGCGATTTTGCTTTGTATGTTTGTATGTTTGTAATGTTTCACGAATTGTTGTTCGCGCATAACTGTCGAACCGTTCATCCAACCTGCATGAAACTTGGTAGGTCAATAGGCTGTAGTCAGGAAATTTACGGTGGAGTATATGAGCTTAATCGATGAAGGGGTTGTGAAGAAGGTTCCCAAGGGGGTAATTTTTTTTTAAAGTTACATAAATATATTGAGTGGGGTGTCATATGAAAGGGCTTGTTTTGTACATTCCAAAATGGTTTTTATTTTTAGTCTAGGACAGTGGTCGTCACACTTTTCTGGCCAAGGGCCGCATAGGACAATGTCTATATCACTGCGGGCCGCACATTCTTGAATTACTTTTTGACGATTTTTCGAAATTCCTATACTTATGGGGTAAAATCATAGTAAGTACTTAACTACCTAATAACGAACTTGAAACTTAGCATAATTTTGCGGTGCTCAAAGACTCGCAGCTGGTTGGTTCCTATTCTATGGTCTTATATAAGTACATAACTTACTTTGCTCGCAATATACCTACTCATGAAGTTATAATGCGAGCGAATAGAGCTCCAAACCAAGCGAGCGAAGCGAGCCGAATTTTTGCAAGTCAAATGCAATATGTGACACTTTATTTTTTTTTGCGGTGATCAAAGAAAAAACTCGCTGCTTATCGGTTTTTATTCTGTGGTTAGACTACGTACTTTACTCGCAATATATTCCATACTCATGAAGTTTTAGGCGAGCGAAGCGAGCCGAATTTTTTAAAACAAATTCAATATTGTGACACTTGATTTTCATTGCGATGATCAAAGAACAAACTCGCTGCTTATCGGTTCTTATTTTGTGGTTAGACTTTTCTCAATTTACTCGCAAAATATCTTACTCACGAAGTTAAATGGGAGCGAAGCGAGCCGAATTTTTGAAGACAAATGTTATATTGTGACACTTGATTTTGTTTGCGGTGATCAAAGAAAAAACTCGCTGCTTATAGGTTCTTATACTTTACTTAGACTTTACCAACTTTTCTCGCAAAATATCTTACTCGTGAAGTTATATGCGAGCGAAGCGAGCCGAATTTTTTAAGACAAATACAATATTGTGACACTTGATTTTGTTTGCGATGATCAAAGAAAAAACTCGCTGCTTATCGGTTCTTATTCTGCGGTTAAACTTAACTTACTTTATTCGCAATCTACCTTACTTATGAAAATAAATGCGAGCGAAGCGAGCCGAATTTTTTAAAACTAATGCAACATGTGACACTTGATTTTGTTTGCGGTGATCAAAGAAAAAACTCGCTGCTTATCGGTTCTTATTCTGTGGTTAGACTTAACTTACTTTATTCGCAATAAATTCAACTCATGAAACTAAAATGCGAGCAAAGCGAGCTCCAAACCAAGCAAACAAAGAAAGCTTCCTTATCTCGAAGTTTTTAAATCAATTACAATTATTATTGAAGCAATGTAGGTAGCATCATTCATCATCATCATTTCCTTGCCCTTTTCCCACTAGGTTGGGTCGGCACAACATGTTCTCCTCTAACGTGGTAGAATCAATATCTAATGAAATTTTTTGCTTGGTCGCGGGCCAATATCGTCCGCGGGCCGCACCAATATCGCTCGCGGGCCGCATGCGGCCCGCGGGCCGCACTTTGACGACCACTGGTCTAGGATGTATAGTTTTTGAAATACGACCAAAGAACAAAAACTACAAAACCAGAGCTGCAAGAGCTCCCGTTTCATAGTTTCGATGTCTTCGTAGCTCATTGACTGGTCGGTCTTAGAAAGAGAGTGGCGTCGTTGCGGTTTGGTTTGCAATGATTTTAGTTGCTACTTGATTTATTTTCTTGAAAAAAAAAAATCTTGGTAATGAATGAAAATAATTGTCCGGGAACCTGAAAATAAATTACGCACGTAGGTTACGTTAGGTAAGCTAAACTTGGTAGGTCAATAGGTTGTGCTATGAAAATTTAAGGTGGAGCATAATGAGCTTAATCAATAAAGAAAAGGGGTTGTCAAGATATTGGGTTCCGAAGGGGGTAAAAAAAAAATTAAACAAATATATTGAGTGGGGTGTCAAATGAAAGGTCTTTAGTTGTACATTCCAAAATAGTTATTATTTTTATTCTAGGACGTATAGGTACCTAGGTACTTTTTGAAATACGACGAGAATTCATATATTAAATGAATGAAAAATTAGATACGACATTATGTATGGCATGCATGCCAGTATTTTTTACCATGACGAGCTAGCGCAATAGGCATACTGGGTAGTAATAGCACTTGAAAGTATAGGGGTAGTCAGAAGAAAGTCCAAATGTAAGCCATCTACGGTGCGCGAGATCTCAGTTCGGGGCGAACTACTAGTTTATTTTGTTAAGAAATCGCGAAAGTTTAACAAGTTATATCAATTAATTAATTGTTATTTATTTTTCAATAACATATAGAATAAAAATGTCTTGTATCAAACAAAAATATTTGATGCCAAAATATCTTTGTTATCCTTTGTTTAGTTTGTAACCCTTTTCAGATCCTGCTGAAGATTCTTCTCATCGCTCATTCAATGATCGATTTTGTATTTTTCTTTGTGTTCATTGCCTTCGACTTTGTGTGATTTTCTTAATTTAAAACTTAAATAAAACATTCGTTACAAAAAAATCCTATTTGTATTTGACGTAAAACAACATAAATTTTATCATTTAAAAACATAAATGGTGATACTCGATATGCCAATTTTACATAGAAAACGAATAATTCCTTTTTAATTTCGTGGTTTGTTAATATTTTTTAAAATAATTTTGTAATTTTTTTTTGTGTTATGCAATAATAATAAATGTTAGTAATAAGTTGACTTTTGTTTGGAAATTTTTACTTCCACACTTCCACAATGACAAACTTTCCACTGGGTCGGCGGTTGATATTAATGAAAAGTAACACATAATCCTTCACCTCTACTGCACATTCTAATATTGTATGTATAATATTAGAATGTGTACATGAGTATACTCGTGTGAAAACAAACTCCGCATTATTCGTAGCTTCATTTTTCATTTCCGTCTGTTATTTTATCAAGGCTCAATGAAATTTATTGTTATTGTTACTATAATGTTACGAAATGTCTGTAATCCATACAAAATATCAGAGTTATAAAATGTCTACAGTACAATAATAATACGACATGTATAAATTATTGCACTGTTGACATTTTTATTTAAAAACAAAAATGTTTTGTTGAGTGCTGCTTTAACAGTTGAAATTAACACGTTCACTGCCAAGCCTCTGCCCTCTTGACGAGGGGGTCGCAGCTCAGCTTGCACAAGTTTCTATGGACATCGATGACACGCAACTTCGAGATGTGTGATATTTCTTGTCAATAAATGAAATGGCAACCATTGATAAAATATTGGCAACCAGAGATAAAAATGAATAATTAGTAAACCAAACCCTCAAAAAACCGAAACAGAATTGAGGATTGTTTACATCTACAGACATTGCAGACACGTGCCGTGGCAGGCGCGTAGCGTGCCGTGTCAGACATCAACAGACAACAACGGTCGCGGCCGCTCTCAAACAAAAGACTGAGGAGAAAATGCACTGCACGGTCCCATTACTTTCACATTTCACCGGTAGCGTAAGAGCGTTTTCACATTATCCGATCCGATATCGGTATCGGACGCCGACACGATATCGGGGCAATTAAAATGTATGGAATATGTACCTGCCTTTCACATTGTCCGACCCGATATCGGATATCGGAGCGGACATCTTTTATACATTTTACTTGACACGATATCGTGTCGGCGTCCGATACCGATATCGGATCGGATAATGTGAAAACGCTCTAACGCGTCCGCACAGACACGAACAAACACGCATCTCTCTCTCTCCCTCTCTCTCTTCCCGGCTATTCATCCCACATGGTGGTGGGGTCAGCCTTCCTCACATTCTTCCTCCACTTCGCCCTATCCATGACGTCGTCTTCGGAAACGTTGCATGCCTTCAGGTCTCGGTCCAACACAGCTGTCTAGGTGGTCTTTGGTCTCCCTCTCGGTCTTTTGCCAGAGATGGGATGTTCCAGTATCTGGTTGCCAATATCATGGCTGGTCTTCTTTTGACATGTCCATACCACCTACACGCACCGTGCAAACAAAATTATTTGTGCGAATACTGACCGGGCACGGCCTTTGTCTTACGTTAGATATTAATACATTCAGACAAACTATATACTTACTTAGAAGAATATTATTTCGTCTGCTGCGGCACATTTCTGGCACGCTCAGTGTTTGTAGATATAAATGGACCTTCAATTGTTTTATCTATTCAAAGCTTTTAAATTGGACACGTTTAACCAAAACAGAGAATTGAATGCTCCAACGATCTGCTTGAAGCCAATTCCATTCGAAGCAATAGCTTTTAAGGCCTATCAGGGCCCGAGCGATCTACTAGTTTAATTTGCTTTGAAAGCCACTATGCAAACTTAATCGATTAAGCTTAGAAAGCAATAAGCACTCCTGTTTTGAATAAAAAAAACGCATTAAAATGGGCGTTTTTCGACTAGCCTTATCATATAGCAGCGATCTTCTGTATTTCAGGCGGGCCTTCGCCAACGCGACAGTTATCAACAAAAATTATAAAAATAAAAAATACATAAGTGTATTTTACTACTAGTATTCCTTGCAATTTCAAAGTTTAAAAAGGGCCTTAACATTCTTAGTTTATTTTACTTACTGACATGGAATTTTGAAGACTATCGATATGATTTTTGCTCTCAATGTCCATGCATTCATAACCGAGAGGAAAGAGTATGGAAATTGAACCTAAACGAAAAATACATTTTATAATCGTGATCAACACAAAGAGAAACTCAAATTCAAAAAGCTCTCAAGTATAAATAGCAATACAAACTAATCAAAACGTAAACCACTTCAAATCGTTTTTGTAAACGATACAGTGCACCACAGCGGGATAGAGTTTCTAACTAAATTCATTTAGCTTTCGACTGAGCTAACCAAGTAATTTTCGGAACGGTTCGCTCTACTGCTGATGAGGGTTTGTATATTATTGTGTGTACTTTTCTCTGATTCGCTTAAGAACCTTCTTGGCTGATAGCACAAAACATAATCTACGTACTGATATTGAAAACTGAAAAAAGGTTCAGTGTTCACTCCTAGATTTATGACTCCGGAATCGAAGTTGTACTTCATAGTAGACATATGTCTACTATGATAAAAAAGTACGAGATGAAACGTAGTTCGAACCATATGGTTCGAACCATATGGAACGAACTACATTTAATCTCGTATTTTTTACACTTTCACGATCATTTTTCTGTAATATGGCTATTCTATTGCGTTTTAGCAACATTTGTGAGAAAAATCATACCTACTCACTTTTAAGCGGCACTTTTAAAAATTTAAATTTTGATGTGGTAGGTATGTTAGGGAGTTTGTTTTATCATGATTTAAACGTAGTTTTATGTTTAGGCCTTGATCATTTTGTTTATTTTTTTTATGAACTCTAAATTACTGTTTAGTTAAATATTTAAACAGATAAGGCAACACATATGTTCAAAGTAACTATTAAGTAAGTAAGTTGAAAGATTAACGATAACGATAACGCTCAATGCTTAATAATAACGCTTAATGCTTTGATTAGACAAGTATACCTATCTATAAATATCTCGGACATGTACTGCGACATGACCGGTATCATCTCTTGCAGACCATCATGATGAGCAAAATACCGGGGAAGCGTAAGGTTGGAAGACGTAAGATGTCATGGCTCCGTAGCATCAGGGAGTGGACAGGAATAAAGACGGTGGAACAACTGTTCAGACTTGCGCTGTACAAGGTGAATTTTAAGAAGCTGACTGCCGACCTTCATTAATGGAGAGGCACTGAGAGAAGAATATATCGTAATCACAGGCTTGATGTCACGAATGCGGCATTCAATACCAACATAGGAATTGGCATTCTAGGATGCTATAGTTTATTTTATCGAGAGAAATGGTTGCCACCCACTGATGCCGTGATGGGCTCAAATTCAATGAATATTCATATTCATTTCTGATCGCATTAGAAACAGACCACAACATACTGCCACTGTTTGAGTGGTGATTCATAGCAGCATCTAGAAACATCTCTACTTATATATTTTTATATACACGTTCATGGTTTAAGGAGCCTGCGACAGACGAATTGTCCACATAAATGTAAGTAATACCAAAATCATATAAAATCTAAGCATATTTTTATCAGTTTACTTATGTTATTATTTAGATTAAGGCAGTATTTATCTAGGTTTCTGTTACACTTTTGTTCCAAAAAAACTTACTAAGTAGGTACAGAACAAAAGGAAAAGAAAAAGAATACAGTTTTGCTGTAACTATAAAGATCAATTGACTTACATTTTGTTATAGACATAGTTTAGAAATAGTATATTTTATCTCAAAAGTTCTACCAAAATACAAGGTCTTTCGCGTAGTTATCGAGTTTTCCAGCTAGATGCATTCAACCGCTAAATAGTTATTCAAACGTTTAGTGCAAACTTCAACAGAATACTCAGCGCTATTCAATGTAAACTACCCACTAATAGCCAGTAACTTTACCAGCCGACGGCTATTATCAAAGCCATATTCAGAACCATCTCGACGAACTATCCTGAAATTCGAAGTAGCAAACAAAACGCAAACCTTGTGACGGTATAGTCGGATAGAGAAATTGATAGTTTCCTTAGGTAAGTAATGAAATTATCAATTTCTTTCAATTAATCAATCAAATTTTGTTATCAATTTTAAAGTATTAGTTAGGTTTTTTAAGTGTTTCAGTTTTTATCATCATCAGTTTTTTTAGTGTTAAACCACACAACCTACTATTAAATCAATAAAAACCGGTCAAGTGCGAGTCGAACTCGTACGCCGAGGGTTCCGTACCTAGCCATGGTGCCAATTAAGCTAGTCCGCTTAATTGTATGAGCGCCCATACAACTCGGAGGACAATTTTAATTGGCGTCAACAATGTATGTATGGGAACACCCTTTAATTTTCAACTTTTTTACCTTTTTGGAATTTTTCCTTTATTTGTGCTATAAGACCTTGCTTTTTGCCAAATTTCGTTATTCTAGGTCAACGGGAACTACCATTTAGGTTTTCGACCCAAAACCTCTAGGGTACTTCCGGTTAACCTAGAATTGTCAATTTTGGTTACAAGCAAGGTCTTTCAGCACAAGTAAAGGAAAAATTCCGAAAAATAAAAAAAGTTGATAATTAAGGTAAGTTTTGGTACTCACAAGTTTTCACGAAAACCTAAATTTGCCTATATCTTTTTATAGTGTTGACTCAGGACCTTGATTTTTATACTCACAATAGGGACTATAGACTTTAGTATATGGTATAAATTTCAACTTGCTAGCTTTACCCGTTCCTGAGATAATCGATGGTGACACACGGACAGACAGACAGACGGACAGACGGACAGACAGACGGACAGACAGACAGACAGACGGACAAGAAAGTGATCTTATAAGGGTTCCTTGTTTACCTTTTAAGGTACGGAACCCTAAAAATCTAGAAATTTAAACAATTTCTTCAATCATATTTAAAATCATATTCGTTCTAAAATCTAAAAGTAAGGTACCTATACCTAACAGTTCTAGAAGTTTTTTTCTGACTGTACTTTACTCAAACCAAAACGCCAAGCACAAGTTAGTGCAGAAGACTTGCTCTCTCTGTGCACACTTGTTGAACACCGCTTTGAAACCGAGAAACTGAATACTCGTTTCTGAACACCTTTTATTTTGTCAAGCAACCAAATCAAATTAATCTACGAAGGTTGGACTTACTTTATACTATACTAGCTGCTGCCCGCGGCTTCGCTCGCGTGGTACCCGGATTTTTATCCGGGTACCACGCGAGCGAAGCCGCGTGGTACCCGGTAGCCTATGTTACTCTCCAGCCCTCCAACTATCTCCACACAAAAAATTAAATCTCTAAATATGTTGCCATCTCTTTTCATCGACATGAGAGTGATAAAAAACACGAATAAAAGTAGGTTTACTCCGCCACGTCTGCTCAGTTGAAAAAATGATCGTTTTTGTTTTCAAATAGTTATAGTATACTAGCTGCTGCCCGCGGCTTCGCTCGCATGGTACCCAGATAAAAAGTAGCCTATGTTACTCTCCAGCCCTCCAACTATCTCCACACAAAAAATCACGTCAATCCGTCGCTCTGTTTTGACGTGAAAGCAGGACAAATTAACAAACAAATAAACACACTTTCACATTTATAATATGGGTACGGATTGTTTACTATTCAGAAAGCTTCCTTAAAATTGGAATCTAGTTGCGATTAATTCTGTAACAAATGTTTGCTCCACTTAGCAAAATCAACATAGTATGGTAGAAGAGACAAAGCCAAGAATCGAAGTGCTGACAGGGTTGCCAACTAAGGGATATTATGAAATAATGAGGTCTGCAAGGAACTAAATAAAATAAATAAATGAGACTGTTGTCTTCGGATTATTGCGGATTTGCTCAGTTGTTTGCTGGGAAAATAGTTTAGCAAATAATGTAACGGGATTATCGATAAAATGCTCGACTCTTTGCTTACAAAATGCTTTATCTTATTTCTACTACACTTGCCAACTCTACACAATCATTTTCCCGAGCTTAATCCAATAAGATTGTTCCAGGAGTCTTGTCATTGTAGGCATGACGAACAGGTCTATAAGGCAAGTGAGAATGGGACCATCGGAAGGGGAAAACCTAGGCGCAAATTCCTACACCAAATTGGCGAAATATTGGAAAAAGGCCAGGTCAAGAGTAGGTACCTTAAACCGACGAGCTTGCATAAGGAATGTGATGGATGACAATGAATTAAGAGAAAAAAGTGTGTTAGGTTCGTAGCAAATGGAGATCTGTGGTCTCTGCTTACCCCTATGATGGGAAACAGGCGTGAAATATGTCGAACTTGATGTATTATGTAGAACATGAAGGTAGGAAAAACCACGTTCATTGTAATGTAACACGTCTGAAAAGTCGTCAGTAAACATAAATAATATATTGTTTTGTTTTTGTAAACATTAACATAGTCACTATATTATAAAGTCACTGTTATTTTGTGTAAAAATATAATTCTTATATATTCGAAGGCCGCGACGCTGAAGTGGAACTGGGCAGGACGTGTCTGTCGGATGCCAAATGAGCTGTGGGCAAAGGTAGCCTCCGAGTAGCAGCCCGACCCAGCGAGAAGGCGACGCGGTAGACCAAAACGGAGATGGCGGGACGAACTAGAGCAATTTTTGCCGAACTGGAGGGTTGTTGCCCAGCAGTGGGACACTTACGGCTGATAATAATACATACATTAACGTTTCCTACAGCCGTCGTGTAACTCATAGTTATGCCCGTTCCAAATATATACATAAAGGTAAAAACATAAAGTATTTTGGCCTTGAATTATTATAAACAGCCGGCATCCCTATTTTAGATCCAGATTAAATGGCGGTGACAACGCAGAGCATCAATCAGCCGGGAAACAAAATAACGTCTGAAGAATAAGCTCCAAGACAATATTAATTGTAGCTGTACCTACTCTGTAATAAATATGAGAACATAATATCTAGACATTTGAAAGATACAAGTGATTTCATAAAAAAAAAATGGGCCTACAAAAATGACACCTGCCCTGATTCTCCATCTTTGATAGGGACCAAAATAGGTCTCAAACTGTCAAATATGACAGTTCAGTGACCGAGCAAGTAGCTCTGTCACTCTCATCTCAACGAGATCGAACGCGACAAAAGAAAGTATATATTTTATCAATAAACATTTGAATTTTAAATCTATAGATTTAGAACCTAATTTGTAAGGTACCAGACATCATGACAGTCCTAATGGGACTATAAAAAGGACCATGGAAAACCCTGCTGAAAAAATGGGCCATTGGGTGGACCTTTATAATGGCAAACATTTTTTCACGTTGGGCCGTGATATGCGCCACGATACATCACATAAATGGTTTATTGAACCAAGGGATGGGCTTCCACACTTGCTTTAAACCAATCACAGTTAGGTTTATTGAACCAAGGGATGGGCTTCCACACTTGCTTTAAACCAATCACATGAACTTCTGATTCTCTATTTCAAAAAAAGTCGAGAAGCTTACACTTCGGAGTATCTAAGAAATTGTGAACTCGATAAAAAAATTGTACGTCCAACGATGAGGCAATATGCTAACAAATAAAATCATGACTAGCAATGCTTGTTGAAGTCTGTGGAAGGATTCATAGCACCATACTAAGATATTCGATGTGTGCATTTATTCTCTACGACAGATGGACTCCATTTTATTTATCAGTAAATCGGAGACTATCCGATTTGATCGACAATTTATTTCAGGTACTATTTAGTAAAATAGGGTGAAACAAGGGCATGGAAGTAGAAAATATCTATATAAATATATTTCTACGTATATAAACCAACTGACACAAAATTCAGAATAGGATTTAACTAAATCACGATTTTTTTCCATCTAATTCAGATAATAAGTAAAAACAGGCCCACGACTAAATCCCCTGGAACGATAAATCCCCTCAAGGATTCAAAATCTTTCTAAGATGTCTGGGGGATTTATCGGAGTAACAATTAAATATAGAAATGCTTGCTTAAAGAATCTTCAGCTGCTTTTGAGTCGCACTCTCACGCAGAATTCCACATAGAATCACCACAAGGTATAAAATCCACAACACAATGCAATAAAGTAGGTAATAAGTAAAAGTAAGTAAACACACGCCTATTTTAAAATTTAAAGTAAAGTAAGTTCGTACTTATGAGCTGTGGCCAACTCTAGCGACGGAGTCTTTAGACCGCCTAAAGGCCTTCGTCATGGCTTAACGACTTAAAAGCCGGGACTGACAATTTAACGTGCCCTCCGAAGCACGGAAGCGCTCAGCTCGTAATGCCACTTGCAGTCACCCATCGAAATTGTGACCGCGCCCTAACGTTGCTTAACTTCAACGATCAATCAAGAACGTCTCAGCAAGCTACGCCACGAGCGAGAGAAAATTTAAAGTATCTAAGCACTACTTTGCCGGCTTTCGACTCGCACTCGATCGAGTAATCCGCAATGTAGTGCAAATCCCACTACACATGAGGGTCAATCGGTGTTATTACTTGCTTCAGTATTGAAATATTTACATAATTAATAATGGTGGTATCGTAGGGAAAATAATTACCCACCATGATGGCCACTGGTGGGCCATGAGGATCGGTTGAGCTCCATATCAATAGATCGCTTACAATGCCTAGATTGCAAAACAAGTTCTAATGTAGGAGTGTTTTGTAAAGTTATGTAAAAATGTAATAGATTACTTTCCGTAAAATAAATTTTATACGTAGGTACCTACCTAAGTATAAAAAAATGTTTTGAATGTATGTAGGTATACATACACTAAAGTTTTTCTGATTTTTTTCTTTACTTTTATAACTTTTGTAACAGCTATCGTCTTCGTGACAAAAGCCTCTTTTATTCTTTCACTTTTTTAAGGGAGTGTCCACATTGCGTTTTTTGCAGCGCGTTTGTATCGATACAAACGCGATTCGAACGCGATGCGAACGCGCAGCCCCCCGCGCAGCCCCTCCCGGTTCGCTTTTGTATGGAAAAATACGCGTTGCGAACGCATCGATACAAACACGCAGCTCAAAAACGCGCTGCAGAAAACGCAATGTGGACACTCCCTAAGTTTAACGCTGTATGCTACATTGTAATAAATACGAGTACCTATATATATTCTAAGGTGAGAGTCCAGCTTCCCTCCATGGCGGTTATTTTGTAATTTTTACATTTGTAAATGAAAAATCTTATCAAAATTTTCAATTCCGACGGGATTCGAACCCGCAATGATACAAGCGATCCTCCTTTACCTAAGTGTGGTTTAACACTATAAAAAAATTAAAAATAATGTAATTTTTGTTTAATATTGCTGGCACTTTAGAGTAAATGATATGTAGCTTGACCTAAGACGCTTTCGTATAAAGCGCAGCAACGTATCGTTTTTGAACGTGAGAGATTTCTTCAATGAAGGTCTTGTAGATTATTGGCTATAAATAATCCATAGTACATTGTCTTCGCAGCTGCAATATTGCCGTGCATGAAATGCGTGAATGCAATATCTGAAGCACCCGTTTCATTTTTTTAAAGTAGTCTTGTTACACCCTGTAGGTTTCTTCCACAATTCTGTCCAATATATCAAACGCATTTTTTACGGGAGTTTGGAATGCGGGTACGGATTACAGCTAAAAAATTCGGTCACGGAATTCACGGGGTAAGACAACAGAAACCCCATTTGCGCAAAACCGCATTTACTTGCTTCAAATCGAAAGTAATTTTTCGTCTAAAACACTTGTTTGCCCCTTGTGCCCTACCACCTGCACAAGGGAGGACCTAAAAGGGCCTCCAGACTCTCGTAGAGAACCCCCGAGAACACCCGAGAAGCGTGAGTGTGAAGAGCTTCTCGCCTTCTCGTTCTCTGGCTCGCCTGTTCTCTGATCGATGTCGGTATTTTTGGCCGAGCCAAAGGATTTCTCGGGCGAGAAAAGAGAAGGGTCCTACACTCACGTTTTGTCTCATTGCAGATTAATGAGCGGCGGTGGGCAGACATCCGTATTGTTTGTTTTTTTCGAAAATTTTCTTTTGTAAAAATGTGGAATAATAAATAGAGTTGAAATTTATCGATTTTTTTTCAATCTGAGCCTATTTTATGGGATGCTAAATATCGAAACTACTAAGATAAAAGTTTTTTACATTAAGTATTTTATTTTTTTTACATTATTTTTAGTTACAACATTCACAAAGTTACAGTATGCAATGGCACACAGAGCCAAACCGGCTGCAGTTTCAATATCGACGTCCATACCGGATAAGCAACAGATCACGACTGAGAACAATTGAGAGTGTGGATAGCTTGTTTGTTCTTCGCGAAGTCTCGGGCGAGACTTCTCGCCGAGCCTTCTCTCGAGAGTCTGGAGGCCCTATAATAAACGCCACAGACGATGGAGTGCAGGTGGCAAGGTTCTACTCGAATTCCATTTATAGTCGTATTGCTCATTATACGGACTAAAAGTGAAGGAAAAAATGTAATTTTTCCTTCAATTTTGACATAAAACGTATCAAAACTAATCAAAATTGAAGGAAAAATGACATTTTTTCCTTCAATTTTAGTCCGTATAATGAGCAATACGACTATAGTTGTACCTTTGACACGCAAGAAGAAGAAGTCTAAAACAAAAGAAAATTATCAGTTTTATTAGCTCTGTCTCATTGCTACAACCAAATCAGTTAATTAAAGCTCAGGGGCTCGATTCCGGTACCGAACTTTTTATCAACCTCAACCAAAACCTCAACTAAAGCGACTGTTTCCATGACTACTAATAACAAACGACTCAGTTGTGGTGAGGTTTTGAACTTTGGCAGTACAAATTTTTGAAAAGCTATTCTACTATTCACCAAATGGCTGACATTTAAGAGTTCGAACCAAAACCAAAGCGGTTGTCATTTAATAGAATACAGGCCCTGGGCCTGTATTCTATTAAATCACAACTGAGTCGTTTGTTATTAGTAGTCATGGAAACAGTCGCTTTAGTTGAGGTTTTGGTTGAGGTTGATAAAAAGTTCGGTACCGGAATCGAGCCCCTGGACGATAAACCAAAACCTTCCTAATTTCATAGATATTTGAATTTCATAAGACTAAAAACGTTCCTCTCATGGCAAACACGGCCTTTGTGAAATCATATGCTAATCTACGAGTATCTAGGCGTGAAAGCATTACTCACATCAAAGAAAAGCAGAGATTGCTTTAAATTTAATACGTACTTTATTAAGCTACTCGTGTATGATAAATTCACGGAATCAGCCAAGCTAACTTCTGAGTATATTTGTCAAAAGTTCAATTTTCCTCTTGCATTACTTTTAAGTTGTTTCCATAGAGCAGAAAAAGTAGCAGTCGTATGATTATTTTAGCACTTTGTATGTTATATGTATGTATGTTCGTATGAGCTAGTGGCTAGTTCTAGTCAATTCTGGTGACGGAGTTTTCAGGCCACATAAAGAAGGATTTTTGAGACGGCTCTTTTTTATAGAACGGTGGCGTCATGATCTTTCACACTTTCATGGTTTTACCAAAGTTTTACTTAGCTGGTCCTAAGAGACAATCAACATTAAAGTACTCAATTATACAGAAACTTAACTACTACATAATTATTTACTTATCATTATAAAATACAATAAAAACTAGTTGAGCCACCTAAGGATCGTTGGAAACGATCTGTAGGTAGATCAACTGATCCAAGCCACTGCCAGTCGGAAGCGTGCCCAAGATACTGCAAGAACGTTTCCAACGATCCTTAGGTGACTCAGCTGGTTGTTATTTTATTTTATAATGTTATGTATTTACATATTTATGTAGTAGTTTAGTTTCTCAAAGTAATTATATACTTAATTGGTTTTAAAAATGAAGGTATAGCACAATCCTCTTGGCAGGGGATCATCGTAGGGGATTCCTGGAATGCCATTAGAATTAGCATTAGGTACTACATTGAATTTTATGAATCAATTTTCATCAACATTATTTTAAACAGTGTCAGCGATGAATTCCGAATTATTAATATTCCTAGTTCTATTATTGTACACATTCTTATATTCCCCAAATCTATTTTGTTCATATTCACATCATTATTTTTTTGTCTACTGAGTATGCCGATAACCTTGTAGTGTTAGATATTACTCTGCTGATGTAAATGACACACAAACACTCAGTCACAGTTATTAATACCTATGAATGTTCCGTGTTATCGCCGAGTAGCTTTTCTCGTAAACTTTTTAATGTCTGACTCAGAGTTCACACAATAAAATTTAGAGTTACATGAACTTATTAACTTTGTTTACTTATGTTAGTAAAAATTTCACGACGATTTTTACTAACATCATGAGAGACTATAACAGAGTATGGAATCGTGTCTCAATTAAACATTTTTCATACTTTCTATACTTGTGACACAATTTAAATTCTAGTAGCATCCTCTAATTTTGTTGTATGTTCCATCTATTTACGATTTCCTGTGATTTTGTAGCCTTTCCTAGTGCGATACGTGGATGAAAAAAATAGACATTAGGCTAAGCTACCAAATAACCCCAAAAACACATCTCCATAAGATCATAATAATAATTAATTACATGACGTTGACGAGTCAACATAATCATAGCGATGGGATTTTGATTGACAACAACTTTACACCCCCGCTTGACGCACCCAGACAAGACAACAACGTGGGTGTAGATATTATTAGAACACGCGAATTACTCATGTAAAATGTGAGATGAGTCAGCGAGTGACCATACCGCGACCCTCTTCTTACCTTAACACGTTTCCTGTCCCCATACAAAATGATTTGACAACTTCATACGTCCAAGTGTGGTTCATTGGTTATTGGCCATTGAAGTTGTGAACCCATAGTGGAAGCACGGACTCCTGAAAAAAAGCTTCATGGCCCCACATTGGGGGCACCTGGACAGGGAACGTGCTAAATAAGCCTTAAATGAACATTCTTCGGATGAATCTAAACTTTGTCAATAGGTACCTAAATAGTTAATTTATTTTACGTGACTAATTCGTAATTCCCATGTGTTGAATAGTGCCTTTCTCTCGAAAGTTTCTAAAGAAAAGTTGTAGACGTATTTAATAAGGCGTGTGCTATTCGTGTAGAATATCTAAAGCTCCATAACCAAACTGTGAACAGTGAGCATATTACCCCCTTTGTGATCGCGAAACGAACTGGACTCATGCTCTACTAGATCTTGGATTGATGCTGCAAAGAGTGTAAAAATGAGTTGCTTCGGCCTTGACGAAATATTCCTTAGACATATTTGAAATTTGAACCCTTGATGACCTTTTAGGTCAAACGACAATGCACCAATGTCAAGACTTTCATATAACTTTTTTACTTACAGACCCAAGTCTTCACTCATATTCTATTGTTTATAAGTTTATATTGTCCAATAATGACAAAATATATTGTCTTAACTCCATATGCTGCACGGTCAGTGCTCAGATTATTAAACTTCAACTATAAGTAACTTTTCTTATAACTTCGACGTAAAGTATTAATCAAAATGTCAACGGCATCACAACCCAAGACGTGCTAGAAATATCAAGAAAATCTAAACATATAAAAGTCTAGGCTACTGATTAATTGACGCAGATTAGGTACTGATCTAAACAGTACAGATAGCTAAAACTTCGAAGATTGAAAACATCCTGTAATTGTACTTACTAGGTTTCATTCAAATAAAAACGTGAAAATCAAAAGGTGATCAAAAGGTGAATGCTATAACCGATTTTAGGCAAAACGAAGTCACATAGTAGTCTCCTGTGTCTCCTAGTAGGCAAATTAACAACAACAAAATGCTTTGTACAAGTCACATTTTCTTCAGAATTACTGCCTAAAAAGCACGCAGCTTTGTCCCCATAAAACAAAAAGATTTACGCCTTCATTTTGTATTCAATTTGATTTGTGAACAAATCCAAATGTAGCGTATACCAATGGCTGTATAAATCATAGAAACGGCCAATTGTCACTAGAATAAAGGGCACTACATCCATAAATTCCTCAAGAACCGGTCCGAAATGGACCTCAATACCGGTTTAATGTTCTCAGAGCAATAAAATCTGAAAAGTATGAACTGTTTTGAATATTTATTTGTAACATATCGAATCTTTCGGCAAATTGAATTCTCTGTTAAGTATGTTAATCTTTGAACCGTGTTGGCCGAGTTGGTTTCTATCCGAAGGTCGTCGTGGGTTCGAATCCTGGTCATGCATCAATGGATTTTTCGTTTCGAATATGCGCATTAACACAAGCTCTAAACTAAACGGTGAAGTAAAACATTGTGATGAAACCCGCGGCTTTGTCAGCCCCACACGTATTGACCATGTCTTTCCGGTGGATATGGCCGGTTAAGCTGAGAGGATGGTTTAGGTGCTGGGCAAGCCTACTTCATCTCAAAAATGTCCCAGGCACTACAGGGTCCCGTTAAGTGTAGGCAAATATTGCCTCCTGACATTATAAATAATCTAGTAAAGATGTAAAGGCCTAAGTTTATGTTAGTCTCTACAAAATGTGCCAAACATTTATTTGGACGGGCCTCTGACTAACCCTTTATTAGAACACTTCCCGATTAGCAATCTGGCTGAAACTTTCAGGGTACCTAGCTTACAAGTCAATGACAGTGAATAAAAAAAAATAAAAAAATAACGTTGTTTTTAATTTATTTATTTTATTCTAAATTAATTCATCATCATCATCTCAGCCGTGGAATTTCGCAAAGATTGTGTTGCGGTTGGAAACGGCTTCCACCCCCGACATTAATTTGCTTGTTTCAATTCGTAAAAAACACTATTCTTTGAACAAGTCGGTTTCTTCCATTGCACTTACTCGTGGTTTTTATTACTTCGTATCAGAACCAATTCTTTCAATAAAGTCGGCAATATCCCGAGCCAAGTATTCGAGCGATTTCACACTACATCGGCTTCCATTTATAGTATAACTTTCATGTTTCTTTGTAATAAATGTTTGATAATAAGAAAATTCCTATATTTTAATAAAGAAAAAGCTTGTAAGTATCACAACTTCGTTTATGTCAAAAACTTCAAAAGCATAGTGCTTTTGAAGTAGGTAACACATTGAATTTTGTTTAATTTTTTTGCAAATAATATGTATATTAAAATAGAAATACATCTATTTTCATATGGAAATCCAATCAATAACATATAGCGGCAGAGCGACTACAAACTCTGCACAAAAGCCAGTCAAAATAGCAAGCAGACTATTCACATCTGTACCTCCGTAGTACCCATATTATAAATGTGAAAGTTTGTTTATTTGTCCGGCTTTCACGTCAAAACAGAGTGACGGATTGACGTGATTTTTTGTGTGGAGATAGTTGGAGGGCTGGAGAGTAACATAGCGTCGGCTAAATTTGAAAACCTCGTAACTCCTTCTTTTTGACGAGTGATTTTTTATGCAGTTCGGTAGAAAATCTAGTTTTCTACCAAACTGCATCAAAAAATCATATGCGTCAAAAATACGGAGTTACGAGGTTTTCGAATTTAGCCGACCGACGATAGGCTACTTTTTATCCGGGTACCACGCGATCGAAGCCGCGGGCAGCAGCTAGTTTAATATATATTTTTTATTTTAAAACCAAGCAAAAGAACTGAGCAACTTTCTGCACTCTCGAGGTGCATTTCTGTTCATAACTCCGAAGATCCTCGACAGATCCTCACCAAATTTTTGTGGCACCAATTTGAAAGTAACCTTTTAAATAAAAATAATAATTTTTCGAATCGTTCTAGGTGGCTTAGAGTAATCGGTGAACATACATTAAAAAAAAAGATTCCGACGAATTGAGATCCTCCTCCTTTTTTTGAGATCGGTTAAAAAGTTTCAACAATGCCTTTGTGTAGAAAAAACACAAAAGATTTTTAACTATTTAGTAACAAATGTCCATAATATTTGCTTTGCAAAATAGTCACTGAACCAACTGCCACAAAATATTCAGAATACTAATTTTAGCGCAAAATAAACCATAGTTTCTTCAAAAGAAATAGCTACCGTAGCACATGCTACAAAAGAGGCTCTACGAAATCTACGGATTTGAGCTACGAATTGAATATTCGTAGCTCAAATCCGCTCAAAAGGTTGTTACTTCGCAGTCCTAACTTTCTGTCTAAAGCGTTCAAACAGTCTGCGAGCGGATTCGAATGAATTCTAAAAAAGCTTACTTTTTTGTCGGTCTTTTCGTCAAAACCTAAAACGGTTCTTTATTGTGGTTTTGGCTAAAATTTGTGCACAAATATGTGAACGAATTGTTTGTTGTTGTGTTTAATGGAGTTACCTACATGAATTGTCTTTATGTATTTTATAAAATGGAATGTTTTTGAGTTTCTGTGGCTTCTTTAAGAATTTAGTATTCATAATCATGAGCCTATAGAAGTCACTGCTGAATATGCAACTTCCATACTTCCTTCATTGAGTAATGGAAATCATAATATTATTTTTTATTTCCACCTTTCTTGATCTAAGAATTTATACCTACTTTTAATTAGAATAATCATAAACATAACCCTTTGACTAGACAGACAGCCGGGTAAAAAAAAAAACAATAAAAACTAAAAACGTAGCGCTCTAGCTAATATACAATGTGTCTAAGGATTTTCAAGTTAAAAGTTATGCCCATCACACACACAGCAGATAATATATCTTATGAAATATAAATCTTGAGATCGCGCCCATACAAATTCTAAGGAGGACCACACACAGCGAATATAAATTACAAAATATATTTGGTGCGATCTGTCAAGATTTATATTTCATAAGATATAAGTGTTATTATCTGCTGTGTGTGTGGTGCGCATAAGAGTAAAAAGTCAACAACGCCAACGCAATGAATTAATATAAGTTGTGTTGGGGAAGAAAACTTTAACGATACTTATTATTAATAATATTACAGTTAGGTTATAGCTAATAAGTAATAATATATGCATACAGTATACTATACTAAGGGCTGATTTTTCAATACCTGGATAACTTTTATCTGAGGAAATAAATATGCGATTTGACAGATATTGTATTGAAAATATGTCATAACGCCATATTTATTCCTCAGATAAAAGTTATTTATCGATTGAAAAATTAGCCCTTAGTAAAGGAACATAGAGTTGTTAATAAAACACGTGCACTCGTTAAGGAAAGAAAATCTTTTATCAAGATAAAGAAACATTTCGAGTTTCTTCAGAAATACAGGGTGAATTTTTGAGACGGGGCAGTAAGGGCAGCTACCTTAACCGTTGTAGCTACAGGAAAACGTTCTTAGGAGACCATCCTTAATTTTTGAAAATATTTCAACCTGCATTCACAGATTTTGAAAAAAATGTACAGTCAGCGAGAAAATGGGCCATTTACACAAAAACTTTTTTTGATGCCAATCGATCCTGTTTCATCTAAGGATAAAAAGGTTCTTTCAGACCAACTGAGGTAAGAGTACTAGAAAAGTCAGAAATCGCTAAAATGTATTTCTGAGACAAGACAGTAAGGGCTACCTTAACCGTTGTAGCTACAGGAAAACGTTATAGGAGACTATCCTTAATTTTTGAAGATATTTCAACCTGCATTCACAGATTTTGAAAAAAATGTACAGTCAGCGAGAAAATGGGCAATTTACACAAAAACTTTTTTTGATGCCAGTCGATCCTGTTTCATCTTAGGATTAAAAGACTCTATCGGACCAACTGAGGCAAAAGTACTAGAAAAGTCAGAAAACGCAAATAACTTTGATTATACATTTCGTACGAAATCATTTTGTCATTTGTCATAATTTTTCATCATTTTGTCGAAATATCTTCAAAAATAAGGGTAGTCTCCTAAGAACGTTTTCCTGTAGCTACAACGGTTAAGGTAGCTGCCTTTACTGCTCCGTCTCAAAAATACATTTTAGCAATTTCTGACTTTTCTAGTACTCTTACCTCAGTTGGTCCGAAAGAGCCTTTTAATCCTTAGATGAAACAGGATCGACTGGCATCAAAAAAAGTTTTTGTGTAAATTGCCCATTTTCTCGCTGACTGTACATTTTTTTCAAAATCTGTGAATGCAGGTTGAAATATCTTCAAAAGTTAAGGATAGTCTCCTACAAACGTTTTCCTGTAGCTACAACGGTTAAGGTAGCCCTTACTGTCTTGTCTCAGAAATACATTTTAGCGATTTCTGACTTTTCTAGTACTCTAACCTCAGTTGGTCTGAAAGAGCCTTTTTATCCTTAGATGAAACAGGATCGATTGGCATCAAAAAAAGTTTTTGTGTAAATGGCCCATTTTCTCGCTGACTGTACATTTTTTTCAAAATCTGTGAATGCAGGTCGAAATATTTTCAAAAATTAAGGATGGTCTCCTAAGAGCGTTTTCCTCTAGCTATAACGGTTAAGGTAGCTGCCCTTACTGCCCCGTCTCAAAAATTCACCCTGTATAATGGAGCTGTAATCCACTGAAGCATTTTATTTCGTAATAGAGCACAAAGCAACTCCAGTCATCTAGATCCTAAATCCATTTCCTTTGGTAAAAAATATTTAATTATGAAAAGCAAAATATATTTTGGACCAAAGCCTGGAAATAAAATTATGGAGGAGCGAAAAGCATTGTCAAAGTCAAGCTAAAATTACTAAGCTAAGTGCATCTTAAAAGTACTTAGGCCATCAACAAAAATAAAAAACGGCTTCAATGTTGTAAGCTGAGCAATTTCCTGCATTTCTGTTAATAACTCCGGAGATCCTCCTTATCCTCACCAAACATATCCTCACCTTATGATAGGGACCATTTTGTGGTATACCTACCCTTTCAAACAAACAAAGAATCATCAAAATCGGTCTACAATTGACGGAGAAATAGGTGAACATAACGTCAAAAAACATACAGCCGAACATAGAACCTCCTCCTTTTTTGAAGTCGGTTAAATTATAATATGTACTTACTATAAATAATGGCAACAGTAGGACAAAATATATTTTTTTTTCTTTTTTTTTTTAAGAAATTCACACTTATTTGCATCCAGGCGAGATTTTGAAACCGGAAACTCTCAATTTCAACCACGGAAAAATTAAAAATTTTGATTCAAACGGATTAAGGCCCGTGATCTTGGACACTGTAAGGCTCAAATAATTAATCAAAATGGGAATTGAACCCGCGATCTATGACACAGTTTGACCGAAATTACAGGACAAACCACACAGTCTGTTGCGCGTTTGTGTCGATACAAACGCGCAGCTCATAAACGCGCTGCAGAAAACGCAATCTGGCCACTCCCTAAAGACATCATCATCATCACTATCACTACTCACTACATAGTATAAAACAAAGTCGCTTCCCGCTGTCTGTCCCTACCCTACGTGTGCTTAGATCTTTAAAACTACGCAACGGATTTTGATGCGGTTTTTTTTAAAAGATAGAGTGATTGAAGAGGAAGTTTATATCATGTGTATAATTCATTATTGTATCATATATGATTGATGTATACATCAATCATTTCGAGAGACTCAATTCGCGCTTGAGTGCAAACTCTAAACTAGATACGGATGTTACAAGTTAGATTACTACAAAGTGGTTACGTATTTATGTCACGAAAAATACAAGACAGATTTTTGAAATCCATAGGAACGTTTGACAGATTTTTGATTTCTTTTTTTTCATAATCCAGGAATTCGAATTCCATATATTCTTAAGCCAGATTTTCATTTGTTTTTTTTTTACAAGACAGAAATACAAAATACATCTAAACATTTTCCAGAAATTTTAACATCCAGATAATTCACTTTACCGCATGTTTGTTTTCCATATATTTTGTGATCCCGAAAAATCATGGTTCAGAAAAGACCTATTACAAAATTATGTATTCAATCTTTCTAAAGGCCTACTAGTAGCGCCATCTAGTAATAATTCAGAGCGTTATAAATACTAGGTACCATAAAATTAAATGACCGATGTTCATTATGACGCTTGAAGTACTGTAGGTAGATATCTAATACTATTGTACCTAGTTACTTTTTTTTTATTACCTTTAACATTTCCTAACTAATTTCGTGCTAGATGGTTAAATAACCTCACCAAACACTTTTGGCAAATTATCAAAATTTAACCTAAATCTTTCATCCATTTCGAATTTGTGACGGCTCCGGCGCTTCGGGAAGTGCAGCCCCTCCGCCCTTGCGTAACAAAACGCGGCATCAGCACGAGCCTTCGTAGCTCATGCTGGTGCCGCGTCTTGTCACAGCGGGCGGGGGCTGCGTCTCCCTTCGTGCCTCCGAGTTCATAAAAACACTCTAGGGTAGGACAGACAAGACTACGTGGAAGTTGGGGTGGGCAGATTCGGTTCTGAGACCGATAATAACCTAAAAACGTTTCGTTTTACGGTAAGACAGACGCAACATGAAAAGTAACACAAATTACGTAAATAATATTTATAACTGAGTAAGATGGAAAAGGTTTTATATGGCTCGAAATTATCTGGTAAGCGTTACTTCTGTCTTTTAAAATAAGGTATAAGGATATTGTTGTCGAATGAAAAAAAAAACGAACTGATAATCTGGCATTAGTGTTTCTGTCAAACGAGACTTCTGTGAAATGTTTTATCGGAGTAATAAAATTATGTAAAACATCGCATCTGGATTTCGAGTTTCTATCAAACGTTTTATGGATTTCAAAATTCGGTGTATCGTTTTTCGAAAGATTAATAGGTTACCCTACAAAGTAGCACCAATCTAATTCCGAAGCGTGTAAACCCTTAATTTACAAAGTTGTTGGGTAAGCCTATGCAAGTGAACTCGCGAACGCAATATCTACATACGTGTTGCTTTTACCTCAAAGCTTCACTTTTATTTACCCTCAAAGTAAAACATTTCGAGGTATTTTCGTGTGCCTTTATAAAGCACTCACAGAGTAATATTGAGACAGTGATATTCAGTTTTAATAACTCACTTTATAACTATACCTACTCACTTTATAACTTTATACTATAAATAACTCACTTTCAATAATTCACGACAATACACGAGGTATTAACAATCACACTTTAAGTTTAACCACAGAATACTAGTACTACGTACAGAAGGGTCACTTCGCGAGTAAATTTGTTTAAATAGAGACTCTCGCGGCGAAGCTATAAAGTGCAATTCAACTCGCCTATGGGCCTATTACCTATCGAGATATTTGCCTAAACATTCCCATCCTGCTCTAATGCGTAACTGTGTCACTGTCTGGCGCGGTGTGACGCGACTCGTAAGGGTTGTCGAATTTTCGCTTGCGACAACACAAATAAATTAATTTATTTTATCTGTCACAAAAACAGTACCTACTTAAGTTCTAAAATAAGTAGGCCTAAATATAATTTAATCTACCGTTACCACAGAATAAATAGTAGTAAGTAGGTAGAGGTACTACGTATTGTACGTAGGTAGGTGAAGTAGGTAGATACATTATTATCTCGTTCGTTTTGTAAACAATTGCATTTCAAAATATCTATACCTTCATACCTACCTAGACATCGATCAGACACACACAATCATCATCATCACACAACTAGACCGGGAGCCGTTATCCGATAATCACCCTTTTAATGTTAGGTTTGCAATCACATTTGCAATTTAATGCACGGCCAGGACTCGAACCCACGACCTTCGTCTCGAAAGTTGAGGTACTAATCACTTCGACCAACATGGCTCTATGAATGTAATGTAACTTCTAAACACTTACAATTATTATATTAAGTAGGTTAGATACCTACTTAATGGATAAGTTACTTTTAGGTACATATGTAAATAAACAAAACTGTAGGTACCTACCTACCTACAGTTTTGTAGGTAGGTAGTTTTGTAGGTGTATTATGTTTGTTTATTTGTAAACAGGTACCTATTCAATCAAAAAGGAATCGAATAGGTACCTATAAAATCTCGTTTTCATTATGCACCTACAGTTACAGAGTAAAAGTAAGTACCTACCTAGGTATTTATTGATGATTTATTTAAATAGGTACTTACAACAAATTATAGAAAAGCTTAGTAGGTACCTACCAACCTTTCAATATCTTCCGGAATTTTGTGGAATGTTAATGTCCATTCATTGCTTTTCCTTTTGTTTAGACACCCGTAGACACAGCAGTATCTTTTATACGGATTAGATCGTTTAGTTATCGTGCAAAAATCACAAGAAACGATGTATACGAGATCACGATAATTACGCACAACGCGTCTAGTCCGCAAGCCGAGCGAGCGGCAAGTGGCAACCTATGTCGCGCGCCCCCCGAGGCGGCGCGCGTCCGATAAATACCTAAAGTGAGAAGTGAGACAGGCCTGGTTTAACCAGTGGATTAATTTGGGTAAGTATAACTTGAAATAGAGAACCTGAACAAGCCAAGAGGTTATATAAAATGTTCATTCCTCGTAGGTGCCACGGGCAGAAGCTAGCCATTAAATATTGAAGACCTCCATAAAGCCGGGATCAGACGGTTCACTCGGATGAAAGGTCACTCGAGTGATTGATTCATTTTCCTTTCATTCCATGATCACACGTATAATACGGAATGATAAAGAAATGAACATTCATTTTCTATTCTTGTCTATGTCTTGTCTATATCATAGAATGAAGTCGTGCGATGGCCGATTCCGAATGAACGTTCATTTCATTCATGTTCAGACGGTTTATTTTGCTTTCATTCGGAGTGCGCGTTCATTTTCCTTTCATTCCGGAATGTGATTCGACAGTGGTGGATTATTTCATTAGTGAATTCACTTTTCATTTTTCTTTCATTTTAATTTCAGATGTTTCATTCCTAGTGAAAGATGCCGAATAAAAGGCCTTCGACAGTGGTGGATTATTTCATTAGTGAATTCGCTTTTCATTTTTCTTTCATTTTAATTTCAGATGCTTCATTCCTAGTGAAAGAAGCCGAATGAAAGGCAGAAATGAACGAAAAATGAAGCGTCTGATTTCGGCTTAAGCGCTATCGTCGTCGGCTATCGTCTGTGCTGTCTATTAAATTAAATTAAGAACTACCGCGTTTACTGCTTTTACTATTGCTGAGAAATATTTCTTAATTTATTTAATCGTATGACACGGTACATAGGTTACATATAAATACTCTTAAGCTAATTCAAATTATTAAAAACTAAATGACCATTATACGTATTTGACGACCTCTGTGGCGCAGTGGGTGAAGGCCCGCCTGTGACACAAGAGGTTGCGGGTTCGATCCCCGCCGCGGGACAAATGTTTGTATGATCTGCAAATATTTGTCTCGGGTCTGGGTGTTTATATGTATAATAAGTATGTATTTACAAAAAAAAAATGTATATAAGTAGTATATCAGTCATGTGGTTGCCATAACACAAGCTCTGCTTAGCTTGGAACTACATGATGCTGTGTGAAATGTCCAGCAATATTTATTTATTTATTTATTTATTATAAAACTATCCTATTAGACCATATTCAAAGCAACAGAAGTTCTTCCTTTGGAGGTTATGAAAGAAGCCCGCAGTGTGTTGCAAGAATTAAGTGCT
Source organism: Camptogramma bilineatum (assembly GCA_958496255.1). Lineage (NCBI taxonomy): Eukaryota > Metazoa > Arthropoda > Insecta > Lepidoptera > Geometridae > Camptogramma > Camptogramma bilineatum. The sequence goes on along the minus strand of OY292458.1, from coordinate 13,228,915 downwards.
CTGTTAGAATTAGTAACTCTGAGGCGTCGATCTTGAAAATCTTTGTGGCTTTATGAGGAGTTTTCAAAGCTTTTATTAATTTGCTCTTTATATAAAAGTTTGTCATGGACCTTAATTTTGTAACGCGGCTACAAAACTAATTTGATGATACTAAGTATATATCATCAAATTAATTTTGTTCATGTAGGATTTTATAACTTTTTTTAATAATACAATACCTATAGATAAGGGACATCGCCATATCCAAGTGACAATTTTACAAATGAATTAAAACATTGTCGTTATGTCTGTGTCTTGATGTCTATAGAAATAAGTCCTTCAAACACAAACATACAAACTTTCGTAGTAAAGAATATTAGTGGGATCATTAACAAATAAATATAATAAAACATTTCAAAATAACACACAATATTTTTGAAACTTTTAACATTTTCTACATCTTTGTTGATACTAAATTAATACAAACAAAGTGTATTATATTTCAGCTCTCAAATTACCATAATACATCGCACACGTGTCAAATTATACACATTGTAACTGTTCAGTCACCTGTAGAGATGTATATTATGTCATGGCCAGATCGTAAAATTGATCACTTCAAGATGTGGCCAATCATTTCATGAACTCCGTCACTAGAGTTGGCCACTAGCTCATACGAACTTACTTATTTCATTCATGAAATGGCAAAAACCCGCTGCCCACATCAATATATGGCAATATATTTTTCAGTTTCATACCTATGCCTGCTTAGATGTGCTTAACTTGATACTATATAAATAAAATAAGATTTATTTAATTCACACCTTACATCGTAGGTTTTCAACGTGGGCGATAACGCCCCCTTGTGGGCGTTTGAGACTTTCAGGGGGGCAGTAGAATACCCAGAGAAAATCAGGGGACATTGAGATGGCGTATTTAGATATTATGGGGGGGGGGGGGGCTCTTGAAAAAAAAAATTATAAGGTTGAGAAACTAGGCCTTACATGGATCCATAGTAATGAATGATAACCTCAATGAATATGTCTAGCTTTACAAAGCATTCGCGTTGTTTTTTTAAGATAAAAATAAAGAATGCTCGCAAGCCTTGGCAACATACAGCTTGACATCACGGAGGGTTCTGAATAATGAATAATTTATTATTGATCGAAGAGATGCTAAAGAATGAAGGACAGACCGGATACTTATAGCTTTAAAAACAAATTTTAATTATAATGTTGGATATCTTATATCTATACTTCTATACTAATATTAAAAAGAGGTAAAGTTTGTTTGTATGTAGGAGGTAATACCCGAAACTACTCATCCAATTTCAAAAATTCTTTAACCAGAATTTAGTATGAACTTTCAGGATGAACATAGGCTATATGTTATGTAGGTACCTCGCGGGCAACGCCGCGGGTAGAAGCTAGTATTATATACAGTACCTACTAACTATTGGAAAGTGTGATTAGTGCTCCTCCGGGTAAACTCTTTCTGAAACATTGATAAACATTTTGAAATAGTGCACTGATAATGATGTACACGCATTAGCTCTATAGCTGCTAGTGTATCAATAATAATAATAATTTAATCTGGAAGAGATCGCTCATAAGACCGCCCATTGAACTTCGCCTTTAATGTGTGTCTGTACCTACAGATGTCACAATGGATCTAGACCGCCCATTGAACTTCACCTTGAATGAGTGTCTGTACAATGGTGTGATGTCACAATGGATCTAGGCATTCGTGAAGTTAGGCTTTTAGCTGCGCAGTAGAAAATTTTGTATGAAAAATTTGCACTGCTCATCGAAACGGCTAACTTCACGAATGCCAAGATCCTTTGGAAGAAGTATAATTTGTCTTTATGTCCTTGTGGTGTACAATAAAGTGGTTAATCTATCTATCTATCTATCTGGGTTCGTGAGGCTTGTGCTGTGGGAAACAGTTTTCTGTATATATAATGTAGGTGATGCTACTCCTGTTTTTTCGTAATTGCGTAGGTACGCTTAAAACATGTGATCCATTGAATATGTTGTTTGACTTTGCTTAACCTAAATCCTTCGATCAGACAAGTATTATGATCGAAGCCTAAATCTAATCCCAAGTATAAATTGATGAAGCTAGGAAGCTAAAATTTGGAAGGTAGGTACTTATATAAAAAAGAAATACCAACTTTACAATGAAAACATAAGTAAGTACCTATTTAAATAATCATACTTATGTTCGTGAGTTTATAAAGATGAATAATAAAAAAGGTTTAATTAGTAAAACAATAAAAATCAAGAGAATTTACGCAGATTTTGTTAAGCCGTCCACAAAGGTGGATTTCCCAGCCCTAGCTAAAGGATGAAAAACGTGCCCGTTTTACTCGGAATAGTCCAAATTTATTTACATTCTGTTCCATTTAACGGTTTGATGAGGCGACGCGGCGCGAATAGGCTGGGCTCAGAATGTAAACCGGATGAGTTGAGATGTCGAAACGTCACTGAACTGTGAAAACTTTTCGGAAAGTCAAATATTGATCGGAACCGTCATTGAAGTTGTGAGGTGCTCAAAAATTATAATAGGGTATAGGTAGGTATCATAGATTAAGAATCGTCGTCGTTCCTCCTGGAGTATATGACTTCTATATTATATTATATTATATGGAGTATATTTTTTTAACCGACTTCAAAAGGAGGAGGTTCTCAATTCGACTTTAAGTTTGTTTTTTGTACGTTTGTTATGCGGCGATATCTCAGACAACTTTAAACCGATTTTGATGATTGTTTTCTCTGCTGTATAGAGTATAGTATGTCCACAATGGTGGTCCCATTTAAATTTGATTCTTATAGGATTGATAGGTACTTTTCGCGTATAACTTAAAACACCTCATACTTGCAGAATGAATTCTCTTGTAATTTTTTCGCGCAGCGTCTCGTCAATCGAAGGCTTATCATAAGTTTGCACATGCGTCGTAACGACAACTGTGTGACTTGCTGTCAGGTGCTTGTACGTAGTTAATTTTACTTATCACATTTAAAATGGAACAGACACTAAGAAATACAAATTAAGTTCATGCAATTAAAAGAATTAAAAGTAATTTATTTCCTAATTGAAAATTCAGTTCGTATACTAATCAATTTTTTTTTAAATTATCGTTGAAATAATATCGCTCGTCCAAAAATACCAACACCCTGCTTTCTACTCAAATTCAGTTCAAAAAGGATTATTTAAAAAATAAATTGTTAAACCAGTCACGTTTCAGCAGTGAGAAAGAGATTTTAGGATCAAATGAAGTCTGTGGATGCTAATTTAAATCATTTCATTGTTGAAGAACCGTGTTGGCCGAGTGGGACATCGGACAGTGCTGCGGCTTTCAATCCTAAGGTCGTGGGTTTGAATCTCAACCGTGAATTAATGAATTTTTCGTTTTGAAATATTTATCTGCGTATTACTCGTAACACGAGCTCTTAATGCGGTTTCTAATAGCGGCGATGAGCTTGCAACCTGCCACATATGAAATACTAATCTCGGAATACTGTGGGCATGTCCCAAATGTGTATATCTTTGACATATCTGCATATCTCTGACAACCATCGTCAAAGGATTTGAAAAAATTTCTACCGCGTCCTAAGGACATAGTCGTAATCATATCCATTTACTTTTTTTAGTTAATGAGGTGAAAATATACACACAAAGGTCGAAAAAATCTTCCACTCTTCCTTTCAATACCTCTTTAATACTTACAAAATATAGTAAAAACAGAACAATCATTTCCGTTCTACACACGCAAAGGAACAATTATCGACTAAGCATGTAAGAACCAGGAAACATAATCTTATGCTATATTTTTTTTACCTACTTTTTTGAAAGTAACAAATAACAATCAAAGTGTCATGTACTCGTAAACTTGAAGTAGGTACTTTTCCTACGCGCAGGCCAGATATAAGAGAAGGGGCGCAGACATTTGTCTCTTCCGCGTCCCTTTCATACAAAATGTTACGGCGGCGCTCTCGTGTCTCTTCTGTATGTTTTGCGGCGCGACGTTTCTATACATTTTCTATGAAAGGGACGCGGAAGAGACATAAGTCTGCGACGCGTCCTCGTCTTACGTCTTTTCTGTATGTCCCGCGCCCTAGAGTTCAAAATTTCCAATAAAATAATTATAATAATGTTGTACATTTCACACAACATCATCTAGCCCCAAAGTAAGCAGAGCTTGTGTTATGTTTTCGTACTTCGTAAAAATTGATTTAAATAAAAAAATAGGTTCGGGATTTGGTTCTCCATTGTTAAACAACCCAATCTAAGTATAATCAGAGCAAGAGCCGTTAATAATGGTTTTGAGTACAACACAACGGTTGGCACATACCTGCCTCGTTTCGGCTGTCTATGGCCACAAATTAAAATGACCACTGCTCATAATACTGCTTTGCAAAATGCCCACTTCATAAAATTACCTTTACATAAAAAACATCTTTATTCATTTAGGTATTTTAATACAGAACCAATGCGAGCGGAATGAAGGAAGTTTATGACTTTTCAACAGAGCTATTTGAAGATCACTAAAACCATAGATAAAGAATCGTCGTCGTTCCACTAAAACAGTATGTCTGATGTCGCAAAAAAAAGAGTTTTACAGAAAACAAGAGTTTAAAAAAAAATCAAGGAAAACTTTTCCAATGGCGTTGACGAGTAATAACTTTATCGAGTGTAAGCCTCTGCAAGTAATGTACCTACGGTGTGATCATAATAATATCTAATGTTGAATTTACGATTTGCCTTCCTGTTCCAGATTATATTTTTATCGTTGGACTTTCAAAGTTCATTCAGAGGAAGATGGTTACTGCCTCATACTTTGACGGGAATCGGGGTACTTTATAAGATGCTTGCGTTTACTTTTTCTTATGAAATTTATTATTGTCAGTATTTTTTTAGGCATTTTTTATTATAAAAACATAAAATAGATTTACAACGGTATCCCCAAAGACTTAGATCTTCAAGCATTCTAACTAATACCGTAAGTAAACGTGGTACGAGTACCTACCTAATAAAAAAAAATATTAATCTCAACAACAACTTCACTTACAAAAGATTAAAAAATTATCAAAATCTTTGAAACCATTTCGGAGGACAACACACATAGTAATTTAAGAATTGTTCCCTACAGAATAAACTGGATATAAAACAAATTGATCTCCTAAACCAATAACTTTTCCAAACCAAAGTATTTTTCAAAAAGTGTCGGAATACACAATAGACCAATTCCCATTTTTACATGGTCCTTTGAGCCGCATGTAATAACATGATTGATGTTTGCAACATTGCTTCAACATTTTACTGAGCAAAAATTGGGGAAACTACAAAATCTAACATTGCTTTGTTTTGAATACTTCGAATACCGAATGCTAACTGTGTAGTGTAGTGCATAAAGCTTTCAGCCGTTTTGCAAGTCGATCATCTGTTTCAAGGATTCAACCATGTTTTTCTGTTGTATTTTTCAGAGATAAGTCTTTTTTATCGTGTACCTCTATCTGGTAACATCCATCTTTTCCGGCCTTCGCTGCAAACGAGTTTGCATTTCCTGCACAAGTTCCGACTAAAAAATATGAAGTTCGTATAAAAAGCGCAAACGTAAACGACGTAACAAGAATTGTGTCCCCGGGTAGGAAAGGCATCAACTCTGATATTTTTATGCCCATAGGTATTTTATATTCTTTATGTATGTCTACGGACCAGCGTTGGACGTCCAACAACAAGATGGACAGACGACCTTGTAAAGTGCGGTCTTTACAAGGTCGTCTGTCCATCATCTGGTCGACGGTGGATGCAGGCCGCTTCCAACCGCAGCATATCGAAATCTTTGAGGAAGGGCTATATCCAGCTGCGGACGTCCAACGTCTGAGATTATGATGATGATGTACGTCTAAGGAGATAGTCAAAACTAAATCCACATATTATTTTTTTTGACAAACGCTCATCTAGTCATTATTAAGCATGACAAGTGACTCATATAATGCTGTCTGGCTATTAAGTCGTTGGATTCCCTGTCCCATCACCGCGGTGTTTTCCCTAGCCATGCATGCTGCCGGAGCACTTGTGCGTCATGGGCACTGAACGCGATAGTGTATAATATATAACGTATTCCCTGCCCCATCTACGCGGTGCTCTCCAAAGCCAAAGGAAAGAGCCGCGGCCTAACCTGCTGCCGGAGCATTTGTGCATCATGGGCACTTAACGCGAAGCCATGACGGAGGTCTTTAGGCGATCTGAAAACTGAGTCATAAGAGTACAAGCCAAGAGCTCAATACCTAACCGATTATTTCATTATGCTGAGCTCATATCAATGCCCATCCATGGCCGATCCAAACTGACAACCTTCGACTCGAAAGTTGAGAGTTCAGCCCACTAGGCAGAAAATCCGGTTAAAGTTATTGTAAACACGAGTTTACTTTACATTTTGCCCTTTTGTATCTTGTGCATTGGGAGGAAACTGGTGATAAGAGAATGTATTTTTGTCACTGAAATATAACAGTGCTTGGCTTTTACAGAAAAACTGAATGGACGACGCGATGATAATGACGTTTCATAGTTTTATTCACAAGCAAGTACAAAAAAATTAGGCCTTTACAACTTTATCAGGAAGCAATCTTTGCCTACACTTAACGGAACACTGTAGTTCCTTTGACATTGTTTAGATTGAATACGCTTGCCCAGCACCTAAACCATCCTCTCAGCTTAATCGACCTTAACCACAGGAAAGACATGGTCAATACATGTGGGACAGAATAAGCCCCGGTTTTCGTCACGATGTTTTCCTTCACCATTTAGAGCTCGTGTTAAAGCAAGCAATGTGATATCTCTGATGTCATTATTTATTTATAGTCGACTAAAATATACTTATTTGAGAAAAGAAACAAAAAATCTGTTGATGAAGAAATAATGTCGGATGCCTGAAAGAAGTATAGTCGTATTGCTCATTATACGGACTAAAAACATATCAAAATTGAAGGAAAATAGTTATTTTCATTTCTCATACACGGAAAGTACGCTTGAAGTTACCTGAACAGAGGGATGAAAGTAGTACTTTTCCGCCCTGGGAAGCAATTTTCCCTGCTGTCAAATAAAAAAAAAAATCATTATATTTTGACATTTCTATTGAGTCATGTTGAAACTTTTTACACAGCAAAAGTAATATTTGACATTTCTCTTTTACCTTTTTATTGAGAATTGCTGTAAAAAATATTTTCAACAATTTATTACATGACTATTGTTATTAATAATTACTTTTCACTAAATTATTATTATTTAAACAAGATTTTGAGCTTGAAATATTTACCATATTCAAGGACAAAAAATACTGGCTGAAAAAAAAGGTAGGCGCCTTTTTTGTTATTTTTTTTCAGTGGCAAGCTACCAGCCAGTATTTTTTTTAAAGCACCAATTCGATTTTTATCTGTTTTGTCGATCGAGAGCAGAGATTTTTATAAAATGAGCTAATCAGTTTTTTATTTACTTTCCTAATATTCGAAATGAAAAGCAGAGTGTTTACCTCGGGTGAAATACCTATTACGGCACTCGAACTATTAGCGCCCTCGCTACGCTCAGGCGCCAAACCATCTCGTGCCGGAATAGGTTACTTTCACCCCTCATGCAACAATCTACTATTGTGCAACAAGAGAGCAAAGTTTTACCTCGAGTGCTGATTTTGAATCCCGAGCGAACGAGGGATTCTAAGAATTGAATCACGAGCGTAGCGAGTGATTCTACGTTAGAATCCCGAGTCTAGCGAGGAATTCAAAGGCACGAGATGTGAAAAACTTTGGTCTCGTGTAGCACACAAAATTTTTCACCTTAGCAGCGAGAACATTAACCTACAAATAAAAGATACAACTTTGTACATAATGAAGCAACTAATCCATAATAGGTATTCATTTAAATCTGTTTAAAAATAACGCATTTTTCTCACAAATTAAACGAAAGAGTTATTGTAGTTTTGTAAATTAAAAGTTTCTGTTTTGTTCAGAACTTACCTACGTGCTTCTCAGGAAGGGAACTTTGTTCATCACAATCACTTTTTGTCTCAACTCTTCTCACTGGAGATAAATTAGTGTATTCGCCACTGGTTTCACTCATCTTTATTGTTTTATGAATTTTCAACAAATAACTAGCGTTACAGAAACAAATTCCCGCTATTTTATTTTTAAAAGGTGCGTTATTTGTTTTTTTTTCATAGACAGGCTAGCGATTGACCGCCATGCACTATCACGTGTCAATCGACGACATTCGAATTTCAAATCACTTTTCCTCACTGAAACCAGTGTGCAAAATGCGATTTTGCACACTGGTTTCTCGCAGCAAAGGATGCTATTTCGAGCTGCTGAGGTGAAAATGTAATTTTTTCCTTCAATTTTAATCCGTATAATGAGCAATCCGACTATAGAGACCATTTTTGAGACCATGCGCTTTGCAAAATATAGAGAGCGTAATGTTTTTTAAACCAAAGATTAACTATGCAAGCACTGCTACTAAAATTAACTCCCGATATAATAATGCGACGCGAATAAAAGTTTGCGCAACAAAATGCTCATTTGTGAATCAAGAATTCGTTTGGGAATACTGTCCTTAAAATGCAAATTGCTTGCAACGTTATGACACTGTTATGACAAATCGTTTGAAATGTATTATTTGCAAACCAGAATGACAAATAAGTTGTTTTGTGGCTTGGTATTAAGTTTCTATTTAATTAGGACACTGTTCCTGTATGGAATATAAACAGGTTATATGCGATATTCCAAGCCGAAATCCGGAACTCCATTAAGCTGGTTTGTGGGACACGACGTAGATTGATGACGTCAAATAGTGACATGGCATTATGTGACGATACACCAGTAAAATGTTATTTTGTGGTACTAGAAAACAGCCATTTTTGTCATTTCCTAGAATTATATTGAAAACTACCTTACATATTTCTTCGTTTATGAACAATTTATTTCAATTTCAAAACTTTCGTGAGTTGTACTAGACATTATCGACGATATTTTTACGTAAGTAATTCCCGTGTGTTAAATAATGTCTAATTTATTTCAAGTTACATTCAAACATAAAAGCTTTTCGTATAAACCTATAATAGAATGATCATTGTGATGACAAACGTCATAAGCAGATGCAAGTTTGATTGAAACATACGATGAGTCGCTTAACATCAGGCGAGTTGGTGGCCAAACATATATCTATTTGCCATAAAAAAAACTAACTTTACAATTACGATTTGGATAAAAAAAATGTCATAACAAACTATAACAATATATATCAGCACATAAAAACAGAGCTAAGGTGAACAAGGTTACCTACAGAGGCGTCAGCCGTTGGAACTAAACAGAGGAAATTGGATGCACTCCCGCGGTCTGGCTGCTCTACCAGGCAGTAGAACCATTGGTACAGTCAGCTACTAAAGTCTAGGAAAATTTTCAGTTCATTATCTAATCTGAATTGTACATTATCCCAAGTTCATAGGCAGTCATTATCTTGAAACAAGGTATCTATCAAATCTCGCTACTTCATTTTGCATTTTGGTGCATTTTGGTGTCCGATCGATTTGTGATTCTCGATAGCAATGCAATATTATGGTAACCGAGCTAATCTAATGATGAAGTCTTTAGGTGTTCAACGAAACTCGTCACGTTCGTAGCATGTTCAAAGAAAACAAAAACCAAATAAACTCTTCCACTTTAAATTAAACAGTATTGGTGTATATTCGAGACCCTAAGAAGATCCATAAAGGTCTGTCGGGTTAGCTATTTCAAAAACAAACACAACAAAATATACTGCGTTGATAAGATTAGCTGAACACCGCACGACACGTATACCAGCCATTTGTTACGTTGCACTGCGTATAAACCTTCACTAGACTAGACATTGCACTATCTCAACGACACAAAGTAAAGCATTGGAATGCGAGTCTAATATAGTACAATCTTACTTACATAGATGTTGAAGCATTGAAATACATACATACATAAAATCACGCCTCTTTCCTACAGGGGTAGGCAGAGACCACGGGTTTCCACTTGCTACGATCCTGACACACCTCTGTATGAGGAATGTACAAACTCGCTGGTTTAGGGTCCTTTGGCCTGGCCTTTCTCCAAAATATCACCAATCAGATCCAGGTACCTATGTTCACCTAGGTCTTCCAGCTGTTCCACTCACACTCGCCTCATACACTTGTTTAGTTAACCGACTTTCATTCATCCTCTCTACATGCCCAAACCATCTAAGTGATCAAAACGTCATCTAACCAAATACATTCTAATTTAAATTACATGCATGGATGTTTTTTTTAATAATAGTTACTCGTACATTCTCAGAACACATATACCTAATGTGCTATATTTTGTAAAATATTAACAGTTCAGAATATACTTTGTTTAATGTATCATGAAACTCGTAAAGAGAAGAGCAGCCACGTTTTCCTGAAATTATGATCCAGTATAAAATAAAAGTAAATCGAACATTTTATTTACCGCTACGCTACGCGGTAGGTACCTACTACGTCGCTACGTTGCTACAAATGGTATATTTTACAACCAACAAGAAAACGAAATAAATGAGTTTGGTTCAGTACTTTTAGTCATAAAACATATTCCACTTAACGGAAGAGCTCGTTCATAAGAAAGTCTTAAAAACTGTATTTGAAAATTAGATTGAAAGGATTTTATGAAGAAATCTCTGGATTAAAATTTTCTGCGTGATACTTTTGGTAACACCTGAAAACTACAAGTTTCTGCTAAAGAGTAAGCCACTAACTCTTACGAATAAACATACAACCTAACATTCTGGGTCCTACTTATGAAAGACGTTTAAAGTTGAACACTGGTTAAACAACGTCCTGTCTTTATTTGTGGAGAGTGACAAATAGAGACAGGACGTTGCTTAACCAGTGTTCAACTTTAAACATATTTCATAAGTAAGAGGGTCTGTTCACACAAACGTACTGAACTCTCAACCACAATTATACACCAAAGCATTTCCCTACAAATTTTTGAAATCTCTTGATTCATTAAATTAAAGTTTCCTTAGAATTAATGTACGAAGTTATAATGCAGACCGTTGCCAGCTTATGTAAAGATATACCGCGCACTCATTCCTAGCACGCACATTCTGAACTCAGAACTACAGACAGTATACCAGAGCAGTATCCATGAAGTAAGGTAATAGGAGGATCACGAGATAAGCTAATTACGCGATTAGGTTTCGGGTGCGTTCACATTGAGGATAAGCGTCTCAGTACTTTGCGTAAGGCTCATGGGATTTTAGGTTTAATCGAATTCTTTGATTAGAGAAATAGAAGGTTTTTTCTAATTAAATAAGTGATTATTTGCAGGTAACATTTAGTAGCAAAAACATTTTTTTAATAAAATGATTACAACTTGGAATATGAGCTTAATTTAAACTTATACACTGTAATATTTCGACACAATTTCTTATAATAGTAAACACAGCAACAACAGCCTTGCCGGTTCTGTATTTCCAGAAAAGTATGTTAATTTGTGTGTCTTCAAATCGAGAGTCAATAGGTTCCTTCTAGGTAAGCGTGCTCCATCTTAGACCACACTGTTGCTTTACATCAGGCAGGGTGTGGTCAAACGCGAACCTATTTTTGTTAAGAAAAAAAATAGATGATTTCTACGACTGTTGTAGTGAGGGTTTCGATTGATCTTAAGAGAGAAAAAGTCGTGGCTACAAATCGTGATGGAATAAATGCTTGTTCCCTTCAAAACTTCCTACTTTCTTAGACATTTTTATCTTGGTCTATTTTTAGATATTTAGAAAGCATTTGCATAGGTAATAGGTTCTAGAACATTGTTTTACTGAAATAAACTTTACCCTAGCATCTATACCAACTATTTGCACCTACAACATTCGAATGGAACAAAATAATTGTACATCCAAAACCTACAAAACCTTGAGACATGAATAGAAAAAGATACAACTACAAGATCGCGGCTCGTAAAAATATTCATCATCATCATCTCAGTCGTTGGACGTCCACTGTTAGACATAGGCTTCCCTCAGAGATTTCAATGTGTTGCGGCCTGCATCCACCGCCGACCTGCAGTTTTTACAAGTTTTTCCGTCCATCTTGTTGGTGGACGTCCAACACTGCGCTTGCCGGTCCGTGGCCTCTACTCCAGAACTTTTCGACCCCATCAGCTATCTGTTCTGCGTGCTATTTTGCCTGTCCATTGCCACTTCAACGTGCTATCCGTTTGGTAAAATATTGGATTAGTTAAATAAAATAATGTTTAGGTACCTATGTAACCCTGCCTTAATTTTATCTCTACTCCATAACAATTAACATTAGCATCTGACTGACGGCTCCCTCCCAACTAGGGGAGGGTACTACTGAACTCAAACTTGGTTATGCAGCCTACCTCCTAAGTACCTATAAACTAGAGAGTAGTATCGAGCAAGTTAAATAATTAGACTTAATATTGACCGAGTAGGATAGTGCACCGACTTTCAGTCCGAAAAATTAGAGTTTCGGTCGTGCTTTTTTTTACCCCCGATAAAGAAGAGAGAAGTGTTATGAGTTTGTTTTGTGTATCTGTATCTGTGTGTCTGTCTGTAGAAAAGATAGATGGATTGTGTAAAAGTTGACAAGTAAGAAAGGGGTGAATGCTGAGATGACGGCTGATAGAGGGAAATGGAAGAAGAATACATGTTGTGCCAACCCCACGTAAGTGGGAAAAGGGCAGGAAGATGATGATGATCTGTCTGTGGCATCATAGCTCTTGAACGGATGAACCGATTTTGATGAAGTTTTTTTTTATGACTCACAAAACAAGCTACTCCCTAACTATTCTTACTCCAAGGTTTAAGTAGCATATAAATGTCCAGGTTATTTAGAAGATAAAAGGAGAAAGGGATATTCATGGATTTGAAAGGTTAAGGTCAAAGTCAAACCATAAAATCCGCTTTTTATTTCTACTTCAACCTCTTCATCTAATAAACAAGGTTCTTCATGGGCCTTTTTTTGTCGCCAGTAGCGGTTAGGCATGTTGTGTAATCTGTAGCATAATTTATTTATTTTACTGTAGCCAAGTCAACAAATCATCAAGTCAACGTTTTATTGGAGGAGAGACTGCCTCAAAATGAGCAATTTTGTTGAATTTGTCCTTTGATGTTAATGATCTCATGAAGCATGCATTTTTATTTTTGTTTCATTTTTATTTAAATGTCCTTAGATAATAATGAAAAAACTCCTACTCTCCAACATGGTCCAAATCCACTCACAATCTTTGTTGATCGAGGCGAAAGAAAATATTTTACCAGCATGGCGATTCACGTCTAATCGAATGCAAGACTTTCTTACAAAAATAACATTTCTTAGCCGAAAAAACTTCAACTTTTCGAAGAAGATCTTCGAATCAAATAAGTGTGAATCACCATGCAGGATCGTATTTCTGATTACCCAAGTGTAACATGTTCGTTTGTATCTCAGTTAAAGCTTGTTAGCGGAGTGTCCCCTCAGACCAGCAGATAATCAAGAAACCGGAAGCACAATCAACCTCCCTTGTGGTTATTGATCCAATTATAACAAAACCCTGGACCACCTAAAAATATTAAGAAAATACTCGAATTATACTTTCGTAGGACCGAGGAGTTCTTGAAGCCTTTTGCTTAATTGGAAGAAAGTTTTTCTCTTAGTGTTTTAAATGAAAAGATCCTGATTTTATTTTATCTGTCGGAACAATACTTTTTTTAATTAATGGAGATGCTTAGAGAATTTATTGAGAATTTAGATAAATGATAAGGAAAAATAAAAATATACTTACATCTGTCTGACCGCTTTAGCTGACTGATTTAACAGCCGCTCGACCTCTAGCAAGATTTTAAGTTCATTATGAATTTGAGGGTTAGTTTAGAATGTATACCATACTGTTTTGCTGTAATTTATTTCATGAAGCATCATTATCAAGCATCTAGCAAGTAATAATACGTAGTTATAAATATTTTTGTAGTTATTACAACGTTATGTTGCTATAAAATTGTTTACGCACGGTTGATACAAATCTGACAATAGACAGCAATGAAATTAAGGAAAAAGCAATGATTTATACAATAAAAAAGTATGTAAGTAGGTACAGTCAACAAGATATCTTTTAAAGTAATGACGCGGTATTATATTAAAAATATAATGCTAACTTATCTGAAAAGTAATTCCAAAATCTTATAGAATTTCAAAACCAAATTCAGCAATAAACTCCAGTTGGTATGTGTGTATATCATTTGTTATTCGTGTTAATTTAAAGTTAAATAATATATTATTTAAATTGAGTTCCGGTCTCAAACGGTTCTGGCATCGATATAATAATGTGATAGGACTCGAATCAAATTCAGTCTAGTATAAAAATTCTCTCTTATATTCAGTTCCTACCAGTCTTCTTTTTTTTTTTTTTTTTTTTTATTTAAGATAGGTTAGCTCTTGACTTCGCTCCTTGCCTGGGCATGGATGAAGTCGACGATGGAGCGAGCTTCCCTAGAAAATGCCTATTAACTCTCCTTTTAAAGGTGTTCGGGTTATATGTAGATGGAAACACAGACGAAGGCAGTTTGTTCCATTCGAAAGCAGCACGCATTATAAAAGACGATTGGAAGCGCTTCGTTCTAAAATTTGGGATCTCAACCAAATGGGGATGATAGTTTTCAGTGCGTCTGTAGTTTCTATAGAAAAACGGTGAAGGCGGGATTAGGTCATGGAGTTCCTGCGAACACTCTCCAAAGTACAGTCTGTAGAAAACCGACATGCATGCTACCCTGCGACGGTGACTTAGGCTGTCAAGCTTAGACGTCACAAGATACTCTTCGCCAATGAGCTTCCTAGCCCTGCGTTCCACTGAGTCAAGTGCAGCAAGTTGGTATTTAGCTGAACCATCCCATAGGTGGCTACAATACTCCATACAGGATCGGACTTGAGCTTTGTAGAGTGTTAGAAGCTGCCCAGGTGTGAAGTATCGCTTAACCTTATTTAGGATGCCCAGCTTTTTAGCCGCTATTTGAGCTTTTGACTCAATGGAGGTGCCAAAGTTGAGATTGGCCGTCAACTCAATGCCAAGCAGTTCAAGGCGATCAGTAACATCTACAGAAGTACCGCAAAAATAGGGCGCCAGATCGAATTGGTGCTTTTTAGCAGAAAACAGACAAGCCTGTGTTTTGGCAGCGTTAAAACAAGTCTTCAATTCGAACAAAGCCTATGCCATCAGCGAACCCTTTTATGTCAAACGTGAACGAAACGTGACGAACGTATGCTTTTGTCATGTCTTTTGCTGATTTCAAAGGCAAATGTAATTAGGAAACACATTTTACGAACTGATTAACGTTTGAATGATGCCCCCGTTTATGATGACACAACAGCCATAATGCTTGAAATACACATGCTCTGTAGAAGCACATAGGACACTTTTATGTGACGTAAGCAAGCTAGTTTCGAAAAAAGAGATACAGACGAAAATAGTAGGTATACCTATGACGTAAACACGCTAGGCCTAGCAAACAAGCATGCTTTTTAGGAGCATGTGTATTTTAGGCATTACATAGAATGTAATATACTTTATTGAACATTTAGAAACGAGAAAAACGATGACAAAACAAGCTCGAGCACTAGTAGTAGGTACTTAAAAGCTTAAAAAACATAGTACTTAGTATAAATAAATATTAACATTCAAAGTAGTAAGTTTATGACACAATTAGCTATAACAAACACCATAACATAGTAATCAGCAATTTCCCAGCCTTCATCCTATTAAAGAGGGGTCGGGTCGGCACAACATGTTGTCTTCTTTCATTTTTCCTTATTACATGTCATCTCAGTATTCACATATTTCTTCAGCTTTTACAAAATCCATCCATATTTTCCTAGACTTTTCATCATATTTCCAAACATAATCAAATTGGGTCATCCTTTTAGTAACATGACTTTCAGGGATGATCCTTTGTAAAACATTGTCTATACCAACCAAGCCTACATTAAATAGCTACTACATGATATTTTCACAAAGGCTGTTTTAATGTGCTATTATAAATAAGCAATATTTTGTATTAATTTTGTATATTTGGTACATATTAAAAAAACTTTAACTACCGCACAGTACTAATTCATAAATATCCAATTCGCGTTGTTAATAGATAATAAGATTTGATTACATTTAATTATGTTTACGTGCACCTTAAATTTCATTTAGGTATTTTATTACTAACATAGCCTATCTTATTTTTGAGAAATGTCGTAGTTATGTATGCCTACGTAAACCTTGCGGACCGGACAGGAATCAAACATAGTCTCAAAAAAAATATTACTTAAGTACCTATCTTTCTATGTTTACAGAGGTATTTAATTTTCAGACTAACTGCAAAAATTCTTAGGTATTCGTTTGTTTGGTTTTAGTCAAAATAAACCGAATAAAATGTTACAGTATCTCGAGATATTATGTTCCTATGTCATATGAGTGATAAGTAGTGTCATCTGTGTTCAAAATTTAAAAACATCAACCTTGAAGGTCAGTAACCAAAAGTAGGGTTGGAACCCCTCGTATAAACTCTCCCTCAGACGCCACCCTGTCCCGACAGGTGGCATTGTGACGACCTCAAGCTCTGTGGCGCAGTGGGTAAGGGCCTGCCTGAGACGCATGAGGTTGCGGGTTCGATCCCCAGAGCGTTCGAGCCGTGGAATACATGTTTATAATTCAGTTTCATACAATTTAAACAGTTAGTTTTAGAGTTGGGTTCAAACGGGCTTATTTAACATAGTTTTTTACTAAGAAAGCTATTGTAGAGTCATCATGAATAATACAAGGAGAGTCCTAAATTTTGACTGCTTTGGACGTTTTTAAGTGAAACAAATAAGCAAAAAGAAGGGTCAAATTAGCTACTAGCGTGGGATTGAGAGACAGGCACTCTTTTTTTCTTGCATCTGATTAATTTAATCCAAGTACTATCATATGAGGTGCGGTAATCAACTCAGTACGACTTTGGTGAGAAATTAGTGCGGCTTCTCACCATTACCGTTTCACGCAGTAACTACGGACCCCTCGACAGTATAACTACAAACCTTTGACATATTCGTCCAAGTCGGAAAATTCCACTTGCGCGATCTAGAATTCAAACTTTGAACACTCTATACAAGCAAATGCATCATCGTATTAAAGAAAAAAACACATTGAATGTTTAGGAATCTCTACAAGATTAAGTAATTAATTTTCTTTGTAACGTAGTGTAAGAAAATTTGCAAGTAATTCAAGTTAGTTTGTATAGGCTTGAGCAATGGGAATCTTATAAGAGAGAAGGAGAAGGTACAATGAAATAGAACACGTTTTCCCGCGTGTCTCAGACCGAGCGTTTTTGGTACAATTAATGGAAAATTCTGAAAGGAAATAATTTTAAAATTGACTCTAATTAGTCAACGTCAGAAATAAATTAATTTAAAAGTCAGAAATTAATGAATTTAAGAAATAAATGAATTTAATAAATTTTAACCAAATCTCTATCATTTGTAAAAACATATACGATAATTAAAAAAAAAAGGAACATAATTTTCCTATTTTGTGCTGGAAAAGGAATACTTAATTAATTTTAAAACCTTTAATTTAAAAAGATGCTTTTTCTTTTTGAGAGCTTTATTGGGGCATGCGCAATAAGAACATCTTTAGAGCGAAAAACAAAACCCGTCTCATATTCTGTCCTTGTTCCTCTATCCAAGCTTACTAGGCTTTTTCTATTTGATATTCTAAACCTTTAGAAATATAAAACAAAATATCTTGGAAATAATTTAAAGTTTATCTAATTTGAAATTAATAATAAAACAATAGGATCCAGCTTTAGTCAAATTTATAATGCGTAGCGTCATCTTGCGGACCGAGACTAAATCTTTTTATATTGAAGTTTGTGGTAAAAGGGTCTCTCTTTAAAAGCTAACTATCTTCTAGTTTACAAAATTCATGAGCGATGAGATACATACCTATACAAACAGGTTTTTTTTCGAATCGGAAACCAAACACGGACCCCTACTTTATCATAAAATTGCATAACGCTTAAATCACCCTACTTGTGGACACTAAAACGCTCCTTAGTTGTTACACTAAGAAACTATTAATGCCCTATCTTCCTAGGACACTATGGTACCGATTAATCATAATGAATTTATAACAGTCTATAAAAATTCTAATTGATATTGAACTAAGTGAATTTCGTAGCACTAGCGTAGCACTTCCGTAGCACATTCGTATCTGTCTCTACGGATATTCGTATACCATTGAAAATTTAAAAGGTTGATCTGAAGCTATCTTTTTTTCGTTTTTATCTTTGTGGGTATCAAAACCTATGTGTAGGTATTATAAAATAAATCGTGTCGGTATTATTGTATCATAATATCCAGACCAGAAAGAAACATCTCGAAGATCAGTTAAAAATTTACCCCGGTGCCGGAATCGAACTCACCTCTTTTGTGTACGAGTTTAAGCCAACTATTCACCTGCTAAGCCAAGCCAAGCTAAGTCGTCAAGGTCATGAACAAAACATGGTATCAATACAACATGCGCAATAAGAAGCGCGGGAATAAAATTCTGTTTCATTTCCCCCTCTCTTTCACTCTACAGCATTTTCCAATGCGAACACGGAATTTTCCTTTTTTGAAAAACGTATAAAACACCAACATTTTAAAACAAACAAAATATCAGAATGCATTCTTATTGCTAAAACCAGTTTTCTGTCAAAATTATTTTTAAATTCGCTCTTTCATTTGTTTGTACAGAGGGTTCGAAATTCAAATCCTGGATCGCGCAAATGTTGTAAACTAAAAAGTTTTTATGCGTTTAAGTTATTTTAATGTGATGGTGGGAGGTCCGTGGCTATTGCGGGAATTGGTTGTAGTGATGGACCAACTTAATACCTCACTAATGTCATATGAGTCGGCTACCACTTCTCAATGATTACCTTCTTACTTAAAGAATATTAATTCAGATGAAAGAAAAAGAGTGCATGTCGCTCAAATCCACGCTATTAGCTGATTTGACCTTCCTTTTGATTCTTTGTCAAATTTTTTATATCACTAGATTTTACCAAACTGGATTAAGATTTATCTGGAGATTAAACCACAGATTAAACTGCTGTTTGTTTGAATATTTTGACATTGTAAAGTTGACACCTTATAACCAGGATAATTTGAATGCACCTAATAATGTTCGGTTGCGCTTTCTAAACGATTGTATTCCGAATTCTGTCGGCTAAAGGAATAACAAATCTGGAAGTAAGATGACAGTTTGGTCGAATCCAGCCTTACTTGTGTTTATGTAGATATACTACTTGTGTTATACTTACAGACATAAAGTAATTTGTTAACAAAGAATGAGTAAATCTTTATTAGTCAAAGATTCAATTTCCTAAAATATACTTTGATACTATAAAAACTTTTTTTTTTTGTTTTTTTTTTTAATTAAGAAGACTGTGAGATCAAATCAAATGAATTAACCTCATTGATAAAAAAAGTCACCTCTTTCTTATGGTAGGTTGTTTTTTTTTTTAGTGAGTTGTTTTGTGCCAGTGTTTTAACTTTATTTTCATTAGCAACTTTATTTTTAATAACTTTAAGTTTAAAGTAAATACGATACATTAGCAGCATTTACACGCAGAGATCGGCCTGCGGATTTTCCCGCGGATCGATCTCTGCCATTCCAACCTTTGACAGTTTTATCCACGGATATCCGTAAAGATATCTTTACAGATATCTGTACAGTCCAGATCCGTGCTAAAATCTTTAGCGTTTAAAGGCCGCTAGTTTTATCCGCGGATATCTTTACAGATATCTGTACAGTCCACACAATGATCTATTTAATCTTGGTTATAAGGATTGTTGGTCTTGTTGAGAGGCTTTCTTGGTAGCTTTATCTCTTTCACACTCGTTGTTGGATTAGTAGTGTGCCCATGTCATTTAAATTTCAGGATATTTTTACTTTATCGCGCTCGACAAAATCAGCGCTTGATTTCGATCCATGGTTTCGATCCTTGAATTCGATCCTTGATTTTGACCCTTGATTTTGATTTCGATCCTTGATTTCGATCCTTGGTTTCGATCTTGGATTTCGATCCTTGATTCTTGAATTTTGAACCTTGAATCTGAAATTTTGAATCTTGAATCTTTGAAGTGACAGCTGTCAAACTTCAAATGACCATATCTCGGGAACTACTCGTCCTAGACTCCCCGTTCTCAGTTCAAATGAAAGCTATGACCAAGATCTTCATTTGAAGTGACAGCTGTCAAACTTCAAATGGCCATATCGCGGGAACTACTCGTCCTAGACTCCCCGTTCTCAGTTCAAATGAAAGCTATGACCAAGATCTTCATTTGAAGTGACAGCTGTCAAACTTCAAATGGCCATATCGCGGGAACTACTCGTCCTAGACTCCCCGTTCTCAGTTCAAATGAAAGCTATGACCAAGATCTTCATTTGAAGTGACAGCTGTCAAACTTCAAATGGCCATATCTCGGGAACTACTCGTCCTAGACTCCCCGTTCCCAGTTCAAATGAAAGCTATGACCAAGATCTTCATTTGAAGTGACAGCTGTCAAACTTCAAATGGCCATATCTCGGGAACTACTCGTCCTAGACTCCCCGTTCTCAGTTCAAATGAAATCTATGACCAAGATCTACATTTCAGATGACAGATGTCATTTTGACAGCTGTTATTGAAAATGTAGATCTTGGTCATAGCTTTCATTTGAACTGAGAACGGGGAGTCTAGGACGAGTAGTTCCCGAGATATGGCGGTTTGAAGTTTGACAGCTGTCACTTCAAATAAAGATCTTGGTCATAGCTTTCATTTCAACTGAGAACGGGGAGTCTAGGACGAGTAGTTCCTGAGATATGGCGGTTTGAAGTTTGACAGCTGTCACTTCAAATAAAGATCTTGGTCATAGCTTTCATTTGAACTGGGAACGGGGAGTCTAGGACGAGTAGTTTCCGAGATATGGTGCTTTGAAGTTTGACAGCTGTCACTTGAAATGAAGATCTTGGTCATAGCTTTCATTTGAACTGAGAACGGGGAGTCTAGGACGAGTAGTTCCCGAGAAATGGCCATTTGAAGTTTGACAGCTGTCACTTCAAAGATTCAAGATTCAAAATTTGATAGGGCCTCCAGACTCTCTGCGAGAACCCCCGAGAACACCCGAGAAGCGTGAGTGTGAGGAGCTTCTCGCCTTCTCGTTCTCTGGCTCGCCTGTTCTCCGATCGGTGTCGGTATTTTTGGCCGAGACAAAGGATTTCAAACATCACGACGGAGAAAAATTGAGTGTGGATAGCTTGTTTGTTCTTCGAGAAGTCTCGGCGAGACTTCTCGCCGAGCTTTCTCTCGAGAGTCTGGAGGGGCTATCAGATTCAAGGTTCAAAATTCAAGAATCAAGAAAAAAACTTTGTAAATTTATACCGTTCCACGCGCCAGTCCAAATTCTGCGGTTATCTGTACAGATATCTTTAAAGATATCTTTACAGATATCTTTACAGTCCGGATCCGTGAGAAAATCTTTAGCGTTTAAAGGCCGCTAGTTTTATCCGCAGTTATCTTTAAAGATATCTTTAAAGATATCTTTACAGATATCTTTACAGACCGGATCCGTGGGATAATCTCTATCGTGTAAATGCCGCTATTGTTACCGCCATCTACTCTAATGTTAGTGTCTTGTTTTATACTGCGGTATAACAGTGTTGAGTAGTACTGGGGTTCCTACCCTTGGTTCACCCTTAGATACCGTGTTTAATCATTGAGTCGCAAGATGACGCTGTATAAGTAATGAAAACCTTACATTAAAGAGCTTTTCTTACTACTTATTGGTGTATATTGGCTTTACTTAATTTTTAACTGTCTCTCAAAATCCGATATTTCAAAGGATTTTATCAAATATTCGTATTAAAAAATCATATCAAAGAACTTTATTTAGGTAGGTAAGTACTTTAATTATTTTATTTCTTATTTCTTAACAAAACCTACAAGTTACTACATTAAATATAAATTAAAAAATATTTATTAAAAAAGCTCTAGGTACTTATGTTTCAAAAGAGCGGGAATAAAATTTGCTATCTCTATTGCTTTCTCGCTTGCACTTCAGTAAATCCCCTTACAAATGCTATTCTACTCATTCTTGCAATAACTTCCAAATAAGACTGTTTTTGTAAAAACAGACTTCACTTTTTTAAACTTTAAGGTGTTTTATATAGATTTATGTAAGTGTATGTCATTAAATTTGACAGAAAATAAGTGAAATTTCCTTTTGAAATTTGAATTCTAGATCGCGCATGTGAAGTTTTCGATGTTCAAAGGACGCGGTGAAGTTTAAGTGTGTGATAGCCGGGGAGTCCGTAGCTACTGCGGTTACCGGTTGTAGTGGATAGCCGGACTAATTATCCACCAATAGTTGCGTCGTTGACCAACAAGTATAAGTAATGATGAGTAAGAATTGATGAAAACAGACACAAACAAGAGAGACTTCGGTCTCACCCCCACGTTAGTAGCTGCTATGACCTCCCTTTTGGTGTTGACGTGTCTACACGTTTTTATTGTTACACACACTAGCGGCTTGTCCGACTTTGAACGGGTTAGTATAAATATAACCTATATTCAACTGTGTATATAAAAATTAAAACTTGGGTAAGTAAATAGGAAGGTTATATATTTATACTGCATATTTTTTAAAAATAATTAGATAAGAACTTTGAAAAAGTAACAAAATAATAAACATAATTATTATTTATTTATATATTTATTTTTAAAGAAAATTAACAGCTAAATATAACTTAAACTAAATAGACTAATAAAGACAGGAAGCTAAATATAGTTATTAGGCAAGATGTGGGTGTGCTACGGAAGTGCTACGAAAGAGCTACGAGGAAGTGTGCTACATTTTATAAACTTTTTGAACTAACTTGCACTGCATGAACATCGGTCATCAGTCGCTTATTTATTTATTTATTATTATTAAACTTAGATAAGTACTACTTTACAGAATTCTTAATCTAAGGCGTAAGTATATCTAAGGACACATAAGTAAATTAAAACGAAAAAAAATTTAACGTAGGTAATATAAAAAAAAGGCCGTGTCGGTTAGCAGTGTTTTTATACTTATAAGACTAGATTAGGTCATAGTTTTGTTCATGGGGTACCAACGTACCTAGACATAATAAGCAGGGATAGATAGGTATTTACTATCAGCTTTTTTGAAATCAAATGAATAATGTTTCAAAGATATTCGTACAAAAATGTAACAAAAAAAGGGGGCTTCTGTAACTTTGAAGGTCTCTTATAAATTTGGTGAAGTTATGAGGTTCTTCGGCATGATGTGCACTTGTGCAGTCATAACTCCGAAGATCCTCGACAGATCCTCACCAAATTTTATAGCACCAATCGGAAAGTATACCTACATACAACCTTATAAACAAAAAAAGAGTTTTCCAAATTGGTCCAGGCGTCTTCGAGTAATCGGTGAACATAGGTACATAAAAAATATTCCGATGAATTGAGAACCTCCTCGTTTTTTTGAAGTCGGTTAAAGTTTGTTCTGCTTATGTATGCTGGTGGAAACTGAATTCGGAACATTTGATCAACAACGAAAATTGATTTGGCACGATAATGGCTTTTTTTATTTTGGGAGTAGGGCCCCTGGTTGACCCTTCTTTTGAGACTTTGGCCTCTTCGGACCATAGAAGTAATAAAATTAGGTAAATGTGTTTTATGATAAGTACCTACCTAGGTACTTATTCTACGTTGACATGGAATGCCAGCAAAAACTAAATTTAAAACATGGTAGGTTTTAAAACACTTTCAGTCACTTTTGTCATGGCCACCAATCATACTTACTTATAAATAGAATGCAACATAGTCCTAGGATTTTGAGCTAGCTCCAACCTTTTGTGTATAAGTAGGTACATACCTACATTTAGGTAGGTACCTACCTACACGTTTTAAAAGCCGAAAGCCTCTTGTCCCCGTTATGTCCCCACTTCCCTTAAACTAAATGTAGGTACAGTCGGTAAGTACCTACTTCAAGCTTTAGAATGGATAGAATGAATGTCGGTTATGTCGTGTTTTCCGAATAATCCGAGAAATTAATATTGACAGCAGTGTATGATTCCACAAAACAGAATGCGACAGAAGTGCACGGCGTTAGCAGCGCAGCTCGCACGGCTTGCAAGTAATTTGCTTTTCTTAAAAATTACATTGAAATATAATTGCTTGCGATAAAATTGAAATTATGAGTAATTTTCATTTCCAAATGACTTTTCATCAATCGTTTTTGTAATTCTATGCGATTGTTTCCGATGTTTTACGAAACCCATACTTTTTCCTGTTTTACTGTACAAATAACTTATACTTAGCAGAACCAACAAGCATTAATTGCAGTGTTTGTGACTCTAATTTAGATCGTGATACCTTTGTGGGGGTTGGGAGGAGGAGGGCAAGGGATAGTGAAGTCCTGCAAATTGTAAAAAACGCATGAAAATTTGAATTTCGCGGGCAATTCGCGGGCGATCTTGAAGGGAACCCAATGCAATGAATGAACCTTTTTCTACTTGTTGTCTGTGGTTTGATTATTTTCATTCCATGCTTCGAGATTTAAATGCTCGAAGAGTTAATTATTTCTTTATTTTTGTCAAAGAGCAAAAATAAGGGGGGAATTTGAGAAGTCATGTTTTTGTTTTATTTTAAGAATAATAATTAGCTTGACACTGGCTAAATGCACAAAACGTGTGAAGCCAAAATGAAGAAGAAAAAATAAACTGTCAAAGTCAACGTCAATGTCGAAACTGACAGCTCAGGCTATTTTCTATCATCTGTCATGTTCATTTGGCAACATTGCATTTTTTGCATTCGTGCGATTTTAATTTAAAACAAACTTGATTTGATTTCGCTGTATAAAATTCCAAATCTTATCTTAGCTCACTAAATCAAATATCTACAAAAATGTCCATTGAAAATTCGCCAAGTAAAGCTTCGAGATCTCAGAGTGTTATAGAGAGTGTGGAAGATTTTGAAAGCCAGGTAAGTTTTTGTTACGCCTACTTTTTATAAGTAATTGCGTTTTTATTAATTCGCTGCTATTCTTTCAGGATACATTGCTGAAACACGTAGATATATCTATCGTTGAGTCTGAGAAACGGGCGAACGGAACACTACACGTACGCGATCATTACACTGTGTATCTAATTGATCTGAAGTAAGTTGTTCAATTCTATTGTTTTGCTAAGAAATTACAGGGTCTTTGTTAAACAATTAATGCTAATAGATGCTGCATCTATTAATACACATTCTATAAGTCTGAGCTGACAATATCTTACCGATTTCGGCTTTATTCACGATTCTTGAATAGTTTACTAATTTACTAACAATTGGGCCTTATTTTACCTTTTTCAAGCATACCTTTACCTAACATAAATAGCTAACCTTAGAGCTATTCAAAGAGTGCTTAGTTGGAATAAACTAACTTATTGGTAGGTACAATAATGCTTGTTGAAAGTAAAAGACGTTTTAGGAAACGTACAGTACACACAATGGATCTAGGCATTCGTAAAGTTAGCCGTTTCAATGCGTGTAGTTTTCTCATACTAAATTGTCTACTGCGCAGCGAAACTGCTAACTTCACGAATGCCTAGATCCACTGTGCATACTGTACTTTGTTTTTAATCTTTGTCATGAAAGTAGGTTTCTGACCTACAAATTACTTTTGATAACTACAGAAACATCATGACTTAAAGTTTTTAGTGTACTTGTTACTCTTTTTACTCAATTTCATGTCAAATTATTGGTGGTTTTAAGTCTTTGGCGCTGATTTCATTGTACGCTGACTAAGAAAGGAATTGAACTATCACTAAAACCAAAAGCTTTTATTTCTTTCACTTCAAAGACCAAAATAGTATGTCATTAAAAGTGAAATATCTAAGAATACCTTGTGTTGCATCCTCTTCGATAAAAAGGTAGTTTTATTCTGAATCTGAAATTGGCTTTGACTAATTCTACCCACAAACACTTCATTTTTACTAAAATATTAATAACTGTAGAAATGTCACAAAGGCTGTAGTTTTATTTTGGTCTTTATTGTGAACCAAACAAGAGCTATCAAAATTCTAAAATACTGAAATTATCTGAGTAAACAGATATGATTCGCACAAACATTTCCATTTAATTGATTGAAAACATACATACCTTTTTGGTGATTAACTAGAAATAATAATTAGCATGTTATGATTTAAAATATCAATTAATTAAAACTAGTTATTGTTTTTCAACTAATTATAAATAATACTAGGTAATTATTTGAAAACCATTCCATGACTGTTCTAAGGATTATTTAAAAACCTAACTAAAATTATAAAATAAATCTTTGGTAATGTTTGGATCTTTGACTTATTCAACATATTCGTCAACTCGTCACTTTTAAAACAGGGATTTTCTGACGTGTTAAGGATACTCAAATAAATATTATTTTCATTCATCAACTTGTCCTTTTCCCAATTAGGGTATGATTCAGTACACTCACCTCGCATCCACACATTGGGGCCAACGTTGGTCCCAATGTCACTCGCCAACGTGTGGATCTAGCAAAATCAGCCCCAACGTTGGCCCCAACGTTGGGGCCAATGCAATTTTGTCAGCTCCACACGTTGGTGAGAGGCATTGGGGCCAACGTTGGCCCCAACGTGTGGATGCGAGGTCAAGGAAAAGCGTTTGGTAAAAATTAGGAAATGTAAATGAAATACTAAAATAGGATGTTTGTTTACTTATTTGTGTTTCAATCACACCTTTATCAGTGGACAAATTTGGATGAAACTTGTGGCCTGTTATACCATATTCTGAAGGGTGGAAGCTATAAATAAGAATAACTTAATCATCACTTGTTGACAATACCTATATGACTATATTTTGTGTTCTCAGGGTTACAGATGCTGATTATAAACTAGTACAATCAAAGATCAGTACCATTTGGAGGCGGTACACAGAGTTTGAACAGATACATGACTATCTACAGGTCACATACCCACACGCAGTCATACCACCGTTACCTGAGAAACGGGTAAGATATTAAGAAGCCTGCGACAGTACGACAGATGAATGTCCATACAAACATAATACTAAAATCATATAAAATCCAAGCATATTTTCATCAGTTTATGTTATTATTTAGATTAAGGCAGTATTTATCTACTTTTCTGCATTACACTTTTGTTCCAAAAAACTTACCTAAAATGAAATGTAAGCAAATTAAATTCAAACCCTTTTAAGTTCAGCAAAACTGTCATATTTTCTTTTCATTTGTTCTGTAGTAAGTTTTTTGGAGCAAAAGTTAACACGAACCTAGATAAATACTGCCTTAAACCAAAATCTTTTTTCAACCTTATTTTGCCCACTTTGAGAATATATTTTCTTAAGAGCCCCCATATGTGGGGGGGGGCATATCTTAATGCACATCTCCATGCCCCCTTATTTTCTCTGGGTCTTCTACTGCCCCCCTGAAAGTCTCAAACGCCCACAAGGGGGCGTTATCGCCCACGTTGAGAACCTATGATCTAAATAATAACATAAACTGATAAAAATATGCTTCGATTTTATGTGATTTTGGTATTACGTTTATATGGACAATTCGTCGCAGGCCCCTTTTATGCACCAGGTTTTCGTCGAAGTGCTATCCCTCGGCCGACACGGCTCTTTAAGGTTCGATCACATTATGCCGGGCCGCAGCGCAGCGCAAAATGCTTACCTAGCACATTAGTGACGGGCCGGGTCGCAGCGCATTGACGGATTGCGAGAACAGTGTACTGCCAGAATTTGCGTGCAACTGTACGTTATGGATAGCTCTGACGAAGAACTTTCCGCTTTCTATAGCATACTGTTGACGGGGCGCAGCGAGGCGGCGCGGGCCGCATCGCATGGACGCAAATCCGCCTCGCAATAATGCGAGCCGCTGCGGCCCGACACAGTGTGCGATACGAGAACTCATACATATTGTATTCAAGCGATTTGAGCGGATTTTTTACTCTCCGCCCCGACACGCTGCGGCCCGGCATAATGTGCTCGAACCTTTAATCCATACAATTCGACCGTTTATGATATATCCAGTATCCAAGCAGTATCATGTATCCACCCGATACCATCCGTGTTATCAACATGAATATTTCAACAGGAAACATTAATTTTCTAGCATAAAACTGACAATGAACACCCATGTCTGTTTCGTCACTGTTAAATCTGATTAACATTTTAATTTGAAAGGTCAGACAGAGGGAAGCCCCAACTGAATCAATTACTAGTTGATTTTGTTACTGCTATTGAGCCATTTATGGATGTCAAGAGGCCATAGTTTCAATTCTTGAATCTTGATTGTTATTCGGTGTATGGCCTGTGGACGCGCTTTTAGTCGCGAAGATCGGAAGAAGGGAAGGGAGGTCTTTGCTCTGCAGTGGGACGATCATGGTTGAAGAATAATTATGTCTGTCCTTTAAATAAATAATAATATAAGCCCTTATTCATAAGTTTGCAGTTTTTCTTAAATCTAACTTATTCTAACACTAGTTTTTCCTTTTCCTCCGTTAGCCCTAGTTTGGCATAGGCCTCTTCCAACTTCTTCCATCTTCTTCCATTCGTTTCTATCCCTGGCAGTCCTTGACCATAGCCTTTAAATACCTAGAGAATGCTAGTTTTGTGATTGTGTGTGTATGTGTAAAAGAAATATGAGTAAAATCTGCATTTAGGAAAACATCTTTCAACGTTTTTCTAATAGTTGAAATCTAAAAAGAGTAGCGATTCACAGCCAGCGTTCTGAATGCATTCGAATCATGACCAGCCTAGTCCCACTACAAGCGTGCAGCGTTATGTACTTTTAAAATCAGAAATCAGGACACATAAAGGACTTGACTGGACAGAATCAGGAATTCGACAATACGCGAACCCACTAAGGTTGTCTAAAAATTCTGTTCTAAGGCTGAGGCCCCATTTGTGCGTTGCGTTGCGTCGCGTCGGCCATGTGGGCCTCAGCCTAAGTTCGCAAACATGAGACAAAACACATCCCTCCACTTTCTTCCAGCGATCTTTTTAAACCACGCAAACTATACCTAGTTTAACTACTACTAGCTACTAGCTTAAAGGTTTTACAGTAGTAATGTATTATACAGGTTCTTTATGCATGGCGAAAGTCTGACACAACCGATCCAGAGTTTGTGGAGCGTAGACGTGCGGGACTCGAGAATTTCCTGCTTCGCGTTGCATCGCACCCGCGGCTTTGCTTCGACGACCAGTTCCTAAACTTCCTGCAACAAGAGCACGGCTGGCGGGAAACTATCACTGACAGTGGTATGTAAGAGAGTGGCCATTTTGCGTTTTCTGCAGCGCGTTTTTTGGGCTGCACGTTTGTACAAACGCGCAGACAGCTCCCTTCCCACAGAATAAATAGGTATTGTATCCAAACGCAGATACGCGCAAACGCGCAGCTCTAAAACGCGCTGCAGAAAACGCTATGTGGCGACTCCCTAAACTAAACATTTTCTATATATTATGTTATCTATGTATGTGGTGCATAAAAATTGTTGATGTGTTACAAAGATCAGGTATCGTCGTTCCTCCATGAGCACCACTTTAGCTAAGTAGTTTTAAGTATTCTGATGTTAGAGAATTATTTTCATTGTTCCAGGGTATTTATTACAAGCAGAAAACAAACTCAAGTCCCTATCCGTATCAATAAGACTGAAGAAACCAGATCCCGAGATAGAGAGCGTGAAGAATTACGGCAAGCAGCTGGAGACTAATTTAGGAAACTTTTTATATACTAGGTAAATTTCACTTTCAGAACTTTCTTGAGTTGTACTAGACATTATTTTAACACACGGAAATTACGCACGTAAAAATATCGTCAATCATATCGTCAAAAATACCGACAATATTTCGATTCATCCGGAGAATCTTCATCTGGGTAAGGTTACTCCGAGTTAAGTTGCGGCAAGGTTACTCCTCGCGCGAGCGTCTCACACTGACAGACGAAGATTCTCCGGATGAATCGAAACATTGTCGGTATCTAAATCGACGATATTTTTACGTGAGTAATTCCCGTGTGTTAAAATAATGACTAGGTAAATTGTTTTTTCCTGTCATTAACTATTTTAACATTGCGCGCGCAATAATCTTGTCTAACTGGTTATTGCGATCAATTGAGTCATCTACACGGGCTCTAGACCGCCTTCGCAAACTTTGATATACTTACTTACAATGGCGCTGGTTCTGTTGTTCACTGACTAGCTAAATTCGAAAGTTCTTATTTCGTTCACACTAATGATCAATACAACAAGACTTTGAAAGTGACATTAAAAAAATACTATTTTCTTCGATATTCACAATAATTCAATTTCATAATCACAATTTCAATCAACAAAATTTCAATTCACAATTATTTTAATTCAAATTTCAATATTTTCATAATGCACTCCAGTGCAATGCAACGCCTAAATAGAGATCTTTTACGTTCCAATTCAACGAATTAAAATTCAATCCAATTATTTGATAATCAATTTTACAGTAATTGTATGTTACAATATTATTGCAGGTCTAAAATAATAGAGAAAAATTATGCGTTATGTAAGTTACACGCGAACTATGGCAAACTGTTCAGCGAATGGAGCGTCATTGAGAAGGAAATGGGCGATGGACTGCAGAAGGCTGGACACTATTTTGGTGAGAAATTACTATTTACTTATATTTAGAATAAATCGCCGACGCGACTCGAAATCATCGGAATATAATTTAGTGCACATTTTTAATGAAATTCGTGTACATACATAACCTTAGATAAAGACAAAATCTTAATTGCGATTTGCTTTACTTTTTGAGATAAGTGAAGAAGCAAAGCTATTGTTTATTACGGGTTTAACATTAGTTTTTGTTTTAAACTCCGTAATTTTGTCACTCCCTTGGTGACTTTGAAATTTCTATTTAGAGGTCTAAATAGAAATTTCAAAGTCAACAGTAACTAGGTAAGAATACCGGGATAGTTTTTTTTTAAGGCCACTTAGGGGAATTCTGAAACCGTGAGAGTTGTTGAAAAGTAATGTTATTAGGAGTTACGGGCACGATTTTGAAAAAAATAAGTTCTGCATTAAATAAGTTTTTTTTTTGTTGTGATTTGGCTTGCTTTTTGGCTCAGGTTTCGGACTTCCACCAGGTGGCCCTGAATGTAAAAACTCACCCTGTATAATAAAATTGACAAATCCTCTGTTCATTTCAGATTCGATAGCAGACAGCATAGATTCTGTGGCCGAAGACGAGGAGCAGTTAGCAGATCAACTAAAGGAATATCTGTTCTTTGCGGGCGCGTTACAGCAGCTGTGTAGTAACCACGAGGCCATGCAGAGAGCGCTTGAGAACGCACAAGACACACTGGGAAATAGGTATACAAACTTTTAAAATAATGTTAATCAGATCAAAAAATAAGTCTTTCATAACTGAAACAGGCTACATGTTTTCATAAGTGGCTGATACACGTACGAGCTTTATACGCTGACCCGGCAAACTTCGTATTGCTTTCGTATTGCATAAATGGAGAGAAGCATGTATAAAGAGAAGCATGGAAGGAGAGAATCAGGGAAGTATTGAAGAGAGAAAACCCATACCCATATCACCAAAAAGTTCCATGAAGGTCCTGACTCCATCATCATAACAGCTTTGTGTTTCACTCATCAAGCTCTTTTATTTGATACCCATATCACTAAAAAGTTTCATTCCATCTGAAATCTTGAATCTTTGAAGTGACAGTTGTCAAACTTCAAACCGCCAGATCTCGGAAACTACTCGTACTAGACTCCCCGTTCTCAGTTCAAATGAAAGCTATGACCAAGATCCTTATTTGAAGTGACAGCTGTCAAACTTCAAACAGCCATATCTCAAAAACTACTCGTCCTAGACTCCCCGTTCTCAGTTCAAATGAAAGCTATGACCAAGATCTTCATTTGAAGTGACAGCTGTCAAAATGACATCTGTTATCTAAAATGTAGATCTTGGTCATAGCTTTCATTTGAACTGAGAATGGGGAGTCTAGGATGAGTAGTTTCCGAGATATGGCAGTTTGAAGTTTGACAGCTGTCACTTCAAAGATTCAAGATTTCAGATTCAAGATCGAAATCGAGGATCGAAACCAAGGATCGAATTAATAATAATAATAATAATGATGTAAAAGGTCTAGGAATGTTTAGTTCATAAATTATGGTCACCCTTTAGAAAGAGACACACCGCCCAAGTTTTATGTCTCAAGCGGAACGCGTTTTCTGTTTCAGTTAACCTTCCAGTTACTTTAGTTTATATATTCCTTGCTGATTTCTGAATGTATCAATTCTTTTCAAATGTCAAGTGTCAAATATTGTATGTTGTCATTTAGAAGAAAACATGAATCAGAAGAATATGAAGAGAACATAATTTTTGCGAAGCCAAAATAAAGAAGAAAAAAAAACATAATTTTGTCAACCCTAAGAACACATCAGAAGGTCAGCTCCATACAAAAAAACCGGTTTACGCTTTTTTTTTGTATTGAGATGACATTCGGCTCCGCTTGTTATATTCTATGGTAATAGTTTTCTGTGATCATCTGTTAACCGCATGTTTTTGTCAGCACGATTCAGGCTTTCTTTCATTTTGTATGGCTTCTGAGGGTCTTTTCGTGATGTTGAATAGCCTATAGCCTTCCTCAATAAATAAGCTATCCAATACAGAAAGAATTTTTCAAATCCGACTGGTACTTTCAGAGATTAGCGCGTTCAAACAAACAAACTCTTCCGCTTTATTATAATAGTATAGAAGTATAGATATTACGGTACGCGTATTTACAGTACGCACAATAGATCTATGCATACGTGAAGTTAGCCGTTTCGCAGTAGAAAATTTTGTATGAAAAAGCTACACTCGCATCGAAACGGCTATCTTCACGAATGCCTAGATCAGTAATGGGCAAACTACGGCCCGCGGGCCAACTCCGGCCCGCGAACCTTTTTAATCCGGCCCGCCGCGCCAGCATTCTTAGTGTCAATTCACACGTACCACAACCACACCACGTCGCAGCGACAAAATGTGGTCAAGCTGTGGTTACGTGTGAATAATAGTGTCGCAGCGGCTTTTAGCAGTTGCGTTGTGGTACCGACAAAATGTCGATGTGGTTGCGTTGTCGCTGTCGTTGCGATGTGGTAACCACGTGGTCATGTGCAGTTATACTCCGGCTTTCGTAGAGGAGGCTGTTGATGACGTCATGTCGTTGCGATGTGGCCGCGGTGCCGCCGCCGGTGGTGGCGTTGCCGTCGCGATGTGGTTGCGATGTGGTCGTATTACACAGGTGGTCGATAACAACGGCAAAATGTGGTACGTGTGAATTGTAAATTCATTTTCAATACAAATATACGCCCGACCACGTCGCGTGGTTGTGGTGTCGTTGTCGTGTGGTTGTGGTACGTGTGAATTGACCTTTACTCAATCCGTACTATTAATCTCAATTAAATGTAAACACTTTCAAAATTTTTTTAGTGTTTTGTGAGTAATAGGAGTAATAGTAAAAACCAGATAAAAAATCTGGCCCCCATTACATTTCATTGGTTTTGTTTGGCCCCCGATGAAAAAAGTTTGCCCAACCCTGGCCTAGATCCATTGTGCATAACTGTACTCGGCTCGACGTTGGCGACATTCTTGCTTAATACTGTTACTTTTATACGGGCTACGAGCAAAATTTTAACCGGTTGGATCGCCAAATAAATTAAGCGATTTCCATACAAAACCTAAATCCCCGCACTATTTACGTGCACAAATTGTATACATTTTTGATTATTTATGTAACTTATTCTTCAGGATAGCAGATCGTAACCGCGCGGCGGCCGGTAAGTCGGGCATAATGTCGCGAATATTCGGCACTACCGACCCAGATATAGTGCGGGACCAGACAACAAGGGTGCTCGATACTAAGATAGAGACCGACAAAGAAGCTATTGAGAAGGCCAACAAGGATCTTGAGTAAGTGTCACCTCTAAGACTGGTTTTACTGTCACGCGTACCGTCGGCGCTGATAGGCGAGTGATCTTTATTACAATGAAATAAGGATACTGATTGTTCAGCAGAAATGGCTACGCTGATTGCTCTCGTCAGTGCTGGACAATCAGTATCCTTATTTCATTGTAATAAAGATCACTCGTCTATCAGCGCCGACGGTACGCGTGACACTAAAACCAGCCTAACTAGTAGTTCGCCCCGAACTGAGATCTCGCGCACCGTAGATGGCCAACATTTGGACTTTCTTCTGACTACCCCTATAATTTCAAGTGCTACTACTGCCGGGTATGCCTATTGCGCTAGCTCTTCATGGTAAAAAATACTAGCATGCATGCAATACATAATGTCGTGTCTAATTTTTCATTTATTTCATATTTATGAATTCTCGTCGTATTTTTAAAAGTATACGTCCTAGAATAAAAATAATAACTATTTTAGAATGTACAAATAAAGACCTTTCATTTGACACCGCACTCAATATATTTGTTTACTTACTTAACTTTTT
Source organism: Camptogramma bilineatum (assembly GCA_958496255.1). Classification (NCBI taxonomy): domain Eukaryota; kingdom Metazoa; phylum Arthropoda; class Insecta; order Lepidoptera; family Geometridae; genus Camptogramma; species Camptogramma bilineatum. The sequence goes on along the minus strand of OY292458.1, from coordinate 13,194,345 downwards.
TTACCCCAATTATTTTCATTTTTTATCAAAATTTTTTTTATCATGAAAATAAATCAAGTAGCATCTAAAATCATTGCAAACCAAACCGCAACGATGCCACTCTCTTTTTAAGACCGACCAGTCAATGAGCTACGAAGACATCGAAACTCTATGAAACGGGAGCTCTTGCAGCTCTGGTTTCGTAGTTTTTGGTCTTTGGTCGTATTTCAAAAACTGTACATCCTAGATTAAAAATAAAAACCATTTTGGAATGTACAAAATAAGCCCTTTCGTTTGACACCCCACTCAATATATTTGTGTAACTTTAAAAAAAAAATACCCCCTTGGGAACCTAATATCTTCACAACCCCTTCATCGATTAAGCTCATATGCTCCACCGTAAATTTCCTTACTACAACCTATTGACCTACCAAGTTTCATGCAGATTGGATGAACGGTTCGACAGTTATGCGCGAACAACAATTCGTGAAACATACATACAAACATACAAACATACAAAGCAAAATCGCCCAACTTACCACTAAGATCTTCGCTCGCTTCGCTCGCTCGATCGATAAACGAGTCAGTGCCAGTGTAGCGTTTCAGGCACAATATAAATTGAAGCGTAAAATAATCCTACTAATATGAAAGTGAAACTAATACTACAATGGAGGCTGATAAGGAAGCTATTAAGGCTTTTATGGACCTCAAGTATCTCTTCAGATACATTATATAATAAAGATGTAGTACAAAAAGTTATGTCACATTACATTATATACACACAATGTCACTTTTAGGGTTCCGTACCTTAAAAGGTAAAAAAAGGAACCCTTATAAGATCACTTTCTTGTCCGTCTGTCCGTCTGTCCGTCTGTGCGTCCGTCTGTCCGTGTGTCACCATCGATTATCTCAGGAACGGGTGGAGCTAGCAAGTTGAAATTTATACCATATACTGAGGTCTATAGTCCCTAATGTGAGTATAAAAATCAAGGTCCTGAGTCAACACTATAAAAAGATATAGGCAAATTTAGGTTTTCGTGAAAACTTGTAAGTACCAAAACTTACCTTAATTATCAACTTTTTTTTATTTTTCGGAATTTTTTCTTTACTTGTGCTGTAAGACCTTGCTTGTAACCAAATTTGACAATTCTAGGTCAACCGGAAGTACCCTAGAGGTTTTGGGTTGAAAACCTAAATGGTAGTTTCCGTTGACCTAGAATCACGAAATTTGGCAAAAAGCAAGGTCTTATAGCACAAATAAAGGAAAAATTCCAAAAAATTAAAAAAGTTGAAAATTAAAGGGTGTTCCCATACATACATAGTTGACGCCAATTAAGATTGTCCTCTGAGTTGTATGGGCGCTCATACAAATAAGCGGGCTACAATAACATAATGGGTAGGTACGGAACCCTCGGCGTACGAGTTTTACTCGCACTTGACCGGTTTTTTTATATTATTTTTATTTATTATTAAGAATGTACTGCCATCGAGTTGTGAGCTACCCTGAAAGTTTCAGCCGGAAAGCTAATCGGGAATTTCTCAAAATTTTAGTTGCAAGATTCCATCACAACAGACAGACAAACAAGAAAGTGACCTAATAAAAACGTGGTAAAAATAATAGACGTAAACTTGAATAATAATTGGTATTGGGTACCTAAACAGTTCTGAACTGTTAATATATAAATTATTGTTTCAGAGAGTTCACGAAAAAGGCGCTGCTTGAAATAGAATTCTTCCAAAAACAAAAAGATAAAGATCTACACGAAACACTCGTCGGCTTCATCACGCTACAAGTCAAAGCTGCTAAAAAGGTAAACCTAAACACTATTCAGAGACGATGTGACCTGTGTAAAACCTGACAATTTAGCAAGAATTTAGTTTGTGTTTTTTCTTTACACACTCATGACAAAGAAAAGATATAGCAACAGAATTTAACAGCCGTATAGGCAATAGGACAAGCAATCTGTAAGCGGTGCAAGGTAGGTAGGAAAGCACAACACGACTTTTACGGTAACAAACACTGGTTTATTCGCGGTTTTTTATACAAGAACCTTTAAGACAGCGTTCCGCAAAGGGTGGTGGCAATTGGTTGGAAAAATAAGGTTACCTGTCTCACTGTAGGTATCTTGATAGTACTAGATGTAGGTACCTTGAACACAAAAAGTTAGTGAGTGTTAGAGAGTGAAAATTCGTGCGTTCGTCGCGCGGTAAAGGGGTCATCCATAAAGTACGTCACACTAATTTCGTGATTTTTGACCCCTCCCCCGTCCTTGTCACAGTTGGTCACATTTGTGAGAGTCTTTGTCGAGAGTGTTCTTAGTACCTTTCATGAAAATCTGTTCAGCCGTTTGAGGACCATCAACCCTTCTAGTTTATGAAGGGATATTTCGGGGGCTTTTTCATTAAAGGTTTATGTCAGAAGCAAGAATAAACACAGGTTTAGCAAATACCCACATCACGGCATTTACTATTTTTTTTATTTTTTTTTTTGTAGATGAGTCTATGATTTTTTCTTCTTTTCAGAACCTACAAGCATGGACGCAAATAAAAGAGTGCATACAAAACATGCCTTGAGCGGACTCCCCACCAAATGTACCTAAATCCATAATAAGTGTATTAGTACTTTTGTATATCACTTTGTATTGTAAGTACCTACTTAATATTACTTAGAAAACTTTTTTATAATACCGGCATCTTAAACAGCAAGATTTGACAGGTGCTTTTTATATCTAAACCGATCAAAAAACAATAGATGTTTTCGTGATCAATTAATATAACTTACCTACTCTATCATCATCATCATCATCCACAGCCCGACTTTACCCACTTCTGGGTATAGGCCTACTCTATATCAAGTTCAAAACATTTGACTTTTTAGCGTGTGTCCTCAATATTACCGTTTTCAAAAAACTTGTATAAAATATTCAAACTTGATTCTTGGGAAATTGTAAAGACACTAACACAAATTCATATTGAAATATATAAAAGTGCGAAAAGTTTCCATTTATCTTAATTTCTTATTAGTGAGGTCAAAACTCTCTGCGTTAACATTATCATTTTACTTACCTATGTAAATAGAATATAATATTTAAAATAATATTTTGTGCGAAAACAGGCGTAAATTCAACCTCCTATAAAGTCCTAAATCCATTGTTCTGATTTTCCTACCTATATCTTTAAAACATCTGTAGGTATTCAAAATAAATATATAGATGTAAATAATTTGCGGCTGTTGCTATGTTTAAGTGTATTTATATTTCGTTTTGGCTATAAAAATCGGGTCCATTTTTATTAATCTACATCATGGCACCGTCATAGAATAATATCATTATAATTGGTCACAAAATATAATATTCTAAATAATGATTTCTCAGTCAGTAAGTATAAGTCCTACTTTCGATGGGAATTCCCAGTTTGCATTTTCATTCTCATTCCATCAGAAATGTGTGGTTAGTTGAGTGTGAGACTCGACAAAAATCCATCAATACAAGCAAGCGAAATCAGGATACTAAAGTAAGTATTACTCTTTATGGATTTTCCTAGGCCTTCATTAATCTTGGTAACCCTGAAATGTCATGTTGCGCCTGTCGGAAGCTACTTTTTATATGGACTATTGGTGCCTTGTATTTCGTTATAACCACCGCAATATTATGTTTAGTTATTCCCTGTAAATAAAGATGTAACAAATTATTTTTTTCTTTCTAGAATAGATCACGCGTATTTTAAATTTAATATTTTATTTGATACTCAACTGTGATTGTGAGACCAACTAATGTACAGTTTTTTGTAATGTATAAATTCATTTAGTTTCTTTAGAAATAAAGAAAGTATTTTTCCTGTTGTAAATTTTGTTAGCTTGTTTTTCGTTTATAATTTATTTATGTTGAAACTGATATTATTTTCGCGTTGCGATTTGTATAAATAGATTTATCACTTTTAAATAAACCTCAATTTTGATAAAACTTGTTATTTTTCAAAACCTTCCTCATTTCAAATCATTCTAATGTTTAATTATCGTTTCGTTTTTTTTTTAATAAAAACTAAAAACTCCGTCACCAGAATTGGCTACTTGCTCATACGAACTTAGTAAAAATTTAAGTGAGGTTGTTTCTAAATTACTTAATAAAAAATAATTCATTTCATTTCTTTTCATTTTTATTCTTCACCATAACGTTATTTACATAACTGGCATGTCTAAAAAGTACATAATTTTGTTTAAATTTAGGTTAGGTACCTCTAGTCACTTATTTTAAATTAATCAAGTAATGTTATTAATTAAATTAAATTAAATTAAATTACAATTTTCTTAATTATCTATATTATTGACTCTGCAATCGGAAAATGAACAACTCATGAACTCGTCTATATGATAAAATGGGTGACATTGGAAGAACAGCTTCATTGTTTTTTTAAATTGATCTAAGGGTAGCTGGGTTATTTCTGAAGGAAGCTTATTATACATGGCGAGCTTAATTGATTGTCCTTGCTTATATGTTTTAACTAGTCTAGTTCCTGGTATAAATAACTTTTTTTTGTTCCGAGTATTATAGTTGTGTACCTGCATTTTCATAGGAAAATCGTTTTTATTTGAGTGCAGTTCTAAAAGAGAATTCATTACAAAAAGGGATACCACAGTTATTATTTTAGATCTTTTGAAATAAACCCTAGCAGATGTTAACCTATTTAAGCCAAATATAATTCTGATACTTCTTTTTTGACAAATGAGTACCTTGTTTATGCCTGGTGCATTTCCCCATACTGTGATAGCATATCTTATGATCGAGTGGCAATATGCGTAATACACTGATATTAATGTTTTTCTATCAATAAGTGGTTTTAATTTGAAGAGTGCGTAGTTAGCACTTCTAAGTCTTTTGCAAATCATTTCTAAGTGAGCATCATAGCATAAAGTTGAGTCTAGAATACATCCTAAAAATTTTGCCTCATTGTATTTATCCCCGTTTTTTACCCGTTTGGAAGTATAATTTAGAAGAATATTTTTGTCCGTATTAAGAATTATTCCGTTAGTCTTCTCAAACCACTGTTTCAATGTGTTAACAACAAATACTTTACGTTCTTCCACTACATTTATTTTTTTATCTTTCATACCTATGTGAGTATCATCGGCAAACAGAGTAACCAGTGCCCAATCCGGTAAACAATTCACCAGATCGTTTACGTAAATCAAGAACAGTAAGGGTCCCAATATGGAACCCTGAGGTACACCAATGTTGGAGTTTTCTATGTTGGAATAAGTTCTATTTATTTCTACAATCTGCCTTCTACCTTCGAGATATGATTCAAGAATTTTTAGCTCCTTCCCTCCAATTCCATAGAAACTAAGCTTATGAAGAAGTTCACTTTCACTTCAGTGAAACTAGTTCACTATTTATTCAACTTTACAATTAGTAGGTACCTATCTCAAACTGGCAGTGACAATTAAAACTAGTAGTTCGCCCCGAACTGAGATCTCGCGCACCGTAGATGGCTTACATTTGGACTTTCTTCTGACTACCCCTATAATTTCAAGTGCTACTACTGATACTGCCGAGTATGCCTATTGCGCTAGCTCTTCATGGTAAAAAATACTGGCATGCAATACATAATGTCGTGTCTAATTTTTCATTTATTTCATATTTATGAATTCTCGTCGTATTTCTAAAAGTATACGTCCTAGAATAAAAATAATAACTATTTTGGAATGTACCAATAAAGACCGTTCATTTGACACCCCACTCAATATATTTGTTTACTTAACTTTTTTTACCCCAATTATTTTCATTCTTTATCAAAAAAATTTTTATCATGAAAATAAATCAAGTAGCATCTAAAATCATTGCAAACCAAACCGCAACGATGCCACTCTCTTTTTAAGACCGACCAGTCAATGAGCTACGAAGACATCGAAACTCTATGAAACGGGAGCTCTTGCAGCTCTGGTTTCGTAGTTTTTGTTCTTTGGTCGTATTTCAAAAACTATACATCCTAGATTAAAAAAAAAAAAACATTTTGGAATGTACAAAATAAGCCCTTTCGTATGACACCCCACTCAATATATTTGTGTAACTTTCATAATTTTTTACCCCCTTGGGAACCCAATATCTTCACAACCCCTTCATCGATTAAGCTCATATGCTCCACCGTAAATTTCCTTACCACAACCTATTGACCTACCAAGTTTCATGCAGATTGGATGAACGGTTCGACAGTTATGCGCGAACAACAATTCGTGAAACATACATACAAACATACAAACATACAAACATACAAAGCAAAATCGCCCAACTTACCACTAAGATCTTCGCTCGCTTCGCTCGCTCGATCGATTACACTAAGAATGAAAAAAAATAACGAAACTAAACTTTAAATATAAGTATTCACATTCTTTTCACGTTTTCGAAATTTCAATCAGCCAGAAACAGTCCGTCTGAAATGCAAAAAACAGAATAAACTTATTTTCATTCCATCTATTCGAAAAGGACGACTTTGTTCGCCTTTAAGTGCGCCCAAAGTAGATGATTCCTCTTCAAGGAACTTTTAGCGGGCAGTAATGAGTTTTTAATCCTCTTTATAAATTTAGCGGGCAGTAATGAGTTTTTAATCCCCTCCGGAATTATCTTTGCCGCGCACTTTAGAGGTACAACTACTTTCCACATTCATTCATCTCGAATCTACCAAGATGAATGAGGGAGGACTCTTAGCACTATAGCATACTATAGCATAGCATAGCATAGCATACTATAGCATAGCATAGCATACTATAGCATAGCATAGCATACTATAGCATAGCATAGCATAGCATAGCATACCATAGCATACCATAGCATAGCATAGCATAGCATACCATAGCATACCATAGCATACCATAGCATAGCATAGCATACAAAAATTGTAATTTCAACTTCATAAAATCCTGTGCGTTTTCGATCTCAGGAACTACCAGTCGGATTTGAAAAATTATTTCTGTATTTGATAGCTAAACTCTTGAGGAAGGTTATAGGCTACTTTTCATCATCATCATCACCATAAACCATCACTACTCGGCGCTGCTAGTATCAGATAAAAAGTCTAAATAAAAATTTAATCCCCGATTACTCTTCTCAAGTGGAACTTCGTCGATTTAACACATTCTTTTCTCTTCCCTTTTATTTTCTCATAGATTGTAATGAAAAGTAGAGTGTATCACTCGGGCGCAAAATATATTTTTGGCTCGGGCGACGTACTTTAAATCCCTCGCTACGTTCAGGATTCTACTAAAGAATCCCTCGCTACGCTCGGGATTCTACTCTAGAATCCTTCACTTCGCTCTGGATTCAAAAAAGCGCCCTCGCCGTCAAAATATTATTTTGCCCCCTTATAATACAATCTACTATTAAATCAATAAAAAACTCAAAATACTTAACCATGAAGACACCTGGTGACATAGAATACACATCAATGCTGGTCAGATGTCGATATCACATGACTAATTGCTGTCCGACTCGAGGTATTGATCCATCGATTGCATGTGTCGTCAACCTTTTTATAGACTCGCAAACGAGGCGTTTTCCTGCCTAAGGGACGATTCACATCCTGACGAAAGCTCGGGCGTAGCGAGTTTTGTATAGTCGCTACGCTAACGTGCTATCGGTCAAGTGTGTAAGGTTTTTTTTTTTTTATTAAGTATTAATACCAAATCAATAAAAAGAAAGTAGGTACATGCCCACATTTTCATCTTCGCACCGGTAATTTATAAATCAAGCCCATGCGAAGCTGGGGCGAACCGCTAATAAGAAATAAGAGTAGGAAATACACTGTTTTCTTACTTTACAGAGGAAGAATCAATTATGATAACAATCTGTTGAGTTTATCTCTTCAATATTTTCCTTTGTGAAAACTTATATACTTACCTAATTTACGTATTGTTGATCTAATTCCTTATGTTACTGCGCAGTGATTTATTATTTTATCGGAATCACCTTGAGTTATTTATTTATTCAGTTTATCGTATAATTATTTTTACACCAAGGACTGCGCTTGATTGCAATTGCAATCATTGTACTCGTCTTGACATACACTAGCTATAACGTGGACTTATTTTACTATAATACTTAGTTTACCTATAATACTCATACAGACAAACCAAACATTTTGTTTTTAAATAACACAAGTTTAAAAAAAACTTTCCTTTTGTGTCTGACAGTACTTACATTTATTCAATAGTAGATAAAAAGTCAATACAAAATGGAAGTCAGCTAATCTGGAACACTACCCTAGTTAAAATGTATCGTTAAAAAATATATTGGAAATGCATAACAAACAGATCTATACAAAGTACAAGGGTAAAACAAAAGCTTAAAGCTCAAATGTTGCGCATCCCTGCACCATAAATAATTTCACACCGCGTCAATCGTAGCTATGGAAAATGGGTCACTACCAAAAGAGCTTTCTTTGCTTTCACTCGTCATAACTAGAAAATCACAGATAGCGAGTTTTTCAACAGGGTCATATTTTTGACAGTGTCAAGAGGTAAGCGCTTACTATAACTCTAAGGCCGGCCTCACACAGCCGGAATTCGTCTCTGAATTCATAATCTGAATTCATATTATTAATTAAGAAAGGCCGGAATCCCATACAAAGTCGTTATGATCCACATACATTCTGATTTTTTCAGATTATGAATTTAACGACTTTGTATGGGATTCCGGCCTTTCTTAATTAATAATATGAATTCAGATTATGAATTCAGAGACGAATTCCGGCTGTGTGAGGCCGGCCTTAAGCTCAAATCACCTTACCTACGACTAACGAATGTATAGGTACTTATCTATGGGAGTACCAACATAGTTCAGAACTCACTTTGGGATGCCCCAAGTCATGGCTATCAGAAATTACGATTACCTACCATAATAGGTACCTATTATCCTAGAGATCGCGTCATGTAAAAGGAACGCTGGAAGAAAGTGGAGGGGGTGTGTTTGTCTCATGTTTGCGAATAGGGAACCCATGCGCAAACATGAGACAACCTACCATACCTACCATGCATTGACCAGTGAAACAATGACTCGCCTCGAGAATCTAACTCGCACCACTTACGTCTTGTCACCCTTTTTCACCAACATTAACGACGACGAACGGACTTTTTTATTAGTATTAAGTATTCTCCTCCTCAATTGGTCCCTCTTTGCTGAGGATCGTGACTGCCAACGTAGCATAGCTAGTATTCTTCGCCAGGAGTTTCAGTCGATTTCCTGTTGAAGGGCTGCATTCACCAGCATTTCAAGATACTGCGATTCTTCGACACCCGATTGACCTATCGTTTGGGTCTTCGGCCTCTTGACCTTTTGCTATTCTAATTACAATGTAGGTAAGTACCTACTTTTTAATTATTAGGTATTATTTTTCTTCAATTTTTTAACTCTACAAGTTCTTAGGGCAAGACCATGAAGCATCAGCAAGTGAGCGTGGATTTCTGGGCGATGGGCAAAGCTCTCCTCATGTATGGAGGGCTGACGGTCCTCGGATGGATCATGATGCGGCTCTTCAACACTGTATTCACTTTGCCGAGAAGAATGCGAGCGCAGCAGGACCATATACAGAACACGCTCAATGAACTACAGGTCAGGAAAGGTTTAATTGTTCTTTAAACTTTTAGGCCTCTATTAATAAACTCCGCTCAACTTCTGTCAGAGTTGCACCACGGATTTAACTATTGCCATCCTTTTTTGTTAGACAGTGACAAATAAAGATGGCAATAGTTAAATCCGTGGTGCAACTTAGACACAAGTTGAGCGGACTTTATTAATAGAGGCCTTAAAGTGAAAGAATCAGCAGTAACAATAGCAGACTTACTTTTATTAGGTACCAAATAGTCTGACGACCTTTACAAATTTGGAGTTTTAATAAATCTCTACTTTTATGAACATTAAAAAAAAAATATCAAAATCAGTCCAGCTGTTGTCATGTCATCCAAACCAAACAAACCAACGAACAGGATTTCATTTTTATTAATAGAAAAAAAAAACTGTTATAAGTCCCTACTTAGTCTTGTTGGCTCAAGCAGGAGAGCACCTCGGCCTCCAATCCGATTGACGTGGGTTTGAATCCTGACTAGGATTGACCACCAAATTTATACAAACAGGGTGTAACAATACTACACAAGTTTTTAAATGAAAGTGAGGTTTTATTTTGTATTTGTGATGAGTTGGATGTTTATTTAAGATCTTTACCTACTGTCCTAACACCGTCGGGACCCTGTTTTTAAGTCTCTACCTTTGTGTCCAATCAACTATTCTCCTTCTCTTTATATGTTTCAGAGACGTTTCCCAGACATAAATATAACAGAGGAAGACCTTAAAAATGCCGAGCAAGAGTTAGAAGCGTTAATAAAAGAAGAAGACGATAAAAAAGAGAAGGATCCATTAGAAATCACAGATGAGAAAGACAAAACAGATGCTGAAACAACAGGAGAGAAAGAGGTCGATAAAACTACGGGCAAGGATGAAACAATGCAAGTTGAAGATAAGAAATCTATTTAGTATTATTAAGAAAGAAAGAACTTTTTTGATGGTATAGCGAAACCTTAATTAATTACTTAAGTATAAGTAGGTACCTACTTAATATTAAAAATAAGAATTTGAACGAGATTTATTTAAAGGAAAACCAAATATAGGCTTCACAGGTTTTATTTTTATTATTTTTAACTAACTTCGAAGAAAGTAATATTTTAACCTATTTTACCATTCTTATTACCTATTAAAATCTCTAAAACTTTTTGGAAATAAATCTTACTAAAACAAAGACTAAGTAGGTACACTTCTTCGAATGGATCTTCGCATTCGTGAAGGTAGCCGTTTTAATGCGCAGTGTAGCTTTTTCATACAAAATTTTCTACTGCACAGCGAAACGGCTAACTTCACGAATGCCTAGATCCATTGTGAGAAGTGTACCTAGGCACTGAATTCGAAAAAAAACTAAGTTGATTCGACTCATAGTGTAAATCAAAGGATCAAGAATCAAGAATGCGAGCATTTTCGGCTTTCTCGACTCATTAGATAATGTTTTCCTGTCCCCTATTTATTTGCGTCTTGGTACTGTAAGGCCTCTATTAATAAACTCGGATTAACTTCTGTCAAAGTTGTTTAAACTATTGCCATCCTTTTTTGTTAGACAGTGATAAATAAGGATGGCAATAGTTTAATCCGTGGTGCAAGTTTGACAGAAGTTAATCCGAGTTTATTAATAGAGGCCTGACTCAAGTTGATACACTTAAAAAAATATTGGCTTTATTGAATTTACCTAGGTTACTCTTGTGACTAAAGATGTAGAGTCAGAAAAAACATTAAGCTCATTTTAGCTCACGTTATTTCTTTTATTGACCTTTGTTATTGTTATAGGTAAATGTCCCAGTGCTGGGCAAACGGCTCCCCTCACTCTTTCCAGTTGCCTGCAATTTGCTTCAATTGCAGATTGATAGCGCATTGTCGCTTATCTGATAAGAAATGTGTACAATTACTTAGTACCGGTGAAGTTATTATTTTAACTGACCAAAAAAACGATTTAAAAGTTGTTGATGTTGACTACCGCTTTTGACGCCAACTGTACAAAGGTAAACAATTTCTCTGAATCAATACACGAACCTTTCCACCCTTGCATAATTTAATCGCAAAAGTTCTATACGTTTCCGATAGGTGGCAGTAAAAATTAGAGGGGTGTGGCGAAGCTCACCCCTACAAATTATATCGATCGTAGTAAACAGAAACACTGTATTCGGCATGTTATTTTTACTTTTAGTTTATTTATAAACGCAGTAGCGTTTATGTGATAACTTATCATAACAATCTAGCACAATGAGTGTGACTTTGCCAGTTGTAAATGCGACTTGGTGATCGACCGTCGTTCGTACATTCTCGGTGATTTGTGATGATTTGTGATTGACTATGACGAGGTCCAGCTACCGGCCTTTAGTTCCACGATCATCGATCAATTCTTTGGACACTGGAGACCCGAGGTTAGTGAAAGTTTATTTTCATTTACCTACAAAGGCAATGATTTTGTTTCTCTAGAAAATGATAACAAACACGCAAATTTAATTATCTTCATAAATGAACAATTAAAAACAAAACTATAAAAAGAGAATCTATGTATTAATAGTAATATCAAGCTGCAAAAAAAAACCTAGGTGTCAAATAATATCGAAAATGTAGCGTCAAAATATATCGAATTCTTCGAAATGCACTCATAACACGCACTTAAATTCTTAATTTAGATATTGTATAACAATATCCTAGTACCTGCCTAGGTCTTTCTGATTATTATAATTAATACCGTGCTAGGGTTAACGCCCAGTCAAGGTAAGACGAAGGCGCGCTTCGGAAGCTGATATCAGGTTTATCCATTGAGCGGTTCTCAACGTGGGCGATAACGCCCCCTTGTGAGCCTTTGAGACTTTCAGGGGGGCAGTAGAAGACCCAGAGAAAATTAGGGGGCATTGAGATCGCGCATTAAGATATGGGCTCTTGAAAAATTTCTTTTTTCAAGTGGGCTGTAAGCAAAATAAGATTGAGAAACTATGCTCTCTATACTATACTAGGTATATAGTCTTTTTTATTTTTTCCATCCAAAGGTTGCTTGGAAGAAATCGCTCTCAGCGATAATGCCGCCCATTGTACAAAGACTATTCAGTTGTTATATTACTTTTCTTTGTGTACAATATTCATTAAATTCAATATTCATTCATTCATTTTCCTCCATAAGACCTCTTGCAGACTTCAAACTATTCTATAAGTTGATAGTTTGGTCGGGTTGGGCTTCTAGAGCAAATATGGCCGATACTGAATCGTTTTATGTGCGCACTTGTATAGGTGCTTATAAGTTATAGAAACGTTTGCATTGCGAGGGTTCTCAAAGGTATATCATCATCATCATCAGCCTATAGCAGTCCACTGGCTGGACATAGGCCTCCCCTAATGAGCGCCATCGCGCCCTGTCTTCAGCTTGACGCATCCAACTTGTGCCGGCAGCCTTTCGCAGATCGAAGATCAAAGGATATACTTAATCCTAAATCTCTGAAACATGTCTTCATTTATTTATGCTTATCAGCAGTGCGATTCAGACCTTCTCGGAATGTATTCCGAATTTGGAAAGAGACGTTTCTTTGCTGAAATAACGTCAACTTTCCGAAGAAAATCGTCGAATCGGATGCCTTTTCGGAAGTCTGAATATTTTCTTACCCAATTTTCAAAAATCGTTAGCGTATAGTTACCTACTAATATTAAGAAATAAACCTTTTACCAAATTTCAGTTTTCTAGACTTGGTATTAGTTTTGGCTGATTTGAGTCAGTCAGAAAAAAAATCAAAATCAAAATCAAATATCATTTATTCAGTAGGACACCGTTATGACCACTTTGAATCGTCTTAAGAGCTAGGTGATTCTACTCCTGTTCTTTCGCGACCAACACCGTGAAGAATCAGGGCAACAAACACGGTATGGGGCCTAGCTTTCTTTTCGGTGATCCATCCGCTTAAAATCTAAATAGTCAAGCTCCAGTGTGGAGCCAGTCGAACAATGTGAGTCTCGTCAAAGTCGTCAAAAGAAAAAAAGGAGGATTAATACCTTAGAACAAAAGGTTTTATAATTTTAGATTTATGTACCTACCTAGTAGGTACCTAGGTATGCTTGTAGATACCGTATTCATATGCCAATGTCTTTGTACGTAAACATCATTGTGATATTGTATTGTGTACTGTAAGTAGGTAGAGCGTAGGTTCAACATGTTTACTTATCTTGCTACTCGTAGTAGCTACTGGATGTAACAAAATTACTGCTGAGAATTGAAACCTACATAAGAATACCTATAGTATTTATAAATCTCATGTCTTCGGGCAATACGACGTATTAGCACAGAGTATTAGGTACTTCTTTTATAAATTAACGATAACCTTTCGATCTTTTACACTTTAGATTCATAATGGTTGTAAACGAGCTTTACAACTCTCATCTGCAGTTACTCGTATGTTATGATATTCTAATTTTACCTCGATCGAACATCGAAAACTTACAATATTTTACTTTACATGACAATTCGTTTTTATTTTTTTAGAGGCAATCGATCGAGAAACCAGTATCAAAGTTTTTACTTTATTTGATTGCGTAAACGTAAAAACAGAATTGTGTAAGTAATTTTTTTAATATCTATAAATTATAAATGGCGTTCATAATTTTCCACACAAATAATAGTTTAATGTCAACGAGGTCGAATATGTAAAGCTCGCTCTAGGTACCCTGTTTTCGTTTTCGATAATAAACCATACGCACCTTGTATATTGTACAAAGCATATTGCCATGCATACCATACCATAACAGTATGTAGTTCCTCTTCCTGTTTGTATTTGCATATCCTATACCTACTATGCATGTTAGGTACTTTTACATCGATCGTGTCAGACAAAATTTTTCTTTACAATCATCTAAACGTGAGGATAAAATAAAGTAAAATTACGCGATAAAATCTCGTGCCCAAATATAATTAATTCTAATACTTTCAGATAGAAAACAATTATATTTTATCGAATCATTTCTACATTTGACGCGGTAAACGTTCTTCAAATAAAAATGCAACAGGTTGAACGTATTAGATCGACCTGTTTTATAGGATTACACCCTTCAGAATCGAACGCAGGTCTCGATAACGTGACTCGCTCAGGATCACGTTCTGAAACGTGATTAGGAACGAAACCTTATCTTAGATTCGCATCAACAATTTATGGATGAGATTCTTTTGAATTTGTCTCGGGTATTGTTATCCAGGACATAGGTATGTGCTTGAAGTGAAGCAATGGGAGAATTGGGAGAGGATACTTAAATAATGGTATCAATTAGAGATGCACTGGGTACCCGTATAGGATCCGTTACCTGGCAGTTTCGGCATTTTTTTAGGATCCGGCCGGATACCGGATAATGATGCCGGGTACCGGGTAATGCCGGGTAATACAAACTTATAACTAGTGGCTCTGTGAGCTGTAGACCTCGCGAAATTGTCTTTGCATAGCTTAAATTTTAAACTGAATAAAAATTCAGAATTCTCTAGTTTTGTGAGGAAACCAGTTATAGTCGTATTGCTCATTATACGGACTAAAATTGAAGGAAAAAATGTCATTTTTCCTTCAATTTTGATTAGTTTTGATACGTTTTATGTCAAAATTGAAGGAAAAATGACATTTTTTCCTTCACTTTTAGTCCGTATAATGAGCAATACGACTATAGTATTCAAAGCGACGGGCTATGGGCTTGCTGCCTGTCACTCATACTAACTTCTGAAAAAGGTAGACAAGTTCCAAATACGTACGACGAAGTGCCAAATACATGCCTCTGACTACTTCCATAGACGTATTCAAAGGCTCTGAGAGGATTTCTGGATCTGGATCTGAAAGATGTTTTGGTAATTCGTGAAGTTGACCGTTTCGATGCGCAGCGCAGCTTTTTCATACTAAATTTTCTACTGCGCATTGAAACGGTTAACTTCACGAATACCTAGATCCATCGTGCGTAGGTTCTTTACTTTTGATACCCTTATTTCACAACAGAGGTTTCTATTCAGTTCATATTCAGTAAAATGATTAACAACAGAGGTTTCTATTCAGTAAAATGATTAACAACATCAGCTATGCCGATGATATGGTGTTATTGAGCCCGTCAATCAGCGCTCTGAGAAAGCTCATCAGTATCTGTGAGAGGTATGCGGAGGCCCATGGCCTTAGGTACAACACCACCAAGAGCGAGCTACTAGTGTTTAAAGCAGGAACAAAATACTATCCGCATGTTCCAGAAGTCTTGTTAGGTGGTGCTTCTCTTAAAATGGTCACACAGTTTAAGTACCTGGGGCACTGGGTCACGGATACACTCAAGGACAACATGGACATGGAAAGGGAGCGGAGGGCTCTGGCCGTCAGGAGTAATATGTTGATACGTAGGTTTTCCAAATGTACTGACAGTGTGAAGATCACACTGTTTAGAGCTTATTGTCAAACATTTTACACTGGCAGCCTATGGATCAACTACACTCAACTGGCGTACAGAGCTCTTCGAGTCCAATATAACAATGCGCTTAGGATGCTGTTGGGGCTGCCGCGCTACTGCAGTGCATCCGGTATGTTCGCGGAGGCTCGCATTGATGGCTTCCACGCCATCATGCGCAAACGGATAGCCTCACTTGGGCGGCGGTTGCGGGCCAGCACCAACAGCCTCCTAAGCACAGTGGCTGAGAGACTGGATGGGCCCTTCCTTGAACACTGGACGAAGAGCCATGTTCTACAGTGCAATGCACTGCGCTGTGCTAAATAAGGTCAATGTAATATAATTTAATTTTGTTTTATTTAATTTGACATGTTCTATTTCTTTATTTTAATTTTATTTTATTTGTTGTGTGTTTGTGCTGTGAATATTATGGATTTAATCTGAAATAAATGAATACAATACAATACAATACAATATGCACTCTACTACAATATTAGGTCTTTACCTATGAAATTGCCGTTTTTTATGAAAAAAGTTAACGTAATTTTTTTTCTACAATTTTTATTTCTATTAAGGCCCGATACCCTGACAATGCACCAAAAGGCACTTGCAAGATCCAAAAGTTTAAGAGTTTGGCTGAATTGTATTACATAAAAACAAAAAGGTAGTAGCTCAATAGATGTGCCAACAATAACACCGCGAGATAATTGCAAAATAATTACTTATTTCCGAGAAGAAAATAGATAAACTCTCTCAAAAATCCCGAAATCGACCTTTTTTTGTTCCAATTTTTGAAAATCCCCATTGGAGTTTATAAAAATCTTTATTGTTCACGATAGACACAAAAGTATGAACAAGAGCAATACCGCGCTAGATTTTGATTAAATCTCATCGTAAAGTTGAAATCTACGTCTGAACACTATTTATTTTTCGACGCAAAGCGTGCGCCTGCGTCCATACATTTTACTATGGAGTAGGTACGGACCGAACGTCGCTTTCTGCGCTGTATAAATGGAACGTTGACGTGCGAAAAATGGCAGTATCGTCGCGGATACCGAGGTGGGAGGACGTCCGTTTTCCATCCGCTCACGGACGCACGCACATTTTAGGGTGGGGTGTGACTGTCTCCGCAATAATTATCATTATCATCACTTTGTATGACGTATTTTTAGTTATAGGAAATACTTACCTATTTTTAACCGACATCGGAAAAAGGAGAACGTTCGTCGGAATCTTTTTTTTTGTTTTTTTTTATGTAGGTACATGCTTCTCTCCTTCCATGTTTCTCTTCTTTTCTCCTTCCATGATTACCTACTTACCTACCTTTGATTAATTATATGTCTAGACGGACTCTCTCGCTTCAATCGCAACAAGAACAACAGGCCAGGTTTGAAACGCTAGTGTGCGTATTACGCACACAAGTATGCGAATCTTCTATTGTCTATACAGGTGCGCTGCGTCACCTGTCAACATTGTCATCCATTTTTAGTGATACCAGCTCTTGAAAATTTCCCATAAAAGTAGGGGAAAATATGTTATGATATCGAAATGTCTCTAAAATTTGTTTCAAATTTTTTGAGGTCAATACTGGTTTTTGTTTACTTAATTTTTCTTGTAAGTATTCGATTCTTGGTTTCGATCCTGGATTTCGATCCTTGATTTCGATCCTTGATTTCAATCCTTGATTCTTGAATCTGGAATTTGAAATCTTGAATCTTTGAAGTGACAGCTGTCAAACTTCAAACCGCCATATCTCATGAATTACTCGTCCTAGACTCCCCGTTCTCAGTTCAAATGAAAGCTATGACCAAAATCTTCATTTGAACTGACAGCTGTCAAACTTAAAACGGCCATATCTCGGAAACTACTCGTCCTAGACTCCCCGTTCTCAGTTCAAATGAAAGCTATGACCAAGATCTACATTTCAGATGACAGATGTCATTTTGACAGCTGTCACTTAAAAAGAACTTCTTGGTCATAGCTTTCATTTGAACTGAGAACGGGGAGTCTAGGACGAGTAGTTTCCGAGATATGACCGTTTTAAGTTTGACAGCTGTCAGTTCAAAGCTTAAACGGCCATATCTCGGAAACTACTTGTCCTAGACTCCCCGTTCTCAGTTCAAATGAAAGCTATGACCAAGATCTTCTTTTTAAGTGACAGCTGTCAAAATGACATCTGTCATCTGAAATGTAGATCTTGGTCATAGCTTTCATTTGAACTGAGAACGGTGAGTCTAGGACGAGTAGTTTCCGAGATATGACCGTTTTAAGTTTGACAGCTGTCAGTTCAAAGTTTAAAACAGCCATATCTCGGAAACTACTCGTCCTAGACTCCCCGTTCTCAGTTCAAATGAAAGCTATGACCAAGATCTTCTTTTTAAGTGACAGCTGTCAAAATGACATCTGTCATCTGAAATGTAGATCTTGGTCATAGCTTTCATTTGAACTGAGAACGGGGAGTCTAGGACGAGTAGTTTTTTTTTTTTTTTTTTTCTTCATTTTGGCTTCGCACGGTTGTGCATTCAGCCAGTGTCAAGTAATTAAATAAACTTGCAAGTTAATAGAAAATAAGATATATAAATACATAACACAATACATAAATATAATATCCCACCCCTCCCCTTGTGCCTCAGTAAAGATGTGGGGCTTTACTGAAACATCAACACGGACTATTTGGGAGAACTTGAAAAGCAATGTTATCCAATTTTGTTTCACTTCCCCACACTTATGCACGTTCACGAACACTTAACGGTTAATAATCCACCATTATTACACATTAACATTCGAAGAAACACAAGTTTTGGAAAATAAAACAAAAATGAAACTTGACTTCTCAAATTCCCGCCAAAAACGACGAGTAGTTTCCGAGATATGGCCGTTTTAAGTTTGACAGCTGTCAGTTCAAATAAAGATCTTGGTCAAAGCTTTCATTTGAACTGAGAACGGGGAGTCTAGGACGAGTAATTCATGAGATATGGCGGTTTGAAGTTTGACAGCTGTCACTTCAAAGATTCAAGATTCAAGAATCAAGGATCGAAATCAAGGATCGAAATCCAGAATCGTAACCAAGGATCGAAATCAAGGATCGAAACCAAGGATCGAAATCAATAAGGTAAAAATATCCTGTCAATGACTTGGGCACACTACTAATCCAACAACGAGTGTGAAAGAGACAAAGCTACCAAGAAAGCCTCTCAACAAGACCAACAATCCTTATAACCAAGATTAAATTATAATAGATCGTTGTGTAGTCGTGTTAAGGTTCAAAGTCCCTTTTACATTAAAGTCGACTTAACCATCCTGTTTGTATATAAAATCCTTGGATTCAACACTTTTTTTTATTTGCTCACGCTTTCACATGGGTAAAATCAAAGAATAATTATGGCAACCCTCTTAGAGAGTGTACACATTGCGTTTTTTGCAGCGCGTTTGTATCGATACAAACGCGATTCGAACGCGATGCGAACGCGCAGCCCCCCGCGCAGCCCCTCCCGGTTCGCTTTTGTATGGAAAAAATCCGCGTTGCGAACGCGCGTTTGTATCGATACAAACGCGCAGCTCAAAAACGCGCGGCAGAAAACGCAATGTGTACACTCCCTTAGAACATGTTAGGATACAAGCAATTTATTCAAAAATAAAAAAACCCGACTGAACTGAAAAGTTGGAAACAGCATTATCTTATCAATCACAAAACAAAATTAAATTACAATTTTATTATTATGTAGGTATCTAGGGTTCGATGCCGTGCGCATTTTCCTAAACGTTGTTGTCACAGTTGACACACAGATGGCTCTGCGAGCAGGTAGGTACCTAAATTAAATGCGTAAGTTATTTCTTAAATATGAGATATCTCCTAAATGGCTGAACCAATTTCGATGCAGTTTGTTCTAAACGTTGCGTGTGACTAAATAGAAAATTTTAGTATGCGTTTTGGCTAGCAATTCTATTTAGGGCGAAAAATAGATTTTCAAAAATTTTGAGACTCGATTTAATCTTCGAAGATGTCATGTTAGATTTAAAAAAAAAATATATTTGATATCAGTCTACCAACCTATTGATTTTGACATGAATTTTGATATGATAGCGTGATTTTCATTTTGAAAATTCACACATTGTTGCATTTTTTAGCCGCACTATTTGATTTATCGAATTATAAAGTATCCTAGAGCACAATCGAGATGGAGACGATTCTAACGATACCTCATTCATCAAAATCCATCCAGCCGTTTAGGAGAAACGTGGTAATAAAGAATATTACTTACATACGAACGAACCCACATACATAGAAACGCGCGATCTACATAACCCGGGTGACTTGACAGTCAGCCGGGTAAAAATTACAAAGTTTTATTTTCTTGTTTTCATAACTTATAGTTATTTATAGTTTACTTACCGATGCTATGTAACTTCCTCATTTATTTTTAGTCATCCTTTGTAATTCCTGCACACTTTAATGGCACAAATCACCATTTTTGTTTGCCGCCAAATTCATGTTTACAGTACAACGACCTTAGCGCGACTGAATGAGCGAAACGGACAAGTCAACCAACAGTTGGTTGACTTTTTTTTGGCGTTTTGACGCTCGAAATCGGGGTCTTGATATTTAGTTCGTCCAAGTTACCTACATACTTCTTATCTCACTATATTATAAACCTTCCATCATCATTATGACAATGCACAAAGTAATGAAACCAATCGGAAGTTGCTAGTGTGCTCTAGAACCGAATCTGACACGATAACTCAAGTAGGTACCTACGGCTCGACCGATTTTTATGTTTACCTACAAGTAGGTAGGTACATAAATTAAATAATATTTATAGCCTTTAATAAATCAAAATTGATTGAATGTACAGATATCGGATGTACCTACAGCTTCAATTTATAATACCTACCTAATAGTTCGGTTCGAATATAGACTCAATTCGAACCGTGCAACCGACTTAGATAGCGTCAACCCGGTTTACACTATGGCTCCACCCTTAGGCAACAAACACTCACCATGACATTTACGCCGGCCGGTATACATTGCGCATTTTCTAGGACATGCTTACAAATGCTACAGCGATGACGCGCAATGAGAAACAAACAAACGAATAAACGTTAGTGTGCATGCGTACTACGCTACGAGTTGCAGATGTGTGAGTGTAAAATTTCAAAGTGTGCGCAGAATGAGAAGTTCCCACGCTCACAATGTAGGGGCTTAATCAAAGTAATCACCCATGCAATCAATGGATCTTTGTCAACGCCGTGGCAGTTCATTATGCCCTTCTTGAAGAAATTAGCTGGACAGGAGGCAACAAATTCGTCCAAGGCATTTTGTACTGCCTCTCGGGAATTCAATTTTTTTCCTACCAAGAAGTTATCCAAATTCTGGGAAAAGTAGAAGTCTATAGGCGCAAGGTCTGATGAGTACTGTGGACGACGGAGAGCTTCCAAACCTAGCTCTTGTAACTTGGAGACCGTCTACTATGCAGTATGAAGTCACGCGTCGTCGTGCAGGAGCAGCGGTGACGAGCGATTGATCAAAGCTGGTTGGGGACTGCAAGCTTCTCCATCATTGTGTTCAGTTCTTCACAGTACACATCTGCAGTAATGCTCATCCCATTTGGTAAGAAGCTGTGATGAATCACACCGGCGCTAGACCATCAAACAGTAACCATCACTTTTCTAGGGGCAATTTTTCGTTTAGGGGATTGTTTAGGTGCTGAACCCGGATCCAACCAACGTGCTAAGCGCTTGCGATTGTCAAACAGAATCCATTCTTCGTCGCAGGTAACAATGCGGTTCAAATTCCTTCGTATGTTTTCCTGGTGAGCAGTGCAAGGCACATCTCGACGCGTACTTCGCGCTGGCGATCATTGAGTTAGTGGGGCACCCCTTTGTCAAGCTTTTTTACCTTGTCAATTTGACGCAAATGGACCAATATTGTTTTGATGCTAACGTCGAAAGCTGCTGCTAATTCAGCCGTAGATTGAGTATCATCAGCCTCCACAATCGCCTTTAATTCGTCATTGTCAACCAAAGTTTTTGGATGAGTACGGGGTTCATTTTCAGGTCGAAATTTCCAGAACGGAAGCTGGTAAACCAATAACAGGTGGTGCGTTCATTTCTAGTGTTCGCTCCGTAAACGTCGTTGATGTTGCGTGCCACTTGTGCCGCGTTGCTGCCACGACGGTACTCATATTCCATAATTAGTCGAATTTTTTACGTATCCATGATGACGAAAAAGATTCAAATGCGATGAAAACATAACGCTAATCAATAAACAAATGACTAATTTTGAAAAAAGAATCCCATGTTTTTAATTTAAAATTAATTTGGAATTAAAATTCTTAGTCAAACCAAAAAATATTTTGATTTGAAATGACCCGTACTGAAAAACGGCAATTTCATAGGTAAAGACCTATTATAATGTAATGTCAACGATCGATAAGCTAATTAACCGATAGTGATTAGCAAACGTGATTGACCCAACACGACACGTGTCGAGCGCCACAATGCCTATTACCTACTTGCGTAAAGTTGTGATTGATTACTTTGTTGTTTGTAAGGACTGAGACAATTTTTGCAAACATTTTCGTGTTTTAAGGGTTCCATACGGAACTCTTTTAGGATCACTTGAAGTTAAAAAATAAATGTTTTACGATTACAAACTTACATTTACTGTTGGAATGTATGAAATAACTCCTGTTTCAACTACAAAGTTAAGTCTGTACTTCAATCCATCTTCATGTGTCACACACTGATGTGTGTGCAAGGAAGTTACGTAGGTATATAACTTCCTTGTGTGTGTGTTAGATGGTCAGACTCGCACTTACCCGGTTTTTCCTTGATCATAAAGAGCTATTGGTGTAGCTTGATAAGTTATTACTAAGTATATCTTAAATTTTTTTAAATACTTTCCTACCTAACTTGCTTCAACCTTCATCTCACGATCACGCTACGTAGTTGCTACGTAGCTACGTAGTACCTCTACGCCTCTACGGCGCTGTAACGTGATCACGTGCACGTGGATAGAATACTGGCTCACTGAGCTTTCCATTCCTCGCTTTACAGAGTATATTTACTAAGCCGGAAAGCTAAATAGATTTACACGGTCGTCGGTAATGGATGAAATACTGCCGTGATGTCCCTTGCTGGTGCAGGCTTGCAATGTTGGTGCAATATTTCCGACGTAGTTTACATTACATTTTTTACAGCAGAATAAAACTGATAATTTAAAGATTTTGACAAGAAAGTTTACATTAAGTACATTTTTTACAGCAGAATAAAACTGATAATTTAAAGATTTTGACATTATTTCTTTATAATGGGTAAGCGAAGCGAAGCAAGCGATGGCGAGACGAGCTAGACACCTTCAATTACTATCAGTGGCAGGCAAAAAGGCAATAACAAAAATGTATAATGTATGAAGTAAAGTATTTGTTTTATCATGAACACTATCACAATTATCGAACTAAACCCGGTCATGTTCAACTTGATCAATTTATCACAACGTCCTACATATTGATAATGCTTTTTTGTGACCTCAATGACATGAAAGTTTGGGGGCAGGTCAAATAAATTGCTTTGATCCTAATCTCATAATTTGGGAAAGGTCTAATCACAAATCTTTTACTGAGTGGACTTAAACTACTACAGAAAACAGAACAGAGGTTTGAGTCAATGATTCCAGAATCAAGACCAACACCAAACGTCTAAGCGTCTCTATTTACTTATTTAAACTTATCAATGAAATAAATGAAAAGAAAAAAATGATCGCAACTGTGCTCCCAAGAGACCGTGAACATATTTTTTGAGAACTACATGCATTTTTAGTTCCTTTGAAGATGTCTGAGAGGGTAGTCTGAAGCATGTCCAAATACACATACTTTTCAATTGGTTATTTAAATAATTTGTATTTTAAGGATGAAACTGTTTTTTTTTTGCTGCAAAGACGTCGCGTATCCTTAACGTGTGTAAAACATGAATTGCCCATTGCAAATTTTCAGCGCTTGGTGCCATCTGAACAATTAAATAGGAATATGTAGGTACTAATGTTTCTTTTCTACTATAGTGGTTCCAAAATGGCGCAGTGCTGTGCGTAGGCAGTCGAGGTCGGCTTCAAGCCTTGCGGGAGATTTATTCGGGCACTTTGTTCGCTTCAGCTGGGTGGAAGTTTGCACGTTATAGTTTTAATATTCTACTAGATATGAACTGAAAATTTGCAGTAGAAGTAGAACGTCCATAAAATAGTCAACTTCAAGTGGTTTTATGGGAGATATTTGCACAACGAGGTTGAAAAATTGTCTGCATGTAATAAGGCAATTTAATATTATCTCCAATGGGCAAAATTAAATATATCTGTGATAGCCTAGGTATTAACAATACTTACCTACTTGGATTTTTTTCATGAATTTTCCAACTTTCCGGTTTTGAATATATGAGTTGTCTATTAAATGTTCCTGCTATGGTTACACAGAATACATTTTGAAAACGATATTTCGTTAAAGGTAAGTACTTAATGTTCCTAGCTATGGTTACACAGAACAAAATTTTATTTTGTGTAACTAGGAACATTTAAGTACCTACCTCTGACGATATAGGGGTTTCAAAAGGTTTAAGATTATTTATTTACACCTAGATTCGCAGTAGGTATTTTGTTAAAATCAACGCTGTTACAAAACCCTTATCATTATACAAACAGCTTCTTGTAATCTATATTTGTATTGTAATACGTTTCTGATAACGTGTTATTGTTGAGTGGTAGCTTTGTATTAAATGATAACTGAGGTGAACTTAGGAACTATTTTTAGTTGTATTGTATCTGCTTCTAGAATATTGTTTGGCTCTCTTATCACATTTACAAAATAAATGTTATAACTATAAGTTAGATGTAGGTACCTACCTATCTACGTTGTACTGGTTATACGGTACGTGTGTACAGTTCGAATTCCTTTGTTTCTATACGCAATCTATTTACAAAGTACAGAGCTTAAACAAACTAAAGTACATGTTATGTAATATTCCTTATCTCTGTAGATAGTGACATCGTAGCGAGTTCATTCTCATCGAACAAACTTTCAAGAACATTATTCCGTGTTAGTACGGAACGCTTTGATTCTGGTAGAGTTACATACAATTTTTACAATGGATCTAGGTAAGTATTCGTGAAGTTAGGCTTTTCACTGCGCAGTAGTAAATTTTGTATAAAAAGTCGCACTGCGCATCGAAACGGCTAACTTCATGAATGCCAAGATCCGTTGGAAGAAGTGTAATCTATGGGTAGAGTTCTCTGTCTCTCGACCAGTCTTAGATAATGTGCTCATTTGCTAAATTCATCTTTTCTGAAAGAGGAAATAAGGATGGAAGAAATGCCTATTTAATTAGGCACTTATAAAAAAAATACTCGAGGCTCTTCTCCTTCATTCTTCACCAAAAATACCACTTTCTAAGTATGCTAATGTGCTTTAAAATACTTTTAAACACTTTCTCAAGTTTTTTTTTCGGAGTGACTTTTAATTTGAATGTCCTTCCAATTCGATATCTGAAAAAAGCGATAGGTAGGTACATATATTATGAAATACAACATTTGTAAATAAGATCTCTTTTTTATATTGGCAATGTGAACTGTGCTTAAAGGCCTCTAGTTTTGGGCAACGTTTCGAGTTTCATGGCTCGGAGCACAGAACTATATCGAGATAGAAGCAAAAAGCGAAAAGTTCGCTTCGTTGATTTGCATGGAAACCGACCGTGTAACATTTTGCGTAGGTAGCGACTTTGACGAACGCAGTTGACAGTTTGGATTACATTGCTGGTTTTCAATGCTCGCCAAGTCTGACGCGTCAAATGTCAAATTAAAGCCGCAAAAAAAATCGTAGGCGGGTCCACACAGAGCGAGCAGCCTCGCGAAGCATTTGCCGCGCGAAGCAGCTCGGTTAGTGTGGACGTGCCTCATCGTGGTATCCTCGCGAGGCTGCCGCTTGCCTCGGCCGAGGCACGTCCACACTAACCGAGCTGCTTCGCGCGGCCAATGCCTCGCGAGGCTGCTCGCTCTGTGTGGACCCGCCTAAATTCGGAATGAACTTCGCGGCGAGCAAAGAAGTCCTCAGCCCTTCTATTCGGCACGCGAGGTTCATACACTCTGCTTCTATCTCGATATAATTCTGTGGCTTGGAGGCTGTTATTTTGAGGTGGATCGGTTGGCGCACAGCCAGCAGGCCTTATGAATATTGACGTTTGTTTGTTCGTCGAATCTATTTTAGGATGTTGAGGCTTTCACTACAAGCTCGTACCTTTGCCTAATAGCATTTACTTAGTTGGTTTTTTATACATTTTCTCTTGTTATTTTCGTACGTCTCAACAAAAGCTGGTGATAAAGTTACAGTATTTTATATGGATGCGGCGTTGCCCTCGTATTGATGGTATACATATAGGGCCTTTCTTATGAAAGATGTTTAAAGTTAAACACTGGTTGAACAACGTCCTGTCTTTATTTTTGGATAGTGACAAACAGAGACAGGACGTTGTTTAACCAGTGTTCAACTTTAAACATCTTTCATAAGTAAGGGGGACAGTGATTATGATTATGATGAAAAGTAGCCTATAATTTCCTCAAGAGTTTAGCTAGCAAATGCTGCAGTTGTCCCACCTTAATCAATGTTTCATGATAGGTACACATCTGAACATTCAAGAAAAACCAAGCATTCGTTCGAGTGAGCTTTCACTTAAGTGAAACGTGATCCCACCTTATGTAACGTTACTCGTAAAGTTAAAGTAATCAATGACTACTGGTTAGACCTAGTCTGCGATGGTGAAAGCCGTGAGCAGGCACCGAGCTTACTTCTCACTTTAATTGACAGTTAACTTTCTTGGGACCATACCACGGTGACCATACTGAGAGATGATAAATTAAGCCCTTAGAATTGTACCTACTCGTAATGAACTTCCTAGAGCTCAGATGGTTATTAAATCTGATGCCATCTCTTTTCATTGATATAAGAGTGACAGAAAATATGTGTTATTCCAGGTCATAAACTATGTACTTACCTACGTTTCAAGTTTAATCAAAATCCGTTCGGTAGTTTTTGCGTGAAAGAGTAACAAACATCCATACATCCTCACAAACTTTCGCATTTATATTAGGATTAGGATATTTATTATTAGGATAGGATAGGATAATGGGGTAAGACTACAAAATTGGCAATTTTTTATTAGGTATTATTAAAATCAGCATGTATTTTTAAGCTGATGTAATCAATTCTACCTATATAAATTAACCAATTTTGTAGTCTTACTACATTATCCTCTAAATAAAATTGAATCGGTACATCAGCTTAAAAATAAAAATGCCAATTTTTAGGCAAAACGATAGATGCGTAAAAACAAACGATCTGTGTTAAAAATACTTTAGTGTTTATTTTTCTCTTTAAAGCTTTAGAAAATTCCATTATTCCAAAAACATGTGAGATAAGAAGAACTTTCAAACCTATTTTTAGATCCTGAAGGTCGTAACCCGGGCATTTTCCATGAAGGCTATATATTATATATCAATGAAAATGCTCCCGATTTATATCAGAGGACAGACCACCAATAAAACCGAAGGGTTTGTTGTAGCCGCCTATAAAACGTGGTTTACTCCAGCAAGTACATAATTCTTCGAGTTTTTATTTCTTTTAAATGTATGATCTTGTAGATTGACGTTTCCAAAATTTATTTTAAACGCACACAAGGGGATGTACCTACCAAATATGTATTTGGACATACTTACCTCTGTCTACCCCCTAAGACATGTTCAAAGGATCTTAAATGTCATGAAAATCGAGAGTACAGACGATAACAAAACTAAATAGTTTAGTAAGAAAATACTTTAGTAGTGATATTAAACTATCGATCCCACTTCTGATGAGCCGATTAGACTCAGATTTACTATATTGGCTCAACGCCCAAGGCTTTGCAATAGGAAAACAGTTTACCTACAATGAGGATATCTCTAAAGTATAACCCTTCCCAGGAACAAGACTGAGTGCTAGTTGAATTGATTCTAATTTCCAATAAGTACCACCAAATAATTTCGAGTTGTATTATTTTTAAGTGAAATTAAGTGTTCATTCATTCATTCACAATATGATTCACAGCGAGATTCGTATTGTGATTCAGCTAAAGCATTTTTTTTTTTTTAAATTTCGTCAAATGTTACCTGAATCCAGAATTCATAGATTTCGCAGAATCACATTGGCGTTAAATTGCCACACGAAAAAATAATCCGGTTGGTTTTAATTTAATATTGTGTGATATGCAGTGATCGGAATGAGGCGGGCTAAAATACCTAAAGTTCGAAAAATAACAGAGACAAATGGAGACGCCTTAGGACTAAATATTTTTCGACCCAATTATTTCCGTTTCCAGGACATTAATAAAGAACATCTAACATTAAGATGAATCAATTTTCTACTTGAGTTAATAACAAAAACTAAAATGTAAATTATAAGGATAAAAAACTTTTTTCCGTCGGTCAAATAGAAAAATTATTTGAATTAGTTCACAATATTAGGGTGAAAGCACCAGTGCTCGACACTTTAAGGGAAGTGTGTGACTAAAATTTGAAATAATTTCTTTATTTTTACTACTATATCTACAGCAGTTAGTCCAAATGATAAATAATATATTCAAGAAAGGTTAGGTAGCAAGTTTTTTCACATTAAAGCTATATGTTTTTAATCAGAAGACGAAAACCAAAATACCTACCGAATCTCCAGTAATGAACACCAATAATCCAGTGATAAACAGTGATAAATCACCAGTTAATGACACTCCAGTTATGAACACCCAGTAATGAACAAGCACAAAACATGCAATAACTAACATTATTTAAACTACCTACCGGAAGGGAGGGACTTGCCCTGCAGTGAGACAGCGACTGCTAATTTTATTAATAATAAATAATAATAATTAATACGTATAATAATGATAATGTATTTTGCTGAGTTAGTTATGGGTGCATTTATGTTCATAACTCCGACGATCCTCAACATATCCTCACCAAATTTATGTGGTACCAATCGAAAAGTATACCCTTACAAACAAAAAAAGAATTTTCCATATCGCTCCAGGCGTCTTTGAGTAATCGGGGAACATACATAAAAAAAGAACAAAAAAAAAAAGATTCCGACGAATTGAGAACCTCTTCCTTTTTTTGGTTAAAAACTAGACAAGTTAGCCATGAGAAACATTTTATTATAATTAATAATCAATTTGTTCGCGTGTGTAGTTTTTTCTGGGAGGCATCTAAAACCAACTCCAGTAATGAACACTTATTTTACCCAGTGTTCGACACATGTTCTTTATTGGAGAACATGTATCAATCGGTGAATTTCAAACATTAACGTAATGAGTTCATGAATTAGACTTAAATTTAATTAATAACTAAGAAAGTACGTAAAATAATAAGTATGGACACCTGTCGATTTCTGGAGAAGGTGAATTTTGCTGAACCAGTAATGAACATCGACTATAAAATAAAATTAAACATGCGTAGGTGCGCTACTGATATAAAATTAAATCCAGAATATTATAACCTTTCCATAAAATCAATCGAAATTCGAATAAATTGAATAATTCCAAAAATGCTGGCAAAAATATAGACTTAACTTCTTAGTAATTTCGTTAGTAAAAGTGTATTTTGGTTCAGCAGCGCACCAACACACAACTTTTTCTTCAATAACTTGAAAACTAAATGGCCGATTTTCGTGACGTTTTCAGGAATAACAACTGGAAATGTGTTATCTACGGTTTTGTGTTTCTACCATAGATATATTCAACCTAAATCTTATTATAAGCCAAATAAAAAAAAATTGTCGAACACTGGTGCTTGTTCATTACTGGTGCCACCACCCTATTAACATTAATTTTAAATGTACTTACTCACTGTGAAAGTTGTGCCAACTTTCAATAAAATTCTTACTTACTACAAGAATAAAATTCTTGTAGTAAGGAAGTCTCCCCTTTTTTGCCTCTGTTCTTTGAACTGTAGGTAGTTTAGCCCGCCTAATTCCGATCACTGGTGATATGATATAACCTACTAAAAAGTACTAATCTGTAATCTCTCAATCTCCAGCGCGAACCGCCTCCTTTACAAAACATTATAATTATCAACGTAAAAAATTATATTCAATGCTTTCACATAAAAATGAACTAAGTATCTCTAGTATTGATCCTGAAAGTTTGAAGTAGTAGAATACGTGTGTCCTTCGTTTTGTTCGCAAACACACACTCGCATGTTTATAGGAGAAAGTAGGTATACCTACAACTTTTGCAATCAGAAAATAATGTTTATTGATGTAGGGTTTGTTCAAAAATTTGGTAGATTCGTAGTATGGTCAGCAAAAGTGGTGGAACGGTTTCAAATTGATGTGTCAACTTAGAAACAAGTACCTAAGCTTTTGTATGACCAACTTCAAATGGTTTTATTCACTTTGTTGATGACTGTACCTATCGATACAATACGGATACGGATAAGGATCAATAAAAAAATTTCAAAGGAAAAGGATAATTTTAACAAGCCTCGACTGTTGATATAATAATATACCTACATTATGTCAATGAATTAGAAAACGGATTAGTTAGATAACAAAATCGGATATTTTCGGAATTCGTGGAGACAGACTGCCTCTCTCTCTGTAGTCGGCCCCTCATGACTGAGGATCGTGGTCATCATCGGGTGGTCTGCATCTAGTTTGGATGATCTGTCTCCATCGGCTTCTATTCTTTGCATCTCTCACAACGTTGTGGAAGGGTGGAACCTGTGGAGACAGACTACAGAAACCCAAAATAAGAGGCGCAAGCACAAGATCTAACTAAACGGTGAACGAAAACAGCGTGAAACTTACGATTTAGACAGCGTTACACGTATTGACCAACTGTTCAGTAGTTAGGGATGATTTAGCTGAGAGGTTTGGGGGTGCTTGGCAAGCCTATGCTCATACCACACTGTCCCAAGCAATACCTACAGTAGGCTAAGGTTTCTTGCACTTTTTGAAAGCATTCTTAAAAGATACAAAATTAATAATTGCCCTACTACAGAATATTTTTTTTCATTACATCCCCCAACAATCCAATGAACAAAATAGGCAACGCAAAATAAAATAGTTTAGGCAACGCGTCAGAGAATTCTTTAATTCGCACCCCGACTTAAAAGATACGGAACAAATAACAAAAGGAAAGGTCAATGCCCAGGGCGACAAACAAGATAAGATCTGGAATGAGGAAACCTAAATCCACAAGACTTTACGGAGATTGAAGCGGCTTTCATCAAACACCGAACTAACTTCAGTTACAGAAT
Source organism: Camptogramma bilineatum (assembly GCA_958496255.1). Classification (NCBI taxonomy): domain Eukaryota; kingdom Metazoa; phylum Arthropoda; class Insecta; order Lepidoptera; family Geometridae; genus Camptogramma; species Camptogramma bilineatum. The sequence continues at coordinate 13,163,052 of OY292458.1, read as the reverse complement.
TATTAAAACACTCGGGAGGATTCTTAAAGGTTAGGCTGGTATTGTCCATGGCTAGAAAAGCTCATGTGAATTGTATAAACGCAAAAAAATATGACTTCTAAATAAAATTCTTTTTTGACTGAGCGAGCGAAGCGTCTCTGCTTCAGCTTGGACAAAAATGCTTTCGTTTGCCCGCCGGATGTCCGTCGGACGTCTGTCTGTAGGTATATTCTCTTCTACAGCTACAGGTCGCAACCACGATATAGGTACTTACATCTTTGTGAAGATATACGGATTCAACCACTGTTTATATTTATACTATAGTCCATTATTATGTAAGTATAGCCTGTATCGTACGAGGGAAAAGGCTTTCCTATCCCCTTCAATCTTTATAAAGAGAAATTAAAAAACATGGTCTTATTGTAGAACATCTAAAATATAAAATAAAAGCCAGCCTGGCGTTGCTAAGAGCCGCTGGAAAGAAACTTGTAAAGAACGATACTGGGTTATGTCAACATGAACAGAATAGCTGAATAAAAGTAGGTCGGGTTGCTAATGGCTATAGGCCACAGCTAGGCTGAAAGAAACCTAAATAGGAATGTGGACTGAACTTTTTAGTTCAAGAAGCTGCTCAAAAAACAAAAGTGTTACGCTAAGATACCGCATAAGAAGCATTTTTTTGAAAATAGAACAATAATAATGGAGCACTGGACACATCTAAATATAAAAAAAAATAGTTCTATTTTCAAATGTTGCGAGAATTTTTTCCATGTTATTATTTTTTAAACTTTTCCATTCAAAAAGTTTTTAAATAAAAAGGCCGGTAGCGCAAGCAAAGCTATACATTCTCATTATGCCGGTAACAAGAAGTTTTTATAAATAAAATTGTTCAGACTGAAGCTCTGGGGCCGTAAATTAATTTTCTCTTTGAAACAGAATAACTTGGGGACCTTTTTTCATGTTTATTTATATAGCTGTAGGCTTTTCTAAATAATGATAATGGAAAACGTAAGTAAGCATGTCTTTACTATATTCGCTAAAAATGAAGTGGTAGATTTACGTATGCAATATATTTTTACATAAGAAATGTTTAGGAATAATTTTTTTACTACGGGGTTGAAGAGGCCGTTATAGCAGAATCACGATAGGAATTGAACTTTATGCCGTCTCTTTTCATCGACTGAGAGTCACAAGGACGGCATTATTGCAATTCCTATTTTGATTCTGCTATGGCGGCCTTTTTAGCCCAACACATGACAAGATTGCTCAGTGATAAATAAATACCGTAAAATGTGCTGGCGTACCGAAGACTGATTGATGAAAATGGGAAATGAGAGTACCGGAAAAATATCGGATGCGGCCTACTTTTGAAATAGGAAATTGAAAAGTCAGCACAGCACAGCTCGGAAATATCCAATGTCGTGAAAATATTGAATTGTCGAGCTCGGTGCTGCACAATGTTCTCCTCTATTTATTTTATGAAAATAACAATATTGGTACTACCTACTAAGGCTTCCAGTCTCGGTATATTTTCAAGTCCCGGGACAAAAATATCGAGACTCGGTTTGGTCCCGGGATTCCCGGGAAAAACGAGACTTTCGAGACTTTTTAAAAATTGATTTCTGTGCCCTTATGTAGGTAGTCTAGGTAGGGATAAGGTATTTCGTTAGTGAATACAAGATATTTCAATAAGGTCATTTATTTTTCAAAATGTTACAGTGAACTGAAAATGAATAAAATGAAAGGAATATAAAAAAAATATCAGATTTTCTGTTTTGAAGTGGGCTCGTAAAAAACCAGAGCATTCAATGTATTTTCTGATAGAGAGGACCTTATTTTGTTACAAAAATAACCTGCAGTGGAGAAGGCCCTCTCTGCTTCCACGCTCGTGGGAGGGATAGATTTAGGGTAACTGTAGCACTTGTTTATGAATTTCTACGTAATTTTTTAACTAACGTAATTTTTTTACCACAGACTAACGTAATTTTTATATTAGAGTGTTGCCAGTTGCCATGCCAGTTGTCACTTGCCACATAAGCAAAGTGAAAAAAAAATATTGGTTATTGATAATAATTATTTCATTGGAATCTCGAAAGTCTCGTTTTTCCCGGGACTGGAAGTTGCAGTCTCGAGTCTCGAAAATATGAAAAAATCGTCGAGACTCTCGATATTTTCGAGACCGAGAGTCCCGGGATGGAAGCCTTACTACCTACATACCCTAACTAATACTTATCAATATCCTGGCTAGTAAATAATTTGTTACTTTGTTACGCGTAACTCCTAATTGCTCTCATTGAGTAGTTACTCAACCGGCGGCGGGCGGTCCAGAGATAGAAAAGTAAGTAGCACAATCTAAATTAACATGAGCGAAACCGCAGACAAAAACCAATAAGCAATATTGTTGTTTTTTTTTTGTTAGAAAAATGGTTTTTATAAACTTTTTTTATAAAAGAAAGGTTTTAATGTAGCCGCGAGCTGAAAAACAAGCTTGTTAAAATGTTTAGCATGTAAGAGAATCCGTTGATCCAAAAAAGAAATAAATATTTGTAGACATTTAACACAGTGCTATCAAAGCTTATACCATGGCAACAAAACAAGTGGTAGATGCTATACTACGTATTTTGTTTACTCCAAACATTTGTCCGTTGTAGCGTTGAATATGACGTGACTGACGCGGCTCGTTTGTCCCGTACAAAATTCAACTTTGTGTGATCGGCTCATTTTCTAAAAATGTCATGCTTCAATTCATGTCATGTGACCGTACACATGTTTGTCATGCTTCATTCAATCTTCAATCACACCTTGCCTACTCACTATGACAAAGTCATATAACATGACGCTACTCACTCACTCTAATGTAGTATGACGTCAAATCAAATGTCATAGCTTCACTCAAATGACAAGGATGGAATCTTTGTCATATGACTCTCTCTCTTCCTGCTTCAAATCACTCCTCGTAGACCGAACAGATTGTCATAGAGTCGGCGTCAGTACTGAAGTCCGATAGACGCAGCGTTGCTATCGCAGAACTAGCTTAGGTAAAAAATTACTAATTGTCCAATTATGGATTGAACAATAATAAGTTTGCAAGTTTGTACGTTTGATAATTCTACACACCAGAAAAACTGAATTACCTTAACTAAAAAAGCATAATTATGCTCTTTTAGTTTCTAGTAGCAATTGCCGTAGGACTTGAGTGCTGACGCCGACTCTACTTTTTGAATTGAACGAAACGCAGGCGGCTCGTTTTGAAAAAAACGTGTTTTGAAAACAAAAATTGGTTTTCAATGTTTTCGATTTTGCGGGTTTTCAAACGAACGAAGGAAACAAAATATCACCGGGCTGCCTAAAGGGCAATAGTAGAGTCGGTGTCAGCACTGAAGTCCAATAGACGCAGCGCTGCTTTCGCGTAAAAATGACTAATTGTCCAAATAAGGCTTGAACATTAATATTTAGGCAAAGTTGTATGTTCTTTAATTCTATACCCGCCCGATTGCCTTAGGCCACTACAATGGCCCAGGGCACTTGAGGGGTCGCGCGGCCACTAAAATCACGATTTCTATGGTGTTAGGGCTTCCCCATTCTTCGGGAGTGTCTTTATTTGTTGGTAACATTATTCTCCCACTGTTGTTCATGCTAAAAGTCATAGATAATTTATAATATTTCTACAATGTGTCAAAATACCGGAAGAGAAAATACGTTTTCAAACTTTATTTTTGAAAGAAGGTTCAAATAAGATTTTCAGCGATGACCTATACATGTTTGCATTAATTAAATCTGACAGGTATTTAGGATAATTACTGAACCATTAAAACCCCGTTTTATAGTAAAAAATTTGAATTTGATCAACATTTTGAATATTGCGGGTGAATTTTGTTTGAAGGTCGGCTATTGTGATTGGTGTGTAGTAGTGATGTGAAGGAGGTTTGTTTTGTTCGTATTGTTTGCTAACTACATATTTATACCAATCAGAAAGACTTCAAACCAGACTATAGGATGAGAAATGAACCAGTATTGAATTTTTATTTGCCGTGAGCGCACTCCCGCTCCTGGCGCGCGGAACAAAATGGCGTGTTTTGGCCTTTTGCAAACGCAAATTAGATAATTACTTTAATGTCGATGTGTATATGTTTTGTGTTAAATAATAAAGGTGTGTAGTGTACTAAGTGTGTGCACCATGTTGACGCAGATATTTGCTATCAATTTTGAACAATTGTGAGTTTTTATTTTGCAAGGTGCCAAACATGTTTACGGAATGGAATAAACAATTTATTTGGTGGTGACAATGTAATCCCCTTGAGCAGGTAAGTAAGTAGTTAATAAGCTTGTTAAATTCCGATTCCAATGATACCACAAACAGGTTTAGTTCAGGAATAAAATCACTGGCAAAAAAAGTTAAACCGCTATCAACAGTTGTTTCGCGGGCGTTGGTTAGACTAGGCAGGCAATCGGTCCGGGGGGCGGGGCACCTCAACGGATACACAACAACTGAACGACCGTGACTAAAAGAGCTTAAAGTAAATAAAACAATTAGTTCCCACTTTTGCCGTAGGACTTGAGTGCTGATACCGTCTATATGATCTACTATAAAAAAAAAATCTATTCAAGCGTTACAATTCCTCAGTATTTGTGCAAAAATTTTTTTAATTCTAAAAATGTTCTACATAGCCCCAATGTACGGTATGCTCATTATTTGGTGACATTATGATAATTATGTAAATAAATGATTAAATTTAAGTCAGCGTTTGTTTTTTCTTATCAATCAGCACGATTAGAAATTACATTTTTCCAAACTCACTTTTGAAATAATAGTTACCTAACCTAAGATCGCACCATGAATGAACATTAGACCGGCTCTTCGAGTTCGTCAATGCGTAGGTCATTATGAACTGTCAAGTTGAAAATGATCGGCTCAAAAGAGCCGGCTCACTGAACCGGCTCATTTTGAAAATGAACCTACTCTTACAAAAGTCAATTTAAAATCATGTCATACCCAACACTAGTCCGTTGTGGTGGAACATCGTATTTTGGTGTTGTGCCAAGTGGCGACATCGGGTAGGTACTACGATACGAGAGCCAAACCGCATCGCTATTACAATACCTATCTACCTATACCTAGTCAAAATTATACTAACCCATTGTAATACATAGGTAGGTTTTATGTTTATATAAATATTTGAAACCACTGGGACCCAATTCTACTACCCAGAGTTGGACCGCAATCGAAACGTTGCTAAATCGATTGTTGCTTTTTCATATTTTACTAGGTAGATGATTTACAGTGTCAGGCGGCAGTCTTTGCCTACTCTTATCGGGATACTGTAGTGCCTGGGACAATGTTGAGATGGAGTATCCTCAGTTTAAGCGGCCATATCTACAGACCCAGACAGGGTTATTCCTGTTTGTCACCGCGTCTTGTCCCCGAGAGGAGACAAACAGGAATCAAAATTCCTGCCTGTCCCCGATTTTAAATTCGGAGACAAACAGGAATCCGAATTTATTATAAGACGACGGTCAATACCTATGTGTGAACCAAGCCGCAAGTTTCCTCATGGTGTTTTTTCTTTACCGTTTAGAGCTCGTGTTAATGCGCATAATAATTTTTTAGAAACGAAAAATCCATTGATACACTGCCAGGATGCAAACCCACGAGCTTCGGATCGAGCCCACTCGACCAACACGGCTCGAGTGTTGACAACTCGACTAAAGCAACGTCAAAAAGACAGTCCCTGCCATAAAGTCGTTTGGCTAATGATCTGAAACATCTTACAGACTTAACACAAAATCTTGATTCACCTCAAAACACGTGCAGGTCAATAGAAGCCAATTAAGCCACGAGTTTAACAGCTAAGCACGTGGCCAAAACTGTGATCCAGTACCTAGATTTGTCTGAAACCACAAGAAATAAAAACCGGTCAAGTGCGAGTCGAACTCGTACGCCGAGGGTTCCGTACCTAGCCATGGTGCCAATTAAGCTAGTATTAATTGTATGAGCACCCATACAACTCGGAGGACAATTTTAATTGGCGTCAACTATGTATGTATGGGAACACCTTTTAATTTTCAACTGTTTTAACTTTGTGGAATTTTTCCTTTATTTGTGCTATAAGACCTTGCTTTTTGCCAAATTTCGTTATTCGAGGTCAACGGGAACTACCATTTAGGTTTTCGACCCAAAACCTCTAGGGTACTTCCGGTTGACCTAGAGTTGTCAATTTTGGTTACAAGTAAAGGAAAAATTCCGAAAAATAAAAAAAGTTGATAATTAAGGTAAGTTTTGGTACTTACAAGTTTTCACGATAACCTAAATTTGCCTATATCTTTTTATAGTGTTGACTCAGGACCTTGATTTTTATACTCACAATAGGGACTATAGACCTTAGTATATGGTATAAATTTCAACTTGCTAGCTCTACCCGTTCCTGAGATAATCGATGGTGACACACGGACAGACAGACGGACAGACAGACAGACAGACAGACAGACGGACAAGAAAGTGATCTTATAAGGGTTCCTTTTTTTACCTTTTAAGGTACGGAACCCTAAAAAGACCTCCCCCTCAAAGGAGATGGTTTCCCTCTCCCGACCCCTTTCAACTAAGTCACACGTGACCCAGTGAGCACGAACAGAGTTCACGTTTACAGCTGTTTATGACTGACTCATTTCGCGAAATGAAATGCGAATTCGTGTCTCATCGCGAGCGAAAACTGTTTATTGATGTTATGAATTTATATTGTTTTATGAGTAAAGCGTGCCGTCATAAAAAAAAATAGAGCGCGCATCTCTGTGGTAAAACAAATGCCGTCGTGATCAACATGATGTTACCTAGGTGTGGTAGACATGCTTTTTTTCATGCATTCTCAGAGCTGCTAACGCTCTCTGTATAAAGTAGGTATAAATAATCTTGAATAAATGAAAATCACCATAACTGAATAGTATATTTCAGTACAAGTTCGGAAAGGCTGTCATTGCAAAGAGTTCCGACAAATGTCTACCCGAGCCGAGGCGCAGCCGAAGGCGAGGGTTGACAGTCGGAACAAGTTGCAATGACGGTTCCGAACGTGTACTGAACGACTATTTTTAATACAGTTGCGAAAAAATGAAGCAATTTAATTGAAAAAAATCTCTTCTTATATTCTACGGTTGGCGCCATTTTCTAAATTTTAGAAAATGGCGCCAACCGTAGAATATAAGAGATTTTTTTTCACCGATTCTGGTAGGCAAAGGGAATTATGCCCATACAGCCAAGTCTTCAGTAGAATTTTTTTATTGATATGAAATGAAAATGAAATTTAATGAGATGAAATGAAATGAAACCTAACCTAACTCATTCAATCAAATCATTAAAGATATATAAATTTATATAAATATTTATATATTTTATATAAATTAAAGAGATATATAGAAACAAATTATTAGCTTCTTTTTAGAAATATACGTATTTGCATGAATCATAAAAACTTCTATGATTTTTTTTTTAGTAAAAACTTCATGGTTGGTTTTTCTTTTTAATAGACATTATTTTGACAGTTGGGAAAGAGAACGCACGAGTGCGGGAAAGGTAAAAAAAAAGCACGAGTGTGTAATAGCCCACTTCCCGAACGCTATACGTCCCTGCAATACGCCACTTTTTGAGCAACTGTATTAAAAAGAACTTTCCTAACCCGCCCCTTGAGTGGTCAGTTGAGACTGAAAATTTTGTTGACTTTCAAAAAGACTCCTTTTTTTCTCAATTCGTCGGAATCTTTTTTTTTTATGTATGTTCACCGATTACTTGAAGATGCCTCGACGGATTTCCAAAATTTTTTGTTTGAAAGGTTAAACTTTCCGATTGGTGTCACAATTACTTGGTGAGGATTTGTCGAGGATCTTCGGAGTTATGAACCGAAATGCACCTCGACAGTTGAGAAAATTGCTGTTTACTGAAGTCGGTTTTTATATTTTTTTAATTTAGCCACTTGTTTATGATATCACCCACTCAAACAATTTCCTTTCATCGGAAATTCCAAAAGTCGTATTTTCAGTAAAATTATTCATCTCTACGTCATTGCTGTGAAATAGTGCTTCCGAATGTTCTCAGAAGAAACATTTCGACGCGTTATCATTTTGTTTTGACATTTGGCGAGGCACCATCTCTCAATTCGTTGGGTCACTGTTAGTGTGTTGTTCATATAAAAACGTGGCGGTTCTCGCCCGAGACCGAGACCGGAGACCGAGACAGGAGACCGTTGCTAAATAAACTGCGGGCTTTAAAAGGCCGTTACTGCAGAATCACAATAGGAATTGAACTAAGTATTTGCCGCTGATTTGCCGTCTCTTTTCATAGACTGAGAGTGACAAGAACGGCGTATATTGCAATAGGCAATATGCGTCTGATTCAAAAGCGGGTTAAACGTATTTTTCTATGAACATTATGGCTTTAGAATTATGTGTGTGTATTTTTTAATATTATTTCATTTTCGCTTAGAAATTAATAACTAGTAGTTCGCCCCGAACTGAGATCTCGCGCACCGTTGTGTTGATAGCCTAGATTTGGACTTGTTTCTGACTACCCCTATACCTACGTTAAGTGCTCCTTCTAGTGTTTACCACACAATGATATCTGATGCACTACCTCAGTATGGTAAAGATTATAGGCATGCATGCAATACGTGTTTATATTCAATAGTTGACCCCGCGAACTTCGTACCGCGCCTCAGGGAAGGCCTCTTAGTTCGAGAAATTATTAAAATAGCAGTTCAATACAAAATGTATGAGAAAATCAATTTCCTCCCCCTCCCCCTCCCTCTCCGCCTCCCTCCCCTCCCCTCCCCCTCCCCCTCCCCCTCCGTCTCCCCCTCCCCCTCCGTCTCCCCCTCCCCCTCCGTCTCCCTCTATAATTTTGGTACATGCCCAGCCCACTATTTGCAGGAGTTAGCATTTGCATACGTGACAGGTTGCAAGCCCATCGCCGCTATTAGAACGTTAACTGGTTTCCACACGATGTTTTCTTTCACCGTTTAGAGCTCGTGTTAATGCGCATTTAAATTTTTCTAATCGAAAAATCCATTGATGAGCACGGCCAGGGTTCGAACTTACGACCTATGAATCGAAAATCGAGCACTCTTCCACTCGGCCAACACGGCTTTTATTTTCAATCTCAAGGAAAAATATCAAGAAGCAACTAAAATCATTGCAAACCAAACCACAACGATGCCACACTCTTTGTCTGTTAACCAGACCTCCGAATACATCGAAACTCTATGAAACGGGAGCTCTCTCCATACATCCGTTAATTGGTTTTCATCATTTTTCTTTTTCTCTGTATTTCAAAAACTATAGAACCTAGAAGAAAACTAAAAACCATTTTGAAATGTATAAATTGAGTACTTTCATATGACACCCCACTCAATATATTTGGGTAACTTTGAAAAAAAATTACCCCCTTGGGAACCCTTAACACGACAGTAGCTACCTAACTAAGGCTTATCGGTTATTTCAAAAAGCAAAATTCAATTTTCAATTTCAATTTATTTATTTAAGTAACCTTATATTTTAACATAAACATCAGTGTTATGACCCTCTATTATGTATTATAATATTTGTGTTAGAGAATCTTGCTCTTACATATCTTTATACATGGTAAAATTTAAGGCTTAAGTATTACTAATATCTTGTTAAAAAAGAACAGGAGAAAGGACAATAAAATGTGTTTAACGTGAAGAAACAGTTGCGGAATACATTTAATTATATTGGCAAGCTTTTGCAGTCTGGTATACCATTGGCTCTCACTCTATAATTTATACGAGTGCGCAGCTGGTATCAAATTACTTTCCGCCGTGATACAAGCAACTTGTTTTAAAAGGCTTGTTATTACTAGAAACGCAGTTTTACCGCATATTGCAAATTGCAACGATACTAATGTAGGGTACAGTCGCCTGCAATAAAGAGTATACACACACAATAGGTACCTACTTTTTAAAATCATGGTCACAGTAAAACCAATAGATAGAGACCTAAGATAGAGACAACAAAAACATAAAAATGATTTGACATTCTGTGTCGAAATCAAAGAGATTGATAATAATTGTTAAATATGTTTACAGCGGGTCTACAAAGGCCGCTTTAGCTGAATCATAATAAGAATTGTATGAGGTAGGTATATTATGCAGTCTCTCTTCATAAAAATGAGAGTGACAAGAAAAAAAAAAACAAAATACGAATCATTATTAGGTATGATTCATAAAAGGAATTGCGATGACGGACATTTAAGCCTGTTACTTTACTGTGTTACTTTACTTTAAAATTTGTGGAATGCCCATATTAATGCAGGCGACTGTACGTTTACACGTGGACTTGAACATTCAATGTCGAGTGCATTTAGTGAGGTCACAAAATGGATGGGTGAGTTCTAATAACAAAATTAACATACTTTGTCGGGCGGGACATTTTACATGAGAGTAAATGGAGGGAGGCGACGAGGTATAGAGAATATAGAGATAGATGGAGGAAATTAGGGGATATCTTTGCCCAGCTGTGGGACAAGACAGGTTAAATATACGGGCACGCGGGCGAAGCCGCGGGCTTTCGCTAGACGCATCAAGGTCACACGTCATGCTACGTAGAAGTGACGTAAACGCCGCGTAGGTCCTACGTAAGCCACTGATTAAATTATAGTTTCAACGAATAAAAACATCTGAAATTATAGTTTCAATGAATATAAAACCTCTGCTATTAGTTTTAAGAAAATGATGCAAATAGCTGCTACTTATTTACTTAAAACACGCTGAGAACTTCATGTATCTACTATTTAAAATGTTTTTTTTTTATTCAGTTTCTTCATCGAGCTAAGAATTTAATTACAACGAAAACATAAAGAAATAAGTTCTTAAAATATCAATTTGCGACAACCGGGCACAAGGTAAACAAATAACTCACAAACAATCGTACTATATTTAATTTATAAGTAAACAAGCGAAAGCCCGCGGCTTCACCCGCGTGGAATATCTACAATTTTTATCCTACGAGAACCGTGCATTTTTCCGGGATAAAAGTGCGTTTCATCCATATCCGTTAGCCGTACGAAAACATCTAAACTTTCACATTTGGGCTATAATTTTTCACAATTTTAAGAGTGATTATTGTTTATTTATAATTTTGTCAATTACTTTTTCAGTTTAGTTGATTTGCCGTTCCGATCTGTTTGGAATCGGTGTTTAACAAAAACAAATGCGAACCGTTAGAGCGTTTTCACATTATCCGATCCGATATCGGTATCGGACGCCGACACGATATCGGGGCAAGTAAAATGTATAGAATATGTACCTGCCTTTCACATTGTCCGACCCGATATCGGATATCGGAGCGGACATCTTTCCTACATTTTACTTGCCCCGATATCGTGTCGGCGTCCGATACCGATATCGGATCGGATAATGTGAAAACGCTCTTAGTCACTCCAAGAACCAAATACCCAAATACCATTTTCCTTCAGTGAATGTTTCGTTGAATCAGTTCAAACAAGATAATACTGAAATACCTGTACCTAGTTGCCGAAAATAAATAAGGAAAATTATTTTTTATTCATGGCAAGTAAGATTAAGATTATAAATTAAAAAGTCAGTGGGTTCGTTGGGAAAGAACCGATATTACTGGTTAACTTAATGGTTAATTTAGATCGCACTGTTGCTTTACATCAGGCAGGGTGTGGTCAAATGCAAAAAAAAAATGACATGGGAAATTATAAGAATAGATTAGAGCTGGCCACTCAACCTCAGCTCAGCTGTACCTATAGTACGTACGTGTAAACGCTCCTTCAGAGTCATTCTGTAAACTCACTTCGAACGTCGAAGAGCTGAATGAAAATATGTAGACAAAATATGGGACAAATGTTTGTATGATCTGCAAATATTTGTCTCGGGTCTGGGTGTTTTCTATGTAGACTTGTTCGGGAAAGCGTGGAAATTGTTTTTAAAAACATAAAAAATAATTAATTGAAGTTGAATTAAGTATTTAATTGTTCAAGACTGTTACATTCAGTGGCTTAAAACAGAATGAATAATATTAAATCGAATTGTGTGAGGTCGAGCCTGCTACATCAGCAAATCGACACCTGCCGGATGGCTGCGAGACGCGCGTGGGCGCTTCATAGAAATGTACCTTAGAATGCATGGTCAGCGGCAGAGATTGTGCGACTGGACAATGTAGGCAACATAACTCCTCCCTCCGTAAGTTCGAGATTATCCGAGGGATGAGGATTATCTCGAGTTTAACCCCTATTACATAAACTTTTGAATTTACTTTTAAATGTAAACAATACAAGACATGATATTACGATTACACAAAGCACAATGCTTCCTATACTAACACTTTTATATTCTAGAGCACTATAGTTATTTTCACTATCACTAAAAACTTCACTTTCACATTTCTGCAATAAGTAATTCAGGAACTGGATATCAGCTAGATCGATTCCTTTGAGATTGACAGGTTTCCTTATTTTATCTGAAGGGCTCATCTGTATTTTAGGCAGGTTCATTAGTGGAAACTTCATGTACGTTATTTCTTTTCCTTGGCTTTGATGTTTGGTTAATTTCAAGTCTTTGATCTTAAGTTGACAAGGTTTGTCCATGGTTAACAGGTAAGTTCCAATAACTGTTTCGTGGGTTATCTCGTCTTCGCAATATTTTGTGAGTAGCGTTTCAGTTTTCACGTAAATGATCCAACGATTTGGCTGTATAAGGTCGGCTTTAACGTCGTTAATGGTAACAGGAACGGGATGACAACTCGAGATGTTTATGGAAAATCTCATTAGTTCAGTGATACAATCGTCTTCGTTTAGCAGTGAGATATCGTTCTCGTAGCATAGGAATCGAGCTTCGTCGATTTCGCGGCATGACTGGGAGAGCGGCCTCGCTTTAAACCCTTTCACAAGGACGTAAGGGTATTTGGGAAGGATGAGAAAGGTAAGGTCATTGACTCTATCATGAACAGGTAAGGGAATCAACTTATAGTAGTTGAATACATCGTTTTTGATCAAAGGAATATGCATAATGAATTTTATCTGATTTTGTTTCATGTACGCTTTTATCTCTATACATTGCTCTATTTTAACTAAATTTTCAATTGTTGCTGGAAAAACTAAACTTTCTGTTTTCTCAATTTCCTTAAACAATAGTACTAACTCATCCGTATCAACTATTGACTGATGTAATAATTTAACTCTAGCGAAAGCAATAGCCGTTTCAATCTCATTCAGTCTGATGTAGAGCATTTGAAAGTTATGTATGAAAATGTTATAAAAATGTATTATTTTGTTACTGATATGTATTACTTTAGACTCATTTAAACTTTGATTAATATCTTGAATATTTTCTTCAATCTGAATGAAAGTGCTTTTAGTTGAGTTGGCTATTCGAGTGAACGTACCCACCATTTCGGCAACGATTGTTAATTTATTTGAAATCGCGTTTTGTTTTGTTTTTACTTCATGAATTAACTTTTCATACATTACAGCATCATCATTATCAAGATTACCAGTGATAGCCTTGATAAATGAACCGATAGGATTTATTAAACCACGTTTAGATCTTACTGATGGAATCAATTGCTTATACTTTTCTAAAGTTATGTTCATAATGTAATCTGTTTGTAATTGTACTTCAATGAAGTCTGAATCAAAAGCTTTGATGTCAAAACAGCTTTCAATTTGCCTTTTTAGTCTTACATAGCTATCTATATTTAACTCCAGTTCCTCGTAAAGAAATCTTAAATCTAAAACCTTAATTATAGTGCACGTATCGTGGCTAATGACAGCTGTAGTGCCCATATTTTCTGTTCGTATTTAGCAATACGATATCTCTATATTGGTCGAATGAAATCGCTCGACGATTCCCATAGAGTTGGGATTATGAGGGGTACCAATATGAAGGTCGATTTTATAAAATGCTAACATTTCCTTCATTAATGTGTTGTTAAATTCTGTACCAGGGTCCGAACTGATTCTACAAGGTGTTCCATACAAAGAGAAGTATTTTATCAAAGCTCTAACTGCTTCAGGGGTGGATTTCGTGGTGATCTCAAATGCTTGACCTAATTTGCTGAAGGCATCTACTATTGTAAGATAATGTTTTCCGTCAATTGAGAATGTATCTATAAATAATTCTTGAAATGGTCTAATTTGTGTTTGTGATAACTGCAATTCTGGTTTAAATGGTTTTCTGTCATACTTCATTTTCTTACAGAGTTCGCAAGCATTGATGATGCTAGCCACCGTTTGATCCATGTTGTTCCAATAAAAGGTACGTCTTAGATGTACTAACGTTTCCTTAATCCCCCTATGACTATTCTTTCCTACATGATATTTCAGCACAACGTCTCGTTGTTCCTGTTCGTTCTCTACATAAACTACTCTCTTAGTACATTCGTAAAACTTTACTGTCCCTTTCTGAAATAGCAATATAGAAACCTCTGAAAACTGTTTTCGATGTAATTCGTCTTCAAAATAAAAGAAATATTTTATTTTAGGCCTTATATACGATTTCAGAAATCTTTTTACTAACTCGGTATTGTTTAAAGGTAAGTGAACCTCTAAAACCTTTTGTCTGTCCCTAGATAAATCTTTCACTGATAGTTCATCTCTATTCCAGGTATGAACGAGTATTTGATTCGGTTTAGTGTCTATAGCTTCCTGTAAAATATGCATACCGTCGGTATCTAGATCACGGGCAGAATGTACTGTGTCTATACTAGCAGTGTCATGTCCTTCAGATGCGGATGCCGTAGTACTACCCAACGATGGGTTTGAGTAAGGTGATCGTGGTCTTTTTTTAGCTACGGATGTAGTGCTTTTTTCTGAACCAGAAGAAATCACTATTGGTGATGGTGTTCGCTCGCGTGGTGTAGAAGCGCGAGGTATGTTTTTTCGATCTTTCTTGTCTACATTTACTATCATCGAGACGTTATTTATTTATTTATTTATTTATTTATTTATTTATCTTATGGAAAACCAACAGCTAAAGTAAATATCACTAAACATTTTGATTAGATTCAGAAAGCCAATTACAGGTTCTCGCTGATAGACATATTGTAGGTTTATATTAAACGTGTGAACACTTGCATAAGTCTAACTGAGTAACAAAGTACAGTTTATATTATAAACACCTATTAACTAATGAAAGTTGCAAACACTCTTAAGTAAGTACCTTACTAAAGGAAAGAAACAACATACTTAACTAATTGTTAAAAAAGTGGCGGGTTAGGCACCGCCTTGCCTTGCCAATGCTATCGCCGAATGGGTCAATGTCTAACATTTTATCGTCTTCATCCAAAGCATTTATTCTGTTTCGTGATAAAGCATCTGCATTTAAATTTTGTTTTTCTCGTTTGTGTTTAAGAGGGCTGCGACCGGCGAATTTCCATAAAAACGTAATACCGAAATCATTTAAAATGTAAGCATGTTTATATCAGTTTATGTTGTTAGATTAGGAGAGTAGGTATTTATCTAGGTTCCTGTTAAACTTTTGTTCCGAAAAACTTACCTAAAAAGAAATGTAAGCCAATTGAATTGAAATCTTTGTAGGTACACCAAAAATGGCATTTTTTCTTTTCATTTGTTCTATAGTAAGTTTTTTGAAACAAAAGTTTAACAGGAACCTAGATAAATACTACCTTTATCCAAATAATAACGTAAAGTGATAAAAATATGCTCAAATTTTAAATTATTTTGGTATTACGTTCCTAGGTAAGTAGATACGTTCGCCGAGCCCTTAATGTGATTAATGACGGACAATGGTATTTTATCGCAATAAAATATATCACGATATTTTTGACATAAGTTGTAATATTCATTTGACTCTACATTATCATAACCGTAGTCGTAATCGTCGTTGTAGTCGTCCTGAATCTGATAAGATGATTCATCTGCATAGTAAAGATCGTTCGCGATCATATTATGTCGTATCGGAGCTGCTGTCCGCATGGTAACGTCGGCGTCTTCTAATCTCGGATCTATCACTCGTTGATAGTTATCGTTATTATTTTTTGGTTGAGGTTGGTTCTGAATACCGAACTTATAACCTTGTTGTTGTGGAATACCAAATTTGTAACCACCGTGTTGGAATGGTGCGCGTTGCGCAGGAGCCTGACCAAAGATACGTTGGGGCTGATTTTGAGCTATCCCAAATCGATAACCTTGAGTGGGCTGTGCGAATCGCATTTGTTGAGCAAAGTTTGGGCGAAAAGCCGGACGATCAAAATGGTTTCCGTTTTGATTTTGTGGGACACCAAATCTAAAGTGATTTGATGGCCTAAAATTATTATTTGGCACTGAGTTAAATGTTGGTTTAAAACCTTGAGTCACAGGATTAGGTTTTACCGTATTTTGAGAATTTGGTAGTTGTGACGATGTTTGTTTTATTATTTTGGTTTTTGCATCATATTGAAATTTAAAGTTAACTTCTTCAGTTACAATGCTGAGGGCATTTTCCAAATTAGAGCAACCTTTTTGTCGCACAATTCGAATCATATCTTCTGGTAAATTATACAAGAAGACATTTAGCGCGGTGTTGTTGTAAACGATCATTTTCGCTGCTTTGATTCCTTCATCAGTAAGTCTATTCACTTTCGCAAACAAAGAACTTCTAACGTTCTGAATTCTATGACAAAACTGAATGTACGTTTCGTTTGATTTTAACTTCAAAGTTTCGAGTTCAATCGCAATGCATTCCTCTGATCGAGGGTCACCGAAATGCTGTGTAAGAAGATCTTTTAACTCTTCATAAGTCGTAATATTCGGATGGTCGCTAAGTAGAGCAGCGGCTCTACCTGTGAGTCGGCTGGATACGGCATGGAATATATAAAGAGCCTGTGCCGCATTCCCTAAAATGTTACTACCTCTAACTACATATTCACATTTAGATATGAATAAATTTAATAAATTTTCCTCCCCGTCATATTTAGGGATAATCTTTAAGGTTTCTTTAGGAATGGCCTTGACCTTTGACATTTTTTTTAAAATTTTTTTATTTATTTATTTTTACACTTAATTAATTGATTTACCGATTTTTGTGTAAAACAATATATTGTGTCACGCACTAAAAACTTTTATTTATTTATTTTTTCACTTAATTAATTGAATTACCGATTTTTGTGTAAAACAATATGTGTCACGCACTAAAAACTTAAATTTAATTTTTCACTTACGTAATTAATTGAATTACCGATTTTTGTGTAAAACAATAATTCGCAATAAAAAATAATCCTGCGATAGGATAACGCTAATAGATTTTTATTAGCTACTTAACTAAATTGATTCACCGATTTTTGTGCAAATCAATATTTAAAATTAACTTAAACTAATACAAATTAATTAACGCTTATGATCTGCAGAAGTTATACAGGTTTGCCGATTTTTGTGCAAACAAAATCAGATAAACGCAATTAATAGGCTCGACGATGCTAGTTCGAGAAATGTTGGAAAAGACACAGGAATATGAAAAACAGGAAGTGAAAAGGTCTACTCACAAGCTGCTCGATCCCATGTCCTCCAGGTGAAACTGCTTTATGTCACTGAATTTCTCACGCTTTTCACGAGACGAGAGTCGTATTTATTTGGTTCGTTGATTTCCACGTCCGCTAATTGTCGGATTTCGAACGAATTTCTATGTTCGTGATACCGATTTGAGTGTTTCACGACCGTAGATTTTCGAAGAAAATGTGGAAAATCCCCTAGGCTGCGCCAGACTTGTTCGGGAAAGCGTGGAAATTGTTTTTAAAAACATAAAAAATAATTAATTGAAGTTGAATTAAGTATTTAATTGTTCAAGACTGTTACATTCAGTGGCTTAAAACAGAATGAATAATATTAAATCGAATTGTGTGAGGTCGAGCCTGCTACATCAGCAAATCGACACCTGCCGGATGGCTGCGAGACGCGCGTGGGCGCTTCATAGAAATGTACCTTAGAATGCATGGTCAGCGGCAGAGATTGTGCGACTGGACAATGTAGGCAACATAACTATGTATATTATGTATGTATTTACAAAAAAAAAAGAAAATGTATAAAAGTAGTACCTATATCAGTCATGTGGTTGCCACAACACAAGCTCTGCTTAGCTTGGGACTCATGATGCTGTGTGAAATGTCCAGCAATATTTATTTATTTATTAAAAAAAGAAAAAAAAAAGCTTTCTAATTTCGTATTTTTTTTTTTCCTTCTAAATAAAAATAATAAAAAATTCGTAGGTATTCGATATTTGAATCTTACAATACATTCGATTGTGTATAATTAGTAAGTGAATTCGATGCGAGTCTACAGAATGACTCTGCTGTATTAGAAATCGAATGTCAGAAATCTGGATGACACGCCTCGACGCCGGCGCAGACTTTGGTTTCTGTTAGCAACGCGCCTTGAAGCACGTGTGCACATAATTTTCGAAATGGAAAATTAATTGATATCTTCGAACTTGCAACCTTCGGATCGAAAGTCGAAGTTCCACTATGCTAGCACTCTACCTAGGACTATTTAAGTTCGTGCAGAGTTCTGGCACGATATTATGTCTAGGTAATTCAAACAGGCAAATTAGGTACACCTATCTAGTTCTGATCGAAATAGACTATAAGGCGACCTTTGCGTTCATTGACTCCAATGCCGCTTTAGTAACTGGGTACTTGCAAAACGTGGGCACGTGCCAGATGTATATTTGAACTTGACTCCGACTACCCTCATAGACATCTTCAAAGGTGGATTCCGTCTGTAGATCTGAGAGAGTTCTTGGGACAACCGTAAGCCCTATTTATTTATTTTTAATCTGAAACATTTAGCAACTGTTTTTGCTGACTCTACGTATTTACAGTCACAAAAAAAATCCTTGGAATTCCATAGTATGAGCCACTGATGCGCTTTTAACGTGTTTGACTCAGTTCAACTGATTCGAAAAACGATGTCGTTGGCAATCTATGATTCAGTTCTGAAAATAATCTTCATCATGTTTGGAATATTTTTTATTAAACTTTATTTTTTTGGATTGGATTGTTAGTTACTAGATATTGGCTTTGAATGCAATAGGAAATATCAGAACTGGTGTGTATGGGGTGCTCTCTCTCTCTCTGTGGTCGGTTCTTCATGTCTGAAGATCGTGATCACTGGTCGTCTTCGTGATAATGTGGACAGCCTGCCTCCAACGAGTTCTATTAGTGGCTAGGTGGACCACATCGTAGAACCTGGTTCCCCAGGTTCTACGATGGGGTGCAGATGAAACTAATTGGACACAGGAATTTGACGAAAGTGAACTTCGACACACGTCTGACTAAACTAGAGCGAGTTTCCATTGTTAAGTTTTGCATGTAAGAAAACGTCACAGTTTTGTAAAACAGGCTCACGACTGTATTTCCATTTACAATAGACATGCACACACATTTTTGGGGTAGACAGGCAGACTCAAACTCTCAAACTCAAATTCATTTATTCAATAGAATCACATAGTGTATCACTTTGAATGTGTATTACAGAGGCCATCTAGTTGTGTTTCAAGTTCAAAACATGCAGCCAATAAGTAAGCACTGAGTTATATCGACGTGTAAAAATAGTTTTAGTCTAAATTAATTTTGTTTATCAAAACGATTTTTTAGAAGAATAATTTAAATATAATTTTAACATCCAAAGTCATCAAGAAAGATATTTAACGTTTTAAAACAGAATTCATAAAATATGCGCAAAAGGAAAGTGTCCCTCCCTTCCGGAATACATTAGGAGCGCATAAACCTTAAAATGTTTTAAACCCTGAAAAGGTTTTGTTAATGATGTTTATTTTCCGGGACGATGTTCATTAGACTGCTACTGCTACGTTAGAGTAAAAAAAAGTAAAAAACGAAGAGTCCATTACCATTTCACTGCATTAAGAGTTTTATCATAATAATGGCGATTTTAAAAGCGCTAGCAATATTTAGCGCTAAGCTTTGTAGCACTTTAAAAAATGGGCAATGAGTTTTCCTTTTTTAGATCGAAAGGTATTAAAATCTGGAGGGGATACTAGTTTGAAACATTTATATAGTCTATTGCTCTCCCACCATCAAGTCTACTCGAATAACACCTCATAGGTATGATAATATCCATCGAGAAGTTGGCTGCAAATAAATTAAAGAAAAAAAAAAAAAAAAACATTCAGGACCAGGCGGGTAAAAATAATGTCCTTTTCACACTATTTTTGACTAGTTTCGCCTTCTTTGCTCGCATGGAAGCAATATTTCAGCCAACAAAGTGAAGGTCGTCTAAGTTCTTTAAAACTATGTAATAAAATTGGTCCTTCATTTCTGGCAACCCTTAGGGCCTTTGTCCACGGCACGTTTTTTCAACCGTGCGGCGTGTTACGCTCGCATAGACTGCCCTATACTGCTGATATACAACACTGACAAAGATCCACGGTTAATTTGCCCTGCGTAGACTAGCGCGCCCCGTGTCCGTGGACAAGCTTCCATAGAGCTCCACACTACACTGACGACCGTGCCTAGACACGTCGAATTGGGTAGTTCCCATCTGATCATTATGATCCGTTCGTGGTTGCATCTGATCAAACAAAAAGATGACAATGGATCATTGATTGATCGTAGATTTTCAGAGCGAAAAAAACGTGTGTGGACAAAGGCCCGGTACTTACCTAATATTTCACGTTTTCCAGCATGGATCGGGTCGCGTTGCCAAACACAACCTAATTAACGACGCTAATTACGAACCCAACGTGCGCCCACGAGCGCTGTAAGGCTTGCCATTTTGCTAACGTAAACTACTTGATTTGTTAGATGGGTGCCCCGAACCTTGAAGGTTGAAATTCACGTGACACACTAATAAAAATAAATCGAATACTTACTGACTAAAATTTGTTATTCGAATGAAAACTATAACTTGATGAAAATATTTTGTTTTCTATCGGTTTTCCACTTCGACAGTCACTTCCTAGTTTCAATGTCTATCTACTCACATAAAACTAAAACATTTTAGACATTATGTGTGTAGTATAGGTATGTATGTTTGTATGAGCTATCCATTTAGGTACTCCTTAGTTGAAACATGCAAAAGTATTTGGATTAGCCTCTGTCTTGGAGGTATCCAAGACATCAAAAAAGAATCTTAAACGATTTAGATCTGAATATCTACCTGAGACTTCTCTAATCTCAACTTGAGTCAAGATCTGTGAGGGCTCTTGAGAAATGACATTGTATGTCCGGATTAAACGCCCGTTTTCAACTAAGTCCCATTATTTGACCGAGCTTATGTCCTCAAAGAGCTTTGAAGACTTAAGCTCTTCAGACGACAAGTGGGGTTTAAGTGACCTTGACTACAGAGAGATGGGACCTTATGTGTGTTAGGTACTTTCTGTCATTACTTGTCAACGAAAACTGATCTTTAAACTTTTCAGATAAAGATTGTAAATGAGCTTATTATGAAACCAAGAATGTGTTTAGAAATATATAGACACGGGATTTTATCATAACTTTTTAACATCTGACTGAAATACTTATATTTATTTATATCTGACTGAATATTAAAACTTTTTTTTAATTATTTATTTAAAAAAAAATCAATGATATATAGTTGTAGCGAGATAAAATGGCCGCTGATTCCTTTTACGAATAGATAGTTCATATTGTGATTTAAACTTGATTTAGACCATAGATTCTCAACCTTATTTTCTCCACCGCCCACTTTGAAAATATTTTTTTTTCTAGAGCCCCCCCGCTATCTTACCTACTTTTTATTTTTCTTACCAACTGTCGCGAATTTTTCACACTTTTCTGGTTAAGGGCCGCATAGGACATTGTGAGGTATCACTGCGGGCCGCACATTCTTGAATTATTTAGTTGACGATTTTTCGAAATTCCTAAAGGAGTTAAAACCCAAGGTACCAACTAACTTGAAACTTATCATAAGTTTACGGGGCTCGAAGACTCGCTGCTTATCAGTTCCTATTCTGCGGTCTGACATAACTCACTTTGCTCGCAATATACCTTACTCATGAAGTTAAAATGCGAGTGAATTGAGCTTCAAACCAAGCGAGCGAAGCGAGCCGAATTTTTGTAAGTCAAATACAATACGTGACATTTGATTTTTTTTGCAGTTTTCTAAGAAAAGCTAGCTTATCGGTTCATATTCTGTGGTTAGACTTTACTCACTTTACTCGCAATATACCTTACTTATGAAGTGAAATGCGAGCGAAGCGAGCCTAATTTTTTAACACAAATGCAACATTGTGATATTTGATTTTGTTTGCGGTGATCAAAAAAAAATTTCGCTGCTTATCGGTGCTTATTCTGTGGTTAGACTTTACTCACTTTACTCACAATATACCTTACCCATGAAGTGAAATGCGAGCGACGCGAGCCGAATTTTTTAAGACAAATGCAACATTGTGACACTTGATTTTGTTTGCGGTGATCAAAGAAAAAAATCGCTGCTGATTAGTTCCTAGTCTGTGGTTAGACTTTACGCTCTTTACTCGCAATATACTTTACCTACTCATGAAGTTAAATGTGAGCGAAGCGAGCCGAATTTTTTTAAGACAAATGCAACATGTAACACTTGATTTTGTTTAGTACGGTGTTCAAAGGAAAAACTGGCTGCTTATCGCTTCATATTCTGTGATTAGACTTAACTCACTTTACTCACAATATAACTTTATAAATAAGGATTTATAAAGTTAAATGCGAGCGCAGCGAGCCAAATTTTTTAAGACAAACACACTTTGACGACCACTGGATTAGGGTGTTTTTTTGCCTATTTTAGATTACATTATCGCCCCCCTGCTTCATCTCAACGCCCCCCAATTTTCTCTAGGTCTTCTACTGCCCCCCTGAAAGTCTCAAACGCCCACAGGGGGGCGTTATCGCCCACGTTGAGAACCTATGATTTAGACAAATGAATTGCTTTCTAATCGTAGTCATTTTAGCCATTTCGAACATGAGAAAGGAAATTCCACTAAACTTCTTTTTAAAATTAACATTGATTTTATTTTCAGCTTTAACTTTCTTAGATACCTATCCATGTATAAACATATCGGAGATTTATGCAAATTAGAAATTACTAAAGTCCTCCCAAAATTTCCATTTCCATAATATCGGGTTGTTGACTTTTAAAACATTTGGGAGGTAAAGACCTCTGGAAGTTATCGAGACAAACCCCTATACAATCTTTTCTAATCGATTCTGAGCAAATTCTTCGGGTTAACAACCCCGTTTATCAGCTCTCCGGTAAACATAAGTTAGGGCTGCCCTTTTCGGAACTATTTGGATCGTTTCCTTAAACTTGCACACTAAATAACAAAGGATCGAGACCCTTTCCTGATTTATTGCGGCTTATTGGTACCTTCACAAGTAATAAATTCATTCATACTCACTAAACGCATGTGCTTTAGAAAACACTTAAAATAGTTGGTTAGCTATGACGGAACACGTCAGTACCCCGATCGCGAGTATGCACAGAGTCTACTATTCAATCCGTGACTGTAGTATAGTCTCTCAAATGTATGGGATTCCGGTGCAGCGCCTCCAGTGGTAACTTGACTGAACTAAAATCCCAATACATTTGAGAGACTATACTACAGTCACGGATCGAATAGTATACTCTGTTCATACTCTTACTTCTTACGTTCATACATACGTACATTTGACTGTTAAATAGTGTCTTAAAGCCTATGTTAGGTTTGACTAGACACTAGGGTTCTCTTAACACATAATCTGGATTTTAAAAATAGGAGCATGGATTTTAAAATTTCGATAGAAATAGGCTGAATTATAAATATAGCGTAGCGACTACTTATATTCATTTAGGTTGGCATGCCTTGTGTTTCAAATGTATGAGGAGTAACAAACATCCATACATCCTCACAAATTTTCGCATTTATAATATTAGTAGGAAGTAGGATGGATATTATAGCTATTATTTTACTAACCGAGTGAAGTAAGAGAGGGAATACGACCCTTTGGCTTCTATTTATTCAAAGCTGCATTAATTCCCTAAAACATCCTCCGAACACGACCTTGAAGGGCTTTACCCTCGTTTAGAAGATCCATTAACATAGGATGTGGCTTTTATTATTTTCTGAATGAATAAAATAACCATCTTGAAAGTTTTCCATTTTATCTGTTTTTGGTCGAGTCACTGAACAAATGAATATTCCACTAACTTAACGAATAAAACGTTAAAAGCGTTTTAAAAACAAATTAAGTAAGCACTTATTATTTGAGAGGTCATCTCTGAGGTTAATTTGGTGATTTTAGGAATGAGTTGCATTATTTCGCATCTTTTTAATTTTCTACTTTTTCATAACGGTCGTAAGAGACTTCAATCTCTTCAGAAGACGATAGTTGTTTCACCACCTCTGAATAAAATTCTATGTAAGCTAACTGTCAGATAAAGTGAAGAGTACCATGCACACAGCTATTAAAATCACCAAGTAGCATTGACGCGTTAAGTGCCCATGATGCACATGTGTTGCGAGTTACACGATCTGCGGTGTACTCCTCACCGCATAGCGGAGGCAGTAGGTATGTTAAATATTATCCAGCTGTTTACTTTTATAGTTCGCGTCATGTAAAAAGAACGCTGGAAGAAAGTGGAGGGGTGTGTTTTGTCTCATGTTTGCAAATAGATAACCCATGCGTCAAAATGAGACAACGCATACCCTCCACTTTCTTCCAGCGTTCTCTTTACATGACGCGAACTATACATGATACATAGGCTATAAACATTAAAGTTATAAGTATGAGAAAGAATAAAATAAACCAATTCTTACGAGAACCGACTTACCGCTATAAAAATCAAATAAAGAAACCGTCATTTTGTCGATGAATATTCGCATATTGTGATGGCGATGTAGCCTGGGGCACACAAAATGTCTCCGAATTTCTATACGTAAACCAGATTTTCGTTCAATTTTATAGATTGCAGATTCTCTTTATTCCCTGGGGCGCTACGAAAACCCGGGAAATTCGCTCTAAACCTTTTTTCCCGCGGTGAGTTTTTTCACATTGACTTTTGATTGACTTTCATAGAACATTTCATTTATTTATTCCAGTTTCATTCCCAATAATCTCAACTAAAAATATACCTGCATATATTTTTATACTTGTATGAAAACTTTTAAGTTCGATGGAGCTATAGTGACAATTCTGGTGACGGAATTTTTGGGCCGATTAAAAATCTTCGTCAAGGGTTAACGACTCAAATGTCGAGACCGATTTTCATGCCTATGCATGGATGCGAGAAGCTGCTTGAATCAAAACTGAGGATGGGAAACAAACCAACAAACCTATTACCCCAGCGAGTGAAGTCAAAGAATGATTCATAGCTAATTGAGTTGAGTTTCCGCCTGTGTCATCGGGAGTTTTATTAACCTTAGTTGTCTAGATTGACGTTCATAATTTAAAAATTCAGCCGCCGGAAATACCGACTATTTTCGTAGCTTCATAAATTGAGGAGAAAATATAAAGCATTTCATGATTTTTTTTTATGAAACTCAAATTCAATTTAATTCATTCACTATGATCATAGTGTATCACTTTGAATCGTCTTAAGAGCTGGGATGATTCTACTACCTGTTCCTTCGCGACCAAAACCGTGAGTAACCAAGACTTGTAAGTAGTGAGTAGGTAACTGTGGTGACGGAGTTTTTAGGCCGCCTAAAGGCCTCCGTCCTTTCTTTATCTATGGTTATGCTTTCTAAGGTTTTGTATTTGAAAAAAAAACACAAATAAAGTAACAAGCGACTTTGTGATCGTTGCGGTCACAATATAATTAAACATTCAAATTTTTAGAGAGATTTTTATAACGAAAGCATGTGAGTGGCCTAAAAACTGAACTAAGTTTGTCTCTGAAGTATAAGAACTATTTTTTCCTGTTTATTGTGTTATTGTAAGGATTTCTTAAATAAGTTCTGTGAAATAAATCAACTTATCTACTTGTGGGAATTGATGATCTCATCAAATATAAAATACCCGTATATTCTATCTAGGTATTCTCGAAACATGTTTCAGGAATCAATTTGTTTACCTTATTCGATATAACCAGTTTTCGGATATTTTCTGTGGAAAAGAAGAGCTTATCAGAATTTGGGGTATAATAGGAATAATATTGATGGAAAACGTCGTTAAAATTAGGTATATAGATACATAAGTATACACACACACAAATAACTAAAAATGCATATCTACGTGCTTACATGCCAAAAAACTTAGCTTTTGAAATTCTGAGCTGAATTCAGAGGTGATTTTATTAGTCAATTAAATAATTAACGAACATAGATACACCATGACCATTTTAGACAATAGTATAAGGTGGTTACACTATCACGGCAACATTGTGCTACTTTCCATAAATAAACTATCTAGTCTCTAGAAATCTAGAGTAAGCTCACTCTGTTTAGAAACAGAATAGATGCTATTCCGTCTATGAATAACAATGGGGTTCTCCTGCCCCATTGTTGTTAAATTGGTCTAGAATTGACACATCGAAATTAGATTCCTCACAAAGTGCTTAGATGTACGCACATACATAACTAGTTCAATAGGAACTTCAAAACATGCAATGTCATTATCATAATGACAGTCTAGCTTAGGGTTCAATTTAAATAAGTTTAAACATTTGACTAATAAAATTGATTATTTTCAAAAAGAAGGAGTTTTTTCGGGTTGCTTTGTAACTGCGCCAATAATATCTGATGGAAGGAGAACCACGAAAAATATAAAAATAAGCAATATAACCTGTAGAAAGTATCCATATCAATAAAACCACAGATATTAAAAAAAAACTTAGTCTAAAGAGTCTTAGGTACAGTCAAAGCTACAAGCTGATGATAAATGTGTTACAATCTCTGGTTAAGGTTTTTGGACGCCTCAAGACATCCATCATAGAAAGGCTACGTCAATCCTCAATTCTGATTGAAACCACGAATAGCCATGTCACAACATCTCTTTACTCGACACATGGTTCTTGCTTTGAAGTATGAACACATGCTCGCAATCGTGAAAACATTACACTGATGCTGTCGGTCCGAGTAGCCGATATTTGTAAACACTACTTTGATTATTGTTTCATTTGAATGGAAAAACTGGAAGAAGCAATATTTTCCTTTATTTATGCTTCTTTTCAAGTCACAGTTACTTTAAAATCTTCTAAAGTGCTTATAGTAATGTTGGTAGGTATTTGGGGCAAAAAGAACTTAGATATTTGCTATGAACATAGAGTAGTTTATACTCGTAAGTAAGACATTTATTTAGCACACACACAAATACAAACAATACAAATTCGGAATCTTCTTTTTTGGTTTGAAAGGCTATACTTTCCGATTGGTGCCACAAAAATTGGTGAGGAGTTAGGGTCTTCGGAGTTATGAACAGAAATTCACCAGAAAATTGATCAGTTTAATTCAGTTTAGTTTAATGAAGTCAATTTTTTAAAATTTTTAATTTAGCTAGGTACCCACCTACTGGTTATTATGTCGAAACATTCCAACCCACAATGCCAAACTGCGATATTGAATGACAAAGGACTTGTTACACCTACAAACATGTAGGTTGGTATATTGTTTGTTTTATTTTCATTATGAAATGTTTGTTTTATTACTTACCTAAGTAAGTATATAAAAATAGAATAAATTTGAACTCTCTACTCAGTTTTTGATAACTTAAATTACCTATGACATTATAATCGGCGCCATCTCTACCAGACAACCTGTAATGGAATGCATTCAAGATACTTTGAAGATGTCTATGAGGGTATTCAGACTGACACAATGAGATTGGTTAAAATCATGGTAATTGTTTCATTAACTTCAATTTAGACGATTGAATTACTTTGACTAATGTTGTCTGAAGTTTAATATTAACTTATTCATTATATTTTATAACGTAACCAGAAGTTTATCAGCTTGAATTATCTATTCATCGTTTTATGCTTCCCACACTTAGGTACGTTCTTCATAACAGCGTTGCCGTCAAAACCTGGTCATTACTAAACTCACCAAGGAATGTTTTTTCATGTGAAACATACATACCAATGTATATTACCGACCGATCTGACCGACTTTTGGCTAAGCGATGCTTCGCCCGTCCTGAAACATCATAAGTATACGGTGATTAATTAAATTAATTAGTATCATTAGGATTATCTTAATAAAATCACTGTAATTAATTAATACGGATCACCGAGGCGCACAGTTTATTAGTGAAAATAGAAGAGAGCGGGAGAAGTGTTAGCGAGTGAAAGAATGAGTCCATAGATACAAATACCTACCACAATCTCCTTCGGAGAGCACCGCGCGGTGGCTTATGATGATGGCTTGACCACATAGCCTGCACCTTTATTGAAAATTCGAAACCAGCTGCTTTTATGTTCCGAGTTGCAGTTACAATTTTTATTTTTAAAATTCCTTTTATAGTATTTTCACGACCTTATTACAATTGCACTGCTTAGTGCAGGCCTCATTACGAACCTCAAATGACGGACGCTGGATCGATGAAAACGTTGATTAACGGCCGGTACCCGATCAACTTTCCTTTTTACAACTTCCTAGGTCTTGTTTATTCATGTCTAGGCTTAGCTGCAAGTCTAATGAAGTTTCTGTTTTGTTTAAGGTAAATTTGAATTCTGAAGTTCTACTCTTCGAAGCGACTACGACGATAATCTTGGCAATTATCGTACTTCAGCATCGGTACGGTAATGAAGTGAAATTGGTCAATTAACAGTGAACTGCTCTTTCAAATTTAAAAATTAAACTCAGAACTGCAGGACCGTTGGGATCGCATTGAAACAATGAGGGCATAGAATTATCTAAAAAACTGGGTGATTATGGGCTGGGCCCTCTACAAATCGACAATCGATAATATCGGACAATGGTAGAGCTTTAGATAGTGCTTAATGGTTTTTCTTGACAATCTCATGTGGATTAAACGAGATGGCAACAGATTTAAGATTAGGGAAGGAATATATCCTAAAAGACCATTTGTAAATAATATCAGGTTGTGTTGGTTCCTGAAATGCTCTGAAGTGAACGGAGTAATAATTATCTGAAATATGTTTAGCTTGAACTGATCTATTAGCTGGTAGATACTTATATTTAGGTGTACCTAAGGGGTCTAGTCAGAGGCGTGATCTACTTGGGTCGGCAACACAACACTGACCGCATTTCGGTTCATACGTAGCCGCAGCATCCAAACAGGCGAATGCACCACTTTCTTTACTCTGCAACTAGCGGGCTCTGGCGACACTCTGAACTCTACCAAACCCTAATAATCATTTGAACCAATGCGGGGTTTTGGAAAATAAGCTTTGTTTTTGTATATGTAGAGATTACTTTCACTTGTGTGGATTTAGTTTAAGTCGTGTACACACTGCGCACGGTCCCGTTTGGTTTGCTTGGTTGGGTGTGTGCCAGTCGTCCGCGGGCCGAGACGCCAAACAGACGTGCCGCTCGGGATGCGTGTATATCAGTGATTGTGACTATTTGGAACATGTGCTGTGCTTGAATGGAGAAGATGACTGGTGAAATTCAGAGCGTCAACAAATGGTATGCGTTTGTTATGGCGCGTGGCTGAGGGCGATGCGCTTGTGGTGTCTCTCGGAGCGCTCTCCCGGCATGAAGGGTCAACCGGTTTGGTGAGATCCCCCGCCGATCCGCTAGCATCGTTTAGAAAGCCCTTAGGTCCAATTAGATCATTATGCTCTTTACTTTCATTTCGCATGTCTTAGACGCTTTGCCGTCGAAGTGGCGCATCGAACATCTGATGCTATTTATGCATCTGCGAGCCAGTTCTGAGATGTAGAAAGCTTTTCAAGCCAAACATTACAATATGCAACCGTTTTAGAATTTATCATTGAGTATTCGAGTGACACTTCTCATAATTCATTGTCTACGTTTTTATTTTTAAATGCGTTGTTATTATTTGATATTATTCCAAAGTCTGAACATTGATGTCTAAAAATATTCTAAAATCAATAAACTCATATGTACTTTAATCAAACGACTCCATTTTAATTAAACCTTTACGGTTTTGTACCTATATCAAGATTATTATCTTATCCGACAGCTTTGTTTATTATTTTTTTATCTAACTAGAATCTTTCATGAACTAAAACCAACCAATGGTTGTTAAAAGAAATACTCATCTAAGAAATCATCTGCGTAGTTCTACAAAATTGCTACTTTCATTCATTAGGTAATACCTACGTCGCATGTAGAGCACTATGTTAATTTGTGATCCTTACGAAAATTTCACTTTTATCTACTGTCATAAATGTCGTAATTTTGTATTTTTGATGTTTCTGATCTACATCATTTATTTTTAAAGATAGATAAACTATTCTACACATTTTTTTTCAGATTTCTTTACCAAAAAATAAGTTTAACCAATTGTTTTGACAGTCAAAACAAGGTACTTATTTCTTTCGCAAGAATTTCGTCCATTTTCTTCAATCTAATGTCAACCCTTTTAACTGAAGCTTCTTACCTATTTGATCACAAAACGTTAAAATAAACCTTCATGATACAAGTATTCTCAGAAAGACATAATTCTCGGGAAGGTTTTACAAAAAGAAACTCAAAAGTAACATTGAACTCCATAAAATTCTAACAGTAGAGTAGAATCGTTAGCCTGTTTCCATAAAAAGGTAGCTATTTATAAGATAAGCAGATAAACTCGTAAAAAGCGTAGTTTGTAAAACACAAAACAAACACCAGAGTTTACAAACACGGCTACTGTTTTATCATAATTTCGTCTAATTATACGCAGTAGTTATCTGTTTGTGTACATTTATGTATTATCTAGCTTGATCTTGCGGCTCTGTTCGTCGATATATTGAATGCTTCTACTCTAAAATCGATAAATTGAGAAATAATCGCAGTTCTTCTGCTAAAACCTAAAACTAAGCCCAGAATATTTGAGTCTCTGCTCGTATCGAGATTATAGTCTGGGCCTCACTCAACAGATCGATAGATGTCTTGCGAAATAGTTGCAGTTCTGCTGCTGGTGAAAACTATAAGCTGAGAATTAACTAAACCACGATAATTAACATGATATTTCATTTTCAAGAGTAGCCTGAGAGTTTCTAGAAGTAACAAACACTCAACCTCTTTTGAAGATTTCTAAAATCAGAGCCATGCAAATCCAAAACATGTAGAACGACTTTTACGAAGTATTTTAATTTCATACTGAAAAACATACTTCTGTTAACTTTTCTTAATTTAGAATTTTCATCTCCTACAAACACAATCTTATCTTAAGCAATTATTTCGAAAAGTAAGCAAGCCGTTCCGAGATAATCTGTTGATCCGAGATTGTTACCGAGATTACTCTTAAACAAAGTAGAGGAATTAAGAATAACAGTAATTAAAATACTCTTAGATAACATAAAATAACAAAACCCCTGACAAATTATTTTAGTCGAAGAGGTTTAAAAATAACTGACGCTACGGCATATTTAATGAGTTCATGCTATTGGAACAAGTTTTAGTATTTTAAACATAAAGTATTGAGTTAAAAAGAAATGATTCTAGAGTATTTTACACGAAAAAAGTCTCGCATAATTTTGCAGGACCTGAAAAACTAATGGAAAAGACGGTTGGAAGAGTTTAGGGTGTCCAACCCAAAAGTGGCCCCACACCTTTGGGACGCAACAGGTTGAAAAAAAAATGGAAAACGTTTGAAAATTTTATATTCGCACCTAGATTAGAATTTGGAGGAATGTAGTGGAAGAGGCTGACCAAAGAAAAAATTAAGATTGTGTGAAAGACGATAATTGTAAGAGGGGATTCAATAAAGAACGAAATGAGATGATAGCTCTACGAAAGAATGGTAATATCTATGGTATTATTATCATCTGCTTCTGCCACTTAAAAGTAGCAGAGGAAAACCTGTTATGATGACCTCCATAAAAATGGGATAGAGGCAGGAAAAGATGATAATAATATCATAGATATTACCATTCTTTCGTAGAATAGGCAGATTGGAAGACAGGTCAGAATCATCAGATCATGGACTTTATGATGCCAAACAATAAAATGGACACTGGACAGGTCAGAATCATCGGATCATGAGGAAGTCTGCCACACAATAAATGCCCTTGACACTGAAATACATATAACCCCTTAATAAGCCTCCTCTTAATCTTGATCTATCATTCAAGACACTGCTTTACATAAACTTCTGCAGAGTTTAATAGTTAATCAATAGTTTATCTTGCGTGCTTCAACTGACGTAATTCACTTTGATATCTTTTTTTTCCAGTCTTGCAAAAAGTAATTTGGTCGTTGACTTCTAAAAAATAAAGAAATGACATTTACAAATAACGGCTTGATTGTTTTTTAGCTTTTTAAAGTGATATAGAGCTCAAATTCAAATAAATTAATACCTAGTCGATTTTACATCGTAAAATTAGATAAAAATTACTTAGGTACTTATGCTTTGGAAAACACACATGTGCATTAGTATAAGATCTAAAAGGTGATGGAAGTATTGTGAGGAAACCCGTGATTCAGTCAACCAGCCTACTCTCCATCTCAACAGTGTCCCAAAAACAAACACAGAATCTCTTGGAATGATAAGAATACCTCCTAACGATGTATAAATCATCATGATAAATGCCTAAGTAATGGTATTTAAAAAGACTTAACCTAAATTCGTTTGTAATGAAACCAACTCTTAACTAACTGTTGTTCGTGCGGAAGCTCCATTGTACTGAATGCGTATAATTCTATAACTATTCTCATTATATAGCTACCATTGTCGTTGAGGAGCTGCGTTGTGAAATAATTGTTCTAAAATAGGGCATACTTTGTTACAAACTGGATGTACAAGTCTTTATATAGATGTTGCATAAGGCTAAGTTCAGAACACGCGGCGACGCGCGGTTGGCTCGACGCGCGGTTTAAGATTGTAACAAATCACTTCCTTACTTATGAAAGATGTTTAAAGTTGAACACTGGTTGAACAACGTCCCGTCTCTGTTTGTCACTATCCACAAATAAAGACAGGACGTTGTTTAACCAGTGTTTCACTTTAAACATCTTTCATAAGTAAGGCCCTCAATGATGTTGTGTACTATCGACTAAACTAGTTAGCTAGCTGACCCCGCCTTTTTCTTTTGTCTCTTATTTTGACCAGGGATTTGACGAGGATCGGCTTAGAACAACCGAACACATGTTGACACTCAATACAAAAAAGTCAATGTTTAGGAATGAACAGTTTTGCATTGCAAGTTTTTATTTTTTGAATGATCATTGAGGGGTTGAAAGGTAGGTATAGAAATTCCATGGTTGAAAGTTTGTATGGAGAACCGAGATAAAAGCATTCAATGCGTGCGGACAAAGTCGCGGGAAACAGCTAGAATTAAATTTATAGTAATATTATAAAGAGGCAGTGTTTGTAAGTGCAGTGGTAGGTATTTCAAGAACAAACAAAAACTACCACTTGATTTGTTTGTATACCTAAAGTATATTATTTGGCTCAAGTTTCGTGATCTCTTACAATAGGCAATATGCGTCTGATTCAAAAGCGGGTTAAACGTATTTTTCTATGAACATTATGGCCTTAGAATTACTTATGTGTGTGTAATTATTTTTTTATATTATTTCACTTTCGCTTAGAAATTAATAATTAAAAAGTGCAAAAATATAGTGGGAATTTCATAAGACTTGAAACGCAACGCTATTTGTCACGTGTGCTGTGACGTCACACTCCTTCAAACTCGACAGAAAGTTTTTTTTTCTACCTACAAGCGCGTGTAATTGCTGTAGTTACTACTTATTTTATTGTTGGTTTATTTAAAGGAACGGTCAACTTGCTTGGGCCTACAACTTATTCTCAAAACAACCGAGCACATGTTTGTTTCTTGAATAAAACAAAGGGCTCTTTTTTTCTGGACACTCAATACAAAAAAAATCAACTGTGAAGCCACTTCATTCAGCTTTTTTGTACGAGCCCCGAATACTTTGCTGCTATTGGTGTTCAAAAATTGTAAAGACTAGTGACTGCTAGTCGGTTCATAGAAAAATCACCCTTAAGGTGTAAAGATGCTCGTTTAGTCGATAGTACATGACCGCGCGTCAAGCGCGCGTCGCCACGCGTTCATCTGAAGTTAGCCTAATTGACTTTGAAAAATTTATTAAATTACAATCTTTCCATTTTTCAAAAATAGAAGACCAACAAATTCTACATCTTTATGGTTTCCTCAATCAATTTTCAAAGAAAAAATAATTACAAATTAGGTAGGTAAGTAGGTACATAAATAAATAAATAAACTATTGAATTAAGACCGGGATCCATTATTATGTTCTTAAATAGACAATTTGAAATATTTTTATTAAAATTTCCTTGCAATCAAAAGTTTTAACAAGATTCTTTATACTTATTAATAATTGTAGTTGTGACTGGATTTCTAAAATAAAAAACAATTCGAGACGAGTTTCGACTTTTGGTTTTACGAGACGAGTAGGTTACCTTCAAAGTACACAAACCTTTAAAAATATTCTATGATTACTCAAGCTAAGAATGTATGGAATGACAATTCTATGCGGGTGGAATACTAAACAAAAGGCTCAGATGTATGGTATTGTGTTTAAACATACACGTGTCTCGATACTGGGTGTCATAAAACTAGTCTAACTTTATTCGTAGCTTCAAATGCTTCCTAATCGATTAAGTGCCAAATAAAAAAAATTAAAATATTGTGTTCATTTTCCGGACACTATTGAATTCCATTATTATATTCATAGTTTTAGAATAATTAAATATTAACCACTTATTTTCTATTTTATTAATAATTAAGGAGAATCTGTTTATTTACAAGTAGGCATTGTCAGGGTATCGCAGTTCTTTTAAATTCGATGTCAAAAGTTGAAACTAGCCAAAGTTAAACACTCTTATCAGAGTCTTATCACTCTTTTCGAAATAATACACAGATTTGATACTTAACTTCTGAATGTTATTTATTTCATGGAATAAATTAAAAACACGCCTTTTTCCATAAGGGTAGGCAGAAAAAACGGATTCCCACTTGCTACGATCCTGACCTCATTCACTTTCATATTAAATTCAATGTTTTATTGTTCTGAAGTACTTAGCCTTATTACACTCTTTATATTCATGGGGTAATCATTTATGATGTTCACATTCTCACGTTTATGGCTTCATACACATGCCTTTTCTAACACATTTGTGTCCATAAAACGTAGTAGGTATAATAGACGTTACTTTATAGTGAAGTTACCTTACTGACTCTTAAATGATCAAATGATAGACAAAAAATTCTGAAAAATCCTCGGAGGAAAAATCGCAACAGATTTGACAGCTTTCTGAACTATAAAAGCAAACATCTATTATGAAACGGATCTTAAAATTGTTAAAAAAAAACTCATGTTGGCAACCAAAAAAAAGTATCATCCTTCCTATTTTCTTAGTTGGCAACGTACCTACTTATAACAACAAGCAATTATTTTCATGTGTCCATGACACCGTACTAAATAACGATGTCTAGTTATAGATACGACGAAAGCTTTGTTTAATTTTAAAACTGACTTTATTATGGCTTTAGTAATATCATTAATATTTTAATAAACTATTAATAGGCTAGTTCAATGGCTCGATAGAAGCGCTATATTCATCGAGTTAAGGGTGACCTTTGTTCGACGTTATATCGGAAGATAAAAACTGTTCCGAGCCAACGAGCCAACACTTCGATGTACCAAATTATTGAGAAAATGAAGTGGAAAATTTAAACAGGCTTACGACTGTATAGTTATGGTACAAATTATACCGATTAACATAATTTTCAGGCATTTAAGATCCGTTGAATATCTAGAGGTCAGAGGCAAGAAGAACATCTAAATCTAATCTAAAAACAAAAATCTTATTTCTTCTCAAAGAAGTATAATATTAAAGGAATTTATTATTGACTTTGTTTGAGTGCTCTTCTTTGTGCTCTCATTATATTATAATCTCGCTAATGATGTTCTCTACTGCTACAAAGTTTTCAAGTTCATCTGAGTTTCATATTGAAACACGAACATGCTCTCCAACTTCCAGAACATAATTCCATGATTCACTACTCTGTTAAACAGTTTAAGATCGATTGTCAGAGATATACGATTATATCTTTGAATAATGTAGACACACACAGTTCAAAGTGAAGACACGCTTGTCCACGATTTGCCACCAAAGCATACTCGCATACTTTGACCACGTAGTACGGAAAAGCGATGAAAGCTCGAAGAAACTCATCGTGGTTGGGAACACAGAAACAAAACACTCGTGTGGTCGATTCCCAACTCGATGGACGGATCAAATCAAAGAATCATCAGTTATCAGGTTCCGCAACGTTGTGGAAACGATGATGAATAGAAGCCGATGGACTCAATGGAGACAGATCATCCGATGTACGAGGGCAGTATGATAAGTACTTGGCCTAAGTTAGATAAAACACTGCTAATATTAAAAATGTGTTATTTTTCGCTAACTTAACTTTTTTTAGTAATACTGTCAAATTCTGAACTTTCTAGATGGTTTAGTTTTTATATGACAGCCATTTAAACAAACCAACTTTTGTGATTTTACAAAAATGGTAAAAATCGAACACCGATTGATGATAAACTACTTGTTTTTGAAATAGAAAAAGAGTGATATGAATAAAATTTAGTTTTCCAAAGTATACTTAGGACTCTGTTCCATCGTTAAAAACCATAAAATATTGGACAGCTGAATAAAAATGTGACCTTATAAGCATTATTGATGAAGACCGTCCTGGTCGTTCAAATTATGCCCCCGATCCAGAAATTAATTAAAAAATCTATGATTTAGTAATAACCGACCGGAGAGTAAAAGTGCGTTAGATTACTGAGTCTATGGACATCTTAATTAAATGGGAGTTAAATATTTTA
Organism: Camptogramma bilineatum; assembly: GCA_958496255.1. Classification (NCBI taxonomy): domain Eukaryota; kingdom Metazoa; phylum Arthropoda; class Insecta; order Lepidoptera; family Geometridae; genus Camptogramma; species Camptogramma bilineatum. Next base: position 13,126,177 of record OY292458.1, on the reverse strand, counting down.
ACAACCCATTTAGACATTAAAATGCTTTCCGAAATATGGCTGCCGCGTTTGCTCACAATTGACAATAAACACAAATACGCACTTGCGTACCCGCCATAGCAAAATTTCATAAATTAAGGTACGAATTGCCTCTTTCTCTATTTTATTCGTAAGATTTAGTATCAAGCAACGATTTAATGTAAACAAACATCAAAAATTTACTTAGATTTTAATAAAATTGCTCTCACGATGAGTTTACTACTGAAAATAAGGCTCATTTTTAAGGGTTGGAGCAATCGAATTTTTAGAAAGGTTTTAAAAGGTAGAAAACAATGGGGCTTGGTATGTAGCCCTGAAAAATGATTATGTTGAAATATAAAATAATTCATATATTAAAAAACCATTTTTTCTTGTCAAGGCCAAGAACTTATCAAACGACCCTCGTAGATACGGACCACCAGATGATGACTACGATCATCAGTCATGAGGAGCCGATTACAGAGAGAGATGTAGACAAAAAATCAATTACCTCCCACAACCATGAATCACTGGCCAATTCAGATTCACCGTTACAACTATCTACTTCTAATTTCGAGCAGTTCACTGTGTCAATTAACATACATTGAGGTGAAAGAATGAGTTGTGTAGTTTTATTATAGTCTTTTGTGTCACTAGGTTGGTCTAATTTGTGTCTACTTGCTTTCCATAGACTAAAATATTCCGAGAGTAACGTTCAAGAGAAAATTGAAACTAACCTAGACTACATTTTTCATGAGATGACAAAATATACAGGGTGGAAAAAATGAATGGGCCCTGGAGGGAAACTACTTTAAATCCTTAAGATACAGTATTTTACTTAAAGGAAACATTCCTTTATTTTTATAAAGAAACATAACTGCATTCAAAGATTTTCTAAAATTCGCTTGCTTCACCCAGGAATTGAACTAGCTAAAAATTCAAAAATTAACCACTCCCTATTTTATTCCACTAGTTGATACATTCAATACTAAAGATAAAACTTCTCAAAGAAACATAAGGTCTTACACTCGTCTGTCGTACAAGAAATCCATGAAATCTAATATTTAGTACATAAGGGCTTTAATTGCAATTTAGCTCTACAGTGGAATGGTGAGACGTATCCAGTAGGGTGATTCAGACCTTCTCGGAATGTATTCCAAATTCGAAAAATAACGTTTCTTCGCTGAAAAACCGTCAACTTTTCGAAGAAAATCATCGAATCGGATGCATTTTCGGAAGTCTGAATCTCACCTCAGATAGACAAATACCGTCTAGAAAAGTTTTGTCGTGAATGGTAAAATAATAAAAATTAATGAAAAATATTGTTAAAATTAATGTTAGATTTCATGATCTTTTTTATTTCTAAAACCAAATGTGTTATATAAAGATTTTATCCTGACATTAATCCTATCGATTAGTGGTATTAAAGAGAGCGAGGTTTGTTTTTTAATTTTTAGCTGGTTCGATTCCGGGTGAGGCAAGTGAATTTTAGAAAATCTATAAATGCAGTTTTGTTTCTTTTTAAAAATAAAGGAATGTTTCCTTTAAGTAAAATACTGTATCTTAAGGATTTAAAGTAGTTTCCCTCCAGGGCCCATTCATTTTTTCCACCCTGTATAAGAAGCAGTTGAGCCACGAATCTTAGATAAAACTTAGATTTTTATATTTTCATATAAAGAACAGACGATATAGTACCTACATAAGACATTATTTAGATGGAAGTGATAGAAGAGACTTTTCTAGCACCTAAACCTCTTGTCAGCCTTATCGATCTTATCTATAGGAAGAACATGGTTAAAACATTTAGAGCGGACTAAAACACGGGGTTTCTCATAATTTGTATTCATGCTTTTAGGGAAGTCAGCTTATTGATTAAGATAGTATTCAGTAATACATGATTGTCATATATATTAAGATAAGATCGATCCATCGACCTAGAAATTATACTGTAACATGCTGCCGGTCTCTACAGTTCAAGTTAGGAAGATGTCACAACTTTCTCTGAAGTGGATTCGATGGCAAAGTTTTACTAATGCCACTGGGTAAGTGACATTTTTGGGTCATGTTGTTAGAAGTGTCAAAAGCCAAAAGTTTCCTAAAAGGCGGTAATGGAAATTGAAATTATAATGGCCTTAGAAACTCAAGTTTACTATAGAACGGTTGTATGGGATCAAGTGATAATTAGAATAGAAAAAATAATTGTAATAATGCTGGACATTTCACACAGCATCATTTAGTCCCAAAGTAAGCAGAGCTTGTGTTATGGAAACCACAAAAATGGATCCGAGACGATTACCTAATGTAGGATTTTTATCTAAATACGATGCAAAAAGAGCTCTAGATAGAAGTTAACACTAGCTTAAGTGTTTTTCACCAGAGAAAGGAAGCTAAGAGGTGCGTGAGAAAAATATACACCAATAACAGAGCTACGTAAAGCAAGACTAAGAAATTAAAACTATTGGCGTATTTTCTCTTCGAGAAAATCTCCTTTTTAGCACATCGCTGAAGGAAACGCACTTAAGACAATTTGGAGCATTGGTTTTAAAAACAATATATTAAAACTGCCAATCCCGAATGATTGACAAATGAGACTTTTGCAAGGATTAAAAGTGGCTGGTTCAAATAGAATAATTGACGTTGAATTAAATGAAATAATTAATATTGCAAACGAACACTATAATAACACTTGAGTGGCGGACATAACGCGATCATGTTCAAGGATTACACTAATTATTGTTGTATGAACGCTCTCCGTCAAATGAAGGGCAGGCTGTAGTATTTACTATAGAACAATATAATAAACAAGATCTTCTAAGAATTTTCTGTTCTCTCGAAGAGCATTTCTGCTCAGAACTCAGAAGATCCTCGACAGATCCTCAACAAATTTTTATAGAACCAAGTGTATCTTTTCAAACAAAAAAAATTATCAAAATTTTGAAATTTTTCTTGGTGGACATAAAAGTAACAAGCTAAAAATTATTTAATGCTACCAATAATATTTTTTGCACACATTGTTATGCTCCTTTAATTTGACTGATGTTTACAAAGTTTAAATTGGTAGTAGTAATGTTCAAATTGTCAATTAATATATTAGAAACATCTACTTAAATGATTGCATTAGATCTCTAATATGATTTTGTGCGTGTTCTCTCAAATCAATCTTCACGCAATCCATTTCTTTCATTTCCTTATTATGTAACAAATATTATAATTTATGTAACGGAAAACCAAAATCGTTATAAGTTTTAAGTCTGGTAGAGCGGAGCTGTCGGACCGGTTTGAGCAAAAAATAAACTCGAATTAAATCGATTTTAGGTATTTTAGTATTATCGTCGGGTCAGTGAACCCCGTAACAACTGATGGCATGATGTCTGAGAGACAAAAAAACAGTAACGAAGTGGTTCTAACAAGCTACTTCGATATAATTACAATTATGTACCTCTACCTAATGTGTTTGAATGATATTGGGTATAAAGTAATCTAGCATTCCACTTAATTTTATTCTGTCCATCCAAAAGTTACCTGGAAGAGATGGCTTTCAGCGATAAGGTCGCCCATTCTATCATTGTTTTTATGAAAAAAAAACTATTTTTGTGTTTCTTTTTATGGTGTGAGATGGTGTGAAATTGAGTTATATTCTATTCTAGTTTTGAAAACTCTACATTTAACCCAAATCTTTAACCATTTTAAGTTGTCTGTGGTTTAATTTCTAGCAGAGCCTTTTTTGTAAAAAAAAAATGTTTGTTGAAATATAAAAACTCATGAATTATCATGTAAATTAAAACATGCTGCTGGTATCATATTTTGTCTCTTCGCATTTTATGATTACCGCGAAGTTCGATCAAAATTCGATGAATAATATTATGTTCCAGCGCCTTTGATGCTAAAATGCGTACTATTATGTACTATTCGTACATATTTCATTTTAAAAACTTTCGTGTGTGGTACTTGACAATATAGGTAGGTACTAACAAGTAAAATATTAGGCTGGATTTACTGTCACGCGTACCGTCAGCGCTGATAGGCGAGTGATCTTTATTACAGTGAAATAAGGATTCTGATTGTCCAGTTGCTCTCGTCAGTGAGAGCAATCAGCGTAGCCATTTCTGCTAAACAATCAGTGTCCTTATTTCATTGTAATAAAGATCACTCGCCTATCAGCGCCGACGGTACGCGTGACAGTAAAACCAGCCTTCAGTCAGTATCAGTGTGAAACGCAACCGCGAGGAATGACCGTGCGAACTGAGTCTCTCCCTCCTACCCAGATGAAAATTCTCCGGATGAATCGAAACATTATGGTCTCTAAATCAACGATATTTTTTACGCGAGTAATTTCCGTATATAAGGCTGAGCGCACACCTACCCGCGCCGAATTCTCGAAGAATTTCTTGTCTCAAACCTCAAATTGGTCTCAAATTGTCCAAACGGTCTTTTGTCGCGTTCGGTGTCCTTGAGATGAGAGTGACAGCTACTTGCGTGGTCACTGAACTGTCTATTTGACAGTTTGAGACCGATTTTGGTCGCTATCAAAGATAGACAATCAATGGGCAGATTCAGTCGAATCGGACGATTATGCAGGTGTGGGAGGTTTCATACGATTCCATATAAAGAATTCTAAAATTCGATTCGTTCGGCCAACTTAATACTCCTACATATTTAAAATTAAAAGTTGCTAGTTGACCTGACAACATCCAATGACGTGAAAACTAAGGCTATTATTGGACAGACAGTGGTGAGCTAAATATAGGAAACATTAATAGTTTTAAAGAGTCGTGTTGGCCGATTAGGACAGAAATTCTACTTTCGTTCGTCGTTTGTTCAATGTTCAATTGATTCGGATATTTTCTATGCAAATTAACACGACGTTATCTATGTATTTGGAGGTGCCTCAAACAACCCCCTTGGATATTTTCATATAATCTTGAATGATCAAACAAGGATCTGAAAAAATGTCTACAGCACTTTATGGATACAGTTATGTCCCTGTTAGAGTTTTTTCCGTTACATTTACAGTTAGTTTGATAATCCCCCTTACTTATGAAAGATGTTTAAAGTTTAACACTGGTTAAACAACGTCCTCGTCACTATCCACAAATAAAGACAGGATATTGTTTAACCAGTGTTCAACTTAAAACATCTTTCATAAGTAATACCGTGAGTTTGTATGTAAAGTAACGTAAAGATCAAACTTATGTAAGTAAGTTAGGTACCTACTTTTGTCTTTACACTTTATTAAAAAGATTTTCTGTTGGGAGAATGTAGGATAAGAGATCTATCCCGAAATAGCTTGATTTAATTAGATTTTCAACAACGTAATTCAGTTTGGATCAAAATCAGAATCCTTCTAAATAGAATGACGACGTAAGAATCTTTTTACGTGTGTTTAAGGGGGACTGTTTCAGATTCCGAATTCAAATAATGATACATTTTCGACTGTATTAATATAAAAATGAAATGGTGTCCGATTTTTAAGGGATTTTTAGACAGAGTTAGGTGTTTCGCAGGACTCGTGTTTTTGGCATGTCCGGCCTTGCGAACCTATTAAAATGACCAGTTTCAGTATTGCTGTATTTTTATTTGGAAATAGTATACGAGTACGCTATTATGGCACTAGTAATATCCTCAATTATATACATAGGAAAGCTGTAATTAATTTCTAAAGTCGTGAAATCTAAGTTCTCTGGTGTGTCCGCGACACCCCTATCTGCATTCAATCGCTTATTACGCAATAATGAAATATAAATTGACACTTTTTATAACGTTAACGTTAATATAGATACTATTAGGTAGTGGTGAATCAAATTTCATGTTATTTTAACTCCACGTTACTGTTTTACAAAGCAAACAAATGTGTCCGCGATAAAAAACTAATTTCTCTGTCGCTAATTTCTTTGGCATTTTCCTAATTTCTCTGGCATTTTGCTAATTTCTTTGGCATTTTGCTAATTTCTCTGGCATTTTTCTAATTTCTCTGGACCAAACCTAATTTCAATGGGCACGAATATATTTAAACCACTAAAACTTCAAAACGGCTTTATCAAATTGAGGGCCGCTAACATTAAAATGCATGTCTTTGAGTGCTTAATTAGGTATGTTATTTTTTTTTTTAAATAACCAAAAAAAAAATTGCGAAAATGGGGTACCGTTTTTCGGACCGCTTCTTGCGAATCATCCGTCCGCGATAAAAAACTAATTTCTCTGTCGCTAATTTCTTTGGCATTTTCCTAATTTCTCTGACATTTTGCTAATTTCTTTGGCATTTTGCTAATTTCTCTGGCATTTTTCTAATTTCTCTGGACCAAACCTAATTTCAATGGGCACGAATATATTTAAACCACTAAAACTTCAAAACGGCTTTATCAAATTGAGGGCCGCTAACATTAAAATGCATGTCTTTGAGTGCTTAATTAGGTATGTTATTTTTTTTTTTTAATAACCAAAAAAAAAATTGCGAAAATGGGGTACCGTTTTTCGGACCGCTTCTTGCGAATCATCCTACTACCGTCTATTTTACAAGTTTAAAATAGATCTAAAGTAATAAAAAAAACCATACCTACTAAATACATGGCATACGAAAGGCTTCTAGCTTAATATATTATATTTTTTCTGCAACTTATAGAAAAAACGTGTTAAAAATACTGCGATTTTTAGTTAATTTTCAACAAATTAAAAATGCGCACTCGGATATAATTGGCAAATGATGGGCATTAATGTAAAAACTTTTCCGTGTTTCTCATACTTTTAAGATGGAGTCCATTATGCCTGACCTACTTAATACCAAAATCACGAAAAAAATATCTGATTCATAGATTTAGATACCGCTATCTCGACCGAGATATGAAGTGCGAAAACGTAATTCAAACTAGTAGGTAGATCAAAACTGGAGCAGTTAGTAACCTTTTCGGATTAAGAACTGAAGTGGTGACGTCACTATTTAGTGATGTAATGGATAAATAGTTTCAACTTGAGATCGTAGGTATAGACCTATAAAACATGCATTCAATGCCAGCGTCGAGTACTTTTATCCCTACAATACTACTGCGCAATAGGGGACTAGTGCGATAGTTTTGTTATTGAGGATGTGGGGACGGAATGAAGCAATTTTTATGTCAGTGGATATTACTCTGTGTAGACCTGTAATTGTTATTAGCATGATCTTCGAGAACGTGCAAATTATGCTTTGCATGAAGATTTCACGTTACTTAAGGGGCTTTACAGTGGCGCCCAACGTGGGGCGCCTAACAGTATTATTTATTAAGTGATGTATGTAATATTAGTATCATTCCAATTTGAGTAGTGTTAGTTAGCTAGCTATCATGAAGTACCTACCTCGATTTTTGATTTGAAAGACGTGGGCGATTGAGTTGATTAGTTTAGGTAATAAGCCAAGCCTATTCCATCTCAACAACGCCGTAGGTTCTACGATGACCCCCATATTTGCTTCCTCATCATCTAAAATCCCTGTGAAGACTTTTTCATTACAATTTAATAGTAAAATACGCTGTCCTGATTGGCTAAAATTGATAGACTTCACCCACCTTGTCACTGGCACGCGACTCTTCAATAAATTACGTTCCAATTCACGCGAAATGTATTTCAGTCGGGATGGTGAATAAATAGGTAGGTAACGTAGACGCACCTGTCACGGCTCCACGCTCCGTGGCCCTGTTCCCAACCTTCGTCATTGGAGATGGGACACCTGCTTGTTGATATGCCAATACTTTTTTACTGTATGCATATAGCGAATCGATTCTGCCAATGGCTTACTTCGGTAGCATGGTGCCTGGTAAATGTAACATTACATTACATCATTACATCACAAATACACTTAAAATCTTCATAATTATTAATAGCTTAACCAAACTATCGACCGACAGATAGTCTGAAGTCGACGAGGGTTCTGACAGATAACAAATAAAATGTCGTCATCAAAAATAAAAAAACTATTTGCTATCGCCAGAAGAAAATTGTACCTAGAAAAAAATTACACATCTAATCGAAAGCTAAATTATCTGCTTGCAAACTTCCGATGACTCCTATCGATCACAGTGAATTGTTGATGACAGTAATTGTTGTTTTCGCGAAGATAATTTGTTTTCGCTTCCATTGGCCATCGGCGATTATGAGATCGATAGATCCAATCTTATCCATAGTCACACATTTATAGAGGACGTCACTACTCTCATCTGACGATCTCGGCCACAGAACAGAAAAAATGCTGTGATCTCGGCCACGCGACGTTTGAGTGTTCGGTAGACGTAAACAGGTGCGTATTCGATAAAAATAACATAAGTATTTGTTCCGGGTTTTTTTTTTCGTATTCGGTATCGGTTTATGTCATAACTTCTGATTCCCACGATAATACGCTTGGGATCAGTACAAAGTATACCTACTTATGCATATAAGCCCACTTTTTCAATCTATAAACATTGTCTGTAAGAAGTCTTTTCTGGATTCGCTTTTTTCAAACCTATTACTTATGTACTTTTTCTTATACCTACCCACGTGGAGTATCAACGCTCTTGAAATAAAAAAAAAATTAACATGATTGTAACTACCTACTACTTACTTTCAGACAATTTGACCCAACATTTTAAAGGCTTGAAAGTTCGTTGACCCTGATTTCGAAGCTCAATTCATTTTTTGCGACAGATACCTAGGTGCCGAGTCACGAACACGGCTTTACTGTAATGTAAATTATGGTAAGTGATGAATTTGGGGTCGAAGTATTGAGGAAGATTACCTACTAGCTTAGAAAAGGGTCAGCGTTAGTTTGAGCTAACTGTTGGCTTACTTAGCACCACGCGACGCGTCTGAATCCGGGTGGTGAAATTCTGTTTTCTCGTAATAGCAAAATAGAAAATAGAAAAAAAATATGTTTAGTATTGGGAAATATTTTAAGCAATAGTATTTTCAAAAGTAAAAGTTTTTGCCAAGTTTGCTCTCATAATATAATTTAAAGGAGAAATAGGTCTTAGCTAAAAGCTTTCTCGACTGTAAATTCTTGGGGTGATGAGTTTCCTTGTATTCTAGAAATAGGTTTCTAAGAAAGCGTACGTAAAACAAAGAGTAGGTAAGCACTTGTAAATGTGATGCTATTTTAGGATTTTAATTGATCTAAATTGGAATGGAAAGTACTGATGTCGATGTACTATAGGTAGTTATATCGGAGTGTCAATTTAATATTGAAGAGGCTTTTGACTAATTGAATTAAATATAGTTTGACAATAACCCCATCAATTTTTACGATTCATGATAACGAAAAGCTAACAATTAATTGAATACACTCCAATTATAACCTCAAGATCGTAATCTATCTAATACCATTTAAAATGTAATCTATATAAAGGAAAACTATGTCGCCTGAAGAGAATCACAAAAAATAACTGTCTAGTTTACTGCTAAGTATATAGCATGTGCGCAGTGCGGTCAGATAATTCGAAGTAAAATTAAATGCACATAGATTTACTTTTAAAGAGGCAAAAAAAGCAGAAGTATAATAAGACAAAGCAGAAATATTGATTCTGATTCATACACTCAGATAATTTAAAGGATAACCTATATTCATGCGTCTAGATTTGCTATACAATGGCAAATTTTATACAAAGCAGAGGTAGCTATAGATTCTAGTAGTCCAATTGGTCGTGGTTAGCATTGAACATTATAAGAACACAAATTACCTAGTATCATACTATTACCTAGTATGTATTAGATATCAAATAAAGGATTGTGCTTGTTACAAGGGTAAGCGGCAAGTAGGTACCTATGTTTCCCTCATTTTCTTTTTCGAATATATTTTTTATGATCTCATCACAGCCAGACACAGTGGATAGAGTCCGTGCTTTTTTTACATATCGAATGTGTTCTATTATTTATTCTCTGATATCACTTACCAATTCAGAATTATCATATTATTCTGTGGTATTTTTTTTAAATTAAGTTTTTTGTAACCTAAACATAATTTTAACGGTCAACTCATTAACGTGCCTATGCGGCCTATCGACGGTTAATAATCAATACCATCTATCTCAAGTTTTGGTGATTTTCACTTTTAAATGCAGTTAAATTCTAAAAAAAATTGTGCGTCGCCTACCAATTCAATATCTTTTAAATTGCAGAAATTGAAAGAGTTATACCCTATTAGAAATACCACCTATCGTTTCCATGCGTATTTTTTTCTGCCAATATAACCTATCTCACTTGTTGTGTCAGGGCCCAATTTTTAAACTAGTGCCGATGAAGCTGAAACTTTCAGGAAAATTAGTTAAAAATTAGTAAAACTTGATGCAATCATCCATAAACTTCTGTAACGTGAAATAATAAAGTTATGACCAAAAGACTTGGGCCCTCAATCCTTACGTTTAATTGAAGTTTTTAAAATGGATTTTCTCCTAAAATATTTCACTTAGAGAAGAGGACGATACGTCATAATTTAGATAAAAAAAGGTTTAAAAATTGGGCCTTCAATCAAGATAGACACTCACTTGTTGACGTCCTCATTCCTACATGGATGCTTGCATCTGACTGATTAACATAAAATTAAAATATATACCTACAATTTTTGTTGCTGATTTTATTACAATTACTTACATTACGTTACTTAACTAAACTAACCATAAAAATATTGGTTTACTATTAAAAAAGTTGATTTTCTATGTTGCTGTTTCAATTAAAAAACGGCTATCTTCCTGATGAACAAAAAATATTCAAACCATTAGGCATCAATACCACCTAACTCACATTATTTCTGTGTAGGATAGTCGTATGCTAATAGTACTTATTGTATAATAATTGGAGAAATTTAAGTTAACTTTTTATAAAAAAACCTTATTAGAAAGGCTTTGAATAAAATTTTTAAACGTTTTTTTCGTCTCCTGTAAAGTTGGTTAAATTGAGATAGATGGTATTGATTATTAACCGTCGCTATGTTACTCATTGTATGCTCCTTATGATGAAAACATAAAATATATAGGTCAGCTTTCTGTGGCCGGTATAGCCATGGAGAGAATAGAGAATATTACGGCTTTGCCAGAAATCAATGGCCATTCTATCTGGCAGGTGAGCAGAAACAAGGAACTGTGCACAGTCACGCGATTCTGTTTTTGCCATCAAATTAGCGCGTTGCCATCTGTCTGTTGCTTGCTATCGACTTTGTTTTATTATTATCTCAATCTTTACGGTTGATATTTCAACTGAGTGTTTTACTTCCTCTATTTCTTTTTCTTTCACTTCATCTTTTCTTAGTATTATGTCCTAACAAGCTATGTTTACTTTACTGCTTTAAATGTCGTTAGTCATCAAATTTTGAAACGCATAAATCAGTCTCATTACTGTATCCTAAGGTACTATAAACAGTAGACATTCTCTATGACCTCAAGGTATTCAAGATACTTTAAACTTATCTAAGGGAAGAGTCAGAGGCCAGTTCAAACACGTGATTAATACGTATAACCATTTTGTATTAAAGCCTATAAAATGCCCTCCAAAGGAAGCCCTCAAACACGCATTCAACAATAAGAATCCTTGATTTTTCAGGCATTAATAACGCCTCTTTAAGTCTTTAAGCCATGCTATACGCCGCGGCAGCGATGCGGCATTGAGGGGACACGGCTGCGGTATTTTTAATTTACACAAATGTGACAAGTTGATTAGAAATTTCTTTGCGCATTACGCACACGAGCTCATAACGGCGAAGGAAAACACCATGAGGAAACCGATGGCTTAGTCAGTATCACTCGTTTTAACCGTGTTTTTGCATTGGATAAGGTCGATTAAGCTGAAAGGAGGGTCAAAGTGCCTGGCAAGCCTATTCCATCTCAACAATGTATGTATATGTATATATAAATATATATATAAACCTGGTTTCAAAGTCGAGTTTATTTGTGTACAGAAATTGCCTCCTGACGTTGATAAATCAGACATAGATGCCAAGGACTTTCTACGATCAGGGACAGCCAATGCGGCAAGTTACGATTCCATCGAACATCCATCATGTCGAAATTGTTGTGTGGTGCCGTAGCGTATCGTGTGGCGTGACTCTCAAACACGCAATATCTCAGCAGAATCAGCTGTAATTGACTTCTCATTACCACATCCTGGTTAGGTATTGTAGGTAGCTTCTTCACACGATAATCTCAGCAAATCGCAGAAAAACGTGCACCATTTAGATCGCGTGACCAGTTGGTTGGTATGGTACATACTAAAGAGAAATCTGCCCTTAGCACGAAACCAATGGTGTAATATACTAAATTAAACTAAAAATAAATTGTGTTTATAAATTAGTGGACTAAGGTAAACAAATAAACCTTTGTACGGTCAAGGTTACCTCAAACGTTTATGAAACTGGTTATATATCGACATTATATGGTATGTTAGTTTATACCTATATTTTTATTGGTGCTAGAAAGACTAGAGAATAATGTTTAGAGAAGGAGAAAGGAGAGTAAACAAATAATAGATTTATAGTATGATTATAAAAGCGAATATGCCACTCTTTACGATCCCATGCCAACCAAACTTCTTTTTATATAAATAGGTACCTACAACATCTTACTTATATGTAGATTTATTAGTTTCCGAGATATGAGATGAGTCATTCACCTTTGGCTTTTAAGGCAGGTATCTACCTAATATGAAACGACGTAACATTTCTTGCCAGACAAATAATTGGATCCCTTGATGACTCAGAGCCGAACAGACAAAAGGCAAACAGTTCCAAGAACATGCAGCCCATTTCAGCTTTGTTTAGAAACGGGTCAATGTGAATAGGTCACCTATTAGAATTTTCATTTATTGAATCTACCTACTAAAATCTGCCCGCAAGTTCGCTCGCTTGATAACTCGGAGCGAATTATATTCTAATTCCATCTGTGCACTTTAAAAAGGTATTCATGCGTATGAAATTTTAATATATTAAAAAAGTTTTTTTTTATTTAAAAATAAAGAACTCGGGTCATGTTATCGCATTGGAACGTGAAGTTAGATAGTAGCACAGATTACTAAATATGTGTGATAGTATACTTTAGTTCATTTGCACCTAAAATGAGATCAAGAAATTAACGAGGTGCGTTCAGCGCCGACGTTCCTGCCTCGTATAAACACAATAAAGTTTAACTGGATCGCGTCTACCGCACTTCCGAAATACATGGTTGCTGTGTCTGTACTAAAAACTATAAATAACTTGCCGGCTATAAATATGTATTAGTGAAGCGTTGTGCTTTTCAACATTTGACCTGTACATCATTTAGCTATAGTTACTTTTGTCTCCTAGATCTATTTAGCAGTAGGCTTTCGCTAGTCCAATTAATGAAATTAGGCTTGAAAGCGTTGCCTTTGGCAACGTCGCCGGCTGCTACGGCCTTCACGAGGGTCACGGCTCCACGCAAAGCCGGGGTACAACATTTAGTACTGCTTCTTTGGCACGCCACTCGGTAAAGACGTGTACATACTGGTAAAATGAAAAATTAAACTAAACTTGAACTGAATTGAAGAAGACATTGGCGATGATTTTGTTGTGTTGAAGTCTTCAGACTTCAAGTAATCTATAAAAAAAAAAGTATTCATCCCCACTTTACATGTAGGGGAGCTACCCTAAAAAAAATATTTTTCAAAATTTTATTTTACCACTTTGTCGGCGTAATCGATATACATAACCCTATAAAATTACAGCTTTCTAGTACTAACGGTCTCTTAGCAAAACCTCGGACAGACGGACAGACACATAGAAAGACAAACTGACATAACGAATCTATAAGGGTTCCTTGTCAGGACTGCGGAACCCTAAAAACGAAACGAAACAAATAAAAGCTACGTAATTTCACAGTCGTAATTTTACAGCATACAAAAAAAGACAAGCGGCGCCCGGGACGCCACTATTATGAAAGTGCTACGCCGCATAAAGAACACTACGCCATTTAAAAAGTGCTACGCCGCGGCTACGCCATTATAAGGTGCTACGGTATCTAAACGCTACGCGATCTCAGCATTGTGCTCAAAAATACTGTTCAGCACCTACAATGTGAATAAGCCTTTATTATGAAACTCCATGCAACCCGATAAACTTGTCGAGTCGCACTAGAATTTTACAGTCATTCTACAGTGCAAGCAATCTTAGTTGTACAGTCAATATCAAAAATATGTTTTATAGGGTTTTGCAAGCGTTTCATAGAAATTCATACAAGTTGAATTTTATTATTAAGTAACTAAATAGAGTATCTATATTTTATGTTAATGCAGTTGTTATTGCCACTAACGGTCACTCATCCATTTATTGACTGCGTATAACATTGCTTAATTTCGATGATCTAGAAAGAACGTCTAAGCGAGCTACACCACTATCACGATTTATGATGCTGATTGTACCTTGTTACATAATAGCATACCTACATAAACCTTTAACATTTCATTAGCATGTTGGCACTCCTAGGCTCTACTTATTTTCATATGAACATAAGTGTAATTTTTAATTTTTGTTGCTATTTAAAATGCATTGTGGAAATGATTATTAAACTATTGGCGACCTTAATCTTATCCTTCTGTGAGGATGATGTGAGGATACTTTTACCTTTTACCTTTGCATCTGACCAACCCTGATCTGAATATGAAGATGTCCAGCACTATGAAGACTTCCGAATTAGCATCCGATTCGATGATTTCAGTCGGAAAGTTGACGTTTTTGAGCGAAGGAACGTCACTTTCTAAATGTGGAATATTCAAATTTTCCTAAAATAGGCTTGCTTTTTAACACACCCTGCCTGATTTAAAGCAACAGTGTGGTATAAGATGGAGCACAGAAGCACTCTTACCTAGAAGGAAGTTATTGACTCTCGATTTGAAGACACCCAAACAAAAAAAGATGAATGACATAATATCTGATGTAGACATACCGTTCTTAGAAATACAAATGTTATTCTATTAGGTAGTACCCCATATGGCTGAGGCCAAACGAGCGTATTTTTTTAAGTTGTGAGTCGCGTAATTTCGGTCGCGTAACTTTTGCTGCATTTGTTTTCATAGAAAAGTCCTGTTTGATTCACAAGGCGACGCAAAATGAGTTGTCTGTTTTTTTTTTTGAAAGTAGATTACGCGACTCATTTTTCGCGACTCACAACTCAAAAAATTACGCTCGTTTGGCCTCAGCCAGAGTGTGCGAATGACGTAAATCTTCGAATTTGCGATTGACTGATCAATCCAATCCTTTGATATCGTTTTTTTTTAGTTCAATCACGTGAATAAAAATGTTTACGTTCGATTCTAAGAGTTTCTTTGATAAAGACATGATCTATTTTTTGAAGCTGATTAATGTGTTTAGATTGCGCGGGCGCAAATTTGGCCACGGGATATAAAAATGATTAAGGTCAGCTCTATAAACCTCTATTGGATAACATTGGATTTTACCAAACTATTCGGTGACGTAGGTAAATAATCTGTTGGGTAATTGTCTAGCTATTCAAAGGCCAGTATTATTGAAATCCTGTGCTTATTTAAACTAACTTGATAGCTTGATGTTTGCTTAGGCCTTTTAGTACCCGTACTTTTGCCCGTCAAAATGTATTCTTAGGTCTATAACAATAAGAGCATTATTACTATGTCAAGATTCAAAGTTTATCGCAGCCGGTGAAAAGGCAATTTACATAAAAACAATGACATAATAATTATGCAATACACATTCATGCCTAAAGCCACCAATGTTAACTTTGCATAATCAGTCGTTCAAAGTTTATTCGGACCGAATTTTTTAAGGTTTTGCTCGTTTATGCTATATTTTCTTTTAGTATGTAGGTACTTACTTACCTATTTATTTACATTTTCATAATATTTGTAGTAGGTAGGTACAATTGGTATTAGGACAATGCTGCACTAAGACCTATCAGTGCGAAGGAAGCAGTAAAAATATCGCGTCAAAACATTCCATTTAGCAGGACAAACTTCACTCGGAGCATATAATGCGTCATGGACACTAAACGCGTTAAGGAATACAATACATTGACACTGTTTACTGCAATAGTTTTTCACTTACTGTATTGATTTCTCATCTTTCAAGTTACTTATAAAAAAAAATACGCACGCTTAATCAGTAGTCACGGAAACCGAAAAAAATGAAAGTGGAGCTGAACTGGCTATGGAAATTATATTAGCTCATCGATTAGACTTTTAAATTATGCTAAAAGAGATAGCAAAGCATCTATCGGAAAGGTAGCAGTATCGTTACTATAAATAGATAAACAACACCTAACATCGGTACGTACATAGTTTCAATCTCACACTGAAATTCCAGTGAAGGAGGTATCAGAAACTACGCGTATGTACTAAGAATATTACTACACTAAACTACATAGACATATCTGTAAATATTTTCTGCAGTGGGAAAAAACACGCACTTCAGTTATCATCATCGTCATCTCATCCCTAAGTTTCCATTTACTGTCGAAAACATTTTCCTATTTATATTATATTTAGGTCTGAGAGTAGCTTATAGTGATGTTCGTAAATCTACGGCTAAATTATGGCCTGGTGGTGGAAGATAATCAACTTGAAATAAGCTTTTGTCTCGAGTTATCCCTGTAATTCGGGTCAAACAAAACTTCTACCTTGGTTTCTATCAATATGCCTGAAGGTACAAGTTCGCAGGCAGCAGCAGCAGACGACGTAACACGGGTGACACTACTGGTTTCTATGTATTTCTATGAAATACCTTGGGTGGCTAGCGACACATCGCCGGCCGGCGCGAATGGTAGATGAAACTGTCGCTGGGTGACAAGTTGTCTGCTGCTGCTGTCTGCAATCGGCTACGAACTTGTACCTTCAACCTGTCGGATCAGGTTCTAAGTAAAACCAAGTGCTATAAGTCACGAAGCCTATTAACATTTAATAGGTTTGCCCTTGTCCTTGCCCATGAATTAGCTAAGCTCTGGTTTGCTGTTTTAAACGGTTTGCTTTCAGCTTTCGCCGTCACTTTGCGATAAGTTTGATGGATTAACACGAAGGCTTAGACCGGGTGCACACTGGTCTCCTACTTACAAAACTTAAAACGATATATCGTGCCAATTTTCGTAGTTTAGCTTATATTGGTGAAAACTGAATTAGGAATAGTTGAACAACATAAGTTGAGCTACGAAAATTGGCACGTTATATCGTTTGTAGTTTTGGGAGTACGGGTACGTAGTATTATCTGTTCTGTGGTAGAAGTAATTGTGTTTTCTTGGCCTTATGCTATTTTTCTTGTTTCGTATTTTTTCATCATCATCATCACCATAAATACCATCACTACGAGGGCAACACCACGAGGGCGCTGCTAGTGTAAAAAACGGAAACCAACATTATCATAGTGGTTTATACGAACTACTTTATTACCTAACTGTATTAAAACTAATGAAACTTTCATGAAACTCGATATACAGGGTGTGGCAAATTCTTGGTCACTGAAGGGTAGCTACCTTTTCTCTTGTAGTTAGAAAGTTTTGTTCTTAGGAAACTTCAGTTTTATTTTGAAGAAAAAAATAATTGCAATTTTAGATTTTTGAAAAAAAGTACAGTTAGCCTAAAAAATTACATTTGTCAAAAAAAACAAGTTGGTCTTAATCGACTCTATTTCCCACTAGAAACACTTCTCCCAAAGTAACTTATCAAATCAAATCGTAAGTTTTTGCAATAATTAAAAAAAACACATCCCATACATTTTCTATGAAATTAGTAGTTGTAAACATTATAGTGCCACTTATTCGATCGTTCTTAATTAGTTTCCTAACGGCTCCGGCAAGCTGGGAGGCTATTGTAAAGCGCGTATTTAAATTTAGAACAAAGTGCTTCCCTGCAGATGTACTAATGGTATGCTCCATGCATACCATTTTCTCTTGCGGCTCTGTCTTAGGCGCCTAAGGCTTTACAATAGCCTACCAGCATGCCAAAGCAGTTACGAATTTAAATTAAGAACGATCGAATAAGTGGCACTATAATGTTTACAACTACTAATTTCATAGAAAATGTATGGGATGTGTTTTTTTTGAATTATTGCAAAAACTTACGATTTGATTTGATAAGTTACTTTGGGAGAAGTGTTACTGGTAGGAAATAGAGTCGAATAAGACCAACTTGTTTTTTTTGACAAATGTAATTTTTTAGGCTAACTGTACTTTTTTTCAAAAATCTAAAAATGCAATTATTTTTTTCTTTAAAATAAAACTGAAGTTTCCTAAGAACAAAACTTTCTAACTACAAGAGAAAAGGTAGCTACCCTTCAGTGACCAAGAATTTGCCACACCCTGTATATTCAGTACAGTTGGGGGCAAAAGTAGTGCGTAGAATACTGAGTTTGACTGTGCCGTAGCAGTGGAAAAAAGTACACCTAGGTACCTTTTATAGATTTGTGGAACTGAGTTCCTAAATAGCAACTAAAATAATCCTGTTTTCAGTATTTGACTAATTTTTAGGGTTCCGTACCTTAAAAGGTAAAAAAAGGAACCCTTATAAGATCACTTTCTTGTCCGTCTGTCCGTCTGTCCGTCTGTCCGTCTGTCCGTCTGTCCGTCTGTCCGTCTGTCTGTCCGTGTGTCACCATCGATTATCTCAGGAACGGGTAGACCTAGCAAGTTGAAATTTATACCATATACTAAAGTCTATAGTCCCTATTGTGAGTATAAAAATCAAGGTCCTGAGTCAACACTATAAAAAGATATAGGCAAATTTAGGTTTTCGTGAAAACTTGTGAGTACCAAAACTTACCTTAATTATCAACTTTTTTTATTTTTCGGAATTTTTCCTTTACTTGTGCTAGAAGACCTTGCTTGTAACCAAAATTGACAATTCTAGGTCAACCGGAAGTACCCTAGAGGTTTTGGGTCGAAAACCTAAATGGTAGTTCCCGTTGACCTAGAATAACGAAATTTGGCAAAAAGCAAGGTCTTATAGCACAAATAAAGGAAAAATTCCAAAAAGTTAAAAAAGTTGAAAATTAAAGGTTGTTCCCATACATAGTTGACGCCAATTAAAATTGTCCTCCGAGTTGTATGGGCGCTCATACAATTAAGCGGACTAGCTTAATTGGCACCGTGGCTAGGTACGGAACCCTCGGCGTACGAGTTCGACTCGCACTTGACCGGTTTTTATTTATTTTTTATTGGGGTCATGAAATAAGGAAAATTGCGCTATGGATTCCTGTGTAGATATACTATGAACTGTGATCGTGAAATACATACATGAGTAGGTACATAAAATCACGCCCCTTTTTTTATAACGGTAGGCAGATGGACCACGAATGGACATCCGTGGTCTCTTACTGCGATCCTGACATACCTCTTTCACCTCATTCACTTGATCGCGAAAGTTTAAGGAGTAACGTCTATTCTGTCTACAGAAACTCTCAGCTCTGAAAATAAACAAACAAATTGAGAACATCTTCTTTATAGAGGGCTAAAAACAGGAAATCGTTTTTTTTACGTAAACAGTAAACTGCAGCCAAATTGCGTTACTTTGGCACTCTTTAGAGAGTTATGGTGACACGCTAATTCCCATTAATATGTTTTAAAAAGCGATGAAGTTAACCTTCCACATACATGTCAATGTAGCTTTTCCTCTCAATTCCTTGATCTTATTACATTGGCTAATATTATAGAATAGCTACTAGCTACGCCTCGCAGTTTTATCCGCTTGTGGATGAATCTCCTATATAGAAGTAGCGTGACTTTCTATTAAGATAAGATTTTTTCGAATCACAGGAGCCAATGCTAAAATGCTCTTAGAAACCTCTATAAAAATAGAAAAAAAAAATGATCTAAGTATCGTGTGTAACACACTTGTACAACCACATACGCCATCGATGAATAAAAACTTTTATTAGGTACCGCTCTGTGTGAACGCACACTTACAGGTAAAGCTCAAATAATCTGAGCGGTGCAGAAACTCGTAGCTGCAATGCGTAATCCTAAAATAAAGTGGACAAAATTCTCGTTTTACATATTCCACGCTGGCTTAGGGCTCGTTCCAGATTTTAATTAAAAATAGCCTGCGCCCTACTTACGAGGGAATTCCATTAGACAGGAATACCTTCAAGGTACCTTTTGTAACTATGCACTCTGCATATATTTGTTACCCTTGCAAGAACGGTACTACTTATTTCAATGCTAGGTAGGTATATTTTAATTTCGAAATTGACAGCTTACGCAATTTGGATTATAAAATCGTATTACTGTTTCCAGAGAATGGTGAACCTATAAACAATGTGCCTACTCTAGGTAGATGATTGAAGTATAATCTGAATACCTGTGTCATCGACTCACGATGTTTTCCCCCACCTTTTAGAGCTCGTGTTAAAGCGCATATAAAATTTTCGAAGTGAAAAATCCATTGTTGCAAGGCCGGATCCAAACTGTGACCTTCAGATCGAAAGAAGCCTTGCGGTTTCTTTTAAACAATAATCCAAACAATGAAGACAACACTTTTGTGTATTGTCTTTGATTAACCTTTACTAAACCTAGTGCAGCCTTTAATTTACATATTCATGACTAACTTCATACCATAGCTGTTAACCTAACCTGTTATTACGTTCACGCCTGAAAGGTTGGTTTGGTGTGGTTTAGTATGGTAGTTTAGTTCGTAAGTGAAACTTGACCACTATGTTTACTGGGTGGGGGTCGTTTTATGAGAATAGTTTCCTATTGAACTGTACTTTACCTACTTGACCGCCCCGTACTAAACAGTTGGGAGTGTTCAGTCTACAAATTGCAAGAGGTAGAGTTTGTTGTTGTACGCTGACTAACTACATTATTGTTTAAAGAACCGTAAGCTCTTATTTCCTTAACACTAAAGACAAAAACAGCATGAGGGACATTTCTAAAATAAAATTTTAATTAGGTAAAAATGAAACTACGCGACTCACAAATCAAAAAAATACGCTCGTTTGGCCTCAGCCTAAGCCTGTTTACGTTCTTAAAAAATACAAGAGTATTCAAACTTAAATACCGTTAAGTAAATACGAACTTAAGATCAAACGTTTGAAAAGTATGAAAAAAATGTAAACACCATTTACTCAAATGACTTTCGAAGTATCATCTTGCTTCAAACATCAGCAACTAAACGTCGTCGTAGCAATCCTCTTAGACAGGTAGGTACTAAGCCTTACTAAATAGTTGTCATGCGTAGCTCTAGCTCATTACGAGGAAGCCATAGTCATTCAGGGTCTTTGTCATCCTGGAGGTCATAAGAAATCTTTTTATGCTTGTCCCATCTCAATTGTTTAATGAAAAAACATTTTTTTTTTGTGTTTTCCAAAGAGACCCATTGGGAACCTTACTTAGGAACAGTTACTTTCAATGAATCATCACCGCAACTTTTAATTTATTGAATATTGAATTTTAATTTATTTACTCACTTATATTGAAAGATAGCTACACTACTCTTGAATGACTAAGAGCATATTAAATGATCAGTTGCTTTGAACTCCACGTGAGTGCAACTTACCGTAAGCCGTATTAGCTGGTTAATTCAATTAATTTCTTTGGAATATATCGTCGCATATTATAATCTATGTTCACACGCTTTTTAAAATATTGCCAATATCAACACAGATAGCAAGTTATTTCCAAAGACAGTGCCTACTACGTTACAAATGCTTATTGTTTATATAAGCCGACTTAATGGCGTATTGCAAGAGCCAGCTTTATTGACCGAGAACAAAAATAAAACATTAATTTCACTTGTATAACTGTGGAAGAAGGTTCATTGTGATGTGACGAACTACTAAAAACTGTGAGGAAATGAGCCGACGTTGACCATTTTAATCAACAGGAAGGTTCAATTAAGCTTGATAGGCATTGAGCAAATTACCTTTGTTCAGATGAGGACGGTTTTGCTCTTAAAAAGAGCGGTTCGTCAGGTCATACCGACTAAGGCCGATTTGTCACGCTCACCGTCAGCGCTGATAGGCGAGTGATCTTTATTACAATGAAATAAGGACACTGATTGTTTAGCAGAAATGGCTACGCTGATTGCTCTCGTCAGTGCTGGACAATCAGTATCCTTATTTCACTGTAATAAAGATCACTCGCCTATCAGCGCTGACGGTGAGCGCGAGACTAAAATCAGCCTTAATGACACAGGCTGATTAAAGTAGTAAGTTATTGAAGTCCTCAGAAAACGGTCATTCTGTAGAGGTCAAAGAAATGGCATAGGTAGATTTTTGCCTTGTTAAAGCCTCCATTTTACGAGCACATAACTTTAACATTCCACATAAGACAGGGTACAAGACTACACACAAATAATCGCATGTGTTGCTATACTTCATCGAACTTTCTAAAGCCGGTCTCGCATAAAACATTTTTCATGAAAATGTCAAGACTAAACAATAGAGTGCTCTCCCATAGCGACCTGCGCTGCATACAATCTATAAATAGAGCCATTGTCCCCCACAGCTTGCCACGATGTCATAAAAGAACCGTACTCAAACTATGACAGGACACATTCAGACTCGAGGACATTTGATTCATACTAAGTGATTACATTGCTTGAGCTGTAAGTTTATCATCATCATTGTTATAAAGGTCTTTTAGTGGATTTTCGTAAAGTCAGGAAAAAAGGAGGAAAAGTTGAACACTTTTATTCATGGTTAAAAAGGCATGGCTTATCTTTACAAGTGGAAGTCTCCAGGATAGGGGAATGTACAATATGTTGGACGTCCCCAAAAACTGCTAAACATCCGAGTCATAATGGGTAGATGGGTAAATGGCAAACCAAAACAGTACTTAGGTATTTATAGTTATTCTATGGTTCAGTAGTCCTCCCAAATCTTCAGGCATTCAAAATGCTCAAAATCCTGAGATTATGAGTCTGATGTTTTCGTTTTATTGTGAAAAAGAGACTACTGAGAGATGTTCGTTCAGACATCTCATGTTTTATTTTCATATCATAATAAAACTTGAATACTTAGGCACCTAACTTGTTTGTTATCTATCCAAATCCTGTTTTATAGGGTGAATTAGGGTGTAAACATTTAGAAGCACTTATAGAAATTTCTGAAGATGCCTGTCTCCATCGTAAACTATGGATTACCAAAATACTTACGAATAATACATGAAAAATTTAAAAGTTTGCAATGTTGCCTACTCGTATTTTCCAGGTCAAACTGACATCGAAAAGTTTAGAACTATCAAATTAGGTTTGTTTTAAAAAGTTATACCTATTGATTCGGTTTTCGTACCAAGTGTAACGCGTTAGTTTTCGCTGTATTGAGTCCGCAAAGATCCATGGTAAAACTAATTTAGCTATAAACAATGGGAGTCCACTTACGGTTACGATCCGTGGACGACACCGATAAGTGTTTTATGAATATTCAGTGGCCTTTGTATGTTTGACAAGCCACTCTGACCTGCCGTGCCGTGCCTATTTGATTGACGTCAGCGGGTATGCTTTGATTGATAAAGTTGGTACGGTATCTAATTATAGTGTAAATACATGCGATTATTTGATATTAGGTGTATCTGATTGTAGTCTATATAAAATTATATAGGTTAAGTTATATAGACCATGCACATTACTATATAATATACATACATACCTACAAGAAAATCACGCAAACATAATCACAATCTATCCTATGCCGGATTATCTGATGATTTTAATATTCTATTCTTGTCGTTTGACCTTCGTTTGACTAACATTCTGTCCTCGCCATTTGGGAAAGCTTATCAAACATTAGCTTCAGGATTTATTCCCTGTTTGCGCAACTAGGTCGCGGCGTAATAATCCTCCTTGCATGATCCTGCCCTAAATCGCTGGAAGACTCAATTTGTGTTGTGAATGAAAAATGTGTGAGGAAAAACACCAACTTACTCATTTCAGTTGAAGCTTTTTGTTTACGTAGATAACTTATTGAAATTTATCTCACTACTAGATGGAATAATAGGTGTGTACATAAATGGTAATTTGTAAAATTGTATATAACAAACATTTTTGGGAAGGTTCTGATCCCATAGTGGAATGGCCCATCAATCAATATGCCCATAATCAACAAATCGCATGTCGTCACCGAATTCTTATGTAGACAAAACGGTTATTTTTACACCTTAATTTATCAATAAGCTGACGTTTCAATGCTATTTAAAAGCTCTTCATTATGTGGTTCACTCGCGATCGATTTATTGCTGGTTTTGGTTATGAAAGAATTTTTGAAGTGTCTGTAATCAAAAATTAAGGATGCTTGAATGCTGTTTTTTTTATTTTTCAGGATGTAAAGTCAAATAAACATTTGGATTCTGTATGATAAGTACCTATAATTCGATATCAATGTTATGAAAGCTAGACCCCTAACCGGGTTTGTTACTTTGGTTCTTCACGGTTCGCAAAGGAATAGAGTCACCCTGTGACTGTGAAACTAGACGTTTCTTTGTGCATTTTACTTCAAATAAGAAACAGCCATCTTGTTTTACTTATATAAAACAGGCTAGAACCTAAATTTACTAGGTAATAATATAAATAAAGTAATAGGATAGAGATCTTGGATTAATCCTCCAGAATTAAATTTATTGCCCAGACAATAACAAACAAGTCACGTAAAAGTCAAATCCAATAAATTAAACAGTTGTAGGGAGGTTTCTCTAGCAAGAACAAGATGATGAGAACACAATGACCGCTAGACAAGCCAGTCAAGCTAGCGTGTTCCGAAAACGCTAGTCAAGTCGACATGTAGGTAGACAAACATCTAGAAACGTAAAACTTCTTTAATTTTTTTTTAGCTTTAATTTTTATCTATAAGTAAGTACCAAATTTATTAAAGCGAAAGATTTGTTTGAATTGAACGCACTAATCTCTGAAACTACCAATCGGATTTGAAAAATTTCTTCTGCATTTAACAATCCCTTTCTGCGTTTAGCTTCCCTTGAAAATACTTATTAACTCTCTTCTTAAAGGTAATCGGGTCATAAGTAAGCAGTTCTTAAAATTAGGATCTTAACCAATTGAGGATGGTAGTTTACAGTGCGTCTGTAGTTTCTATTGGAAAATACGTTGATACTTAGAACCTCTGTGAACATTATATAACCTGATTTGTGAATAACATTGCTAACATAGCAAGGAAGGTACAGAAAGCGTCATTAATTGGTATCCCCCTAGTAAGAGATCAGTTTGCAAGCCGTTGATCTCAACTTTTGTAAAAACTTTAACATCCTTGCTTACTTATGGATATCTAATTTCGCTCGAGTACGAGCCGATGCAATAGCGGTTATAATATCTGACTGAAATCCAAGGTTGAAATGAAAAGGGTCTTTGTTCAAATCAATAGGGGGATACCGATTGATGACGCTGACTGTACCACAGAGACAGAATTACCTATGTTCACTTTTGCACGAGCTATCCGACCGCAACCACAAAACCACTACGCAGCTAGACCTAGAGGCATTTTATGATTTTATAGGTTAGCAAAGCAAATGAAAATGATAAATAGATGCGTCAATTTTGTTCCTGATTATTAGAATCTATAACACTTGTAGGTACATAAAACCAAATTCTGACGTAAACACGACTCAAATTTTACACGAGATAAATTATTTAGCACATTCAAGACGTGAGTTTCATTTCATTAATACGTTTCGTAATCAAAATTATACGATACGTGTAAGTACAATGTACAATGTAAACGTACTTTCTTCGCGAGTACAGTTACCTCTAATAAAATGGTATTTAAAAGTGTCAAATGAAGATTGGGAACATGCCAATTACTGCATGCAATCGCATTGCATTACGCTTGGATGGACTTTTGTCTATGACCCTGACAATGATCATTAAACACTAAGGCCTCTATTAATAAACTTGTATTAACTTCTGTCAAAGTTGCGCCACGTATTAAACTATTGCCATCCTTTTTTGTTAGAGAGTGACAAATAAGGATGGCAATAGTTAAATCCGTGGCGCAACTTTGACAGAAGTTAATACGAGTTTATTAATAGAGACCTAAGCTTCGTAGGTACCTACCTATGCTAGGTAGATAGGTACTTCCAACGATGAGCAAATAATTAGTTCCCTTTGTACAGTTGGAACGGGACCTCGGTCGTTGAACCCGTCTGTTCCACTCCGCTTCCGCACGTCTGCACTCCCAGTGACGTCTCTGCGTCATAGCTCTACCTAAATGAATTAATATGATAGGTAGACAGTAGATATTGTAGTGTAGACTATGGGGATCTAAAGTGGCCACTTTTGATGAAACATCAGATGTTTCATAAATGCTTCATATAGGTACCTACTTATCCATTTTACCCAATTCTGTCAAAAAAAGGTGTAGTAGGTAAGTACTTTTAAAATATGCGTTAGGTATATTATGAATGAAGCATTGATGAAATGAAGCATACTTTATGAAGCATTTATGAAGCATCTATGAAACATTTGATGTTTCATCAAAAGTGGCCACTTTAGGTAACCTACCCAGATCTGCGTTGGTTCCATGACAACCACTTGGACTGAAAGACATTAAAATTATAAAGAGACGATTCAAAATAATTCAAAGTTAATTCCAATGCTCTATGAAGTTCGAAACCATCGGCCTCGTAACATTATAGAAAGAAATGCAGCTAACGTCCAAACTATTTTGTTTACTAAATTAACACAGTTTTTCTCAACTCAACTAAACTCAACTATTTCTCATTATTTATTATTATGGAACGTTACGTCCTCATTTCGAGTAGGTACCTAACGAGCTTTTGTGAGCGTGTCTGCTATACCTAAAGGTAATCTCAAAGTTACGATCATTGTTTTCTCATGAATTACATAATTAAACTTCGTCCGGTCGTAATACCTAGTAGGTACTTACTGTGTGGTAATACATACTTAGATACTTCCTTGTTTGTATTCGTGACACGCGAAAAGATTCGTGACGATACGCGATACTTTGATTGAACCTTCGTATTTTATTATCACGTCGATATTCTATTCCTTTTTTCCTATTCTACTCGTATCTTAAAAAAAAATATTTTCAAGAGCATGCGATACGTCTTGACGTCACATTTTTACATTTGAAAATGAAAATCACATTTTTATTTCGAAGTAGAGGACTTCTACAAATAAAAATGTGATAGATTTTTCTTACAAATCATTCCGTATGACATAACACTGGAAGGAACCTATTATTCAACGCAGTTTTTTTTTTTTATTGCAACCTTTAGATAAAACGATAAAACTTATAGGTACCTTCGTAATCTATAAGACAAATTCAAAACTATTTTCGAATTAAACGTTTCAAACTTACAGTGATATAGAGATCGATTACATTAATTTGCAACGTTCACGTCACGTTAACGTTAGATGGCTCAACTGGTTAATTATTTTGTAAAGTTGTGTAGATTCATTTTTGTAAATAATTGTAAATAGGCATGTCCAAAGTAAAGAAAAACAGATTCCATGACCACCACATTCACCTAAGTTAGGAAAAATAATTCACACATTAATTTCTAAACCAAATGACATGCTAGTAAATTCTAACAATAAGTAATTATAGCTTCTAAGTGCCGTGTGGGAGACATTCGAGATGTTCCTTGCGGATTGCGGGCATTACGGTACGGTCGGTCAGTTGTAAATGTTGTACCTAATTCCATTTGCGCAAGCGCGTGTCATGTCATGAGGAAGTGAATTGCCCACGGTATCTATCCTATCCTAAGAAAAAGAAGAAGAAAGAAAACATGGTACCTACTTATTATTTAACAAAGTTACATATTTTTCACGTGCACGTGCCTATACTTGGCAAGTGCCACATTCTGCAAAACGTGGGCAATGGGCATGTGCCATTAGCATTCCATAGCGACAAATGCAAGCATATCGCTGCTTATTAGAATATAGTAAGTACATTCATTCTAGATTTTTAGCGGCAAAATTAATAATTAAGTTTTGATGCTGGTGTGTTATACCTATAGGTGAGTACATTAAAAAAAAACCACTCTCCCTCCCCCTCCACCTTCAGCGTCACCCCTCCCCCCCCTTGAAAAGTGTCCCGTTTTACGGATTTTCTCAATTTTCAGGAAAACTATACAAGCTACGACAAAATGGTCAAACACAAAATTAGTTATTAATAAATTACCTACAAATAAATACTAACATTTATTTTGATACGAGTTATAGTTTTCAAGCTATAGAGCGTCAAAGTATAGAGCGTCAAAGTTTATTAAAAATCTGCGCTTAGCAAATACACAGGAAACAGCAATATTTGTTATTTGTTACAATTAATGCGTTTATATATTGTAAGTAATTATTTTTTAAAATTAATCAGTATCGTCATGCTTATCTTTTAAAGTTTTTAACCGACTTCAAAAAAGGAGGAGGTTCTCAAAATTCATCGAAATCATTAATTATTTTATTTTTTTTGTGCTTTTTTTTGTGTATGTTCAGCGATTACTCGAAGACGTTTGGACCGATTTGAAAAATTCTTTTTTTATTTGAAAGGGTATACTTTCCGATTAGTGTCCTAAAAATTTGGAAAGGATCTGTTGAGGATCTTCGGAGCTTCTTCTACTTGTTCGTATGCGGCATCCGGGTTATTGAAAACGTTTATCGTACCTTGCAAGTCGATTTTTTTACTAAGAAGAACAGACTGAACCTTTCCTTTGCTGTAGAATGCTGATGCAGTATCGCAACCACTTATTGTGGCAATGTATAAGCGCATTAATTGTAAGAAATAACAAATATTACTGTTTCCTGTGTATAATGTTCATTTTTGCTAGGCGCAGATTTTTGGTAAACTTTGACGCTATATAGCTTGGAAACTATAACTCGTATCAAAATAAATGTTGGTATTTATTTGTAGGCAATTTATTAAGAACTAATTTTTTCTTTGATCATTTTGTCCTAGCTTGTATAGTTTTAAACTGATACCCAAGTGTGTTTAACACTATAACAAAATAAAATTATTGTAAGTATAGTTTTCTTGAAAATTGAGAAAATCTGTAAAACGGGACACTTTTCAAGGGGGGCAGAGGTGACGCCGAAGGTTGAGAGGGGGGGAGAGTTGTTTTTTTTAATGTACTCACCTATAGGTAAGTATAACACACCAGCATCAAAACTTAATTATTAAATTTGCCAAATTTTCCATACATTGAAATCTAGAATGAATGTACTAAATAAGAACAATAGTAGATTGTTGCACGAGGGTTGAAAGTAACCTATTGCGGCACGAGATGGTTTGGCGCCAGAGCGTAGCGAGGGCGCTAATAGTTCGAGTGCCGTAATAGGTATTTCACCCGAGGTAAACACTCTGCTTTTCATTTCGAATATTAGGAAAGTAAATAAAAACCTGATTAGCTCATTTTATAAAAATCTCTGCTCTCGATCGACAAAACAGATAAAAATCGAATTGGTACTTTAAAAAAAAAATACAAAAAAGGCGCCCACCTTTTTTTTTCAGCCAGTATTTTTTGTCATTGAAGATGGTACTTACCTAAATATTTCAAGCTCAAAATCTTGTTTGGTGAAAAGTAATTATTAATAACAATACTCATGTAATAAATTGTTGAAAATATTTTTTACAGCAATTCTCACTAAAAAGGTAAAATAGAAATGTCAAATATTACTTTTGCTGTGTAAAAAGTTTCAACATGACTCAATAGAAATGTCAAAATAGAATGATTTTTTTTTAATTTGACAGCAGCAGGGAAAATTGCTTCCCAGGGCGGAAAAGTACTACTTTCATCCCTCTGTTCAGGTAACTTCAAGCGTACTTTCCGTGTATGAGAAATGAAAAAATAATTTCCTCCTGCAACGTTTTCATCTCCAGATATCTCAACTAATCTCAGTGCTCTATAGTATATTTTATTGTAAATTAATACTATCTAGTTCAAATAATTTATACTCGGATTAGGTAGTTACTTATGTAAGTTTTATGCGTAGAAGATCAAGTGCCAACTGCGATGCCTGAAATAACGATTTTTGCCAGCGTTGTGGCCTAATACTCTGTAAAATTATGCGAGAAATGATACTAACGTAGATGTTATCACAAATATTGGAATCAATTTTGAACACAATCGCATTGTAACAAGGTTTAAAGTAGTAGATAATACACTCTAGAATTTGAACGTCCGCCACGTCCTTTGTCATTCAATTGTGTGGAGGGCGATGACTATTTTTGACACAACAGAAAAAAGTAGAGGTAATAATAGGCATGATGACAGTAATCAAGTATCGCCAAAATATTTATCTGATCTAATGAAATAGGATTCAAAGATTTTGAAAAATGTATTTATTCTCTTATTAATGTCGAGATTACTAATTTATTTGCTAAAATAAATCTACAAAATACAACAATCCGCCATGATAGCCAAAACGCTCGCCGGTGTCATGGCGTCTGTCATTGCGTCTCGTCTCGGTAAACATCCTTTTGTTTCTATAGTAACTATGTAGGCATCACTGGTTGATATACCGATTCGTGACGTAAAAACAGACGCCATGACACCGGCGAGCGTTTTGGCGTGAATTTGAAAATTTATATTTAAATGTACTACTTTTATTGCACAAAAACCTTAATTTTCTACAGAAATATGATATATTTTAGACATAATAGATCCTTCTGAATATCATAGAAGAGATTTTGAAAATTAGGATTCATGCCTATTGAGGTAACTCTGTGTGTAGTGTAATGCCGCCTATTTTGAGTCATGTTGGTACCTAAGTAGGTAGGTACCTACCTACATTATAGAGGTTATTTTGTATCATCACTAGGTAAAGTCGCTTCCCGCTGTCTGTCCCTAGTATGCTTAGATCTTTAAAACTACGCAACGGATTTCAATGCGTTTTTTTTTAATAGATAGTGATTCAAGAGGAAGGTTTATATAAAAACTTACCTTCACAAAACGCGACCAATTCCCACGCCCCGCGCGGATCGTTGCGTACCAAACAATGTTGACGTAGGTTCAAAAGCATCAAATGAAAGAGCACCTATCTTTGTCGACACTTGTTTTTGTACTAAAGTGTAGGTAATACTTCGTTGTTTTTTCTGTTCTGTGATTTGTGAGCACCGTTTTGTCGGCTAATGACAGCAGTAAATTGCCCCCTCATCGTTACGAGACGCTACGAGAATAAACCACCAGAAATAACTCGTCGCGTGTGACAAACGCCGTCGGGGATATTATAATAACGCTATTATAAGGCTATTCTAACTTTGTAACAATTAAAACACTAATGGATATTGATAGGGATATCAGATATAGGTAGGTAAGTAACTAAGTATCATTTTTGGTAATGAATCAATTTCATAGAATAATAAATTAATGACTTGTCTGAATCGCACTGCTTATCAGAAAGTCTAATTTTCAAGTTGCATAAGAAGTAAAATGCCTAAATGCCATGTTTAAAAAGCAAAATGCCTAAGATTTAGAACACCTAAAATGCAAATTGTATAAACTGAAACATGTCAGTTATAAACTAGTAGTTCGCCCCGAACTGAGATCTCGCGCACCGTTGTGTTGATAGCCTAGATTTGGACTTGTTTCTGACTACCCCTATACCTACGTTAAGTGCTCCTTCTAGTGTTTACCACACAATGATATCTAATGCGCTACCTCAGTATGGTAAAGATTATAGGCATGCATGCAATGTCGTGTCGTGTTTATATTCAATAGTTGACCCCGCGAACTTCGTACCGCGCCTCAGGGAAGGCCTCTTAGTTCGAGAAATTATTAAAATAGCAGTTCAATACAAAATGTATGAGAAAATCAATTCCCTCCCCCTCCCCCTTCCTCTCCCTTACCCCTCCCCTTCCCCGCCCCCTCCCCTCCCCCTCCCCTTCCCCGCCTCTTCCCCTCCCCTTCCCCGCCCCTCCCCTCCCCTTCCCCCCTCCCCCTACCCCTCCCCCTACCCCTCCCTCTCCCTCTCCCTCTATAATTTTGGTACATGCCCAGCCCACTATTTGCAGGAGTTAGCATTTGCATACGTGACAGGTTGTAAGCCCATCGCCGCTATTAGAACGTTAACTGGTTTCCTCACAATGTTTTCTTTCACCGTTTAGAGCTCGTGTTAATGCGCATTTAAATTTTTCTAATCGAAAAATCCATTGATGAGCACGGCCAGGGTTCGAACTTACGACCTATGAATCGAAAGTCGAGCACTCTTCCACTCGGCCAACACGGCTTTTATTTTCAATCTCAAGAAAAAATATCTAGTAGCAACTAAAATCATTGCAAACCAAACCACAACGATGCCACACTCTTTTTCTGTTAACCAGACCTACGAATACATCGAAACTCTATGAAACGGGAACTCTCTCCATACTTCCGTTAATTGGTTTTCATAATTTTTATTTTTCCTTGTATTTCAAAAACTATAAAACCTAGAAGAAAACTAAAAACCATTTTGGAATGTATAAATTGAGTACTTTCATATGACACCCCACTCAATATATTTGGGTAACTTTGAAAAAAATTTACCCACTTGGGAACCCCATATCTTTACAACCCCTTCATCGATTACGCTCATAAGCTCCACAGCAAATTTCCATAGCACAACCTATTGACCTGTCAAGTTTCATTCAGATTGGATAAGCGGTTCGATAGTTATGCGAGAACATAAAAATGAAACTTACAAACATACAAACATACAAAGCAAAATCGCCTAACTTGCCACTAAGATCTTCGCTCGCTTCGCTCGCTCGATCGATAAGTATAAAGGAATGGCTACTTAATTAGTTTTAGAACTGCTAAAACTAATATCACGAATCACACTAATTTTCTTTCCTCTATAAATCGACAACCACTGAAACGATTTAAAATACAGATAGATAACGATCGGGAATAGGACATACGCTTTTTATTCGGGTACCAGGGTAGAAATCTAGTAAATTTGGAAACCGACCTTTTCATTAAATTAAAAATGTTTTATGACACGCCACACCATCTTTTGCACGCCCAGGATGACTGGTAGATAATGCTTCAGCATTTCCTCCTTGCACAATTTGTCATGTGTGAAAGTGTTACCTAAATAAATAAATATGTATGGCGAAATAGACTTTTCATTCCATCTATTCGAAAAGGACGACTTTGTTCGCCTTTAAGTGCGCCCAAAGTAGATGATTCCTCTTCAAGGAACTTTTAGCGGGCAGTAATGAGTTTTTAATCCTATTTATAAGTTTAGCGGGCAGTAATGAGTTTTAATCCCCTTTAAGTGCGCCGGAATTATCTTTGCCGCGCACCTATGAGGTACAACTACTTTGCACTGCAAAGTAGTTGTACCTCATAGGTGCAAAGATTCCACATTCAAGTCTCGAATCTAGCTAGATGAATGAGGACTCTTCCAAAAACACCACAATTGTAATCACATTAGATATGTATTACTCTGCGGTTTTAGTATAGCTATAGATAGCTAGCTAACCATACAAAAATAGTAAGTCCAACCTCATAAAATCCTGTGCGTTTTCATCAGCGCGATCTAGAAAACGGTCTTTTTTACTACCGCCATCTAGTTTGTTTTCGTGGAACTATTGATGGCTGTTCTAGAGTTTTTTGTTCGAACTCAGGAATCTCAGGAACTACCAGTCCGATTTGAAAAATTATTTCTGTATTTGATAGCTAAACTCTTGAGGAAGGTTATAGGCTACTTTTCATTATCATCATCATCACCATAAACCATCAGATAAACATACCGCCCACCATTCAGCCTGCGCGCGGCCGCTGTCTGAATTAAAAAAGTCAAGTGGAAGTCAATCTCAAGTGGAACTTCGTCGATTTAACACATTATTTTCTCTTCCCTTTTATTTTCTCATAGATTGTAATGAAAAGTAGAGTGTATCACTCGGGCGCAAAATATATTTTTGGCTCGGGCGACGTACTTTAAATCCCTCGCTACGTTCAGGATTCTACCAAAGAATCCCTCGCTACGCTCGGGATTCTACTCTAGAATCCTTCACTTCGCTCTGGATTCAAAAAAGCGCCCTCGCCGTCAATATATTATTTTGCCCCCTTATAATACAATCTACTATTTTGTCAGATCTTTCATGATTATTTTGAAGATGTAGGTAGTCAAAAGTGTAGGGTTGTCAAAAGCGGATTAAGAAAATATTTGGCATAATGTCTACATTTTGCAGATGTTAGCATTCCTCACGTGGCAGTTTGTAAGCCCATCACTCCCTATTGGCTATTAGCACTATTAGTCCCTATTACTGTATAAAAGGGCTAGTTTTATTATTTCGTGTCGTTCACCTTTTTAGTTATCATGACAAGTGAAACGTCCCACTTTTTTATCGCTAAAATTAATTTGCTAAGCTCGTGTCATAGAGACATTACTCCCATTTATAACAAACTACCTACTGTGCTGTGCTGTCTGTATGAACTTTGGAAAGTGAGCCATTATTCAAGTAATATGGTGCAAAAATAGAAAGTTTTGATTTATGGGTGTTTTTGCGCGGCAAACTCACTAGGTGTAGACAAAGAAGTAGAGCAAGAGAGCAGTTTAGGAGTACCTACCTACCTACATAGATAATAATTATTTCATTCCATCTATTCGAAAAGGACGACTTTGTTCGCCTTTAAGTGCGCCCAAAGTAGATGATTCCTCTTCAAGGAACTTTTAGCGGGCAGTAATGAGTTTTTAATCCTCTTTATAAATTTAGCGGGCAGTAATGAGTTTTTAATCCCCTTTAAGTGCGCCGGAATTATCTTTGCCGCGCACTTTTAGAGGTACAACTACTTTCCACATTCATTCATCTCGAATCTACCAAGATGAATGAGGGAGGACTCTTAGCACTATAGCATACTATAGCATAGCATAGCATAGCATAGCATAGCATAGCATAGCATAGCATAGCATAGCATAGCATAGCATAGCATAGCATAGCATAGCATAGCATAGCATAGCATAGCATAGCATAGCATAGCATACTATAGCATAGCATAGCATACTATAGCATAGCATAGCATACTATAGCATAGCATAGCATAGCATAGCATAGCATACCATAGCATAGCATAGCATAGCATAGCATAGCATAGCATAGCATAGCATAGCATACCATAGCATACCATAGCATACCATAGCATAGCATAGCATAGCATAGCATAGCATACTATAGCATAGCATAGCATACTATAGCATAGCATAGCATACTATAGCATAGCATAGCATAGCATAGCATAGCATAGCATAGCATAGCATAGCATAGCATAGCATACCATAGCATAGCATAGCATAGCATAGCATAGCATAGCATACCATAGCATAGCATACCATAGCATACCATAGCATAGCATAGCATAGCATAGCATAGCATAGCATAGCATAGCATAGCATAGCATGGCATAGCATAGCGCGATCTAGA
Source organism: Camptogramma bilineatum (assembly GCA_958496255.1). NCBI lineage: Eukaryota > Metazoa > Arthropoda > Insecta > Lepidoptera > Geometridae > Camptogramma > Camptogramma bilineatum. Next base: position 13,090,917 of record OY292458.1, on the reverse strand, counting down.
AAACGGTCTTTTTTACTACCGCCATCTAGTTTGTTTTCGTGGAACTATTGAACAATTCTAGCGGAAGAGTTTTTTTGTTTGAACGCGCTAAATCTCAGGAACTACCAGTCGGATTTGAAAAATTATTTCTGTATTTGATAGCTAAACTCTTGAGGAAGGTTATAGGCTACTTTTCATCATCATCATCACCATAAACCATCACTACTCGGCGCTGCTAGTATCAGATAAAAAGTCTAAATAAAAAAATTTAATCCCCGATTTTTCTTCTCAAGTGGAACTTCGTCGATTTAACACATTCTTTTCTCTTCCCTTTTATTTTCTCATAGATTGTAATGAAAAGTAGAGTGGATCACTCGGGCGCAAAATATATTTTTGGCTCGGGCGACGTACTTTAAATCCCTCGCTACGTTCAGGATTCTACTAAAGAATCCCTCGCTACGCTCGGGATTCTACTCTAGAATCCTTCACTTCGCTCTAGATTCAAAAAAGCGCCCTCGCCGTCAAAATATTATTTTGCCCCCTTATAATACAATCTACTATTTTATCACATGACACCTTGACTAAAGACTGAAATAGAAAGACATTAAAATTGTAGAGGTAGACCTAGGTATATTCATAGTTTATCTAAAAATAAATAGGGCGTTGGGCTTGCAACCAGTCAAGTCGTATGGAATTCTAATTTCGGCATTAAGTATGTGGATTTTGGGCGGGCGTGTATCTACATAAATACTTAACATAAAATAAATAGGTAAGTAAGTACCTAATCTGACTATCCCCTTAAATATCCGCAAAGGATCCTGAAATGCCTAAACATCTGAGAGATCTTTAGGCATTCCACCGAGCCTTGGGGATACAGTCGGGTTCACGTTTTGTCTTTTTAGGAAGGTAACTAGGTACAAAAATTTCAATATTATCAAGGTATACCTTGATAATATTGAATACCTATTGCCAAAGACGCTAGATGAAATGGCGCGTTTTTGCTTGATCTAGGTAAACTGAGAGGTAGGTAAACCAATACAGCTTAGGCCAAACTTATTGCTGGCTGAATTCAGTACCAATGGCACGGGTAGGCTGTGGCCACCGAATCGGAAACTACAGTTAATTATCATCAGCGATCCGTAACCGTTCATTCTTCCACCGTTAAATTCTGGTCAATACCCACCATTATATTATGTACCTGAAGCGTAGTAAATTCCTGTGATTGTTACTTTTGCGATAAATCCATTCACGTACCTATCATTTTTAAAGGTAGGTAACCTACTTAAACTGGATACTTAAATAAAAATTTAAAACTCAAAATGTTTAAGTAAGAATCGGTTTTTGTAGCTGACTGTACCTTACCTAGGTATAGGTACTTACTAAGTAAAATTATCTAATGGTTAAGTATAAGTACCTAAGTACCACCTACCTACTCTACTGTTTATAAAAAGTATCTTTCAATTTCTGAATAGCATTCACATTAGTAGACACTACGTACCACAGAATACTTGACAGTACAGCATTTTATGGTTTTCTGATAGCAAAAACATCAGCTAATAAATGTACTTTTAAGTAAAATAAATTAAATGAGCTCATGGCTGTTTATAGATGCATCTATCATGTGCGGTGAATAATCTGATGCAAAGTTGCGATGTCGGGTAAAAACAACTCATCGCGTTGTTAATCATCATGTTGGATTAACAGACTGAGAAAATAGCGCTTCCTAATGCGAAGATAATAGATTCGAGCTTCGATCTTGATGGCTCGTAAGAGAAAGGCAAGTTCAAACACAATGATTATTTCGAACAGGGTATTACGCCATAGATCAGTGTTCCGCAAACTTTTTGGCCTCTATAATTAAACTCCGCTCAACTTGTGTCTAAGTTGCACCACGGATAATAGAGGCCTTTGTTTTCAAGGTAGGTAGGCGTACATCTAGGAAATCGGAAAATTTTGGAGGTATAGTGCTACTTTTATTAATAGAAAGGGAACTAAAATTTAATTAATTCATTTATTACAACGGCAACTCTAAAGTCCAGGTTTCTTGTCTATGGTACAAGTACCGAAGACGTCAGTCAGAAGTAATAATTTCCTTTTCTATGAGAATTTATCTATTTCGCGTATTTAGTGCGAGTAAAAGTGACAATAACCAACGTGAAACATTACGGTGTGGCACCAGAGAAGTGATTTTCAATGTTTATAAGCGATGCTCGTTGGAATTAGAAGCCGGAAAAAATTCATCAGAGACACACAAGTTTTTCGTCGTACCGTCGAATTAAGAGGTATTTGATTAGATCCAATTATTTTATCAGTAACATTTGACTACTCTTATTACATAATACTGGTTATTTACCTTTATTTGGCCCTAAATTGAGAAATTATAAAACGACGATTTGTTGGTTATGTTTACATTGTATTATAGAGCAACAAGGCAATTTTGATACTTTTTTACGACTTCAAACAAAAGTTCCCATTTGGTCGCAAATGTTAATGGTCTCATTTATATTTGCAGGGAAATCTATAAGCACAGTCAGAAGAATTGTGAATAAAGGCATATAAGATAACGGAAAGTTCTCTTCGCCCGGGAAACAGACCCAGTCGTCCAAAAACTACCTTTAGAGCCAACCTATTTTTTTTGAGAGAAAATAAATAAATAAATATATATATTTAACCTATAGTCGGATTGCTCATTATAAGGACTAAAATTGAAGGAAAAAATGACATTTTTTTCCTTCAATTTTGATATGTTTTTGGTCCTTATAATGAGCAATACGACTATAGTTATAAATGTTTTAAATTATAAGATTATTTTTGTTATTCTGTACGCTAACATCATCATTTCATCTTATTTTATTTCTTTATTGTAGGTATGTTTTTCTATTTTATTCAGTGTTAAAATAAATTAGACATGTGTGTAGGTAGGTACCTACTTAAATAAATAAGTGTCATCTAGTTTTGTGTCTAGATTTGTACTATTGTAATTTGTTTCCAATTATTAAATTTTTATTGTATTGGTTTTTTTGTTGTTATTTCGTTTTGTTTATCCTATGTGGAGGTATCACTATCACTTCACTACATAATATAAGACAAAGTCGCTTCCTGCTGTCCGTCCGTATGTTTGCTTAGATCTTTAAAACTACGCAATGGATTTTGATGCGGTTTTTTTAGTAGCTAGAGTCATTCAAGAGGAAGGTTTATATGTATAATACATGCCATATTATAGTAGAGAAACACTGATAATTTTAGAGGTTTCTGATGTGATGTGACCCCTGCGAAGCCGGGGCGGGTCGCTAGTAATACAATATAAATATTTTTTTTACATAAACAATTGTTTTATATAATAGTCAAAAGGTGTAACATAAAGCTGTTACACACAGGTAGGTTGTACGCATTTAACTTGTGTTAGGTAGGTATCAATTATGAGAAATAAAAAATCCGAGTAAAAAATAAATAAAATGATCAAGTATCAAAATCGTTTAGCTGCATATTTTGGGGTTACCATATAGCTTGCACAGTGGCGCCCCCATTTATGTCTAATAATAAAAGTAGCACTGTAGGTACAGTGCCACAAGTATAACTTGGCGCGGCTGAGCGCCACTGTGTTCAAAAAATATAATTACTTAATTGTATAGAAAATACCACGAAATTTGGGAAAATATGTAAGAAAGATTTAATCATTTGCGTATTTGTTTAGGATAGTATAGTGATATTTCGCATCTTAGTACTCTTTTTCCGTTTTTCCGTTTTAGTTCCTCCAATCGCCACCGCCAACTTATACTTGTGGCACTGTACTAAGATGAAAAATCATTTTTTTTATGCGAAACATGAGCTTAACTGAGTTAGGTAACCTTATTTTTCCGAGGCACACCAACTAATGACCACGGTACACCAGTGTGCCGCGGCACACACTTTGCGGAACACCGCCATATATTCTGTGGTTAAAGCTAAATTATGAGGAACAAGGAGCTATCCCGCATTTCAGTCCCTTGTTTGTCTTTTGTTTATTTGTTTACGAATTTACGACTTGTTTTTTCGACCCGCTGTTTGTTTACTGAGAAAAGTTTGTTGATTTACTGACCTTAAATCTCATGTCTAAGTACAGTAAAGATGTCTGTTGCTTATGCTTTCGTTTGCGAGCGTGGGAAGTAAAAACACAAATGAATAATAATCAAATACTTAGGTAGTTTAATGAAAATGACAGAAATAACAGAATTGAACCAGGAATCAGTCGCAGAACGCACCAGAGACCGGAAATAACGCAAGCATCCACATTTACATTCTATTTTATTCAAATGACATCCTGTTACACCATTGTCTTCCTAATCGGTGATGGACTTACAATATTGATAGGTAGAGTCTGTCTAGAGACCCGAATTCAACAAATACCTTCCTATTTACTAAGAGGAAGCAACGTGTCGCCGCGCGTTTTATCAATCAAACCACTCTCGTGTGAATTGGCCCTGGCTGGTGTTTTCAAAGCGTGATATTAGGCACCAACCTAGATATATTGTAATTTTGTAAAAGAGCTTTTAGATTTGAAAAGCAGGTCATTGTTTTCCACGAAATATCTAAGTATTTTACTAGAATGATTAATAAAACGTAAATGTGTGAGATTTATTGTATCTTATCGATTGTATCTTATCTTGTACCACTCTATAAGCAATATTATTAACCCTAATCTGGTCTGGTAGTACGAGTACCTACTAAATAATGTTGTGTTATCTTCGGTTAGGGCGTTCGGACCTAACTTTTAAATCGACTCTACCTTTTTGATAATCAGAACCAGGAAGCTCTTCGCTACTCATTTGTATTGTTACTTCTATCAATTCCTATCATCTCAAGAGAGTGTGTAAATAAAGTGTCAACCACGACAAAAGCGACGCCGACGTCTCGTCACTCGTCGTCTCGGTGCCAAGAGCACGTCACGTCACTATAATGTTCTAAAGACGACGTCACGTCACGCTAACAAACACGTGCTTTGAAAGTGTTAGCATAGTGTTAATATTTTAAGTTGAGGTGTCTTAACAGAAAATAGATAGGTACCTACTTACATCGAAACGATATTTTCCCTTAAAGTTTTTTGACGTTGTTCGTGTTTTTCACATGTTTTTTCGGAAGATAATTACCTATACCGGCGCGTGGCGCACAAAACCTTCTTACCTCGCATAGGTAATTATCTAGGTAGTTAAAGCCAAAGGGGCTTTTTGTAAGAATCACACCTTGAACAAGAAGTTCCTCCCCTTGTTTATTGGATGAAAAGCCGCTTTCCCCACTTGTTTGACTGGACTTGACGTCGGCCTCGCAATGATGGGATAAGTGCCACTCGTAGTCTCATACTGGTACCAGACCAGTCTATGGGTCTATGGAGCAGGAGCATTGTCTTAATTAGAATAAAATTATTATTTCGCTGCCATCTAAGTACGAGTAGATACATTATATTATTACCTACAACCAATCTATGTAACTTCCTTGATTATTACAACACAATAAGTACCTACCTACCTAGTGTTCGAATTTCAAAAAAGAAACAGCTTTCCGCAAGCACGGAGGTTATGGCCTATAACCTCCGTGCTTACGGAATGCAGTTTAATTTGTCATTGATGCTCATAAAAAGCTTTCGCATAAATCATTTCAACTCGACAATCCTTTTAAAGCTGCTCATTCTCAAAAACTAAACCGAGTTTTTCTTGTTGACAGGACGACGTCGCCCCCTGGTGAGCCACTAGTGCGTGCTCCAGTGGGCAAGCCAAGATGTCCGCCGGCGATCTCCAGACTTCGGGTGGAGAAGGTGGAAGGAGGCCTGGCGGTCGCAGGAGTGGTTGTCGCAGCAAACTGTCAAATCGTCCTGCCAATATTCGGATTTCTATTCATGCTCGTCGGCTGTGTTCTTACTGGTAAGTTAAAATGTTACCAGGTTCCAATAAACTTATTTCGTGTTCTACAATCGAAATCGTCGTGAGTTCAAGAATCTAGTGAACTTACAAAAAAACTCTCGAAAATCAGGTGTTTCTTGTTAGTAGGTATACCTACCTATGCTCTAACTTATAGTAGGTACCTACCTAAAACTAATTCTTTCTTAAAAATAACACACTGCATTTCCGTTCACTGCTCAAAAATAAAATAAAAGCATTGTTGTAAGGTTATTTTAGACGAGTTTTTGACATTCATAATTCAAAAATGAATTTTGAATACGCGCCAAATTTTTACTTCCTTTACAATGACAACTGCCATATAACAAGATTACTTTGGGTTCTGTACGTCATTTAAAATCATCTCTTGTGTAAATTAATGTAAGAGTGTGATGATGAACGTTGACAGCCGTTGACTTCGCTAGATTCCCAAAACGAATGTTCCGACCGTTATGCATTATGTAAAGTAGGTCCTACTAATATTAAAAAGGCGAAAGTCCGTGTGTGTGTGTGTGAATGTTTGTTACCACGTATCTCCATAACCACTGAACCGATTTGGCTGAAATTTGAAACATATATAGATAATGACCGGAAATAGGATATATGCTACTTTTTATCTCGAAAAAGTGCACGGTTCCCGTGGGATAAGCAAAATAGTAGTCCACGCGGGTGAAGCCGCGGGCGTCAGCTAGTAATTAATATCGAAATCTTATCGAATTCTTATTTGCAAATTTATTTTTACAGCGGCATCGTATCGCGGTTGTGGTGAAAACGAGGAGCCAGATCATTATGCAGCTCGGATCGCATTCACCGGAAACTCAAGAGTACTTGGCCCGGTTTGCATCGTTGCTGGAGCACTCATGACTACAGCTGGTAAATACATTTTGCATATCAAACCGATACGGATACATAATGATTTAGACTTTACACACGAACGTAGATAACATTTTTTTTAATTTGAAATACAATAGACTCGAGCCACAGAATCTCGAGCTTAAAAGTTATAGTGAATTACAATACAAAGCATTATAATTAGACTTGACAATATCTAATAATTAACATTATTCATTTTTACATTACAGGTATTGTGCTATGCATATTGATGCGTTCTGCTCAGCGTCGTCAGCGTAGACTGGCCTTCCATTGTCCCCTCCACGGTGACTTCTATCCTTTAAGTCCACAAAATAGCAGAAAGTATTCCCGTAAGTAACTACCTATTCAAATAAAAGTATTTACCATAAATAAATGTTAGTAGTATCTGCTGTGTGCATTAATTTGTTTTTTTTTTTTTCAATAAATTCGACCAAAAAGTTCATCGAGAATTCGCAATTTCACCTACACAACATATTCGTTAAGTTAGTATTATTTTCAATTTCCAGGAAGCCCCACCGGCCTATGGCACCGGCTGCACAGCTGGTTGGGTATGGTTGAGGAAGGGGAGTCCCCGCGCTGCCCTCGATCCGCCGAGCCCACGTCACCAGCCCGCGCTGACGCTCCTTGTCCGCCACCATTACCTTTCCTTGTACCATCTGATTCTGTTGTGTGAGTATTTAATACCATTAAAGTATCTAAGCCTAATTGACTGAGTATGAGAGAGGAGGGTAAAACTCCACGTTGCCCTTGATTCTCTGAGCCCACGTCATTAGCCCGTTCTGGCGCTCCTTGTCAGCCACCTTTCCTTGTGCTTTCTGATTCTGGTAGGTACCAACTTATTTTATTACCCCTGTAGTATATTTCAAGCTCACATTATGCCCTTAGCTTTGAGTGACATTTTGAAAATGTCATCGTGAAAGTGTGAGCGCACACTTTATAAAAACGGACATTGGAGAAAAAGATAGGAACACTGTTTTATTGACGTGCGACAACACAGTGTAACTGATTTTAGGCGTGCGAATTTATATCAATGGTCTATTAGCATACCTCATAATTATATGGACTGTTGTAGTTTCTACTTTTTACGGTAATTTCTCAATTTTTTTTAGTTTATACTAATGTCAAATATGTTTTGTTACAGAGGCATGGCATCAGTTCTAGGAGCCCCACTCAGTCCTGAACAAACGTTCGGTTCAATAAAGTCTCTCGCTATATCACGAGAAGTAGCGAGCTTCCCTTTATCCCGCTCTCCGACTCCTCCACCTTTAAGGTTGGTATCGATCACAACTTAGAAAATATTAGAAGTATCTGTTAATATGATCACTAAAGCCCCACCTAAGGCACGGTGAATATTTCCTCAGATCAAGACTTTCAAGAACCCTTGAAGACATTTAGGGGCCTCGTACATTTTCAAACTCATATTTAGCAGATATATATTTTTATTTTAGGTAAAACTATTATGTTTGTAAAAACCATGTGAAATAATTTCGATGTTTTTATTTACAGTTGTCCCCCATTCAAAGACGAATCGAAATGCCTCGAAGATAACATCCCAAACGCAGTAATAATACGTCCTGACTTCGATTGTGGCTCAGCCACTTGCAACTACAGAGTCGTCGAATGCAAATTAACTACTACGGAAGAACTACACTGCACTCCTACCACTCAAAGTATACACATGATCTCAGATAGCAAACAAAATAATATTAAACCTTCATCAATTTCAATATCGATACCCGACGAGGGTAAAGGTTAAGTTTGTTTAAGTGGTTTAGACAATTTAAAATGTTCAAAGTGATGATCGATTTATAGGATGGAAAATGTGAGACATTATTTGGCGTAAAATGACTATCACTTTCTCTATCTTACCTAATAATTAAATATATTTAACTGAGCAATGTTAGGTATCTATACAACAGTCATTAACCAAGATGTATTTTGCATTTCATATTTAATCTCTTAACAATTGAACTAAGTTTATCTTCCACAGACACATTACTCACTATGTTTTTAAATTAATAAAGAATAAAATCTATAGTAAAATGATTATTACAAATGTATTAATTATAAATAACCAGCTGAGTCTAATCTATACATAAGTAGTCTATAAATTGGTAAACTCAAGTAATATCAATAGTTCTATTTTAATTACATCTTACTCTTAAGACGGACTACCTATATTCTCTACTATATTATCTAGCAATAAATACATTGCGCCAAAGGACATGGCCGATTCCTAGAACAATTTTGCCCCACAGATGCCCACAGGAAAGAATGCTTGCGTCATGACCAAATTGGGATTTTTGGGTTTGTTTTTTTATTTTATAGTGAGACTCCATTCATCTTCTTCCTTTTTAAAATGGGATTTAAAAGATAATCTAATTTAAAGCAGCAGGCTGTGACGCCCAACATGAACGGATGAACCTAGGAAACTATATTTTTTAGGTTCGTATAGTAAAAGCTTTGCTTACTTTGGGGATAGATGGCGCTGTGTGTAATGTCCAACAATAATTATTTAGTAAGTATTATTATGGACTGGCAGAATTTTGAGTGAACTAGGGTATGGAAAATAAATAAAATAATAAATTAAAATAAAAATGCTTTATTTCAGACTTTCATCCATATATTATTTAACACACGGGAATTTTCACGTGAAAATATTATCATTCATTTATATTATGTTAGTATTAGTAGGTAGGCAAAAATCGGTAGCACATTTGAGTGGTAAGTAGGTACCTACAACCGGACAGTCAATGGCAAGTATAGGTTGCCAAGATGGCATGCCTTGACTCCCAAGACTGAATAAGATGAAAGTCAGGCCTGTCGGCTATCGCCTGAAGGAGGCTGTTGCAGCTTGACGCACACAGCTGCTCCCAGTACCTACAATTTAAAGTAAAAAAGAAAAGTACTTAGGAAAAATTGGGAATTTCATCAATAAAATTATCTACACTCATGTGCAGTGATTCTGTACTTACCACCTAAAATAAAATATGATATAAATAAACTAGTAGTTCGCCCCGAACTGAGATCTCGCGCACCGTAGATGGCTTACATTTGGACTTTCTTCGGACTACCCCTATAATTTCAAGTGCTACTACTGATACTGCCGAGTATGCCTATTGCGCTAGCTCTTCATGGTAAAAAATACTGGCATGCATGCAATACATAATGTCGCGTCTAATTTTTCATTTAGGTATTTCATATTTATGAATTCTCGTCGTATTTCTAAAAGTATACGTCCTAGAATAAAAATAATAACTATTTTGGAATGTACAAATAAAGACCTTTCATTTGACAGCCCACTCAATATATTTGTTTACTTAACTTTTTTTACCCCAATTATTTTCATTCTTTATCAAAATTTTTTTTATCATGAAAATAAATCAAGTAGCATCTAAAATCATTGCAAACCAAACCGCAACGATGCCACTCTCTTTTTAAGACCGACCAGTCAATGAGCTACAAAGTCATCGAAACTCTATGCAACGGGAGCTCTTGCAGCTCTGGTTTCGTAGTTTTTGGTCTTTGGTCGTATTTCAAAAACTATACATCCTAGATTAAAAATAAAAACCATTTTGGAATGTACAAAATAAGCCCTTTCGTATGACACCCCACTCAATTTATTTGTGTAACTTTCATAATTTTTTACCCCCTTGGGAACCCAATATCTTCACAACCCCTTCATCGATTAAGCTCATATGCTCCCCCGTAAATTTCCTTACCACAACCTATTGACCTACCAAGTTTCATGCAGATTGGATGAACGGTTCGACAGTTATGCGCGAACAACAATTCGTGAAACATACAAACATACAAACATACAAACATACAAACATACAAAGCAAAATCGCCCAACTTACCACTAAGATCTTCGCTCGCTTCGCTCGCTCGATCGATAAAATAAAAAGCCTTTTATTTCTCTATAATTAACATTTTTTTCTTATCACTAATGCTTATAATCTAAGTAGGTACTAGAGAACCCCTAAGGTGAAGGCCTCCTCCAAAGCCAGCCATCTGTCCCTGTCTTGTGCTACTTGGAGCCAGTTTGGTCCAGCAGTTTTCTTGATGTCTTCGTCCCAGCGAGCGTATGGTCTTCCTATGCAGCGTCGACCTCTTGAACCCTCCCAATTTGTCACTCTCCTAGTCCATCTTCCATCTTGTAGACGTCCATCCATGTCCAGCCCACTTCCATTTTAGTCTGTATGCATATCCCAAGGCGTCAGTTTTTGTAATTTTAAATAAAATATGATAAATCCTCATAAATCACATCACAACACAATCACACAACTGAAACTCAACGAAATTCCCACGGGTAGAAATGTCCCTAGTCAGAAGCTTGGACTTGTATATAATCTGTGCTTTGATCAGAAAACTATGTATGACAGTTCGTTCTCCGCTCCTCAACTCTTCCGATTCCGAATGAGTTGCTATTTTGATGACAATGTCAATGTCAATGAATGATTGAGATCTTTGAGGGTAGGTATCTCTGTGGATGTGGGTAGTCTGTGCTCTGCGGTCTAATGTCTAACGATCATTGTGTATTTAGTTTGTTGATTTTCCCCGCCTATTTCTGTTCCTTATTAGCTGCAAACGGTTTGTACCTTCAGTACCTACGATGTATTTTATGTGTTGTGTTAACTTGTGTTGTACCAGGTTGTACAAATTTGCGAAAGGCCGCTGTATTCCATATTCCCAGTGTGTAGTGTAATCATAATCAGACTCAAAAAGTGGCTCGATTGTTTATGCAGTGATTTGTTGAGAAACGTGAGTTTGAACGAGATTTCAAGACGCCAAGTGTGTCACAGACATTTTGAGGCCTTTATGACCCGCCCCGGCTTCGCACTGGTCACATCACACATCACAGAAACCTAAGATTTATCAGTGTTTCTCTAGGTACTATATTATGCATGTATTATACATATAAACCTTCCTGTTGAATCACTCTATCTATTAAAAAAACCGCATCAAAATCTGTTGCGTAGTTTTAAAGATCTAAGCATTGCTTAAATCTTTAAAACTACGCAACGGATTTTGATGATGTTTTTTTTTTACATAGGGACAGACAGCGGGAAGCGACTTTGTTTATTATTATACAATATACCTACTATGTAGTGTTAAGAAAAAATTAAAAAAATAATAATAAATGATTATCTATGTTTCGTTGTTTTCTATCAACAACACCTTCTTTCCCTTAGGCCACTGACCTTTACTATGGCATTGATCTCAATAGTACACATTGAGATCAATGCCTTAGAAATATTGAATGAAAAAAGCAATCCTACCAAATTAATTTGTTTGGTAGAATGACAATTCTGCTCGGTGCCGGTGTAGCAGAAAAAAAAAAAAGAAACGTCATACATCGTTTTCTGATAGTCAATCAGGAGCGAGTAACATCTATATAATCTGTGAACACAAGTCCACACTAAAATGTTCCCGACATTTCCATCTGATACGTAGTATCTCTACCTAATCTGTGGAAATTCCTTTTACATCTGTCAAATTCTTGTCCGTCTGTTTTGTTTACTATTTGAGTGTCATGTCAACCGCGAAAAAGAAGGTAGGTCTATCTGATAAAAATATTCTCTGTGATACCTCCAGACTCTCGGCAAGAAACCCCGACAACACCCGAGAAGCGTGAATGTGAGGAGTTTCTCGCCTTCTTGTTCTCGCGCTTCGGTGTCGGTACCTATTTTTGGCCGAGACAAAGGATTTCAAACAGATCACGAGTGAGAAAATTGAGAGTGTTGATAATTTGTTTGTTCTTCGAGAAGTCTCGGTGAAACTTCTCGCCGTGAGTCTGGAGAGGCATTACGGACTGTAGTACCGGAAGTGACTAAAGTTACTAATAAAATAACATAATTATATTCCCACACGGCACGAGATATCTAAGTATTCTGTATGTACCAGTTAATTTTGTGATATTTTATTTAAATAATATTATTCTGACGCATAGTCTAATTCGATATTCGGCTCTTCTGGGGCAGTATCCGGCCAAATCCTTTTGTTAGTGAAGTAAGTAGGTATGTGAAGTTTGTGCAGCGTGAGATATAAGATTGTATTAGTTGGTTGTATCGATGAGTGAACCGAAAGTCCTTAATTGTACGTAATAGCATTTTATTTTGAATGTATAAGTTGACTTATAATTGCACTAAGTTTTATCACATTTTTTAATCGCTCATAATGTTGGCATTCTAGTCGTATAACTCCTTTAGGATTAGCTATACTATTTTGTCAATGTATAAACACAACTATGCGTGAGAATCATGTACGTAGTGATTTTGGCTCATTAGGATTAAGCTAGATATTTTTAAGGAGAGTTGTCCAGTGCATTGTTTACTCAATAAATAAATGTACCTACCTATCTTATGAAATTTGATATATTTGTTACATTATTTTACTTTTAATACCTAAGTACCTACCTATAAATTGTGTTTGCATAAGTTTTAACATTTAATTTTACATAAATTTCAATTTGGATCAAGTTTTGACCTTGTGATAATCCGATAATCCAAATTCATTTATTGCTTTAATTCATTTAAGTAACTCCTAAAATGTCTCAGTTCTCAGTCAAAGTTTTTGGATCTTAGCCTTAATTCTAACCAATTTCATGTAAATTTATTAGGTGGATGAGCCAAAAAGAGTTGCCAAAAATAATGTTCACCGCGTCCATGAGTCTGTGTATTTTTAATTAATAATCTACTTATTATCAAGTTATAATCACTGTGCGATTGAATGAGCCTAGTTCAATAAATTGTAATAATTCATCAAATTATTTATAATATACTATTATGAAATTTGTGAAATATGAGTGCTAGGCACCTATATTTTACAAATCTGAAGGAAGACATAAGTTGTGAACCACAATAGTTATTTTAGTTGATAAAAAACACGCGTGTCTAGCTTCTGGTTGAAATTGGTCTAATACAGTAGGTACCTAGGTATCTACCTAGACCTACGCACGATGAATCTAGGCATTCGTGCGCGTTGAAACGGCTAACTTCACGAATGCCAAACTAAATCCATCGTGCGCAGGTGCTGTTATATTGTATTGAAATATTCACCACCTCTTAAATTCCTTACTTCAATTCTTTCTCCCGAAGATGTCTTTCAAAAGTCCACGTCTATTGAAAGAAATAGTTTATTTACCTAGGTATCATTAATCGGATCAGTGGTTATTTACACTTAACATTCAATAAAAACGTGCTCAGAAAAGACAAACTAGTAGGAAATGAGGATGAAGGAGGATGTCTAGTGTTAAGATAACTATAAATAAGTATCTACTTTGAAGTAGGAAGTAGGTATTTTAATATAATACTAAAGGATACTACTGTGTTTGTGATGAAGGCATTTAATGGCCAAGTTTTCAAAATCGAGTGGAATAAGGGAGTGTCCACATTGCGTTTTTTGCAGCGCGTTTGTATCGATACAAACGCGATTCGAACGCGATGCGAACGCGCAGCCCCCCGCGCAGCCCCTCCCGGTTCGCTTTTGTATGGAAAAATACGCGTTGCGAACGCGCGTTTGTATCGATACAAACGCGCAGCTCAAAAACGCGCTGCAGAAAACGCAATGTGGACACTCCCTAAAACATTTTTTATTATTTGTAGTTAAGTGCCACGCCTAAAATTAACTATATTTTAATATTAGTAATAAGCATTATTTAATATTGTTATTACTGTAAGGATAAAGTGGAAATACAAAATCGATGAATGCAGTTTCTTTTAATAGACCCGTAGAAGTATAAATAAACAAACGCAAAATACGGTCTAAAGACTGTTGAAAATGGATAACAAGTGAACACCTTGTTTGAATGCTATGTGTGGCAGGGTAGTTGATAATGAAGCATACATAATAATATTAAGCATTAATAAAGTATAAATATAATATATGAAGCATACCTACCTAAATGTGGCCCCTCATTTAAACAAGTATGTAGGTACCTAGGTACCTACCTACCTGCCTAGTTTTAGGTAGATACCTAGGTAGGTATATTATACCTACTTGTTTAAATGAGGGGCCTCGTGCCCCGTGTTTCCCTTCCCTTCCCTTACATAAGTATTCCTACAATTAGAAAATTGTGGGAGTTAATAAATTATTCTACCTTGGTTTATATATAAACCTAATCGAACGAAAAGTTTCTAAAGGCGCAAATAAAATATTAACTAGGGAACTTGTAGGTAAGTATAATTACCTATGTAACTAGGTACCTAAGCCTATTAGTTTGCCTTTATATGTACTTTTATCACCCTGGTGATTTTACCATTGCAGATTATTTATGCTCTCGTTTTTCATTGTTGCAAGGGATCTCTAATAAAATACGCGATTTATTTTTTGCACTGGCAATAATTTCGCATCTTTCTCACTCTTATCGATAGTGTGCGAGGGAGACGAAACATAAAAAATAGGTTCCACTCCCCTCCACCTCCATTTGTGAGGTCGCTCGCTACGAATCCCAGCAGAGTAGGGATGTTCGATATTTCGGATTGTATCGATATTTCGTATCGCAATGGTATCGTAATGCATTGTATCGAAACAGGGGATTTGATACGATATTTTGTATCGATACAATCAAGTCAAATATATAGGTATATATTGTCTGGCAAAAACGGGTAGAAACGGCACTAAAATTTCATTACAATGGAATCCTTTCTCTACTAATCTATGGTATACAGGTTTCTTGTCTATGGTACAGGTACCGAAGACGTTAGTCAGAAGTTATAATTTCCTTATAAAAGATAATTTATCTATTTCGCGTATTTAGCTTGCACAGTGGCGCCCCCATTTATATCTATTATTTTTTGCCAGACTATAGGTACTTAAATAAATAAAAAACGTACTTATCTATTTATTAAATCAAAACCTTTATTAATCTACCTACACTATTTATTTATATACCTACTGGATATAACATTGTAGGTTGGTACCTGTTTACAAACCCTGCTCTAACTAATTTTAAACAATACTTGCCAATATTGCACAATAGCGTGAAGAAAAAGTCACTTGAAAAACTCAAAATGTTCATTGATATTTTTCGCTGACTGTACCTATTACAAATAAAATAAATAGGTTGGCAGGTATTTATGACTTTAGGAGTGTTTCATCATAAAGTCAATACAATTTGATATCAAAACAATTTGTTTACGATCGATCCGATACACCTTGCATGTGTTGAATCGATCAGCCGTATCGTATGCCATTGTATCGATACACGCAAGGATCGGATCGTATCGAACATCCCTACAGCAGGCAGAGTCGCCGCCATCTTGAACTAAAATTTCATGATGGCATTGTCTTTCCAATTAAAATGATTATTGGATTAAATTGATTGTGTTCCAAGAAAATATGCTCTAAAAACCACACCAAATTATTGATTTAATTTATCATTAAACAAAGTGAGAGTGACACTAATAAAATTAAAAAGATCACCAATAAAACAAATCAGCTGTTATCCGTCAATCGATGTCAACAAAATTACATAATTTTGTTTAGAAAAACAGTGCAGCCTCCGTTTTAAATGTGTCATTTTGAAATTATCAAACATGATTAAATATTTCTTTGATTTGTATGAAAAATTGTGAAATTAAATGAGTGTAAAACATCTTACAAGATTGGCGACGCCTTTGTGTTTTTTTGTATGATGTAGTCGGTCGGATACATCAGTTTCAATGATGGATCAAAATAATATTATCGAGTGCGGTGGTTTTTATTTTATACACAATTTTGACTCTGGAAATCTTGGGCATGTAGAGAGAGTGCCTACGGAGCTTATAGGTAAGCATTTTTAACCGTGATCTGATCATACAAAATCCAAACAAGGAAACAGTCTTTGAGTAGTGCCAATTTTATGCATGTCTCATGGTCTTGCATTCATTGCAGATTTATTTGTTCAAATTCTATTTAATAAAATGTTTCACATCTAATTCACATTGGACGTCGTAATTGAACTTGAAAAATATGAGTTCTATTGGCTTGCTAAAAATAAAATGAGCACGGAGAGCTTATGACTTAAACTTGTCTTTTAAATCTTACTCTCCTGGATCAAATCAAATGGAAATTTAATTTACAAAGCTATTGAAACAGATGCACAAAATTTGTTTGTCCTTCTAGCTCCGAGCGTGAATTCCAAAACAAATTCAGTGGAGACTCCGGACTATGAATTCAATATGTGGACTCGGCCTGATTGTGCAGGCACCGAGTTTGAGAATGGAAATCGTACTTGGTTCTACTTTGGGATACAGGCCAGTGAACCTAGTGTATTGGTAAGTGATTTTATGTTTTCAAGCATTACATTGATTTAAAAAAAAATTTGAGGTAAAAATTGGTTTGCAATTTCTGACCTGTGCCCCAAGGCCAAAAATAGCTGCCTTGAGTTTTGAACCTTGTCCCTCTCAAACCCACATAAAAGCTATTTAAATATTCCAATCTTAATGCATAAAGGCCAGTGCCTGGACTAGTAAAATACAGTAATGTTAAAAGTTATAGTCAAAGTGAATAAGCATTATTCAATAAGATAACAGGGAACACTTAAAACATCTTAAGAGCTTAGTGCTTCTGTGAGTACCTATCTAGCCCAGCGGGCTTAAAAAGGTCGCTATTGCAGAATTGCATTAAAGGAATTGAACTATTGCCATTTCTTTTCATTGACTAAGAGTGAAAAGAGACGGCAGTATAGTTAATTTCAAATTATTGACTTATTAGTCAGTAACATATTATTCAACACACAAAACCATTGGTGGCATGCCATTGGTAGATATTAGTTGTAATATGAAAACAATCTTGTTTGTCCTAAAACAGGTGCGGCTAAACCTCATAAACCTGAACAAGCAAGGCAAGATGTACAATCAGGGCATGGCGCCTGTCACCCGCACGCTGCCTGGCAAGCCACAGTGGGAGAGGATCCGCGACCGTCCTGTACATTCCGTGAGTATTCTGAACTAGAGCAGCTAAACCTCATAAACCTGAAAAAGCAAGGCAAGATATATAATCAGGGCATGGCGCCTGTCACCCGCACATTGCCTGGCAAGCCACAGTGGGAGAGAATCCGCGACCGTCCTGTGCATTCCGTGAGTATTCTGAACAAGTGTGGCTAAACCTCATAAACCTGAACAAGCAAGGCAAGATGTACAATCAGGGCATGGCGCCTGATAAAGGACCACCTGAGTCTAAATGCGGAAAAGGGAGTCCCCATACATACATTGATCATGGTTTCGTTTTTTTACAGACGGACGACAACACATTTACCCTCAGCTTCAAGTATCGGACGCCAGAGAATCTAAAAGCAACCTCATTCTTCGCGTTCACATACCCGTTTTCATTCGCCGAGCTACAGATCGCACTAAACTCGATCGACCTGAAAATGCTTCCACTACCACCGGCGCAATCGCCCGACGATATCTACTATTTTAGAGAGTGTCTTATTTACTCTCTTGAAGGTAATTTAGGAAACAGAACCTAGAGCATGAGGCAAAAGAGGTGTGTAAGGATCGCAGCAAGTGGAAATCCGTGGTCTCTGCCTAACCCTGTGGGAAAGAGACGTGATTTTATGTATGTATGTAGAACCTAGAGCAGTGTTGGGCGAGCGGGTTAGTGCCTCGACTTTGGATTCGAAGGCCGTGGGTTCGAACCCGGCCGGGCATCAATGGATTTTTCGTTCCGGAAAATTTATATGCGCTTTACACTACACTAATAGCTACTACTACTACACGAGCTCTAAACGGTGAAGAAAAACATTGTGAGAAAACCAGTTAGCTTTCTAATAGCGTCGATGGGCTTGCAACCTGTCACGTGTTAACTTCTGCAAAATGTGGGAATGGGTCAAATGTGAAATGTGTTTAGGCACCTCTGACTACCCCCCCTATAGACATCTTCAAAGAATCTAAAAAAGCCAACTATAGAAGCTGTAGTAGAACTATAGAAGTGTAGAATGTCAGCTACTAGTCAACTCCTGTTTTTCGTGACCAATACAATGATTCTAATGATAAAATTTCACAAGTTTTGCATTCCGAGCGAATTCTCTATACTTACATAAAGTTACAAAACTCTCTACAGGAAATAAAGTTTCAAATATGTGTGTCTGTAAGTTGGACAGGTAGCAGAAACATTACCCCAGATAGAATTCGCCTCGCGTGACTCCAAATTGCAGTGCTATCTTCGCTCATTCAAACCATTTTACGGCGGCCATCACAATGGGGGACTTTAGCAACTTCTGACTTTACTACGGGAGTTAACTGAGATAATTTATGTGGTATTTATAGTCGTAAATTTAAGGATGCCTTTCATATTAATTAACAAATTGTTGTATCAAAGTTTTAAGTTTACTTCTGCCAAATTTTTTGGTCCTGTCTGTTACTGTTACTATGAAGTACAAATAAAAATAGTCTGCAAGCCGTTAAGATATAAAATTTAGCAGAGCTTGTAGCGTTGTTAGGTAATCTTAATCACTAATCAGAAACGATCCACAAGAAATGCAATGTACAAAGTATTTATGCAATAAAATTATATATCAATTTAAATTGGTAGGAACTAGGTGATTTTTACTGCTGTCTTTTCGCGACCAATACCGTAAACAAGTAAACAGTTTGTACCTAACGATCGATACTTAAAGCTGACTAATAACTAATAACAGCTGTAAATTGGAGAAACCACAGTATAGTACACTTCTTCCAACGGATCTTGGCATTCGTGAAGTTAGACGTTTCGATGCGCAGTGCAACTTTTTCATTCAAAATTTTCTACTGCGCAGCGAAAAGCCTAACTTCATCAATGCCTAGATCCATTCTGACAACTGTACAGTAATAAGATGAACCCTTTTGACGGTACTTATTCTACGTTAATATTTCATGTAAACAGGGAGACGAGTGGACCTACTGACGATAACCTCTCATCACGGCATCACGAACGAAAAGGAGGAACGGCTGAAACATCTGTTTCCCGACAACCAGGAGAGACCTTGCAAGTTTCAGAATAAGAAGGTAAAAGGATGAAATGATCATCAGAGTCATCAGCGGGCTTAAAAAATCGCTATTGCAGAATCGCATTAAAGGAATTGAACTATTGCCATCTCTTTTCATTGGCTGAGAGTGAAAAGAGACGGCATTATAGTTCATTTCATATTGCGATTCAGTTTTAGCGACCTTTTTAAGTCCGCAGCTGTCATTCAGAATTGTCTAGCAATGCCATGGTTATTGTCTTGTTCACGTATGCTTCGAGCATTATAATATCAATCCACTGTTGTCATCTATAACTTATTGATACAACATTGTAGTTAAAGGAACTAAAAAACCAATCAAATTTTGTAGGTAATCTTCATCTCAGCGCGAGTCCACCCAGGAGAGACTCCATCGAGCTTCGTATTCAACGGCTTTCTAAACTTGATGCTCACGAGAAACGACCCCATCGCCATCCAACTGCGTAAACTATACGTCTTCAAGATGATCCCCTTTCTGAACCCCGACGGGGTCGCTAGGGGTCACTATAGGACCGACACTAGAGGGGTCAATCTGAACAGAGTCTATTTGAACCCCTCATTGGCGCTACATCCGACTGTGTTCGCTTCTAGAGCGTTGATAAGGTAAAACCCATGTTATAAGATGTCCCTTTTCTGAATCCCGATAGGGTCGCTAAGGGTCACTATAGGACCGACACTAGAGGGGTCAATCTGAACAGAGTTTATTTGAACCCCTCATTGGCGCTACATCCGACTGTGTTCGCTTCTAGAGCGTTGATAAGGTAAGACCCATATTATAAAATGTCCCCTTAACACTGATGGGGTTACTAGAGGTCACTATAGGACCGACACTATAGGGGTCAATCTGAACAGAGTTTATTTGAACCCCTCATTGGCGCTACATCCGACTGTGTTCGCTTCTAGAGCGTTGATCAGGTAAGACCTATATTACAAGATGTCCCCTTTCTTAACACTGACGGGGTCGCTAGGGGTCACTATAGGACCGACACTAGAGGGGTCAATCTGAACAAAGTTTATTTGAACCCCTCAGTGGCGCTACATCCGACTGTGTTCGCTTCTAGAGCGTTAATAAGGTAAGACAGACCTATATTATAAAATGTCCCCTTATAAACCCCGATTACGTCACTATAGGACTGACACTAGAAGGGCCTATTCTATTCTATTCTATTCTTAATTCGGACAACTTGAACAGAAACGGACCTATGATTTTTTATAATTTTAAGGCTGGATTCGACCAAAATTCATCTTACTCCAGAGTAACTAGCCGACTTAATTCGAAATACAGTTGTTTAGAAAGCGCAACCGAACATTATTATGTATAAATAAATAAATAAAATAAAATAAAAAGCCTTTTATTTCTTGAATTTCTTACATACTAACACTTTCTCAATTTTTTAAAATAGAATTAATATAATAATAATGATAGAAATAATTGCATGCATTGATTTAATTTAATTTATTAGGTATTTCAATTTCTATTAATAGTATGGTACGTTGTTTAGTGTTCTTCTTCATCTTTTTCAAGAACCCCTTTCAAGGTGAAGGCCTCCTCCAAAGATAGCCAATGGTCTCTCTCTTGCGCTACTTGTACCCAGTCCGGTCCTGCAGTGTCTTTAATATCGTCTTCCCAACGGGTATATACATTATTATGTGCATACAAATAATCCTGGTTATAAGGTACTTTACAATGTCAAAATATTCAAACAAATAGTAGTTTACTCTCGAGTAAAAACTTAATCCAGTTTGGTCGAATCCAGCCTTAGTTGTTCAAGTTTAACATTATATTTATTGTATCTGTAAAATAATTCGAGGTAATATATTTCAGATACTATCATTTCGGCTGCGAGAAAGAAGATAACTGTGAAGACACCAAGAGTGTCACATCGCGAAGCATTCAGAACATTAGCGAATGCTCTGAGGTAACTAATAATTAAATGAAATTCTGATGGTGATATAACCCGGTTCATTAAAGAAACGAATCTAAAATGGCGGCGCTTATCATGTTCTCTCGCTTCGTGAGTATAGACGGCACAAGGGTGCAAGCGAGAGAACATGATAAGCGCCTCGTTCGATTAGATTCGTTTCTTTAATGAACCGAGTTATACTATTCCTTATGTTGGCTAAATGTTGGTGTTTATCAGCAAGGTTGCTAGTACACTTTCCATAATCGATCTAGGCATTCGTGAAGTTAGCCGTTCCGCTGCGCAGTAGAAAATTTTGTATGAAAAAGCTGCACTGGCTAACTTCACGAATGCCTAGATCCATTGTGAGAAGTTTAGGTATATAGTTTGATGCTTATTTAATTAGAAATTTTCAAAAATAACGAGATGATTGGACTTTAATTGGTCTGAAAAAAAATCTATCAACCAAAAATTTAATAGGGTAAGTACTTATTGGTTACAGTTGAAAATTAAAACACTCTTCTTGTTACGTATAATGTACAATGACACGTACTAAAGTTTAGTAACTAATCTTCACTCCTCAATGCCAGATACTAGAAACAAAGAAGAAGAAGAACTCGATAACTTCGTACAAAGGCGACGTCTACAAACGCGAGAAGTCAGGCAAGTCCGTCGGCAACAACAAGTCTTCCACCGCCATCAAGCAGCCATCGTCCAACACTGAGAATAAAGAGACTAAGATTATCAGAGCTGAAGCTGCTACTTTGGCTGAACAGGTGAAATCCTAATACAATATTATGGAACAGATAACATTACAAGTAGTACTGTACAAGTTGTTATACAAGTTGTACTTAGATTCTATATGTGTAAAGTAAAGTAGGTACCTAGCACAGTTATTGGATCACTGTTTCGTTTTACGAATAAAATAAATTACTTTAAAATATCTGGGTGACCGAGCTCGGGTGAAAATGAGAAAACGCATTTTCCAAGAAATTTGAATTTTCCTAGACATGAGAACAATAATAGCTAGATCGATTTTTCACCCTCGTAAACGCCTATACAAACTTGATATTCTCAGGTCACTACAATGGTAGGTACACATATCGTTACAATAAAAAAACTCTTGCCAAGCAAACTGATAGACGAAACTCAAAGTACAAACCGTTATAGGACCCTATATCGGTTCCTTTGAAGTACAAAACCCTAAAAAACTCATCAATTTTGTCTCACTCAACATCTAAATATTTCTTTATTACACCCACCATGACCTTGGACGAATAAACACACTTATTCGTTCAAGACATACCAAACAATAAGTAAAGAGCTATAATTTTCACGGTGCTTAACTACACAACTAATTTAGAACCCTGCGTGGGTGTCGCGTACCAATAAAGTAGGCTTTAGATAACTTGAGCTATAATTTTCACGGTTTACTGCACGGAATTGCGAAGCATTGCGAATTTGCGGAGTTACTGATAACTTTATCGAACTTCGTTGGAAAATAAACAGAGAACATTCTTTTTGACTTTTTTATAATTCAGGAATTCTGTTTTGTGGGTTCTTTTCAAACGAATTTATGAAAGTATAGGCTTTGATACGTAACTTGTTCGTTGTTATGCTCCTACCGAATGTAAAAATATTCAAACAAACAGTAGTTTACTCTCGAGTAAAAACTTAATCCAGTTTGGTCGAATCCAGCTTTAGATCTTTTAAAATAAGCTACCTACTACCATAGGATACCTATTGTTAAGTATAAAATGGCTCGCAATAGCACGAGACAAATCTTGTGGTTTAAAGTGCTATTATAAATAAGTAATATTTTGTATTCTTTTTGTGTATTTGGTAGATCAATAATAAAAAAAAGATAGATTATAATAAAGATGTACTAGATTTCGAGAGAAGTTTCATTAGACCTATGATGTTATAAATTCCCTTAAACAACCGTCATCTCCAGGTATACGACATGAAACTCCAAGAGGTGCCGTCTCAGAATAGCGACACATCATCCAAACAATCTGCTAACCACGATGAAAGCACATCATTACTGAACGACAGCGTCCTTCGAAGTTGCTTGGGCTCGACCGTTCATATCAGTACGAGTGAGGAGCTTAATCTACAAGGCAGTAACCCACTACGACCCCTGAGGGACACCTTGAAGAATAGCATTAGTCTACTTATGGAGTCAACTTCTTCTGTAGGCGGGTGAGTCTCTATATTTTTTTTTTATTTTTTATTATTTGTTATAGTGTTAATCCACACTTCATTTTCAAAGGGTGAGTATCTGTTAAGGCCCTGATCGACGAGCGAGCAAAACTGCGGTCTTATGGCTCGTCGGTAAAGCTCGTCGGGTGTATCATTGCAATACCGCAGTTTTGTGAGTTGAAGAGCCTGGCTCGCGGCTCGTCAGGTTTGCTTCATTTTTTACTCAGCTCGATCAAATTCAAAATTCAAAACCTCAATTCGACTACGATACGACTGTTTCACACGCTAGTCGATCAGCACCAACGAGCCGCGAGTAAAACCGACTTTCTTTAAAACCGCGGTATTGGCTCGTACGTCGATCATCCACTTTACTCTAGGCTCAGCTCACACTGACGCAGAGTCGAAGCGAAGCGACGCGTCATGTTTTTAAACTTCAAATTAAATTCAACGGTATTTCCATTAGAGCTATCTCCACGAGATAGGTTAATCTGCTTGTCAATGGGGTCAGTCCGAGGGAAGCCAGTTCAGCCAAGCTGGTGTAAATAGGCTATCATTCAGATGAATGTTTGTAATTACATTGATTAACATGGCCTATACGAGAGAATGCTCAACAAAGAAATCATATCCTATACTTCTTTCATAGAAGTTTGTATTTTGACAGTGACAGTTCGGCGAAGGAATCCCGCGCTTCGAACGTCCGTATCGGATGGTGCAAAGAGTGCCGCGCAGCCGTAAGCCGACTCGAGGATACCATGCCAGGAATCACTAATATGGTGCCTGGATATAGTGCTGCAATGGTATGTTACATAATTAAAATATTCCTATGTGCTAGAATGAACATAATCGATGTAATAATAGACACTCAGTGAGCCCAGTATGTACGACGTGACAAACGTTTTGTGTCAACCTGCGGTAAGAAACGCTTTATGTCTTCATTTGACAATACGAGACAAGTTATCTAAGCTGCTATGTAAGCGCAGGTGGATAAAACGAGATAACTCTACTTTGCGCGAAATCTTTAAATAGCATAACGACTTTATGTTCAAGAGCCGACAGTTAAACGCGTCCTCCAAAGCATGTCTATTTGGCTAATGCCACTAGCACGACTAGTTTTTTTTTTTGAAAGATTAGGCTAATTTTACGAAACAGGAGCCTTATATATCCCAGTAGGTTACAGCAAGGCTTCAAGCCTAGATCCTTCCAAAGCCATGACTCCTATCCATGAATTCCATCATCCCTTCCCCAGATACGTTCAGACACTCCCACGTACCACTCTATAGATGAGTATAGGGAACATCAGATGCAACAGATTGATGAACAAGAACAAAAGGTAAACTATTACCATAGAATACATCAGTGTTCCGCAAAGGGTGTGCCGCGGCACACTGGTGTACCATAGTCATTAGTCCTTTGGAATAGCTTAACTGAGATAGGTACCTAACCATATTTTTCTAAGGCACACCATGCCTTGGAAAAATATCGTACCCGTAGTGATGGTTTATGGTGATGATGATGAAAAGTAGGCACCTCCCTCAAGAGTTAAGCTTTCACATGCAGAAAGAATTTTTCAAATCCGACTGGTAGTTCCTGAGATTAGCGCGTTCAAACAAAAAAACTCTTCCGCTTCATTATTATTAGTATTAGTATTTATGGTTAAATTAGCCGTTTATTTGGACGGCTACTGCCCTGACAGGCTCTGCCCCCTATTTAAGCCATTCATTACATTTAGTATGTCTTTTAGTGGGTTCTATGTTGTTGATTTGTTTCAGGTGCAGGATATGGAGACCCCGAGTAAAGGAGAGAACGTCTATTTCTGCACAAATTGTTTCAAGCGATACGTCATCACTGAACTGAACGAGGAAGTTGTGAGTACTGAAATGCCACTTTTGGTAGTAATAGCTATAACTTTACACGTACAGAATTTACAGGAGCCCCAAATCTCTAAGCCTGGTTTTGATGGAACAAGACAATTTTTGAAGCTCAAAACATTTTTCTTTATTCTTTAAAGTACACAAAATACATACAGAAAAACTTAACCAAATGACATACCACTTAACCAAATGACATACTAATAAGAGTTACATTGATGATGGTGGGTTCACACGCTCGCGTGCAAACAAACATTCAACGGGTCATTTATCTTCCGTCGCGTTCGGTCTCCTTGAAATGAGAGCGACAGAGCTACTTCGTACTCGCTCTAATCATATCTCTGACTCGTTGAATGTCTGCTCGCGAGCGTATGAACGCCGCATCAGACTTCAACTGAGGCAAAACATAGTTTTTCATAAAACCTTGTGGCCTCTATTAATAAACTCTTTTATTATTATTATATATTATTTGTCACTGTCTGACAAAAAAGGATGGCAATAGTTAAATCCGTGGCGCAACTTTGACAGAAGTTAATCCGAGTTTATTAATAGAGGATGAACCATCTGTTTATGCACGGAAATACCTGTTCCGCCAATTTTTTTTTGCCATTGCTAAGGGGGGGGTCCGGATCCCCTAACCCCCCCCCCCCCCTATGTACGTCCCTGATAGAGGCCTGTGATTCTGGGAAGCATTGTCCATTATCCTAATGATGAATGTATATTTGCAGAAAGTCCCCGAGGCGATATCAAGCACGAGTGTTGCCGTCTCGTGCGGAGACAGCGGCGACGCGCGCGCCGCACAAGTTGGCAGCACTGGGGATGCCACTGTCACTGTCACCGTGAGTATTATTATTATTATTTTCCACAACGGATTTAGTGAATAAAAAAAACGGGATCACGACGTATCCCCAAGGTAGATATTCCCTCAACTGGGCTAAAAAGGCCGCTATAGCAGAATCAGAATAGGAATAGCAATATATACGCTGAGGTTCCTACAACTCAGCTCTACGTGTCCCGGGTTCATTTCGACGTGAAGCCCGAGAACATTGTAGAGTATGTAAAGCGGAAGACCCAGCTCACATTAAGGGTAGTGCGGTTGGCATCTCATCGTAATGTGAGCTTCAACTCATTTATGGTGAGAGTGCCGACTGCTCGTCTTTCAACCTTTATGGATGCAGCGTTTTGGCCGAAGGGTGTTTTATACAGGCGGTTCCGTGGACGCCTGCGAGACACCCCGTTAGTGCGTACAGATAATACGTGACAATTTAGTGTAGTGTTATTTATAAAATATGTATGTTAGCTGTAAGGTATTTATTGCTATGGGCCGTAGACTAAGTAAAATAACATCTTGTAACTTATTCTAATGTTGCCTGAAATAAAGTTTATTATTATTATTATATGCTGTTCTCGTCACTCTGTCTATGAAAAGAGATGGCATATAGCTCAATTCCTATTGTGACTCTGCTATTATAGCCTTTTTAAACCCGTAGATCTTTTAAGATACTTTTGAAGTTGTTTAAGGGGTAATTCAGAGGTAGGTATGTCCAAATACATACTTGCCCATTGCCCACATAAAATTACGCTTCTTTCCCATAGAGATAGACAGAGACCACATGTTTTCACTAGCTACGATTCTGACGCACATCTTTTGCCCTATTAATTTAAAAAAAAACTGTTCTAAAGCACCCTAAAAGAATAAATGAAAAAGATCTGGATGTAAAATCTGTGGTAAAAAAAAATATGTCGCGGATGACCGAGTTTTCAGGTCACGTTGGGCTCCTATATTCGTAGAGTTAAGACATGGTGGATAACTTCGAGCAAATAAATCACAATTGGTAACCTAATCAAACTTTTAACAACCAACAAAGTAACTTTTCAGTCTTAATAAAACCAAACAGGCACGTCCGCGCCCAAGAATGACGCGCTCTGACGTCACCTTGCGTTCAGCTTTAGAAACCGAGTTGCCACCGAATGACAACAGATGGCGCTACAGTGTTGCCACTGCAGTGTTGCCGCTACCTAATTCTAGATTATGCTACACTGAATCTCCGACATATAAATTTTCAGTTATAATGAGAAAGTTTTAATATTTGACTTATGTTCTTCTACAGTGTCCCGTGTAAGTGTAGCCAAAGATTGCCTCCTGACACTGTATAAATCATCTAGTAAAGATGTAAAGGCCTAAGTTTTATGTTATTCTAGCCTCAGCCGGTAAAGGAAGAGAAGCCGAAGTCCCCCCCTCCCCGCGCCGCCCGCAAGAAGGCCCCCGCCCCCGCGCCGCCCCCGCGCCCCCCGCCCCTCAAGGAGCCAGAGTCGGGCCTATATCTGTACATCGATCTGCACGGACACGCTTCTAAGAAAGGTAAATTAAGCCTCAGCCGGTAAAGGAAGAGAAGATTGGTAAGTTATTCTAGCCTGAGCCGGTAAAGGAAGAAAAGAAGATAGGTAAATTATTCTAGCCTCTGAGGCTAGAATAATTTAAAAGAGAAGTTGAAGTCTCCGTTCTCACAAGAAGGTGCCTTCCCACTCGCCTTCAAGCTCCTTTACTCATTCCCTGCCGCGTTCCTGCCGCAGGAGACCTAGCATTCGGAGCACATGTGCGTCATAGGCACTTAACGCGTTAAAAGACACCCCCTCGTTCTCGCAAGAAGACCACTAGCAACTCCATCGCCACCTATTAGAATAATAGCTGGATTTCCTCACTATGTTTTTCTTACTTACTTTCTTACTTCCTCCTTGCCCATGGTCTTTCGACCAACAATTGTTGTTGGTTGGTCTTATATATGTCTATCGCCGCTGAAAACTTCGCTTGCGCGATCTAGACATTCTGATGTTGTGTGGCGCCATCTTCGCTGAAGCTCGTAGCGCGTAGCATGTCTATGTAGTTCATCTAGCGACAGGTAGATGTCGCTACACTCCTCACTTTTAAAGATTTTTTCCTTCTTTTCTTTCAAATAGTTATAATGAATGATCATTACAGGTATATTCATGTACGGAAATCACTTCGAAGACGCTGAAAGCTGTGTGGAGTGTATGCTGCTTCCTCGCATCATGTCTATGAACAACTTGCACTTTCACTTCTCGTCTTGCAACTTTACTGAGAGGAATATGTACCTTAAGTAAGTACCTATAGCTTTCAGTTAGCCTCCCTATTGTTTTTATCGATCGCGTTTAATTTGACTACAATTAGAAATCATTCGCTACACATGGCGTTGGTTTCCATCAAAATGTTAAAACAATCGAATACATATTGAAAATATATGGACACGGGATTTTAACGCGTAATGTAACCTTATTTATCAAATAATCAAAATAAAAAAGTGATGGCAATAGTTTAATAGGGCCTCCAGACTCTCGAGAGAAGGCTCGGCGAGAAGTCTCGCCCGAGACTTCGCGAAGAACAAACAAGCTATCCACACTCTCAATTTTTCTCAGTCGTGATCTGTTGCTTATCCGGTATGGACGTCGATTTTGAAACTGCGGCTGGTTTGGCTCTGTGTGCCATTGCATACTGTAACTTTGTGAATGTTGTAACTAAAAATAATGTTTAAAAAAATAAAATACTTAATGTAAAAAACTTTTATCTTAGTAGTTTCGATATTTAGCATCCCATAAAATAGGCTCAGATTGAAAAAAATCGATAAATTTCAACTCTATTTATTATTCCACATTTTTACGAAAGAAAATTCTCGAAAAAAACAAACATTATGGATGTCTGCCCACCGCCGCTCATTAATCTGCAATGAGACAAAACGTGAGTGTAGGACCCTTCTCTTTTCTCGCCCGAGAAATCCTTTGGCTCGGCCAAAAATACCGACACCGATCGGAGAACAGGCGAGCCAGAGAACGAGAAGGCGAGAAGCTCTTCACACTCACGCTTCTCGGGTGTTCTCGGGGGTTCTCTACGAGAGTCTGGAGGCCCTTTAAAAAAGACAATCGAATAGAACGAGTGCGTGTTTTATATTTTTTCGATTTCTTCATTCTCATAAATCAAACACTTTAGGGTTAAGTTCGCCTTTGTACTTGCCCTTTCGTTGTGTATTTTGATTATTTCGTTTCTTGTGTACAATAAAGAATAAATCGTCGACTTTCCAGGGACCGTCGCGACGGAATGTCCCGCGAGGGTTCGGGCCGCGTCGCCGTTCTAAAAGCCACCGGCCTAGTTAGATCCTACACGCTCGAGTGCAACTACAACACTGGCCGGCTAGTCAACGTGCTCCCCCCGCCAGTGCGAGACTCCCCCCCTCCCGCGCCTAACACACCCCCGCCACCACCCAAGTACACCCCGCATATATTCGAAGAGGTAAACCCGTTTCAGGTTTGTGCGCACGCATGTGGGTATATACGGATGTTTAGTTTGTCATGAGAACTTGAGAATAGAGGGGCTAAAAAGGCCGTTAAAACAGAATTATAATCTGGATCATACGTGGAAGGTCAAATACGCATTAAAACCTACCTAAAGTCAAAAATGTTTTAAAAGTTAACTTTTTTAACTTGTCAAAACTTACATCCTCTTGTCATTTTGAGTATTTGACTTTATGCGTATGATCCCATAATCTGAATTGCACTATATGCCGTCCCTTTTCATAGACATGAGAGTGACAAGAACAAAACGTAATACGATTCATAAAATGATTCTGCTAGCCTGTTTGGCCTGTTTAGCCCCGCAGATATTGTTAAAATTCATCATAGACGTTGCGTCAGTCAGATAATATAGGTCGAACAACAAGGATTTGCATATTTTCTTTCGTGACTAAGGAGGCCCATACGAGACTATAAAATTTATTTACGAGTTCTTATATCGTAAAAGAGAAGTACTAATAAAGAAGTCATGATACAAAGAGTCATAACATTAGTATCATGATATTATTCATTGCTCCATCGTAAACGCATTCACGGCTCACGCTCACGATATACGAGTACCTACTTACTTCGATAGCGTATCCATATTACCTAATACTACGCATTTTTGTACAAACGCTCAAAAGTAAAAACGTTCTATCAGAAATGCCGCCAGCGTGCACTATTCCTTGTATAGTGACAGGTGAACTTTTTTAGAAAAGTTAAAAACGAACCAATTGTAATTTTCAATTTCTTTAGAATTTACGAGTTTATAATGCTGCAGTATAAATGGATCCGATCAAATATTGTCACCTGTCATTCGCCAAGATACAGTGCAGTGCCTCGAAATAGGTGTAATATGAGCCTATTAGTTTCTAAAGAATGTTGAAGTGATCAAAACATTTCAGATAAAATCGCACAGTCGCGCAAAGAATCTGGAGGTTTTTGAAGACATAGATCCCATGAAGGTTTGTCATGAACATCATGTAATTGTAATTTCAGTACTTAGGTAATAAGGGACTTCATTAGCCTTGTAGATATTTGTACAAACAAGTATTTATATAGAGTAGTTAATGTATTTAGAACGCTTTTTAAATCTTCAAAAATCTCCAGATAAACACCGCTGCTTTAATAACACCATGGTATTTTCACATGTGAATATTATTAGGTAGGCGATGAAATACTGATTCAACAGCATTCTGTCTGTTAACTTGTGAATTCAGATTACCTATAGGTATAATTATATTAATATTGATATAATTATATAATAAATACATATTCATGAATCGGTGATTTCTAAAACCCACATATTATTAAGTTAAATATGGGTACTTATTAAATACCTTTTATTATTATTATTCATTATAACATATCACCATTATCATGCCTAATGAAATCCCCAGGTTGGTCGTTCCCTCGGCGCGTCGATCTTAGACCTGACCGGTCAGCATCCTAACTCCAGGATACCATGCTCTGAACACAGAAACCTATCAGCTGTTAGGGAGTGGCTGCGTTCTCACACGAGGACTATTAGACCTCAGGTTGGTAATGGAAAACTAGGCTATAGCTTAGCATTGCATTCAGTTATTCAAATGAGAGTATATGTAAGGTGGGTAAGAACAAAACTTTCTAACTACAAAAGAAAAGGTTGCTCCACCCATAGTGTTGTGGTTGGTTGTATTGTGCACTTTTTTAAATGAAAAGCTTAGATTTTAAGAACCAAAATTGACACTAGGTATGTTGGGTGTTATTTTTATTCAATGTTTGAATCGCTGAAGAGTGTGACCTTATTGTGTGTGTGTATGGGCTGGGTCATTTCTCTCGAGTGAATTTTCCTTATGTCCACTAATTCATTTTATTTTCTATCACTAACATTAATAATTGGTTTTGTTTTTATTTTGTTTATTTTTTGTTATTTGGTAACATTGGTATTTTAATTTTCAGTTAACAGATCAAAACAACAGTCCTTAATTAGTAGTCGGGGTAAGAAAATGTTGAGTGAATCGTGTTGTCCGAAATTCGAAAATAACATTCATTTGCATAGAATACTGTACTAAAACCGGGAATGAGGTGTTCATTACATGGAATACATACATGTACCTAGACTAGACCTACACAATAAAGATTATTTCTACTGTTATTTATTTGTAGAAACTGTAGATTTGTAGTCTCAAAAAATGTGGTAATAGCAGAATAGTCACCATAAACGCTGTTGCCTATTGTTTGTAGAGTATATCAATCAGATACTAAATACATATTTCTTTCAGCTGACAACGTCTCGTCTACGCCCGAAGACCAGTTCACCCACTCGAGTGCCTCTCTACGCGCGCTCCAAAGGGAAAGTCACCGAGGAACGCAAAGAGAACACCTACGTCGGCGCGAAGACCGACACAGAACGGAAACGCAGCCCGCCCGTCCTCGCCCCGCGCTCCGGCCACGACATGATAAACGTGAACATGAAATTCGCCAAGAAAAACGAACCCGTCAAATCGACCTCGCGCACCCGATACCTAACAGAGAACGAACCCAAACCGAAAACGCTGTCGGCCAAGCGACGCAACATACTCGCGATCCGGAAACCGAACACGAGCAAGGCTCAAGTGGGCGGGGTCGTCAAAGCTAAGGTCAGCAGGCGTTCCGTGGACGGAACCGAGAGTCCGCGCGCGTCGGTTGTATCCGCGAAACTGAGCAAGAGAAGCTTCGCCCGCTCCATCCGCGGCGCAACTCGCTCCAGCAACCGTTGCCGCGCCATGGCCTCCTCCTCTTCGGAGGACATGATGGGAGGGACCTGGGAGGACGTGGCGGGAGGCACGGTGCTAGGAACGCAGACCGGGAACGACTCGCTGACCCTTCCGGGTAAACGAAGGCCGTTCCCTAATCCGTCGCCTTCACATCTCAAGAAGATCAGACTGAAAACAGGCTTGTAGCGCAAGCCTCGCGCCCGGCCCGCGCCCGCCCCGCAAGCCTAGACCGGGGCCGACCCGACGCACACCATCCGCTTTGTGACACCGAAAAACATGCGGATATTCGCGGGCCGCTGAATTTTTCCTGATCCTTCGAAACCTATTTCCTTTTGGAGGTGGTGAATTATCAGCGAACAGACCGGGTGAATGTTCGGCTAGTATGAATTCACCGTCGATGTCATGACTGTGGTAAATAAATTGTGGTGGCCGTTGGTCTCTATGCCATTAAAAATATTTTTTGTATTCGTTTTTTATGTAGGTTGTGAGTTTTGTTTTTTTGCTTCAGACGGGTTGTTTGTTTGGATGATGGAGGTCATTGGAAATATAATTATTTATAATTAGCGTTATTATCTATCGGTATTTTTAATGGCATGAGGTTTAACGTGATGTATTCTAGTTTTTGTTAAATGTTTAAATTTTTATTACAGATTTATATTTTACGCGCCCACAATATTGTTGACTGATCATAACGAAATTGCAGATGTGTTCTAAAAGCATAATGTTATTCTATGCTAGTTAGGGTAGTGTTGTTTATTCGTCGTGTTTATTGAACTTTGTGTTTAGAAAAGTAATTTTAAAGACAGGTTCGTAACTATGTGTGTGGTAAACTGTGAAGTGTATTCAATGTTTAGGTACATAGGGGCTCAAGGAGCCAACTTTCAGATTTGTGGTAATTATGTTAATGTATTTTATTGATCTCATATTATCAAATAGAACAGAGCAGACTTTAAAAACAGGCTCGTTACATACTTATATATCACAAATGTTTCTGCATCCATAACTTATATTAAAATTTATATAATCTAGCTTTAAAATATAAAAATATAGAAAAATGGAAACAGAAATAATAATATAAATGAATTGTGGATGGCAACATCCACCTAAAAAACTTTTTAAACTTTCACAAATTAGTGTAAGACTGTTTTAAAAAGTTTACTTAGGCCACTTATACCGTGCAATACTATTAGACCCCACTCAAAACAAAATAAGGGCCACTTGTACTTTTGCACTATAAAATTGATTTATGATGACCCGTGTTAAAATAACATTTTCAATGAATGCTATTTTGAACTTAGGTACTTGAGTTAACGATAACAGTGTCGTTTAAACGATATTGTTGTACAGGGTATGATTTAAAGGTTTTTTGCCCAGTTACAGTTTCAAGTGGGTAATTTTGTTTATTTTAGTCTATGAATTGGGATCAGTTTAACGCCAGTTCACTGAATGTTACGGTTGTTTTTGGATGTTAATCGTGTAAGCCGATCATTTAACCATAAAATGCCGAGAGTTCGTCGTCATATGGACAATACTACTGCTACCAGTGACGTGACAATGATTGTGGCTGGTCAATCACAACGTTCCGTGGCTTTGCAGTTGGGATACTCTCGAAGGGCTGTTCAAAACCTTTGGAACCAGTACCAGAAGACTGGTAGTGTATCTAGACGTCGTGGCTCGGGCAGAGTTTGCGCTACCACCGCCCAGGGAGACCGTTACGTACGACTTAGTGCACGACGTCAGCGGACTGTTACAGCGCGCACCCTGCAAAATCGTCTACGCCTGACTACTAACACCCTTGTCAGTGACCAGACTATACGGAATCGGTTGCATGAAGATCAGCAATGCTCGAGAAGGTCACTTATCCGAACCAAACTGAACGGAGCTCATCGTGCAAACCGTTTAAGGTTTGCAAGTCAACACCTTGAATGGGGCATGGAGGAATGGCGTAACGTGCTCTTTACGGATGAGTGTAAGGTGAATTTTTTTAGTGACGATCGACATGTTAGAGTGTGGAGACGAAGTGGAGAACGATTTTCTGATGCTTGCATTCACGAACGTGACAGGTTTGGTGGTCCGAATGTTATGACCTGGGGTGGGATTACTTTGCAAGGCATAACCGAGCTTGCTTTTCTGAACGAAGGTACTGTAACAGCCCAAAGTTACATCGAACGTGTTGTTAGACCTTATGTCATCCCGTTTTCACAAAGAGCAGGCGACGGTTTCATCTTAATGCAAGATAATGCACGACCGCACACAGCCCGAGCGACCATGTCTATCCTTGAGGAAGCCCATATTCAGGTTTTACCGTGGCCTACCAATAGTCCCGACCTCAATCCTATTGAGCACCTCTGGGACCAGCTCAAACGAAGAGTTAGAGCAGCTCAAGATGATGTGCACACCCAGTAACAGCCGATTGACCTTCTGAAAAGGTGTTGGGAAGAGATCCCAGAAGAAAACATTCGTCATCTGATAGAGAGTATGCCTTCGAGGCTCCAAGAATGTGTTTCGAAAAGGGAAGGTCATACCCGATACTAGACACATAAAAAATAAATCGGTCATTTAGGAAATTTGTGTAAATTTAATTTTAACTGTACTGAGTCGTTTTTCATTTAAACATGGTAAATCGTAATAATCTTTATAAACAATTTGTTTTGCTTTAAATCCCACTAAATTTGATTTAATTTAATTAATAATATGTTGTTTTATTTAATTTAAACACCCTTTGCCGTGTAATTTGGACAAAAAGTAAAATATGTTCAAAATCAGTGGTGGCCCTTATTTTGTTTTGAGTAGTATATTTGTAAATGGATTTTATTTATGAATAACTAACGAACTAGAATTTAACAACTACTTACATTTTAAAAGCTTTGTTAATTCTACAAGTGTTAGTAAAATTTAGGTACATGTAAACTATGTAGCTGAAATTAATATATCAATAAATAACAACATACAATGTTCTCCCCAAAAATGTTTCTTATTTCAATCCTCACTAATGAATAATGATACAAAATTTAATAAGGGAGCTGGTTGGTAATATTATCTAATTTGTCAGCCTGACATAATCAGCTATACTTTGTAACACAAGTTATTCCCTAAATTACCTTTTGTTACTGTTCCATTGACGCGAAAAGGGAATATTCGCAGGTTGCCCTGAATTCGGACGTTACGTACGAGGTAACGAACGGGTAGTCATCAAAAATCATCATTTGTCTCAAAGACTGGAGCATGTATTGGATGGAGGTACACTGTGTGGTTCTCGTAACCTTATACTTGGCCTTATACCTGGTAGGTATAAGTTCTTTGGATGATAAACTGAATAAATAAGTAACTCTGTGTATGTACATAAATGAGTTTTGATGAACTGGTTTATCCAGCAGAAATATTTTTTAATTGAGGTTTAACTCAATATTTCAAGGTATAAATACATCCAACAGTACACCTTTTAACTTTTACTACCTACCTGAGAAATTTCAATTTCAGATTTTGGCCAAATGAAAAATGTGATTCAGATAAAATAGTTCCATCTCTGTTCAAAGATTTACATAAAGAAGTCCAAGTCCTTGGACATCTTTCTACAGATCTTAAATGAGGTCTAAATAAATAATTCAAATTAATGTCAATACAAAAAAATTGCTGAATCTAAAATCTGTTGGTTCCTTCCTACATCATACACAGAGGATGCCTCATCAATAAAACTACAGAATACCATAAACCTTTTATTCAAAGTCCACAGTGAGCTTAAACTATCAGATTACAATCTGCGACCCCTTCGGCCACCCTTCCTGCGAGTAGAGTCCGAGGGCACAGGTGTGACATCCTCAATGCGACCAATCTTCATACTGGAACGAGCAAGGGCACGGAGAGCAGACTGAGCGCCAGGTCCGGGAGTCTTGGTCTTGTTGCCACCAGTGGCACGGAGCTTGATGTGCAGAGCTGTGATGCCAAGGTTCTTGCATCTTTCAGCAACATCCTGAAGAATAATAGGAATACATTTTTATAAAACAAAATATAATTTGGAGTAAGAATGTTACAGTACTGTGTTTGACAGTCCCCTAATCAGTCTCTTGATAGGATCACTGTCCACACAGTTTACTCTTATAGGAATTCCAAGAGATCAACTTAAAAACAGAACAGGTGATCACAGCTGATCCACACTTTTACTGTCATCCACACAAATCTTTCAGGTAGGTATCTACTGATTTGATGGGTGCTAGTACGTAAATATGAGTAGGCACTCAAACAAAATTCATAGCAAGGTATAAATTGATATCTAGACTTGTAGAAAATTTGCAAAACCTAACAGTAAACATAACCTCTAAACTGAAAATCAATGTTTTTTTTAATTCTACTCAAGAGATATTTTTACACACCTGAGCAGCCAACATAGCAGCGTAGGGCGAAGCTTCGTCACGGTCAGCCTTCACTTTCATGCCACCGGTGACACGAGCGATGGTTTCCCGACCGGATAAGTCAGTAACATGAACGAAGGTGTCGTTGAAGGAGGCGAAGATGTGAGCAACACCAAACACCGTCTCGCCGATCAAGTGCTGAGGACCCAGAGTAACCTGGACCTCTTCTTTTGCTACTTTGTTTTTCCTTGGGGCCATGATTTAGCCTGAAAATAATAACACTTCTTCAAGCACTTTGCAACCCTAAAAAATCTAAGTAATCTTAACTCAAATAATCACAAAACGGGAAGCGCAGATAGAGTAAAAGTTTCTCTATCATTCAGAATTATTATTTCAACTCTTTTGTCATTAAAAATTTCACTTTTTCGTGAAAAACTCAAAAAATACCTTGAGCTTTGAAAGCTGTCAAAAACTGGAAAGAATTTTTTGTTGTCAGGGTTGCCACAATTACACTAAGATTTTTGTGAATTAAAAATACAAAGCTTTGTCTCCGATTTCAGACGAGTCTCCAACAAAAACGTGGAAGATAGCGAATGTCTTTTGGAAACAAGAATTCGTAAGTCACGGGTAGAAATGTTTGTTCCTAGTCAGAAGCTTGGACTTGTATATAATCTGTGCTTTGATTGGAAATTGATTGGAAAACGATGTGTGACATTTCGTTCTCCGCTCCTCAACTCTTCCGATTCCGAATGAGTTGCTATTTTGATGACAATGTCAATGTCAATGAATGATTGAGATCTTTGAGGGTAGGTATCTCTGTGGATGTGGGTAGTCTGTGCTCTGCGGTCTAATGTCTAACGATCATTGTGTATTTAGTTTGTTGATTTTCCCCGCCTATTTCTGTTCCTTATTAGCTGCAAACGGTTTGTACCTTCAGTACCTACGATGTATTTTATGTGTTGTGTTAACTTGTGTTGTACCAGGTTGTACAAATTTGCGAAAGGCCGCTGTATTCCATATTCCCAGTGTGTAGTGTAATCAGACTCAAAAAGTGGCTCGATTGTTTATGCAGTGATTTGTTGAGAAACGTGAGTTTGAACGAGATTTCGAGAACGAGAACGAGACGCACTGGTCACATCACACATCACAGAAACCTAAGATTTATCAGTGTTTCTCTAGGTACTATATTATGCGCTCGCCAGGTGGCGCTTCTTGAGTAAACACTCGTTCTGTAATTTTAATTTTGAAAATTGAAAACTAAGTAAAAGTGTACAAATTTGTAGATTATTACTGGACTAAAATGAAGATGTGGTGACAAATTAGCTCTGTGAGCGTTATCTTGTAGGTGACCAGTGTTTTCATGAAATAAACGGAGTTTGACTGAAAAGCCGGTAAATTGTTTTAAAATTGGTTCAAGTCGATAAGAAAACAGAAGATTGCATTGCTTACAGAACATTGCATTGCATTGCTAACAGAACAGAACCTACAATACCTCAGTACCTGATGGAAAATCGATCATAAAGCAAAAATAAAACGGGATTTGTATAATTAGAATTTTTACAAATTCGGAATCTTTAACAGAGATGGCGCCAGTGAGCAATATCTGCTTTAAATGCGCTGAACCGCTCCCTCAAAAACATTTTATG
The DNA here is from genome assembly GCA_958496255.1 of Camptogramma bilineatum. Lineage (NCBI taxonomy): Eukaryota > Metazoa > Arthropoda > Insecta > Lepidoptera > Geometridae > Camptogramma > Camptogramma bilineatum. Next base: position 13,052,141 of record OY292458.1, on the reverse strand, counting down.
ACATGTTCGATTTGCAAAATAAAACTCCACATAGATACATGCTCAACTGTGTCCGAGAGTCACTACAACTATTTGTCAGCTGAGAGTCGAGCTAGATGGAATTGTGGGACCTGCGTCTGGAAAAAAGGCAATGTTGCTCACGTCACCACCACTGGACCAGTGGCTGAGCCTCGACGATTTAGCAGTACACCTAGCAACAGTAAAATCCCACAGCGGAATCTTAACGTAACATTCACGAGCACAAACATGAAGGAAGCTGAGGTTCATACGTCCCAGGCGAGTTCGGCAGTATCAACCAATGCAATGGCAGTAGATTCGCCCGAATTGGATAAACCGACAGTTGTCAAGAGAAAAACAGTTACAAATGCAAATATAATGTCTGAATTGGTAAATTTTCGAGCGCAGATTACGAAACAACTGTCCTCACAAGAGGAGAAACTCAGTACTCTAGCAGCAACATTTGTAGAATTTAAAAACAGTTTCTCTGTACTGAATACGAAGTGTAGTTCATTAAGGGCTGACGTAGATAAATTATGTGAGTCTCTCGACGGAGCCAAGGACAGCCATGATTTGTTGGCCAACACCATAGAGTCCACTTGCTTAAAACTACAAGATTTACAAACTGAAAAGCGCTCGATGGAAGATAAATTATCCAAGGCTAGCTTACAATTAGCAGCTATACAACAGCCTGTACTTTCTCAACAAGTTCAAACCAAACAGTTATTGTACAGTGACAAAGAACGAGAAAATAAATGTACATCTACAACAGTCATTAAGCCTGATCAATTACACGTCCCAACGCCGAGTGTAACTGACACTTCCTTACAAGTTCCAGCGGTGACGATAATTGACACTTCTTTGGGCGCTAAAACGAAAAATATTCAACGGCATAACGGCCACAGAGTTCCAGCATCACCATCTACCAACGTACCTGCCCCAATAGACGGCGTCTCTGATGTTGATCCGGGCCTTGAAGGCTCCTGGCAAGTTGTACGTCATCGACGCAAATTCAAGCGCCAAGGTGTGGTGATTGGTAAAGCGCAACAACACCAACTTCAAGCTGTTGAAAGAACGAAAAAAATACATGCCTGTTTTTTACAACCAGATACCACTGAAGAAGGTATGAAAATGCACATGGAAAAAATATGTAAAAGGAAAGGATTTATTGCATATAAACTTACACTTAAGCATGAACACTACGCATCATTTGTTCTGACGGTACCGGAAAGCACCTTTGATATGCTGCTAACACCTGATTCTTGGCCTGCTGGTACTGAAGTATGTGAATGGTTTCACAGAGGAGTCAGGCGTGAGAAGTATAGTCAACCCCGCACACCTGGCCAAACTTCCATCGATAAGGTTGACACCAACATCCCAGATTCCCGATAGAAAAACTTCCAAATCCAGTTTCTATGCCATGTACCAAAATGTTAACGGACTTAAAACTAAACTCCAGCAGTGGCGCGACAATACTACTCTACTCCAGTGTGACTTTATAGCGGCTACAGAAACAAACCTGGATGACTCAATAGCTGATGCTGAAGTAACCCCCTATGGATGGAATTTGATCAGACGAGATAGAGGCTCTAATATGGGAGGAGTATTGCTTGCAGCTAGACCTGGGTTAGAACTATCTCGTCAGCATCACCTTGAAACAGGTCACGGTGAGGATATCTGGGCATCTTTTAGCTGTAAAAATCGTACTGTTTATGTGTGTGTAGTTTACATAAAACCATCAGCGAAAGATGATGAATACATGGCCTGGTACTGCAAAGTAGAAGACAATATGTCTACGTTGTTAAAAAATTCTATAGTCATTATATTAGGTGATTTAAATTTTAACAGTGCTTCGTGCAATATTTTAAATTATACACACTATTTTTTACAATTTTGTGATTTTAAGGATCATAACAACATTTCAAACAAAACTGGCAGTAAATTAGATGTTGTGCTTACAAGTAATAATGTAGAACACGTTGACGTGTGCGAGGCAGACAGTGGATTTGTAGATGTAGCAGATAAATTTCACCCACCTTTAGATATATCATTCAAGGTCGTAACCACAGGGAAGGAAATTCGGCTAGAGGCTAGTAATATTGATACAAGTACTGACTGGAATTTTGCTAAAGCTGACTTCTTATTGCTTTATGAACTCATCAACGACTGTGACTGGAGTAATGTATTGAAAGAAAAGGAAGTTAATAGGGCCGTAGACATTTTTTATTCCAAATTATATAACTGTTTTGATCAATCCATACCTAAAAAGTTCCGTAACACAAAACCTACACGCAGATACCCAACATGGTTTTCAAAAGAAATTATTGCTGAGATTAGAATTAAATGGAGTTTACACAAAATTTGGAAATCTACTAAAGACCCGCATATCTATAGGTTTTTTACGGAAATTAGAACGCATATTAAATATAAAGTAACATTAGCCTGTAATGAGTATAAAACGAATATCCAGAATAATTTATCTTCCAACCCGCGTGCTTTCTGGAATTACGTAAAAAGCCTTAGAACAAAAGGAGGATTTGACCCTTGTATTACTCATCAAGGACACAAACATACAGGAAAGGCCGCAGCTGCAGCCTTCGCGGATTATTTTAGCAGTGTATTTTTACAGCGCGTTCCTAATTTAAATACCGACCAAATTCCTCTAATAAACGAATATACTTTTTTAAATATAGTAGATTTTACAGAAAATGAGATAGAAACATTAATCAAAAAACTTAAACCGAAAACCTCAGTTGGTCCAGACAATATTCCCCCATACATATTAAAAGCCTTTAAAAGTAAATTTGCATCACCCTTAGCGCACGTTTTTAATTTATCACTCAAAACCAGTTTTTATCCTGAAGTCTGGAAACAATCTAGGGTAGTTCCAATTCTGAAAGCAGGTGATAAATCACAGGTCAGTAATTATAGGCCAATTGCTATTCTTTCGTCACTAGCCAAATTATTTGAGACTGGATTACATACTAAAATATTTAATCAGATCGAACCATATCTGAACGATGCTCAACATGCCTTCAGAAAGGGCCGTTCAGTTAATACTAACCTTCTGACACTAGTTAACTACATTTCAGGTAAATTAGATTCTGGCACTCAGGTCGATGTTATATATCTTGACTTTCAAAAAGCGTTTGATCAGGTAGACAACGATGTGCTTCTAAGCAAGATAGGTCTATTCGGATTCGCACCTAATGTGTTAAATCTTTTTGCCGATTACCTGCGTGATCGTAAACAGTTCGTTAGATTGGGATGCTATGATTCTCCATCTTACCACACCAGGTCAGGGGTCAGCCAAGGTTCATCACTAGGTCCCTTACTCTTTACTATAATGGTCGATGACCTAGCTAAAATCCTCACTACTGCAAAATGTCTACTGTATGCTGACGACCTAAAACTATATTGTCCAATAAAAACCGAAGAAGACGGATACGCCCTACAACAGGATCTAGAAGCAGTGCGGATGTGGAGTGTTGTAAATAGATTAACTCTTAACATTTCTAAGTGTCAGGTCATGACATTCACTAGGTCCACTCGTCCGATCGTAATACCATACAGTTTAAATGGCGAGCTTTTATCACGATCACATACAGTTAAAGACCTTGGCGTTACATTTGATTCTGAACTTACATTCCATAGCCACATCAAAAAACTTACAGTCAATAGCTTTAAAACTCTAGGTTTTGTAACAAGAAACTGTAGAGACTTTACAAATCTAACTGCTATAAAAATTTTATACTTTTCCTTCGTTAGGTCAAAGCTAGAGTCAAGTGCGTGTGTTTGGAGTCCACATGAAGTAACATACGCCTTAATGGTCGAGAAGGTACAAAAAAGATTCCTGCGATTTTTGTACAAAAAGGCGTATGGATACTATCCTTTCATGTATCCCACCAGATTTCTTTTAGGCACGTTGGGATTCAACTCACTAGAAACGCGTAGGTTATGCGAACAAATTATGACCATCTGCAGAATCCTGCGTGGAGTACTCAACTGCCCCGAATTACTCGCTGAGGTAAGCAGACTTTATGTTCCGGAGCATCGCGCCAGATTTCGCCCTGGGCGTATACCTCTGTTTGCTCCAAGAACGCCCCGTACTGTAGCTCATCAACAGTCCCCTGTATGCCGCGCACAACGTCATCTAAATGCTCTTCTTTGTTTGGATGCAGAATGTGATGTGTTCTCTGACAATTGGACAACCTTAGGGAGAACTTGTATGACCTACTGCGAAGAACCTAGTTCTTTACTACCATGGTAGGTAGTTAAGGTAGAAGATAATAATACTTAGGTACCTACTTAATAATAATTGTTATTGTTGTTAATTTTTATTGATGTTATGTGTTTATTATTGTTTCAATTTTGTTGTGTTTATTTTTTAATTTTAAAATATCTTAAATCTTCCTATGGATCTCGATAGCTGTTCCTATTCATAATAATTAAGTCCATACTAGTGCTTACTTTTAAAGTAGGATTATTTTATTTTATTGATCTCAAATACCTATGTACCTAAATTATCGCTTTGGATTATTCTGTAATGATAATTTATAGTAAATAAATAATTGACTAATAATTGACTAATTGACTAATTATGCATGTATTATACATATAAACCTTCCTGTTGAATCACTCTATCTATTAAAAAAACCGCATCAAAATCTGTTGCGTAGTTTAAAGATCTAAGCATTGCTTAAATCTTTAAAACTACGCAACGGATTTTGATGATGTTTTTTTTTTACATAGGGACAGACAGCGGGAAGCAACTTTGTTTATTATACAATACCTATACCTACTATGTAGTGTTAAGAAAAAATTTAAAAAATAATAATAAATGATTAACTATGTTTCGTTGTTTTCTATCAACAACACCTTCTTTCCCTTAGGCCACTGACCTCTACTATGGCATTGATCTCAATAGTACACATTGAGATCAATGCCTTAGAAATATTGAATGAAAAAAGCAATCCTACCAAATTAATTTGTTTGGTAGAATGACAATTCTGCTCGGTGCCGGTGTAGCAGAAAAAAAAAAAGAAACGTCATACATCGTTTTCTGATAGCCAATCAGGAGCGAGTAACATCTATAAAATCTGTGAACACAAGTCCACACTAAAATGTTCCCGACATTTCCATCTGATACGTAGTATCTCTACCTAATCTGTGTCGTAAGTAAATGGAAATTATTCTGGAGTAAAGAAAAGAAATGAAAAAAGAACCAATCAATCAATGTCAAATATTATTTAAATATCAATGTCATAAAAGGTAACAAAGCTGGAAACACTGATGACTGAAGATCATAACACCAAAAAGTCGCGTTCACGTTTTCACGTTCACATCATTAAAGGGCCTCCAGACTCTCGTAGAGAACCCCCGAGAACACCCGAGAAGCGTGAGTGTGAAGAGCTTCTCGCCTTCTCGTTCTCTGGCTCGCCTGTTCTCCGATCGGTGTCGGTATTTTTGGCCGAGCCAAAGGATTTCTCGGGCGAGAAAAGAGAAGGGTCCTACACTCACGTTTTGTCTCATTGCAGATTAATGAGCGGCGGTGGGCAGACATCCATATTGTTTGTTTTTTTCGAGAATTTTCTTTCGTAAAAATGTGGAATAATAAATAGAGTTGAAATTCATCGATTTTTTTCAATCTGAGCCTATTTTATGGGATGCTAAATATCGAAACTACTAAGATAAAAGTTTTTTACATCAAGTATTTTTTTTTTGTTAACATTATTTTTAGTTACAACATTCACAAAGTTACAGTATGCAATGGCACACAGAGCCAAACCGGCTGCAGTTTCAAAATCGACGTCCATACCGGATAAGCAACAAATCACGACTGAGAACAATTGAGAGTGTGGATAGCTTGTTTGTTCTTCGCGAAGTCTCGGGCGAGACTTCTCGCCGAGCCTTCTCTCGAGAGTCTGGAGGCCCTATTAGAATTCAAAACTGAAAGGTAAAATCCTAAATTGACCTAGGTACAAAATTTTATTAATAATTAAAGATAAAAATTTATTAATAATCGAAACAGTAGTACTTTTTCTACCCTAAATTGATATAAAAACAGCTGCAAAATTGAACTAATTATAATAATTTCTCATCAGTCGGAATTTATGAACGCGTCCGCGAACACTGTGCTGTGGTGACAGCCAGTGATGCCAACTTAGCTACTTTATAGCTAGATCTGGCTACTTTTAGGCTACCGTCAGCTACAAAATTGAAAAAGTTGTAGCTAAAAAAGTAAGATTTATAGTCGTATTGCTCATTATACGGACTAAAAATATATGAAAAATGACATTTGTTCCTTCAATTTTAGTCCGTATAATGAGCAATACGACTATAGGTTGAATAAATCTTTATAACCTACTAAGACAACACTGCGGACAACACCATAGACAACAAGTTTTTTTCCCTTGGTTACATCTAGCTACTTTTTGAGGAAAATCTGGTTATCTAGCAACTTTTCGGGGCCGATTTAGCTACAAGTCTGATGGTACAGTTGGCAACACTGGTGACAGCATCCGGAAATAGCGTATGTCACGTCATTGCCAACTTCATATTTCTATCTTTTCTTGCTGAGAAAAATCGTAGATTTTAGCGCTGTAACATACTGCAAATAAGTGTGAAATATTGTGATAAACTTCCTGTAGCATTAATTAATCTAGTTCAATAAAATAAGTAAGTATTGACCATTCAGTATCAGTGTGATCTTCGCTCAAAGTTTGAGTACATACAAAATACATTCCGTCATTCATGTTACTCAATTCACTATCGAATTCTTACTACGTTTTCGATGTCTGACGACCTACGAGGACATATGCCTTGTGAATTTATTAAGTTGCTGTGATGGTCCGTTGGCAAATGCTACGTCGTAATTGATAACAATGAGATTTGCAAGTCATTAGTCATAGTTATCATCTTAAACGTTCTTTGTGAAGGTGTAGTGAATCCTCATGGAGTGATCTTCTATTAGTACATAATAATAATTTCCTACATTCCAGATTCATAATGTTTATCTTGGATTGGTTCACTGGAGTCCTTGGTTTCCTCGGTGAGTTAAGACTTTATCAGCTGTTATTTATATTTTATCACTTTGTGAGTGTAACTTGCAATCACCCAACTAATTATGAATAATTTATAATTTTTCCTAATGAAATAAATGTCCTTGCATTAAGAAATAAAAAATGTAATGCACAAATGAAGTATCGCCACATCATGCAATTAAAAATTGTGAGCAAATTTGCAATGATATGTACATAATGTGTTCAGTAATTAATAGTTACTGGTTAGTTCAAAGGCTTAGTAGTAGGTATAATATACCTACTACTAAGCTATACTATATTATAGTAGTAGTAGTAGTAGTTTACAAGCTTACTTAAAGTTATTCTATGAAGTCTGGGGTTCACTGAGGAATTTCAATTCACATTGTTGCACAATATGTATTATGAAAGCATAGGTAAACAAAAGTAAGTTATCTATCAGCTGCATTTTATATATTTGCAATGGTCTATAAATTAAATTATTCAGTCTTTTGTTTTAACCCTGATGAAAAAGAGGGGTGTTATGTGTTTGTAGTGTGTATCTGTCAATCTGTGAATCTATGAATCTGTGTACCTGTGTGTCTGTCTGGCATTGTAGCTCCTGAACGAAACCGATTTTAATTATTATTTTAATGGTGTCTTTTGAGAGTGTGTTCTTAGCTATGTTTTATGAAAATCTGTTCAGCTGTTTGAATACAGAACACGGAAAAAGTATTAGAAACACCAAGTGTTATTATTACCGTAAATTTAAATCACATCACAAATATTAAAAATAAAATACCTAAACTACACCATTAAAAAACACTATAAATACATATTACCTACTACGCTAAGGCAATTTGAAAAGGAGAACTGTGTATCCTATCAGCACAATCCTTAGTGGTATAAAAGAGAAGAGAGTGAGTTACCTGCTACTTAGAGAGACATAATATCATTTACCTTCTTTGAATGGACTTGTAATAGATGTAGACTGTCCTTTCTTTACCAGGTCTATGGAAGAAATCAGGCAAACTGCTGTTCCTAGGGTTGGACAATGCCGGGAAGACCACACTCCTCCACATGCTCAAGGATGACAGACTGGCGCAGCATGTACCCACATTGCATCCAAGTAAGTCTCAAAACAACGGGCCTAGTCTGACTAATGTATTAAGGTAAGAAGGTACTAAGGTACTACCTTACACTTTTTAAGACGGCGTAATTTTTTAAAGTTTAAATAAAAACATGTTTATTTTATAGAGGTATCCCCTTTTATATTTAACTTTGATCTATTTTTATTATTTGTTGTTACAACAGCTATAGTATAGTAACACATACTCCGAAAATTTCAAACAAAGCTGTATTTTATACAGGGTGTGGCAAATTCTTGGTCACTGAAGGGTAGCTACCTTTTCTCTTGTAGTGACAAAGTTTTGTTCTTAGAAAACTTCAGTTTTATTTTGAAGAAAAAAATAATTGCATTTTTAGATTTTTGAAAAAAAGTACAGTTAGCCTAAAAAATTACATTTGTCAAAAAAAACAAGTTGGTCTTAATCGACTCTATTTCCCACCAGGAACACTTCTCCCAAAGTAACTTATCAAATCAAATCGTAAGTTTATGCAATAATTCAAAAAAACACATCCCATACATTTTCTATGAAATCAGTAGTTGTAAACATTATAGTGCCACTTATTCTATGGTTATTAATTTAAATTCGTAACTGCTTCGGCATACTAGGAGGCTATTGTAAAGCTTTAGGTGCCTAAGACAGAGCCGCAAGAGAGAATGGTGTACATGGAGCATACCATTTGTACATCTGCAGGGAAGCACTTTGTTCTAAATTTGAATACGCGCTTTACAATAGCCTCCCAGCTTGCCGGAGCAGTTATGAAATTAAATTAAGAACGATCGAACAAGTGGCACTGTAATGTTTACAACTCCTAATTTCATAGAAAATGTATGGGATGTGTTTTTTTGAATTATTGCAAAAACTTACGATTTGATTTGATAAGTTATTTTGGGAGAAGTGTTCCTGGTGGGAAATAGAGTCGATTAAAACCAACTTGTTTTTTTTGACAAGTGTAATTTTTTAGGCTAACTGTACTTTTTTTCAAAAATCTAAAAATGCAATTATTTTTTTCTTCAAAATAAAACTGAAGTTTCCTAAGAACAAAACTTTCTAACTACAAGAGAAAAGGTAGCTACCCTTCAGTGACCAAGAATTTGCCACACCCTGTATACTTAGATAATTTCATTCAGTATGTTTGGATTATAATATAAAAACAAATCTGACGATTACATTTGAAAACAAAAATACCTAGTTTGCTTCAATTATTTGACCAATATTTTTTTTATTAGCATTAAATGCTAATAAATTAATAATAAGCAGTGCTAGGTAATCTTATTTCTTATTAAAAATTGTCTCACAACACAATGAATTTCTCAAGGTGGTTTGACCCTGATGTAACTATTTCCTGTTTTACTAGCAAAGATATCCAAAGTCCATCTGCAAAATACTGACATTATAAAGTAAAATGAATCAATTATGATTTGATTTGCACAACATTTTTGATAGATATAGTTTGAGAATGGCAGAAACGAAAAGGCTGATTATGATGATAAAATTGTTTCATGAATTAGAAAGCAAGGCATGCAAGCAAGGTAGGGAGCAAAATAAGTTATTTTTAACATACAACATTATGTAGGGTACTTTATTAAATACCTTGTGGAAAATAAGAAGTCAAAATAAATTATAAAATCTATATTATTATCATCTATCTATACCAATATAATAATGGGGAAGAGTTTTTTGTTTGTTTGAACGCACTAAGCACGAAACTACTCACCTAATCACTTTTGTTTGGATATAATATCTATTTATTCTGTGGAAAGGGAGCTGTCAGCTCAAAAACGTGCTGCAGAAAACGCAGTGTGGCCACTCCCTAATGTATGTATGTGTGGGGACTCCCTTTTCCGCATTTATTACTCAAAGGTTTATTACTTTATGCATGGGGATGACCTGGCTCACTAGTTGTGGTGTGGAGCCAGCCTAGCTCCTCCCAGAAGCACAGAAGATTCCTGGGGTCTTCGCAGGCCTCGAGGAGCGACCTCGGATTGTTGAGGATTTCCACTCCCTAAGGCTTGTTTCACTCTTCAGCTTGTCGCCGGTCGCACTGTGCTGTGAATGGTCAAAATTAATTTTTCTGTGCTAAGAATGGTTAACTCGCGGACGCGACCGGCGACTCGCTAAAGAGTGAAACAAGCCTAAGTTTCGAAAGTCGAAAATGTATATTCTAACACGTATTTCCCTTCCACAGCATCCGAAGAACTATCTATAGGCAGTATGCGCTTCACAACATTCGATCTCGGCGGGCATCAGCAGGCGAGGCGCGTCTGGCGCGACTACTTTCCTGCAGTGGACGCTATCGTTTTCCTAGTGGATGCGTGCGACCGCGCCCGCCTGCCCGAGTCGAAGGCCGAGCTGGACTCCCTCCTAACCGACGAGACACTCAGCAACTGTCCCGTGCTAATCTTGGGAAACAAGATCGACAAGCCCGGCGCGGCGAGCGAGGATGAACTGCGTCAGTTCTTTAACCTGTACCAGCAGACTACTGGGAAGGTATGATATTTTATTAATTAGGTAAATTAATTTATTCATTTATAAATTCATTTATTTTCTCTCACAAAAACAGTACTTAGGTACTAGAGTAATAAGGTCTGTAGGTTTGCAAGTAGGTACTGGTTCTTTGTGAGATACTGGTACAGTGTAGGTTCTGTAAGAACCTGTATTACATTACTAGCTTCCGCTCGCTGCTTCGCTCACCCGGATAAAAAGTAGGCTATGTGTTATTCCAGGTCATAAACTATGTACATAATATATTCTTAGTTGAAAGTTTTATCTGCAACAAAGCAAATTAGTCCTAAGATTAGTGTCCATCTGACCCTTGTCTTGGTACAGTTATCAATTTAAAATAATTTACAGACTCAATTTTAAAGATTTTAATTCATAATCTGTCTTGTGATTGGCCTTGGTCTTTTAAACTTTGCGTTAAAAATTATTTTAGTTTTAATATTTAATGTTCATTAGCCACCTAAAAAGGGAATGGTTAATGACTGGCAAGTAATTGTAATCAAAGATAACTTATCCTCAAACTTCATACATTGACAAAGTGCAAATTTCAAGAGATTGAACGAAGATACCGTGACGACTATGAATAGACAAAGATCTCAGTAAAGATAGCGACTATTAAACAATCATACAACTTCCTCCGATTGTATACAAGTAACACTAAGAATATAATTGGAGGAAGGTGCTAAGGTGCACAAAATTTAATGTGACATGCAGAAGCCTTAATGCAGTACAAATCGAATTACATACTAAAAATTTGCAAGCTTTATCAAATTATAACACGTTCACGTGCTCGGTTCTGGATCGCCCACGGATTAAGTCTACCAAGAGATTATCCTCATGTTAAAAATATCGTATCTATATTACCAATATATTTCAGAAATGTTGTACACACTTGACCAAAAAGATTTGCTTACCTCTGTGCCTCTGGTCTAACTTCTCCTATAGTCGTATTGCTCATTATACGGACTAAAATTGAAGGAAAAAATGTCATTTTTCCTTCAATTTTGATTAGTTTTGATACGTTTTATGTCAAAATTGAAGGAAAAATGACATTTTTTCCTTCACTTTAGTCCGTATAATGAGCAATACGACTATAGTAGAAAATTAAAAGTTATCTTTTGTCTTACACTGTTAACTGTCAAAAAGATGAAAAAATTGCCGATACGAATCACATAATAACTGATTGTCTATCTTTGATAGCGTCCAAAATCGGTCTCAAACTGACAAATATGACAGTTCTGTGACCACGCAAGTAGCTCATCACGACAAAAGATACCTACGCGATCGTTTTGACAGTTTGAGAACAATTTGAGTTTTCAGACAAGTTAGACGATCAGCCTGCAGCAGGCTAGACTTGTCATATTAGAGTTTTTGACTGATTTTGGTCGCTATCAAAGATAGACAATCAGGGGGCAGGTTTAAAACAAGCTTCAATGAGCGTATCTTTAACCACAGTCACCCCGGACACTCGACAAAATCTCTATGCAAAAGCGGCTTTACACAGACACTACACAATGTCATTTTTGTACACGCGCAATTGTGTGCGTGAAGTAAGGTTGTCACCGCATGAATAATTATTGTACACTGGTCTCGGTCTCGTAGTCGTGTCAGCGCGCGGGGCGCGTTTCTAGCTCAAAGTCAGCCCCTCGCCAGCCCAAATTCGGTCACGCAGTGAGGAAGCCCCGATTGGTAGGGGGGGGACAGTGGCCATTCTATACGTAGTATTATTATAATTATATTCTATGCCACAGTCTTTAGCAAGGATCTCGTTTTCCAGGGTAAAGTATCCCGGTCGGAGCTGCCGGGCCGGCCGCTGGAGTTATTCATGTGCTCTGTGCTGAAGCGCCAGGGCTACGGAGAAGGGTTCCGTTGGCTCGCGCAGTACATCGACTGAGCGATGCAACCTTATCGCCGCCACACAGCCGTATCTACTCCACTCATCACTTGCATTATCGGGTTAGGGAATGGTGACGATTATTTTGATACAGTTCTATTTCATGCAATTTTTGTTTATTGTGCATTATATTGTTTTGTTCGAACAAAGACTCCAGTCAATGTTGGTGGACTCGTTGTGTACACGTAGGCCTTGTTTCACTATCTCCAAGTAAAAGTACTCAGTGATGATGATGAAACGTGAGTGCGGTACTTCTCATTTTATAGTGGCCGCACATCTAATCCGTGCCGAATTCTCGAAGTACTGCCAGATTCGGTGGAATCGGACGATTCGGCACGGACAGGTGTGAGAGGTTTCATACGATTTCATATAAATAATTTTAAAATTAGATTCCTTCGGCGCGGATATGTGTGCGGCCACTTACAGACAGTTAGCTTACTTGGAAACTTATAACAATGTGTATCTAAATATAACAAAAGTATCTAAAATGAAATAGAACTGTAACTACAAAGTTAATTTGTTCCGTGAAATATCGCCGTCCCTTTCTTTTATATTCAGAATCAAGAACGCAATACAAATCTATCAAACAAAGTTTCAAGTTGATGTTGATGCCATTAATATCTCTATGAGATTTATTGCGCATTTCCTTTTTAAATTCTCTCAATTTGACTATAATAAGGATCGTAGGCGAAATGGATTAAGGCGCTTCGCGGGGCGATAGACCAAAATTCACGCATCCGGGCGCCAGATGCGTGAATTTTTGTTCTGTGCAGTGTGGTAAAACCTCCTACATAAACCATGAATGATTTGTAATTCGCCACACTTTCGTCTAAACTTGTCCAATTCGTTAGTATAATCCGATAATGAGGCTTCAACATTACATTGAGACTAAAATGACACGAATCTAAACCAATAATAAAGCGGAAAAGTTTTTTTGTTTTGTTGTTTGTTTGATTGAACGCGCTAATCCTAGGAATTAGCAGTCGGATTTGAAAACTTATTTCTGCATTTGATAGCTTTGATACTTTTCATCATACATCATCACATCATCACTACGCGGGTAACGCCGCGAGGGCGCAGCTAGTATCTATATAATACATTTGCTTGATTATTATGGACTTAATAATGCTCTGTCTTATCTAGAAAGTAGAACAGTATATGAACTGGATTTTTACAATGATCTACAGAAATAAGATTGTCATCTTTTTTTTATTTACAAAACAATTAAATATCCTTAACTTTTAAGTTAAAAATATTGACGTGTCATTGTATTTTATTTTTGGTATATTGGCTGAAAAATTTGCGATTCGTATCAGAAATATAAACACCTTGTTATGTGGATATATTGTATCAGTTAAAGAAAATTCTTATTTATTAGACTGTTTTATGGTATTAATATATTTACATATCAAGGTCGAAGTTTTTGAGAGGAATCACAATAATCAAGCCATCATAGTAATATTTCTTACCCCACACATCTAATTGAATTGTCATGAATATTATGCTCATGTACGAGTATCTTATAAAATGAAAAGCAATAAAGTTACTAAATAAAACTGTTGTATTTTAATATAATTATGGAATTTAACTTAGTTTGTATAATCTTATCAATCGTCCACGATCTATTTCAGTTGTCATTAAAATGTAATGAGACATAAGATGGGTGTTATGTGCAAACTGTGCAATCTGTATAAATGCATCGATTCACCGGATGACGCTTATCGTCGTCGAAAACAGACATTTTGATAGTCAGGATGTTATTGGTCCTACTGACCCAATAAAGTTTTTCATTGTGGCCAAACGTGTCTTCAAAGTTATTAACATTTAGCGTCAAATGTAAAGGTTAGTGTGAGTGGTCAGTGAAGGCGGCAATACGGCTAAACGGCTTCTTTTACAATAAAATGTGGACGTTTGAAACGCAATGTTTGTGAGCACTCGCTTGCTAGTAATTCTGCACTCCATCAAGTTTTATAAAACTTTTCTTCTGTCTTGTTGGTTGAACAACAGTATTAAACTTTTCTACGTATCAGAAGCTAGTTTATGTATAGTACAAAATAAGGATTCTATCGTTATATTAGCAACAGCTCGCGGCATCGACAGAGTCACTAGCAAGCGAGGGGTGTTAGAGTAAGTGCGGTATTCGAGTGAGGATACCTACTAGCTGTTGTTCAGTGATCGTGTTTTGGCTGTAATACACGGAATCAATCATTTTTTATTTTACGCAAGTTCACTCGATTATGCAAAGAGTTTCTTCGGTTATTTGGTTTGTGAAACCGTTTAAATTTTTGTCTATTTAATTAAGGTAATGGTGCAAAGCATGGTCATTTCGCTATCGTATCATCTCATTGCCAAAATCTGTTACTTTGACAAAGCAATGCTGATTTATGTTCAAGCCGCTTTGTCTTCTCCTAAGTTATGTGTTTAGTCGTATTCTATTCTATTTAGTAATCATTTGGATATTCTCAGCAGTCGGAGTAATGCAATTTTACAATATTAAATTTTAATATTTATTTTCTTATTCTCATTCCAGCTAGAGTGATAATTTGACTACTATTTTCAAGTAGCGCTCTTGAGTTATATGTAAATGACGTTATATTTTTGTATTTCAATAATTTTTCGGATTGTTTAAAACAATGTATGAAACGGTTAGTCTGCAGGTAGGTAGATTAAATAAGTCAAGACGAAGTGTGCTCATGTATATTACAGAATAGCAATAGGATTCTTCCTTCAGTACCGACGTCGTCACGACACGGACAAAATGTTTATTTTAAGGCCCGGACTCCACCAAAGCGGAGATGAGAGGAGAGATGTATTTTAAACAACCAATATAATTTCATTATTCATACATTGCGTTCAACGTCCTGCGCTCGCCGCACGCAGCTCAGTTCCGCTCTAGCCATCACACATCTTCGCTCCAGACTAGCCATTACGCATTGCTCACAGGTTCGATGGATATACTAGCTGAAAAACATCTCTTCTCGTCTCCGTTTCGGACATCTTCGCTTTGGTGTAGTCCGGGTATAAGACTTGTTTTGATCTAGTTTAATATCACAATTTGTTGTTTCATTGTGTGATAGAAGAATACAGACATGTATGCGTTGACAGTCGCCTTTGCTAGACGAACCGTTTTCATTCTGTTGCGATTAACGTCGGCTGGCTTCCCAGCTTTACTTAGACAATGTTCTTTGGTATATTATTTGCAGTAAGTCGAAAAACAGTTTGTAATGAAATTTATATCAAAAATTATTTGTTTTAATTCCTTACCCTAATTCTAATACCGCAAACAAGCTCGCGAGCAAACAGACGTTCACCGGGCATATGCCCGGTGAATGTCTGTAAGGTTTGCTCTTATCGCGTTCGGTCTCCTTGAGAGAAGTTGAGATGAGAGCAGTGGGTGAAACCATGTAAACAGTGGCGCCCTAATTTATTTTCTACTCTTTTTGGTCGTATCGTACTGTACGAGCATAGATTTACACTAGTCTTTTTTGAATCGAAATACAGGTCGATTAAAACCATCGCTCTACTGTTTTGCCTAGTATACCTACATATAAATAATAAACTTAACCAATTCCTTTTTTACTCTCCTAGTGATATAAATATTATTAAATAAACTCACCAACCAATGGATTGCTATACCTCCTAAAAAATCTGCTATCATAAACTCAAAGAGTAACGAATACCCATCATCAAGTGGTTGAGGGCTTATAAGATGATTAGGAAATAAAAGATAGAGTTTCATACTAATTATTTAATGATAGGAAAATAATGCAATAAAAATACTAAAGTATATTTTCTAAATAAATTTTACAAACAATATTTAATTTCTCTTGTGAATATATTCTTTCTCGAGTCAACAATGTCTGGAGCAAAGCATTGGGAATGCTATAATAAATAATTTGATGTGAAAGCATGAACATTTGTCTTGAAACTTAAAGAAATAATGCATTCAAAACTACAAATCTAATTCATGTTTAAACAATAGTCATTCATGGTGGATATTTACAAGTTGAAGTAAAATTAAATGATATTGCACGTAACACTTAAAATTAAGAAAAAAATAATCGTTACAGTCAACTGCGTCACTGTGTGAGGATAACAAATTCCTTGTGCTATCACAATGTACTGAACCTTTTTACAACACACTGTTCTAACAAGTCCTGCACTCAGATTTCGTTTATCTCTATATAAATAAAAAGGTGTTATCTTGCAGGCTGTCTTCAAACATATCAACCAGTTGCCAACTTAGACCGTCCTGAAGTCAGTTGTATTGGACTCGCATAAAATTTAGTTCTTTTAAAAATCATTGCACAGACACTAGCTTCAGACCGCTCCAGTTATACCATCAAAACTGTAACATGGTTACTTCATTCAACTAGAACTATGTAAACCTACGCCGCTACAACACACGCAAATGTGAGGTAATATCACATTTAGGGTAATTAAATTAACTACATAATTTATACTAGCTACATCGCGTAAAGATACAGAACACAGCATTGACCAATAGCAGGTAGCTTTAGGCCGATGTTCACCAAATTAACAACAAACCTCTGTCTCTGTCTTCAAGAAACCGAGCGATATGTTCCTGCTTAGTCAAGAGTGCAAATCGACAGCAGAAAATGAGGGGACTGTTTCTGATGTTGAATGTGTTAAACACTGGCCTAAAGGAAGCGAGCTACGCTTTCACACAACCAACTATACATAAATTCATTTGGCTGAGAAGGCGCGCTGCGGTGTTACCGAACTAACCTACAAATTCTCCACGAAAACTGGTGAGGCACATCGTGACGTCTGAAGTCTCTTTACTATAATCCTGGGTAAACAAGTGCTTTGAAATGAGTGAAGCTACGTCCACACTATTTTGGCAGACTATTCATGACGCGTGATAGATACGAGATCATAAGTGTGGACGCGCTGCATATAATAACTTTTATACAGGTAAATACTCGCTTAGAGTTCTTTCATTTCTATAGAACTAAGTCATTGAATCACAGGATAAAAGAACCTGTCATCCAATAGTTTTATAATATAGAAAATGGAAGGTTCTCTATGCCACCTCAGCACTAGACAACTGAATACGCTAACTACTGTTGTGCTACACTAACTAAATGCATACGATTCTACACAGTAACTTAATCTAAGCTAATGCTGAGATTTCATTAGTATACGATGCAGTATACAAGAGCGCCAATTATTTATTGGCAGGTCGTCCACTGCTGGTCACAGCGCCCTAACTTTCTAGTCAATTAGGCTCATTTTATAAAATCTGCCTTCAATATTTTGACGGTTGAATTATAGAAAACTATTCACTAATAGACTTCCGCGCGTGGTAGTCACTTCTAAACTGATCGCGGATCATTCTAATTTTGTATTAACTGATTATTAAATAAAAAAAAACCATATGAAACATTCATAGAATACATTAATGAGAAAAAATCTAAATATTATGTATTAAAATTTAAAACAGTCACATCTAAAATATTTGAATTCAATAACGATTTATATCCTACATTATATGCATATCACTTCTAAACTATTTACAAAAACGTGTTTCCAATGATTGTCGTTCTAGTCCATAAAACTTATAAAAATTGAATGTTTATAAAACTGTTGATATTGTCTTATTTATAAATCACACAGCTCATGGAAGTGGCATCCATAGATACATCTAAATATCGTCCGCTTATATGTAGACAACTTTGGTAAATTACACTAGGTATCATAGCCTTCCTGCTATCACATGGCTTCGCTTACAGATATCGGTAAATGTACAAAAGTTATTTGTTAAATAATACGTTGATCTGAAATAATATTTGTCTTATGTCTAATAGAAAAATAATGTTTCCTGATCAGTAGTCCAGCTAGTGTAGTGTTGTGTAGTAAATTAGTTCATCCACTTGCGACAGTTGGGTGCGCCACACATGCAGCTAATCTTGTGCGCGTCGTCTTCTATGTCAAATTTGTAGTCATACGCCAGCTGCGGATGAACAAACAGTTTCATTTTTCATGTATTGCAATTGGCAGCTCCTGTTTTTTTACAAACTTGTAGTTAAATCTTTTGGCATATAGGTTTATGTAGATAAGGCAAAAAAGCCAGGTTTAGATTGATGTTTAGAAGTAATAAAAAAAAATATTAGGGGTCTAAAATTAAACTTTTTCGTCTTAACGACTTCTGAACCCCATAGGAAATCCTCAGCTGAGAAATCAGACCAGTGTTTCAATAGAAGATTTTTTAAACCATAAGGTTAAATAAATCGAATTCAGGAAAGTCAACCAATTTATTGTAAGAGTTACCCGTTCAAGAAGAAGACATTCTGTCTAGCATTGAATTTCGAGTTCTCCCAAAAAGTCCGTGTTGATGTTTCTGTAAAGCCTCACATATTTACTGAGGCACACGGAGAGGGATATTATAATATGTATTTGTATTTCTTGTGTTGTGTTGAACTTGAAATAAATTACTTGACACTGGCTGAATGCACAAACCGAAGTCAAAATGAAGAAAAAAAAAAGAAGAATAGTTTACCTCCTCGCCCCTCGCGATGCGTCGCTTGGCGAATATGATGATGCGCAGATTGCGGTCCACCTCGACGGTCTCGGCGACGCAGTTGGGCTGGCAGGAGTGGTTTATGTACCGCGCCAGCCCGCCGCTCAGCGTCGCGTCAACCACGCGACGCTCGTCCAGACGGAACATGTAGATGCCGCGGTTCTACACACCATCAAATAAAATACTAAATGACCCGTCGAACTTCGTACAGCCTCAGAATTCAAGATACTTTACACAACCGCACGGAAAGAATGAAAATAGCTTAGCTGTCATTCAAGTAGTAGTCACAAGTCCAACAATACAAACGCAAACAGGCGATTCCCATACCAAATTACCAATTATTAATTTTTCTATTTTTTATTCACGGGAAAGACTGTGTGGGACGTCGGTTCTGTCGTTTGAACATCGATCGTCGGCGTTTAACTTAATTGTATGTCATTAGGCGGGTCCACAAAGAGCGAGCAGCCTCGCGAGGCATTTGCCGCGCGAAGCAGCTCGGTTAGTGTGGACGTGTGGCTCGGGCGCTCGGACGCTCGCCCGCGGTAGCGCGCGCCCGAGCCACACGTCCACACTAACCGAGCTGCTTCGCGCGGCAAATGCCTCGCGAGGCTGCTCGCTCTGTGTGGACCCGCCTAATAACGACGCTTAATTGAAATTGAATCAATCCCGTCGGAATTGAAAATTTTGATAAGTTTTTTAATTTTCAATGTTTACCTTAGCTTCATATTGCTTCTCACGTATCTCAGAAAGCTCCGAGCGAATGATCTCGCCTATGTATTCTATCACCATGGTGTGTTTCTCTATATCCCGAGCTGCGTACAATCCCAATCCTTGGATTTTGGATCTGAAAGTAATAAGTTAGGATAAAATACGCGAAAATATCCAATCCAATCATCCATAAAGTATGTACGTCACACTATTTTCGTGATTTTTTGACCCCTCCCCCGTCCTTGTCAAAGTTGGTCACATTTGTGAGACCCCCCCCCCCCCCATTGGAAGATATGTGTGACGTCACATATCTTCCAATTTTACATTTTGAAACTTTTTGACACAGATTTTGAAATGTGACGTCACGAAACTTAGGACCCCTTATCACACTTCGTCGACCCCCTCCCCCCCTTAACGTGTGGTGACGTACTTTGATGATCCCTTACCTGGCTAGATACACGTTGTTCCGCCATTCCATCTTCATCTTCTTATACTGACTGCTCTTTGTGTGTATGAACTGCTTGGTGTAAGGACAGACGGGCAGGTCTGTACCGGGGGGCGGCGCGGGGAGGTGGGGCAAGGCGGCAGTATGAAGCGGCCGAGGCGCGCGTCTCCAAGACGTACGGCATTTAGCCTCGCAACGCGCGCAGCCGGACGGATTGATCGCTAATCCGCCTTCTAGTAACGCCGAACGACCGAATTTGAATCGGTAGTCCGTTAGGGTTTCGATTCCTGCGGAGGTTATATTTATTTGAGACTAGTAGGCGTAACATCGAGAGTCGAGAAACTAGATTTCTCGATCGGTTAAACTGCGGCTAAATGCGTTAGAGCAGTTCGACTGATCGAGATATCTCTCTCGATGTTGCACATGTTAGGCCGGTAGGGGACAGATGTTCCGAGTATCTTGTTTACTTTTCGATTTTACACAAAAAATTCAAAAAAAAAATCAGCTATCTGTTCATTCCGGGCAACATTCAAGGAATCAACAAACACCATTTTAATTTTACTTGTAATAAATATTGTACAATAGGAGTCTCTGTTCTTTTACGTGGTTGATTTTAATAGATGCAAACAGCAAAAGCTAGTGTAAGAAAAGCCAAACAAAAACTAAGTAAGCAAGCTCGGCAAGTGTTCTTACCAGGCAAGCTTTCAAGGACCCTGACGACAGCGGGCTCCGTGAGTCCGAATAGGTCCTCTCCGGTCACGTAGTTGGGCCACAGCTTGAGTACCCCGTCTTCATTCCGACCGTCGCGTAACCCTGCCACCGCATCTAATATCTAATGAAATAAAATTTAACTATTACCTACTACTGACCAATAAAAATTAGAGTGTTGAAATTGGCCCACTCAGGAAAAAATATTTTCATAAAAGCTGATACAGTATATGACCTTATTTTCATATACAGGATTTGTCATTATTAGCTACAAATATTCAGGAATTAGGTTCAACATATAAAATAAAAAATATTTATGAAATGATTTTTTTATGTTTTGTTATGAAAATCCAGAGAAAATCGATGAAGATTATCCTCTCGAATTATTGGCGCGTCCTTGCATCTAAAAGTCCATTTCATAGTCAAAGGCGAGCCGCCTGTGCCAGCCGCCGCCCAAAAAGAGGCGGTGATCCGCCCCTTCTGATTTGATTCGTCGAAGCCACCTGTTGGCGTAAGCCGATGCGCTGTGATTGGCTATTGGGTTGACCTTTGACTTGTGCCCACGCGCCGCGAGCGGTCAGTCAGTCTGCGTTCAGCCGCGTGATAATAAACAAATAAACACGAGAGTGAGTTCGCTACAACTAACGTACCGCGATGTCGAATTACCTACTTTAACTTGTAGTATCTTGAGATGGTGCTTAGTTTCTGAGAAAGTGGTGAGGTGCTCCTAAGAGCTACCTATTCGGAGTTGGCCTGCACGGTCACCCGACCTGACACCGCTGGACTTTCATGTGTGCGGTCGTGCAAAAGACTTAGTGTAGGTATGGACGTGATGGTCACACAATATCCAATGTCGATGAACTAAAAATGCAAATAGTGAACGCACAACGTCTTCACTAGGAGATTTGAAGGAGACACGATGGTTTGAGTGTGTACAGTGTTTTGTGTGTGTTTTCGCCTTTGTATGTGGATTGTAAATAAATCAGTAAGTACCTACCTAACTCTGTTGTAAGTACCTATCCGTCTAAATCTCAGATGTGTAAATACCTACTGAGTGAACTCAATAAACACGACTAACACGACTTTTAAACACGCTAAGATGTAAGTCGTTATTAATTACGTAGTGCCTAGGTACTACCACAATTCTACCTCATAACCTAAACTAATTTTTTTATTACCTAAAAGTTGACGTGATTGAAAAATAAGGTACAACATACCTAGGTACCTTACCTAACCTACCTAACCTACCTACCTACCTGGTAGGTAAGTACCTACCTACCTACTCCGCATCAAAACGGCTAAATTCACGAATGCCAAGATCCGTCGGAAAAACTGTAAGTACGTAATTAATAGGTAAGTACCTAAATAGTCGACGCTTTCTTCAAAGCCTGAATAAAGTGTGATGGAAAGTCTAAACTTTAAATTAGAAAAAACACTAAGGTCAATGACTGTAGGCAGGCTACAGCTGATAACCAAGTTGGTCATTGTGGGTGGGACCTAGGCAATAGACGACGATACTAGCGACGATAGGTCATTGTCTTGTTCTCCGTGGTAGTCATTATGCAATATGTCTTACAGAAATTAATAAAATAAAATTACGATCTAAAAACTTAAATCAGTTTAGGAATTAAATTGATTCGGCCAAACAAATATTTACGACCCCAAAATTAGGCCCTGTCAGTATTTGTAGCTAATAATGAACAACCCTGTAGTAGTGGCTTGAGACCTTCTTCCTTGGTCTTTCTGAATAAATGATTTTTTGAGTTTGACTTTATGGATATCTACTGAACCCGTGGAGTTATAATCAAAATTTTAGCTAATATTAGATGCTTTGCCCCACTCGATTAGTAACTTTTCTCTAGCTGCTATGTCGAATCTCCCGCGCACTTCAGCCGCCATAAAGTTTACACGACAGTATACCAGCTGCAAGCGGTGATGCTTCAAGGGTGATAGTGAATACCTGAAGCGTAAGGCTTGGCTATTGATGCCATATGCATGCATGCCATATGTGCGCGCTAGCTGCTTATTTAGTTTATAGATACATATACCTACCTAAACATTAAAAGAACGTGTGTCTGCTCATATTTTTACAATCTAGATTATATGTTAAGAGAACCCTAGTGTCTAGTTAAACCTAACAGGCTTTAAGACACTATTTAACAGGCAAATGTATTGTGTTGATGAATAAAATATCTATCTATCTATATACTTACAGTGGCCCAAGCGGCGCGTGGCGTGGCGGCCGAGTTCTCGTGCCTCGGCTCGTCCTGCGCGCGCACGTGGAAGCGAGGCTTGCCTTCCTCCTCCGATATCCAACACAAGTAGCGACAGCGAGCGTTCGCGCGGACCATCGACCAGTAGAAACGCACCTGAGGAATGAATTAATGAACATTACATACAGCGCTATCTAGCTTCAAAATAAGCAACCCGTATTATGCTAATAACGAGTGAAATCTATACTGTTTTTGTTACTTATGCCAAGTTTACGTGTATGTGGAGAGTAGCCTACGGAATCAGGACACGTATTTAAAAAGTTCATTCACCATTTGAAAGGTAAGTACTATTATTTGCCAGCGAAGTTGGGTCGGCCAGCAAGTATTCTGTAGCATTGGCCTTAGCAAAACCACAGCTGATACAAACGCTAACAAAACCAGTAAATGTATATTATTTTCTGGGCTAAGGGGCTGTGGTATGGATAGATGGGGCGATCCAAAACTGCAGAGTCATTCTGTAAACTCACTTCGAATTCACTCAAGTGACTGCGCTCACTAAATACACAAAAATGAGATTTAAATTTCGAATATGAAACTTGAAATCTCACAGAGCGGACGCAGTTCTTCGACATTCGAAGTGAGTTTACAGAACGACTCTGCAGTATACAGAAAACCACCGAGTTATGTCGGGTAACATCATTTCGTGATATTTTAGCTGCATTTTTGACTTACAATCTTGTATCCTATGGGGTAGATGTAGTTGGGCGTGTGGAAGACGGCCAGCTGGTGCGGCAGCAGGTGTCCGGGGCTCAGGAAGATGAGGCCGCCGACGCGGATGAGGTGGTTGCTATCAGAGTGCAGCATCACGGACGCCACCTGGCGCTGCTCGTCGCGCGATATGTACACGCGAAGCTCGTTGTATATTTCAGCTGCAATGTTACTTACAATCTTGTACCCTATGGGGTAGATGTAGTTGGGCGTGTGGAAGACGGCCAGCTGGTGCGGCAGCAGGTGTCCGGGGCTCAGGAAGATGAGGCCGCCGACGCGGATGAGGTGGTTGCTATCAGAGTGCAGCATCACGGACGCCACCTGGCGCTGCTCGTCGCGCGATATGTAGACGCGACGCTGCACGCTCAGCGTCGTCAGCTCGTATATTTTAGCTGCATTGTCACTTACAATCTTGTACCCTATGGGGTAGATGTAGTTGGGCGTGTGGAAGACGGCGAGCTGGTGCGGCAGCAGGTGTCCGGGGCTCAGGAAGATGAGGCCGCCGACGCGGATGAGGTGGTTGCTATCCGAGTGCAGCATCACGGACGCCACCTGACGCTGCTCGTCGCGCGATATGTAGACGCGACGCTGCACGCTCAGCGTCGTCAGCTCGTTGTCTTTCTCGTTCTGATAACAAAGAGTTTACAGTCGTTTTGATTTAAACACAATTAAGGGAAACATTATCGGTCGGATAGATTTATGCAAGTGTTAGAGTACATACACAAACTGAGCATATATTCCGAAATCACTTTTGAATGCGCTTATTTATTTGGAAAACAACAATTTTGAGCATAAGCAAACGTATCAAATTAAGCATTTAGTTTTGTATATTTGATGAATTTCATGATTTAGGTTTGTTAGTTTTTCTGAACAGAAATAGTCAAGCGATTTCATGTTTTTGTAATATCTACTTTCCACATCATCTTTATAATTTGAATCTTATTGATTGTTTTAATGTTTGAATAACCGTTTAAAAGAGAACAAAGTAGTAACACAATATAACATGAGCAATAGTATGAAATGTTTGACTCACCTTAGGTGCATGTGACGCGCAGAACGCAGTCTTGTTCTTATAAAATACGCAGCTATCCTTCACGGCGCATCCCAAATGGTACACACTCCCACATCGCACCTTGAAACACTTAACAGTTGCGCCTAGCCTCTTACAAACAGCACAGGTCGTGTTCGATCCCGTCGCAAGAGCCGTTTCTACGTTCATAAGAGCTCCGCTTACGGTCTCGTAGACCCCTTCAGACCACAAAGCGCAGTTCAAATGCACCCATCTATTGACGTCACAGTTGAGCAACCTAGAAACTCCATCTGCGACCCCGTCTCCTTCTATTCCACAGAGCTCACACCGTCTGTGATCTTCATTTGTCACTGGCATTATAGCTACCCCAGTTCTGAAAACCAGTTCAGTGAGCTCCCTGTCGGTAGGGCGTTTGTATTTAGCAGTCGGTCCTATGCAACCTGGCGACCATGCTTTGTATCGTATTCCTCTGTACTTTTCTTTTTCAGTGCCTTGGTTGCTCTTTTCATCCTGCTCGCTCTTCAGGTCTTCGGATTCTAGAGCGCTGACGTCACAATCGCCTACTTCCTTCATCAATTCGTCGTTGTCGAGTGAATCCATGAATGAGAGATCCATCTTCTCATCTTTGATATCGGGTTTGATGTCCAAGTCGTCAGTTTCCATACTTTCGTTGGATGCTGTGTCGAAGTCTTCACGTTCTCTTGATACATTTGTATCTGTGCCAGGTTTGCTGTCTTTGGTGGCTGGTTTTGATTTACCATCGAGGATGATATTTGTAGGTCGCCACGCGAACCTTTCATAGCATTGAGTGCTGCAGAAATATAGCTCTGAGTCACTATCGCATAGTATCTCTCCCGCATTTCCTTTGTTAGCTGAGAGTAGTGGAAACTCAGAAGCTTTAGCTCTGACCACAGAGTCTAAAATAACAACATCGCAGTGTCTGCAGAATTTGGCTGCTCCGTTTAGAATGCTCTGTATATCAATAGGAGTGCCCTCCTTGCCGTCTTTTCCCTTAGATCTGTACAATCCTAGTTTATGCGACGGAGGCGTGGCGGTCCTTTCTATAATTTGATACGCCGTCGGTGGCGGGATGTGCAAGATTCCAGCGAGCTCCTTCAATACACCAAGTATATCTTCCGCAGCGCCAGATGTAAGAGTCAACGTTACAGTGACATTCTCGTTACTCTCCGAGCCAGGTGATCCTTCCATTTTGATTTTATTTGGATCCGAGTCTGAAGTTTTCAATGCCTTCTGGCCGTCCTCTTCCTCCTTCAGTGGGTAGAGTCCTAGAGTCTTGATTCGGATAGGAACAGGCGCAATGATGGGTATGATTGGTGATACGCGTCCGGAAGCAGTATCACTGTCTTCATCTTCTTCGTCATCATCGATGAGTTTGAGTCCAGGGAATCTGTTCACGGGCTCAACCTCAAGGCACTCAGGACTGGAACAACTGACGATGCTGTCTGGCGTGTCTGTATCGCGTTCTTTGCAGATAAAGTCTAGCTTCTTGTCTTCGGGATCGTCGTCGAACATGATTGGTTGGAACTCTTGGTCGTAGAAGCCTCGCTGTGTCGACGCGGGCGGTTTTTCAGGTAATGGTTCCTCATCGCCGAACGGTTTGGTGTTGTAGTAATCAGCTACGTTAGGGATTTTGGCGTTTCCAAATTCTCCCGTCAAATCACCTTTCAGGAAGTCATAGTCTTTATTCTTTAGTTTAGTTAGATCTCCTGAACCGAACAGCGGACAAACGGCAAAGTTTGTTGTCAAGGCTGGTTCTTGAATTTGCATGGTCGGGAGTAACCTTAGTTGGGCCATCAAGTTGTCAATAAAGGTATCGTAGTCTTCTTCATATCTTGACCCTTTGCGCGGTCTCTTTTTAGCATTTGCGGCGTTCAAACTGTTCTCCGCCGCCGCTTTCATGTTCATTTGCAGTTGTTTTCTCTTTTTCTGTTGATATTCTCGTCGTTTTCTCTTTTTAGCTTCAGACGGAGTTTCTGTTACGTTCGGCTCTAGATTCGAATCCATGTGAACGCTTTCTGGGTATTCTTCTTTCATAGGGTGGTCTAGTCGAATCGTTCCTTGATCAGAAGCTCCAGAGACCCCCGAAGCAGCAGATTGCTGAGAACTATCATCTATCAACTCTTTTTTCACATCTAGAGGAGTGAACGGTCGATGGACCGGGCTTTGTTGTGGAGGTGCAATTTCTTTCTTGATCGCTTGTTGAAGCTGATGCTGGCTTTCAATATTCATATTCATGTATCCCCCCATTTGACCCATGTGCATGGATTTGATTGTAGGCGAGCTTTCAGGAATAGGCGTGGTCTCTTCTTTGGTAATAATTTTAATAGGAGGTTTGCGGACGTCCATGAGTGACTGCGTAGTGTGCGTAGAGTGCATCAACGGTGATATGGAGGAGGTCGGGATGCAAGTTTGCATCGGTCGTGATGGGAAGGAAGCGCTTACAGTCGATATGTGTCGAGGTTGGGCCTTTGAAATGTCGACGTCTTGACCTAGCCCGAGAGTGGGCGGTGGTATCGATGGCCTGGCTAACTGCGCTTCTAGAGATGGTATCGTGCCAAGCGCAGGCGCTGTTCTAGTTATCGTCATAGTACGCTGTGATTGGGACACCACAGTAGCGGCTGTAGTCGAAGTCTGAAGTAGTTGCTTCAGCAGCACATTCTGTGATTCATCATTTCTCTGGTTTGCAGCGCTTTGAGGTATCTTGTTGCCAGATGCGTCAGTCACCGTGGCGGTCGCGTTGGGGTCATCTGTCTCCATGGGCTCTGACTTCACTACGACCGCCTCAACGCTGTGACGTTTCGCTGGCTGTATGTGCCCGACGATCACTTCGCTTTTCGGTTCATCTGTTGATTTCGACCGTTTGAGCGGTGATGTCAATTGAGTGTGTAGCAGTTTAGACGTGTTGATGAAATTTAACGGAGCAGCGGGTTGTTTTTGTATCTGGCTCATGCCTGGACTGACTATAGTGTGCGTCCGGACGGTCACATTCGGAGGCACTTCTTTGTTCCCCATAATGGGTCTAGTCATGACTAGTGCGGGTGGTTGACTAGAACTGATACTTTGTTGGTTGAACGGTAAACTGGTGCTCATTTGCCGCGTAGGTTGTAACAAAGTGTGGCTCAATATGCTAGTCTGTAATGGTTGTTTATTTTGAAACGAGTTCATAGAGCTCGTGGTTATTGTATTGTTCGTGTGTATAATGGACTGCGGAGTCGTGCTACACTGTATTCTTGATAGTGCCGGCATTTGAATGATTTGAGAGGTAGATGTTGAGCCCATATCTTCCATAGGATTGAATTGGTTTGTAATAAGCGGAGATTGTGCTGGTGATTTCATTAGTGGATTCTGCATCACGGGCGAGTTTATAGGTGATACTGTAGGTGACTTTCTCATTTGATTCATAGCAGATAGCGTATTGACTCTGGATCCAATAGCTTGGGCTACGCTCATCGGCATCGGTTCTGGGAGAGATGGAGTCACTGTTTTGTCAATTCTCTGTATCGGTGAAGGTCTCGGTACCGCCACTTCTACCTTAGAAGATGGTAGAAGGTTCTCAAAGTTGACTTGCGTTGGTGTTGTGGCATCGCTTTTTCTTATGACATTTGCAGCATCTTGTTTAGCAGCATTTTGACTGATGGAAGACATTATTGTTCTCAGTTGCTGAGACACATTAGCCATATTAGATTGGAGTTCTGCAGGCTGGGATAGCGGAGACAGCTGTGGTAAGGTAGCCGCTTGTAAAGCCAGTCGGTCGGGTTCCCGCTTGGCGAACGTCGGAGGCTCCGGTTTATCGTGTAGTTCCCGAGAAGGTCCCGCGTTCGGATTCTGCTGAATCGCTTGCTGCTGAGGTCTGGGTTGCTGTTTGCCGTATGTTTTGGGCTCGTCAATATTCTCCAGCATACACAGCATGTCCTCGAAGGTCTCGACGTGTTTTCTATCGTCCGGCGTATCAGGGTGCTCCCGCATCGTGATCGCGTTAAGATACCGCTCCTGAGATGGCGTCGGCGAAGGAATCGAGATTTGTACAGATTCGTGAGTCATTTCAGAGGTTATCTGCATGTTTGAGTCGATAACGTTGTTCGTATAAGACATGTCTTTATTCTGATTGGCTATTGCCTTGATGGTTTTGACGACGGTTTCCTGCGGGGGGTCTAACGGCGCCGGGGCGGGGGGCGGTGCCGGCGTGGGAGGAGGTAACGGCGCATGCGCCGCGGTGTAAGCTAGGAGCATTTCTGTAGCTGTATCGTCAGGTTTATCGTCATCGTCTCCTTCCATTATATTGTCGGGGATAGTCTCCGGTACGGGATCGGGGCTTTTGATATCCGCACGACCGAGCGGCAGCGGCGCGCGTTCCGAGAACGTATGAGCGTGTGATGGTAGTTCAGTATGACGGCTTATCTCACGTTCAATGTCTAGATCGCGAGAGCTCCCCGCTTCGCTCACCACGGTACTATCAGGAGATGCTGCGTCGTCTTGGAATATCTTCGCAGGAAGCGTCGCGTCATGCGTCACCGACAGACTGGACAACTTTGTACCACCTAGAGATAATGACATCGGTTTTTCAATAGTTTTCACAATCTTCTGTTTCACTTGATGTTGTGAGAGTAAGGAGACAGGTACCCGGGCCTGAGGACTCGAAGTCGCGAGAGTTATAACCGGACTCATCCCGACTTTGCCGCCACTGGAGGCTATAACACCTATGACCGGTCCGATCTGCGGTCCGGTCTTCTTCTGTTGAGGTCTGTTTCCTGTGCCTATCGGTACCGATAGATTCTTCAATACCGGGACCGAGATAGTCTGATTGGCGATCGATACCGACGCTACAGTCGCTTGAGAGACGTCATCGAGGAGCTTCGAGCCCGTGTGGACGTGAGTTCCCAGTACAGGTAGCCGCGGACCCATCAATTTGTACTGCTGTAATGCAGCCGCTGGCGGTTTCCCGGTGGATAGACTGATGACTGCGACCGTTTTAGTGGCAGTTTCGGTCCTGGGCGCAGATTGAACGGGCTGGGGTGGCGCGTCGGTAGCTTCCGGGTCGTCTAGACCGCCGCCGTCTATCAGCTCTTCGAAATCTTCCTCAGTAGCGATGCGTTCCTGCGGGGACTGGACCGTGCGAGTCGGCAGCGATGTACGAGGCTCGACCAAAACTACATCGTCGTCTTGTCTCGGTGCATCGTCACCGTCGAAGTCTATCTCGTGCGTGAACTGTGCGTACGTGTGAGCGTCGTCGTCCGTTCTCTCGTCCGTTGCTGGGGTCTTTCCAGCGAAGCGACGTCGCTTAAGGATAGGTATGTGTCGGCGGTTGTCGCTCTGCGGCCACTGCGGTGGCGGGGCGCCTCCGAAGAGTCCCAGCCTGCGGTATCTATAGCCCGGTGGGAAAGGTGCTTCGTGACCATTCCCGCCTCCGTGATCGGGTATAGTTGGAACATTGCTTTTTCTGATTCCGTGATCTAATGGTGCGGCAAAGCTATGTCCGCCGCCGTGGTCGATGTGAGGCGCGGGGGAGGCCGCGGGCGAGGCGGATGGCGTGGGCGTTCTCACGTGAGGGGATCGTGATACAGATGGGGAACTCGGCTGGCCCATAGGGCTGTATTGCTGACGAGCCACCATTTGTTGGCGCTGTAAGAGAAAGTAACTGTTTAAATATGAACCTTACTGTTGAGTACAAACATTAAATCAAGCTTCTTTACCATAGAGTAAGCAGAGTGCTTAGATATCTTGGTAAAATCCTAGCGCATTTTTCTGTTCACTCTCATTAAGGGACCGGCGAACGTACCTACTTACCTAGGAACGTAATACCAAAATAATTTAAAATTTGAGCATATTTTTATCACTTTATGATATTATTTGGATAAAGGCAGTATTTATCTAGGTTCCTGTTACACTTTTGTTCCAAAAAACTTACTATAGAACAAATGAAAAGAAAAAATGCCATTTTTGGTGTACCTACAAAGATTTCAATTCAATCTGCTTACATTTCTTTTTAGGTAAGTTTTTCGGAACAAAAGTTTAACAGGAACCTAGATAAATACCTACTCTCTTAATCTAACACCATAAACTGATAAAAATATGGTTTAATTTTAAATGATTTCGGTATTACGTTTTTATAGAGATTCGCCTGTCGCAGGCCTCTTAAGATTCAATATCCAAATACGTACAGCCATTTCATTCGAAGGGTTCCCTGGTGATGGCATTGGTTGCGGACTTCCCAGAGGCGAAGTTTGCTGTCGTCCTACAAACGGACCGCCTACACGCATACCTAGTACAAATGAAAATATGTTACTAAGCTGTAGTAAAACAAGAAATAATCAAACAATTATAAAATTACACTAAAGCTTGATTGAAATCATAAATTACCTTGTTGGTGATGTGGCGGGCGAGCGAACCGCGTTGGTAAAGGGGAACCTCCAGGCGCGGGTCGTGGGAATCTACTCGTGATATAATCAGCCTGCAACAAATAAACTCATGTTTAATGTTAAACAATGCTTCGTAAGTTCTTCTAGTGTTGCATGTCATTCGGCAAAGGCAGGCTGTAAGATCGTGAAAATCAACTTACATTTTGCAGTTGTGGTGAGTGTGAAGACACCGGGCTCTGTATTTGCGACTGCTGATATATCTAAAACAATATTAAAATTTTAGTTAGAGATAATACTTACTGATATTATTGATCTGAGAAAGACTATGCATTACAAATTTAGTTAAATATGACTAAGGCTCAGCATGTCAGTTAAGTATTCAGCATTCAACAATATTAGAGTTCAATAAATACCTGAGGACTTCGGCTAGGCGTAGGCAACTGCGGGCTGGTCCTCTGAGCTTGCAACTGTTGCAGGAAGTGTTGCGGCGACATCGCCGACTGCATCGGCGACTGTTGCGTGTGCATCGGACTCTGTTGCATATGCATTGGAGACTGTTGAGAGTGCATCGGCGAGTGTTGCGACATCTGATTCTGGTGCGGCGACTGCTGGTGATGCATCGGAGACTGTTGCGGATGCATCGGCGACTGCTGAGGATGCATCGGCGACTGTTGTGGATGCATCGGTGACTGCTGCGGATGCATCGGCGATTGATGCATCGGCGACTGATGCATGGGCGACTGTTGAGGATGCATCGGCGACTGTTGCGGCATATTAGTCTGCTGGACATGCATCGGTGACTGTTGAGAGTGAAGCGGCGATTGCTGAAGCGGCGACTGAGTCGACGGATGCAGCGGAGATTGCGATGTATGGTGCAATGGCGACTGCTGAGAGTGTAGCGGCGATTGCATCGGTGACGTCAGATGATGAAGCGGGGATTGTGGCGCGAGGGAATGCAATGGAGACTGAGCGGATTGCACGTGTAAAGGTGACATGGCCGGCCTGGGTCCGGGCCTCTGAGCCTGTTGCACCGGCTGTCGCGGCTGCTGCCCGAACTGAACCAATCCTTGAGGTCGCTCCTGCGATAACTGCCTCACCAGCTGCTGGCCCGGCGCTCCCGACTGTTCTATAACCAGCGTCCGTCCGGCTTGCTGGAGAATTCGACCTTGCGGCGTAGAGGTTACGAGCCCTATTCGCTCGCCGGCGATCACGCCCGTCTGTGTACGTATCAGTGTCTGTTGTAAGCCGCTGCCGAGGCCCAGTTGCATGGGTCGGTTTATTGTGGTCTGTTGGATCTGTTGCGTCTGAGGCATGTTCTGGTTACCGGTGAATACTGTTTGGTTAGTGCCGATCTGTTGCTGGCTTATGACGGTCTGTTGCGTTAGTTGAGGATTCTGTTGACGCTGTTTCGTCTCGTATTCCTAGAAAGTAAAATAAGAAGCAGGTAAAAATTGATCTAGAATGTTAGTGATTTGTGTTTTCGGTTGATGTTCTCACCTGTATAAGCATGCTGTGCTGTCTCGCTTGCTTCCTCGCGGCCTCGAGATGTTTCTGTAGCGCCTGTTGCTCGGTCGACACCCGCAACAGCTCCGCGGCGTCGTTCGGCATCAGCTCGTTCCCGGACTTGCGCAGCTGCCGTTGCTTACTGTTCAGCGACTGAAACACGGCGGAGAGTAGAGGCGGGGTCCGACTCCGAAGCGGGGTTTCGATAACAGATTCGGTACAGAAATCCACGGAAGGTTAATAAAATAACGGAGGCGCTCCGCTGTCGATGTTATTCGCCCATGTTAAGATGACAGCGGAGAAGCCGCGGTGTTACCCAACCTTCCGGGAGTTTCCGCGTTATCGAAACCGGGCGAGTCAGCTCGTTAGTGACGGGAAGGCGCGGCGCGGCTAGTCTACAAGCACACGACACGAAAGCGCACTACTGCTCACCTTGCGGACCTTCCGGAGCTTCTGGACCTCGACCTCGTAGTAGCGCTGCTGGTCGGCGGCGAAGGCGTTGTACTGCTTCAGCCACTGCTCGTAGAGCAGGCGCGCGTGCACGTCGGCCTCGGAGGCGGCGCGCTCGGGCGGCGCGGCCGGCTGCGGCGGCGGCGCGCCCGCGTACAGCGGCACCGCGGGGGGAGGGGGAGGGGCGACCCCCGCCCCCGCCGCCCCCGCGCCGCCGACCCCCGGCCCGGCCCCCGCGCCGCCCGCCGCCGCGCCCGCCGGCCCCGCGGCGCCCGACCACCCCCCCTCGCCGCCCTCCCGCTCCTGCTCCCGTTTCTCCTGCTCCAGGAGCTCCTCGAGAAGCAACGGTTGCTCCTGGTTTACGTTCTGATGGTTAAATATTTGATATGTGATCGTCGCCCGGCTTGCGACGATCGCGATCGCGACTCTGCGGCCGGGTCGCGCTCGCTTTGATGTCTCTATTGTGTTGAGATCATTTTATCTCTGGCTTTAATACAACTTTATTGGGAGAAATTTATCTGATGTGTCGACATACATCTGAGTTTACTTTGAATACAGATATAAATATTGTTTCATTACCGTTCACCTGTCTCATCTTGAATGGTATTCTGACCGCTGATTATAAGTATGAGAAAAGTATTGTAATTTCTTGGAGAAAATTTATTATTGCCAAAGTCAAACATCACGTGACGTCAAACAAACTACGGCCGGTTGAATTTCGTTCTGCGTTGAATTTCAACACCAAGTAAGTCAACAGTTTACAAAATACTTTAGCTCATGCTCCTTATGCTGGAAATATACTAACTAATAGATATGTGCACAATACTACAGATTTGAATCGTAAGATAGACTGTGAAAACTATGCGGTGACTAATAATTTAGGTACATTTATAAACTGTACTTTTATACGCAACCAAATTGGATAAAATAATTTAGTTACATTACTTTAGGTATGTCTGTGTTTAAAATTTAAGGAATCATGTTGAGTAGATCAATCAGTGTCTGTTGAAAGAGTTGTAGCTGTTGAAGTAATTGTGCAGAGTATCTAATACTCTAATGGCAAAATCATGATAGTCAGCCCCGTAACCAGAGAATCACACACTCCACCACCTTGTAAACTTCAGCCAAGATGAGACAGGCAAATATACCTACGCTCTTTTACATTTCAAAATTCATTCTTTATTTTGTGTTATTTTAGTATTAGTGTATTGTGTTAGGAAGGATGCTGAAATAGTACAAAGGTTAGTTTACGCATGCGTGCGACGAGCGAGCAAAGTAAGAAGCGTTAAAACACGTAAAGGTGGTTAGCGGTGACGAGGCCCTCTAGATCCCAACGGGACCCTCTCTAGACTAAGGAAGGAAGACAAAGGAAGTGGATACAAGGAGATGATAAAACCTCTTCATAGAAATAATTTCTACAAGTTTCGAATTAATCACAATACTATTTTAAAGAAGGTATACTGACGAACATTTGGTAACTATGAAAATTAGCACAAAATCTAAACATTTTAATAAACGTTGGGCTGAAATAGCTTCACAGTTTCGTCATTTCTACATCATAGAATGGTTTCACACACAAGAGACAAGGTCAGAAAGGATAGGTCCGAGGACAGTAGAGAGCTAGGTGAGGTGCTGAGTAGGCTATAGGCTTATTTGGTGCACATTCGCCAGAAACATTTTGTTAAGACAAAACCGACTATACCCTGACTCAGACAAGTGCTTTTTAATTGTTTTTCATTAATTTTGATTTATTTTATTTCAAATGGCTCAGATTGGTTTCAAGGATCGACTTTACACAATATCGTTCCACATATTTTTAATACTTATTTCTGTTTCTAAAACAAAGTTTGGAAGAGATCGCTTGGTGGTTTCCCAAAAAATCTACCGGTAAATAGTTCTTTAGTCATATTTTAAGACATTTCTACTGTTCAGTTGTCTTGTTATTGTGTAATATTTTTTGTAAATAAACAGAACCACCTTATAGGTCTACTGCAGCAGTAAGTCTGTTTGTTATACAGTTTTATAACTTTTACAGTTTCATTGTTTTACTTTTTATTTGCTAAGTTGTACTACGATTTGAATAAACGTTAGTTTCAATGTAAGACTAAATAAACATTAAAAAAATTACAAATAAATTAACGTTGTTTTTGTCTGTTTTATTAACACAGACAAGGCCTAGTCGGTTTGCCATTAACCCATTTTCGTTAGCATAGTGAGGCTTGTGCTAAATGTGGCCGACGAATGCGCCCAAAACCGGGGATGTCGGATTCTGACCTGCAGCAGCAACGGCCGCCGGTGGAGCCACTCCGGCCACGGCTCATAGGGCGCCTGCCCGCGCCAACAACCATCAACCACCGACATGCAAACAACACGCCTGTACTCCGCAGTCGATGGAACACAACCTACTCTCGCCTCCATTTCATACTCTATTCAATGCACATTTATCACAAATAACTTTGAAACTAGTAATTCGATCATGGTTTTTGCTAGTATCTGAGGTGTCTAGGTTTAATTATTTGTAATAACTTTGAAACTAGTAATTCGATCATGGTTTTTGCTAGTATCTGAGATATTAGGTTAAGCTATTCGAAAACAAGACTACCATATCATTGAAAATGAAAAGTCTTATCAAAATTCGCGATTCCGACAGGATCCTAAGTGAGGTTTAACACTGTAAAATTAAAGACTACCATTTTTATTTACAATTCGTTGAAAGGACGACCTGGCGAGACAAATGATTGCATAATTTGCAGGAACTTGATACGCATCTAGGTATTTACTGGTAGATTCTTTATTAAATTAGAAACCCAACGAACCATCTGCAGATACTCGCGTCTAAGTGTTGCGGTATCATGGTTCTCGTAGTTTGCGATACCCCTGAACACAGCTAGATCTATTTATTTTTTGTAGAATTTTATCCTCGCGGACTTTCGGATTTTTTGTGTGCTGACCTGCCCCAGCTGACCCTTGGTCATCATTAAGAAATATTGACAGCTCAGTAAAGTCGTGACCTTTTGACCGTTTTACGTATTTTTAAGGAATAAATTATTTAATGGGTTTCATATTGTTATTTAGTAGGAACAGGAAATGGTTACGTATAGCAAACATTTGTCATGATCAGTTTTTGTTAATGTAGCTTAAAATATTAACTGTAAAGACGTTGTCTTTTTAAATATGCACGACATTAGAAAATAATTGTTGAAAGTTATTTTGTTAGAGCTACGTATGAAATGAAGGCGATTACTCATATACCCATGCAATATTAGTCTTGTAAGCTTGTCTCAAACAAGTCATTTTAAATTTTGATTCGTTATTTACATCCAAAATGACCGCCACCAATTGTCCAACAAATTAATATTGCTCTGGATATCATGATTACGTTTAAAACATCACATATCTGCGAAACGATCAAAATTAAGCGAATTATAAAAAAACATCATAATCGGTTCACATTAAACGGCGTTTTGCGTGACATTCGACATTGCTTGTTGAACGTGTCTCGAAAATGTGAACCAAAGCTTACGCCATACATTGAAAGCTGTAGAATCTGCCTTGACTCGACATCAAAGCAGATTCGTCAAAACACGAAAATACGGCATGCACGACAACGTACCCAAAAATCCTCCAAGATTTATCAAAACATTTAGCTATAGCATTATTTCGAATTAGTAAGATGGGCGAATCCTTTCATTCTATTTAATCCGGTTTAAACTGTTCAGTATGTTTTTATCCCTAAACACCGTCATTGAGGCAATTCTGGCTAGTATAACTCAATATGCATTTTAAACAAATATATTTTAACTACGCCTAAATATACGCCTTATTTCCCTTAAATAAAATTTCATTGTACTTTCCCCAATAAGACTAATAACCTTCCTCTCTTTATTTTTCTTGTCAATTCTGCATTCAACATCATATTAAAAAAAACTGTAAGAGCATAACTTGAGAACGGCTCGACCGATTTTGTAATTCTTTTTTTTTTAATAGACCAAATATAGTTTTAAGGGATCTGTTTCCGGCTCAAAATTTGGCCAGAAAAACGTCCCAGACTTTGTTCTGGACAAATTTTGAGCTCAGCTAGTGGTAGATTAACGAATAGTTCCAGAATTGCGTCAATAACATGACTCGTGGTGTGTCGGGTTAGAGAGTTACCTGTGGGTAAGGCGGCGGCGGCGGCTGAGGCTGACGCAGCGTGCCGGGGTAAGGTGGCGGAGGCGGGGGGCGGGGCACGCCGGCGGCTGGAATAACAATATAGGTGAACGCACTCGTCATGTAGCTTGTTTGCACCAGTGGGCCTAGCAAGTGGAACGCGACAAATTTTCTCGAGTCGAGAAACATTTTCTTACCTCTAGGCCTTACATGCGCAAAGCGACCGATCGAGATTTTCTCGTTTCTCGACTCTCAGTAAGAAAAGTAAGTTCGTATGAGCAAGTGGCCAACTCTGGTGATGGAGTTTTTAGGTCGCCAAAAGGCCTCATGGCTCATGTCCTCGACTCTCAGTTAAACTGCTCTAAAGTATACGTTAGAGTTCGACCGATCGAGATATTAATCAATATAATGTCCCAAAAAGATTGAGATCAGGACTCAGGATAATCAATGTCAATCAATGACTTAAATTGTTTGGAGCTAATAATTCCGCGAGCGGAATACTAAAAGTAGGCATTCATTGTGTTATCAATCCTCTGCAATATATCCCTGTAAACGAATCAGCAGGCCATTTCTCAAACCACTATTGTACAGAACCTGTTTGTGTAAGTATACCTTGTTGCGGCGGCGGTTGGTGTCCCGTGGCGGAGTAAGGCAGGTGTGACAAGGTGACGGTTCTGTCGGCCCGCACGATGCCGACCGCGCCGTCAGCGCCCACCAGTCGAGTGCCCGCAGCGATACTGCGGCCCGCTGCTAATGCTGCGTTCACCTGGAGAGTAAATCAACAAGATAACATTTTTATAAAATACCCCCGACATATCCCTTATAAGAAAAGAGCTGATGATCTTCAAACGGCTGAACAGATTTTCATGATATATAGCTAAGAACACTCTCGACAAAGACACATTTCAAACAAAAAATAATAATAGGAATCGGTTCATCCCACAGAACTATATCGAGATAGAAGCAAAAAGTTCGTTGATTTGTATGGGAACCGACCGTGTAACATTTTGCGTAAGTACTTTGCAGTTGACAGTTTGGATTGCTTATTTACATTGCTGGTTTTCAATGCTCGCCAAGTCTGGCGCGTCAAATTAAAGCTGCAATGGAATGAATTCGGAATGAACTTCGCGGCGAACAAAACAGTCCTCATCCCATCTTTTCGGCACACGAGGTACATACACTCTTTGCTTCTATTTCGATATAATTCTGTGCTTCATCCGTTCCGGAGCTATGATGCCGCAGACAGACACACAGATACACAAAGACATAGATACACCCCTCTTTTTCGTCGGGGGTTAAAAATAGAAGCACACATCTTTAAAGGAATTTCTAAATAATTATTAGTCTTGACTGCAAAGGATTTATATTCTCTTAACATACCTGCGCAAGAGGCAAGAGGAGCATCCTATAGGCAAGAGGAGCGTAGGTCGACAAAGAAAAAGATGGGAGGATGACATAAAGAACATAGCGGGAGATAAATGGATGAGTGTTGCCATAGATCGCGAAGAATGGTTCAAATTGGAGGAGGCTTTTACCCAAGAGGGACTACACACCAATAACAAATAATTTTTAATTTCAACTTTTTGTACAACAATTTAATTTTTAAGTGTGGAATAATAAAGCTTTTGAATTGAATTGAACATACCTGCGCAGTCATAGCGTTGACGATGCTCTGTGCGTTGGCGGCGGCGGCTGGAGACACTCCTGCGGCGACCGTGCCTCCAGAAGTGCCGCCTTGGTCCACTATTTGCTACAATACAACCATGCCGAATCAATCAATCAAGTTAATGTCACGAAAATTATATTGCTTCTCACAATCACAGCATGGATGAGATGACAATACATTTTCAATGCCAGGTTGAGATTAAACTACCGTTATGTCATAAAAACTTCGTGAATGTTTTCTTGTCACTCTTATGTCAATGAAAGAGATGCAACATATCCATCATGAATTCATGACAGACTATAAAAACAAACAGCAACACAAATTAGGAATAGAAACATTATTTCGTTTCTTTGTTTATAATATACCTATAGGACTTCAAAGTGTTCGGTGCCCGTGACGCACATTTCGTTCAAGAGCAAGTTCTGTTTCCAATGAACGCGATAAAGTTAATCCTATTTTAGCAAGAACCTTCTATATCGGGACTAGCCTTTATGATCTTACCCCTCTAGCTAAACGGTATAAGATTAATTTGAAAATCAAATCCAATACCGTCACTAAAATCTACCTTAATAATCGATTCTTATCAGTCTCCGTATCGTTATCACCGTGGAAGGTGCTCCATGAAAATGCCAATTTATGGTGTTATACCAGTGCAATAAAAAACCACTACACCTCAAATCTTTAAAATATGGTGTGACATTTCATTATGTATATATTTTTTTGTGTTTTAGCTGATTTTCTACTTCAATATACATTATTTTATTTTAACTGAGGTTAAAACATCGATTCAAAAACATTACGACTAAAATGAAAAAGATCGCATTGCCTGCCGTCACGTCTCTGTTTAATTTTCAATCGTAACGGATACGGTGAATACGGTCTTTAATTGCCTAGCAATGTCTTTTAATTACTATGTTTTGGACATCACTCATGCACGACTGTCTAATGACAACTGTCTTGAGTGACAGTGCCACGATACTAATGCGGTTTTTAAAATAATGTTTAGACCTTATTGCGATTAGCAATGGTTCGAATTTTGAATAATTTAGGTTTACAAAGGTACAAAATTTGCGTGGCGAGACTATGCATAAGGATGAGGTAATGAAAAATAATACTTACCTACTCCTTATCGATATCGATATAAATATTTTCATTATATTTTAAAACAGGGTCTAGGACCAAAAAGTTACATAATATATGTAAGTGGGTGGATCAACTTTTAAGGCACTCTTTTTTTGTCCCAGACATGAAAGTTGCAATATAATCTGCATTTCAGTTTAAAACATGTCGACGTAAAATTAGATGCTTTGCTAACACGGAAGTTTCATAGTTTATAGTAACGTTTTTGATTTTTTTATGGTAACTCAGCAGAACGTAAGCACTCTCCATACAAAAAGCATGTGGCCTAAGTGATGAAACAATATACGATATTTCTTAAAAAAAAAATGTATGAATGCACAGTATTTTCACATAATATTACGATTTTAAAAATGAGAAGCTTACTTTTGAAGAAAACATTCATAAAAGTTTGAATGTAGGTAATTTAAAAAAAATTTAAAATAAAAATTTGTAATCATACTTCATCATCTTCCTATGTAGGGTCAGGGGCTCGATTCCGGTACCGAACTTTTTATCAACCTCAACCAAAACCAAAACTAAAGCGACTGTTTCCATGACTACTAATAACAAACGACTCAGTTGTGGTGAGGTTTTGAACTTTGGCAGAACAAATTTTTGAAAAGCTATTCTACTATTCACCAAATGGCTGACATTTAAGAGTTCGAACCAAAACCAAAGCGGTTGTCATTTAATAGAATACAGGCCCAGGGAGGGTACGGTGACTCAGGAGACAACAGTGGCTCACACGTGTTTCGACTAGAACGGCGTGCTTTAGATAGCTATCTCTATCGTACAATTAAAGCGTGTGTATCCCAAATGTGTTCAAACCAATCAGGCGGCGGATCGAGCGCAGTACCGAGGTGTCACCGCATTTCTTAGTTTCCGCGCCTACAAAATTACTTTTAAGGTAAGTTTCTTTTGTTTGTCATACTTTAGTTTATCGTAATTTGTGGTGACCATTATGTTTGCCGTATAGTAGATATTGTAGAAGTCTTATTTGTGTAGTTCTTTGATGTGTTTGTTAGCTGATTCGATTGTCGTCATTGAATATTTTCAAAACGGCGTAGTTGCGAACAGTGACTCAATTTTAAAAAGTACACAGTGACTCATGTTTTGGTGCAGCGTAAAGACCTAAAATAAATTAATTTGGACTCTATAATTCTACTTTTAGTTTTTCATCAACAGAATGCCACGACCACCGACTACCACGACCAGAAAAATAGGAAATACTCCTGCTGAAAGAATAAAAGAGGGGATAAGGTTGATCTCAGTAATAATGATTTTAGGTTGATATGAAGAACATTTTGAGACTGGAATAATTCTTCTTTATTTCTAATAAAAAATAAAAAAATAAATAATTAACATTTTTTCATTTATTAATACTAATTACCACTACTGAATAACTGAGCCACTCAGTACACCTGGTGGTACACAGTTGCTCAATTCTCACTTTTTGATTTTTGGTTTGTAATTTTGTTTTAGCAGTATTTAATGAAAATATAATGATGCCATATTAAACTAGGATAGTTTAGCCACAACATGTGCAAATTTCAGGTTAATCCTTTGAGTTCTTCTATATTTTAGAGCCCTCTGAAAAAATCCGAGCCAACCTAGCCTCCCTGACCCTATGCTTAGATCCTTAAAACTACGCAACTGATTTTGATGCGGTTTTTTTAATAGATAGATTGATTCAAGAGGAAGGTTTATATTCGTATGTGCAATACATGCATAATATAGTAGAGAAACACTTATAAGTTTAGAGGTTTCTAGTGTGATGTGTGATGTGACCCGTGCGAAGCCGGGGCGGGTCGCTAGTTGTAAATATTTGTAAGTACCTTTAGATTATTAGTTTTGTAAATAAATATATTTTACAATTATAATGAAGATTTATTGATAATCCTAAATCATTTACCTAGTCTTTTATTACAAGTATTTTTTTGGATAGAAATGGTAAAAAAACATGTAACCTACGAGTACTTTTATACACATTTTCTACTGTTAGTGTAAAAAACATCGACATCTTCAATATCGATATTTATCAATCCCTATGAAAGTCGTGTCAAAGCAATTTTTCGTAGTAGTGATACCAGTATATTTTCTCGCAATATTTATGGTAGGTACAGATTTTAAGAGTAGGTAAGTACATAGAGTTTTAATTTAAGATTAACTAAATGTTTATAATGTAAAAATTGTGACAGGCAACATCATTTATCTCACACAAAAACTAAGCCGCCGCGAGGGCGTGGCAGTAAAATATATTAGGTAGGTATATTTATATAAATGTAAGAACATGTTGAGAAATCTAAAGATGTTGTAAAGGAACAGCTGGACTTGTCCAAGTCACTGTCATTGCATTGGAAGTGGAAAAACGAGCAGTACATTTTCATACATTTTTGCGTCGCCGGTGCCGGTGCCGTGCCGGGCCAGTCGAAAAACGCCCATTCTACTAATGACAAACGACTCAGTTGTGGTAAGGTTTTAGCTAAAGTTTGGACTTTGCAGAACACATTTTTGAAAAGCTATTCTACTATTCACCAAATGGCTGACATTTATGAGATCGAACCAAAACGCAGCGGAATGATTGACGTTGTCATCTAGTAGAATTGGGGAGAGATCACTTTCTGTAAATAAAATCGTTACAATTTTAAGATTTATTGATCAAAGACAAAGTGTGCTACACGTCTCAACAAAATATTTTCACATGGGGGAACATAAAATTATGATAGTGGTATCACTATAAGTTTTCATGTTTGGCAGAAATATGTCAGAAATAATGTCATGTGTGACAGTTGGGTCCCTTCCCCCTCAGCAAGTCACAGACATATTTTGACCATTTTGTTTGAAGAATTATAAGCGTCGCGCGTCCCGATATAGAAGGTTCTTGTATTTTAGTCTTATACGAACCTGTGTAAAGTGCATGTTGTGTTGTTGGAAATGCAATTGCTGCCTGGGGGCTTGCGGCGCCGCCGCTGCGAATTGTGGCACGCGTTGGACAACGCCTTGTTGCTGTAATAATAGCATTATTTTACCATTATTTTTCCTAACAATTTATTGAGGCTTTAGAGGACATAGAGTAACAAGACACAAGAGTTCACTCTCTGTTGTTTGTGGAGAGGAAATTATTGAGTGTTGTCAATCTCATGTCATTGAAGATGACAGCTGAGAGATAGCAGCTTCAAGTTTCTGGTTTGTTGTAAGTACATGAGGAATATTTTAAGAATTATGAACTTATTTATCATCGTCCATCACAGCAAAGTTGGTGAATGATATTAATACCATAAATAGAGTGGGTATAAAGATTCAAATGTAATTAGTATAGGGCTATTTGGTGTGGCTTTTGGGTAATTGCTCAGCGGGTATACGAATTTGGCACGATATTTAAGTCACGTGTTTTATTAATAACACAATAAAAAAATATTTTAAAAAAACAAAAACCCGACTGCGTCAAAACTAAAAAGAAAAAAACAAGCCTGCAAAGAATTACTCACAGTCGGTACCCATTCATTTTATTACCAATCAAATCTTCCCAATGTTATGGGTCCCGACTGTGAGTAATTCTTTGCAGGCTTGTTTTTTTCTTTTTAGTTTTGACGCAGTCGGGTTTTTGTTTTTTTAAAATATTTTTTTATTTAACACTTTTTAGTTATGATAAAGTTGATTTTAAAATACCTTGATTAACTATTACCTACCCAACAAGAAATTAATAAACCAACTAAACTAAGTAACTTCGTATCGCCCTAATTATTTATTCAATTTTATTCTTCAAATCCATCCAATCCAATTCCCCATCAGCCAATAATTCAATCCAATCCAATAATATCAAAAACTTTCGATAATGGCCTTCAAAAATTGATAGAATAGGTAAACTTTTCAAAACGCAACGATAGCGCGATCTAGGATTGGTTCAGATTTAGCAGCGACATCTAGTTGTGTTTTTGGTAATTAATGTAAATAAAAAATAATACTGAGGGTTGCGATGTTTGTAACTTCTGAACTACAAAACCGATGACCTTGAAATTTTTACAGAACATTTTAAAGTAGGTACATACCTACTTTCTAACAAAATTACCCTTCCTTTGCGTTGCGCAGTCGGGTAAAAAGAATCAATAAAATCGTAGGTACTATGTGTTAATGAATTACAACCAGATACCTACCTACTCATTTTGATTTTCATTTCCTCTCCCAAGGGAACCGTCTTGAATTTCAGTAAGTAAGTAGGTATAGTAATCAAAAGTATCCTATTTATACCTCGTAGTAGTATAGTATGTATGCACTCAAATAATACCAAGTTTCATTTAAATCCGTCCAGTAGTTTCGTTCGACCGAGACGTGATGCGCGGCCAAGATACACACAAACAG
This sequence comes from Camptogramma bilineatum, assembly GCA_958496255.1. Taxonomy (NCBI): domain Eukaryota; kingdom Metazoa; phylum Arthropoda; class Insecta; order Lepidoptera; family Geometridae; genus Camptogramma; species Camptogramma bilineatum. The sequence continues at coordinate 13,007,563 of OY292458.1, read as the reverse complement.
AATTTTAAACCGTTATATTTCCTAAGCTATTATTTAAAATGAAAAATAGTAAAAGAAACCTAACATTGATTTTTAAATACCTATTCAACGATACCCCACTTGACATAGTTCGTCAATTTTGAGTTTTTCAATTTTGACAATATGGCGTCTGGTTGTAACACTGGTTAATTTTGATTACTTTCATGTCTTTAGTGACACTCGCAAGGTTGAGACAAATCGATTGACGTTAGAATCATCAAAATCGGTCCACGCGTTTGGCCTCTAGAGTGCCACATAGAAACATCCATAGCGAGAATAATTATTAATCAACTTTAAACCGTTATTTTTCCTAAACTATTACTTAAAATGAAAAATGGTAAAAGAAACATAAAGTTGATTTTAAAATACCTATTCAACGATACCCCACTTGACATGGTGTGACGATTTTGATTTTTTTAATTTTGACATTAAGGCGTCTGGTGGTGGCACTGGTGAATTTTGATTACTGTCATGCCTGTAACAACACTCCCAAGGTTCAGACGAATCGATTGACGTAAGAATCATCAAAATCGGTCCACGCGTTTGGCCTCTAGAATGCCACATAGAAACATCCAAACATACATACTTACATACATAGACTGATAAACACATTACCCTTCCTTTGCTTTGCGCAGTCGGGTAAAAAATCCCGGACGTTTCGACTGTTGTAAGGAAACAACAATTCAAATAACTAAATATAAATTGTAATCGAAAGTTTATAAAGAATATGACTAACCTGATGATGGATTTGTAAACGCTGCTGTTGGTTGGCAAACATTTGCGGGAACACCGGCCTCTGTTGTTGTTTCTCATCACCTTCCATTTTCACTTCTGATTTGATAGCTTGCATTGCATTCTGAGAAACACAAATCAGCATAATGTGACGCAACTAGTGACGTCGAATTTCAACAAACTCCTATCATCGAGTAAGCAAAGTAAACACACAGAAACCAAAAGTTAAAAAGCAAATTGAGTACCTATAGTTTTATGAAGATTTCTGTATTAAAAATTAATTTAAGCTAATATAACTAATTTGCATACATCCCATTGTAAGAATATCAAAATTGATAACAATCTCAAAGCAGATAATTCAGCTCCATTTTTCACTTAGCGTCTAATACGGCCGGGGCGTAAACATCTTGCAATCAAAATGTTACCTTTTTTAAATGTTTTAATCTTAAACTGTTACATTGTTAGGCAAGGGCCTCACTTTCAGGCCTTGCCAAACATAACGTAAGTAATTTATCGGTTTGCTTTCACTTTTCTATGTGACTAGATTGAAAGGATACCATACATTATAAAATAAAAACGCTTCGCCACGCTATCGGTTCGCTGTCTATTTGACGAGGCTTTTCATAATGACAGGTTCCAACCCCAGCCCCGCCTATTACATCTTAATGGTAAATATTTATTTATTGACTATAACGATGTAGCAATCATCATGCATTGCAAAAGCAAAACAAAAACAAAACCGTGCTAACCTGCAATCTAACCTGCAATGCCAGTTGTTGGTTTGGCGTTATTATCCTTTGTACGCCGTCACTGAACATTTGAGCCATGGTAGGTTCTGGCTTAACCTCTTGTACCTCTGTTTTGACCTCGGGAGTCTCGGATTTGACTTCTGGCTTGTTTTCTATGTTCTTAACCGCCTTTTGTAGGTCATTGTACATTTTGTTGCTTTCCTGTGCGTGATCAGACTCGTCCCTATGGAGATAAAAATAGTAAGATACATGCTTGACAAGTCGACAGCAATTACCAACATCACACTTTATGATTGCCAGTGATTTGTTGAGACTAGTTATTAGTTGTGTAGCGAAAAGCGTATTCATTATAGAAATGGCATATTATACCAAGAAGCAGATCAGCACATCTGACATTTCCATTAGATTCCACAGACATTCGTCAAAAGTAAAAGTAAATATTGGTGGACATTTTTCATTCATCTAGCCCCAAACTAAGCAAAGCTTGTACTATTGGAACCAGATAACTGATCGAATACTTTTATATTTTTTTATGAATACCTACTTATTACTTATAACACCCAGACACAGAACAAACATCTATGTTCATCACACAAATGTTTGTTCTGGGTGGGAATCGAACCCACGACCTACAGCGCAGAAGGCAGAGCTACCAACTGAGCTAAGAGGCTAGTCAGAAAAGTATTGTCCCACTATTGTCCCATAGCAAGAGCGTCTTTTTCTTCCACTCTTTGAGATCTAACACTGTGATCGGCCATCTCGTCATAACAATTTTTACTTACTCAGGTTCCCGTTTCGCATGTCTCTCAGGCACGTCATCGGCCAGTTCCAACCCGTCCAGGATATGCTCTGCATCATTCAAGTTCGCTAGCTCAGGGTCTGCGTACTCCAGGATATTGAACTGCTCTCCGATCTCAGCTGTTAACGATTCTAGAAGTTCTTCGTCATCTTCCCCACCAAGACCGGTTAGGATGTCTCCAACCTGAAGATTAGCGATATAAAAATATTAATGAAATAGTTATTTTAGGAGTATAGGTCGCGTCACATAAAAAGATCGCTGGTAGAAAGAGGTTGGGAGTGTGTTTTGTCTCATGTTTGCGCATGGGTTACCTATTCGCAAACATAAGACAAAACACACCCCTCCACTTTCTTCCAATAACTCGCACGTGTGTGTGTTGTGTGTTTATGTGACGAAATAAAATGACTGAGAATGAATGATCAATTCATAGTTTACCTCTCCAATATTTCCTGTATCCTGCTCCAACTTATCCATTTCTGCCATATCCATTTCATCTGTACCTTGATCTTGGTTCTCTTGTTTAGGTTGGTTTTCATCTGCAAGCGATTATGACGTTTAGCTTCTGAAGAATAAAGTACAATATGGTATCGAAAGGTTGGTGTTTGTCGGCAGTGGTCAAGTAGAATAAGAGCACGAATTACAAGTAGAACTCGTATGTCTATATTCTAAAGATTTGACAGCTGCCTTATATTATTCTCCACTATAAAAACAAGTTTGATTATGTCTTGAGTCAACTTGCAGAACGATGTGGAGGTAAACAAAGGCTAATGTCCACTAAACCATAAGCGGGAACATTAAAACAAACGAAAAAAAAGGAAAAACATAAAATATATGACAAAATTCTATTCGCAAAAATTGTTGTGGACAATAGTTTTCTTTGGAAGTACAGAAAGTGACTTACTGTTAGGTTGAACAATGACGTTAGTTTTCTGGGCTTCCATCGCTTGTTGAGACATCTGAGGCATTTGGTTCTGCTGCATTTGACCTTCTGCTGTCACTATGCGCTGTTGCATTATCACTATAAAACAATTTATTCTTGGATAAATCATGCTTTGTTATTGTTTTCATGGATCATTGGTCACTTTTAGGATCGAAATATTTTAATTTTAACTTTCTAGTCCAAATATTTGCCGAAACACAGTTTTTAATTCGTATTTATTCGGTGAAACGAGCGCTTAGTGTAATATATTTCAAGAAGTCCTTCGTTTAAAATTCCTAGCTGCTTTCGGCTATAACGACTACCACACCTAAGGCTGAGACTCCACCAAAGCGGAGATGTGTGAGATGTGTTTTAAACAGCCAATAGAATTTCAAAAGACGAGATGACATGTTTGAATAACGAAATTCTATTGGTTGTTTAAAACACATCTCACACATCTCCGCTTTGGTGAGTCTCAGCCTTACAGAGTCAAGGAGTTTTGCCCTAATCTACTTACTGTGTTGGTCAGGCCGTTGGTTAGGCAACAGCGGCTGTCTCGGTCGCATGCCGACGGGTAAAGGAGGTCGGAATTGTTGTTGACCTTCCATGACACCGCCTTCCATGCCATCGCCTTCTGTCAACAAAACTATGATCAGACGAGTGCTACAAGGGCCCAAAATCCTAGCTTTAAAGTTTAAATACATTGTATTTGGTTCTATAAGGCTGGATTTTACCAAACTGGACTAAGTTTTATATGGAGATTAAACCGCAGATTAAACTGCTGTTTGTTTGTATATTTTGACATTGTAAAGTTGACACCAGTATAATTTGAATGCACCTAATAATGTTCGGTTGCGCTTTCTGAACAATTGTATCCCATCAAAAACATAACATGTACAAAAATGCGCAAGTCTCGCAAGGCAGTTCTTCTGACGCAAAAAGTTGTGAAATCGAATGTAAACCACGTCGGTATAGAGTAACTTGACAAACACACACAGCAAGCTCGTAAACGTTTTATGTAGATTATTTTGCCGTGTGTGTTTGCCAAGTTACTCTATACCGACTTGGTTTACATTCGATTTCACAACTTTTTGCGGCAGAAGAACTGCCTTGCGAGACTTGCGCATTTTTGTACATGTTATGTTTTTGATGGGATCTCACTTCTTTTTGTAGGTAGTCCTCCTTTTTTTCTTTTACCTATTATATCTTGTACCTTATCTGCGGGCTTTCTCATAGCCCACTCCCTGTCTCCGTGGGCTTTTCTCAGAGGCTTTGGTTTTGACAAGTCTGGACGGTAAATGCATCTAGTCTATTATATTGTGAGCAGACTCCTGCGCTTTAATACAACCAAAGTTGACATTGATTAGATGTAAACCGCCTAGACTCACTCTCGAAAGTGCCACATACGCTTGACCGCATGTAAATACTGACGAACCAATATCCATCAATGATTTGATTGATGGATGAAGAAATGATTTCATTTCAATGCACAACGACTTGAGCGCCCATGCAAATACAGAGGCATGTTGCCCGGACAGTTGAGCCCCCCGTGCAACTAGAGTTACTTAGGTACATATTTTTTTCATTTCTCATACACAGAGAGTACGCTTGAAGTTATCTGAACAGAGGGATGAAAGTAGTACTTTTTGTCCCTAGAGAGAATTTCTTCCCGTAGAAATTCTATGTCAGGTACATTTGACATTTCTATTTACCATAAGATGAAGATCAGGGGTACAGGACTAGGATCACAGAATCAGGATCACGGAATTAGGATCACGTAGGATCAGGATCACAGGATAAGGATCAGGATTATGCAGGATCACGGAATTAGGATCACATAGAATCAGGATCACAGGATCAGGATCACGGGATTAGGATTACGCAGGATCACTGGATCAGGATCATAGGATCACGGGATTAGAATCACGTAGGATCAGTATCACAGGATCACAGACCAGGATCACGGAATCAGGATTACGGGAAACATACATGAAGAGATCCCAACCCATGTACAACTTGTTTTCAATGAACAAATGATTATTATTTTTTTAATAAAATATCAATACCTACAATCCGAAATAATGAACATCCCTACACTGCGGAACATCATACGTGATCATACTCAACTCAACACTAGCTGCCATACGAAACGAAATGTCACGCGCTCCGCGCAGCACAGAAATGGCGGCGCGGCCCCTTGCACAAGCAAATTATAACCTAAAGTTGCATATATTAAAATCGGGACTAATAATTCGGAATGTCAGAGTTTTTCCTTGCTATACACACTAAACTATACATGTGTGCCAAATTTGGAGTTTGTGGGTCTGCTAGAAGTAGGCTTTTAATTTTGATGATCAGTGAGTCAGTCAGTCAGTCAGTCACTTACAAAACTAGGAATTTTGACTTGCAATAATTCTGAAACTACTGGTTCAAATTTAATGTAATTTGGAAATATATCTCACTATGTGATGCCCTCTTGGTCACTGAAAATTTAGGCTTCTAGTTTTTTCCACAACGAAGTTACGAGGGGTCGAAAATGGCCCGAATGGCTTCGAGAAAAGGATGGTACGGCCTGCTTCGACTTGGCGGTGCACTGCCGTGCACCCAGATTTCGAATTCTGTCGGCTAACGGAATAACTACTCTGGGAGTAAGATGACAGTTTAGTCGAATCCAGCCTTAGATTTGTACACAAGCCATAGTTTAACCGACTCACGTTGCGACCACATCTTCTCCGGATGCCGCTGCAACAAGTCCCTGAGCTGTCTGTTATAATCATCCCCGCATTGCACGGGGAACCTTGCAGCGGGGAAAGCGCTTCGCGGGGCCTCGACCCCCACGCCCGGCGAATGTGGGGGCACTGTCGGAGAGGTGTCGTCGGGGGCGCGAAGCCGCTGCATCGCTGCTTGAAGGCGGAACGCGAGGTTAGTTTGTGATGCAAGAGGGGGTACTGTGGATGAAGTGTTTGCTGGCTGATTATGAACACCCTAACTCTAGTATTTCTTTAAAATAATAAGGTAGTGCTCATAATCAGTTAGCAGGTGATTTGTAGTTTCAAACAATAATTGATTTCTCGTCTGTGTCTCTTGTAGCGACTCACGATAAAGTCATAGTCTACTCAGCATGATTCTATACTCCTCAGAGTCAATGTCACACAAGGACGTATGGCTGATTTTACCTTTCTTATCAATAGGTTAAACTCCTAAAGGCGCAAACAAACGCTGGCCCAGGCTCGCCGAGTGAACGTCAGTGCCAACGTGTGGGAAGCACCACTCGCCTCGCCATGGCTCGCCTAGCTGGCCGAGTGAATACGAGCGTCAACTTACATTGGTTTGCATAGACCCGAGAAGCGTGTGACCGGTAGCACTCGCCTTCGTTCGCACTGGCTTAGGCTGGCCCAGCGTGTGTTTGCAAAATGTCTCTTCAGTACGTATATAACAACATCTACCTTGCATCCTCTGGTCGTGTATAATCTGCTGCTGTTGCTGAGTCTGTTGTTGGCGCTGCTGCTGCAGATGCTTCCATTGTCTCTCCTGTTCCGCCTCGCGGGCGGATCTTTGTTGGCCGCACGTCCGCTCTTGTTCCTACACCGATATACAACGTCAATTCTGCTGTTGTGTTGTGGCGAAAGGATTTGTCACACAAAGAAGATATAAGGCTGTTATTTAAATATACCAATTGATTACTAATGTAGTGTGCATGGAAATGTATTAAGTGTACTTTTATTTTCAATAAAGTTATTATTAGTATTATTTATTGGAAAACGACGAAACTAATGTGTTATGAGAATGTGTTTGACAAATTGAAACAAGCCTTTAGAAAATGTGTTTACTTGTCACTTATCTCAATAGAAATAGTAAACAACAGCTTGGGATTATAACAGCTGTTCAAGATATAAATAATAAGATATAAAAGTTAATTACAAGGACTGGAAGTAATAAGCTTATCAAGTCAAAACATAACTGTAACAAATCCTGACCTGGGCTTGATTGCACAAGATCAATTCGAACCAGCCTTTTAGAATTTTCAATAGCTTCTTTGTTATGACAAATCATACTTTCTTTATTTATTATTTACATGCTTGATCTACGCAGGCATTCCTTTGTTACATTCATACAAAAATATACATATAGGTAATATTTTCTTTATACAAGTTTATTATTAGGTGACCTATCCTTTACATAGTTAAATAAATAGTATATACATAAAGTACTACATAAATAAAGACAACAACCAAGTTACAAATAATAGTAAACGAAATTAAAAATAAATGAATAATTATTATATTATATTACTTTGGAAGTTTTCATAAAACCATAACAAGGCATGCTTGTTTTAATAGGTTATTTTGTACATGGTGTATTTTATACTGAGATACATAAATTAATATACATTAAGTTTATGTATTTGAATAGATTTTACAACTACCTAAACTATAAACCTACAATGTTCTAATTACGGTACTACTTAAATAATAGGCTTTTTTTGTAGAATAATGTCCTGTAAGTATGTATTGTGTTTTAGGTGATATTTCTAAATGTGAATTTTTACAGATATTTCTGTAAAAATTCACAGAAATAACAATTTATTTACCATGATTGATTATTATTGTTACACATAAAAATGGACCAACTTGACGCTTTCAAAATGAAGTTATAAATGCATCTCTAAAATCATAAAGATTATAAAATAAAACTTAATGAATAGTAAAATATGCTCTCAAATTGTTACAGTTGTTAATCCACTGAAAGAAAAAGTTAATTACTACACAAAATAAATAAAAAAGAACAGTTAAATCATCATAAGACTTCATAAAGTTTAGTAAACGTGTACCTTATACCTAAACAGTAACTTACATCTAACTTACAAGCTTATACAGTAGCATATACGCAAATCAACCGTGAACTACATATAATGTTAGAACTGTTAGCACTCCACAACCAGCCACCGGAAGCAACCGCTTCCAATGTTAAAGCCAACACTACCAAGGCAAAGCGAAAATAAAAAAACAACGTTACGGAAACAGGACGCGAGTCCGGGAGGCGGTTTCAGGGATCAATACGCGTCCTCAAAAGCCAGCTCAAATAAAAAGAAAAACAAAACACACCAGCTTACAATGCCATCGAACAGCCAAAAACTTTGTTGGGTGATGTTGGAATTTAAACAGAACGGACGTGCAAAGGACCACGAGGTGCCGCGCGATCACCCAACAATCTGTCGAAATGCAGCTCGCATACACACTTTATTTGTGTAGTCTGTGTTGAATGTTTTGTAATGTTACTCTATTTTATTCTAAATAGTATTTTTGTAGCAAAGTATGCTGCAGTAAAACTTGCATTATTATGGTGTATGTGTATAGTATCGTGTAATGTTCATGTGTGTGTATGCGAGTGGTATATCGCGGTACCGTGTGCGCGGGCGGTGTAGGTGTCGGTGTGGGTTCGGGTGCGGGTGCGGGTGCGCGCGGGGTGGGAGGGTGCGCGAGGCGCGGCAGCGTCCGCATTATCTCGGAGGGTGTGAGCACGCGGATGTGCGCGTCCGCCTCCAGGAGCCCGCCGGCCGTGACCGTGACGTTGGGCGCGCGCACCGCCCCGGGAGCGCCGCTGGCCGGCACGACCGTCCCCGCCGGCGGCGCGGCCGCGACTACGGGCGCCGCGCCCGTCGGCGTCGGCGTCGGCGTCGTCGCGCCGCTGCCCTGCTCGCTCTCGCCGCCCGTACTCTGTCGCGCCTCAATACTTAGTATCTCTCATTGGCATGGCCGCGCTGGGGCGATTTGCTTCACCCTCAATGTTTTGTTCAAATAACTTAACAATTATGTTTGTCTCACAATAAGATCAAAAAACCCTGTCCTTATCTAGTATGGTCCTCCTATCTTGACCCCAATTCTGTTGGTTCATTCTAAATTACTTTCAAGATTTCATTAAATTTTTTTCAAAACAACTTTTCCTCTCTATCATTGGCTTTTATTTTAACCCATCTTGAAGAAAACCAGGATTTGATTCCGTTCTCTTAGCTTCCATTTTTGCATCTATCTAACGATTGAACATTCGAGATTGTTTGAACATAGGATTCGGGCTGTGCATCTTTATAGGTAATGGAGTGATCTACTGTAAGGGACGGAGTTGGAAGCCCGGGCTGAACTAGAGCACCCTCAATGGACCAAGCTCAACTTCATCAAGCGAAAATCCCAAGAGGAGGAGAACCCATAGCGACAAAAGATACTGTAGATCCTATCACTTACACAAACGGGCACGTGTCGAAGCAAATTTTACGCAACAATACTGTGCTTGTGAGACCTAGCTTTATTTACATGTGCTAGCTGATACAAGCAATAGAATCTACAGCACTCATCACATCACACATCTTATTTGCTAACAGTGTATTTTACCAAAGACTATGATTGTTATTTGAAGGCTCTATCATAGTAGCGAGGAACTGACATTATTGCTAACAAACTTTAATAATTTTTCTTTGTAAATTCCCACTAGATAAGTTTCTAACACAAATATAGCAACTTTAATCCAAGTGGATAAACATTTCCACAACGTGATATTGTATAGAAAAGGCACTCAAAATTAGTTCGGACGACATAACTATGTCTTTCAAAAATCAGCCGCACGGTTGTGCAATGAACTTCAAAAACTACTTCGTCTATGCACAACCAGACGTCTAAACTCAACTTAGTTACATCATCTGTACTGTGTGGTTTTATACAGGACTAGAGCATTAAGTTTCCTTCATTACGTCATTGAGTTCAAATTCAGTTCAGAGTTAGTTCGGTTTTCGCGCTCATAAAATAATACATAAGAATTTTTTAGACGAAATGTCGTAGTTGTTGAGTTCAGTCCCATATAAAACCAGAATTGAATGGCACACAATAAACACGGGTGGTAAGTGAGTCGGGTTAGCACACACCACGTCTGAGCACAAACAAACATACCTGCTGAGCTTTCTTCATACGAATCGCACTTCGGTTATCTCTCGCCCGTTGGAGGTAAGGCGCCTTCTGTTCCGAAGGCAATGCGCGCCATTTCTTGAGGATCTGTTTACAACGATCCACCCAGTTCGGAAATTCGGTTTTCCATTCGGGGTGGTTCGTGTTTGCGTAGAGGACGGCTGATATTGTCGCCGCCGAACCTAAGCCTGAGGAATAGATTACATTGATTCTAAGAGTCATCAACCAAACAATACTATGAATGAACAAGGAAAGGTTAGTGTAGATTTTCAGAGTTAATAATCAGTTTGAAATGCTGACAAAACTAGCCAACAAGTTACTGATAGAAAAAAAAAGCATCCATAACAATAACAAAAGAGTTCACAGAGAGTCTGTGTTTATCAAGAGAACTTCTAACAAACATTACACACATGCAGAGTTCCGGAGCCAAACTACAATTCCCCGAGGTTTCTTTATTTACACATAAATAAGTAGAAATGGAGTTGGGATTACAACGAGAAGTTTGGAGACGTCAATAGTTAGTTGGATTTAAATTCATTGGTTTTCCAAATAAGTAACATACTTTCATCAGCGCGCATCTTGTCTGCGCTGCGTTGGTTGTAAGAAGGCGGCGGGGCAGAGGGTTGCTCGCCCCATTGCCCGCCCGCACCGCTGTCCGACCCGAATAGAGGACTGAGGGCGCTGCTACTGCTAAAACAAAATCACCATTCAAACGTAAGACTACTCAGGCCAGTCACGTGCGTATAATCCTTCGTATATTGAACGACTGTTATTGTTATCTATTTTTAACCGCCTCTAAAAAAGGAGGAGGTTCTCAATTCGTGGGAATCATTTTTTGTGCTTTTTTATGTATGTTCACCGATTACTCGAAGACGCCTAGACCGATTTGGAGAATTTTTTGTTTGAAAGAGTATACTTTCGGTTGGTGCCACAAAAATTTGGTGAGGATTTGTCAAGGATCTTCGGAGTTAAAATAGAAATGCACCTCGAAAGTGCAGAAAATTGCTCAGCTCGAACAATGAAGTCAGTTTTTAATATTTTTTTAATTTAGTAACTTGTGTATGAATAAAACTTCGAAACGTTCTACATGTACGACTTGTGAATGTGTTTAATGGAGAGTATTTTTATATGCTTTTAAAAAATGCTATTGACCTTCAAAGCGTTTAACGTTTTAAGAATTTCGCTAAGATATAAAAGTTGACAAAACTAAATTGTTTTTTTTTCTATTAAATACTTTCGAACAAAAAATATTTAGTCCTCACTGGAAATTCTAATATCTCTGAAACTTTTAATAAATACGAGTATAAAGCAAAATAAAATGCGTTAACAAGGATACTCACTTGCTTCCAAAATCAGTGTGATAAGGCGATGCGTAGGAATCCATGGGACTTTGTAGTTGCCGCCTCTGTTGTGAATAAGGCGTACCCGCCATGGAATTCACGTATGACACTGATGATTCTTGAGATTCCTGTAATTTAAAACATGGATAAGACGTGAAGTTGAGCCTGCTTTTATGTACAAACAAATAATCCTTTAAATTCTGAGTGATTGGTGGCTTTTGTCGATTAAGCTAGCATAGACAAGAACATAGAGTTAGGTTGTATTGAGAGATGAGACTTAATGGCCTAACCTATAATCGCCTCTCAACTTAAAAACTGCTTAAAATTCGCCCAGTATCTACTTATCTATCAAAAAATGATGGCAATATTAACGGTGATTAACTTTTGACAGAAGTTGAGAGGAGTTTACATCTAGAGCGAGTTCGTTTGAGCTAGTGGAACTCTTAGGCCGAGGAGTCAAGACCAAAATATATCGTGCTCTGATGCACAGGCGTTCACCCATCCATAAGGATACAACGCAGAACGTTGCCGAACAACTAAGCAAGCATCGCCAAGAGCACTAAAAATTACTTTGAAATTATTGGTGTGTTGCGGTTCTAAAGCTATTTAGAATAAGATTGTATAGCATACCTGAGAGTCATCAGTCAGAACGCCTTTGAATATCTCATCGACATCATTGCTATCCATATCTGGCAACGAGTCGCGTACCATGTTGTCTATATTAATGTTCAGTAACGATAGATCGTCTTTGGGAGAAATTGTTGACGCCTGGGAGGATCCACCGGTTTCTGTTGAAGAAAACACATTTCAAGAACCAGAATTGTCACAGAACTATGTTTTACACAATAATATGTGAACAAAAGTAGCCTAGCCTAGTCCTTAATAATTTGAATACTTACCTTGTTCTGCCACTTTTCAAGGGTAATCTTGGAAATCCTAAAGTATTATACTTTTATAATCACTTAGGCTGGATTCGACCAAAAGTCATCTTACTCCAGAGTTACTAGCCGACATAATTCAAAATACAATTGTTTAGAAAGCGCAACCGAACATTATTATGTGCATACGAATTATCCTGGTTATAAGTCAACTTTACAATGTCAAAATATTCAAACAAACAGTAGTTTACTCTCGAGTAAAAACTTAATCCAGTTTGGTCGAATCCAGCCTTATTTGCATAAAACCTTTAAAAAAAAATTATGTTAACAATGATACCAATAGCTTATTTTATCCCGGTAGCTTGGTATTGTTCCCATTATACCGTACTTTTCGGTATCCATATTTTATTACTCAGTTCACCCCGTCTAACTTAGACTTAAACCGAACGTACAAACAACAAATCATAAGAAATAACAAACATACCACTAATGCTTTCCGTCTTAGCAATAACTTGAGCTTCGGGCGCATTGGCGGGTGTCTCTGCCTCGGTCTGCGGCCCTAGTATCGCATTCTTCAGCGCAGTGGAATCCTCGGTGTGGTTCAGACCTTCGTCTATCTCCGTCTTTACTTTCACATCGGTGGTATCGTCTTTCTGGCCTTTGGGTCGAAGTGAGATTAGGAGATCGGTTTCTTCCTGTGTTTGAAATAAGATAAAGATAAAAACTATTCATTCAGAACTTGGTACAATATGCTCAGTTACAAAAAATCAACGATGAGACTACAAAAGTTAGAGAACTGTGTATTAGGCTGAGACTCCACCAAAGCGGAGATGTGTGAGATGTGTTTTAAACAACCAATAGAATTTCGTTATTCAAACATGTCATCTCGTCTTTTGAAATTCTATTGGTTGTTTAAAACACATCTCACACATCTCCACTTTGGTGGAGTCTCTTGCCTCTCTCTTGGAGCCTTAGCCCCAGCGCCCGACTTCTTAACCTATGATGACACTGATATTTATTTTTTTGCGTTGAAGTTATGAGAAATTTTTATTTCTAAATGACTTTTCGTCAATCGTTTTTGTAATTTTATGCGATTGTTTCCGGTATTTTCCGAAACGCAATTTTTTTCTCGTTTTACTGTAAGTAAGGATGACAAAAATAAAATGTGAATGTTTTACAAAAAGTTGAGATCAACGGCTTGCAAACTGACTTCTTACTTGGATACCAATTGATGAAGCTTACTGTACATGCCACACGTTTTGCAGACGTTGTCATGCCATGAAATATTACCTGATTGAGCGTAATCGTGATGCTGGTATCGTTGTCATTGAATGTAGTGAGTGCAGAGAGTACGTCCTCCCCCTCGCTGTCGGAACCCTCGTCCAGTTTGAAGTCCCTCAGCTCGCGGTATCCCTCCGGAGTGGCCGGCCGGAGGCTGCCGCCGGGACTCTCTGATGGGTTTCCTTATAACACGAATATTATATTACTAGCAGCGGCATGCGGTATAATGGTAGTCATGATGATGATGAAAAGTAGCCTTTATCATTCCCCAAGAGTTCAGCTATCACACGCAGAAAGAATTTTTCAAATCGGACTGTTAGTTTCTGAGATTAGCGCGTTCAAATAAACTCTTCCGCTTTATATAATTAGTACAGATAGTATAGATTTACTGCCCGCCCCGATTGCAAACTAATAAAAAAAGGTGATACCAAATTTTCCCTTTACAGTACGACAAAACAATGTTAGAAACTGACTTAACCCTTCCAGAGTAAGTGTAGGAAGTCGCGCTAGTTATTTCCCGGGATGCTAATTGATACAACTGTTTCTTTTTAACGATACGTATAAATAAACTCAAAGTGAGTATGGTTTGTGTGGATGATGCTGATGCACTGGCTTACGTGGATCGACCGGCCGCGCTCCACGGGCGACCTTAGGCCAAACTGCTGATGATGCTGATGTGTTCGATGTATTGAACAGCGATGAATCAAAGTATTTAAATAAATTGATTAACGTGGTCAAAACGAGAGAAATACTCAAATACTCAAAGAAACGAGTTTTGTATAACTTTCATGAATCTCAGTGAATTACTTATAATATTCGTACCTGTAGAACTGACAGCAGGTTTGGCTGGCTCCAAAAGCTCTTTACCGAAGAAAGCCTCTTGCATGTACGGAGGAAACTGCTCCATCAATTTAGAACGCGGCTTCCGACGCGGCTTACGCTTGTTACTCGGTGATTCTGCATGATAAAGTTACACTCAATTCGTTAACGCCTCTCTATACACGCGCGAATCACGGCAAAAACTGCCACAGTTCCACTTTCGCAGATGTTCGTGCCTCAACATTTTCTTTTGAGATCTAAAGTCAGTTTAGACTTGGCTAAAGGATCCATAGTAACAGAAGAATTGCACGGATATCTACGAAGCTTTTCTAAAGCAACTGATCTTTAAATCTGGCTACTTATTAGTTAAAATTATATCTCACCTCCCGAAGCTCCTGTCCCGTCTCCCTCCTTATCCTCATCAGCTTGCGCTTTGATAGTCGCCTGTCTCTGTCGCACCACGAATCCACCAATCCCAAGCTTGTTCAGGTTTCTCTGTCTCTTTCTTCTCAGCACTGTCAGGCCGGTCTCGGTTGTGTAAAGTGTGAAGCCTTCTGGAGGCGGTCCGTCGTTTGCAGCGTTCCAGAGTATTCCTTCTTTGTAATTTTGTTGAGAGCCGGGTAAGCCTAAGTAATAAAATGATAGGTAATGTTCATGCGGTATTTCATTTCTATGTATTATATTAATTTTCCATTAGTAAGAATGCCGTAACTAACATTACCGCAGGATACCGCCACTTACCTTAAAGTAGGATTAACTTATATCCGGAAACGTGAAAAGGTAACCATAACCAGTATGGTATTTCTGTCTTTTCAGTTACGGTCTTCTTCTTTATGGCGGTTAATTCTCAAATCACACAAACAAAAACGAAGCTTATTATTAGAAGTAAAGAGTTGGTTTCTTACCAGGTTCTTCTTTGACTTCCGCGGTGCTATCTGGCTTCGAGTCATCAGCCTCGGCGTCAGCATTCTGA
The DNA here is from genome assembly GCA_958496255.1 of Camptogramma bilineatum. NCBI lineage: Eukaryota > Metazoa > Arthropoda > Insecta > Lepidoptera > Geometridae > Camptogramma > Camptogramma bilineatum. The sequence goes on along the minus strand of OY292458.1, from coordinate 12,992,102 downwards.
ACCACTGTTTCAATAGATGCCATTATTTCTATTCCACATTGCCAGCGTCCAACACACAAAAACTCATATTAGATAATAATTTATCTACTAATTGAGCTTTGGAAAAAGAAAGGAAGCCATGCAAAATGTTTTAGTTGGACAAAGGCACAGTGTTGTTATACAGTAAAACCCCCAAACCGAAACAAAAAATATTATGAAGCAAAGTGGTAACAATTGAATGTTTTAACAAATATTCCGCAGTGAAACAGATTCGAGCGATATCAATATTGACTTTACAACATAAATTTTCGAGGTTACGCAACTGCTAAGACAGAGAGTTAGGTAAAAAACAGTACCAATGATATCCGAGTACCGCTCGACTGAATTTCCACCGAATATTCGAGCATCGTTAATCCTTTACTCTTTTAAAGCGCAGTACAATCAAAATCAACATACCCGCATCCTTCTCGTTCTGTTCATTCTTGAAGCGTCTCTTCCGTCTCGTGTGAGTGATGCCCAGTTCCGCTTCGAGTTGTTTCATGTGATGCGCGCCGCGTTGCGAGAGGCACACGTCATCGACATAATACTCCCCCGCCAGGCCGAGCGAGAGGGGCGTGGGGCGGGGGGCGAGCCGGGCGGGGGGGGTCGCGGGGGTGGGGGCGGGCTCGATGGCGCGGGTTATGTGCGGGGCGGGGACTTCACGACCGCGGCATAGGATGCATTTGTATCTGTTGAAGTGATGTTATTATACGTCATTATCTACTACGGCTACCTTGTGAGAGTGGGCACACGACGTTTTCTGAAGCGCATTTTTGAGCTGCGCGTTTGTATCAATACAAACGCGCGTTCGCAGTGCGTTTATTTCCATACAAACGCCGCTGTGGCTACTGCAAGACAATTTCATTCTACAATCAAGTGGTAAAGTCAATGTGGTAGAATGAAATTGTAAAAAAATGCCGTAAAAAGTTGTGAAATCGAATATAAACCAAGTCGGTATAGAGTAACTTGGCAAACGCCCACATCAAAATAATCTACATAATACATTTACGCGTTTGCTGTGTGCGTTTGCCAAGTTACTCTATACCGACTTGGTTTACATTCGATTTCACAACTTTTTACGGCAGAAGAATTTCGTTGCGAGACTTGCGCATTTTTGTACATGTTGTTTTTGATGGGATCTTACTTTCTTAAAGTTATTATTCTATTCTATTCTTACGGACTGCGAGACAAACAAAGGAAAAAACACTAAAAACATTACAATCTCTTACCCAGCCCGACAGCAGACCTCAGCATCGTTTTCGTTACGTATAGCGTCACAAGTAGCATGAAGCCAGCGATTACACGGCTCACACTGAATGATCAGTTCACCGTCTGAGTAGGGCTCAGAGCAGACACAGCACATCACTAGCGACGCACAAGGAGCGCATTCTGAAACAATGTACGATTATTTTATATTAGCACTAGCGGACGCCCACGGCTTCGCCCGCGTGGACTACTATTTTTTTATCCCACGGGAAACATGCATTTTTCGGGATAAAAGTAGCCTATGACGCGGCTAGCGTGCGAGCTGAGCGTGTGAACCCTACCTGCCAAGACCGGGCCGGGCGGGCCCGCCATGTACTTGTAGCTTAGCATATAAAGTGCGGAGTGCGCCTTCTGTACCTATTCTGTGCATTTACTTAGAGCCGTGTTGGCCGAGGGGTATAGTAAGTCTACTTTCGATCCGAAGGTCGTGGGTTCGAATCCTGGCCGTGCATCAATGGATTTTTCGTTTTGAAAAATTTATAAGTGTGCGCATTAATACGAGCTCCAAACGGTGAAAGAAAAAATCGTGAGGAAACCCGCGGCTTAGTCAGCCCCACACGTATTGACCATGTCTTTCCTGTGGAAATGGCCGGTTAAGCTGAGAGGATGGTGTAGGTGCTGGGCAAGCCTACTCCATCTCAACACTGTCCCAGGCACTACAGTGTCCCGATAAGTACAGGCAAAGATTGCCTCCTGACACCGTATAAATCATCTAGTAAAGATGTAAAGGCCTAAGTTTTTTTTTTAGTACAGACACTCACCGGTATAGTTGTCGCACCAGAAGGGCGTGTCTCTAGTGCCGCACACAAGGCAGCGGCGACATCGCTCGCATCTCCACGCGCCGCGCGGCACCTCGGCTAGTATTGGCTTGGCGCAGTATGTGTGCCATGCGGTATCGCAGTCGTCGCATAACAATAACAGTGTGTCATCACCACGGTTACCGCAGCCCTCGCATACTGTGCAGTCGAGGCAACGCCAACCGAGCGTTACTATTACTTGGGACACCTATGGAAAAGAATGTTTCGATGCAATAAGTATTGGTGGATTTTGGCCATCAAGCCTCAAACTAAGTAAAGCTTCTACTATTGGAACCAGATTTCTGAGTTATGTAGTTATTTAGTTGCTGCCTATACTAAAACTTATATTGAAGAGGGGTTTTGGTAGAAAGTCTTTGGCACTGTTTTGACGCTAAATAATCAGAACGCCAGACTTTTTACTTAAACTAAAATTGGTGTATTCGACCCATTTGTCGAGGGGCATTGAAAAATATAGCCCAAAATAATAAAATAAACAGAAAAAGACGACAATAAATTCGGCAGAATTGACCTGAGTCGTGACAGAAAGATAGAAATTCTAGAAAAACTACAAAAGTAACTTTTCTAGAGGATATGACGACATTTACAAGTAGTTTTATCAATCTATGTAGGAATACAATGGAAAGCAGCTGCAAAGTTTATGAGAAACTCACCTTTATGTTGACGCAATAAGGATGATATGTCTGGCCGCACTGTGCGCAGGCGATCAGGCAGCCTTCAGAATCGGTGCCGATAGCGCCGCACATCACGCAAAGGTCTTGAGTTAGGACGAACTTATCTTTACTTGAGCATAGTACTAATTTGTTTTCCACGCCTAAAAAAAATACATAATTTTATTGTTTCAAGACCAAAGAAAATAAACAGATTTTTTTTTTATAAGAATATTGGGAATCGGTAAGCTGTTTCACGACATCTTGTATCACAAGCAATAATATGCCCTATGTAGACGTATCAAGATGAGTTTTAAAGTTTCTGGCCTGGGCCTACAAAGTTTTACCAAATATTGTTGAAAACTGAACTTAGAACATTTCACTAACATAAAGCTGAACCACGAAAATTGACACTACTATCGTAATTTCAAGAATTTGATGCATTTGAATGAGTATTGAGATGACGAGTAATAGGAAAATATGGCGATATAAAAGTATACCGACCCAGCTTATTAGATCAATGAATTGCCTTACCCGGGTCATCTTCAGGCGTCTTATTATCCGGGGCCTGAGGTCTCTGCAGTCCCAATCCCGGCACTCCAAAAACCCCTCTCATCTTAGGTTTAGACCCGCGTTTCCTGCCAAAGTCTAGGGCTGATCTCTGTCGCTTTTGGAAGCCAAGCTTGCCTGCCGGAGGGAACCCGCCCTTTAATTTGTAGCCACCGATCTTCTTCTTGGCTACTTTTGATGATACCGTGAACGGTTTGCCTTTGCCTAGGCCTACGTCAGCAGTCTGCGAAAAATATACAAGTTTTCAGAAATTCGGTCGGTATTCCTACAGATTTTATCAGGACGACAAAAAGATTGGGCACAATATACTTGACCTAGGTTTAAAAATAATTTAAACATTTAATTAAAAAAGTATTGTACATAAAATCACAAAATAAACCAAAATATTTTCAAAGAATAAACTCATTTTGAATTGACTAGATAATTTAAATTATATGGGGCTCGTCAGAGGCACGAGTAAGGGCTACATTTTGATTCTGCGTGATGAACAAAAGACTTCTCTTAAACATTTTTGTTTTACCTTAGGTTCAATTGCCAGTGGATCTTGTTCAGATTGTGAGTTCTCATCTCCAAATGAAGAGTCTTGTGACGTAGAAGCCATGGTGTCGTCGTCGAACGCTGGAAAAAACAACACTGTTCCCGTAAAGCCCTTTTACGTGACAATCCTAAAGTGATCCTTAGAAAGTAAGCTATGATGATTCTTCAGGTCGTCAAGAAATTTACTTCAACGGAATTCGCCACTACTCATTAATATAGTGTTTTTGTTGGTAAATAATAAATGAAAATAGATATCTTTTTTAGACCATGGTTGGGCTATGTTCTGTCTCTTGAGTAAATTGTTGAAAGTCAAGTAATCAATAACAGGTGTAAATTTCTGCCGGTTTCTCCTACACATCAATAGTATAATATAAGCCTTGAGGGGTACATATGAAAAGTCCGAAAACCGAAATGCCGATCCTTGAAATGCCGATGCTTGAAATAGCGAATGCTCGTAAAGAAGAATGCTTAAAATGTAGAAGCTTTAAATGTAGAATGCTTAAAAATCAGAATGCTCGAAATGCCGAAAGCCAAAATACCGAAGCTTAAAACATAGAAGCTTAAAATGCCGACGCTCAAAATTTAGAATGTTTGAAATATAAAAGCTTGAAACCAGTAATGCTCGAAATAATTATGTAGATGTAAGATTTTTTTTGTCTTTACTTATTATTATTAAGAGGTAAAGTGTGTTTGTATTGTACTCGTATGTAGGAGGTTATCTCAAAAACTACTCATCTGATTTAAAAAATTATTTCACCTGTATTTAGATTGAGGGGAGGGGGAGGGAGAGGGGGAGGGAGAGGGAGGGAGAGGGAGGGAGAGGGAGGGAGAGAGGGGGGAAGGGGGGAGACGGGGAGGGGGAGGGAGGGGGGGAGGGGGGGGGAGAGGGAGAGGGAGAGGGGGAGGGAGAGGGAGAGGGGGAGGGAGAGGGGGAGGGAGAGGGGGAGGGAGAGGGGGAGGGAGAGGGGGAGGGAGAGGGGGAGGGAGAGGGGGGGGAGAGGGGGAGGGAGAGGGGGAGGGAGAGGGGGAGGGAGAGGGGGAGGGAGAGGGGGAGGGAGAGGGGGAGGGAGAGGGGGAGGGAGAGGGGGAGGGAGAGGGGGAGGGAGAGGGGGAGGGAGAGGGGGAGGGAGAGGGGGAGGGAGAGGGGGAGGGAGAGGGGGAGGGAGAGGGGGAGGGAGAGGGGGAGGGAGAGGGGGAGGGAGAGGGGGAGGGAGAGGGGGAGGGAGAGGGGGAGGGAGAGGGGGAGGGAGAGGGGGAGGGAGAGGGGGAGGGAGAGGGGGAGGGAGAGGGGGAGGGAGAGGGGGAGGGAGAGGGGGAGGGAGAGGGGGAGGGAGAGGGGGAGGGAGAGAGGGAGGGGGAGGGGGAGGGAGAGGGGAGGGGGAGGGAGACCCAAAAATGGATCTTCCACTGTTATTCACTGAGAAGTTCTGACACAATAGGTCCTGACTCCATCAGATCAGCAGCTGTCACCATATTATTACATTGTAGTCGGAACTTCACCGATACGCTGAGTTCCAAGTTTCAACTCGATCGGACTATTTACTGAAGAGTTCTGTTGAACAGCTCCTGATGTCATCCTCAGATCAGCTTGTTATGATCATATTATTACATTGTAGTCGGAACTTGACAGATATGCCGAGTTTTAACTAAATCGGCTTATTTACTGAGGAGTTCTGTTGAACAGCTTCTGACTCCATCATCAGGTCAGCTTAATTTTACCATCATATTGCATTGTCACTGATATCCTATCAAGTTCTTAAAAAATTCCCGAATCGCGTATGCCTTTAAAATATGAAGAGTTACCTCGATTTCTCCAAGATCCGATCATCAGATCCTGACCTGATGATCAAAAAGAACATTGGAAAAGTGTACCCTTTCAAACAAAAAAAGAATCTTTGAAATCGGTCGAGGCGTCTTCGAGTAACCGGTGAACGTACACAAAAAACACAAAAAAAAAATCCGACGAATTGAGCACCTCCTCCTTATTTTTTTAAGTTCGGTTAAGAATACAATAATTTTGTAAGTATTTAAGTCGTTTCACTATCACGTTTCCATCTAGCTACTTTACACCTAAACTACTTTCGCACCCGTAAAAACTACCACGAAATAAAGTACTAAAAATACAATAATTTATGTAAGTACTTATTTCGATCATTTTCGATGTTTTAGTCATTCGGCATTTGGAACTTATACTTATTAAGCATTCTACTTTGTAAACGTTCGGCAATTGAAACTTTCGGCATTTCGAGCATTCTGACTTTTAGCTTTCGACCTTACAAACTTCTATCTTTCAAGCTTTCTGCATTTCAACCGTTCTACATATCGAATTTCGCTATTTTAAGCATCGGCATTTCAAGGATCGGCATTTCGGTTTTCGGACTTTTCATATGTACCCGCCTTGAGGTACTTCTTTGATTGATAGTTAGCTTCTTTGGGATCTTACACAAAGATTTACATTTACTATCACACTATATACTAACACATGGGAAGTACTCGGATTCTAAATCACACTAATATAAATGCGAAAGTTTGGATGTTTGGATGTATGTTTGTTCCTCTATAACTCAACAACCACTGAACCGATTTGCCTGAAATTTAAAATATAGTTCGATAATGACCGCGAATAGGGCATACTTTTTATCCGGGTACCACGCGAGCGAAGCGAAGCCGCGGGCGGAAGCTAGTCGACGAAATTTTATGTGAATCATTTCGTTGTGTTGTTACAGTATCTAGTACAACTCTGAGATAGTTATGAAGAAAATGAGAAACAAGCAGTATCTTTTGCAATTTCACTTGCAATCAAAAATTATATCAGTCATGTAGTTCCCATAACACAAGCTGCTTACTTTGGGGCTAGAAGAGGCTGTTTGAAACATTCTTTTTTATCTGGTGTTACTTACATCCAGACTTCGATGTCATGAGAGGCATTTGCGTCTTGCAAATAGGGCAGCAGTAGTCATAGGCTGGGTTCTGTTCTTTCTTGAGACGGTACTGCTGTGGTTCTGCTTCCGGGTCGCATGTTCCGTGGACATATCTGTATTCAAGGATGAAAATACTTAAAAATTGCAATTGATTTTGTGTATATTAAAATAAGACTTTTCATGATAATATTGATAAATGTACGTAAACTACGTCGATCACTAGAAAAATCTGATCTCTAATCTCGGAAAGTTGCGCAATCAAATCTCTGTCGGGTAATTTCCGCGTTTATGGTGTGTCATCATCATCAGCTGAAAAAGTCGGAACGTAAAATCAACAGCAAAACTCCGGTCGCGTAACTTCGGCATAGTGTGCTTAGACACACGTTATTCCCCACCGCTGTGGGTACAAGTCTAGTTGGTATTTGAACTCGTTGCGCTGCTGGTACAGATCGCGTCATGTAAAAAGAACGCTGGAAGAAAGTGGAGGGGGTGTGTTTTGTCTCGTGTTTGAGAATGAGTAACCCATGCGCAAACATGAGACAAAACACACCTCCTCCACAAAGCTGGAAGAAAGTGGAGGGGTGTGTTTTGTCTCGTGTTTGAGAATGAGTAACCCATGCGCAAACATGAGAGAAAACACACCCCCTCCACTTTTTTCCAGTGTTCTTTTTACATGAGGCGAAAAAAAAAAAAACTTATAGCACAAGTGACATGGCTAGTACATACCGCTTGCAGAGCGTGCATCGGATCATGTCCCGGTAGGCGGCGGCGCGGTAGGCGCGGCGACACAGCGGGCAGCAGGAACCCTTGTTGCGTTGCTGGTAGCACGAGTCGCACACTGTGAAGTGAGCGTGCCATCGCGACGATGGACCCGCGCCCGGGGACCGCGCGCCGCAGTCGGAACACACGCGGCAACACTACATACACAAAAATTGCTTAAACTTCATTGTGGATGGATACACCGGCAGGGGTAGGCCTAAGAAAAGATGGGATGGACTGTGTGAATGCAGATATGTGTGTGAAAGGAATGAGCACTGAGATGACGAGTGATAGAATGAAGTGGAAGAGGGAAACACCGCTTTGGTGGAGTTTCAGCCTAACACATACCTTACACTTCCATCCGTACTTAGGCACCGTCGCCATCACGGGCCGGAGACAGGTCGCATGGTACAGCTTGTCGCAGTGTTCGCAGGAGACTGCGCGCGGCTCGCCGGGGGACACCCCCGCGCCCGCGCCCGCCTCCCCGCGACACACCTGGCACACGCGGCACGAACGACAAGCCCAGCCCGATCGCACACCTGTAAATAACTTGCACTAAAAACGGTACTAGCTGCAGTTTAAAACGTAAGATATAACATATAAGACGTATATTTTGTAGATTATTTTGTAGACTAATCATTAAATTAAAAATGTTTATAAGACACGCCACACCATATTTTTGCACGCCCAGGATGACTGGTAGATAATGCTTCAGCATTAAGTCCTCCTTGCACAATTTTGTTATGTGTGAAAGTGTTAAATAAATAAATAAGAGCAGAGCAAAGCGTATCGCTCTACTCATACGTTTTGAATGGCGCTATTTGTTGTAAGTAGTGATAGTGCTGTGCTGACAGGTACATCTCTACGCAAAACATGATTTATGAACCCGCCTGCAGAGAGATATTGTGACGACTTTAGAGAACTTGATAAGTAGGCCTAACATGCGCAATATCGAAAGAGATATCGTGCAGGATTGGGCTGAGGGTTAGTCAGAGTTTATAAGGAAAACGTCTGTATGTCGTGGGATTAATTTATTGACTGTTTTAAACATGATAAACGATCGGTCGAACTGCCCTAACTTATAAGTACGTTAGAGCAGTTCCGATCGAGATAATCTTGTTTGTCGACTTTGGGGTCACCAATTTGGGGAACATGGTGGAATCGTCCCCCAAATGCAGAGTAGGTGGTTCCTCTGCAACGGGCCGGAACATCTGGCCCACTTGCCGGTGGTCTTTCGACCGACAGTTGTTGTCGGTTGGTTGTATATAACCCGATTGGCGATGAGTAGTGCACTTGCACGATCTAGAAATTCTGATATTGAGTGGCGCCATCTTCGCTGAAGCTCGTAGTGCGTAGCATGTTTCTGTAGTTCATCTAGCGACAGGTAGATGTCACTACATCGGCTCTCGATGTTGCGCATGTTAGGAAGTTGTAGTTACTGTAGTAATCAAAACAGCAGTAGGTACCATCAAAATCAAAAAATCAAAATCAAAATCAAATATCATTTATTCAGTAGGACCGTTATGACCACTTTGAAACGTCTTAAGAGCTAGGTGATTCTACTCCTGTTCTTTCGCGACCAACACCGTGAAGAATCAGGGCAACAAACACGGTATGGGGCCTAGCTTTCTTTTCGGTGATCCATCCGCTTAAAATCTAAATAGTCAAGTTCCAGTGTGGAGCCAGTCGAACAATGTGAGTCTCGTCGGTCAACATACCTGGTAACTGAGCCAGTCCGACGCAAGTGCCGTGGTAGTGAGCGCCGCACGTCACACAGGTCATCAGATTGGCGATGTCTCCGATAGTTCTACAAGTTCTGCAGTCTATATCCGCTGAACCTGATGACAATAAGATTATGACGATAACGAAAATTTGATGATAAAAGACCTCCTTTTTCGCAAACACGAATTATTGACAAAGAAATGTATCCTGTTGTAATACAATCGAAACGTCAGGTCATAAACTAAGGTAAACTGAGCTATCTATAGATAGTTTGCAACATCCTGAGAGCAGTGCCGTAACTAGGGCGGTGCCAGCGGTGCCCAGTCACAGGGCACAGACCCTGGAGGTGCGTTGAAATGACCAGCGGGTTTAAAAAGGTCGCTATTGCGGAATTACAATAGGAATTGAACTATATGCCTTCTCTTTTCACTCTCAGTCAGTGAAAAGAGACGGCATATAGTTCAATTCCTATAGTGACTTAGCTATAGCGATCTTTTTAAGCCCGCAGACCAGCACAAACAGGGCGCAGTTATATAAGCCCGCCCGAGCGCTTATAAGCCTAATTACGGCACTGTGAGAGGGCTCAACTTATTGTTCTAATATATTTTGTAAAGTTATATAAGTTTTAGTAGATTATTTACCGTAAAGGTAAATTAGGCGATATCCTATTTATTTTTTAAACGTAAATTATTTTCTTTCGTTGTTACTTTGGATGAAAATTGTATTAGAGTAACTCCTAAATTCGTTGTCTCATAGCTTTTTTGCGTATAGTAAAAAAAATGTGATTGTTTTACTATTAAAATGCCATTATTCAAAAGATAAATGTCTTAGTCACCTATTCATTATAAAAGGTCAGAGGATAATGCATAAAATCAATAAATATTTAGCTTTTAGTTCCATGACTCTGAAAAAATTGTTCCATTGAGAAACAAACAGAATTGCATGTAAAACCTTTCAATGAAACGCAAAGTACTAACTTTTAATATTTTTATAGAGGAAATGAGGCATATTTATCGAATAGTCACAAAAACTGATAGAAAAATCAGATTAATGGTGTAATAATCTCAATAGTTACTCCATTGAGTTACTTTTCTGACTCAATGACATCCTTTAGTTAGCTAGAACTCAATCAGTTTGAAAAAAATAAGCACAAGGAGCTTTCTGGCAAATAGGAAACACTTTTTGTAACAAGTTAACATCACAAGAATAAACAATTTCAAGTAAATTTGGCTGTATTTTTAAAAATACCGAATCAAAATTGAGGGACAATGTCTCAAAAAAAAGTAAGGTGGCGTTCACATTTGAATACTTTATTTACAAAAATAGCTTCAGGTTAGAAAGTCCCGAAGAAAAAGTGTCCCGAAGCAAAAGTGTCCCTTAGCAAAAGTGTCCAGAAGCAAAAGTGTCCCGAAGCAAAAGTGTCCCGAAGCAAAAGTGTCCCGTTGAAAAAGTGGCCCGAAGCAAAAGTGTCCCGAAGCAAAAGTGTCCCTTAGCAAAAGTGTCCCGAAGCAAAAGTGTCCCAAAGCAAAAGTGTCCCGAAGCAAAAGTGTCCCGAAGTAAAAGTGTCCCGTTGAAAAAGTGTCCCGAAGCAAAAGTGTCCCTTAGCAAAAGTGTCCCGTTGCAAAAGTGTCCCGAAGCCAAAAGTGTCCCGTTGAAAAAGTGTCCCGTTGCAAAAGTGTTCCGTAGAAAAGTGTCCCGTAGAAAAGTGTCCCGAAGCAAAAGTGTCCCGTTGAAAAAGTGTCCCGAAGCAAAAGTGTCCCGGGACATTTTTGCTAAAGGACACTTTTTTACGGGACACTTTTGCTTCGGGACACTTTTGCTTCGGGACACTTTTGCAACGGGACACTTTTGCTTCGAGACACTTTTGCTTCGGGACACTTTTTCTACGGGACACTTTTGCAACGGGACACTTTTTCAACGGGACACTTTTGGCTTCGGGACACTTTTGCAACGGGACACTTTTGCTAAGGGACACTTTTGCTTCGGGACACTTTTTCAACGGGACACTTTTACTTCGGGACACTTTTGCTTCGGGACACTTTTGCTTTGGGACACTTTTGCTTCGGGACACTTTTGCTAAGGGACACTTTTGCTTCGGGACACTTTTGCTTCGGGCCACTTTTTCAACGGGACACTTTTGCTTCGGGACACTTTTGCTTCGGGACACTTTTGCTAAGGGACACTTTTCTACGTGACACTTTTGCTTCGGTACACTTTCGCTAAGGGACACTTTAGCTACAGGACACTTTTTTACGGGACACTTTACTGGTTTTTGACAACTTTACACACTGCTTAAAACATAACCCTCTTTTAGTTTTCGTGTAGGGTAAACAGAATAAAATCTCAACTGTATCGCGGCTTTAGCGTTCCACTGAGTTACAATTTGTTCCACTGAGTTACGAAATTTCTCAGTGGAACGTAACGGTTCTGCTGATTCAGAATTAAAATGAAAAAAAAATAGGATAGACGATTACTTTCTTGTTGTTTAGTGTAGTTTTAGTTGTGGTGAATACATAGGGAACTAAATAATACCAAGTTGCTACATGAAACCAGCTACTTACCACCAAAAACTCCGTAACTCAGTGGAACACAAAAAAGTCCTTCTGAGAGCGACCTTCTGCCACGGCACGACGGTCGAAACAGAAAGGACAAAAATCGAATTGGCTAACGTGCATCGTCTGTTTAGTGATGCTAAGTAAAAAAAATCATAACATTTAGCAGTATTTTTGGTAGAAAATCAAGAAAAAGCTCGTAACTAAGTGGGAGTTTCCACCGAGGTCCATATTTTGACCTCACACTAAATTGTATCTCTCTAAATTTTTATGTACTTTAGAATAGTTTTATCGTCAGATACCTAATAATAAATAATTTTTGAAGGCTATAAGCCCTACATAATATACTGTTACGTTGGCAAAAACAGTAAATAATCCAACTTGAAAATGACCAATTATGGAAAGGACATGGCAAAAATCATGTTTTGCCGAAAACAAAGTTACTTTTTGTATGAAAATCTTTAATAATCGAATAATATTTTAACATATTCTTGATGCCTATACTGTATAGTTTCACATTAAAATTTAATATTGGGTATAAAACATCTACATTTTTCAAAAATCCAACAAGAGTAGCGAGGACACCGGAAAAACGCAACAGACAACGAATTTAGCAATTGCTCATTAATGAGAGTTGCAGTGCGAGTATACTCACAAACTAATGGTATTTGATAGAGGTGATCTTTACAAAATGAAGACTTGGACTGGAAGTCAATGAATCCTCCCGACGCAAGAACACATGGAAAATGGAAAAACTTATTGCAGCTCATCTGTAACAAGAAATTCACACGATTATTAGTGAACGAGAACATAATAGTCATACATTGTGTACTCGTATGAGGTGTGAAAACGAGTTCACGTCAATATCGCGTGTACATAATACAAAATGTATTATTTTATAGACACAGTTCCATTATTATCGTGAATAATAGTTGAACCTCTAAATATCCAGCATTATTTATTTATTGGGCTTATAGTCATTCTATGCAGATTTTTCAAATCCGACTGATAGTGTTCAACCACGTTGACTCGCGGGCGCGGTGGCGGGCGCGGTGACGAAATATCAAACATATGTAGTGATTCCAAGTGTTCACGTACGAAACGCACGTGCGGTCTAACTAGCGGGCAAGCTAGCGACTGGCGCGCGCGGAGCGCTCGCGGTAATTTCAACGCGTGAAGATGTTTGTGTGTGTTCATGTCAAACTAGCGGCGGCGCGCGCGTTTCACTCGCGACGTTCATAATTCGACCTCTGACAATACGTCACACTCTCGCGCGAACGCCTGGCGGTTAATGTGAACACGAGCTCGCAACGTTTCCCGCGCCCGCACCCGCGCCCGCGCCCGCGCGTATCTACGTGAATAAGCACAGTTTCAGAGATAAGCGTGTTCAAAGAAACAAAAAACAAACTCTTCCACTTTTAATTTTCTTAGTAGGATGAATTTCAGGAAATATTTTCCTACTTAGCTTAATAAAATGAAAGATTATGGAATTAGATCAATGGTTCTAAAGGGAACCTCTTACATTAAACAACAAGCAAAATGACCATAGTAAAGCTTACCTTACAAGGAATACTAGCACCATGTCTGGTACAAAAGGCACATTTTCTTCCTAACGCCGTCGACACAATCCCCTTAACCCTTGCCTCCTCCAGTTCCAACTTTTCCTCCTCCGTGGACGTTATGGCCATCTGATCTTGGAACGGCGGAGTGAACTCAAGGCAGTTTCGATGGATGTACATCATTCGAGAAAATATCACGACTGGTAACTCTAGCATTTCTACATGACCGATTATGGAGAGTTCATCTGTATGCTCCATGTTGTATAGTGGTGTCCTAAAGAAAGGAAAAAAAAGTTAACTTATTTTTACACTTCATATTGGACAGGGTGCTAAGAAGTTGGCATGAATTAACTATTTTAAACCCTAAACATTAATAAATCACCAATGGTATTTAAATTTCCCTTTCTGGGAATTTTCTATTTCTGGGAATATGCTAGCTTTTTCAAACACCTACTATTTTATTCATTTAATATAGACTAGCACCTCGCTGATGTGTGTTGCGATGTGTTGAAAAGACTCATGTTTATGATTAAACTAGATTGTTTTGTAATGATAGCAGTTCATTATTTCCCATGCTGTAAAGTTTCTTTTTGAAATTATTGTTGAGTAGGCAGTAACAATTTCTTCCCGATAACGATTCCAATTATGTATTTTATATGTTTTTCTTGTAAACACTAACAACCTCATCAGGCTTTATTACTAACATCATCATCATCTCCTTGCCCTTATCCCACTAGGTGGCTTGATTACTAACATCATGAACAATAACTTTTTTCTATCTTTATAAAAAGAAATTAATTGAATTCACCAAGAATAGTTTCCAATTTTTGTTCCACTGCTGACACCATTTAGATGCCTTTGAATTTTCAAGAAAATTTACTCACTTTTATCTAGGTGAAAACCAAAGTAATTGGCATGGCTCGAATAAAATTTCAGACACCATATCTGATTATGGCTGAAGAGTCGATCGCAGATGGACAGAGAGAAAAAATAATTTAACTCACTTGCACTTATTAAAAGCTTTCTGCCTCCTACTCAACGGTAGAGCCAGGGGGTGCTGGTTAGGGTCAACCAGCTCTGGAGGTGGAGATACAAGACCAGGTGTAACGGGCGTGGTGGGGGCACTACTCGGAGTCGTCACACTGGTTGGAGTAGCACCACCAGAGTTAGCCACAGGGGTGGTGTTGCCTTCTCCCTCTATGGAACAGGTGATCTGACGCATCTCTCCCTGCCCTAGCTGACTCCGTTCACTTAAGTTGCAGAGTGCACAGACTTTACCGGGCCTAAAAATGGCGCATTAAAACCGACTTGAATATTTTTTTACATTTTTTTTAAACAGTAAAATAGTACTAAATTAACTAGGCAGTATTTAACAAGATGTATAAATAAATACATAAAATCATGTCACTTTCCTATTGGCAGAGACCACAGAATTCCATTTGCTAAGATCCTGACATACATCTTTCAATGATTTATATGCAGTGTTTTTTTTTCACAATAAAGCCAATTATTTTGGTGAAATCTTGTAAATAGTTTCAATTATAACTTTATTTTAAGTAATGGTTTACCATTTCTCAGGCATGTAAGGTGGTTCTTCAGGCACAGGGGGCATGGTGAAATCATCTTCCTCCAACATTTCTTCAAGGGCGTCATCACGACTCCCCCGGTGTCTCTTTGCCCCTCTCACTGAACCAGCACCTCCTCTATACCTAAATTAAAATAAAAAGGCATCAAGGAATAGTTTTAAGGTAAAAAAACATTATTACCTATTGGTACCCTATATTAGTACCTATTTAATTTTATCATGTACCTATAATATTAAAATTTAGGTACCTACCTAATGTTATTTTTAAAATTACTCATTACCTTCTAACAATTTTTCCTTCCCTGGTTAGCTTCAAGCCTTCTTTCCTGGGTCTCCCAGGGCCTCTCCGGCCCGCAGTAAAGAATGGCCGTGTATAACCCTGATGGTGGAAGAATGCTGGTTGCGACACCCCACCGTGGGGAGAAGCAGGCTCCTCTCCCCGAGGCGATGACGCACACGATGTAGGAGTCGACCCTGGACCCGGATAGAAGTCTAAAAAGTGTTTATAATATCAGTACTATATACCTACTACTATATTATTTTTAACAGACTTCCAAAAAGGAGGAGGCTCTATGTTCGGCTGTATGTATGTTTTTTTTCTATGGCTATAAAAGTCATGTGATAAACGCGGAGTGCATTTAGTCATACAGGGTCTTACTTATGAAAGATGTTTAAAGTTGAACACTGGTTAAACAACATCCTGACTTTATTTGTGGATATTGACAACTAGACAGGATGTTGTTTAACCAGTGGTCAACTTTAAACATCTTTCCTAGGTAAGGGGGAAAGTTTTAATGCAGAAGCTTCACTAACCTGACGACTGCGGAGCTTCGCCCTCCTCTTCAGAGCCATCGTCGGGTAACAAGTCCACATCCAAAACGCTCTCATCCGGCACGTCCATCTGAACGACATTCGAAATAGTAAACGTTTTATTCCTGTATTTACCGTCGCAACATGACGAAATGTATCAATTAGCAACTTCCAGCACCAGAATACGGACCGCCATAATGAAAGACAAGTAGATTCACAAACTATACTTTATAACTTACCGCATAAGGTTGCGATGGACTTTTAACTTACAAAATCACACCGAAAGATAATTAGATGGAACTAAAATCATTTTCATTGGAAATTTTGCGTAGAAAACACAAAAACACGAAAATAATCGCAAAACGCGATCGAAAGGAACGAAGCGTACAATAAAACTAGTGACGCGCTTGTACGCAAAACAAAAATGCAAAGGAAAATGAACGACATCGATAAATTTTTAATCGAGAGACAATGTTTCGATTAAAATACATCAAGACTAGGTATAACAATTATTATAACATTGAAACAGAAATAATTTATAATGTTATGAACATAATTTCTAAATTTATTATTCAATCATTACCAATTTACCATATTTTTTGAGATGTTACTGTAAAAACAATTTGCTTACGTGGTTGACATTCATTCCTACACGCACATGACAGAAACACACACCACTGTGCGATAGGTAGTGGATGTAAGATCACTTTGTTTGTGTTGTATTCGTGATGAGAGAAGTGTCTAGCTAAAGCCATAATTATAATCTATTGGTAATCTAACTGTTCTTGTGACAATCCATATCATTTTAGAATCCTATCATTACAAAATGGGATACTTACTAAGTTACTTGTTATTGTTTTTGTGTTTATCTAGTTATTGTAAATCATCGCTATTCGAAAGCGATTCATGTTATTCGTTTGGTAGCGGCAATGTGTTTCCTGGTGGAGCGAAAAAAATTGAACACAAGCTTCAATTTACCAAAGCGATGAGTAAGTAATTACCTACTGTTTTAGAAATCTGCAAATGAACCTACGTTATTCCCAATACCTATTTCAAAAATCAATTTTCTAAACTCAATTTATTTTAATATTGTTTTATTTTATCAACAGTCTCAAAGCCGGCACCTGAGTGGGAGGCTACCGCTGTTATTAATGGAGAAATCACCCAACTGGCTTTATCAAGTTTCAAAGGAAAATATTTAGTGTTCTTTTTTTACCCCTTGGATTTGTAAGTAACAAATATGTCTAAGTAGGTACCTAACTACTTATTTAAAAAATATGAATAATACTGTAAATTAACAAATAAGTAGGTACGTACTCCTAAGTAGGTAGGTAACATAAATTTCAATCTTATCAGAAACGCTGGCTAACTAATAGTCAAGATAAAGTTAATAGGTTATGTAGAAGCATACTACTTATATAGGTATCTATTTTAAGTAGGTACTTCAAAAGTAAGTTAGTTTTATAGTCATTTACCTTAAATATTAGATTAATAATTTTATAATTAATAACGCACATGTTTTGTTTCAGCACGTTTGTATGTCCTACTGAAATTTTAGCATTTTCAGAACGATTAGAAGAATTTAAAAAAATAAACACTGAAGTTGTTGCTTGTTCTGTAGACTCTCATTTTACTCATCTTGCTTGGATCAACACACCACGAAAAGAGGGAGGTCTAGGAAAAATCAATATTCCTTTACTTAGTGATTTAACTCATTCCATTGCTAAAGACTATGGAGTTTACCTTGAGGACTTGGGGCACACCCTCAGAGGATTATTTATTATTGACGACAAGGGTGTTCTAAGACAGATCACCATGAATGATTTGCCGGTGGGTCGATCGGTGGATGAAACTCTAAGACTTGTCCAAGCATTCCAATACACTGACAAACATGGAGAAGTCTGTCCTGCTGGTTGGAAACCGGGCCAAGACACCGTAAGTTATTATTATTTCTGTCCTTGATTTCACGCACCTAACTCAAGTACATACTAAATATACTTTATTAATAGATTATAATATTAATCAACACTGAAACTATGGATTTAGTACCTAAGTATAATTCCGAGGTGTTTAAGTACCTATCTATTTAAAATTTTATTTTATTATTTTCAGATTATACCAAATCCCGACGAAAAAAAGAAATACTTCGAGAAAGTAGCAAGTAAAGAGTAGGTGGAGAAAATGACAATTCACTCTAATATTAAATAAAAAAGGGAAACAAAACGGCTGTAAGAAATTACCTAATCTCTGATCTGACCTAACTTGGATAGCGTTATCGTAAAAAACAGGTTGGTTTATGTCAACAGCTTCACCAGTTTATTATTTTACCTACACACTAACTCAGTCATTACAGGTATGCACAAATTTGTCATGGAGTAATTTGCATGGTAATTTCTATAGGAATAAATCATGTTTATACGGGTAATTGCATTTATTTGGCGTACGTACCTACCTATACGTAATAAAACGAAAAGTACAAGATAATTGTAAAACTCTGAACAATGTACCTAATGCTCAAGACAAGACTATTTTATCATTTAACTTTCGTAGTTGTAAAAAGTAACTGATATTTTATTGCATATTAATTTATTTACGTACTTTTTTACGTTTCTACTATATTCGTATACCTACTATATACGTTTCGACTATATTTTATTTATTTATATATTTCACACAGCAAATTGTGCAAGGAGGACTAAGGGATATGCCACATAATTTTAATTAATATAATTATACGGGGAGGCCTTTACCCAGCAGTGGGAAACAAATAACTATTAATATACTTACATAAATAGTAAATACGCAATTAACTGTAGGTATCCAACATAAAACTATTAGTTTTCCACACTCCGAGATCTAGAAACCCATAGTAAAAGTTTGATAAATTATTAATAGTCCATCTTCCCTTCCCTCAGCTCTCCCTTATAATAATTATTAAATTAATGTCCATAAGTAGGTATTTGGGCTTATTTTACAAAGATTTTTGTAAGGCTCAAATAATAAAACAGTAGGTACATGTTTTTATATTATGCATGATAATAATCACAATGATCACAAATTTTTGAACAGCATAGGTAACAAAGACTGACTTTTATATTAATCAAGGTAAAAAAATGTTATCGTACTTAGGTAAATACCTAATTTCTTATTATTGTTAGAAGGTACAGACTGCTCTTTACAATTGTAACATTATCAAATTCTTTTAATAGTAAATTAACTATTTTCGTACAAACTATTTTAGTTTTATTTTCGTAAAAACCTGAACATTTTAACCCTTTAGGTAGTACACATAACTTAAGCCCTAAGGTAGGTAAGTTGGCACTTGAATCAGCAAACAATGATCAATTCTAACTTAAGTAACATTATAAATGCGACTGTGTGTTTGTTTGCTACTTTTTTACTTTGCTACTTAACTACTTGAACATTAGAGTAGAGATACAAAAAAGGAATTATGGACATAATATTCAGCATTTTCTGCTCAACATAGCACTCAAAAAAATATTCAATAAGGTGTTTATGTACCTAACATTTTAAATGGTTGTTGTTTAAAGTTTGTTTAGTTATTATTTAGTTATTATTGGGGCTAAGTGTCGAGTTGAAAGCATGTTGAAAGACAATTTTATAATAAGTTATTTGCAATATCAAAATATTGAACTTAGATATGCTAGACGTAAATACTACTTGTACATATTTATTACCTACCCTATAAGTACCTAATTATAAAAAAAATACTTTCCAAAATTTTATTGTACTACTTTGTCGGCGTAATTGAAATACATAATCCTACAAAATTACAGCGTTCTGGTACTAAAGGTCTCTTAGCAAAACCTCAGACAGACAGACAGACGGACATGTCGAAACTATATGGGTTCCTTGTCAGGACTACGGAACCCTAAAAAGGAACTCACAACAGCACTATTTATCAATAATTTTTAAAATTAGTTAAGTATCAAGGTTAAGAACTAATACGTGTGCCAATTACAGACAAACACAACATTCATGGCGAAACTAATGTTTTATGTTAAACATGATACACAGTGTTTAAATGAATTGATAATAATATCAAGATTTTTGTTTAAGAGTAGTAAGTAATTGAAGTTACACCAGTTGCGCGTTTTGTGTCCTGTTCCACGGTTTATTTTTATCAATTAGGTAGGTACTTAGTTAGTATTGAGCTAAAAGTAAAACTAAAACTGAATAAATCAGTAGGTAGGTAAGTAAATAATGTCTTAATCAAACTAGCAATGAAATCGTAATAATGATAAGAATACAGATTAAAATAGATTTAAGATTACAGATTAGGTAGGTACTTATTAGTAATAGATCTAATAATCTAGATGGGCTATATAAATTAATACTTATGAGACATTTTTTTTTTAATTTGTGCTTTCTTTATTAATTTAATTTATTTAGTCGCTAAAAACCATATTAAGCACGTAGTGCCAACAGTGCCATTACTTTTTTCTTTGGGGTCAAAAAGTATTCGTAGGTTTTTTTTTTATTTTGGCTTCGCACGCACGGCTTTATTCGTAGGTTAGGTACCTACTGAAAATTGTGGATTACGTGCCACACACACACACACACACACAATCCATGGAATTATATACTAGGGGTGCAGTGCGCTTTCGTGGCTAATTTAAGAGGGCCGCGACCGGCGAATTTCCATAAAAACGTAATACCGAAATCATTTAAAATGTAAGCATGTTTATATCAGTTTATGTTGTTAGATTAGGAGAGTAGGTATTTATCTAGGTTCCTGTTAAACTTTTGTTCCGAAAAACTTACCTAAAAAGAAATGTAAGCCAATTGAATTGAAATCTTTGTAGGTACACCAAAAATGCCATTTTTTCTTTTCATTTGTTCTATAGTAAGTTTTTTGAAACAAAAGTTTAACAGGAACCTAGATAAATACTACCTTTATCCAAATAATAACGTAAAGTGATAAAAATATGCTCAAATTTTAAATTATTTTGGTATTACGTTCCTAGGTAAGTAGATACGTTCGCCGAGCCCTTAACTACGAAAATAAGTATTGTTGCCTTAAATAATCCGTCATTACAATAATGTAAAACGAATAGTTTCATGAAAAAATTTAATTACCTATATTAGGTTTAATACTCATCGGTTTTCATTAAACAATTTTCCGTATCAATAATAGTTTAATGCAAACGCTAAAGATTATGTTTCCGTTACCTATTAACGACCATTTTTATCGATTTCATTATCTAGTAAAAAGGCATTAAGGATCCCCTCCCTAGTAAGGCACTGACATTGACTTTTTGTTTTTTGACGTTCGGTCAATCAATCACCTTCATTTGACATTAGTCAAGTCAAGTCAATCAAGTAGGTAGGTACCTACTTCTGTCAAGTTTGCGAGTACATCAGTGTTGCCAATTTAGCGACTTTGTCGCTAGAAATAGCGACTTTTGCTCTAGTGTTAGCGACAAAATATATTTAGCTATTTATTCAGCGTGTCGCCGTCCGGTCGCGTCCACGAGTTGACCATTCACAGCACTGAGAAATGTGCTGTGAATGGTCAACTCGCGGACGCGACCGTGGCGACCGACACGCTGAAGAGTGAAACAAGCAATAAGGCTACCCACTGGCAAGGTGGAAAAGAAAAAATTAAACATGAAAAAAATAATTTAAGATGTCTATTTTTGGATGCGGCTAGCACAGGATCGTGGTGGATGGCACAAACTTAGGGTGGCCTATACCCAGTAGTGGGTAAAATCCGGCTGTGGATGATGATGATGATGTCTATTTTTCATTTTAGGAATAGACTGTAGCTAAGCCTAGTTCTAGGTAGTAAGATCTTGTATTTAGGCCTACATTTTATCGACCGACGACATAGCTACGTTATACCGTTGTTTATGCTTGAAGACCGACGATGAATAACCTGGGCGTCGATTCCGGTACCGAACTTGTTGAGGATTCTCAGTGGTATTTTAAATGAAACTAGTGGACTGTAAAATAGGTAGCTTGGTATATTGGACGTAAAGAACGCGCGCCTATGGATCCGTGATTTGGTGTTGAATGAATGTGAATGAGTTCTTGTATGAAGTTTCGGTCGGCGCCAGAGCGCCTCTCGGTGCCTCTTGATGGTTTTATCAACCTCAACCAAAACCTCAACTAAAGCGACTGTTTCCATGACTACTAATAACAAACGACTCAGTTGTGGTGAGGTTTTGAACTTTGGCAGAACAAATTTTTGAAAAGCTATTCTACTATTTCACCAAATGGCTGACATTTAAGAAATCGAACCAAACCAAAGCGGTTGTCATCTAGTAGAATACAGGCCCTGTATTCTACCCATTCTATTTTATTTAATTTTTTGCTAAGTACAGTAAAGTAAACAAAAAAATTCTGGCAAATAATAATTAAAACATCAAGCTGATCAAACGTTTTTGTATTATCAACAAATTATTGTTATTTTGAACAACACCCCCCAATGGTTAGAATCAGTTTTTAAAATCAGACTTTTCAGATTGAATCTAGCGACTCTACGATTTATTGGAGTTGAGAACACTGGATACATCGTAGTAGACATAGACCCCCTTACTTATGAAAGATGTTTAAAGTTGAACACTGGTTGAACAACGTCCTGTCTCTGTTTGTCACTATCCACAAATAAAGACAGGACGTTGTTTAAACAGTGTTTCACTTTAAACATCTTTCATAAGTAAGGCCCAGATTAGACAAGCAAACAAAAAATAAGTCAAGGAAATCGATCGTTATCTATCAATAAATTCTAAATTATTATACCTAGGCTGTAACAAATTAGGCAAGCAAGTGAGTTGAAAAGTGTTATGTTTATCAAGAAGTTTTCAGTTTGTTTTCATTTCAGTAAATTATCTCGTCACCATGATGTTATCATTTCGTGCTGCAACAAAAGTCTTGCCTCGAGTAACCGCTAATAGAACGATGTCATGTATTCCTCGTTTGTGGAATAATCACAACAGTATTTATATTTTCAGTTTTTGGCTTTTGGGGTTTTATGTGCTGTTTGACAGTATTGTGAGCTATCCTGTGTTCTCTCCATTAGCCTTCCATGTTTTTATTGATTATTATCTAGTATTATATTATTTTATGTGCATTAGGCCTAGGAATTAACTGTGTAGTGTATTGGGATCAAACACTTCAGAATGAAAACTTATCCAGCTTATTAGCCAGCCCTAACACACGATCGGACCATACCACGGACCTAGGCGAGCATGAGCGAGAAGGTGAATCGATGCAAGGCGAGAACGATAGAGAAGCAATGACCAAGTCCGCTGTACGGTCCGACTCGTCTGTTAGCACTTTATACCTATTACATTTTACTCCGGGATATCAGAGAGTAGCATTACTTAACTATTAAATTTATAAACAACTATTACAGAAGTTACCAGTTGTATACAACATAATATAAGATATTTTGGAACTGGTAAGGAAGACTACAAAAAAATGGTAGATCCAAAGCTTGTGGTCAGCTATGAAGATATGTTAAAGGTCATCCATCAACCAGAGAAGGTAATCATTGATGTCCGTAATCCAGATGAAGTAAACTCCACTGGGCAAATACCTTCTAGTATTAACATTCCGTGTAAGTAATTACAACAATAATTGGATCGATTGGTAACCCCACCCTTAAAATAAATATTATGCTTGTAACCCTGGACTAGAGATGATTTATTTTTATCTATAATTTACTAAGGTGAGAGTAGAGAGGAGGACTGTACCCAGCAGTGGGTGCATACAGACTGCTGAATAGATAGAAGATGATTTACTAATAGGTACAAATTGTATACTTACCCATAATTTTGGATGTTTTTGTATTATTTTGCAAACTATAGCAGTGACAATCTTTCAGTGGGCAATGTTCAAGATGTACTTGTTTCCATGTCTAATGATGATTTTAAGAAGCAATATCAGAGGGACAAGCCCTCATCAGCTGATGAATTGATTTTCTACTGCCAGTCTGGGAAGAGATCCTCTGAAGCCTTGGATAAGGCCTTGAAACTTGGATATGCAAAGTAAGCTAATCAGAGGGGCTAAAAAGGCCATTATAGCAGTGATTTGTATGTGTTTTTGTTCTTGTCACTCATGTTTATGAAAAGAGACAGCAGGCAGTACAATTCAGATTATGATTCTGCTTTAATAGCCTTTTTAACCGAATTAAAAAAAGGATGAGGTTCTCAATTTCTCGGAATCTTTTTTATAAAGATGCTTGGAGTGATTTGGAAAATTCTTTTTTTTTGTATGAAAAGGTATACCTACTTATTTTCCATTTTGTGCCATAAAAATTTGGTGAGGATCTGTCGAGGATCTTCAGGGTTATGAACAGAAATGCACCTTGTGTAGAAGATTGCTCAGCTTATAACATTGAAGTTAGCCACTTGTTAGCCCCACAGTTTAATTAAAGTAACAATTCAGCTATTTATATTTATAGATGGCAACATAAAACATTATACTACTGTGTAAGCACTATAAAACTTCATTAATAAAAAGTAACATGAAGTCCACAGGACCAAAGAAACTACTTATCAGGATAGTGTAACAAAGTGATGATTTCAACCAAATTGGATCATTATAGGTATGCAACTTGTTCTATTGATACCTAAAAATATAAATTATTTGCAGATCTAAAACATATCTTGGTAGCTGGAATGACTGGTCAAGCAAGCAGAAATAAGTGTTTACAGTGTTTCAAGCTTTATAATGCACATCGGTTATTTTCATGTTTTCCGAATATGTCCGACAGCAGTGTATGATTCCACAAAGCACAAAACAGAATGTGATAGAAGTGCACGTCGTTAGCAGCGCAGCTCGCACGCCTTGCAACTAATTGCTGGTTTT